>OX326949.1:1366250-2730000 GCA_946800315.1 Misopates orontium | reverse complement strand
ATGAGAATCCAATTAAATTCTAAAACACTGAAATCTGATTTCGATTTATTTCGATTTGTTTCTGATTTGGTTTAAATACTTTCTTGCTTGCGTCTTTTCCCCCTTTCATAAGTTTTACTTTCTGGTGCTTCTATGCAGCAAATTTTTATAAGTTCTGTATCTTCGATTTTTTATTGGCAGAGACCAACTTCTCACGATCGAATCTTGCTCCACGTCTTTAATTTCCTTTATTTTGTTTTCTTGTCAAACATTTAGGTACATAAGCCAACCAAAATACGTGGGAGAGGTTCAATAAATCTTAATTAAAAGCTTAAATGCCCTAGAAACTGTGCTATGCATACATTTTCCAAACGGATGATCAAGCACATTATAATCAATAGCCTAATTAGGTGGGATAGGTTCCAACTTTCAATATATAACATCCGGTCCAAGATAAAATAAGTGCTATATCATATTTTAGAACGTACAAAACATTCCCGTCTAATAGTGGTTGATAGCTACTTAATCTTATTGCAACAACAGATTTTTTAAGTTTTGATACTAGTTTATGATTTAAAAGAAGTTTTATTGTAAAAAATAAAATAGAATTATTTAAACATCTAGTTATATCAGAATTGAGGCCCACTGTTCATCTTTTGTTATTAAGCATAACAACATCCAACTTAAGAATTACGGTGTTAATGATATATTTTTTATTCTTTAAATTAGGTTAATTCATCCTACATTCAATCTTCGAAATTTATGGCTGCTTAATTTCTAAAAAAGTTTTAGGCAAAAAGAAATGATAAATGCCGAACCTAATAAGCTCCAAGTAACATGCATGAGCCACACGGGACCAGAGTCGTCCTACTTCATTGAATGAACAATATAGCATGAACGTAACTGAAAAGGTATTTGAAGTCAAACTCAGCCTAAGCAAATGAATAAGTTATAGCGAAATGTACATACTTAAAGTGCTGCAGAACTATCTCTGTTTATGTCAAAATAGAAAAGGAGAATATTATATTTATATATAAATTCAGACAAATTGTAAATCTAGTTCCTTAGCTTTTGGATGGTCGCATAAATTTTTTACATATTTATCAGTGTTTTAAAAGGCACTTTTGAGGCGCGCCTTGGGACAAATTTCACCTAAAACGCCTCGAGGCACTAGAAAAGGCGTAAATGTCAAAAAGGCAAACGCCTTTTTATTGAGGCGTACGCCATGGGCTCGCCTTTTACGCTTTTTGGGCTTTACTTCAAAAACCTATAATTTTCTGATGTGAGGTAAAAAAAAATGAAATTACTTAATAAATTGAGGGCAAAAAGAGAATCTCCCTTCATTTTTAAAAGAAAGTGCAATATTTCTTGAAAAAAAAAAAACGGCTCTTTTAGACTTTCACCTTAAATCAAAGCAAAACCCTTTTTCCTCTTTTCAGAATCGAATCATCATCAGTTCACTAAATATGATCTAGCCAGTGTGAGAATTGCATCAACATCGTAATATTGTTATGATCGGTTGTTCTTCACGATTGTTTTTCTTTTTGTTTAGATTTTCTTTTTCTTTTTCTTTTCTTTTTTGTTCGAATAGTTGATAAACTGAATGAGTTTAAAGATTTGATCTAGTAAACTATTTCTCATGTGATTACTGTGCATGTTTTAGTTTTTACATTAATTTCAAAATAGTTCTCATTTGGGGAGTTTTTCTTGTACTTTTTAAATATCAAATTGAATGGTTTCATATTGCAACTCTCCAAATATTGCTCTTTCGAGAAAGTTTTATTTATGTATTTATAATAATAATAGTAATAATAATAATAAATTATTATTATTATTATTATTATTATTATTATTATTATAAGTAGCCCATAGATATTTTTAAAATATTAAATGTCAAAATTCGCGAGGCTTACGCCTCGCTTCTGGAGACACAAAACGCCTCGCCCTACGCCTTCGCCTTTTAAAACACTGATATTTATACATCTTCACATGTTTAGCAATTTACGTACTTCTTCCTTTGCTAATTGATGTGGGGTATTTTCGTCTGAATACGTGTTCACTCTCCAACACTCCACGTCAGACTGCTTCAGTCCCTGCTGGATCCTTAAGCAGCTTTTGAGTTCAGAACCTGCACTCAACACCACACGTAAACTAAGTTGGTGCCTTCCCGGCGAAGGCACTCCGACGCTCAAGTCAGATGGGTCGGAATATGAGATCTTGTCGTGAGAGACAATAGCTCGAAAAGATAGATCAAAATGTGCTGAATAGGTCGAAAACAAACACCTCGAAGTGGCACAATAAGTCGAAATGAAGGTCTTCAAATAGATCGAAATGAAGACTTCAAATAACTCGAATGCACTCAATATAGATCGAACGAGAGCCATTTCAAACAGCTCGAAATGATTGCTAAATAGCTCGAATTCGACTAATATTGCTCGAAATGAATGCTTGAAAATATAAAAACGTACCTGAAAATATGGTATGGGACCCCCCTTATATAGTATTAAGGGTCCTTATTTGGCTAGAAGTGCACTCCAAATAGAACTATGATCCAAAATAGCTCGAAATAGAGCTATTTTGGAGTAGCCCGAATTGATCTCTCAAATAGCTTGAAATGAGCCAAATAGGTCGAATTGGGTCAAATATGACGAAATGGGCCAAATAGCTCGAAATGGGCAAATAGGTCGAAATGAGCCAAATAGCTCGAAATGGGCCAAATAGGTCGAATTCTGACATATTCTTCAGCTTTGCGCAATCTCACGGTTTTTGTTATATCTCCTTCTGTAGACATCGGAATGTAGATCCGCTTTTTGATTTGGAAACTAGACTTCATAGGCTTTTCGAGCATATGAAATTCATAAAATTCAGAGTTAGACTCATAGGTTGAAATCACTAGTCGAAATACAGCTCGAGCTCCCTCTTCAAAATTTCACCCCTCTTTGGATTGAGGAATGTGACTCCTTTATATACTACTTAGATTTCTTCTTTAGCTAGAAGTCTATTCTAAATAGGATTATAAGTTCTCCTCCCTTTGGAATGAGAAATGTGACCCTTTATATGCTATTAAGAGTCCTTCCTTAGCTAGAAGTCCATTCCAAGTAGGATTATAAGTTGAATTAAGTCAAATTAAAGCTATTTGGAATAACTCTGAAGATTTCAATGGAAGAAGAGTTTTTCATATATATTTTACATCATCGGAAAAACCTATTTATACAAGAGAAATATTAAAGTCTAACTAACTCACCATGCCTCATTATGACACACGCATACCTTATCATGTAAACCTCATCTATCTAATTTAATAGCTGACATAGTAATAACTTCTGTACCTAGACTAGTAATTACATTTCTGCACAGATAATCCTAACTTTGAATAGTAATTCATTCCAAATATTCAACACTCCCCCTCAAGCTGTGGAATATATATCATATAATCCCAGCTCGCAAGTTAAGTCTTCAAAGTTAGGTCTAGGCAGAGCTTTGGTGAGAATGTCTGCAGTTTGTTGCTTAGAAGGAATGTAATACAATCTGATGTTGTCGCTTGTCACATTCTCCATGATGAAGTGTTTGTCAATTTCAACATGCTTAGTCTTGTCATGATGCACCGGATTTTTAGCTATGTTAATAGTTGCCTGATTATCACACATCATTCGAATAGGAGCTAAAATCACTTATCCTAATTCACCGAGAATCCTTTTTATCCAAATCCCTTCACAAATTCCGAGTGCCAGTGCTATGTACTCGGCTTCAACACTACTTCTTGCTACCACTGATTGCTTTTTGCTTCTCCAAGTGACAAGATTACCCCAAACAAATGAACAATACCCAGTAGTTGACCTTCTGTCAATAATGTTTCCTGTCCAATCTGTATCATAGTACACTTCAAGGTCACGACTCTCTGTCTTCCTGAAAAATAGACCTTTCCCTGGCGTCATTTTCAAGTATCTAAGAATCCTATAGACTGCTTCCATATGTTTTTCAGTAGGGTTGTGCATGAACTAACTTATAAAACTGACTGCAAAACTAATATCAAGCCGAGTATGTGAGAGATAAATAAGACGTCCAACCAATCGTTGATATCTCCCCCTATCTACAGATGCATTTTCTTTCTCAGTAGCAAGTTTCTTCTGATGTTCCATAGGAGTATCAGCTGGTTTACATCCAAGCATACCAGTCTCCTTGAGAAGATCTAGGATATATTTCCTTTTAGATACAATAATTCCTTTCTTTGATTTGGCAATTTCTATCCCAACAAAGTATTTAAGGTCTCCAAGATCTTTAACTTCAAATTCTTTTGATAAAGACTTCTTCAAATATTGTAGTTCTTCAATATCATTTCCAAATAAAATAATATCATCAACATAAACTATCAAGATTGCAATTTTCCCACCAGAAACACTTTTAACAAAAAGAGTATGATCAGCCTGACCTTATACATAGCCAAACTTCAAAACACCCTTTGTGAACCTATCAAACCAAGCTCGGGGAGATTGTTTGAGTCCATACAAGGACTTCTTGAGTTTGCAAGCTTGATTCTTATCAGTGATTCCTTTGAAACCAGATGGGATTTCCATGTAGACTTCCTCATCAAGGTTACCATTTAGAAACGCATTTTTTATGTCCAGTTGTTGCAAGCACCAATCTAGATTGACAGCCAATGAAAGAAGGATTCTGATGGTGTTAAGTTTTGCGACAGGGGCAAATGTCTCTTAATAGTCTATCCCATAGGCTTGTGTGAATCCCCTAGCTACCAACCGAGCCTTGAATCTCTCAACTGATCCATCTCCCTTGTATTTTATATTAAAAATCCACTTGCCCCCCACGGGTCTTTTACCAGCCGGCAAATCAGTAATAATCCATGTTCCATTTTTTTCAAGAGCATTAATTTCAGCCTCTACTGCTTTCTTCCATTCTGAGTTTTGTAATGCCTCTGTATTGTGCAAGGAACATGAATATCATCAACAGATGTAGCAAAAGCCCTATATGATGGTGATAACCATTCATAAGTAACAAAATTTCCAATAGGATGATCTGTGCATCTTCTAATACCCTTTCGTAATGCAATTGGCAAGGTAGAATCATCATTGCAGGGAACTAGCTCATCTCCACTCCTATTCCCACTTGTGTTTTTTTCATCCGGACTTGAACTTAGGTTGATATCTTGGCCATATGTTGGTTGTGAACCATGCTCTAGATCCTGCCTATTCCTCCTTCTGATGTAAAGTTGAAGATTCTCATTAGCAAGTTGTGAAGGAGCTAAAGTTTGAACAGGTAGTGTAGAGGTGACATGAGTTTGTGGGCTTTGAGTATGCTCAGAAGACACAAGTGATGGAGTAGAAAGACTTAATGACTCAAAGTGGATAGTGGGTACAGACTCAAGAGTGGACTCCCAAACTTGATGTTCAATCATGCTCTCCCCATGAACATGAGATTTAGGATAGAACGGAACATTCTCAAAAAATGACACATCCATATTGGTGTAAAATCTTTTGTTGGCTGGAGAAAAGCATTTGTACCCTTTTTGAGTTGAAGAGTACCCCAAAAAGATGCACTTATTTGCTTTGGGATCAAATTTACTCCGGTGTTGAGAATACACCTGAACAAAAGCTGTGCACCCGAATACTTTGAGTGGTAAATCAGATGAAGCTGCATGAGTATGAGGAAAACTTTGCAAAAGAAGTTGGCGTGGAGCATGAAAATTTAGAACACTAGATGGCATTCGATTGATTAAATAGGTAGCAGTGAGTATGGCTTCCCCCAGAAACTATTTGGGACATTAGACGAAAACATAAGACACCGGGCAACCTCTAAGAGATGTCTATTATTGCGTTCAGCCACTCTATTTTGTTGTGGAGTGTCAACGCAAGAACTTATATGGATAACCCCATGGTTCTGAAGATAGGTGTTGAGACTACTAGTACAGTATTCCTTAGCATTGTCTAACTTAAGAACCTTAATTCTAGCGTTGAACTGATTTTGAACCATAAGATTGAAAGTTTGAAAGATGTGCCCGACTTCTGATTTTTCTTCATTAGGAAAACCCAAGTTACCCGTGTGTGATCATCAACAAATGTCACGAACCATCGAGAGCCTAAAATATTTTTTATTCGTGAGGGACCCCACACATCACTATGAATTAAAGAAAAAGAAGTTGAAGGTCTGTATCTAATTTGAGGATACATAGAACGAGTGTGCTTTGCAATATGACAAATTTCACACTGAAAATGTGATGGAATTTTATTGATGAACAATTCAGGGAACAATTTAGAAAGATACACAAAACTAGGATGCCCAAGACGATATTGTAATAAAATAATTTCACTATCCTTATTAACATTGACACTAGACACTGAATGGAAAGTCTTTGACTGACTTGAAGGCTGGACACAACTTGCTTGAGAAGCTTTATTTGAGGATTGATCAGACGGGAGAAGATAGAGCCCAGAACACAATTCAGCATTGTCAATCATCTTCCCTATTTTCAAGTCCTGAAAAAATACACAGATCAGAAAAAAAAATTAGCGCAACATTGAAGGTCACGAGTCAATTTGCTATTGGATAAAGATTGCAATCCAAGTTTGGAACATGAAGGATAGAGTTAAGGTACAACTCTTCAGTAATTTTGTTGGAACCTGTTCCAGCAACTTTAGAACTTGTGCCATCAGCAATTCGGACAGATGAGTGACCTTTACTTGGCTTGTAATTTTGGAGAAGGGTTGCATCACCTGTCATGTGATCAGAAGCACTCGTGTCGACTATCCATAGCCTCATTCCTCATCTATTAACTGTGAAGGCTGTATGCGAATCAGTTTGAACCCCCATGTCGTTCCCAGCAATGTTATCAGTCCTTACTTGGCTGAAATATTTCTGCAGCAAATCCATTTGCTCTTTGCTAAATGGACTTAGATCAGAAGGATTAACAGTGTGAGAGTTGGAAACCATATGAGCTTTACGATCAAATCGTGACTTTGGTTTCCAATTAGCAGGTTTATCATGGATTTTCCAGCATGTCTCCCTATAGTAACCTGGTTTCTTACAATGATCGCACTAGGGTCTGTCCCGTTTCTGGCGATCACCCACATAATTAGATGGTCGCACAGCAAGAGCAGATGCATTCAACATTGAGACATGTGATTCCTTATATCCCATCATCACTTTCTTTCTACTTTCTTCACGTCTAACCTCTAAAAAAGCCTCCCTCAGATTCGGCAATGGTTTAGCACCCATGATTCGACCTCGAACATCATCCAACTCTTTATTTAGACCCAACAAAAACTTGAACAACCTTTTTTGTTCAACAATCTGCTTGTAGATTGCTGCATCTTCTGGACATTTCCATGAGTGGATTTCAAATAAGTCAAGTTGTTGCCAGTACCGTGTGAGTGTGTTGCAGTACTGTCTTACAGATTGCTCTCTTTGGTGGAAATCATGGAGGATTGGTTCAATCTGAAATAACTCTGAAGTGTTTTCAGAGTTAGAGTATGTCTCTTTGGCTGCATCCCATATTCTTTTGTTGTCCCAAACAGCAAGAAGTTCTCACCTATATCATTGTTCATGGAATTGATAAGCCATGACATGATCATACTATTTTCTATCCTCCACCTTTTGAGGCCCGAATCTGTAGATTCAGGCATGATTGTTGTTCCTGTGAGATAGTCATCCTTTCCCTTGCCACGAATAAACAGTAACACAGATTGTGACCATTGTAAGTAATTATGACCATTTAATTTGTGTCATGTGATGAGAATAGGTGAAGAATCATTGTTGCCCAGATTTGAGGTTTCTGAACTACCTCTGGATTCTGGTGCAGTGATGTTAGATGTTTCTGATGAGGCCATCCCATAGTTTGTCATGCTGCAAATGATAACAAAGAATGCTGGAAATCAACCTCAGCAGCGGAAACGAATGAATTGGTTAAAAGAACGCCAAAAAAAAAAAAAAAAAAAAATTGGTGGATTGAAGGGACTAGGTTTCATAGACTTGGCTCTGATACCATGAAGATTTCAATGGAAGAAGAGTTTTTCATATATATTTTACATCATGAGAAGAACCTATTTATACAAGAGAAATATTAAAGTCTAACTAACTCACCATACATACCTTATCATCTAAACCTCATCTATCTAATTTAACAGCAGACATAGTAATAACTTTTGTACCTAGACTAGTAATTACATTTCTGCACAGATAATCCTAACTTTGAATAGTAATTCATTCCAAATATTCAACAAACTCAAATTGACTTATGAAACAACTCAAATTGTAATGATGCTGACGTGGCATAATAATCCCAAAATATGCTCGTGATATTGCATCGAATATTATGACGTAGCAGTACCGAAATACGATACATCACTAATAAACTTGAAAGAAATTAAAAATTGAGGATAAATAAAAACGATTAGATAGGTTCACCTTGGCGAATTCCACCATATGGAGCCAAAAGATATCCTCATGAGTGGTTGGTACTGGGAAATATTTATAAGGTCATTTGAAAAGGGGAGATAGTTAGTGGACGAGTCTGAGAATGCACAAGTGGTTAACAAATTCTTTCCAATACTAATCCAAGAAATCAAAGCGTTCATTAGACAAATGTGATCATGATTGCAATGAATTAATTTCTGTGAGATGAAAAAAAAAGGGCTAATTGCAGCAAACCCCCCAAACTATGGGGGTCAAAGCACTTTACCCCCTGAACTATCGTTTGGTGGGCAAACACCCCCTGAACTACTCATTTTACCCCCTGATGTCAAATCAGACGGACAAAAACTTAGACACGTGTCCAAAATGAACGGCTCATGGGGTAAAATTAGTAGTTCAGGGGGTACTTGCGCACAGTTTCATAGTTCAGGGGGTAAAGTGCTAAGACCCCCATAGTTTGGGGGGTTTGCTGCAATTAGCCCCAAAAAAAACTTTGTTTTTAGCGTCACCAAAATTCAGCCGTTTGACACGAGATTTTTGGCTCGACAAATCGCTTTCATGTTTAAAAAGGGAATCTAACTTCCATTTAGAGAGATTTTTTTGCCGCCAAATTGAGGGAAGATGGATTAACAATTTCTAAACCATCAATTTTTTGGATTGTTAAGGTTGTGTTCTAAATTTCTAACGAGGCTTACATCATTCCACGTTTTTGGTTTCATGCTTTGACTATTCTCTTTTTGGTAACAAAAACAACTTGAGGCCACTAATTGTGGTTTGTCAGACATTAGACACAAGGTTATTATAAAGAGAGGAAAGTCAAGCCAAAACCTATCGAATGGGAATAGTTTCGAGCCCAATGCAAAATTGAGGTTCGTATCCACAACCAACGATGTATTTAGAGTTGTCTGATGGTACACAGCGTCATGATGGAATAAGTAGTTCATATATTAACTCTAAGTTTATCTTCTAATAAGAACGACCCATATATGAAACTAGTAACTAATTCACATTTCTAACCATGGCCTAGGCCACTAAAATGTGGCCCAACTTAAGTTTGCTCTTTACTAGATGTCAGCATATTTATTCAATAATTGGATTCCGAGTGAATTCTACATGAAGCACATAACAAACGATTACTTGTACTTTAATTTGGGTGATGTGTATGGTTGGGTTATGTCCATGGGCGGACCCAAACCAAACGCGGGTTTGGTCTGTAGCCCAGGGCAGATATTCGGTGCATGTGTTATATAAATTATATTTTAGCACACATTTAAACAAATTTTATTCTACACATATATATATGTAAAATAAATGGGCAATAAATAATCCATTTCATGGTAGGTTAATTTTAGACTACACTCTCCATTATACAAATAAAAAATTCATCTAAATAAATTAGAAAAAAAAATTGCACCATTTAGAGCAGCAACAAACAGCGGGAAAGATCAAAGCAGACTCGAATATTACCAAAATACTCTAAACCTATAATCTCTATTCTCAATCTCAAATAAGAAAACTTTCAAATTATGCATATTTCGGGTTTGTATTTATTGTTGTAAACTTGTATTTGTTCTTAGATTTTTTATTTTAAATATTTCAACAAAGTAGAAACTAAAGTGCTTGTACTTTGTACTTTCTAGATTCCTATCTTGTCAAGATTACTTTGTAAAAAGTTGAAAAGGTGAAAACTTTAATGGAATCACTAAAAATTTGGACTGTGGACTTTTGAGAGGAGTGGGAAATTGGAACCGATGTTGTTTATGGAAATGCTTGGACATTGTTTATGAATTTTGACTCTAAAACTGAATAGTGTTTGTTTGTATAAAAAGTTTAAAGAGAGTTATCAAAAACATGGATGCCGAGCCCATAATTGATGAATTCAATTTATGAGAACCAAAAACTCAACTCATGTAACATTTCCATTCCTTCTGTTTAATGACACGTAGCTTTTTAGTATTTTATCACGAATATGGATATTTCTCATTTTACTAAATATATTTGTATTTATGTTTTTCAATTTAAGTTTTTCAAATTAACTTTTATCTAATATTGAACTCTTTAGTAGTCCAGAGTAAATTCAAATCCTGGGTCCACTCCTGGTTATGTTAAGTAAAAAAATCAGAGAGTGAGAGTCCGAGAATGTAGAATTTGACTTTTTATTAAGGATTTAAGCAACTGATTTATACCTATAATGTCCGACTTAAAATAATATGGACACGGGTATCTAAAGTAGGACTAAGTACATGTTCGTCATGTGGAATTTAGAGAAGTTGAAACATATATACATGAATATTGAGCATGATCCATGTGAACACTCCACACATAAATGACTTTTTAATGGCCAAATTTAAGGGTGACAATTTAGATCTGGGCCATGAATCTATGCAATATGCCATGGACCCATGGTAGATTCAATTGAGTTAAGAACCAGTGGTTTTTGAGTTGAGAACCAGTGGTTCTTGGGCAGATCTAAGAACCATACAAATCTGAAAAAGTATAAATAAACATTTTTGGACAAGGAATGCTACCGGCACCCGAAGAGATTTCAATACCTTCGAGATAGTTGTACAATAATTTTGGCAAACCCACATATGTATCAAAGTATTGTAGAAGAATTGCTTTAAGTTAAATAAATAAATAAAAATGATGAGCTATTTTAAAAAACTCAACAGCACCAGTTCGGATGATTCAACGAGTAGGAAAATTCGTTAAAGTAGGAATTAATCACATGAAAAGAAGTAGTACTTAGTTAATATCAAGTAAAATAAATTTCAAAAAAGAAAAGAAAAGGAGAAGCGATATCAAGTAGTACTTTAGTGCTAATACTCCTCCTGAATCTAAACTCAGGACTTTAAAGGATCTTGGTTTGCAAGAGTGCAATCACAAACAGATTCACCTGGGTATCCACTTCTGCAAACCAAGAAGGAAGAAGGAAGCTTTTCAAAAGATTCTTGTTAACCTGAATGACAGACTGTCAGGGTGGAAAAGCCACACCTTGCCTCAAGCTAGCAAAGCTGTCCTTCTTTCATCTGTGCTTCAGGCTGTACCTACTTACCAAATGACTAACTTCCTCATTCCTGCTTCTGTGACTAAGAAAATAGACAGTATCCTTCTCAGATTTTGGTGGGGAGAGAATGCTCAGCATAATATCTTGCCTCTGAAAAGCTGGGACAGCTTGTGCTTACCTAAAGTCGATGGTGGCCTTGGTTTCAGGAAAATGAGAGATCATAATAAAGCGCTGGTTGCAAAGAACACTTGGATGATTGCTGCTAATGTTCCAAAGCTTTGGATCAGTTTGTTCAGAGATAAATACATCAAAAATAAGGACTTCCTTACTATGAAGATTCCTTCAGCAAACCTGTCCTGGATAGCTAGAGACTTTTTTAGATGCAGGGAGGTGATCCAATTGGGCGCTAGATTCACCATCTCAGTCAACTCTGATGTTAACACTTGGAAGGATCCTTGGATCCCTTGTTCTAATTTCAGTTCTCCTGCTCATAAGGACCCTCAAGCTGACACTCTTCTTATCTGTCCTAGAGTTGGAGATCTCATCCTCCAAGATAGTGCAGCTTGGAATACTCAGCTCCTTTCCTTTCTGTTCTTGCCAGAAACTGTAAAAGAAATCACTAAGATTCCTATTACAGATTCCCAAGAACCAAAAGAGCTATACTGGTTCCCTTCCTCTTCTGGAAAGTACTCAGTTCAGAGCTCTTACCTCACTCTCATTCATGCTAGGAGAAGTAGAACCTCTAATCCTATCTGGAACTTCATCTGGAAAGCCAGAATTCATAATAGGCACAGAGTTTTCTTATGGAGATGCTTCTCTAATACTTTGCCTACTCGGTGCAAGTTAAATTCCATCTTTAAAATTGATAATCTGTTATGTCCTATATGCTTATTGGAACCTGAATCTATTGATCATCTCTTACTCAGATGTCAGCTTGCAAAGCTCCTATGGTTCTCTTCTAAATGGACTACTAGATTATGTAATTTTAATAATGCCTCTCTTGCTGAGTTTCTCCTATTTTGTGCAGAATCTAAACTCCCTAAGCATTCTGATCATGGCACTACCATGGAGCTCATCATTTTTGCTGCTTGCCTTATGAATATGATTTGGAGGCATCGTAATGATATCGTTCATAACAATCCGCTTATGCACTTTAAGGAGATGGCAAAAAGGATTGAAGACCAATCTCAGGAGCACTTGAAAGCTCAACTGCAAATCCTTCATGCCTCCAAGTCTATTTTGGTTCAGCCTTATTGGCATCCCCCTGCTAAGAAATGGATCAAAATCAACTCGGATGTGGCCTTCTCTTCCTTTGAAGACTCTGCTGTTGCAGCGGTATGGAGAGATTCCAATGGCTCCATTGTTTTTGCTAACTCTCAGGTTATCCATTGCTTTGATGCGGAAGCTGGAGAGGCTCGTGCTATCCTCATGGCAGTTAAACTGGCGGCTCAATTTAAGCTTAAGAAAGTCATCTTTGAGTCAGACAATCAACAAGTGATCTTGCAGATCAACTCCAGGAATGAGGGTATCAATTGGAGCTCTAAAGGATTTATCAAAGAGATCCAAGCGTTTTGGGCAAGCTGGCCTTCTTGGAAATTTGCTTTTGTTCATAGGAATTGTAACAATGCTGCGCATGTTCTTGCAGCTTGGAGTAGGAGTAGTTCTTTCTCTGGTTTTGTTCCATTAGATAGACTCCCTAACTCTATTTTTTGTGATGGTGGCTACCCCATTGTAGCACCCTTCTTTTGATTATATATTCTTAGTTCAACAAAAAAAAAAAAAAAAAAAATCAACGACCCAACCTCCTTTTTTTTAATAAAAGAAAATGTTAGTTAATTTACCATCGTCACCAACTTTATGTATTACCAATAAAATTAGAAGATTTTATCTGTTGATTCTTATCTTATCTGGCTAGCACTTATAATTATCTTTTATTTATATTTTCATGCTATTTACGTCTTTTAGATAATTTATAGTGTGTGCTTTAGGTGAGCGCCAGTAAGGTGGAATGAAACAAGTTGGAATGGTTTGGGTTGATTTGAATTGATGATTTGAATTGAAAAGATTGGACTTAGGTGAATTCGTAGATTGAATTACTCAAATTCAACTTTGGTAAGAATCCATTGTAAGCAAATTCTTATGGACTTGGAACCATGAAAATCAAATCATATCATGAAGGTTGAATCCAAATCTAGTTGAGATGATCTAATTGCTTCCCCTAGCCAAATTTGAATGAAACTTCCGTTTCAGCTAAATAGGAAGGATTCTTATGAACTTCCAGACAAGTTACAGCTTGACAATCTGAGGCACGAGTCATGAATACAGGGGCGGAATTGTATTATATGTTAAGTAGGTAATATTATGTTATTACTAGATTTAGTTACCTCAACCAATGGTGTGTAAGCATGCATATAGTTTATATTATACATCAATGATATGTATATAACGTTTACATTATGAATTATACATATTATCAAATTTAATTTAAGTATAATAAATTTTAGTTTAAGTTTTGTACCTATTTTTTTTCCCTGAACTTGTTCAATTCTTTCATTTCCTTTGTAATTTTTTATACTACGAAACTTAATTTAACTTTTTACTCTTTTCATGTAGTAAATAAAATAAGTGTGATTATCTAAATAATTTGATAGTACATTTTTAATTTTCGGATAACTTTTCTTTAGATATCTTTAATAAAAAACGTGTATTCTTTGAATCACGGAGACAAATTTATATTCTAAATTATAGATATTTTTCTTAAGTAATGCATTAATAATACATATTTAGAAGGAGATTATTGAGTATTTTGTTATTAATTTTGGTTACAATTTAATATTCACCCAAAGTATGCAAAACACAAATATAGATGTCCAAGTGAACATAATTATAGAAAAGTCTTAGAAGTGTATTCGATACTTTTATTTTCATGGCATATTTTTTGTATATATTTATGTAATTTTATTTTAATACTTTTGTAAATTTTAACTATAATATTATTACTTTATAACTTACTTTTGTAGCTATGCTATATTAAGTATCTAGTTCCTAAGGTAGTTATACTATCACGATTATTTATTGTAGTTAATTTGAAGTAAAAATTATTAACTGAATATGTATATTACAAAAAAAAGTACACGTGACTTCGTTTCCCCTAAATCAAATTCCTGGCTCTCCCCCTGCATGAACCACGTAAAGTAGGAAAAACTATACATATTAACACAGTTGGTAAAGACGTATATAGTACAATAAACTAATAAAAAATAGTCAAGTTTCTTATATTTCAAGACATTAACTTCTTCATATTTTTTCAATTTTATAATATCGAACTAAAAACATTAGACGTATTATGTTTTCATGCAATATCTGCATAAAATAATTACTTATATTTTAAACATGAGTTTTATGAATTTGAGTTCCAGAAATCTCAAGGAGTGGTTAAGGTATAGAATGGACAATTTGGTACATGGTGCTTGCATAAGTTTAAAAAACTATATTATCTTATACTTTTGCTTAAAGTTGTTTATAAATAGAAGTAGACAGCGTTTGTAATCTAAAAACGTACTACTTGAATTAAAAAAATGGTTTGAGAGTCTCTCAATATATAATTACTTAATAATCATGTTATTATTGTTCTTAATTGGTATACTTAAGGCAACAAAATAACCTTTATACTACGAAATATGCCACAGGCCCAAATTTTGTGTTTTCTGCTACTGCTTTTCTTTCAATAAGCAAAAGTATAAAAGTCGTGATGCTTGCACTTAAAAAGTACTCATAGGATCCAAAGATCAATTAGTAATTTCCATAAACGTTACACCACAATCTCTAGCTAACAGTTTAGTTATGAATTATGATGAAAAATAGCCTTAATTTGTGGGATAATAAATTCAGATTAAAAAAGAAGTTGTAAAATTTATCGTACGTATTGTTGGAGACGTAATAGCCAGCGAGAATTGCTAAAAACATATCGTTAAACTCAAAGTACAGTACAAAGAGCGTGAGGTAGTATGGACTTTTGCCCATTAGACAAACGACAAAATTAACAAGGGCCCAATTGATCTAAAAAAATCAAGATTGTCCACTAAAATTGCGATGTTTCTATATTCAGCACCAGGCTTAGCTTTTCAAGCCTGTATCACCCACTTCCCATCTTCATTTTTTTTTTACATTTTTTTCCCATCAAATACTAATAAAAATTAATATTAAAAATCACCCCTATGTTCAATTGAGTATGCAGTCTACTTCGATTACTTCATGGCATTCTTGCTACTACTACTATTACCCTGTTCCTAAACATCTCATCACCACCCACCATCTCCATTTTTCCACTCAAATTACACACAAATCAAAACTCCCAAAACATAAGTGCACTAAACAAAACTCACTCATACTCCACGCTACACACAGCTGCAGCAAAGAACAAGAAAATAAGCACAATCAGTTCCAACACAACAATAGCAATAATAACTCATACCCAGATCAAGATCAAGAAAACCGCAAGTTTTTGCAAGATTTCTACTCCTCAATCGAAACCCCAGAACCCCATTTGGTAGAAAGTGAAGAGGCTTCTCCGTCTGAGAGAGATACTGAGTCGGGCATTTCGTCGAACATGTGGTGGACGGATTTGAAAGCTGCGTTAGGGCAGAGAATTAATCTTGAAGGCATCGTTTGCTCAGTTGGGATTGTGACAAAGGATAGGCAATTGGTAATCCCTCATGTTACTGTGCCTGATATAAGGCATGTCGATTGGGCTGAGCTGAAGAACAGGGGGTTCAAAGGCGTGGTCTTTGATAAGGACAATACTATCACTGTTCCTTATTCTTTGAGGGCGTGGCCTCCTCTTCGATCGTCAATCCAACAGTGTAAATCGTTGTTTGGCAATAATATGGCGGTGTTTAGTAACTCTGCAGGTAGTTTTGGTGAAAAGTTTTGAATTTTTTTATATATTGTTTGTTGAGTAGTTTCTTCTTGTTTCTCTTAATTGCTAAATGTGTTTGATGATATGATAATTTTAGGATTGCAAGAGTATGATCCAGATGGTAGAAAAGCTAGAGCTCTTGAGCATACAATTGGAATCAAAGTGATTCGGCATCGTAAGTTTTGTTACCGAAGAATATGCGATTTTGTATAGTTTTCGTTTGTAGTGGTCGATATAGGTTTGATTTATCGTTTGTAGATTTAATGAAACTTGATGCTAGATAGTAGCTTCATAAGTGGTTCTTCTTAAATTTGTCTGAATATGATCCTTTTCTTTGTTATAATTTAGGGGTGAAGAAGCCTGCTGGCACAGCTGAAGAAATTGAAAAACACTTTGGTTGTGAATCCTCGAAACTTATCATGGTTAGATGCTGTGCAATTTATCATTTTTTGTCTTCTTTTAGTTTTGTCTTTTCCGTGTTATTCTTATTTCTCTCCTAGGACGTATTATTGGAGTATAATGGTTGAGCAAATGACAGGTGGGTGATCGGCCTTTCACCGATATTGTTTATGGAAACAAAAATGGGTTTTTCACGATACTCACCGAACCACTCAGTGTTGCAGAGGACCCTTTCATTGTGAGGCAGGTTGGTCACTCGATATTATTTTCCACTTTGTGCTACAATATGTATTTGTCGCAGTTGAGTACGACGTCATGACCATACCTAAACGTTTAGGTGGTTTTTTTCAGTTTTTAAGGTGAAATGTATCTGAGACTGTTTGGGGACTGCAATTTTGTCCCTGTCATCCTGTGTTGAGGAAAATTGAGTTTATAATTAGTGCGAGTATATATACGGTCTGGGGTCAGATTGTTGAACTCACATGAAAACTGAATGTTGAAGTGGAAGTTTGGGTTGTTTTCTTAGAATGAATAGGTCTTGTAAAAGGAGCTATTGACCCAGAAAAAAAAGGAGTGAATTTCAAATTCAAGAAGTATGAATTAGTTTTACATCGAAAACTCTTTCTTGTAGTTCTTTTCACCTTGCTTATCCAGTGAGTCAAAGCAATCTTTTGATGAATAATAGTGCTTCATATCTACTTTTACTCTTAGAGTCAGAAAGGAGGTTGGTTTGGTTAACCTACATGCACCTCACCCACCTCACACCTGCACCTTCACTTCTCTGCCTCATTCTTACATCAACTTGATTTGGTCATAAACTTCAGTGGTAGTCAATCTTCCTTTTCCTCAGTCTGGATTTGTCTCCCTTTCTCGGCAATGATAGTTTCAGAGAAACAACAATGTTTAGAGCCTCAGTTGCTTGCGTCATGCACAACAAGACCATAGGATCTTTAACACTCTACGTTATCCTCTTATTACTAAATGCTCCTTCAAAGCAAAATTATGCACAAAATGATTGGATAATTTCAAGGGGGTTAAAATTGTGGAAGATGAAACTAAAATGGTTTAGAAGTGTAAAGCCCTCTAGGTTCCCCTTAAAAGACCTTGATGAGAAGATTGTTGATTTTATTTCGTCCAGGATAATTTGAAAGCAATATGGGACAAATCTCAGCTCGCCACCTCACACATCACCGGCATTAGTTTCTTCAGAACCATCATGTAGGAAGGTTGTAAAGTCATCATCGGTGTTGGGATCTGATACCATGTAGAACTAGGAAGCCCCTTGAAGTTCCCTTAAAAAGGCCATGTTAAAGGAAGAGGAGAAGATTGTCAATATAATATTTTCCAAAAATAGTTTCCAAGCTAGGTAGGAAAACCTCAGCAAGTGATACTTAAGAGGATTGTTGCAGTTGGAAGAGCTGTAGGTTGCAGTTTTTATAAATATTAGGCAGCAGATGTAAAGATAGCAGTTGACGTTGAGGAAGTGTGCATGAGAGAATGAGAGAAGGGGGGTGGGGGATATGCAAATGATGGAGTGGCTATTAAGGGATGCCATAAATGGCATGAATGGAAGTGATAGTTTCGTGTTAGTACAAAAAAACTTTATTTTCTCAGTTGCATATATTTGTATTAGCAAAGAGAGCAGTAAATGTGTACATTCTATTTTTCTGTTATGCTCACTCAGCTCTGCCTGTGTTGTCTATAAGGCTTATTCAAAGATTAATTAGTATAGAGGAAATATGAGCATGCTATATCCATTGACCTTTTTGTGGTGGTTTTTGCCCCTAGGAGATGTTCTTTTGACAGAAAAGATCTCAAAATTATGGCTCTCTAAGCTAATGACTTTTCACTTTATGGCATCCTAATGTCTTATTTGGAGATAGAAGTAAATTCTTGTTTGATTATTACCAAGTATCTGTTGACTCCAAAGTTGGTATATAAAGTTATATGTGAAGGTTGCAATAGTATTTAACCTTATCAGCATTCAGAATCTCAGTTATTTGTTGGAATTTCCTTGCATACCTCAAATGAAGAATTTATCTCGATCACCTCTGTGCCAAAATATTACCCAGTCTTTTGCATTTTGCCTTCTTGTTAGAGTTTTCATATAGAGATCGCAAGCTTAAAGATGCTAGACAAATTAAACTTTTAGGTTGTAAAATTTACTTAAGCCATCAATAAGATTTGTACTTAAAGGTTGGCCTGTATCATTTTTTGTTTATATCTCATGTGGCATCTTTTCCTGAGATTTTAACTATTACAAGTAATGAATGAAAAAGTAGAAACTTGATGAAGTCTTACATTGTCTTCTATGGTATTTTTCTTCTGGATATGTCAATGTCCCAGAATCTTGCTGTCTTTATTTTAACTTAGCACGAAAACATTTGCAGGTGAGGCGGCTAGAACTGGCCATTGTTAGACATTGGTCGAAAAAGGGCTTGAGGCCGATTAGTCATGAGCTTCTTCCAGATCCATTGATGTGTGTTAAAGATGTACCACTCTCACCCTGATGCTGAAGAAATCGAATCACTCCATTATTTTTTTATTCTTTTTGGTTAGTGAATCTTGTGCCAACTTAGCTACAATTTCTTATAATACAATCGTCTTACAAGCAATTTCACGTGATCAATATATTTCTTGGATCTCCTTTGATTCCCAACTGTACCATAGTCTCTCCTTCTATCTCTCTTTTTTTTCTTCCTCGAAAAAACAGGTATTTATCTATTCGTGAAATTGATAAAGTTAGCTATCGCGTATCACGTTAACGATTGCATCAAAATCTCACTGCACTTAACACTACTAATGTTCGAAATAAACGTGATTCCTACCCGTTTCTTTCCTTTTTCTGTTATTTCTCTCTTTGGTTACTTTAGAATTTTCTCCTAAAAAATGTAGAACCTTGTTGTAACTTTTGTCTCTTGAACTTTATGTAATACTTGTTAGATCCAAGTGCAGCAATTTCCAAAATAAATAGTGACTCGGGCATTGGAAAAAGTTTGCCCCCTCATAAATTTTTCTATTCTACTTTTGTTGGAGGTAGCATATTATAATTCTGAAGATTCAAATACGCACGCTTCTCCTACAGAGTGAAGATTCTTTTTGTCTTGTACAGAGACTAAAATAAGATAGGAAGTTATTGATATATGTTTTGTGGATCTGGTCTTTCCACACATCTTGCATAGTTCCAAAACCCCAAAAGTGTGGATTGATTCTTGAGATTCTCAGTTTAGTATCTATATCCAAAATGCTTGGATTTTTTCTCATTTCTCTATGTGTTTTCGAAATGGCTAGATCTTTCAAAATCCTTTAGACATATTGAAAGGAAATGCTATGATCACTTGCACCGGGACCAAGACAAAAACTTTTAGCTGTTCTGATGAAAATTAAGCAAAATGGGATCTCCAAGAATAATATCTTTATGAAAATGAGTTTCTCATCACCATTAATGGCAGTATCGGATTGGCCTATGTTGTACGCATACTTCGAGAAATCACAGTGTATCATAGTGATACTCTGATATTCTAGCCCTTCTGTGTATTTTATGTCACATGAACGTTTATTAGTGACTCTTAAGATAAATTGTGTGTTTAAATTTCACTTAAGATATTCAATTTTAATGTATAATATAGATATTTAATATCAAAGTTAATAATTTTATTGATGTCGTACGGTATCTATTATTTTGAAAGAATGGGTGTCGGAGCACTATGCAGATTGACTAATGACCTAAACAAAAATAATAGGTGGGGCCTTGTGAAATACTAAGTTGAATTCCCTAAAAAGTAACCCAAAAAAATCAAGCTACTTCGACACGATGAAACATAAAATACATTCTCTAACTCTTCCATCTTTATTCTTTTCCTTTTGTATAAAAAATTTGCATGCAGAAGATAATGGATTTAACTTGAACTCTGACTTGAGTGCTACAAATATGCCCAAAAACAATATTCTCATGCCACTTTGGGAGAGATTCTAATGGGCATTCCTTGAGACGGAAAAGGGAGAGGGTCTACAGTAATTGGCTCATCAGGAGACACTAAAGACCAGTCATATCTAGTCACAACATAGTGCACAAAAATGAGAATATTTAGCTTGGCCAGCTGATATCCTGCACAAAGCCTTGGTCCTCCCCCAAATGGTACAAACACATATGGTGGAATTGGCTCTTCAAATCTATCTGGATTGAAACTCAATGGATCTTCAAAATAATGTTCATTATAATGTGTTCCATATGCAGTCCACAACACCTGAACACAAGCACCAAAAATTAATTCCCTTTTCAAATTAGACATAGATTACTGTTGTAGCTTGTAAGAGATCGCAAATTAAAAGCGATAGTTCACCGACTATGGTTTTGCTTAATAATTTCTTTTAATATGATCAATGTTTAGTTATGCATAGAATTTCAGTAAGTTTACTAGATTCTTACCTTCCACCCTTTTGGGATAGTGAACCCTTCATATTCAATATCGTCGATTGCTTTTCTGAAGGAGCCGAAAATTGGAGGGAAAAGCCTCATGCTCTCCCTAGCAACTTGCCAAGTATATGTCATCTTCTTTGTATCTTCATATGTCAGAGTTTCATCTGCTCTTTTGCTGCTCATTATCTCATGATGCTCTGGTAAATAATCAGCATGACAAAATGAGCATGCTATTTTCCCATATTGGTTATTACAAATGCTGGAACGTGCAAGAGAAGAAAGGTGATACCTTTAAGTAGAGTTGAGTAGCAATTGGGATGATGAGCCAACATCCTAAATGTCATGGCAATAGCGAAAGAAGTAGTGTCATGAGCCGCAAAAACTAGCAACACGACGTTATCAACGGCCTCAACCTCACTGATCTCACCGCGAATAAGTGCTGAAACTAGCCGGGATAGTAGAATTCCATCATCCTCTCCTTTTTCTTGATGCTTGTCTTCCATTTCCTTTCTCTTCTTTCTGATAATATCAACCAACATGTTTTCTATCTCCTTTCTTGCATTCTTTGCCCTCGAAAACTTCGATCCTGGAAAGTTGACAGGGGCCGCAAATACCCCTTCCAGAACCTTCTCAAAAGTGTCCAACATCCCAGGTTTCACCTCAATTCCTAGCAAGCATTCTAGGACAATGGTGAATGTCAGGACCTTTGTTAGACTATAAAGGCTAATAACTTCATCGCCACTGTTCCAGTACTTTTTCAGATGAATTTCGATTGTGTTACATATTTCAGGCACTAGAGTCTCCATGCCTGAGGAACTAAAACTCGTGGCCACAATCCCACGAAGGCAACGGTGAGCATCCCCTTGTTTCTCCATGATCGAATTCTCGCCCATCAGCTGGACCGACGAAGAAGGCCACGAGCTTATTACTAACTTGAACTCGTTCGATAGGAAGAACTTATTGGCTTCGGCTCCATTTACGACCACCGTGGGAGATCCCATTAGCCTCGTTTTGAAAGTTTTTCCGTATTTCTGAATCCGGGGTTGGACGAATTCTTCGTATAATTTGTTGTTCTTTTGTGCTTTGTAGAAGTCTATAGTTTCACCAATCCAGGGCAATCCCATTTGCCCTGGTGGGAGTTTTTTCTTGCTTTTGTGCTTAGTCTTCCCATAGTGTGTCAATAGAAGGATTAAACTGGTCAAAAGTAGGATGGTAAAGGAGAAAGAAACAAGAAAATTCATGTCAAGATCCAATGACAATGACATGAAAATGGGATTTACAGGGGAAAAAGCTTTAAGCATATTTATCTTTGCACTGGATTATGTTTTAATTATGAGAACATACTACTAAACTCTTACATATTTATACTTGTATGCATGAAAGAATTTATTAGTAGATTAGTGAGTAATATAAGTCAACCTGATTCGATAATTTCCTAGTCGGCCAATCATGCAATCATAAATATTCCATTCTCTGATTAAATTTATTTATGGATTAACTATGAGACCACGAGACAGGATGCTTCATTAGGACATAAAAACAGTGGATTTCTTTTTTTAAAGTTAGTTTGTGATAGATGATTCTCTTGTGCATGGCATGTGCTATAATGAATTCCAAATTTTGGGTCATTGCATAACAAAAAGCAACATAACATCACCATAACGTATCTGAAGAGTTGAAAAATTGAGGGATTTAGTATTGCATGGGCGGCATTATGTTGTTAGTCAAATATTAATGAAATACTTTAATCTGAAGAGGATCCCTAGATATCTGCTTTGTCCATTACTTAATCAAGTTGTATAATATACGTTCTAGTGGAAGTCAAAGGCTGGTGTTAAGGTCGAATCTTCACCTACAGTTTAATGATTTTCAATAGGATAATTTACGTAGAATTAAATGATCCGAAATTCCCAAATATCTCAGAATAATGCGTGCTCTAGGCACTCTTAGCTTCATTTGTGGGTTTTGGGCACAACATTACCATGTTATATTAAATAGGCACATTACTTTGTGACTTTGTGTACCCCACATGTTATTCTAAATAGGCACATTGCCTCTCGAAGAAATATAGGCAAATTACGCTTTTCTCTTATGTTAAATAAGCACATTATCTTTTTATGTATTTTCATCCGTTGGAAATATACCTCTTATATCATAAGTTTTAGAGAGTGTAAGCAATTTTTTAAATCACGGGCGTAATTTTCCTATGCTTTGTGAAAGGGCATAATACGCCCTATTTAGTATAATATAAGAGCTAATTTGCCTTTTAAACTTTCATAGGGTGTAACATATGGGTAAAGTGTTATTCGCTCCAATTTGATGTTAATTAATTTGAACGTTGCGCTTGTATGAGACAGGGGTAAATATTACCGTATAACTAAGCAAGTGGTGCTTTGTTTTAGTATGTCATTACTCTGCCCCAGTTTCTAGTCTAGCATTATAAAATCTTGGATCCCTTAAGTTTAAGATATTTTTTTAATATATAAGAATGACTTGACCAAATTATCAGTTAATTAATCCCAGAAAGGGTTGCACCGGTCAGTAAACTAATTAATAACAGTGCAATAACAGAACATTGATCAAGTTGTAAAAAATCATACATGCCATGTTGAGGAATATTTTTAATATCTGCAAAGTTATTTAAAACACGACCACAAGTTTCAAGCTAAGGAATATTAATTAAAGAACTCGTGTGGTTAAACTAACTATTCTCTCTTAGATGAAACTACGAAGAAATAAGTTACTCTCTATTGCTTGAGACTGAGTATAATGCATAAAGCCATAAGAGATTGCCTGCACCGGCCAAATTAATACTAACTTAATAAGTAAATCTTCCTACTTTTTTTTCACTGGATGCAGCTGGTTTTAGATCATAAAAGATCATGACGGCAAAAGGATTCTCACATGCATACTCCAAGAATAATTACTCCAGTTTCTCAATCCTTTGTGTGTAACTCTTAACCAAGTTGTGTATGGCTGGGGCTATAGCCCCCCATTTTTTTTCAAAACATTATTGCCTATGTGTATGTACATGTAAGACAAGAGAAAAAACAACAACTAGTTTTCTGAAAAACTTACTAAGAAACAAAACATTATTGCCTATGTATGATTATGTCGAATTGTTGATACTTAATTAATTAGATGAAATTGGGATAACTAATTATGCAATAAGGTCTTATTAAGATCAAAAGTGATCTTAAAAGCTAAAGATTATGTGCTCCATTTGTTTATTAGTTGTTTCTCATTTAATGTTTGACTTTTATGTCATTATTTAGTTTTATTCTTGCGCTATTTGATTATTTTATATTGATTACATTACGAGAGTTAGCAAAAAATATCGACTTTGATTCTATAACTAATGAGTTCTACTCTATAGAGCACCAAAGGGCGCAACTTCAATACTAATTTTGTTTCGTATATTAACGATATGTAATTTATAGAACGATGTGTACTTTTTGACGTAGTCTTTTATGAAGTTGAATATATATAAAAACTACCCTTGTATCTCTAATTGCGGAAAAAAAGATAGAATCGTGTATTTTTAGTCAAATGGAAAAGGCCCCCTTTCTTCCTAATTATATTGCATTTCATGCCTATTTGCAACTGGAATTGATCAATTCATGAATTTTTGAATTTGAAATTACTATCTAATTAGCAATTAGCCTTGATTTAAAATTATCAACCATTCCATAATTTTTTAAAATCCACTTATTCCTACTGGTTTTGTTCCAGGAGGCAAGTCGACCATTTTCTCAAGCTTTATTTCTACTAACGGAATCTATTTCATGTTGTACAACATATGTCACAACTAGCATCTTGAGACTTTATAGTCTCTGCATATATTTTTGGATCAGATTCTACATGCATAGATAATAGAACTTAACTTATTTGATTTTTTTCTCGTGCCTTCTACAAAATACGTATGAAAGTCAGGCCCAATAGCCATTTTTACTGTGACTTTTTTTTTTTTTTTTGTACTTTATCTAGGTGCTTCATTCCTTATTTCAGAATCATTCACACTTACAGATTAATAAACTTTATTTTCTGAAAATCTAGAAATGTATGGCATCTCTTGGTTTGACAATTATATTTACGTCAATTGAGTATTTTTTTCTCACTAATCATAAATCTATAAGCCCTATCGATCACAGCATAACCAAGAAAAATTCATTTTACAAGCTTTTTTTTTCTCCCGCTTTCTTTGTTTCAGAATTTAGAACTCAAACTACAGCTTTGTATCCCCAAAACGCGTAAACACTTCAAGTTTTCCTTTCTTTTCTTCATAATCTTATAGAATTGTAGAACTTTTCTTAGAAAACACTCTAAGCAAGACGTGACATGTTTAAGCCCAAATGTTGACAACACGGCATTAGCCATTTCACTTAATGCCCTATTTTTATTTCTGCTATTCTATTTAGCTATAGAGTATAGGGTGAAGTACTTCATGTACCAAATATTGAAAATTTTAGCTTATAATATGCATCACCTCTATCAGTTCTAAGACGTGTTACCATTGTTTTTCACATACATTTTTTGTTTCAACCTTAAATATCCTGAATTTATTTACTAATTCATGCTTGAAATTCAAAATATAAGTACAACTGTACAACAAAACCAAGAGTATTAATAAGAATTTACAATAAATAACAATTTTCACCGGTAGTAGTAGTGCTATATATAATAATTACACAAATTACTATTTATTCAATTTAATATTTATGATGTCATCTCAGTATTAGAAAAGTGTTCTCTTTATTTTGTAAGTATGCATGTAAACTACATTTACTTGTATTATTATAATTGTATATTGCATAGTAATTTTTTAGAATTAACATTTTCAAGTCTATCATGTCATAAAGAACAAAATATAATCACGCATATGTGCGGAAATAGATACTTTATTTGAGCAAAAATATAAAAATTGAGTATTTCCTCACATAGATATTCTTTGCCTACAAGTGATCTATACTCAGTGGGAATATATTTGTCTGACTCAAATAGAAGGTTAAAGCCAAATTTTTTGAAAAGATTTTGAAATACAAGATTTCTCAGTTTCGGGAGCATGAAAGGGGAGACTATTTCATAAACAAACTCCAGTAGAACTTTTCCTTTTCCCTTGATAGAATCGCTTGTGTCATGATATGTAACTATTACGAAGAATTTATAATGTCTTGTGATAAATTCTTAGAAGTAACCGACTAATATAATATATAAGTATTATGAAATTTAATATTCTTCACCTTATAAATCAGCTAATTAACGTGAGTATGCTAACACTAATGAAAGCTTAATCACATCTTTAAACAATTTTGTTTATAAAAGGAGAACTTATTATTTGTTTTATATGAATATTAAAACTTATTATTATCCTTAGTAATAAGACAAGTGTTTTCAAAACTTCTTACTATGTTTTATACTTATATCAAGCACTTTTATAATCTATTATAAGCTTCAGTCAAAATAATATATGTTTAAAGGTTTAGGCAAGCACCAAAAGTAGATAAGCTTACTGCATATTTTTGTTATTTATCTTTTGAAGGGGTTTTCTAAGATGACAAAATAATTTTCAAATGTTATATATATATACATATATATATATATATATATGTGTGTGTGTGTGTGTGTGTGTGTGTGTGTGTGTGGTTACTATTTTAAAATTTATATTTTAGTAATATTAATACAGCCTCAAATATTTCTCATATCTTCAATTCACATGGTTTGGTTACATTCTAGTAATTATGTACTTTCACGGGCATTCTGTTAAAAAAAATAAAGAGCACAGCTTCAGTTAAAATGGAATTTACTAAAGTTGTTCGAAATAATGGGGATGTGTTAGAAATAGAATGACAACCTGTCCTATAGTTTCAATGTTATGGAATCTCGACCTGGAAGTGTCATCATCACCTAATTAATAATAAAAGTAAAGTGGGAAGTCTCGTGTCCTAATTACTAGTTCTAGCAACATATTTATTAAGTTCCGAGGAATAATATATATTAACTTCATGAGCATAAAAGATTAATTACAGGGAACCTTGTAAAAGATTCGTAATGTCATTAATCTGTGCTGCGAAGCTTCTCTCCTGTAAAGGAAATTAAACATGCGAGTATGCTAAGTACATTTCAAAAATCTATGAAAGATTCCAACCAAAAATTTCGTGCAAACCAGACACGACCGCGACCTCGACGTATACAAGTTTGAGAGAATGTGTGAAAATCATGGTATTCAAATACTTATGTAACATTATTAAATTTAATTAAATTGTTTTCACTGCTCATGAGGTTAGTAGACATAATACTTTAAATAACTTAATTAGCAGCAAATGTCTCTGTAACGTCTAGTTGACACATAACCTTCTAGTAGGAAAAGTAGCAAAGGAGTCTCGCTCTTGTACTTTTATGGTAGCTATACTATCTCTGTCTCTATTGTTTTTTAATATGTATTTTAAGTATTATGACTTCTAAAAATAGAAATCTCCTATATATATATAACTATAACCATTTTATTGAGTGAGAAGTGATACTTTGCAGCTCTTTTTCTTTTTGTCCGTAATTGACGTAATTAATACAATGAGTAACTTGCTATTATTTAGGGTTAAATACATTAAATTCCAAACCTCATTTGCCATATGCTCCATAACCTAAAAAAAAGAAAAACCTTCAACCTATTAAAAATGCCCTCGGATTGATGATCAGTCGTTCGTCTCTGCAATTGTCCCATTGGATTCGGTCTCAGATGGCTTTTTTAATAGGTTGGGTTGATATCTTTTTTTTTAGGGCGCATTGCCACACTATAGGTTGAGGGATTTAATGCATTCAACCGATTATTATTTTGCAAGAGAAGAGTGCAATGTTTTTTCTACACACATATTACTAGTGTATAGCTTTAATGCATTCAACCAATTATTATTTTGCAAGAGATGAGTGCAATATTTTTTCTACACATAAAACTACTAGTGTATAGCTACTTACCAATGTTGAAAGGATACTTCAAAATCATTGCAGTGTACATATATGTTTCATAATCTGATACTTTAATAATTTTGTTTGAATGTTAGACAAACATCTTTGAGTGAATAATTGTACGAGTTGTGTGTTTAGACTTTACTAATGCATTAAATATAAAACTTTGATGTATTATGAATTAGAGTATTTATTTAAATATATAATATCAATATTTATTATAAAATAAATAGTCCTATATACGTGTGATTGTATTCATCATTTTGAAAAAGAAAAAAGAACCATATTGTCACACATACCACATCATATATGTATGGCCGTGTTCATATCCGTGCAACATAGCTATTTGGTAAGTTGCTTATTCCATTTCATGCTTTTTCATCTGACTGAACTGCCCTTTATCTTGGACAAGGTTTATTGATACTGCAAACCTATAAAACACGAGTGGAGCCAATGGCAGCAAAGTAAAAGCCCATACATCACCCTCTATTATTTGGAAGTTAATTGATTTGAATAGGCCAGCTCATTCCAATCAAAATGTGGTCAGAAAATATTGAATAGAAATAATAATTTTCCTAATCTTTTAATCTCTCTCTGAGAATTCAGTGTAGTCATCGTTCATAAATACAATCAACAGCTTTATTGCACAGTAGTATATGGCTTAGCTGTCTCCTAAACAACCTCCCAAAAACAAAGCTGTTCATTTTTTTTTTCCCAATATGATAATACTTAATAGTCAAAAGAAAGTACTGACAGAGATGAAAGCGCAGAATTAAGAGGAGTTTGATAAATAATTTTTTTGCTGGTGCTCTCATTTATTACCAGAATTTATTGTTCATCCATATCATATTTGTGCTTCACCACCTACTTATCTGCCATGCCCATAAATGAGATTCATTTCTAATACTATTCACAGTTTTAATTATTGAGGTACATAGCCTTGTCCTAATGTCCAAAAATTTTGTAACTGTCGAGTATTTATATTGGTTGATGATTTGTTAAGCGATTATCCAGTATAAATACTGATTATTCATTTTGCTATTGTAGGACTCAACAAATAATATAATTTAATAAAGACTCGAGCGAATAATATATTCAACAGTTCGCCCTAGCTAAAAACTAGCACTTTGCGTATAAACCCAAGACATGTATTTAAAGACATCTTGGAAGTAAAAAATTCTTTAAGGGCAAAATGCTGTAATATATGAATATATAGGGAAAAATATAACTTTTTAATGAAGACACATACTTTCGAAGACAGTGTGATATGTTTTTCAAAATTTATAAAAGAACAATGTGTTTACGTTATAATAGTAGGGGCAAGTACCAAAAGCTGATTTGAAAATGATTTGATACTTCTAACACATTTTTTTTGCTAAACTAAGCTAAAGACAAAAAGAGTAATTCACCAAACTAATTTAAGTTTTGGTAGCAACAACCAACACATAATATATTATAATGAACACCTTGAACATATGCAATATTTGATTACAACAAGAAGTTTTTTGTGAGCGTAAGAATAAATGGCAAACAAAAAATTTAATTAAACTTTGGAGAATGTTTTTTTTCTTTATATACCTCTACTATTTGTCTATCAAATAACTCTTTATGTATTTTTTTCTCATTGAAGTTAATGAAATATTAGATATGTAATAATACTTCTTAAGTAAACATGAACTACGTTTTAACTTCCCCACATCGTAGTAAGAACTTATAAGAACATCGCATAAAGTTGGTCTCTACCCTAAAAGTCAAAAGATAAGCACGTTATACCATTAAAATTAGGGTAAAATGCATCAAACCCCTCAATATATACCCTTTTTTACAAGTTAACCTATTATTTTTTACAAATATTCCCCCAACCCATTAAAAATGTGTGAATTGCCCCCTGAAGCCAAACCCAACAGATAGAAATGCAAAAACGTGGCCAAATCCAACGGTTGGATTTTGATTCAGGGGCAGTTCGCACATTTTTCAATATGTTGAGGAGTTAATTGTAAAAAATAATAGGTTAGATGGCAACTTGTAAAATAGGATATAGGTTGGGGAGTTTAATGGGATTTACTCTTAAAATCATCAACATATTTGCCACTCGTGAGTGTTTCTATTCGAATTTGCTAAATTTTCTCTAAAATTCTTAAATCTAGCATTTGTTTCCTCGAGATTTATCATGATCAAAATGTTCTCAAAATTTTGTATAAAGAAACAATTCTACATTCATCATAAAGAAGTTTATAGAACAAAACAATAACTTTTTAATGTAAGGGGTACAATACTAAAATCTAAAAAAATATTATGTGAATTCTAATATATTTCATCGATGCACCATCTTGCATCTCGATGTTGCATCTCTTACGCTGGCTGATATTGTTGATCAGAAAGCACATGTGGCAAATCCAACTGATCTCTTCTTTATTCGCTCCAATACATTACTTATCATCTCAGGTACCCCACTTCCTTTAGACGACAACCTGCATGACTACTTCTCCAGTGCTTATAACGTCATATCCCATCCTTATCACGTCATCCATCCTCTGACTTTATGTAACCCAACCCTTCCAAAACATCGTTCTTTGGGATACTATTTCACGATAGATCACCTACTAGATACATCTTTTACCACTACCTAGTACCAAATCCTTTATACTATTCGTGCCAACTCTCATTTGAATTCATTATCTAACAAACTCTCTTTGGGATACTATTTCACGATAGATTACCCACTAGATAATGCATCTTTTACCAGTACGTCGTACCAAATCCTTTATAGCATTCGTGTCAACTCTCCCTTTGAATCCATTATCCAACAACTAGTGTCATTCATGTCGGTGGCTTTCGTATGCACCCGCTAATTCACTAACCTATATACCCAATCTACTCAAGTATGTTAGCTAGTCTTTGCTTGGACGCTTCAAAATGTTACTAACAACTTCATTTTTTTAGCAATAAACCTCTAAATTACTTTCATATCCGTGCCTCGTACCTACATTATCTCTATACTGCTCGTAAACCTTTCACCCGTCGTTACCAAGCCTTCTCTCACCTTACCACAACATTTCTTGTGGAATGGTAACCACCCCTTTAAGTTTTGTTGAACTAAACATGAATGGATTGCCTTAGGAAAACCTAGATCCAACACGGATTGGTGCAACTCTTAGGGATGTGAATGGAAACTACGTTGTTGTATTCTTCTCTTCGTGGGACACACCATCAACAACTAGTTAGAACTCTAGGTATTACATGATGGACTCATAATACTGGCTCAATCACTAGAGATTGTTTAGCTACTCTTTGCATCAGATTCATTCCTTATATTGATTCTCTTATCAGAACACAGTCTTCTTTTGCTCACCTGTTCATGAGATTTGAAACTAGACTGATCACTAGCTTTCTGGCGATCATGGAATTCTTTTGCTACAGAGGAATCAATCTAACAAGATTTGCCAGTGAAATTGAGATCATTTTGTCAGCCAACTTGGGTTATGTCGGAAACATGACTATCACAATTGAGATGCGTAGCGGACATGATTACATCATATTTTGCTCTATGATATTTATACAGTTTTATCATTTATTTCTCGTTCTTTTCTTCTATGTACTAAAACTATCCTTTGTGTTAATAAATTGACTTTGCTCTAGTTAAAGAAATCCGAGAACAATTACTACAACACTTATCTACTCTATACTCGGTAGTTTGAAGAAGGTCCACATGTCTGAAAATTACCAAAGAATTAGAAGTATGTCATTCACTCAAAATGAAATTGAAAGGACAGATATTAAGTCTCGAGTACCCCTCCATGCTTCGAACAAATTCGAAAAAGGGCCAAGCCCATTTATTGAATGACAGATCGCATGAGAGCCCATTTGAGTGACCATCTAGACAACACTAAAAGACAATAAAGCAAGAGAACGAAATGATTCGAAATTTTACCGCGCACGACTAATTGCCGGAAAGAAAAGGAAAACGTTCCACAAATTGATGGCATCTTGTTTGATTGTGTACTATATATACATTTGCATTGCTATGTTCACAAAGTCATGTTGGAGATTCGAATCTTTAACTATCATGTGGCAGTGCTACACAGGCCTAGGCAAGATGATTTTATTATGAAAAAAGAAAAAAGTTGGATTCTTTTCCGAATTCAATAACAACTTTCTATGGAACAAAACCATCATCTTTCAATCTTAGATTAGAATGCAGAGAAAAAATTAACCTTAATCAATCGAGAAACTCATCACCTGCAGTTTATGTTGGTCTATATCCACTAGAGCTTGTCTAGTCTATTCATGCATCATCACCTGAATTAGAATGCTCTTGCTATCCCCAAAACAATAAATTTGCATGTGGCTTGGCAAATAACACTTGAAGATACATAAAATACTTTTAATAAATTCAAACACATAGTTAGATTTATGGTTAAAATGTTCATACAACTTGTTTTTCAAGGGTGACAAGTCAATATACTCACCTCTCAATAAGATATCCAAATAGATTTTTCAATTTACAAGGAGAAACACAAACATGGAGAAGGTTAAAATCAATCATTCCCAAGGTTGCAAAAGATTAAAAAACAACAATATGTAAGATAATTATGTAATGTGAGATATAAATGACAGTGTAAATGCACCTGCAGCAAATACAACTAACACACATACTTGTTCACCTGCTTATATTTACTTCACTATCTCTGCTAACTCTTTATATACACCGCTCCACCTTTGCTCACTCTCATCGTTCTCATCTCTAAAACACTCTCTTCTTCCTTATTTTGTGTCACTGATTTTTTTCCTTCAAAGTTTTTTAAAAAAAATGGAGAGAAAGAGAAGTAAACAAGCATCTATAGTCTTATGGAGTGTTGTGGCAGCTCTGATATCCCAAAATTTGGTTGTTTGTGTTATGTCTGCAGCAAACTTAGGGGAGCAAAAGACTTACTACCCTCCTTCAGACCCACATGCTGGAACTCCACCAGGTAATTTTTCACACACTATTTTATTTACTGCATACACACTCAACATGCATAATTAAGTTTTACTGTTAAAGCTTCATGTTAGTGTATTTTTAAAGTGTTATAACTCTTAGTTGTCACATTCTCTGCTCAGTTTTAAGTGTAAAATGTAAATTTTTAGAAAGTTAAGATTTTTGGATAGCGAGAGTTTGTCTTCTATTAAGTTAATGCTTTTTAAAGATTAAATGGAAGTAAATTTCTTGGAAGTGAGCATTTTGTTTCACACTAGAAAAGGTTAAAGAAAAATGATATGAAGAATGCGAGTGTTTTTAGTAAAAATTATCTCTGTCTCAAGTCTCAACTACTTGGGGAATATGGTTAAAAACCCACATGTGTTTATTAAAACCTACACTAAATCCGCTCGTGTGATGATTTTATTGCATGAAATCCTACCTTGTTATAAAAAATCAGGCACCTATTTTAGATAACCGGTGAGAGTTCATACAACAAACATAAGGGCAGGATGCATTAAACTCCATCTTGTTCCAAAAATCAGGCCTCTATTATGTATAACATATGAGGGTTTTACTCAAAAAGTACAACATTGTGGCCTGAAAACACATTTAAGTTTCATGCATTATCACCAACTACAATTTGTTGATTATCTATTCGAAATATAACATCTTTTTGTTTTTGTTTTTCTAATTACAGTTACCTCCACACCTCCATCAGGCGGTCATGCAACCCCAACTACACCCTCACACCACCCACCCTCTAACCACCACAGTAGTTCTCCACCAACCAACTGCGGCACCCCACCAAGCGGAGGGCATCACCCCACTACTCCCTCCCCTCCACACGGCGGCGGTGGGCATCACGATCCCCCTTCAACACCAACACCAACTACACCCTACACTCCAACACCAACACCAACAACACCAACTCCCACTACTCCTTCCGCTCCTAGTGGCGGTGGTGGATACTACAATCCCCCTCCGACCACAACCCCAACCACACCCTCCACTCCAACACCTACAATTGGAACCCCGCCTATCGTTGTGACACCGCCAACCATCGACACTCCTCCAACCTACACGACTCCACCAACCACTCCGATTATCGACCCCGGGACCCCGGCGTCTCCCGGAATTGCATTCCCTTCACCTCCATTCCCATTTGATCCAAACTCTCCACCTTTTACCTGCAAGTGAGTACAGTTATATTGAATTGTCGTCTTATCTAAAAGTTTAAGTTTGTATAGACAGTGCGGCATTTTATTGCCTTTCTATATTCTACAAAATGAATTATCAAATAATATTTTTTGATTAATGGGTGATGGGGAAGTTCGAAAAAGGTCATCTCTTTCTGACTTCTATGTCAAAACAATCAATGATGTTATGTCTCATCATGTCACACTCTTTGTCCATATTACCATCAACTATCTATGTATTAAGATAAAGAGCACGTGTCACTGAGACTCAAAATAGGACATAAGATCATTGTCGGATTATAAATATGTTGTATATCAAAATATACAGAAACAACTAAACTCATTTTTATTACTTGTATCTTGCAGTTACTGGAGGAACCACCCTACATTAATATGGGGCTTGTTTGGCTTTTGGGGAACAACGGTTGGAACTGCGTTCGGTATGCCCGGCTTGCCCGGTGGTACTACCGGTGTCGGAGCAAATGCAAACTTATTACAGGCTCTTTCAAACACACGTACCGACGGCTTCGGTGACCTTTACAGGGAAGGAACTGCTGCTTTACTCAACTCCATGGTTCACTCAAGGTTTCCTTACTCGACTAGCCAGGTCAGGGACAGTTTTGTCTCGGCGCTCGGCTCGAACAAGGCGGCCGCAAATCAAGCTAGGCTGTTTAGGGCTGCCAATGAGGGTAGAAGCAAGCCCTGAGCCTGAAATAAAAACCAGTTCATTTTTATTTATGTTATAGATTGGTATTGTCTCAAATTCAGTTTGTTTGATGCGTTCTTTTTTTCGCTTGTGTGAGGTTATTTAGAGTGACAATTTATGTTTATTTCACTGTAATGTTGTTATAGAATTAAGATGGATAATGGTCCTCATGCTTTACTAGTTTAACTAGTATTTTAGTGGTTTGTACCTTATTTCAATCGATCTCCTTTCTCATTCAGTTTATGATTGAGATTTATGTTTGTAAGTTGGGCAGTTTTCTCATAAAGTATTTGTATTTTTGAAAGAGACGGATCATACAAGTATTTTCTACATCAATTGCAATAATAATTCTAACGAATCTCTTGAGATATATTGAAAAGTTCTTAAAATATTAGAAAAAGTTTTTAATATTTAGCGCGTCAAATTATTTAGTAAAAATGAAAATCCATTATTCAACCATAAATGGATCTAGAGTTGAATATTATTTGACAGGAGGCCAATTTACCACATGAGTTTCTTTGTTATGATAATTGTCAGAAGAAGTAACTCTGTTACCTACCTTTTAGTACTATTTCAATATTACCACAAGTTATGTGATCCATGATTAAGCGTGTGACATATTTCCATAACATACCCATACCAACCACCAAAGGACAATAAGTCATAAATTTGTATGGGCCGCCTTAAACTCCTCATTACTTCGTTGTGTCATAGAGTTTGACCCTAGGACTTGTATATTTATAAATGCACCTGTTGAGATTTGGTCTAAGTCTTAACTCATAAACTTTATAGTGGTTTGAATATTGACAAAAAGATTCTCATCTTGCAAAGCACCCCTACAATATTCACAAACTAAAATGTAGTGTTCAAAGTTCAAACCATAGTTTTAGTAGCGTAAACGTAATAAATTTTGACAAACATAATTTATATTTTATACAGTCCATTTTACATTTAATCCAGCTGATATTGTACTACACATTACAAATCTTAATGTTTGAGAACTTAGCTAATTAAGGTTTGTCATAAAATTTCTGAATGTCTACAAAAATAGCTCATATTCTTGGAATGAATCATCTCAAAACTTTATTTGTATACGTACATTTATTTTGTCACTTCACTTTCAGAAAAATCTGAGAATAAGAGAGATTTAGGAGTAATGTTGTAGACCTACTCATGATCAATATCATTTAAGTCGTTCACCAACCATCTTAACTATGTCGTACTACAATTCACAATTTATGAAAAGAATGAGCAAGCGATAGAGATATGCTAAATCAATTCATAGATATTGAAATGTCCTATTGAACACTAAAATTGTATACACATACATGATAAATAATTAATAAATTTTCACACTATTAAGGCAATGTCTATTCAATTGAGAAAAGGAGTATGAAGATATTAACATAGTTAATAAATGTTGCGATTCTAACAATTCACGTTTTTGACAAGGGCTGGCGTTTCTCGAGTGGGATTTTGTAGTGGCGGGAAAAGATAGGGAGCTAGTTTTATAAAGTTGTGATTATTATTTACAACTAATTGCAAGTTAATTTAGTTAATCCTATTAATTGAAGAGCTATAGAAGTTAAAAAAATTCCCTTGCGTTATAGAAAAGAAGCAAATATCGCCTTAATAAAAATTATAGGAGAAACAACCTGCATTTTACATATGGTTCAAATCAGACCCATATAATGGATTAAATAGACAAATAACTCCTTCTAGGCAAAAGAACCTCTTTTATTTCATCACACGCATGAGTATTCTTTGCCCATATCATCCATCACACGGGTTATTTTCAATTAATACAAAAATGTGGGGTTTTGCCTATTGTTTTTTTTTTTTTTTTTTTATATCGAAACGCCTAATTAAATGAAAACTGAAAACTAAAGAAGTTATATATATATGGTAAAATTATAGGGATATGTTGTGTTGAACAATTTCTTAACATGACTAGTTTTCTATTTCTAGTAAAATATTCTCGGATTTCAAATAATAAGTATTTCAATGCATTAAATTTATTAAGTTAATCTAAATGGTAAATACACCATTAAGATTCTAGAAAATAATAAAGAAGAAATTTCCCTATTTTTTCTTTGCATGTCTCTAAATAATTTGGAAACTGTCTAGAACATCGATCGAATAGTTCGACGTGGAACATCTATTCTTTCCGTAATTGATAAAGCTTGCATAGCCAACTTTTCTAGCCAAAACATGAAGCACAATGAGCCTCTCTCCTTGAAACCAATACAATATAGGCGACTAGAATATTGATCAGTTATATAAATCTTTTAAAAATTGTAATATTTTTAACAAATTAAATATATTACAAATAGGTGCAAGTCCTGTTATATATAATTTGTATTACAAAATGCAGACTAAGTCACGAGCTGGCCTGCACATTGAACTGGATCCTCCTCCATTGTTTTCGGGACTACTGGACTTCAAAAATAGTTGCATGCATGAAAACTTGAAAATGGGCATGTCCTGAACTACTGGACTGCTTTAATATCTTTTACATGTCATACTACATATTCACAAGTACACAACATCAACATTTCTTCTTATGAAGTTTTTCAAACAAACTTAAGAAAACTTAATTAAATCACATAAAAACCAATACTTGTCTACAAACCCAATTAACTTCATAGAACGTAACTGGGTTCAATTCTTTATTACATCGAACAATATTGTATCTTTTAAATTAAATGATAAAGGAAAATTAAAAGCAACTCTAGCTTTTAAGCCATTCACAAATTAGTTTTTTGATTCTTTGCTGGCGGAGAAATAATACTTGCATTTTATAACTTACAAATATAATCGTATATCTTCAGGGCGGAGCCAGGAATTTGGCTTAGGGGGCGAGTTTTCAGGATATTTCTTTTATAAGTACGAATATTTTATTTGTGATTATTTTTAATCGTTTTTAAAAATAATAAATCATCTTAAAAACAATAAATACCTTAAAAACTAATAGTCAATAAAAGAAGATTAAAAGTGACTTCGAAGTTAGCTAAAATTAATAAGATAATTAATATAGTAGAAAACTACATAAATATATGCAAAATATGTCAATAAATATATTGTATACATACCTAGAAATTTTTATTTTATTTATGTAATTCACTTAAAAAAATTTGACTGTGTACATACTTTAAGAGAGTATTAAATTATATTTAAATTAATATTTAAATATTGAGTAGTATTTTTCTTATTATGTATTATTAATGTAATATGTAAGAAGATAGCTTTACTTTCACTCTATAACTTTGTCTTAATAAATCTTTTTATTAAAAAGAAAAGGTATTTCACTGCAACATTGCCTATGAAAAAGTCATTTGCTCAAGTTTTATATAAGATAATCACCCTTTTATTTTATTCACTACACAAATAGAGTAGGAGAAATTTTGTAAAGTAGTAAAAGAATGTACTATAAAACTAAGGAATTAAATTAAAAAGAAGACTTGTGTAGAAAATTATATTATAAAGTTCTTAATATATATATATAAACACACAATACAAATATACAACCCAATATAATATCTTTATTTATAAACTAACATATATTGATATAATATAAATACATATACATAGGTAGGGGTGGGGCTGGAGCTGGGGGGGGGGGGGGGGGGGGGGGGCATATCTTCACTGTAGTGTATATCTTCACTGGCCTTGGAAGTTAGATTTCTTTTTTTTTTTCACAGTTTTTATTCTTAATTCATATTGATGAATTAAACTTAATTCTCAAGTAAGTAATTTTCCTCTTTAATCACTTCCTCGAGTATTTTTTATTTTATTTTATTTCCTAGAGTAATTACTACACGCCAATGTACAAGAAAACATCAACATGGATATACCTGAAAGAAACTTAAACTAGATTTTCATGTTAAAGATAAAAACTTTCACACGGTTGATAAGAAAAATATAGCTATATATAGAGGTAATATGCAGATGAAACGATCGTAATTTAACATTTTACCCTTATCCCATCATAATTTCTTTATTCATCTCGATCTTTTCTTATTCTTTAGTTTTCTAACTCATTTTTTTTAATTACTGTAGCTGGCCCAAATCGGAATATAGTTCGACGAAACTCGAAAGGGAATAACTTATTTTACCAATTTTGCTAAAATACCAACTGCTATAGTCCACATTGCATTACTTATCATCTTTTAGGGTCCACTTCTATTGCCGTGTTCCTTGTTTTCAGGTTTTTCTACAAAAAGTAGTCAATGAAATTTATAAATTCTGTCACATCTTTTCACATTTAGTGTTGAAATTCTAGAGTCAAACAATATATCATAAAAATTGGGTAAAATATCACTTTTGGTCTTATTGACAAGCCTATTATGTAAATTTGAACCCGTTTAAATCGTATATCCAACACATTCTACTTTTTTACATCAATTTTTGCAACAAAACCTCCTTTTTCATGTTATCGAGATCAAGCTACTGAAGTATCCATAAACTTTATGTTCATAATTTAATAAATTTATTTTCAATACGCGAAATCAATATACAATAAAGCGCCCTAGCCACGATTATAAATTTTTGAAATATCATTTATGGCCCACCAAGAAAGGCTTATTCTGATTTCTGAACATGGGACCGAAGCATGTGAGCTCATCCTCCTCTAAGCCACGTTTCTCATCTCAATAAATTTATTTGACTTTCATCAAGTCATTTCAGATTTAGTTGGGCATCTCCCTTATAAAACTCTGATATGATGTGACAAGTCTTTGATGAAAATACTTTTAATAAATATTATACCGTCATAAAGCTGATAATTACAAACTAACTAACAAAAATTGATAATCAACCCACTTAACTCTTAAGTCTTAAGTTTGATGAGGGGTATCTATTTACATGATATCGATATTCCATTTCATACGAGATCTTCGTGAACTTAGTGATAAGGGTAATATCAATTGATGTGGTAAAGATGAGATATGAGTAACGTGTATGGAGTAAAAGAACAGTGAATTGGATCGTAAATACCCAAGGGTAAGAACGCACTATTCTTGAACTGAGTGTTCGTACAAAGCGTACCTCGATTGAACTAAGCAGAGTGTTTGCAGAAATCCTCTCTCTAGAATGTAAAAATGTAATCTATTTTCCTTGGTGGAATAAACCGTACAACCGTAATATATATAGGCTGCCGAGCTCGACACGTGTCGTATTTTGATTGGCCGTTGGACACGGCTCGTCTTAATGTCACTCACGAGGGGCGTCATTAAAGACTTATCCACCTCATGGGTCGTATTCAATTGTGCTCATTGAAGAGCCGTAGACCGTATGGGTCGTCTTTAATGTTGCTCATTTAAGAGCCGTTTACTGTATGGGCCGTCCTTAAGTCGCCTCATTTAAGAGTTATCTACTGTAGGGGCCGCCTTTACATCGTTTTATTTAAGAGTTATCTGCATCATGGGTCGCCGTTAAGGCTTGTCTAGCAGTCGCCGACAGCTCTGCCACCCATTAATGCCTTGTCGCTCACGTGGCTGTTCGATCGTAATCTTTTGACTATACGACCCTAACCCTCGAAGATGACCTCTATATTCGATCCATGTCTGGTTCGAATTTGCTGATCACCGTAACTTGCTAACCATCGTAATATTCTGGACATCGTAACTTCGGATTTTACGGTCGTAATATTCTGGACCATTATCACTTAGCTATTTGGTGAATGAAATCTAATTTATATGAGGACTCCTCACAATGAAAGTAGGGTTTTACACTAATCACTCTTGGATCAACTTTGACAAAGTCGACCGATCTCGATGGTCGAATGACAATTTTCAAGTGGATCGATCGGTAACGCGTGTTGGTAATTTAAGAGTTTAGCATGAACACTCACCTTATCAACTAACATTTAGATTTTTATCGTTGTATTGTTGTTTTTCAGATAATAAACAACTACTTATATGCATTGCCGTAATTCACTAATTTATCAAAATACCTTATGTAGATGACACATGATGATTCTACATTCATGAAAATTGTCAAGTGTGATGTTAAATATGATACCTCAAAACTAAAGTTCTAGTAAAATAATTTTCAGCCACTCTCCATTTGGCTTGCGCTTATTTAATCCTATGTTGAGCTGATGAAGACAACAATGGCATATTACTTGGTACGCTCGACAAGAAAATGATAAAATTCGTTTTAACTATTTGCAGTTTTTAATTCCCAAATTGACAAAATTATAACATGCCAATGTTTATTTCAAGATGTATCATAAATGATGTTTAACACACCACAATAAAGGTCAAAAGAAAACATATATTGAGAGGTAATCACATGAATGATACTATATATTATTTTTAGGTTTTATTTATTATAAGTAATATAAATTTAACATCGGAAGTATCCCCATGTTACGTACAAAATATTTCAAATGCGTACATATATCATCACTATCAACTGTAGTGTGCCCGAAAAAAAAAAAAAGTACCCTGCCCCCACCTCACAACAGAAAACAATCCACGTTACATTGAATTATTATTTCCTATGTTGCTTTTTTTTTTTTTTTTTTTTTATCACACATAAACGCGACTATGTATTAATGGACATCCCTTATTTTCAGAGTGGTGGGAGCCTAAGCACGTGACATCATCTTCCTCCGCGCCACGTTTCTCCCACTCAATAAATTTTCTTTTGACTTTTATTGGGGTATGTATGCATTTTAAGGTTAACAGATCTATACAAATTATAGTATATATCATTCATGTGATTACCTCCTACGATTTAAAAACTATAACTTGATTTAATTACTTTCCATTAATCTCTATTTTACTGATTAAGTTTCAGCGATATATATGTATCATGTATATAATCAAAAAATAATCAATTTTTGTTTCTGACTTAAAGGGCTAGATATTTGTTATCTAAGATTCCATTGGACATCACAGGACTCCGAGACTGTTTCCTGACAATTTTGAATTGGATTTATACTCTCACGGGCTATAGGCTGGCCAGCAATTTCAGATTCAAATTAGAAATATGAGATTTCAGCAACGTACTTGATAATTATACATACTTGCATTTGGGGTTTGAATTTGTCAGAGTGTACTTTGATTGACATCCAACTTTTGTTTTTTCCTCAAAAATTTGTTATTAATTAGAATTATTTTAAAACTTCAATTCGAGTTACTGTTGTCGAAATTCAAACAAGATTTTACTGAGATTCATTAATGTAAGTTAGTGAAAAATGCCTCACTTAAATGAAGTTATGTAATATTACTTAAATAAGATTTTACTGATATTTACAATGACAAAAGTTATGTAATATTACTTAAATGAAATTCTATATATATATATATATATATATATATATATATATATAATCTTGTGTGCATGCTTTAATTAAGGATATATAGTAGTGTGTATAACGTTCTATATTATTCGATGGTCGGTCCATCTGGTCGTGACATGAAGGAACAACAGGCTGAACATCGTCGGGTGAATAAGCATCAAAGTTGGTTGCTAATTTTATGGCCCTGATTTGTTATGGGAAAGTGTAAATGGGTCCAATTTGCTTTTGTTTCTTTATTACGTTATTACATGTGTTGTGTGTAAGAGAGCTAACATGGTATATATCGCTTTTCCATATATATTCTCCAAGTTAATTATCTTGTCCTATACTCAACATGTCACCCACACAAATCTTAGGAGGGAAAAACTAAATCTCAGAATTACGAGATTTGGGGTATAGTGTTACCAAAATTACTGCAGACTTTACGCATTTTGCATAGTATAATCTGATTTTTCATTCCTTCATAATCTAACAAGATTTTTTAGCGTACAGTTAATAGATTTAAAAGTACACTTTTATATTTTTAATGAGCCACGTACGTGTAACAAGTTTCCTGGACGACTTTCTGGAACACTACAACCAATCTGTGATGCGCGGTTAAATATGTGTTTCCAAAATTTCATAAAAGCTCATTTTTAATATCTTATATACTTAAAATCATTTTAGTTAAAAGTTGAAATTGTTTGTAAATATTAGAAAAACCACAAAACAGTTTCATTAGCCTAAGAAATAATTTTATCCTTTGAAAAACTTTCTTAAATGCCATATTTTTAAAATTGAGAAGTATCTTTACAACATGTGAGTAATAGAAATACTAAAAGACGTGCTATGTAGAGAGAAAAGCAGATAAGTACTTTCATAAGTATTTACAAACGCTACCTAACTCTATATAAAAACGAAATAACATGAATATTCTATGATTAAATAATTTCACATAATGTCCTCGAAAAATTGTTTCACATATTCGGAATTTACTCTACTTAACTCGGTATTAATTTTCACTAGTAATCCATAAAAAATCTTAACTAGAACTAATAAATAAATGAAAACAGAGAAAAAAATTGATTTTCCAAGAATTAGTACGTATTTACTATTTAGTACCTACTGTTTGTACGTAGCTCACATGTCATAAAAACACAAAATGTAACGGAAACCTTAAACGATAAGTAGGACAGCGAGAGATGGTCAAACTCGTGTCCGCCATATGTCGGTGAGAAATTGGCGTAGTGGCACCCACCGTAAATACCCCAACAAACTAAGGGCGAACAAACAAGCCCACAATTTTTATTTGTACTCCTCAAGCTGCACAGAGTACAACACCACCTCAGCAATATCTATAATTCCCGCTGCATTTAATGCGGCATTTGGTCATGGCTTTTTCACACTTAGTCCAGTGAGTCCTCCTTTAAAACAAACACATATTTAACATTTACATAAGCAGCATTGTCTTAACTTTTTAGCAATTTGTGTAATAAAATTTAATAGTGCGATGATGAGAATGTTTTTAAGGAAGAGGAAACGGAAGTGATATGAAGATGAAAGGGAAGAAGAGTTCATCATCAGCTGGCCGTCGATTATCGCAGAGGATGATGATTTTGACGGCTGCGATGATGCTTGGACTGGTTTTGCCGTTTCTTTTCATTAGAACTGCTTTTCTAGTTCTTGAATCCGCCGCTATTTGCTCATCCTCTATTGGTAATTTTTTAACTCTATTTATATTTTTTATAATTATAATGTTCTTTTTTGTGTTTGTTTGTTTTGTGGAAGTGTAAATAAAATTGTATGGTTTATTGAATGAGTTGCAGGGTGTGTGAGATGGAGGTTATTTGGCGGGACCGAAGCTCTGGTAAGTGAAAAAAAAATATTATTTTATTTTGTTTGTTTCGTTACTCTAATTATTATTATTTTCTTTCTAATTTGGAGTTTATTTTTTTGAAAATAAGTGCATTTTAGGAAGTTGGTATTATTAAGCTTAAATCTTAAGTTGTAATTAGTGTGTTATCATGGTATTATGTGTAGAGATTATTGTGTTCAATTAGATCATTAGTAACAATATTGAATGAAAATTTATATCCCCTATAGTTTAATTTTTGTTATGTATGACAAAATCCGTCAGGAGACCTGAAAAGTGATACACCTAACACCACATGAGATTTGGATGCCACGAATCTACAGTCTAGACCATTCGACTCTAGTGAAAACAACCTCACTTAAATCGCGTGAAAAATATAGCAAAAATGAAAATATATATATATATATATATATATATATATATATATATATATATATGAAAGGTAACTATATTTGTTTTTGAGCAGTCAAAAGAACTCATGAAGACTAAAAACAAATATATGGTTTAAAAAAAGAATATTCTTTATGTGTTCTTACTATTTCGATATTACAAAATTATTAAGTTTAATAAAACCAAAAATATCATGTAGATGAAATAACTAGTAGACCATTATATATATGGGGGAAATGCATAAAACCCCCATGTGGTTTTGAAAATATACACGAAACGCGTAGATTGATAATTATTTAGAATCTTATCGTGGTTTCATAAACTCTGCATAAAATCGCATTGCATACAACCCCTTGTGGTTTCACGAAAAGTTGATTGTTTGTAGAGTTTTTGAAACTAAATGAATTTTTTAGACAATAAATAAACCACAAGAGAATTTTGTGCAGATTTTTGAAACAACAAGAGAGATTTTAGGTAGATTCCTCCCCATTATATTTTAGGGACCCTATATTTAATATTATAAATTAGAATATATTGTGCTTCCTAAAAATCTATATGTATTGCTTTTTTGTATCTTTTAGAATTATCTGCTGGGGCTATATTGTTAGAGTAATTTAGTCAGTTAACAAAATAATTAATGAAGTTATATAATTTGATGGAGAAGAATATTTGTAAAGTATCAGAAATTATGAGAAAATTACAAATAATAAACCGCAACAGGTTATGCATGGGCCGTAGGTTTTCCAAATCACACGATATTCTTACGTTCTTACCCCTCATTTTGTAGAATTTTGTCTTTTAGGTCCAAAACCAAACCATATGCAAACAACAATTTGATAACAATTAGATAGTGCCTGCAAATGAACTGGATAACATCGAATAGACAGTGCACAGGTACCTTTTGAGGGAGTAGGTAGTAATCACTAATCACCATGTTGCCAAGTTGTGCTTCCACTCAATTTTTCTAGTACCTATTCATCTTAATTGGATTAAATTTTTTAAAGTTTAAAGTAGCCTTATGTATTTGATCAAAATGTTAGAAAATCCAACTGTAACTTACTATATATTGAACAAGAAATATAAAATATCGATTTTTGTTTTATTAGATGTTACCAATGGACTTCTTTTACATGATTTGAAGAAGAGGTCTGTTCATGCATTCAATGCATAAGAAAAGTGAACATTTAGATAGGCTAACCATATTAGCTATGTTTATATTTTTTGTCATCTGAGGAATACAAAAACAAATAAGAATCTGAATTATACCACAATTTTGTCTTTACTGTTTACTTAAGATTATGTTTTGTATATACTCTTCAAAAAGATTAGAGAAGAGCTGACAATGGCCTTGCTGGAGGCAACAACTGATCATAATGATGATGGAAGAACAGTGGAGGGTTCAAATTCAGAGCCAGTTGCATTTGAGAATCTTGTGAAGGATATGGAGTCAAACAGACAAGACATTAAGGCCTTTGCTTTCAAGACAAAAGCCATGGTAATGTTTGGCAACTTTCATTGTCATTTTACTTGTAATATCCACTCTTTTATCCCATATCCTTGTTTCCTTTTTCCATTTGGAATCTTGCTCACTTGATTAACTTATATATCCACTCCCATACTATTGCCAGCAGTCAGAGTCATATGATTAAAAATGGGGTCCTGCTTTTTGCCTAAACTTTTGAATGCCTACTTGCCAAGTGGAGAAATATCAAGAATTTAAATTGATAAAATAAATAATAATCACGGATCAAAGTTTCGGTGTAATTAGATGTATGTTTTGGTTTGTTAAATATTAGAAACTTTTTGTTGTGTTTCATGATCTTTCAACATGCTTCAGAAAAATCCGTAAAATTAGTTGCCGTAATGGATCTAGAAAATACGTACTATGTTTCATTTCTACAGAGTCGAAAATATAGACATTTTGGTACTTTACAAAGAAACTTTGGTTCATGGTAATAACTTAAAAGGGAATATTCACTACCCTTCTTTTGTTGTTTTTTAATTTCGGATGGAGTTAAGTGTCAACTTGTTGGTTTTGAATGGAGTGAAGAGCCTAATCAACATGGTACATGGGGTGACTTGCTATTATTTTTTTAAAATATAAGAGTTTAATTGTCTCTTTTTTTTTATTTTTAACTTTTTACCCATAAATGAATATGATCAGCCTCAAGCTACTTGTTGGTTCTGAGTTCTGACATTCTAGTACTATGTTAGTAAGGTGATTTTGATTGGTTGTACATCTAAAGTACCATCTGATTGTGGCTTTTTACTCACATGTGGAAGACTCTTTGTCGTTGCATGATTTAAGGAACATGTGAACCTTGATACACATTTTGCTTGGCCAAGGATAACTCTTCAGGATTACATGTCAATATGCCCTTATTTTCTTCTACAAGTAGGTCTACAAAGTGAAGCTACTTAACAACCTATAGCTAATGTATGATACATATTGTTCCTCTCAAATGAATATTTGTTGAATGTGAAACCTTTGGAACTTTAGAGATATTGATTAGTGATTGTCCAGCCCTCTGCTTGATTTGCGTATATTGGGATTTTGAACAATTGGCATGCACTCCATGGAGTGCTGGTTTTCTCAATATAGCCGAACCTCCATTCTCACTTCTAGAGTTCTTCAAATATTCTTTTTGATCATGATGTGAAAACTTTCTGTTTTGTGCCGTTACAAAGTTGAGTCATTGGAACTAACTTTCTATTGATTAAGTATTGAGTAACCGAATTACTTTGGATCAATAATGTTTGGTAGACTGCTTGGAAGAAATAAGTAACCATGGAAGGGAAAGAAAAAAAAAACAAACTTAGTCATTAGAACTAGAAACACAATGTTGCTGCCTTAATGTTACATCCAGCCCACACAGGATTGAACCTTGAATAAGACCAGCAAAAATAGATGTTCCAAACCTTTAACTTAGTGAAATCTTAGCCTCACAGAACTGGTCATAGAGACTTACTGGATAAATGCTCTCAGTTTCACTGAAACCTTAAACTTTGGATGCAACATTTCCTGCAAACGTTATGGCAATAGTTCTATAACCAAAAAACATATACCGTGTCCTTGGATGGGCACTCGACTATCCATTCTCTTTAATTGCAAAAACCTTTTGGCATGCAACTTCGGCAGAATTAACAAGTTGGCTTAATCTGACAATCATTTCAGTTCTGATCAAACAGACTTATAAAGAACTTTGTTGTTCGATATGCAGCTCATGAAGATGGAACACAATGTTAGAAAAGCTAAATGGCAGGAGTCCTTTTACTGGCATTTAGCTGCTCGTGGTGTACCAAAGAGCATAGACTGTCTATCACTTAAGTTGGCTGAAGAGTATGCAGTTAATGCAGTTGCACGAGCCCGTTTACCTCTGCCTCAATATGTTTATCGTCTCACTGACTGTTCGTTTCACCACGTTGTTCTTTTAACTGACAATGTCCTTGCTGCCTCTGTTGTAATCTCTTCCACCATCAAAGCTTCGGTCGATGCCCAAAAGTTGGTATTCCATGTGGTCACTGATAAGAAGACGTATATGTCCATGCACGCGTATTTTGCAGTGAAGGCAATTAATTCTGCCGTTGTTGAAGTCAAGGGCTTGCATCAATATGACTGGTCTCATGAAGTAAATATTGGCGTTACAGAGATGCTAGATATTCATCGCCAGATCTGGAATCATAATTACAATAACTTGAAGAAGGAGGTTGACATTTACAAACTTGATTTCCTAAGTTCGAGCTCTGTCTCCCTCTTGAATCACCTCCGCATTTATCTCCCTGAGGTAATAATCACTTGAACTGATGTAATTTGGACTGATCGTAAGGAAGATCTTCAGGGGTAAAAGATGATCACTATCTGACATATATAAATCTCACAGCTGTTTCCAGATTTGGACAAAGTTGTGTTCTTGGACGATGATATTGTAGTACAACGTGACTTATCATTGCTATGGAACTTGGATCTCAATCAGAAAGTCGTCGGTGCAGTTGTTGACTCATGCAGGGGGCAAAATTGTTGTCCGAGAAGAAAATACAAGGACTACTTTAATTTCTCGGATCCAATCATATCGTCTAACTTGGATCAGGAGCAGTGTGGATTTCTTTACGGAATGAACGTCTTTGACCTCAAACAATGGAGGAAGACCGACATAACTGCAATATATCATCAATGGCTTAAACATGTGAGTATAAATTTGCTTAATTATGCACATGATTTGTGTTGATTTCACTTCACCTTCTCTGCTGCTACTTATGTAGTTATGGGAGCGTGACCTCGATTAGACTATGTTTATTTGGTAATTTTATTTGCTACAATTGTTGAAATTTGACCCATATTCATCTGAAGGTTCCTTTAAGATGGATGAATTTAACCACATGACAGTATCAAAGTTAATTCCTGTCACATGTGAGAGGGCGTGTTGAGAAATTAGTCCGGACTTTGTACATAAACAAACTTTTTTCTCTCCCTCTTTAAGGGGATGAATAAAAGGCTTCAATTTCAACAAAATTTTAAAAATCTTTTTACATGTTTTTGCAGAGTGTCTATTCCGGTTTTACCCTGTGGCATCCAGGAGCACTTCCGCCTGCCTTGATTGCATTTGAACGTCACATTCACCGCCTTGATCCTTCATGGCACCTAGCTGGTCTGGGGCATCGCCATCCACAAATCAACAAACGTGTAGTGGAGGCTGCAGCCGTGATACACTTCAGTGGCCCTGCAAAGCCATGGCTGGAAATTGTGCCCGCTGAGGTAAGAGGCCTTTGGTATAGACATCTAGATTTGTCAAATGCATATATCAGGAAATGTGGAATAACGGGCTGAGACGATGCATATATACATGTATACGACTCTCTACACCATTATTGAGGAACTTGCTTCGGTCATAAGCTGGAGGTATCGTTTGAGAAGAGGGAAGAAGGTTCGGACTTCAGTCTCTTCTGAGGCTATGCTTCTTTGTCGATAATGTGAACATACACAGAAGAAGTTAACGGAAATGCATTTTATGCAGTGAAGATATCTGACATGTAAAAATTGTATTAGATGCAAGATATGTTGGTGCAAATTTAGCTTATTATTCTCTAAATGATATGACCAGTGTAGCTATACTTGTTCTATGTTTCATCTCCGCGTATGAATAACAATTATAGTACAGTTTTAAATAAGGAACTGTTATGCTCTTTCATATTTTCGGTTCACTAGAACACCAATTTACTCTTGTAATATTGAATCTTCAAAAGGTTCGTTGCTAAAATCTCAAGCACCAATGTAGATGAAATATAAAACATTTTCATAATAACAAAATTCTTAAAAACGAGAAAGATAATTTACTTAGTAAAAATATATGTACGTAGAAACTGTAATTCATCATACGTAAGAAAAAGATTGAATTTTCGTCTGCTCGTAGGAAGTAATATGACCTTTGCTGTAAAGTTGCAGAAAGAACTTGTCCCAACAATACCTCACTTATGATTTATGAATAACCATGCATGCTTGCTCTCTTGTACTATTTATCCCCATAGGTATAAACTATCAAAATTTACTGATGTTCAAGCAGATGAGGCAGTACTAATCTTGATGTAACCCATATACATATTACATAACAAAAAGGGCTAAGATGTATCAAACCGCTCAACCTATAAGAGATTTCGCAACATGCCCTCTAATGTTGAAAGAGCTAGAGTGAAGTGCACCCCAATCTATTTAAAATGCCTCATGGGTGTAGATCTGCCATTCTTTTCTGTGTTTCTTGTCGACTGAATTCGGTATAAGGGCCATTTTAACAGGCAGGGGGTGCACTTTGCTTTTTCTGAAAAAACTCATTGGGGGGCACGCTGCACATTGCGAAACACCGTATTGGTTGGTGGTTAATTTGATGCAATTAACCCTGACAAAAATGTTAAATCTTCAAGCACAAATATATACCAGACGGATATTTCCTATCAGACAGACCTAAACAATGTCAAAAACTCTATAATAAGTTTCATAATCACACATGGATTTCTTATCAAAATTTTCTTTAGTTTTAGTGACAAAGTTGTGAGTCTGTAACCATAGTGTCCAAAAAATTATGGATTTTGGAAGTAGACAAGAATGATGAATGTGCTTCTGAGATAACTGAACGACAACTAATCTGGAAAAAGGTTCATAAAGCAAGAGTTTACAGCACCCAGATCATCAAAGTAGTTAGTTTTTACACTGAAAAGTTTGAGAGATCATCCACTCTGACAGCTAGCTTATAATAAAAAGTTCATAAAGTTAAACAAACAACAGATTGATCTTCAGCGTCTCTTGCCAAAATAGTTCTTGACAGCTAAGTGCTTTCCCAGTTGCTCAACTGCAGAAACAAGATTGCAAAAATATATCATTAAAAGTAATAACATAAAACATAACTTATCGTAGTATGATTTGTAAGTAGTAGTTATCTATATATAGCATACACAAGCTGGAGAGCCGTTTGATCGTGGCGAGAGTATTGCTGCTGATTAGGTTCCATGAGGTTCATTGGAAGGAAGTTCCGAACATCGTACGACTGTGAAGTCATCGGCTGGTAGTCGGAACCAGGCATCAAGTTCATCTGCTGCTGTTGTGCCCTCTCACCCTCAGCTATCTGCACCAATATACATAAACATAAACAACACATTCATGTTTGAGTCAATCTGTGTTACAACATATACGGATGTATTTTAGAGAGAAAGAGGATCGCGTACCTTTGCACGTAGAAACATGTTAGCATTGTGCAGCTCAAGCTCCTGATACATCAAAATCACCATCCTACTTGAGTATTGATGACTATATAATGTATATGGATCATAGCATAAAGTACACCCTATTTCGAATAATTAAAATGAAATTCAACTGCATTTTTCTTGTTGCTACCGAAGTATCAGAAGATAAGCTGAATTTATAAGGAAGATCGTCGACATAAGAACATTAGCTGCTGAAAAACAATGCTATTTGTCCTAACACACTATTGGATGGATAAAATGAGTAGCAATATATTAAGTATTTAGGATAAAAATAGTTACCCTCTTCTGCATGAGCTCTATCTCTGCAAACAGTAACTCATTCTGGAAAAATTAAGGGAATGTTACTCAATCATGAAGTGAAAATTTATCTTCTCTAAGAGGAAAAGATAATTAAGCTGAGAAATAACTGCAGCTACCTTCTTGGAACGGATTCTGCTGATGGCTTTTTCAACTTTGGCTTCTGTGCTCTTCAGATCTTTCAAAGCCATATTGCCAACACCCTCACCAAGCATTTGCCTACAAATAAATATTGTTGAAAAATATATGCAAAAACATAAGTGTCTAGTATTCCTACAAACTTAAGCAATTAGAAGAGACAACAGTTCAACATGGTATTCAGAATCAGGCCAGAAAGAAGGTTTTTGGGTTCGAATCCCACATCACTCATTTATTAAAAGAATGTATCGTGTCAACGTAACAAAATGATCACAACTTGCACACAACTGAACATGTTGGAATATACATACTCTACCAACTTGAGCTTTTAGACGAGACACAATTTGATAATTATCTAGTTGAAACAAACCAAACACATATTCATCTACTCACCTCTCACCGAAAAGAAGTATCTTCAACTTACTAAGAAAAGTTATAAAAAAAAAAAAAAAATTATCTTTTTCACCCCATAAAACATTATCGACTTGATACGTCCCTGCATTTCAAATTCTGATTCTGCCTCTGTCTGCAAAGAACTAATCCATTTTACAGAATATGATGGAACTACTAACCTGTTTGAAGTCTGTATCTCTCTTATTTGCCGGCGCAGCTTGTTGGCCTCTTGCTGGTAAAACTGATCAGTGAACAATCAATTACAATGTAAATTAGCCATATTTGAGTACAAACAACTACATAGTAATGGTTTGTGTCACTCATTTTATTTGCATTGTGATTAGATCAGAGTTCCAAAGCTATCAGCCATCAAGGTATGGCCCTAAAATGTTGGAAATATTATTTACAAACAAGAAAGTTATACTAAATCTCAAGGGATATCTGAGATCTTAAGAGTTGTTGAAGTTGTGGCAGAATGATCAAAATCCATCGTAAAGCTGATCTTCTACTACATGCTTTTCACGACACAAGAACAACTACAACCAAGCTTTAATCACACATTCGACAATACTTCACACAAAATTCTAACAAATCTGATATTAGAGCCAACAATATTGGTTTGCACTTACTAATGTTTTTATCACCTAAGATTTCATATTTCAACTAAAAGATAATTGAGATTCGGCTCCCTTAAAATTTCCATTATTGGATAAACCCCAGACCAAATAGAGATAAAATTTCTTTATCACTTCCTGTAAGAAAATATCAAAAATATAACTGTTTAATCACTATTTAGATGAGAAGGCAATTGAATATGTTATCAAATCTTAGACAAAGAAGAGGTATATATGAAGTGTGCACGTGAGGGACGTGTTGGAAATATGTCTAAATCAATAATGTCAATTCTAGTTACAAGTTTGAGTTTTTATTAAAAAGACAATCCAATATATATACGACCATTGAAGAGCATTCCTAAGCAGAGAACTCAAACTAACCATCTTTATATAAAGAGACCAAGGTCGTATTCTAAGCCGTGTGGGATAATTTGCAACACGCCTCATGATCATACGTGAGTTTATATAAATTTTTGGCATGGAGACCATGATAAGCAACAATAAGAAAAGCCTCACCTTTTATAATCTTATCAGGTTGAGAGGGAAATCTCTTCATATACAAAATACAGTTAGCATCTCAAGCTAAAGCTCCAAAAAGCAAACCATCAAAGTGGTTGAGAAGAAAAATGGTAGTCTTTATGAAAAGCAAAAATCGATATTCTTTAGGAAGTAGCATTAGTTAAGCTGTTGGAAATACTAATTTCACTTTTTTCTAGATTAACAACAACCTTTTTCCAATGGTTTGCTTTATGACAAATTATAAGTAAGGAACATAGTAAACAAAAAAAAAAAGTATAGAATCTCAATTTATTAGGATTAAGTTACATACGCCAAACAAGAACCACGCAGAGTCGAACACATAAAATATAGATCAAAATGATCACAATAACTAAAACATACTAATAAAAAATGTGTGCATGTTGAGTCTGCATTTTCTTTACTTGAATGGTAATGTAGAATTGGCTGAATTAAATGTTTACTGTAGCACAAAGTAGAAGCAGTGGTTAGAACAAAGTGGAACTTACTTGAGTGTTAGCTTCAGATGTGGACACAGAATTTGAGGAATCAGCACTTGCTTTCTTGTATCTATCAATAGTTGCCCTAACACTGCACAAAGAGAAATTGAACAATATAATTCCTACCTATTAATACACAATGCATGTAGTATATACCTACAGTTCTTTTTCCCAATTTGGAATGGAAAAATGTTACTATCTTTAGTATGATCAGGGAACTCAATTTACTTTACACTCATGTATATATATGGTATTCTACTTGTAGAATATGTTCTCAAATACCAAAAATAGTTGGTATGTATGTATATATACACACACACACACACACACACACACACACATATATATATATATATATGTAATGTATGTATATATATATATATATATATAATGTATGTATATATATATATGGGAGTTGGAACACAGTTTAAAATTAAATTACATATTGGTACTTATTCATCTGTTTAATATACACCATTTAGACTTCTAGGAAAATTAATACTTCCTGCAAGTTAGATATTCTAGGATTGCAAGGAATTTAGATAACAAACATTATTATAGAAAATATTACTTAAATATTAATAAACTAAAAGACATTTTTAACCAAAAACTGGCCATTCAAATCTAGATAATGACAGTAATAAACACAAAGGGGACATAAAGATTTGCTTTAGAATTGAAACAGACTTTTTTTCTTTGTACTGAGTCCTCAAATTTAAGGTCAGAATATAAATCATTTTATATGTTGCTAAAAAAAATGAAAAGTAAAAACCATCTACCATAAAGTCAAAGGGATATGTTGATGGAACCATTTATACAATATGCTTCTGACAATTGTCTCAAAAATCAATCAGACCTCTGAGTTCTGTGTGATCTATGAACCAATTGTCTCAAATATCAAGGTTAACTTTTCTAGCTACATAGCAGAGCCAAGGGCTTTACTAATAGTCTTATTAAAATTATTTAAATGTATACAAGAATTTTGTTTTCTTTCTTTTTCTTTTGACACCAGTTTGTGTGTGTCAAAAGAAACTAGAAACAAAACAGAACTAAAAAAACCATCATTTAAAATTCCTGCAACATTAGTAACTTCACATGCATATCCTGTCATCCACTAAACTACTAATAAGATTTACTACAAATATGTTTTAGAAATAATGTTGCATTTGAAAAAATCATAATCATAACAATCTCTATGCAAGAGGAGTTAAGTTTGTCTTTCATAACAAGTAATTAAGAGATATTATTAGTAGAGTGATTTTGTTAGTGACATGAAAGGAAAAGGGATCAAATGTGTTTATTTTTTTCTTTTTCTTTTTTTCCATTGTAATGTCTAATAAATTCAGTGAACTATGTTATTAATTTGAAGATATATAACTTAAGGAAAGCATAGGAGGAAGAAATAGCAGAAATGGTCATTGTTATTCTGTATAGTATTAGCCCTCCCTCCATCCATAAAATCCACTGACTCTTTCATATGGATAGCTAAATGAATGGATTATTTTTTCCTAATACATGATTGAGCAGTTAATTAAATTTTTAAAAAAAATTATTTAACTATAGTTCCTTCTGACTGCATTGTATGATAGAATATTATAGAAAGTTAAGCTGCAAGTCATGACAGAATCAAAGAGAAATTTAGCTTTGAGTGGAAGTAGTATAGAAATCATATATGTAGTGTTAATACAACATAAATACTATATTTTGGAATTATTACGATAATCAATATGTATAAGGAGTTAGTGAAGATAAAATGCCGCACCATTATGTCAGTAGATTGTCATAGCAAGATTGGAAAACATTTTCTTATTACTAATATGCAACAAATTTTTTTTGAGAAAATACAAATTATGTACAATGGAAAGTTGTAATATTTTTATGCATAGACTGGTATCAAGCTAATATCGTTCAATATAGTTAAGTATCCTACTCTTGTCTTGTCTTAGTATTTTCAAATTATACTTGATATCTGATATAATAAACTTTTTTCCTTCAGTTTATTCCAAATAAAACATGTCAAAAAAAGGAGAAGGCAAAGAAAATAATTAAATATTCTAAGAAAATAATATGTATATTCAAGCAAATGTTTGGCTTATAGATAGTTTAATTAATTTCTTCCCTCTATTGGACAACTAAAATCACCAAACAATTTTTTTTAAAAAAGAACATTTTATTCATTCCATTTAAATTCTTCCTTCTTACTTCATAAAGATACTTATCCCTCATAGATGGCATAGTATAGCTAGGGTTTGTCCCCAGTCAAAACATCAATCTCTGCTATTCACTCACATTAATAAATAAATAAACTCACATATACATATAATACACATAAATGTTAAATCAGTTTCACAGAAACATCACACAGTGAAAACACATACATCCCACCACTTTCAGTCAGTCAGTGAGAGGATAAGCTGTAACCTTAATTTCGTCGACCCACTGATTGGCTGCACCCTGCCACGTCGGCACAAGATCCCACAATATGATTGGCTCTCACAATTCCCCTTTTACCCCCCGGTTAATACCCAATCCCTCCACCCCTTTACCCAAACCTCGATTTATTCAAAATCCCGATATTGCTCTCTCTTTTTAACACATAAAAACTCACTTTTAAAAGACGTGTATTACTTATAGCAATTTATTACAATATGTAAATAGTAAGTCCTCATTTGTCTGCTTACTGTTGTTGAGTGCACCATCAGTGAACCTGTCCGTTCACAGCAGCCATTTTCGCCATTCCTCGCTATTTGTGTAATTTAGTTATAAAAAAAAAAAACAAACAAAAAAACTTTTTACTTCAAATCCCTTTTGTAAAAATTTAATGAGGGATTCTTTTTCTTTTTTTTTTTAAAGTGTCATTTCTATGCTACCCAATTTATAAAGATTGAAAGAAGTTACAGTTAGAGAAATGAGATTTAGTAGAGAAAATCTACTGCAGTATAAAAAGGGTAATATTTTCACCTTTAGAGATAAAAAATTTAAGGCCAATAAGGTGATGAAATATGACAACCCTCTTCTCTTGTCTTTAAGTGTATAGTAGAAACTGAAATATCATCACCTCTGACATGACAAAAGATTCTATTGGTTAAAAACACATCACTTTATTTATGCAACACAAACCCTAACCATAGTCCCATGCCCTAATGCTACACATCCACTAGACTCTACCACAAGGGTAGAATGGTAAAATCAAAGGGTACCCATCTCATGAATTGAGGTGATTTGGCTTCTGACCAACTCAAAAATGGAATCTTGATTAGATTTTTCAGTCGTGTACTTGAAGAGCTTTGAAACCCTAATTAGCTTATTTTTAGGTTAATTGACTCTTTTGATTTGTTGAAGTGACCTAAAATGTTTAGGGTACAGAGTCATGAGAGATGAAGGGAATGGGCAAATGAGAACTTGACAGCTTGCAGTAGAGTTTCTTGAGCTGACAGATGACATGTGGAGAAGAGAGAAGAAAAATTCATTTACATATCACAAGAAAAGATAGGGGGGTGATAATCAAGTATTGCATAAATTTTCTTAACCCAAAACTGGTTCTTGAGAACTACTACTACATACATCACTTCTATTTCCATCAATCACAACAGATCTTGGAGGTATTTCAAAGAGGGAACTGAGGAAAATCACAAAAGAGAAAGAGAAAACACCACAAAGCTCATAAAGGAAACATAACAAAAAGAGACAAGTGAATCTAAATTTATGAGAGGAAGAAACTGCAACAAGAATCATTATGTTGCCCATGCCAAGAAAACCCAATAAATTTCCATGACAGAAGCTCAAATTTAAGCAATATATTTTGATGTGATCATCAAATCTAACTTCCAAATAATATCACTCATGACATCTTCCCCACACCAAACAAGGGCAAAAAACAAAAAGATGAAGAAAAGAAAAATAGGGATGTTGAGAGCTAATTCTCTCCACAAATCGAAGAAGAAGAAAAAGATCCAATCTTTTCATAAGAAACTGCATAAAAATCTAATCTTTCATAAGAAACTGCATAAAAATCTAATCTTTTCATAAGAAACTGCATAAAAATCTAATCTTTTCATAAGAAACTGCATAAAAATCTAATCTTTTCATAAGAAACTGCATAAAAATCTAATCTTTTCATAAGAAACTGCATAAAAATCTAGTCTTTCCACAGTAAGCTGCATAAAAATCCAATCTTTGCACAAAAAACTGCACAAAGATCCAATCTTTTCACAAGAAGCTACATAAAAATATAGAGACAAGCAAAGCTAGATTCATGTGATATCAACTTGAGAACCAAAGATCAAAGGGTAAGATTACATCACAAAATTAAAAAAATATATATATTTATGAGAAAAACTATGTAATTTGTTTCACCTGTTGTTAGCATATTCATAGAGCCTTCCACGGCTCGAGAAGACGACGAGGGCAACTTCGGCATCACATAACACCGATAACTCGTAAGCCTTCTTCAGCAGTCCGTTTCTACGCTTGCAGAACGTGACCTGTCGATTCGTGGTGTTCTCGATCCTCTTGATCTCAATTTTCCCTCTCCCATTTTTCCTCTCAGAATCTTGATTAGGAAATTCCATTTTTGACAAAAGCTGAAACAAGCAAAACAAAATTAAGGGATTTTCTTGAAAGTTAATGAAGATTATAGCCTGATTTGGGGAATGGTAGTAAAGCAAAAAAAATTAAAAATAAAAAATTAAAAGGGAATTTTTATAGAATCATCCAAAATAAGCTAAACAAGAATTTCTTTTGTCAAAGGATTGAGTATGTATGCAGTTAGTTTAGACCTTAACCTGGTAAGGAAACTGTGGAAATGAAGAGAGAGATATTGGAAGGTTAAAAAGGAAGAGAGTATAGAGTGAAACAACAACACTTTTTTCCCTTGTCAAATTCACTCTATGCTATACTATACTTGTGAACAGGAGAGTTGCAGAAAATGGAACTGAGTTGTTTCAGCAGGCAGGTATTTATAGCTAAAAAATAGACCTTCCAACTACACCTCTGTAAATTTGGATGTATACCTTTACTTTTGCTATAATTTATATGGTGTCCATGTGTTTTTTGTTACATTTTTGTATAGTGTTCCGTTTGATAATGAAGCTGTCATTTAATATGGTAATAAAGTTGAGACATATGAGATTTATTTTGTTGGGTCGTGGACTCTGAAGTATGTAAATTATTTCACGACAGCATAAAAATTTCGTGAGGGGTGTTTTTCGCAGTGTATGTGAAATTTAATCAAGATTGTATTCCACATATAAGTAGCCCTCTCATGCATAATTGTAGACTATCTCATTGGTAATATAAATAGCCTCTCATTTATAATTATAGATAATCTCATTCAATAATACAACGGAAAATCTTAGCTTGGCCGCGCCCCCATATCTCACCTCCATACATTTGTAAGAAATTGTGTATGTGTTGAGTTTTATAAGTAGATGTTAATTTCCATTGATCTTCTAGTTTATTTGAGGTGGTTTTAATTATTCACAATTGGTGTTCAATAATTTCTATCGATCTTTTCAATTATATAGCAAGTGATTTGAGAGTTTGATTTTGTTAGCTAAATTTGGATCTTTTAAATCATTTCATATGCCAGTTAAAAATTTATTATATATGTATAGTAAAACTAACACTTATAAATAAAAATCTTAATATGAAATATGCAGCAGAGAATCGGGATACGTGTAGGTATGGATAAGTTAAATTGGGGGAACAAAAGAGAAGGTATTGATGTTCACTTTCAAAGTGCATTAACCATTCATTTTCTCAAGTATGGGAAAAAGGAGGAGAGAAGATATCATAAGAGGTTCTTATGGAAAGTGACTATCAATGATAGTGAATGAGACTTTGGTGAAGTTGCACTCAAGCCCTAATAAAATTGGAGTCAACAAAAAAACAAATCTAGTGAACATTTCATGTGGTGTGCTTTATGAAATCTGATTTTATTTTTTGAAGCCTTTAACCCATAGTAGAAAATAATTCACCAGTCCTATTCCCCTTTGTGGATATACACATCATAAAGTCGACCACTTCCTTCCATTTATATTTCCTTTGGAAAACAAATTGTTTTCCTTTACACTTTGATGCATAATTTTGTTTTCCATTTATGAAAGTCATGATGTGCTCGCAGGTGGGCAATGTGATATCACTATTATTTCTTAAGAAAACTATCATGCTTAACAACAATTAATTGTCGTATGTATCCTATTGATGTGCATGTATCAAATAGTTTTCCCCATACTCAAGAAGTACCACCTACCGTTGATGAAACTTGATTATAGGTTTTAATGACATAGAAAGTACAGAGAGATGGGAAGAAATTATGAATGAGGTAGCGATCTTAATTCACTAGAAAGTTGTTTAAGTAGTTTAGAACCAAAATTAATATATCTTAATAATAAACTACTTTAAAGCAAGAAAATAACGCATTTAAAGTTAGTTGTTTATTACATCGATGTTATTAATCGGCAGAAGTTTTATTTTCAGTAGGCTCAATTTTGTTTAACTTCTACGTTTCTTAACATAACAAAGATTAGAAGTAAGAAATACAAATACTTGAAAAGCTCTTATGCAGAATGATCAAAAGACAACAAGTTATTCTTATTAGTATGCATTTGCAACTTAAGTCTTTAAGAGAAGACTCCAGTTTACCCATTAATGAAGAAAGCATGCAAAGAAGCACAAATTCATACAAGGGCGAAAAAAAGTTGAAGGGAATATTCTAAATACCCCGATTTAGGCAGTGTTTTCAAAATTGAACGGGTCATAAAATTCAAAGGATTTAGTTACTCTCTTTTTGAGTGGTCTAATCAACCGAGAATATGTTTTCTAAGGATTGTAAAAATAGGTTGAACAAGTTGTAATGGGTTTAAGCACCCCTAGTGCTTTCTCATTATTTCTTAATGATAAGTTTCAGTTATGATCAAAAAAAAAAAAAAAAAAAAAATCCAAGATCTTCGTGGTTACTGGTTTTATTAGTTCAATAGTTTAACCATTGACCCAACTGGCCGTATATATATATATATATATATATATATATATATATATATATATATATATATATATATATATTATGAAACCTAATAATTATAAATTAATTAGTCAAGCTTTAATTAGAATCTCTACAATAAGTTTATGTAATAGTTGGTTAAACTCTAGTTAATATATTCTTATCCTAATTCATTATATATTTAATTTAGTTAATATTTTATTTTCAAATAAAAGAATATATATTTTATTTAATTGATTTTTGAATTTCAAATAAAAGGATTCAGTTGAGAGTAATGGAATCAATATTTTTTGTATAGATAAATGTGTAGTATACAAGTTAATAAAATTTAAAATTACACATCAAAGAGAATTTTATTTTTAAAATATGATTAAAATAGACTTAAATAAGATATAGATAATCATAAATTGTAATTTGTAATGTTTTTGAAAATCACTAAACTATAACAAAAACATAATAATTAAGGAAAAATAAAACAAAAGATACACATTTCTATAAAAAAAAAGTATTACATATATTTTGTTTTAATATAATGTTAAAAGTATTATTATTATAATATAACAAAAGTACACCTTAATTATCTATTGTATGTATATATATATATTAATATGTACATATAACACCAAAGATGACGTAGCTCAATTTATTGAAGCATGGGGATATAGCTAAGAGGTCAAGGGTCAATTCTCTTTCTTAGGCTCAGTTTGGTCCCGTAAAAAATGGTAGAAAAATGAAGAAGAAAAAAAGTGGTGGTGGGCGGGAGGAAAATGAGATTTTCTAGGAAAGTGTATAGGGAAAGTAAGAGTTTCCTTTGTTTTTCATGTGTCTGACAATAAAGTAATTTTTCAAAAAAATCAATACAGTTAAAAGTTTTGTGTACTTAGTATTAATTTAACTTCTTAAAAAATTCTTATACTTTAAACCTTGTATTCTGTGGTACAATAATATTAAAAAAAAATATTCCCTTAGGTTAGTCAGAAAAAATATTTTTCAAGTTGTTAAAAAAATATAAACCGTCGACAATTCTAATTATTTTCATTGTAGAAATTTTATGCTAACTTGATCAATTATATTTTGAAACTCACAATTTTTACACATACATTCAAGATCATAGAACTTAAATAATGAATATATATTCTTTGTATAAATACATGTGTAGTATACAAATTAAGAAAATTTGAAATTACACATCAAAGAGAGGATTGTATTCAAAATACGATTAAAATCGATTTAAAAAAAGGATATCATAATCATAAATTGTAATTTGTAGTTGATGTACCATATTTTGATACTGCCACGTCATAATATTCGATATAATATCTGAGCATATTTCGGGATTATTATGCCACGTCAGCACCATTAGTTTTTAATGCAAAATTACAATTCAAAGCAAAACTCAAAATTAGGCCTGTGCAGACCCAATTTAGAGTTATTCAGGGCCCAAGTCAACTTATAACTCTACTTGGAATGGACTTCTAGCTAAGGAAGGACTCTAAGTGGTATATAAAGGGGAGGAGAACTTATAATCCTAAATGTGCTTCTAGCTAAGGAAGGACTCTAAGTAGTATATAAAGGAGTCATATTCATCATTCACAGAGGAAGTTTTGGAGAGTCAATCCCGAGCTGGATTTCAACTAGTAAATTCGAGCTATCAATTCAAGTCCGAATTCGATGAACTATATATGTCTGGAAAGATTTTTGAGTCTAGTTTCCATATCAACAAGCGGATCAAGATTCCGAGGTCCAGAGAAGGAGATATAGCAAAAACGATGAGGCTGCGCAAAGCTGGAGAATAAGTCGAAAGTCAAGAGTCTGGAGCTGTATTTCGACTAGTACATTCGAGCTATCAATTCAACTCCGAATTCGATGGGTTTTATATTTTTGGAAAGCCTCTTGAGTCTAGTTTCTAAATCAAAAAGCGGATCTAGATTCCGAGGTCTAGAGAATGAGATATAACAAAAACGGTGAGACTGCGCAAAGCTGAAGAATAGGTTGAAATTCGACCTATTTGGCCTATTTCGACCTATTCGGCCAAATTCGACCTATTTGGCCTATTTCGACCTATTTGGCCAAATTCGACCTATTTGGCCCAAATTCGACCTATTTGGCCCAAATTCGACCTATTTGAGGCCCAATTCGACCTATTTGAAGGCCCATTTCGACCTATTTCAAAATAGCTCTAATTCGACCTATTTTGAGTCATAGTTCTACTTGGATTGCACTTCTAGCTGAATAAGGACTCTTATTACTATATAAGGGGGTCCCATGCCTCATTCTAAAGTACGTTTTTATTTTCTAGCATCTAATTTCAAGCTATATACATCGAATTCGAGCTATAGAGCAATAATTCGAGCTATATTGCAATAGCTCTTGTTCGATCTATATAGAGTGTATTTCGAGCTATTTGAGGGTAATTCGATCTATTCGGGTTTCCTCATCACGGTTCACAATACCATTTCGAGGTGTGCTAATTCGACCTATAGAGCTCAAATTCGACCTATTTGGGCATAATTCGACCTATAATTTCGAGCTATTGTCTCTAACGACAATACCTCAAATTCCGACCTATCTGACTTAAGCGTCGGAGTGCCTTCGCCGGAGGAGGCACCGGCTTAGTTTACGTGTGGTGTTGAGTGCAGGTTCTGAACTCAAAAGCTGCTTAAGCATCCAGCAGGAACTAAAGCAGTCTGACGTGGAGTGTTGGAGAGCGGACACGTATCCAGACGAAAATACCCCGCATCAGTAGTGTTTTTGAAAATCACTAAAGGATAACCTTAAATGTAATATTTAAGGAAAAATAAAACAAAAGAAACGCATTTCTATAAAAAAGTAATACATATTTTATTTTATAATAATATTACAAATATAATTATTAGAAGGGATAAAAGCATTAAACCCCTTATACTTTACCCCATGTTGCAATTTGCCCCCTATCTTTTTATTTTTCGCAAGTTGCCTCCTGTACTATGGATAAATAAGCATTTTGCCCCCTGAGTCAATTTTTCACCATTGGATTTGAACACGTGTCAGCATTTTTTGTCGTTGGATTTGGATCCAAGGGCAAAGTGCTTATTTATCCATAGTACATGGGGCAAATTGCCAAAAATAAAAGAATAAGGGGCAAAGTGCAATCGAGGTCATAGTATAGGGGGTTTAACGCTTTTATCCTTTATTATAATAAGCAAAAGTACACCTTAGTTATCTAATATTGTATGTGGGATGGAGTCATTAGTAGTATTAAATAAAAGATGGATTTAAAATCATAACTAATGAAAACAAGGTCGCAAAGCAAAAAGGTCTCGTTAATTGAGAAAGAAACAACTGAATAGCGGGGTGCATGCCATTGCGCATGCGAGAGAGAGAGAGAGAGAGAGAGAGAGAGTAGCCTTCAATTTTCAAACTGTAGATTTTTTGATGTTATTCATGTGTTTCTTTACTGAATTAGCCGTATTTGATTTTTGATTATATTGTGATATACATTAAATTATAAATATAAAATTTCATGTATTCTAGTCGTGTCGTATGTTATATTTTTAAATTCGTGTCGTCGTGTCTTTATCGCGTCTTATCCGTGTCCCGTGTCTTTATCCGTGCAACATAACTACAAAGTATATTTCAAAGAAAAAATCTTTACGAAATGTTAAGTTTTAACCCCATCAAGATCAAAATAAAACTCAAAAATCTAGAGAATTTTTTATTATTTACGAGCTTATTGCAACATAAAAAAAATTCCTTCATTCTCCATTATCATCAATTTTTAAAATATTTCAGCTAGGGGCTGACCAAAAAATTTCAAACTTTTCACTACTGTAAGTTTTGGGCTATGCTTGAGTCGAAATTATGTCATGCTTACACTGTTTTGTCGTAATTCCAGTTTTAGTAATTAGAAAACAAATATTTCACGTGATATTCCATAAAGCAAGTCCTGTTTCTTAGCTGAATTGTGTATGCAAGTTGAAAGAGGTAGCCCGTGAAACTTTTGGCTAAAATGGTTATGTTGTAATTAATATCTTACTAAAAATGATCTTAGCCTCGCAAATTGTAATGTGGACATTATTGGTAAATAAAATTCCAACAATCTCATCTGAGTCAACTCTTACTTTCTTGGTTGCTGGTTTTTGAATATTCAATCGATAACTATTTAATGATTACTGCACTAAGATTTTCAAATAAGAAGTCTATTTTCCATGTTTGTGATGCAAATTAAATTACTTAGTCAAAGAAAAAAGTATCTTAGATTTATGAGGTGACTTTATAGCGTCTCAATAGGTCTTGTCAGAACTTAGGGTTTAAAAACATATTTTTCTGCATTTAAATTTAATCCAGTCTTATTAGTCTGACCAAACACAATTACTTAACTAAAACAAATCCCTAATTAAGTAACTTATGCAACGAATTATGATGTGAAACCAAGAATAATAGATCAGATCTCTCCTACTACGGAACCAACACCCTGGAATTATAGCCCTCATACATATGCTTTGTTCTACTATTTGTGGTAAAGTCTGCCCAATCTAATCATGGCTATTAATCATTATAAACGTTACATAATTTCATATTTTAATATCTCAAATCGGATCATTCTAGGTGAAAGGAACCACGGTTTGAATTATAAATCATGGTTAGGTTAAGCATGGGAAAATGATGGAGTGAGTTCTTACTTTTACTATATATAGCAAAAGTTGTTATATAAGTTGTTTTGGACATGAATTACAACTTAATTGGTGAGATTTGTTTATATTGCTTCTATATTAGAAATACTTCACCTTTTCGGGACTATTTGATGAGATGAACTAAACATAAGAGGTATTATGAAATTCCTTTTCATCAAAATATTAAAAACGCACAAGTGAGGGTCGAATGATGATATTTACCAAAGGTTGGACTTGCATCACGGCTAATTTATAAGTTTTGCTTATTGGCATGTTTTCAATAATCGAATTGACTTAATAATTCGTCAGAAAACAAATATGCCTCAAGATATCATGTTGTCTAATACCTAACGATCTAAGTCATTAAGTATTTTAATTCTTTCTGCACTTCATCAATTATTTGAAACTATAAATTGATATAATGCACAGCCTTGACTTTCTTGAAATACTAATAGACTTTGTCTGTTTGAGAACATTTCAAATTATAAGAAATTAGCATAATATTTGATTAAATCGTGTGTGGGTCATGATGACATTCAAGATTTTACTGCAAGTCCAGCTTTTTATGTGTTTTTAAAGTACTTTGTACAGCATTGAATTTAATGTACCTTTCACGATCGTGTTAATGTTCCAATTCAAAAGAACTTAGAATATTGCACTCGGAGGATGGTCCCATTGCCCTTTTTATGGAAGGATTTATTTGATGGCGAAAGAGTTTAGCACCTAAAATATCAAATCAGTACATATTAATTCTATTCGTCGTATTTGAGTTTTTTCTGAAAATTTTATTGTCAAGAATATCATGAATCATTTTACCGCGTAAGTCAAAACCAGTGAATAAGTACCAACTATTTCCCCAGTTTTATTATTTCTTCAGGAGACTTATATTTGATGTAGATGGCAGGCAAGTCTTTGTTCGAAATCTCAAATACCAATCTTTACATATAATTTCTAGCTTAACGTGTCCAAAAGATCCGATTTCTATTGGATAGATTACTATGAAGTGTGAATCTACTTTTACCCATATAAATATTATTTTACAGTTGACATCATTATTAATTATGTCCTCTATTTTAAAACATGTTTTCTCTAAGTTTTACTTACTTCTAGATGAAATCGAAAATTGATTTAAATATAGCTACAGCCACCAAGTCGTTAACCAATCAGCCTTAATACGAAGTAAAGGAAATGTAATAAGCATAGTCCTAAATAAAATAGGGAAAACATAATCCCTAAAATAAAGAAACATAAAACTGTAAGGCCGCGCACCTGCCTAGAACGTCCTATTTTGGGTCTGAAACGAACGAGTATGAAAGTTCCTCAAATCAGATATAACTCGGTACCAAGTGTAGAAAATTCAAAGACGTTCAATTTAATATGTTGTGAGCCCATCTTCGTGTGGACTGATTTTACTCAAATTTTCTTCGAATTTCAGGACCTCTTGTTCTACGTAAGATAATTTTTTTCTAATAAAAAAGAAATTTATGCAACTAACATTTACTATGCAGATATAATGTTTTTTTCACGCGTTGATTAAGTTTATCTTTATTTTGAGAACTTTTGGCCCGCCACACTGGGCCCCAACCTTTGAACTCCAACAGCAGAAATTTAAAAGAAAACTCCTACCGCGATATAACTCGAGTAATTTTGGATGGTTGTAATGAAGTCCTAAATATGTGTTATAACAACATTTATTTCTATATAGTTCTTTTTTTGGTAAACTATTTCTATATAGTTTGTTATTTACGTATTCCATTCTAGTTATTTATAGTCCTCAATTCATGTTGATGAGTTATACTTATTCCTAGTCCTCGAACAAGCAATTTATGGTTCTTTACTTCCATATATTTATTTTTATTACTTTAGAGGACTCAATGCTCTTACACGTCAAACCAACATAAACAAAAACGTTTGTTAGTCATTGTGGTTTCTACTAAAGTTGTAAACAAGTATATAAATTGCTAGATATACCAAAATGAATCAACTTTACAAATTATGAAAGAGAAATTAAGACACTTTTTTTCAAAATGGCAAGCACACTGCCATAATAACAGGACTACCGATGTAACGAGCAGTGTGCACATTCAAACAAGTAGTTGATCAGTTCTGATGGTACGAACACGGTATGGGCAAACAAACAGGGCACCAATTCTGGAAGAAGAAGAAGAAGAAAATCACTGCAAAATTTAAGAACACGCACAAAAGATGATGAAGTAGGAATAGACAGCATTTTGATCATAAAAGTATCTTAAGGTCGCGAACATTTGACCAAAAAGTCAACAATACGCGCTTTTGAACACACAAAAAATAGTTCCATTTTTTGTACTGTCAGCTGTGAAAAAGGCACTTCAATGTTTTAAGCGGGTTTAATTAGTTTTTCTCTCAGTGAGAATGCGAAACGCAGTGATCAACTCTTAAGCAAGGATCAAATGAACATATAAACGCGTAAAATTTAACCGCAACTAATAAGCATACATAACTCGTGTAGAACAATATAACCATGAATGAGGATCAATTTGTGGACCATGGAAAATGTACACAAAACAGATTTGGAATTCATTGCATTTTACACAGTACAGAACATGATGATTGAAAGGAATGGGCTGGAACGTTTCCATCAGTATTGTACCTTGACTGCTTTAGCAATATAGGACAAATGAATTGACAAGAAATTCTGAAGAGACATAATTACATCCACACCCTCAAACTTGGTCCTAACAACAAACATGTCACACAAGGATTGAATAACTATAACTACACCCCTTCAAACTTTATAAACATGAAACAATAAAGGGTCTATGAGAAAATAAAGGATATGCCACTAATGTACTTGAAACTTCAGTGAATTAGTAATTCACATCAAAAGAGCCTACATATATTATATTATAAATATTAAACAGTGTTATAGTATAGCTATTCAAATAATATGGAAGGTTTTTGTAAATAAACCAAACTTCATGGAGTATAAATGTATGTCATCATCCCTATGAAACAAATTATTTAATCTCAAAACAGAGATCTCAAAGAAAGTTCTGTTTTGAGTTTTTGCTAAAGTACTGATGATCAGAGATTAGGTCCTTTTTCTGACAGAACAAAGTGCAATTATGGTTTCTAACAAATTTTTTTCTCCAAAATGGTCCATCGTCTTCTTTTACAATTACTAAGTTAACACACACTCTCAAATAAAAGAACCTGATTGCACATCACAAAGATCAATATTGTAAAAAAAGAAGAAAAAGTAGTGTAAAGAACTTGTAGTTAACATACACTTATTATTTTATAGAAAATTTGTCCATAACAAGGGAAAATTCAGTATGTTGTCTTGGTTCAGTGTATTCTAAATTAGATAGCTAAACTCAATCTCACTTCAACAATGGATTTGCTTATTGGACAAATGAGGAAACATGGATAATTATTTCCATCCAACATATCTCATCTGATCTTCTCATAATTTAAGAATATGAGGCTCATGTCAATCAACTTATAATCTACTATTCCTTACATAGAAGACCAGCAGATTCATCTTTTGCAACGGGTTAAAATATCTGAAAACTCGAAGCGAACTTCTTTCCGCCATAAACAAAATTTACCTTTTTGATGGTTTCTATCTTTTCTTCCTCCCCATCAAGAGAGGCAGACAAACTAAAAGAAAAGCATCTTAATCTGTGTCTCATACATTAATCGAACCACCACCACTGCCACCAAAACTGCGAAGAAGATGCACTTTATTTACTGAAGCATCTCTAAGCCTCTGTCTGAGAGCTCAATGAATTATACTTAAGGCCCTCAATCCCAGATCCAATCCTCAAAATGGATGCACTTCAGTACAATAAAATAAGTCAAGTTAATGCCACTCTCAAGAAATACATCAAGATTCACAATTTACTGTAAAAAAAGTATTTAACGACTTTACAAAAGTTATTGAACTATGACAATTCATAAAGGTTAGAGAATGAGATAGTATTAATAGTATTGCCCGAAAAATTAGAAAAATGTAAATTAAAGTTATAGATGGAGATGGACCCAGAATGCATACCGAAATTCACTAATCTCCATCATAGCGCAAGGCAAAAACAGGAGTTGTGGAAGTTTTGGCATCCGCTGCTGCAGCATGCAGAGTATCTATTAGCATCAATCACATAATATCGGCAAATTCGAAGTATGGCAGCAAATATTTACCTTCTAATTCGATGCGCATCCAATCCTGAGAACACATCAAAGCTTGCAAAGTATCTGGTTTCAGAGAACTCCAACAATGGTTAAATGATCTAACACCGGTATCAAACAAGGATTCTAATGCAACCTTTGATATAGGAATCCCGAGTATGTTGCGGGCCATCATGGATAGGACAGGATATCTTGGTTCATGAACTTTCCACCAATTTAATATGCTAAAATCAGCACTTCTCGGGAAGGGCGGCTCCTCCAAATACTTATCCAAGTCTGATTTTGTATTGTGGCTTGGTGACATTTCTTTAAGGAATCTGTCAAAACCACTAAGTCTGTCCCTGTTATTACTTTCTGAAATTTGGTCATGGGCGGCTAATGGTGAGTAGATAGTATGACCGTTGTAGAGAGCTTTCATACAGTTTGAAACGATGTCAATGCAACTTGGAGCACTATCCCCATAAATTTGCGGATAGTAATACTCCACTAGTTTCATCTTGTATCGTGGATCTAAGATGGCTGCAATGGCCATAATCAAGCTGCATTTCTTCCAATATTCATCAAATTTAGATTTCAATTTTAAAGCCAAAGAGCTAATGAAATCATCTGACTTTTGGCACCACTCAATCAATTGTAGATGGATATCACAAATAACAGCAAAAAACGAATTCGCAGTAATATGCTTGTTTCCCACAAAGACATGAGATTCTTCAACAAAGAACTTCAAGATGCTTGTAATGGCCCGCAATCTATCCCAATCTAAACCAGATGGGCACATTGAGAAGGCAGGATCGTGTTCTTGCAGTTGAGAAAAGGCTTCTTTGTACTCCAATGCAGCTTCAAGCATAGTATACGATGAGTTCCATTGAAGTGGATTATCAAGGGACAAACTTTTCTGACATTTAATACCAACCAACTGAACTATCTCGTCAAACTTTTCCTGCGTTCCTCGAGAACCTTTTACATGCCGTATGGTTTCCCGAACTTTATTAGTTATCTCACGTGACGTTTCCAGGACAACTTGAACCAACAGCTTGACGGTACTTGCTGCACAGCGCACATCAAACAATTGACCTTCACACATAAGAAACCTGTGCTGGCTGAGTTGATCCCTGATTTTACCGACAATTTTGTCATTGCTAGGATGATTATCAATCGTCAACGAGAACAACTTCCTATCTATATCCCAGTTCCTAAGACTTGTCATAATTACTTCTGCAAGCAGGTCTTCTGCTTGAGAAGAATCAATTGCTAAAAAGTTCAATATCTTCTTCTTTAGTTCCCAAGAATCATCAATATAATGTGCTACCAAACACAAGTACACGCCGTTCCCACTAGTAGCCCATCTCTCAGCGCTAAGGCTGACCTTCCCGGGCAATTTATCCAACTCCTCATACACCCTTTGTTTCTCTTTCTTATAGACTTCCACACAGTTAGCCTCAACTCCACTAGCCGTCCCAAGATCAAACAAGGGCTGAAGATTTCGAACAAACGTTTTGAACCCAACATCCTCAACCATATCCAGAGGATAACCATGCATTATAACCATACGTGCGAGGTCAAACTGACTCCTCCCGTGATCAAAATTGAAACTTCCCATATTACTACTTCCACCCTTCAGCCTCTTCTCGGAATCAATACTCGCAACCGTGACCAATTCATTCTTCACCGCAACTTGATTATTATAACTGAAATTCGTAATAGCAAGTGTGCTCTGTTTCCTCTTACCCCTAGTTAACAACTGCGTTATATCATGGTTCGACCTTCTACGGCACCTGATCAAGTGATTCCTCAAGTGAGACGTTCCACTCGTACTCGACCCGCTAAGCACTCTCTGACAATGCCGGCATATCGCCACAAAAGTTTCGCCTTTTTTCACTCTATCGAAATCGTTCCACACGACAGACTTCAATCGACTAGTGTTCACGATAACTGCTTCTTCCGAAATCTCCATCACATTCAAAAATCTTACTCTCACCTATGTATCTGTCAAACCAAAATCACATAAACAAAATCAAATTGCAACCCAATAAAACCCATTAAAGATTACAAAAGTAAAACTAGTAAAAAGACTTCAACTTTCAACTTTTGGAGGCAAAAACAAGCCGACCCGTATCATGTTTTACAGTACCGAACCGCAAAATTAAAACAAGTCGGGTCAAATTATAATAAAATAAAAACCCTAATTTCGGATCGGGACCTGACCCGATACCCAGAACGTCTTTTTCTATTTAAACCGTATAAAACACACACAAAAATAAAATAAAAAACACTAGTATAGCGACAGCATTGTATACATGTAAGAATCATCGATAAAAATCAAAATCTTCAGACTTACAGAAAAGATGTAATGTATGGTATAAATAATTCAGCGCCGATTAGGGTTTTTTTGTTTCAGTGAGAAAAGCTCTTGTTTTGTAAATTTTTTTGTGTAGAGAATTGAGATTTGAGGAAGAGAATTGAGAATTTACGATGAAACAAACAAAAGGAGGTAGCCTAATTTGCAGCAAAGGCGCCAACCCGCTAATCAAGAACATCGCCTGTGCACGGTTTGGGCTTTTTCGTGGTTATTGGGCCAATTCTGAGCGGGGTTGGATATGTGGGCCGAGTCTCAATAATTATAATCTATGATGCACGAGACGATACGGACACGGAGACCCGGATTTTTTAAAATTACAAGACACGACACGGCACGGCTGTATTTTTTATATCAAAATATAGAAGACATCATCGTACTCTGCATAATTAACATTATTACGTTCAAATATAGAATCAAACCAAACATATTTACACTGAATACCAAGTAAATAACTACTACAAATTCAAATAAAATAGTTATTAAAGTTTAAGTCATAAATTCTAAGCATTAAATACAAAGGCAAATACACAAATCAAATGACAAACCAAAGTGTTATACAATACACAAATAAAATCTTTAATTAGGATATTATTGCCACAACTCGAAGAAAGAACGATTTTTTTTTTGCCCCCCTTTGTTGTTTGCGCAAAGAGAAATGCAGTAGGCTTACCGTGAGATTTGATTGGAAAAAAAGTTATCATTTATGCATTTTTACTACTTAATTATTTAACTTTTAATGCTTAATGTTTAATTCTTCTAATATCTTTATATATATATTTTAAGAAATTTTAAATTTTAACCGTAAATAAAAATTAAAAACTACAAAATCAGCTCAAAAAGTGTCCAGGCGTGTCGGACACGTCCTTAAAATATGTCCGACACGGTGTCTATTTTCCTTTTCTTTTATTTTTATTAAGACACACCACGTGGCATTTTCGACACGTGTTGGTGTCGTGTCGGTGTGTCAGACACTGCATAAAGAAATTTCTCGAAGTGGCGGTGCATCATAGATTAGAGTAGAAGGCTGATGTCATGAGATAATGAACTATCAATAGATAATAATTTTAAAACGTTTTATCTTCAAATTATCAATAGAAGTCTATGATGCACGGACACATGACACAAATACGAGGAGACAGATTTTTATAAATTACAATACGGCACTTTTTATGTCAATCTATATTAAGTATCATTAAAGTTTTCGAAAATAGTATTTCTAAATCCAACTCCTTATTAGATATGAAAAGAAACATTGAGTATTCTTAAATATTTTCAGCACGAGAAATAATAACAAATTAGTGAAACAAGACTGAAGAAATTACACAAACTTATATTTCTTTCCTTTTTTGGTACAGAGACAATATAATAAAAAAGAAGAGTAAAATGTCGTATTCATGGGCATAGTCATAGTTCCTTTTTACTTGGCCTTCTAAAAGGCTATTTAAAATTAAATAAATTTAATTAAACAAAAAGTATAATATAAAATTAAAGTAGAACGATAAACATCTAGTGTTCAACCAAAAAATACAAAAAACTGAACTAACATGCAAAAGAAGTGGAAAAGTATTAGAGTTGAGTTTTGAGGTTCCCGAAAGAGTAGATTTCATTTCGAGGTCGACAATAAAACTTTGCGCTTAATGTACGTAGTTCAATATTTATTGAAAAGTACTCTTATTTCATTGTATTACAAAGCACAACTTTAACACCCGGCGTTCGACAATGAAAACGCGAAAAAATGTATAGTGATTTATTACATATTCAAAGACTAATTGGAACACATTGGTTAGATACAAAGACCAAATTATTACTACAAGACGTAAAAATATTTCAATACACTCATATTCAATAAAATACAAAAACAGCAACAACAAAATTTAGTAAAGTGATACTAATAATAAAGCTCAAAAACAAAATCGTTTAAGTTCACAAACATAAAGAAAAATAATAAACATAAAATTATAAAATTAGTTATGAACAAATGATGTGCAATGTATGAGAAAGGCACTTAAAATACAAAACATAAAATTACCAGCTCTATATATTCTTTTTTTGGCTTGCAAAAAATGGTGAAAGAACATAACGTTCTTGACTTGCTGAAATTGTTCAGATAGGCTGTGTTGGTGGTGGAACGAGGTTATAAGAGTATTGAGTTAGGGGCTAGAAAGTATTGAAATGTGTCATATCTTGAACTTTTCCATTTTAATTTATTTATATATAGTAAAACTAGGCATGCATATTCATACAACTGGCTTACAAATTTTATCCTAGGTTATAGACCACCCCAACCTTTGGGGTGGCTACGCACGCCCCTATTGTACCCGCGTCCAACCTTATCAACCGCTTGGTCAAGCAGCTAATTTTATAGCACAAACAACTCTAATTTTTCACGATACATCATTTTTGTGGTATTGTTGAATTTGCGCTAGAAGTAATTATAGTAAGTATTTGTTTTACTTTTTAACTGCCTCATATTCCGTGTGTATAATATTTACCATTTTTTTATATACAGTCTAGTAAATATAACCGTGGTATATCATTTAGCACGAAAAACTATACTCCTCACGAGTACCAATAGAAGAATTTCAGCTTAACATTTATGAGGTTATATGTGCTTGTAATATTGGTGTTATGTACCGATTATGTTAAGGCATTAAAGTAACAAAAATATAGTGAGAATTGTACAATTAGTAATAAACTAAATAACAATATATATAAATTCAGTGAGACACTCAAAAAGGACATACATGAACCAACCATGATATTCCAAAACGACCCATGAACCAAACAGAGATATTTGTACGATGATGACTTACAACACTCCACATTGTAGTGGGTTCTTTCACTAGCTTGGCATCACTAAGGAAACATTTATTTGATAATTGCAACATTTGGAAGACCTTTAGCAATGTCATCACGTTTTTTTCTCTTCATAAATTGATTAATTGTCATCTCGCGACATCAACATGTTAGTTGCAATTCTAGCATCAACATCCATTTGATGTTATGCTTGCTCTTTCTTGTGTAAGGTTATGTTTTTGTACTATTCGAGGGCCACTGCAACTATTTACGAAAATCGTTACAATGACTTAGTAGAAAGTAAAGCTATATGAAAAGATTGATTCTCCTGGCTTTCCCATAAATTCCTCGACATCATGGAATTTTTTCTATCTTCCAAGATACGAACTTATGGAGTTATATCTCTCCAAAAGAAGGATTCATTTTCAATTTATAATACATGCATGCCTAAATATAAACTTTATGATCCTTCTCTTGAATACCAATTAACTACATCCTCACGCTTCAATAAAATGCAGACTACATGCACAAAGTTGTATCTTCAAATAAAATATAAATATCAACACTAATAATTAAACTTTTCCCAATTATTATAAAAAAGGAACTTTTGCTTTTGTAATCAGCTTTAGTTATAATTCTTCCTTGCCGTCACATTCTTGTGCCACATTCTCATTTCTTGTTGTTGGAGGAAAAGAAGCCTTTGGCTCTTCCAAAAAGATATACTTTGCTTTCTCAGCATTTAAAGCCATAAACACACTCTCTATATAAAGACTTTGGGCATATTTTGCAATTCCAGTTCTAATTCCAATCGCATTTTATATCAAACAGACTTAGAATTTTTCATAGAATTAAGGTAAGGTAAAAAGAATTAATAGGAGAGTTTGAGAGAAATGGGTGTTCTTGGAGCCATCGCAAGACATTTGGACACACTTGTTGGGTATGTTTTTTTTTTTCCTAAAAGAATTTTACTACTAATGTTTTTCTTTCTGATAGAACTTTAAGGAACTCTTCTCATTCAAGAGTTTATAACCACTTCTTTTCCTGTCTGTGCTTGTTTCTTTGTTTTGACATTTAATTCTATGTATTATGATTGCCAATAAACTGGTTGTACTATATAGTTTTTAATTGGACCATTTTGCTTACACATGAAATTTGTGGCTTATGATTTGATAGGTTCTACTCGTGAAACCTACCAACATATTATAAGGTTGAAAATTTGCTAATAAAATTTTATTCCAAAGATCCCTAAACAAATGAAAGTTAGTTTTAAGAAATAAAAAGATTAGTGATCCAAAGGATAAACCTTTTAATTTCCATTTCCGTTGTTCGTGTACATGCCGCAGTTTAAAGAATTTAAGCACAAAAAGAATAAAAAAGACAATGGATCCTTCCAAATCATATATTCAAGAGTTTTGTATCTCAGTTATCATTTTGATTGTTTATTAACTCTATTTACATGTTTCTTTTCATAACACTGCTTAATCACTTTGTTTCTTCTTGTAAACAGACCTGGCGTGATGCTTCTATATCCCTTGTAAGTGAAAAAGTTCCCATGCTTCTTAAAAATCTTAACAAATTGTTAATATTATACCTCACACCACAGAAGCTGACTATCCGTGCTTAAACAATATATAAACAGGTATGCATCCATGCGAGCTATCGAGAGCCCATCGACGCTAGACGATCAGCAGTGGCTAACATACTGGGTTATATACTCGTTTATAACGCTATTCGAGCTTTCATGTTGGAGGGTCCTTCAATGGTAATTTTACATCATCCGTCTCATGTTGGCATCAAACAAATCATTCTATGCTAGTACCATATTTAACAAAAGGATCACCCTTTAAATCTAATGATCCTTGCAAGTAAACTAGATACAAGAAGTCGTTCAAGAAACTAACGACACATGAACTTGCATTGTATGTAATCAGTTAAGAATATAAGTGTTATTTTGTCCATTTTTATACAGGCTTCCTTTCTGGCCATACATGAAGCTTTTGTTCTGTTTGTGGCTGGTGCTACCGCTCTTCAACGGAGCAGCTTATATATATGAGAACTTGGTGAGGAAGTATGTGAAAGTTGGGAGACATGTGAGCTCACATCATCCAGAAGGACAGAGGAGAGTTCTTCAGATGATGAGCCTCGATGCAAGAAAGTCAGTGGAGAGATACATTGAGCAATATGGTCCAGAAGCCTTTGATCGAGTAGTTAAAGCGGTAAGCAACCCCAACCCCCTCCCCAACCTGACCCCCCACGCCCAAATGGTACAAAATGCACGAGATTCATTCCCAAAAACACGAACTAATGAAATCTTTTATTTTGTGTTGTTTTGGTTTTACTTTTTCAGGCTGAGAGAGAAGCAAGGAGACACTGATGGCAAGGAATATCGATGAAATTCTCATGTAAAAGGGAAATATATAATGCAGCATACGGGACCATAGTTTATACTGATTATATACTAAGGCAAATATGTTAGTTTCTGAATGGACTTCAATTCTATAATATGGCTTTCCAGCAGGTGTTCTAGTAATTAATTCTTTTTTTCTTGTTTGTTTTCAATGATTATTTTCTGTTGAGAAGTTCCAATCCTTGTATTTTTCGAAAGAAAGATTGAATAATAAAATGTTTACCTTCAACAACTCTTTAGAGAGGGATGAATGTTTGGCTGATATTATGCCAGTATGAATCAATTAGTTAATTTTATGGGCTAGAAACAAACTCACACATGGATTGTCGAATTCTAGAATAATTATACATGTGTATTTGCGACTCTATGACATAGACAGAAAGTGTACATGAAAATAAAAGCCACAGGTTTTCTTGAATTTGGTGATATTGAAAGGTTAATTCAAACTTGGTCCTAATAAGCACAAAACTCCAATTTCTTTTTCCTTCTTTCACACACATAGTATCACAACTAACCTTACTCGCAAGATAAACAAAATACTAGTATAAGTTCTGCGAAGATGACGAGAAATATACAAAATGACGTGGCCTACAATCCACCTTCAGAAAGAGACAAAATCCAAAAGAAAGTTCATACCAGAATTTATACGGTAGCAAGCTCTATGAGCTCGATCGTGATGTTTTCTCATATCTCATCTATTACCAAAAAGATAATCACATGCATACTTCCATAGATTTCAGCATCGTTGACAGCACAAAAAGCCACCTGGATGTAGGATTCCTTTCCTGTTGCATGAAAAAGATTGATGAATACAAGTGAATAAAGATTAATTTATTTGAACATCAAGCATGACAGTGACGAGACTCACTCCTAAAACCTGTAGATCCTCTTCGAATTCTCAGGCTCTAAACACTTGAAACCGGTACTTGTTGCGCCAAGTGGAATGCCTGGATAAGTAGATATGGAGCAACTCTGATCTATTTGTTGACAGGCCTTGAGTATATGTTTTGCTCCAGCCATCAGCTTGGTGGGACCTGATCTTGCAACATCGTTGTTAGAATCCGTCCAATGACAAACTTTTTGTTCTTCACACATCACAATTTTTGATGTGTCTATGTCTGAACAAGATTCAAGTGCTTGTTCATGATTTTGAACACCACCTTCAATGTTAACGTGCGTCGTAGACTTGGCAATGACACGCTGAGAACCTTCTTGAGATCCTAGGCTAGGCACTTTAAATGACTTCAATGGAAGATTTGACACAGCTGAAACTTGCCTTTTGCCTTTCTTGGCATGATGAGGACCTCTAATGCCAATTTTTGACTTGATCCGATCTCTGATTTTTGGATTTACATGTGTTTTTTCAACAGAAGAAATTGGTAGAACCTCAGGATAGACAGGCATGAGAACATGTTGAGTCGGTGGATTTTGTGGCAAGGAAGCAGGAGCCAGAGAGCTCTGCAAGGTAGAGCCAGAGGACAAAGGATTGTGCAAATAAAAGACTTCAGGTTTACAAGATAATGGAGATAGAGTCAAATGGTTACTACCTACATTACGGTATGCTTGAAAATCACTCATCGAGGTTTTCTTTTCAGAAGCATCAAAAAACGATGGTGACTGATTCACAGTCGAACCACGACTATGAGAAGATTGGATGTGCCCATAAAGATCCGGATGCATGAAAGGAAATCTGAATGCCGATTTCTTAGCATGAGGCAAGTTCTGCTTGTTTTTCAGTTGAATGGCACTTGAACTTAACACGTGAGACTCATATCCACTGTCACAAACTGCAGAGAGAGTACCTGGAGAAAAGCTAGGATAAACTTTCTCAGCTGGATTCATCAGGCTTGTTTCATGACCAAATTTAGGAACAACACACCTACTTCCTAGACCATGATTGATCGCAATTTCTGATGGATAAAATAAAGTTTCCCCGAGTTTTCCTAAAGATGGTTCTGTCCAATCATGTATCAGTAAATTGCTGATGGAGTTATTGCGATACTGAAGCTCGTCTAATATCTGCTTATCCTTCCAAGTGTGTAAATTCTCTAATTCTTGTAAACTTCTTCCACCAACAATGAACTCCTTCCCCATCAAACGCATTGTTGACTGACTCTTCTCAGTTCCAGGACTCGTCTGAACTCGTTTATCTTCCTTGCCCATGGACTTCTGGGAGTGGAAAGAATGATCATCATTTTTAATCAAATCCAAGTCAAGACTTGTAACTCCACTACTTTGAGACTCAGTAATATCTTCTGTTGGCGGGTAATGAAAGACGGGGTTCACTTTTGGATAGGCCTCGACAGCGAAAGGATTTAACTGGTCCATTGAGAAAATTCTACTATCCAAAATTTCGCAATGTGAGGGATTACCAAAGCCTTTTGAGAAAGAATCTCCAGGCATAGATAAGCTAGTGGAAGGAGCTACTGTAATGCTCGATTTCATCATCTGATCAAAGTCCACTTTACCACTTGAATTCAAAGCAATAAACTCTCCATGTGAATTTAGAGGCAACCCAATGAAATCTTTATCGATGCCAGTGATGACCCTTCTCTGCAGTAAATGCTCCGAAAAGAAAGCTGGCAGTACTTCCTTGGGAGAGAGAGAGGAAAAAGTTCTACACTGAGAAGGATGGGAATCATTTTGGGCAGTGCTATGTGATGATAATTGAGGCGTTATATTCGCGGCTTTCTCCAAATATGATAGGTAAGAGAATGAAGGTCCATCATTGTTCTCTAAATAATCCTTGAAATACACAGAAGTAGGTCTGGGATCACGAGTACCATACGAGCTTTCCGAATTCCTTGTCAATCTGATACTCGGACTGTTGTAGTACTCTTCCGGAGGACAAGCATAGATTTGACCAAGTGGTGCTTCTCTGAGACTACTATCAAACATCTCTGCATGAATGCCTTGCATTTTACTTCTATCTGATATTACATATCTACTAAAAGTTCCCATTTCATTTTCTATTCTTTTCATGTCTGTTGAATCCTTTCCTATATCCCCTTCATGGTCGGCATCTCTCGTACTCAAACAAGAAAACTTCTGTAACTTAAAACATTCTGCAGAAGGAGATGGTGTTTTTCTTAGGCTGACTATGTCCTCATTGTGTGAGAAAGTGTCATGTTTTGCTGTCTTTTGTTTGCCATAGTGATCATTCACCTGATTAGTCTCTTGCAAGATACATTCTGCTGACTGCTCGCAAGAAAATCCATTCGCAAGTTTCTTCAAACTATTGCTCTTAGGAAGTGCTGAGATTTCGCTTTCTTCAATCAAGTCAAAGACTTTACTCTCGGTCCTCCTGTCTGTATGTGGTCTTCTCTTGCGGACAGTCGGACAATCACTAACATCATCTTCTAACACCTCAGTGTATGATGAATTCAGCCTTTCCATAGCTTTGTCTTGACTTTGCGCTTTTAACTTTGAATGTTTTCCCTGCCAAAACTAGCAGAATCATATGAGTAGATGGAGAATCTATATCAATAGAAGAAGTAATACAACCTATAAGTAACTTAAACAAGATATAATTACTCAACAAAGAGGGAGAATTCAGAAGATATTGCTGCAGTTATCAAGAAAACCAACCTCCTTAAAGGATGTAGCCTTCTTCAAGTATCACCTTTAATTTTTTCCAACTAGTTACAGAAAGTTTAAAACTTAAAAAAAGAGTTTTTCAATAAAGTTATATGTGAGGATTGTGGACCGAAATAAAAGGCGTTGTAACAAAAGAAGATTGCAGAAATAAATCTTGCTTTAATAGGAAAGATTGAATATTCGGTAAGTAGCTGATGTGAATGGTTTAAAAGCAGTAGGCAAGCCATAATCACATGCAGATGCAGTGAAAACGTACTGTCCTCAAATACGAAATAATATTGGAAAATATCTCGCTGTAATAAATGTCGTAAGCCATGTCTACTACATTGTAAGAGGCAGGTAAATTGTGCTAAAATGTTTCCTTGCAACTACAAATTTATCGAACTAGAGTTATTGTGGTTTCGAACATTGCATAACTCATGGTTTCAAATTTAATTGCCTCCAAAACAAGTTGCTTTTGTGTCTTTTGTATAACTATGTAAATCCACTGAGGATTTAGATAGCCTTCTGATAATCACCAAATAGTTAAATTCCTCCTAACACCCACAATTAGAACATGACATAGTAAATTATGGAGATGGTTGCTGTGTTCAAAACTATTATTTTATGTGTGATTTTGGCCACAATAGGGCCTACACTCTAATCTTCTACATGATCAAGCCATTAAAGTTCCACAGGAATCAAAGCTCCTATGTACTTTAAAACATCGTCATGACACTTTAACCTTATACAATAACTTGAGCTACTTGTAGCATACCATAAGGCTGAAGAGAATAGGAGAAAAATATGAATTGAGTTTTTATTCAAGTACTAAAGCCTACACTTTACCTTGCAGTTAGTTGACTGAAACAGTTAAACATCAACAATAAGTCCTAGCTAAAATCAAAATGTACATTCATGCTATCTATCAATAAACCATCAATGGGCTAGCTTTCTCTTTCGTCTCTAAATTCAACTAGCATATGCATATATGTACCATTGCATCCAATAATTTAGACAAAGTCCATAAACCTTCCAAAGCTCAATTATTTCTTGTTAGAGTCGTGTTTTTTCTGCTCATACGTTGTTGCATCAATGTACCTCAACGGTATCTGCATGAACAACTCAACGCCTCTCTACGGTTCAGATGAAACATAAATCCCACGTTTGAGCGAAATATTCATTATCGTATGGCTACAATATGTGGCTGAAAAATTCATCTAATAAGGTTTCATACATCTGCATCTCATTTTATCATTTACACACCCATTTTCACCATGATAAAAGTTAAAATTTCAAAACCAACCCTCTAAAAATTTGAGTAACTTAACCTAGCTCAAGAAAAGAGCCGGCAATACAATGTTACATCTTATTCACTTGCCCAAAAGAGAGAGCTGATGGTCAAAATTGAAATGCCCCTAAATGCAATGACAATGATTGCTCAAGAGAAAAACAGTAGAAAAAAACAGCATAATTAATTTACAACGCTTTCAATCTCACAAGGATTATTTTTTGTCCAATCCAGTACAGCACAGCTGGAGCACCATACCCTCTTCCCTCAAAAACTCCCAACACAAAAACCCCATCAATTGTTTTTTGTTTTTATATTCAATCTCTTTAGATACCCAAGAAGAAAAAGAAAAAAGAACTCATTGTCACTCAATCAATTAAGTACAACAACAACATATAGCTATTGCTTTCATCTTCAGACCTACACAGTCTCCAACCAGCTTTTTCAGCGGTAATTCTTACAAAAAGGCACAGGAAATGCAATGTATATACTGTACAAATCAAACTAACCACTACCCACAATCCAGAAAACTTGAGATAACCTATATTTTATGCTTGAATTGATCCAGATTTTGTCTAAATTTCATTCTACAAAGTCAAGAAACTTTTCAATTATAGTATATCCTATTGAATTGACGTCTCCCTAAAAGCTCAAGTTTGTAGATAGAGTTGACATTAAGGGATTTGTAAATATTCTCAAACACGCTCCTCACATGGAAACTGTAAATTATTTTGTTATATCTGACACGTGACATCTTTTGATAAGTAAACGGGCGGTGGAATTCGGAACCAGAACTCTTCTTTCGGGTTTTTTTAAGCTCTACAACCATATTTAATTGGTCTCACTAAATCTCAAATTTGTAAAAAGGATTGACATTTATGAATTATCCAACATATCCTACCATAAAAAAAAAATAAATAAGAAAAGTACATACCTTATTGGAAAGAGATGATAATGAATCCACACCCTTGTAAGCTTGCCTCTTCTTGATTTTCTTGATCACTTGTTTACCTTTGCTCAAAATAACATCTTTATTCTTCTTCGTAGTCGTCTTCTTCTTCTCGTTCCTCTTCCCTTTGACACCCCATTTGGAATTAAAAAACCCATTTTCATCTCCATACTCCTCATCACTACCACCACCACTACTACTAACTCTCTCAACTTGCGGCGCAACGGCGAAAATATCAACAATGGACCTCTTCTTAGGAGCCTTATAACCTTTTCCCTTTAAAGACTTCACTTTTACAACCTCTTGGAGATTTTGAGCTGATTCTTTACTATGAAAGTCTTGTAGCTCATCAACCCACCAGCTGAATTTCTTGATGGTGATTGGTGGGAGCAAAGATTTCACTTTTTCTTCGGTGGCAGTCTCATCGAACGGCCAGCTTTTCACCACGTCTATGCTTCTCACCCTCGATGCATATTCTCTACAAGTCAATCAAATCAAACAAGCACATGAACAACTACCAAACAAACACACACACAAAAAAAAAAAAAAAAACAAACAAACGAACAAAAAGAACACATGAAGTTAAACACAATACGTTTATGAAGAAAACCCATGTCGCAAAATTGGAAAATATAGGAAAAAGACTCGAACTTTAGAGTACCCACCTTATGGAAAATGTAAAACCCTTCATTTTCTTGGCCAAGTACTCCTGCTTCGGCTAGAGAGAGAAACTAAGAGAGAGAAAGTGGTAAAAGCTACAACTCATGTGCTAGTAAGTAGTAACAAGTTAAGACACAACTGAAATGATGAGAGAGATTAGTTTGAGGATTTCTTGAAGGACTTTTCTTTTAGTGAGAGAAAAGTTATATAGAGAGAGGAGAGAGAGTAGGGTGTGGGAGGAATTGTTTAATGTTTTTTTTTTTTTTTTTTTTTTTTTGTTTCCCGCTCGAAAGTGTGCATATATGTGTGTTTATTATGTGTGAAAATAATCCCTATTCCCATTCTTAGCTCTCACCTCACCTCTTTATGACTGATAGTGACTATTGACACCCCACTCGCACCCCACGTACAAAAGCTACTCTGCTCCCATAATCCAATCTACTATTGTTTATGAGTTAATTTTGGGTTTTTGGGACATATATTAAGGTAATTTTGCGGGATTCTGATGCATGTTATTAACATTTTAAGGTTTCCATAAAAAAGAAAAGAACTATGTTTTAAGGTGTTTCTTAGGGTTTTCATACGTCAAATTAGGGTTGTGAGTTTCGATTAAATCGAATCAAATCGATCATATTAGCTAGGATCATTCGATTCTGATTGTGCCAAAATGACAATCAAAATCAAATCGTCTGAAATGATTCGATTCGATTTAAATCGAGTTGATTTCGATTCAATTTGATCCGACTTCGATTATGAGCCTTTTATTTATTGTATTTTAATTTTGAAAAAAAAAAGCAATATATCGCTTCGAATATGCATTTAAAACTAAAGAAAATATACATGAAACACTAGAAAGATAATGTGCACTCTCTAATTTATCAATCATTGCAAATTCATTATCCAAAAGTGATACTTCTACTCCATTCAACACAATTTACAAATAATAAAAATATTAAAATCAAACATTATTAAACATAAGAGAAATCAAGTCACACTTCAAAATTCATAAATATTCAAGACATCATTAAATATATTATGCTCTATATATATATATATATATATATATATATATATATTAAAAATAAAATATAGATCCGATTTTCGATTCGATTCGATGATCAACCCCTAAAATCGAAAATCGAATCGAAGTGTGTTTCAATTTTTCTGTGACAACCAAAAATTAGATCGAAATTTCGATTCGATTTTCAAATCGGATCATTCGATCGATTTTGAAACGATTCGATCGATTCGATTATGTTTGCACACCCCTGCGCCAAATGTTTAGTTGAACCTTTGGTTGAGTAATGACTTACAAACTCTCGATGCATTGTCCTAGTGTTTTTGGGTACTTACATCCTTGTGAAAAAAAAATGAAGTAATTAAATAAATTACTTCCTGAATATTTTGTATGTTTTTTATATGAAGTCACATTTCTTTAAAAAAAAAATGGATTTTAACTCACGAAATAATGTTCTTACCCTTTTGTCTTAGAAAGATACTCTTATTTTGCACGTTAGATTTCTAAAAGAAATGAGAAGACGCGATTTTATTAAATGTACTCCGATCATTTTCTATTTTACATACACAAACAATAAAAGAAAACAATGAGCAACTGCTGATACTTATATATAGGCTAATTTGTCTTACCAAAACACGTTTAGATTAGTATACCCCTTATACTCACTAATATGTTTTTTTTTTTGTCCAGTAAAAAGTTAACTCTTACTTTGCACTTTAAATTTCTTTAAAAAAAAAGGAGAAAACACGATTTTTAAAGGTATTATGGTCATTTTCAATTTATACAAACGCGAAAAATAATGGAAAACGATTAGCAACTTTTGATAATTACAGAGGTTAATTTATCTTTTTTCTTGTATTAAGAATCATTTTAATAAGATTGGTATACTCCCTAATATGTTTTCTTCTCCGGTTAAAAAAAAAGGTTGCGATTTTTACAGAAATGTAGTTAATTATAAACTTTTTTGTCAAAATTACTAGACATCACAGTTATTTGTCCTCTACAAGAATCACCCAAACTTACATACTCGAGATTTTAACGTTACAAAAATTTCACAGCCTTCTGAAATACTCTAGGGCAGTGAACTTTGCCTGCCGATTGATTCGTAAGTAAAGAAAATTATATATCTCAACTTTGTAAGTAAAATTTCAAAAAATATTTTTTTCTCTTTTGCTCAATAGAAACAATACTATTAATCACAAAGAGTATGAGACACACTCTGAAGAATTACACAACACAAAGTCCTCAACTACCCTACATACACAGCAAAGGCATTTTATAACAGTCGAGAATCTCTAGAGACATGTAAATTGCCTGAACTCTAAGAGGAGTATGAGCGTGTGATGTGCCATTGAACCTCTTAATTATTTATGTTTTTCTGATATGCTTTGGAAGTTAGATAGAATTATATAACATGACTTTTATTTGGTGGATCTGACATTTAAAAATTTATATGAAGCACACTTGATACACTTCGATTTAAGATAATTCATTGCATGTTGCTACACTTTTGCCTCTACTTTCTCATCTCAAATTACAATTTTTTTTTTTTTTTGTTTTGAAAATAATAAAACACTTTTATAGACTAACAATACAACAACAACAAACACAAAGGCAAATTTTACTAACTAAAATAGGGTACGTACAATTAGGGGACAACACAAGAGGCTGATACGATCATGATAAGAAAAGAACGAAAAAACCAATTGTCTTGCCTTCAAATTCTCTACTTGGGGAACAAAGAAATAATCAAAGGATAAATATTTGAAATTTTGAATATTATGAAATAAAATTTATATACTTAGTAGAAAATATTACAAAAAAATAATATTTAGTCAAACGCATAAAATTATCAATCTCTATTTTCTGATCACCGTGATCTCCGTATGTTGAATTTCGTTAACTAAATTCTACAAGAAAAACTAAAATATTAAAATATATCATGTAACCATAAGTTAGATATGGAGAAAAAGTTGACTGTTTTGGTATTCATCTCATCATCATATACATGTTGTGAGAAAGCATCGGGACATGATCATCTTGCTTTGTAACTTGGAACACATTATATAACTTTGTTTTTGTTGTTTGAACAAATACTATATAACTTTGTTGGAGTGAGTATTTTCCTTTTAATATAAATTATTGAACCTTGTACTTCAACACACACACACAGTAACACACTTATTACAGCACGTACAGATGTGCACGAGACTCTCTCTCCTTGTAAGAAATTGAGGATTCAGGCACAGAGATTCTGTTCATGCTTCAGCCACCATCTCAACGCGGATCCCTGTACGTGTTGTCACGCGCCATTAAGTCTAGGCTGTTTAGCTCCTAGACTCTACTTTCTTTTCTTTTTTAAAAATAGATAGAACCTTAGGTTATCTTTGATTCTCCATAATTATGGATTAAAGTTTCATTTTTACAGTATATTTTGATTATCTAATTATTAGAAATTTTTCATAATGTTTCGTGATCTTTTCATATGTTTTTAAATATTTGTAAAAATTGTTGTTTTAATAGATAGAAATATTTCGATTGTTTTCGAAAAAAAGAAAAGAAATGCCCATAATATAGAGGGATGAAGAATACTAGGATATAGGACTTTTCGAGAAAACTTTTTTGGAAAATACATTTTTTTTTGTTTTGAAATCAATTTGATTTTCTGTACAATTTATACGTTGTTTATTTTAACTATCCTCAGTATGAGTGTATGACTTTATCAAAATTAAAATATATATTCGGAAACTTAAAGTATATATGTGGTCCAATTTTATTAAAAGTTAACATTTTTTGGAAAAACAAATTGTTGTTTTCTATAAGTACGATCTTTAACTTGTTCTGTCAAAAAGTATCTTAAATCAGAAACATGTAAAGCTGGCTCAATATAATATGTCCTAAAATTCATAATGTAGTGGCAATAAATTTATGAGACGAAAGAACAAAAACAATGTAGTTTTAATCAAAGGAACTACTAGTGAAATTATTACTTATTAGATTGATAGATCCCTTGTTGAAAATACAGAAAGCCTATAACATCAAATGGAAGTATAGGTTAAATTAAACCGTACGTGATAGACATTTGAAGATGATTAATAACTATAATAAGTAATAACTAACACACACATATATAATTGATTTAATTAAAAAAATAGTATCTTGGAGATCAACAAGATTTACAAATAAAAATTAATCTCGAAAGTGTTCATATAATTTTTAAGTTTGTGAGAATATATAAATTATTTTAACAACAGTTTTTTAGTACACCTAGCTAGTACTTTTTCTAATAAAGTTTTTGCCTGATAAAAAAAAAATTCTTTTAACAACAAAAGAATATTAAAGTTTGATGAACTTTTCCATTAATTTCCAACGTTGAAGAGAAAGCGAGGACTTGTAAAAACTTGAAATTGTCTTCACATTTTGGGATAAAAAAAATGATCCGAAAGATCTAGGAAATACTTTTCTTTCTTTTCTAAGATTTTTCTTTTTTTCTTCGGGTGCTACCAAACACTTGAAAAACAAAATAAAAGATTAAAAAAAAAAAAAAATCCTTATTTGTTTTCGCCATTTTCTATAGAACCAAACGGAAGCTTAGAGTTTTTTTTTTGGGAATGTCTTAGCATTAACTTTTTAGGTGAATTAAGAATCTCATTTTAATTACAATAACTGAGCATTTAATATTATAATTAGTCAGGGTGCTGACCGGATTGAACCGCTAAAAACCGGGAATCGGTGGACTGGTTTAAGTGGTTTGACCCGGTGCCCTAGAAATTATATTAAAAAAAAAAAAAAAACTGAAATTACACAAAACCCCCCAAATTAAAACTGAAATTACGTATCTCCTTCTTCATCCCTGGAGCATTCTCCAGGTGACGAAAATCAGAAACCCTAACTCCTCATCAGTGCGCCTCTGCCTCAATTCAACCGCGTCGCCGCCTCAATTCAGCCGAGTTTTATGTTTTCTGTATTGTGCCACACGTTAAAGAGTATTCATTATGCAACTAATCAGCAGGCCATGTGAAGAAAGGTGTGCAAAGCAAGTTTATTTGTTCTCTTATGTGTTCAGAAGATGCAGAAAAAAAGAAAAAAATCGACCGATAACAGTGGATGCCATCCGCATTTGTCCTTTTAGTTATGTGACTTTTAACATTTAAAAAGAAAAAAAAAAAAGTTATGTGACTTTAAGCCTTGCAAATATTCTTTATAATTCTTTTCTAATTAATTGAATAATCAGGGACTACAGATGTTTTTTTTAGTTTGCAAGGAGTAAACACATATCATGTATCTTTGATAATACACTGCTCAAGTTTACAAGTGTCAATTGATCTAAACAATCTTAATTAACAACTCAAATTATGATGACATATATATATATTCTTTTTAGTATGAAATTATAACTAGTTTGAGAATGTAAAAAAATTTGTAAAGTTGAATATTTATACCGGTTCGACCAGTGGTTAAACCGGTTTGACCACTAAAACCTGTAACCAGTGAAGCTAGCGGTTTAGTGACCGGTCCGGTTCTGAAAACACTGCGTACGACTGTGTAAATGAATTTGATAAGATAGAATTGACTGAAGTGCAAAATAACGGTTTAGAACAATTCTAGTGTACATGGCATGTATACCGTGATAAACTCTTATGTTGGTTGTCAAAATTCTTCCACAAATAATCCTCAGATTTTACCTTAGCTTAATCGGACATTTTATGGTGAAAGTTTAATTAAGGGGAGATGATATATACAGAGCAAAATCCCTCAATACAGAGCAGTTTTTTAATGTTTACTATTATACCCCTCTTTATATTAGTTATGAATTTAGTTTCTTTTTAATACATGCCAATGATTAGCAAAATCTTTAGGAACATAATTAAAATATTAATCTTTCCAAATTATGTAATGGAAATATTATCTTTCTTTGTTTAGCAATAGTTAATTACTCTCTAGAAATATAATTAAATATTTAAATTCGTTTATGCAATTAAAAATTGTACATTACATTTTAAGAACAAAAAGAGTTTAATAATATAATTTCACAATGTTCAGTTTATGCTTCAACTATACAAAAAAGAATGGGAACTTCTTTGAATTATGTTTATCACTTATTATTCACCGTCTTACACACATCTTGGTTAGAAATAAGACCATATTCACCAAAATCATAATGGATATGCCTAACTCTAGTAAAAGATCGGAATCTTTTTTAGAGGATTCACATTTTATAATTCGAATAACATAATAACTAAAAGAACTTTTTATGGTCATTATAACTTTGGTGAATGAAAGGTGTTTTTATGGTCTTTTTCTAAGCAAAATGTGTGTGAAATGGTGAAAAATAGTGATAAATATGAATTCAAAAGAATTCCCATACTTTTTTTTTTAAATTAATGAATAAACTGGACATTTTAAGATTATAGTATTAAACTTTTGTTCATAAAATAATTTACAAACTTTTAATGCATAAATGAATTTAAATACTTAATTATATTTCTAGAAAGTAATTTACTTACATGGATGATTAACTATTGCTAAACAAAGAAAGATAATTTTTCCATTACATAAATTGCAAAGATGAATATTTTAATTATGTTCCTAAAGATTCTGCTAATCATTGATATGTATTAAAAAGCAAGTAAATTCATAACTAATATAAAGAGGGGTATAATAGTAAACATTAAAAAGTTGCTCTGTATGGAGGGATTTTGCTCTGTATATATCATAACTTAAGCGGACATTTTATGGTGAAAGTTTAATTAAGGGGTCGATGAATCTATATCCTCTCAAATTTAGACTGATTACATAAATTCTTGATATTTAAATAATTAGATCAACAATAATTAATTATTTGTACACACGTTACAAATATGTCCAATCCTAAAATATCTTAATAATCATTAGAAATTCTTTATAAACTTTGAAAAACATCTCTATAGCATTCAGACCTTAGAAAAGGGAAATAAGTTAGACGGACCATATATGGATCAAATCTCACTGAAATTCTTTTTAATTAGAGTTAGCCTTTTAGAATATTATATATTGTGATCTTGTCACAGGATAGATGGCATTATAAGTAAAATTTCTTTGAATTAGCAATTTAAAGTTTCTTGTAAATTTATTACGCTCCGGACGTACAGCCTGATTTGATTGAGCTAAGCTTAGCTGGCCAGTGTTACTTTGATTTTTGGCATATTTTCGACGTTATAACATGCATAATAATATGTATTGATTTTCCATATATTAGTATTATATCATAATGAATTATATCAAAAAAAAAATATTATAGTGATTTATATATTCACTGGACTTGACTTTTAATCCATCTTTTTAAACCTAGCTGGTGGAATAATATATCTTCGTTTTGCCGATTGAAAAAAAAAAAACCTTAGCTGGTGTAATCGTTTGAAAATTCTGCAATATACGTGCATTAGGAAACTTTCCTGGAGAGGAACCCCTTCCAAAACTTTATCTTTTACTAATCTTATGAAAGATATTAAATCATTATTGTTATACATAATCCAAGTTAAGGACAAACATCCCCATGTTTTCCAATTTTAAACATATATACTAACAAATACCTATGATAGTTGACAACCTCGTTTCTAATTGGTTTTTAGTCCACTTTACCAACTTTATCTAGGTCTTTCATTTTTTGCTATTAAAAGAATCATGGTGAATTTTTCTCTCTTTATTTCTCGGATCTGCATTAACTTCACTTGTTTTCTTTTGCTTTTGGTTTTTACCTTTATTTAGGATAGAGTTACCTAAGCTTTTTGATACCTATAAAACTATAAATGCCTTTTCTATCAAATTTGGATACCTCTCCTACATGTGGTCCCATCGTTTCTTGGCCACACCACTTCAACAATATACGGATGATAAAACGTATCCAAACATCAATCAGGATATATTAAGGTAGAAGGTATCGATTAATACTTAAATGATCGTCTCACTTATAAGTCTAAGAGTACCTCAAAGTTAAAAACGTACTAGATAATGCCAGTCAATAAATGACCACTTATACTTAATTAAACCATTAGATACTGTCATCAATTACTCTAAAAGTTTTATGGACTTATAATTAATATAAGGAAATCATCATATGCATTAGATTTAATATCTTCAATCTAAGAATATGAAAATAGAGAAGGAACACCACACTCCTTGCAATAATTTATTTTCCTGATATATAGTTAAAATACAGAAATTTAAAAGATAAAGAAACTATGTAGTTTTTAATTCTAGAAATATATAGGAAAAGAATAGATGAAGAGAAGGATCACTGATACTCCACTACTTAATTGCAACTCTTGCAAACGTGGTCTGCAATTAAATAGGTCACATTTGCTCGATTGACTGAACATGATCCATCAACATCTTCATCCAAATGATATATAGTAATACGAATACGACCAATTTCCTAGTACTTTATACGGGTTACTTAATTATCAAAGAAAAATATACAGGTTAATATATATTCAATATAAATTCTGAAATTGAAGAACTTGGGGGTTCAAGGATGTGCATGATCATGAATATTGTTACGAATAAATAAGAATAGGATTTTCAATTAAAGCCATCGTTGATGTAACTGTTATCTATGTAAGGAAAGGTGATGTGTTCCGTTGTAAACTAAACATGAGTTCTAACAAACCTACCCAATTTTTATATGATTATTCAAATAGGATATATAGTGCAAGATCTAACCCTAAAAACATTAATCATATATTTGCATTCAAACCTCTGGATACTCAAAGTCTTAAAACTTATGCGCGTAATTTTATAATATTTTATTTTTTTGAAAAAAATATTACGTTACAACTTATAACATTATTGTAAATATAACATTATTGTAGATAAATTGGCGGGTGAAATTGACTCGTTCTTGATATATATAAAGTGAGAAATTTGGCATGGGAGGTGAAAGTATTGAGTGTGACCACTGCTCATTATACCTATTTGTGGAGGCACCACTTTAATGTGCATCTCATCATTCATCAATATGCGCCATCCATCATCATCACCACATATCACCAAGTGCATGTTGGTATGTATATGCATCCATGGAAATGGGGTGAAGCTTAGCATATCATACATACATGCATGTCATAATGGTGACAAACGCTTCCAGTAGAGGAGGTAAGGGCGGGTCCCACATACAAACCCTTCTGTCTTGTTGATAACGACAACTGAAGACCAAAATGTTTTTGGTTATAATAAATCGCTTTCCCATAATGTCTTTTTCCTTTTTCCTTCTCTTTTCTCTTTTTCTACATTAGACTGTTACTTAAAATATTTTTACTTGCAAATCTAAAGTATCTTGGCAACAAATTTGTAACTTTCTCTTGTTCTATTGTTTGACTATAATTAGCTAAATTATGGTGGTGTGTACAAATTTTCTTATAAAAATAACTAAATTCAACTTTTTGCTTAAATTAAGTAGTTCGTGATGTTTGTAAATTTAGTTTCTATGGTTTGAAAAGTTTTTTTAAAAGTTTAATATCTTCACAATCTTAATGTTGGTAAAAAGGTGTTTCTAGCTTATGATAACATTTTTCAAGTATATTAAAATCTACTTATACACTTATATTATCAAATAACCCATGATATATTTAATAAATCTAAAAGAATACAGAGGAGTCTAGAATCTTATTTTATGGTTCATCAAATTGAGTTTTCAGATGAATACCTATAAAAACTTCGACATATATATGTTCTTACAGATTTTAATATAGTTAAAGCTTCTAGTGTAGTTAAATAATCAAGTCATAATACTCCAACTTTAAATTTTGAAAGCTACCTAAATAAACATATTTCGAACATGAACATGTAAATAGTTCTTGTTATCATGTTTATGGATATTTTATTATAACTTTGCAACTAAAATACTTTTAAAATTTTAATGGTTATAATGGTAATACTAATACATGTACATGTCAATAACGTTTAGATTATGAGTATTATAGTCAATTGATAAGAAAATCAGTAGAAATACTTTATTTCATAAATACTCTACCACGAAACAATCATCTCATAGGTTGTTTTCAAACATCTCCAACTTATTACTTAAAATATTTTTAGAATTTTAACTTAAATTATGAACTTTTACTTTTAATTTAAGAAGAGTTTGCAAACACCAACTGCATAGGTTTAGTTATCTATTTATTTTATCTTTTACTTTTCTTGCAAGGGCTCAACTTTACAAGAAGTAACAATAATTTAGTAAATTGAATACATGAGTCTGTATTAATACGAGAAATGATATATTGGTATATATGTACAAGCAGGAGAAGATGTAATTATGTGTTACTAGTAGAAGTCTGTCGCACGTCAATCACTTTTCCCTTTTTTTCATTTTTACATAATTCTAACTCTTTTTGTTGATAACTTACTTAATTCTCGCTTTAATTAGTCACAGAGGAACATGTACACACTGTAAACGTTCAATATCAAATATGCATACAAGTTTGTCGAGATCAGATATGTTATAACCATTATATATGTATGCTTACATATATAATAACAAAATAAAGAATCCGTCATTTAATATATAGTATGAGAACCGTTTAACAATATATATATATATATATATATACATTGTATGAGAATCAAAAGTATTTAATAAGGGATCCAGACTTAGTAGCTTAGTACGATTTAAGAAAAATAGATGGAGGTACTTGACATTTCAAACGCGGCTAGTTTTGAAAACATGTGACTTAACTAATAATCTATGTAAATCAATTTCAATTGAAGTGCAATAATGTCCGGACAGTTTTCAGTTTTCACAACCAAGTTAATATATAATATAAATTAATTATTTCTATACTAGTCTTATTGAGTATCATGAAAGTAAACTATGGTTAAGGCTCGAACATGATTAATTAGTATTAGTCATTAGACCTAAAGATCACTAATTACGTCTCCCTCCAAAGTAACCAGAATGTTGAACTTACATTTTCATTCGCTATTCCTTTTCTTTCTTAATTTAAAATGTTTACTTGTACTCTCTCGTCCAAAAGTGATCAACTTGCGTTTTAATACCGAATTAATTTACCTTTTTCGATTTGACGTTTTAAGTTTTCCTGTTTGTTGTTTCTCTCAGTTACTTATTTACCTAGTTGAAAAGCCAGGGCATTTTTTTTGTCAACATGTTTATTTCCAACTGCGAGTTTATGAGCTATTTTGTGTTCCATCCACCTCTTTGTATTAATTGCATGAAATACACATATTACGGTTACATATTATAGAATAAAAAGTGAAACACAAAAATAGGACCTTACCAGTTGACATAGCTAGAGAGAAAATTTTATGTTAATTACGCATTTTGGTAAATCCTAATAGCTAGAAACTCTATACATAGTTTTTTTGATAACTTTTAAAGAACATAACAATATTTTGCAACACCAGCAGTACTGCACGTTATCCCCCCACCCCCCCAGCCGCACACATCTCGACCTGCAACGTGTGTATATTTCGAAAACATTAAGTATTAAGTCCTGTCGCACTATCAAAACATTATTATTAGTATAATTGTGCACTCCATATCCTAAACTCTATATAAGCCCCAGGAGTAAGGTCTATACAGCGTTTATAGATAAGTTACGGACAAAAATGACTCATGAAAAATGCATACAACTAATTACTAAAATAAGAAACAAGAAAAAATTGATAAAGTGAAAAAAGAAGAAAAAACATGTAAGAGAAAGTATTTGCTATTTCTCCCTGCAAAATACTAATACAAAAATGTAATAAAGACAGGGAAATTTTTAAGGTTGTTAATTTGAAAAGAATTAACAAAATCAAGGTTGTTAATTTGGTGTAAAAAAAGAGAAAGAATGAGATTGGTTCAAGATGTTAAGCCCAAGCAGTAATCCATGGAAGTATGAGACCCAAAGCCAGGATTTCATGAAGTTAAGCCCAGGCCTACTCAATACAATTCATATAAAATACAATACTATCCAACGCTTCACATTCAAAAAGAATTTCTAAATTTTTCAACTTTAAAGAGCATTGCAAATCTCGATGCTTTTGTTTCTAAGAACCTTAAAAATAATTTTAAGCAAAAAATATAACATCACCTCTTCGTGCTCTATCTGCCGGTGCAACAACAGCAAGGGTTATTTGAGACTGTAAAATTTTTTTTACTGTAATTTTTTGCAGTGTCATCCTAAAACAGTATGTTAATACACAAGTTTTATAGGATAACAACGTTTACATTTCCAAATATTTGGTCAAATTACATGAAACCTATACAAGGATTGGGTAAATCCATAAACTCATCACCACAGATTGATTCAATGTTTTAATTAAATGGAGTTTCTCAATATCGGAGGTTTTCAATGAGAATTGTATTTTACTCGTAATCTACTCTCAAGAAATATTACTCTTAAGATTGTACCTAATATTTTTATTAGTTATAGTGGCTGTAATATTGTGCTGTTGAAAAATAAAAACAAGTTTATATTCTTTTGGATTCTAAAATATTTTTATTTCATGATTTAGTGTTCGCTTAAACATAAAGAAAACTACTTTTGAATTGATCAATAACAAATAGTTATTTTTCTTCCTCTCCATCCCATCTCCTAACAGATATCAACATAATCAGACAACAATAACCTATTGTGACCTAAAACTCAAAAATATTTAGATACACCATATGTCTATATATATAAACCTTATGAAATATGAACACAATAGATTTCGGTATTAAAATAAAACTCCTCGAGAGCAAAGGTTGTGAATCGTTGCTCACGAATAATACTTACAGGCTTACTCTCAAGTTTTAAATTTTAGGGATAATTACAGCTACACCCCCTGAGGTTTGGTGTAATTACAAATACCACCCCTGAGGTTTGGGAAATTACACTCACTCCCCTTGTAACTAACTTATGCCATATAAAAGACAACAATGCCCTTCATTAATTTTGTTAGAGAATCTAAATTAATTACAAAAGGTAAATTGGTTTTTATTTTTTCTTTTTGGTTTGATGAGCTCTCATTATTTCTCCTTTCTTTTTTCTTTTAGTTTTGTAATAAATTTGACACTAAAATATTATTAAATTTGCAAATCAAGAAACCTATGTTTGCTTCATTCTTTTGTGCATTTTTTATTGAGATGCATGAGGAGTTCTAAGCATATTGTATTCTTTTATTTTATATTATTTGAAGAAACTATAATTAGTAAACATTAAAATAATATAATGGTTTTTTAAACATTTATAACTAAATTTAAATAAATGAATTAATTAAATAGATGCGTGTTTCTTTTAAAAAAATATACTTTTTATTTTTAGTATTTTTTAACAATATAATTTTTATGTTGATATTTATAAAGGTATTTGTAGAATTTTAAAAAATACTATTTACTTTATATAAGAAAACCTACTCAAACTTTGTATAATATCAATTGAAATGGAACAAGGGTAAAATTGGAAGCTTTCATCCATATATTCAATAGAGGGACTTTATTGTAAGGCTGATGCAAACCTCAGGGGTGGTCTCTGTAATTTGTCAAACCTTAGGGGTGGTATCTGTAATTACACCAAACCTCAGGGGTGTAGCCGTAATTATTCCTAAATTCTAATATATCCATATCAATTGTGACAACGAGTTCTATATAGACATAGTCTATTATGATGCACGGACACGTGGACACGGACACGGACACGATGACATAGATTTTTTAAAATTACAAGACACGACAAGACAGCGACACGTCTGTATTTTTTATATTAAAATATAGAAGTAATCATCATAATATGTTAAATAACATTATTACGTTTAAATATAGAATAAAACCAAACATATTTACACTCAAAACCAAGTAACCAACTACTGCAAGTTCAAATAAAATAGTCATTAAAGTTTAAGTCATAACTTTCAAGCATTAAATACAAAGACATATATCAAATGACAAAACAAAGTGTTATGCGATACTCAAATAAAATCTTTGAATAGAATATTAGTGCCACGACTTGAAGAAAAAACGAGTTTTTTTTTGCGCAAAGAGCAAAGCACTAGACTTATTCGTGAGATTTGATTGGGAAAAAAGTTATCATTTATGCATTTTTACTACTAAATTAATTAACTTTTAAAGTTTAATATTTGATTCTTCTAATATCTTTATCTATATATTTTAAGAAATTTAAATTTTAACCATAAATAAAAATTAAAAACTACAATATCACCTCAAAAAGTGTTCAGGCTTGTCGCACACATCCCTAAAACGTGTCCGACACGGTGTCCCTTTTCTTTTTATTTTATTTTTATTAAGGCACGCCACGTGGCTTGTCCGACACGTGTCGGAGGAGTGTCGAGGTGTCGGTGTCATGTCGGAGTGTCGGACACAGCATAAATTTTTTTTTTTCGAAGTGTCGGTGCATAAGATTATAAGTATTTTCCTGACTAACCCAGCACACAACCATCTGCTGGTACATAATTATCGTCTACAACTTTTTTTCCCTTCGCTAAACCGATTAATAAAAGCGCATCTTAAACAAAATTATCAAGGTTTCATCAAATTTCTGTGTAAACTAACAAACACATGTTACAATTTTCATGAAACATTTCTTGGAACCAAATTAGAGCTACAGTCCGGGATGCATATAGATACATGGAACATTTCTCCATATATTACACTAATTACAGTATTGAAGGAACCATTCAGCAACTAATCCACAAAGGAAAAAGATGAAGGGAAGTTAAGAAAAACACAAAAGAATAAGAAAGGAATCATAATTTGCAATGAAATCTAACTTTTAACCGGTTTAGCGACAAAAATTTACCCCAAATAATCATGCTGGACTGCATCGGATTTCCAAGGAGGAAATAGCAACTTATCTAACAGTTGACCGAGATGAACCATTCCTTGAAATGGGCTTATCTAGCTTCAAGATCGACCCAAACTTATGGAAACATTTAAGCGCCTTTGTCTGCAGAAAATGCAGAAGAGAAAGTTAGACTCCTCGATATAATATCTTTATGACACTACAACTTACTGAAGAAATCAGAAATCTAATAATCAGTTTTCCCAAGTGAAAATAGTGCAATTTCGCAAAAGAAGTATAATTCTGTTATGCACATCTTCATGTAAGAGCGGGAAGGCAGTCTCCATCTAGAAGAGCAATTGATTTTCTAAATCCATCTGTGGTCTTAAAAACCTATTGATATTGCCAAATGTGCATTAATATTACTCAATCCTTTACTGAAGAGAGATAATATGCAGGATATTCCAATCACAGAACTTCACTTGGGAAACTGCGAGCAATGGAAATTGAAACTGCGGAAAAAAGGCTATTTGGTACACGAAGAAATTGTGACATACTTCATGAAAACATGACATTCATTCTTCATTAAACCTTTTAACCAACTATAAAAGAGACATTCAGGGGCAAAGCCTCAACTTCAAAGCATCACGTATCGAAAGTTTTTCTCATTTACAGAAGGTACAGTACAGTTTGAAGTCCAGGTAGTTCTATCAAAAAACATGTTTACGTTGGAAACTCTTTTCCCCTTATCATACTTTACAACCCTAGAAAAATATATTTTGCCCATGCTAAACCCGAAACAAAATGCACAGTTATCTGTAACAACATTAAATCCAGACTCAAGATGATATAATGCGCCATTTTTTTCATCTTTATACAACCCATCATTTCCATGTTTAGTCCAACCACAGAGAGAGGTAGGGAGAGAGATTTTACCTTCCACCGTCTTTTATGAACAAGACGCTTGTTTGCTTGATCCAGCTTAAGAATTATCTCTCTGAAAGTAGGTCGTTTTGAGGGATTCTCATCCCAACACTCCTCTATTAACCTATTTCAAAGCCATAACATATAGTTAAAGTCCAGTTGCATAATAGAAGACTATTTGTCATATTTGATATTAAGAACTCATGGAATCAATGAAGAAAATAAATGTGTTATTGGACTCGAAGAGTAATTTTCACAGATAAGCCGGGAAATTCGAGTGGACAGTGGAGATCAGACACACCTCTTTGAAACACAGTAGAAAACGTGGAAAATAAAATGTTAATAATTATAAGGAGGATCTGAAACCTCAGAACATTATTCATTTTAAAGAATCTTATGGTGAGTTACATGTGTTGGCAACAAAATGTAAATTCTCAGAAAAAACCTTGAAACGAGATACACACGTGTGACTTTGATTATAAGTAAATTCAGGTTTGGGTGAGACTTATGGACTGCTTCAAGAGAGTGGTCGCGCGTCACTCTTAGATATGTAAGGAAGGTAAGAATAAAACTTAGGAGAGAAGAAAATACAAAAGAAGCAAGAGCTAAATTGGAAGATGCTGAAAAGGTGGGAATGTTTAAAAACTATGATCACAGGAAAAGTAACAGTTGCATGCTGGCAGATGAAAAAGAAAAGAAGTTTGTCCATAGGATGTAGGCAGCACTGTTTTTTAACAAAGTAACCTGATACATCTGTGAATGCAGTTTCACACACTCTGGAATAGGTTGAAGCACTCAACTTCATAGGCCAAAGATAACTAAGGAAAAGCTCATATAGTCATATCTATCATCGCTGCATCTGAAACCTAAATAGCTCCAATTTGTCATAACTGGCGACGGCTTGTTAATTTGTTCTACTGGGGGACCAGATCTTATAACATCGTGTGCATGATATCCTTTAATTGGCTAATTTATAGCGTATGTAACCAGTGTCGAATACATGATATCTTTATATTCAAATGTTAGATCAGCAACCAGAAGCTGTACCTAGTATTTAATGTCACTCTATTTCTCTAAGACAACAGTAGAGAAACGTAATAATCACTTTATTCACTGGAATAAGATAAAAGTTTTTGTTCCTTGAAGATTCAGAAAATAACTGAGAAATTAAACCAATAGAGATGAGCTAAAGAACTCCTACTGATAAACTTGGTTCCAATTCTCTATAGAAATCAAAATTTTAAAATGATCTAAAGGTCAATACTCCACATATTAAGCACCTAACACATGCATATGTAGCATGCCGCAAATTACCAGGTGGCACCCAAGATACTCATTTCTCTAAAGTCTATTAAGCAAATTGATTTGAGAATAAGCTTCATCTGATGGCCCAAGTGCACTATACTCCTGTTTCATAGTTCACAGGATTTTTCCTGCTTTTTCTATGCCCAAAACAAAGAGAAGAAAGTGGAGAAAATGAAATATGTTACTTCAGATTCTTCTGCCAACTAATTATTGAAAAAATTGTGCATTTCCTTTACGATGATTGCAAAAATAATCACATTAATCTCATTTTGATTGTCCTATATAATATTTTCTTTGTCGACGAATAACTAGACAAACATAAAGAATGCATATACAAAAAATAAAACTTCGTAAAGTGGAGCAAATAGTTTTTACACTTCAAACTGAAAAATTGGAAGTGTGGATAAATGTAAAACAATTATGAGTGAAAACAGGTAAGAGTTTGTTAGGCTTACTCTCGCAGTCCATAAGCATAATGCTTAACCGGAGCTTCAAAAGGAGGGCGCTCATTAGCAACATAGGCTTTAGCAACTTCAATTTCTTGCCTTCCCGGAAATGGTGGACAACCTTCAATCATCTAAGAAACGAAAAATAGACGTCATGCCAAACTGTCCAGAGAGAGACCTTGACTTGCATGAAAAGTAACTGCAACTATATGATCATCTTCTGATCCAGTTATAGATCAGCAAGGTACAGAATGAGGGGTTGGGCAAAGAGACTGTATCAGCATTCTATGAAAAGCTTTACGTAAAAAAGAAAAAAAGTCCTTCGCTGGGTTTCCACATGCCGAAAAAGTTGTACTATTGTAGCCATAAATTGTACAATGTTGGACAATTTTCCTTTGTTCTCTTTCTAGTAGAATATACAGTGTGTGTGCACATAAAAAGTGTATCAGATAGGAGTTTTGACAATAACTCTCAGTAATACTAGCGATTTCATATTCTGCATAGAACACGATGTCTTACATTTCTGATTTAAATATTCTGCAGGCATATTACACTCAGCTATCGGACATATTCATTGCACCCAGGCCATTGTTGACTAGCGAGAAAAATTAGGCAAGAGGAGGAAAATCAACTTTCAAGTTTATTCGTATATTCTGGTCCTTCTCAGCAGTTGGATGATAGGAAAGGTGTCAGATCTATCTCCACTTAGTTTTTCCAAAAATCACTTTTTTGAAAAGTTATTTTAACAACCATGCAGCTAAACATGCTAACAACATTTTTCCCATATGGTTTATAACATTTTTATAAGATTCTCTTGTGAGTTAAATATTTAGAATTGTAAAAAGTTGACAGTCTATACATTTCAAAGAACATTAGGAAATCTTTCAGATATTAAAAATTATATGAAATTCAGACTATATACTTGAAACAGTTAAGTATATAGTTTCATTTCATTGTCTTGCTCAGACTGATAAGGTGAAAGTGAAGTTCAAACTTTAAAGGTGTAAGCTGCTGAACTGTAGCATATCTAGTAACCTAATTACCCTCCACAAGTTATATAGCACTTAATTAATTAATCTGGCTTAGTGGTACATTCTCAAAGTTCTAGTACAATGAGCTTAAGTTTACTGCACGTGTGGATGTAAAATGTTGATATCACTTGTGCTTTTCTTGGGCAGAGTATAGTCCGAATTGTTGTTTGATCAGTCTAGGGTACTAATTAATTCTCAACTTACACCAAAACTTTTATTTCTGCGCCGTGTACCGCAATTCAAAGTAACAGAATATTTGATCCAAGCAAAAACAAAAGTACAATGACGAAAATAAAAACATATAGATGGCTCAAAATACATGTCAACATAATCACAATCCATATAGTTGAATATCTGGACATGAGTGAGAAGCATTTACCTCCTGTAATATCAGGGCAAATGAAAACACATCCACTTTCATGTCATACTCCTCATTTTTAAAAACTTCTGGAGCTCCATACCGCCCTGATTTAGAAAGGTAAAGGTCATTAACAATATTTCGCATCAACTGTAGCCCTAAGGGAGAATAGTCACAAATACAACTCCTTAGTCAAATGTATTCCAGAAGCATATTGAATTATTCGGATCTAGCAACATTACCAAGTGTAGTCGAAAATATAGGCCTTAATCAGGTATTCTGTATTATCTTACATATGCACAGACAAGATAAAACATTTTTGAAGATGAAATATTTTTAATATGAAGGATATGGAGTCTGCAGAGCATCATTAAAGTTAAAAAGAACAATAGAAGTTGCATAACACAGAAGCCGGAGTTGATAATCTAAGCATTCCTCTTCTGCTCGAATCTCCAGTATTTGATTCGGAGAAAAATATACAGATCCTAAGCGACTATATACTCACAAGAAGTCTCTTGGCAAGACATGGATTTGTCTTCTTTGATAGTCTTGGCAACTTTCATCAGCTTGCTTAGCCCAAAGTCTGCAACTTTCAGATGGCCAGAATCATCCCGTAATATGTTCCTGTCATCATTTAAATCATATTAAAACACGACAAGTATTCTACAAACTATCATTGGAATTAAAGGAGGGTTGCTTGATTAAGAACTGGTGCAGAAGAGAAAGGGAAAAGGAGATTACATACGAAGGTTCGAGATCTCGATGAATTATTGCTTCAGGCTTATGCTCATGCAAATAGTTCATTCCCCTGCAGTACCATAAGACACATGAATGACAAAGATACATACAGCAATAGAATACCCTCCCAACATGCTATATTAAGAAAGCAATGGCGTTTCTCTTAAACATTTTGCAAAGTTACTACACAATTTGCTCCTTTTTATTCTTTATCAGCTGATTTTCCTTTTTATGAAGTATTTTTATCTGACTCTGAAATCAATTGTCATGTGACTCAATCTGTCTGAAGATCTTTTAAGTGCAACCAGCACTAGAAAGCCAAACATTGAAAGAATATGATTTTTTCCTATGTAATGGAAAAACTGAAAAGCATAAAATAGTGCATTGCTATACATAAGAATGTCAACTTTTGATCCGTCAACAGCAAACCAAAGTATATAGATGGTAGAATATGCAGACAAGTTTTATATATTAGACTTAAAAGCTAACCTTGCAATGTCCAGGGCAAACTGGATAGTAGTTGTCAGCTTTAAAGCACCTCTTCTTTTCAAGTATGCATGTAAGTCTCCCTGCACGGAGAATTTATATCAATTATGGCTGATGAAGACCAAGTTTATTACTCCAAGAGTCGGGATCCAAAGATATTGACTAGTGTTTACATAGAATAACATACTCCCATACCAATTTGTAACTATATCAAACTCACAAAAGCTATATCATTTAGTTGATACATTAAATTTTTCATTTTAAAAAGAACTAAAAATAATCAGAAAGCTTAATCACAAGAGGTTCTAGTCAATTAGATGAATATAATAAAAATGCCGTATCAGTAATGAAGTGGTTGCATTGCCAAAAAAAACACTTCACAAGGTTTTCTGTTGCTCACTCTTGCCAGTTTTTCCATTACAAAAACACCCAAATTAAGCAGCGTATCACATAGTAACAAAGGCTATTCAAGGTTCACAGTAGGTCAAGGCACTTATGAAAAGGTGCTGCCACCATTGTGACAATTTTCTAACGCTTAAGGGCCACAAAAAGTTTCCCCAAACATAAAAAGGTTCAAATTGTTGATATAAGTACACTGGTTATATACTTTGAAAGTTTTTTGTTTTCAATTTCATTCTACCGAAACAACAAAAGAAACTGTCAAAAATATCTTTACATGGAGGAACATTAACATTAAATTTTAAAGCTGATATCTGGAGATACCTTCGGTAGATATTCAGTGACAATCATCATCGGAGTACTTTGTGTCACAGCACCAAGAAACTGCACAACATTTGGGTGACGTATCTTCTGAAGTAAGGCAAGCTCATCCGTGAAAGCCTTTCTGAATATCAGCAAGCCATCCAGTATAACAGACATTATCAGCGCTCAGTAGTATGGAAAATGTAAAAATACAAATTTAAAGAAGAAAATTATTTGCCGCACTAAACCAACCCACACTTTTTCCTCGTTGGAGAATAATTCCTCACCAAGTCTTTTAACAGCAACCTGAGTCCCACGCCATGAGGCAATGCAAAATGTTCCCTGTAGCACATGTATAAATAATAAAATGTAAAAGTACTATAATACATTGTAGTAAGCACCACTTCTACTTTGATCTTATACTCTCTCAATAGCAGATTTAATGTCATTATAAACTTCATGCAAGGAGGCAAACCATTAAATTTTCTGGATAGCAGAACTAATCGAATCTCTACTCATAATTATGTCATGCAACAATAAAGAACAAAACTTCCTACAGGCACTAATAGGACCTATAAGGGGCTCAAACTTCCAGAAATTGATATCATGATGGTCCACATGGCGGAGGTCAACTCGAAAAACCAAAGTGAAGATGTTAAACTTAGATTTACAATCAAAGGATGTTACCTTAGTTATATCCACGCTGTTGGTAAAATCTAGCTCTCTCGGATCAATTTCATACTCAGGAACTTCACGAGCATTTGCAACATGCATGGGAGCCATCTAGCACCACATACAAAAAGATATGATGCCATGCCACAGAGCATGAACAAGTACCCTCAAAAAGGTTAAGAGGAATATCAGGAAATAAGCATGACAAGGACCGTGATCCTTACCAGAGGTTTTGCACCGTGTGCCTCCAAAAGCTTAGCTACATCATTGTTTTTGTAGTATATTGCATCTGCAAGAGGCTATATAATTAAAATATGTCATTACAAATACCTATAAGTACCTCATGAGAAGATTGAATCACAAAATTAACAACAAATACTTGCATAATCACACTTCCTTACAACAATGCTTTTCACAATCAAAACAAAAAAAAAATATGTATTTCATTCATGTGCTCTCGTTAACTTGATCAACAATAAAAGTCCTTTAGTTTTTTAATACAACGAAAAAACTACGGTATAGCTCATAAAATCAAATCTAACACAACCAAAACACCTATAATCACATCATACGATCCAAAAAGCTCAATTATATCACCAACTAGAAATCCAAAAGGCAAATCATAGAAAATTAGACCGTCCTGGCATGCACAATAATACAACGAAAGAGCTCAATACAACTCCTAAAACTGAATCTAACACAACCAAAACACCTATAATCACATCTTACGATCCAAACAGCTCAATTCTATTCGCCAAGTAGAAATCCAAAACTCAAAATCATAGAAAATTAGGCCGTCCTGGCATGCATTATAATCCAGACAACTAGTCGAATTACAATGGAAAAATCACCGGGATCAACACTACTTAAAATCAGTAAAAAAAAACAGATCCAAACGACAGAGCACAACACACTACCAACAACAATCTCAAATCGTTACACACTTTACGCATCATATAAACACAAAATCAGTTGATTACGCACCGTACTGCCCCAGCGATCACGAACGTGCACATCGGCGCCGCGGCGGAGGAGCAAATCGACGATCTCAGCGCGGCCCTGGCACGCCGCCACGTGTAACGCCGTGCGTCCGTCTATGTCCTTGAAATTGACGGTCGCAGAAGCGGAATCTAGAATCTCCTCAATACCTTCCGAATCGCCCTCGTTCGCGGAGTACATTAGCCGTACGCCGGAATCCATGGCTTCGCCGAGTCCTTCGCCGGCGCCGGCGGAGGTGCTCCGAGCGTCATCGCGCGCCGGAGCGCCGGAGGATTGCCGCCCGAGCTTGAACCGCGGCGGCTTTGAAGAAGAGTCCATATTTTTTGTCAGTGTGATTTTGTGAGAGTTTTTGAGAGGAGAGAGAATTTAGGAGAGTGTGGGTTTGTAACTGAAGGCGTTATGAGCGAGGGGTAAATTTGTAATTTATTTGTTTTTGTACTTATCTGGTGATGGAATTTGGTGAAAGAAAAAAACTAATGATGTGACATTTTAATCCATATAAGTAGTAATCGCCCATATAATAAAATATAAATTGTGACACTTTTTAAATAGGTGTCTTCTTTGTTGAAATTAAATTCGAAACTATTTTTTGAAATGTCAAATGGTGGATAAATTTGCTGGGTAGGTAAGAATTTTGCCAAAAGTTTCAAGACATGTTGATATGATGTCAACGTCATGTAATCTAGCGTCAAGAACAAGGACAAAATTTGACACTTTATGTCGACGAAAACATTACTATGTGACTATGTATATCACCACGTAAACAATTGAACTTTGGTAAATTAATATCTGTATTGTGTTGATTTTACAAAGTACTCTCATCTAATTCCGAAAAGCAACACTTTACTCCTCGTGGAGGTATAGTATATTCGTCAAAACCACTAAAGTAAAGGTGATTTTTGTGCAGGGAAAAAAAAAGATATTTTTACCATTTTTTCCGAAGAAATATGTATACCAAGTTTTTATACATTAAAATTATGAAGACGTATAATAAAACTACAAATATAGATCATGTTACAATTTATAATATATACATATAATATATATATATACATGTTTATAATTTATTTTTATAGTTCTACTTATAGTTTAAAAAAAAAAACTACAACTAAATTTGAACTACAGTATTATACAAAAGAGAAAATTAAAAGTATTAAAGTTATTTAGTCATTGAATATAATAATATACAATATAAAAGTGACTGCTTCTTACTTTTTAAAATCACATAAAACATCTTAACTACTTATAATTTGCTACCCTTAAACATTTCCAAAGTATGTATCATAATGGTTGTTTTAATTTTAACTTAAATTTGTCAATATATAGTACAAAGTACAAACTGCATTAGACTTTTTATTTGTGACTTAAATTTTAGATCGAGATAAACAGAACTATGCGTAAAGAAAGTGTCCTTTTGCTTTGAAAACTAATAGAAACATACAGGTTTTTCACTCAAAATAAGTTGAAAACAAATAGGCAAAGTACTGATAAATTCACCAAGCCGATAAGATATATAAAGCTTGATCTAGAATGTAGTCCTTGAGTGCTTCACACTTATGAATGAACTTAGATTAATTTAGAGCAATATATCAGTAATTAAAGCAACAATCATTGACTTTTACATTTTATTTTATATATGTATATGTACATTCTATATAAACAGAGGGCAACTTCGTATTCATCACCAAAAAAAAAAAAAAAAAAAAAGAGGGCAAATTTTGCACAGGCTGGCATTAGTTCTAGGATAAGTAGTGTATGGCATGCAAATAGGTAGGGACTTGCACGTATTTGTAGCAATGGACTTGGTGTTGCCTTTTGAGTTAATTGCAGCACCTACCCATGTGTTATTTTTAATTGAAAATTTCTCATGTGTACTTCTTATTAGCAAATATGTCACTCCTACTATTACTTGATCGTCAAGTACAGAAACTGATAACAAAACTTAATTTCAAGTGTACTTTTTTGTGTATAAAAAGATTAATCTTGTTAGAATTGAAAGAATATACTAATTTCTAGATATGTAAATATGAAAATACATTATTTGTTATTTTGTAGTATTTTTTTAAAAATACAAATAAAAACATTACTAGGATAACTTATAATAATTCGTTGAATAAACACATATTCAATATAACTTTTTAACATATACAAAAATAGTTAGGTATCGATGCAGTCAACTGAAAATATAATAGTAGGAGGGTATTTGTTACTTCTTGAATATATATACAGTATTTGCTAATAAAAGTTACAAATAAACCTATTACGCAAGGGGCTATCTGCTAATTTGAAATAATACATGGCTAGCTTTCGCAATTTACTCGGTTCTTTTTGGTGATGGTCACTTAGTGATTGTGATACAGAGCAAAACATGTATTTCTTTATAATGATTCACGAGCTACTCGCGAGTCGTGATTGCAATAAAGCACGAAAGACTAGGTGGTTTCTGCAGTCTTTGGGATACATAGTAAGTAATGTTGTATTATTTTTTAAATCCCAATTATTTTGTGTAATTATAATTTTATTAATGTTTGTCCTTTTGTGAAATTTATATGATAACAAGTAATGTATTAACTTCGTTTGATTGTATTGATAACAACTGATATATTCATAAATATTTGTTTTCAGTTTGTTTGGACACAATAAATATAATACTTATAAAATTTTAGAGTTTCTTTTTTATATTTACTTATTAATTTTGTTTCTATTGAGTTAGAAAAAATATGTTATACGCACCATCAGATAATTGATGCAAAGTGGTCCTAGTTAATTATAAGTCTATCACATGCATGTGCGGTAATATTATAGCAAGACCAAAATTGTTGGCAAGGTAATACCAAGTTTGTAATGACAAAACGTTCACAAATTACATTTTACACTCTACGCTATATTCTTGGTGTGACCTTGCATCACTATAGCTAGCAATATATTTAATATATTACATAGCACTCCAATACAATAGTAAAGCGACACGCGAAGTTGATGTTATATAATTTTTGTTAGTTGTAAACAAAATTCAAAACATAACCATCTTCTTAAAGACTTTTACGTTGTTACGACTTACAATACACCATGAAGATACTGGAGTTGTTGTACGACTTGTGCTCATATTCGTGCAACATACACATGTTTTGAGGAGAACACAATAAGACTAGAAGAAAACAAACAGTTATTATGTTTGGCAAAATGCATGCCATATATATGTTTGCAATCTACCATTGAGAAGCATATCATGAGCACAACCATGGTATATTAGCTTTGAGAACTTTTAGATATAAATGTACTATGACCAATATTTTAAAAGGCGCATTAGGTTTTTCTCGGGAGAGTCTATGCTACACACTGTTTAGTATCCAGTGGCGGCATATGGTGACATGTAGAAAGTGGATCCCACCATTTACTACTCTCTCCAACAAATGTTACATCCAGTAAAAAGAGGACATCTATCCAATTAGTTAGTCACTTCTTTATCATCCAAAATGACCTGAATCATGGTTACAAAGCACCATTTTTTTCCTTAGTTTCTTCCAAAAATTCGAGTGCCCTTCCCTGATTTATCACTTTTTATTTGTAAAACTTTAAATAAATTCATTTTTTTCCTCTGTCATATCAAAGCATATTTACATTCATAAAAATATATATAAAAACGTTAATTCTTTTCCTTAAAAACTGAACAAATTCCCTTGTTCCAGTAACAAATTCCCTTGTTACAGGCAGCAAAGCACAACAATTTCTACATATACTCCTCAATTCTGTTCATGTTTGATCCTATTTAGTGATAGTTATCATTAATTAAGTTAAATAACATCGTTGTTTATAGTGGACAACAATCAACTTTCATATGAATTTGCACTTAAAATTTTATGAATTTTTCAGACAAACCAACACCATTAAAAAAAAAAAAAAGAAGGGTGATGATATTGCCAAAGCACAAAATTTTGTTGCCAAAGCAATAATTTTAAACTCTCTAATTTACCCTTATTGTCAAACATTATATAAGTTAAGTGCTTAAATTCTTCTCAAATTGTATATTTAATTAGTTCCTCTGAGATTATGGAAACTCAACCTTCTCAAGCATCGACAAAAAACATGATTATCTTCTCACTCCAATAAATCTAATGTGATATTAGTCTTTTAAAGAAACATGTAATGACTTTTGAACGCGTAATTCATAATTGCTTATGAATTAACAGTATATGCATACTGTAATAAATAAATATCAAAATAAAAATAATATATGAATATTTATTAACCAATTAAAAAGGAAAATGAATTGCACTGATAAATTCTGGTAGAAGAGATATATCAAAATTACTAATTATATGAATTAAACTCTGTCAATTAGTTGAAAATGTAAATAGTTCCTTGTGATAAAAGATTGTTTTGATCTATTTAAAGAGTGTAAAATATTATCTAATTTAGCAATTAGAATAAAAGCAGCATCTCGTTCTTTACTGAAAGTCATAATTCGCAATTGAAAAATAATATAAAATTTGGTGCTAAGATTTTGACAGGCAAGCGCAATACTTAAATTGAAATATTAACGATGGACGTAAATAAAAACAAATTAGGGGGGAGAATAAAAATAAATTATGATAACCAATATCACTCGTTTTTTAAAAAAAAATTGGTTATCATCTACTATATATATATATATATATATATATATATAACTCTACAGAAATTTAATCTTAAGTTATAATTTAATCTTAGGTTAAATATTATTAAGTAATATAGTACAATTTTTTAGATAAAACACAATTTTAGTTCAAATACTGTTTATGATTTAGGGCCTTATTCAAATTATTAGTCATTAATTAAAAAACATCAAATATACGTTGTTTTCATTGTCTTTGATTTCAGAAGATTAGTTGGAGCGAGAAGATAATTAATTAATTGGACATCTTTCCTTTTTGTACTGTATGCAACATTTGCTGGAGAGAGTAGTAAATGGTGGGATCCACTTTTCACATGTCACCATATGCCACCACAGTGTGTAGCATAAACTCTCCCGAAGTAGGGCGTTGTGCACATTTGGAGGCGTGTCATGAGTCTAAGATATGAATAAATATGCACATTTTTTATTATTAAATTTTGTAAAAGAAAAAAAAAAAGAGTTAAGATAATCTTCATACGTTAAAAAGATAAAATAGTGTCGGGATAAATTACAAACTTAAAGTTTCTCTTAGCTTTACTACCTCTTACACTTTTTTAAACATATCACCTTTTATATACTTACATGATGCTTTTAATAAAACTTAAGAAATTGGGGGATTACTGATATACCATATTCTGATATTTCATTTGCCTTTACCCAATTAAGACACATCATGAGTACGAAGCCTACATGAATGATGAACTGTCATCTGATTTGATGCATATGCGTCAAAAATGAAAGATACTCTCAAATTAAGGAGATAATCAAGTAAACCATTGCATATAAATACCCCATCATAAATCATAACAAGGTACGTTATTTATACTCTTCAGGATTATTGAATTGTCTTGTTTGATCCCGATCACTCTCATAACGACAATGATATTGATAGTCTAATACGAAGTTTAACTCATGATGGGTTCAACGACTACCTAAAATCTCTACAGACTTAGACATTAAAGGGTCAACGACAGGTCAACTCCCAACTTAGCTCAATGTTTGAGTGCAGGTTATCCTAACTTAAAACTGATTTAGTTTGACGCGTTAAGCATAAAAAAAATACCAGCATCGTACCAATGTTACATATCACTTTTTAAATAAATTAACATGTAGCTTATGACATAATTGAATATGAGAGGTAAATATTATATTTCTTGTACAATTTATAGTAAACTAAGTTGGATCCTCCAATATTTTCATCAAGTACAATGAGGCACTTTCACGATGTATCTTATAATTTGGTTGATTGATGCAATTTTATAAAAACGTACTTGTACATAGCCACAATGTCATGAGTTTAACTTTACTTTAAACATTCTTTCAATGATGTCCATGTATTTATACCCTTTTTTTAAAGAAAACATCGTCGTACTCCATTTATCGTCTACCGTACGATGAATCTATTTTTTCTATAGGTTGAGAAAAAAAAGTCTCAAGCACATTTTTGTTGTATATCAATTATGTTTATGCTTCGTTGGCAATAAATAAACATGTATATTATTGTTGCTAAAGCTAGTCACTTAAATATGACATTTTCGTCTGAACTTTCTTGCTCAATATACCATACTATAATTGCTACTTTATTAAGTCTTTTTAGTCGCATACTAAATAAATTTATTAAACTTAACAATCTATGACACAGTTTTACTCCTTAAACTTAAGGATTGTGTAACAATTGAAATACTCAATGTCACGTGGATAAGAATAAATTAAACATATATAAGGTGGATGGATAGAAAATATAAGTAATGGAATATGCACATCAACTAATTATAAGATTATAAAGTATTACCCGATTCTAATTCTCTTTTATTGTTTTGGTAAAATTGCTTTTATTAATTACTAGTATTAGAGTTATTTTTGTTTAGCATTAAATAATAAACAAAATCGTAATATTGTGTTAATCGATCACGCACACACAGTAGCCCCCCTGAATGATCTAGGGCAAAGACTGACTCGATAAACCCTTCTCTTCCTCCCATCTCTCACTTTCTCTCTCACACACAACACACACTACACACCATTTCTCTCTCACACACACACACAAATCCATTACAATTACAAAGTGATACATACATACAGTTGTTGTAGTATTATGCCCCCAACTCCAAACATGGCAACTTCCACAAACAACAACAACACTTCCAAAGCTGAACAATTCAAACTCCTCGCTAACGAAGCCTTCAAAGGTACTCTTCAAACTTTTATTTCTTCTTTTTTTTTTTTTGTGAGTTTTGTGATTTATTAGCTTTGTCTGATTTGTTATTGTTATTGTTGTTGTTATTTGGCCAGCGCATAAATACTCTCAGGCTATTGATTTGTACACACAAGCTATAGAAGCGAGTGGCGATGATGATAAAAATGCGGTCTACTGGGCCAACCGCGCCTTTGCGCACACGAAGCTCGAAGAGTATGGGAGTGCTATACAGGACGCCACTAGAGCTATCGAAATCGACCCCAAATACTCCAAGGTCAGGGACAATTTAATCGACATATGAGTTTGCTTTTGTTTGGGTTTAACTGAATATTGTTTTGTTTGATTGATGTAGGGTTATTATAGGCGCGGTGCGGCGTATTTGGCGATGGGCAAGTTTAAAGACGCTCTTAAGGATTTTCAGCAAGTGGGGTTTCTTTTCTTTTTTTTGTTGTTGTATTTATATATCGCAGCTGAATTGGGTTAACGTTGTTGCTGAAATCTGTGGGTTTTCTGTTTATTGCTTAAAGATACGATCTTTCTGCTCGTGGGGGTAAAAAAACTGTGAAGAGACTGACTTTGTGAATATGGTTGTATGCCCCATCTGATATTTTATTTTGAGCAATGCTAAATATAGGCCTATCACTCATTGGTTGCAATACATATGCTTAATATGAGCACAACTATGATGTAATTAGCTTTACAGAATTTTCAGAAACCACTATGTATAGTACTTAGATGATGTGTTACCCGGTAGAGACCCCATACACTGGGAAGTTCGTGTATTATGCCTCTTATAATGTGAACTTGGATTTGGTGGTAAACCACCCTATTGCTTAAATAGATGCCAGATTTTCTCCTTTGAAAAATACATAGATACAATTTCTCTTGGTGAACTGTCCTTTTGTTATAAATCTAATTTATGGCTTTATTCCACACAAGCTTGACTGGTAATAGGAGTCTCGGCTTGTAACAATGGTTTGTTAATGGTTACTAGGCTTCAAATGATCTTTAGTGCAAATAATGGACTGTTCTATTTGATGAGCTCTCGGTGAGCTATTGCCGTAATTAATTGTTATGATTTTTGTCATGGAGATTATAGTTGAGTCTCTTCATTGATCCACATCCAAGTGCATTGACCCTCTCATTAGCATTCTTGCTTGAATCTTTGCTTTAACCCTAGCTTTGAATCTTTGCTTTACACCCTTACAAAATTTGAGATGGTATTTGTTTGAAATTGCCTCTGAATTTCCTGGAAGCCGTTTTATTTTACTTCTTGTATTGTGGTCTTGTATTGTGGTTTTGTATTTGTGATATGCATTTTACCCCTTAGCGTCAATTGTTTAGGTGAAGAGATTATGCCCAAATGACCCTGATGCTGCCAAGAAATTGAAGGAATGTGAGAAAGCTGTGATGAAGCTAAAATTCGAAGAAGCCATCTCTGTTCCTGAATCTGCCAGACGTTCAGTAGCTGAATCTATTGATTACCACACCGTAGGTATGCACAAATCTTTCTGAAAATTATCTCCTACTCGTTAACTGGCAAAAGGGCTTTAGTTTCTCCTCCAGATTTCCGTCTTTGTTTGAATCTCTTCTTTTCTTCTGATGAAGCCTGGTATTGGCGGTGGATTAAGTTTCTACTTGGTTACTTCAGTGCTCTATGTTGTTAGCAAGCCAGAGATTTTTGTTCGGTGTAACTTTGGTTATTGGTAGCTCTTTTACTTACTAGTATATTACATATTTCATCATTTTAGGAACTACCCCAGGCTCATCTTTTGTTTCCCCGAAAGTAACTACTGTAACAGCGGCAGTAGCACTTTTGGCAGTACTGGCAGTATATATGAGGACTGCAGCAGCCATAGCAGTGACAGTGGCGGCTATGGCAATGTTATTGGTGGTCTGGGGGACATGGTGGCTGGGTCGCCGCAAAGACAATGTATTTACCGAGGGTCGAACACTTGCCTTAGGTTAGACATTATAAGAACAAATTAAACTTTGAGGAAAAAAACACAAAGCTTGCAGTTTGTCAGTTTAAGATTTTGAGCTTAGACTTATGTGAAGAAAGACACATATATACATATGTACTCATGAATCCTTATGCCAAAAAGAAAAAACCAGTTAACAAGTCTTCATCTTATGTTTTCAACTGAAATGTCCCAGAGAACTTGCCTTAATAGAAACAGCAATGACTTCTCACTAGTATGTTGTCTGACAACATTGATCAAATTGTTCGTTTTTTATTTTGTCATTTTCTCTGCCTGCTGTTTCTCGAAGAATTTCGGAAACAGATATACTAGATCCTTAAGTAATTGTTTCCTACGATTATTATCAATTTGATCATATATAGGTTCTCATGTTTCTGGTTTATTTATATCTTCTAAGCTATATAATTTGCATCATGGTGTCTGAAGAAAATATCTAAGTGCTTATCTTCTATACCTTTCCGCAACAGGAGTTAGACTTTCATTTGTTTACTTTCATTCAAGTTTTCATGTAAGGCCTGAGCTTGCTAATGGTTTATTAGTTGTAAAGTCCGATGGACAAATTTATGCTAAAAAAAGGATAAATCTATTGGATTTGGCTTCTAAAACATGATGTTTATATCTAGTCGTTTTCTGCCTCTCTTGCTCCAAGTATGATAGTGTGGGACAATTTTTCTTATCTCATCCTGGGGGTCTGCCTAGCGAACCTTGGGACGGAATAATGTTGAATAATTAAATGTTGAACACACTCCCATAGGAAGAAATTTTATGTTGTAAAGCTAAGTGGACAAAGAACAAATCCTCTCTAGTGTGTGTGGATAAAAAGTACGTTGACTTCTCAGCTAAATAGTCTAGGTCTAAGATTCCTTTTGGAACCTAAGTAGGACTTTCACACAAATATTCGCAATTTCTGTTTCACTCAAGGAATACATTGTTGTGGGCTGAGATAAGACTTGGGCTATAGATGAACTAAGGTCTTTCCTTGGATACCAGCTCCATAACTTAGAATCCTGACGATTAGAATCCTCGAAAAATATTCCTGGTGTAGATGTCTGGGATTAACTCTAGAGTGCGTTGGAGTTGATAATTGAAGTGAACAAGCGGAGTTGTTCTAAAGTTGAAACATTATATCGGATTGCTAAGAATTGAGGAAAATATATGGTGAAAAATGATTCTCAAGGCATTGACTGAGTACCCCACTACATTTCTGGTATTGTTTGGATGGTAACCTTGTGCCTAAAGAAAATTGGATGTACCTCACGGTGTTGGAGTTGAAAATTGAAGTGAACAAGCGGAGGTGTTCTAAAGTTGAAACATTATATCGGATTGCTAAGAATTGAGGAAAATATATGGTGAAAAATGAATCTCAAAGCATTGACTGAGTACCTCACGGCATTTCTGGTATTGTTTGGATGTACTTTGTGCCTTAAGAAAAGCTCTGTAGGACTCTTCAATTTGCAGGATGCTCTTTGCTATAACGGACTGGTAATTCAAGGCTGTTTCAGTTGAGTTGGCGGCTAAACATGTTCCTTTGCTGAAGCATCTAACGGCATCATACGCTGGCCAGTTTTGACTTGATTTCTCATCCAGTCCTTCAGAAAAACTCCCCTGTTACCTTTCCACACCAAAACTTCACAAATTGGAATAACTTCCTGGAGCTAATCTTGAAGTGGGCCCTTCATTATTCTTGTTTTTTCTGTAGGATAGTTAAGTGTTTCTTCTGATATGAATGGTTGATAATAATTCACCAACCCTGCTAGAGGGTTGAACTTAATATTGCGTGACTGTGTCTCAACTATCATGGCACTTTCCCTCCATTACTACTGGTTGAATCTTAGTTAAGATTAAAATGAATGTTCTGTTACGACACATTTTGATTTGGAAATTTTGGTGAATGTTATTGCAATTATTAGGAACCATTAATAACTTAGTGTAATACTATTAACAGTTTCCTGAAATGTTTTTTTTGTTTCATTCTGTATGCTCAAAGAAAACTAAGGACAGCCAATTAACGAACATCTATGTTTTGTTTCAATTCTAGATGTGGAACCACAGTATGCTGGTGCAAGAATAGAAGGCGATGTTGTAACTTTGGACTTTGTAAAGAAAATGATGGACGACTTCAAGAGCCAAAAGTTTTTACACAAGAGGTAATATGTAGTGCTAGCTTTATAAAATGTGTACTAAATTTGTTACTGAAATTTAATATATTTTTTACTCTTAAATATATTGTGTATCCAGACTTGTATATTTGCCTTTACTACAAAAATTTCATGTACTTTTTACTTTTGGGCACCATGTATCTGCCTTTATTAGCTGTGCCATTAACATCTTAGATGAAGTGAATGTTTGAATCTCAGTGTTTATCTTTCCTCTTTTCTTCCATTTATGTTACAGATATGCATACCAGATTGTGCTGCAAATAAGAGAATTGCTGCGGGCATTGCCATCTCTGGTTGATATTAATGTTCCTAATGGGAAACATTTTACAGTCTGTGGTGATGTACATGGTCAGGTAATATCATTTTTTTCACCTATTGCAGCGAAAGATATCACGAGCACTCGTAATTTGTGCACAAGAACACATAAAAATTGTTCTCTTGATAAGTGAAAGCAATATTTGTTAAGTTTTTGCTCTGATGTTCTGCTTTAGCTCGAAGATTATCTTTGTGTTTATCTACTGGTAAATAAGAATCGAACATGGATCGTTATTTATGTACTGTAGATGGAGTTTTCAACAAGCGTACCATTCCATTTAGAAGGTGGTGTTCAAATTATTTATCAGTTATCACAAATTGGGAAACGTGCTGTTCGGCAAGCCAGCATGATAAACAAACTCACTGCATCACAAGCGCCCCATCTAGAATTTCCGAGTGTTTATATATTTCCAGTTTTTTTGTTTCCTTAACCAATACTTTTGTGGTTCTGGGTTTGCATTTAAGCTCAACTGATTTACCTATCCTGTGTATTTAATGCTTGAATTATGACATAAGATCCTCTTTTTGTTTACCATAATTTCCAGGTAGTTATGTGATACTAATGACTTTGTTACGCATGTTATGTCTTGCAGTTCTATGATTTGATGAATATATTCGAGCTCAATGGTCTTCCATCAGAAGATAATCCATATTTGTTCAATGGAGATTTCGTTGATAGGGGTTCATTTTCTGTCGAGGTCATACTCACACTGTTTGCCTTCAAGTGCATGTCTCCGTCAGGTGATCTTGCATTCATGCATCTTTCATATGCATTGTTGCTTTAGCGACTGGTCTTAGTCTACCAAATATTTGGTTTTTGTTGATGAGCCAGGAACAACCCTCTTAATTAGATTTCTCAGTTTCCCGTACGTGCATTTGATTTCACAGTGACCACAAGTAATTGGTTCTCAGTATTGAAGCATGTGGGTTGGATTAAGATATGACTTCCCTTCATGTTCATTTTTCAGCTATATACCTTTCTCGAGGGAACCATGAAAGCAAGAGCATGAACAAAATATATGGTTTTGAGGGTGAGGTCAGGTCCAAGTTGAGTGATACATTCGTTGAACTATTTGCGGAAGTATTCTGCTGTTTGCCGTTGGCTCATGTTATAAATGGGAAAGTTTTTGTGGTTCATGGAGGCCTTTTCAGCGTTGATGGCGTGAAGCTCTCTGACATCAGAGCGATTGATCGTTTTTGTGAGCCTCCAGAGGAAGGTAATCTCCAAGTGCAGTATATTATTCCCTACTCTATTCCTTTTTGGCTTGCCCAGTGCTCGAGAATTATTCTTGGTTCAGTAATTTTATGTGAATGTTTTGATACTGTATCCCTCCATTTGGTGTACGCTCTATAGAAAAGGTTGGTTGCAACTGAAGTCACCAAATGGAGACTACTGTTAGCTTGATGAGTCATAAGCTAAACTTCGAAAAAAATAGCAGATTGTTGTATATTTTATCTTAAATTTACTAGTGGTTATTTGGCTGGTAATATTCATGCACTAATATATACATAAATATAATATACATTTTAATATCTTATCCAGGGTTGATGTGTGAATTGCTGTGGAGTGACCCACAACCGCAGCTTGGGAGGGGACCGAGCAAGCGTGGAGTTGGTCTTTCGTTCGGTGGAGATGTAACTAAAAGATTTTTGCAGGACAACAATCTAGGTTAGTTTTCTGTGTCCTACTCAAAGACCAAAGCAATATACACTTGCTAATTGTTATGAGATGATTCCACTACCAAAACCTGAAATGGCTCCATGTGTCAACAGAGTTAGTTGTGCGGTCACATGAAGTTAAGGATGAAGGTTATGAGATTGAGCACGATGGTAAACTCATCACTGTATTTTCTGCTCCAAACTACTGTGATCAGGTAAATTGAAATTTTTTCTGAACCCATATTATTCCTAAAATCGTCTCGGATCGTGTTATGGTACCTCATGATGGAAGCTATTACCACCGGCAAATATTCCTCTTTAACATTTTGAATATCAGTGTCTCATATTCTTGTACATTTTTGTGTCAAAGTTGGAATGGACTCCTGATATTTTTATTTAATTTGCGCGACACAGATGGGAAATAAGGGTGCGTTTATTCGTTTTGAAGCTCCAGACATGAAACCAAACATTGTCACATTTTCAGCAGTGGTTAGTATCTTTTTTCTAATTCATTACATGTAAAATAATACAATCCCATTTCTTTTCTTCGTTCTGTTTTCAGAATATCGTTTACTGGATGGAGCTTGTCATTTACATTTAGCTACTATATTTTGTGGAGAATGTAAATTTTGCTTTTCTTTGCCAAATTGCAGCCACATCCTGACATAAAGCCGATGGCATATGCAAACAACTTCTTACGGATGTTCTCGTAGTCTATAAAATCCGTATCTTGACATGTTTTGAACTGGAAGACACTGTTCTTGCTACTAAGTGCAAAATGGTGGGAGAATTCTGAAGAATGGGATAAAACGGACGAAAATATGTATTGCTGATATGTGGGATTCTTTTCTGACTTGCCTTCGTGGACTGGGAAATAGGATAGGAAGCAAATAGTGGCAAAAGTAGTTGAGTTTGCTGCTTCATTTGTATTCATATTTGTTCTGTGTATGAATTATACTGTGATTGCTTGTCGATGCCTTCAATTATGGTGTCAATTATCATTTTTCATTTACTTTTACTTGTCATTTCATCAATAGTGTTTACCACTTAAAATCTATCCAAGGAAATGTATATTTTCTCGGCAAGAAATATTTTGATTCGAAAAAACATTTTAAGGCAGATGGGTAAGTTATGCCAATTATTTAATTAGTGAATAATGAAAAAAATTCTGAGTAGCTTTGTTCGCATAACGAGGGAAGAAACGTGGTGCACTTAGAAAAATTAATATGCAACTTATAAATCATCTCGTTTCAAATTTTACCGCCTTGTAATATTTGAGTCATATTTGGTATCTTTTTTAGGGTGAATTTTCGAGAAAGTGAAAAAGATTTGAGAATCTTGAAATCTGAGTAAGTTAATGCACTGCAATAAATTTCATAAAGACTAGATAAATTGTTTCTTATAAAGGCATAAGTGCTATTTAATTTTTGAACTACATGTATCTTCAACACTTTTAAGAACCTTTTGAAATTGACAAACAAAGATATTTCTCATTTTCCAGGACGGTAAAAAACGTTTTGGAAACGACACCAATTGCAATCTTAATTTCTAAGGCAGAAAACGCTTAGGCAGACTAGGTTTATGTAGACATTGTGCCAACAATTGATCCATGTACTAGTATTTATGGCTGCATTATTTAATGTTTTTAATAGATGTGGTACAACTATAACTTGAAAGGTGTATAAAGACATATTCTTCTGTATAAATATTATTGTCTAAAAACAAATCTACATATGACTACATAAATATTTGATAAAACTCCATAAAGAACCCCCCGCCCTCGTACTAACCTATCTCATGTGAAACCAAATATGAAGCATCATTGTCTTTCACCTTTTCTCTGATGCAGTCATTTCGTCTTTTCTTTCATGTTGCTCTTTCCATTTTCAACTCTTCCAAAATGAAACATCTCCCTCACATTTTTTTACACACACGACCCTACTACTTTAGCTTCAAATTTTTCTCACACAAGTTCATGACCCACCAAACATCCTATCAATCAAATCCAAGCAAAACTCACTCACTCACTTACTTTCACTCCCCCTTCTTCATCTCTCAATCAAAATTCAAATCAATGGAACCATTCACAATTCTCAAACTCCCTTCACCAAATCTCATCAATCACTAAAATAAATTATTTTTTAGTTTCAAAAGAAAGATGAAGCATTCATTCTCATTTTTCCTTCAAATTCTACTACTAATCCTCTCAGTTTCCTCAACCAAGAATCTCTCTACCAACATGAATCCACTCGAACTCGAAACCTTGTACAAGATCATGGAATCCTTATCATCCGATCAAAACTGGAGAGTCTCACATCCGAATCCCTGTCAACCAGGTTCATCCTGGCCCGGAATCGAATGCAAATTCGCAAATTCCGACAATCTCTACCACGTCACCAGGCTTAATTTCGGCGTTCCCCCCAACCCGAAATGCAAGAACGCTGCCAAGTTCCCGACAGAAATCTTCGAGCTCCCAAACCTCGAATCCATTTTCATTTTCCAGTGTTTCGTTCAAACCCCGACAAGAATCTCACTCTCAACAAACAAACTAATCACTTCCCGTTTGCAACAAATCGGTTTCAAATCAAATCCTGCACTCATAGGCACAATCCCTCCTCAAATTTCATCTCTAAAATCACTTCAGATTCTCACATTGTCCCAGAACAAGCTGACAGGGCAAATCCCTGTCGGGATTTTCAGTTTGAACGCTCTTTTACACCTGGATTTGAGCTACAACATGCTAACAGGCTCGATCCCTCACGAAGTTGGAAATCTTAAACTTTTAGCAGGACTCGATCTAAGCTATAACAAGCTGGAGAATTCGATCCCAACAACAATCGGCGAACTTGGTTCTCTTCAGAAGCTCGATCTAAGCTCGAACTCGTTAACAGGGAACGTTCCTGATAGCGTTCAGGAACTCCATTCCCTGGTTTTCTTGGCACTAAGCAACAACCAATTACGCGGTAATTTGCCTGAAGGGGTAGCAAAACTGCAGAATCTCCAGTATTTTTTGATGGACGACAACCCGATGAACGTGGCATTGCCAGCTGAATTAGGACAGCTGCATAAGCTGCAAGAACTCAGGCTCTCGAGTTCCGGTTACTCAGGCGAGATACCGATAGCTTATTCGGGGCTTACGAACTTAAGCACGCTTTCATTGCAGAATAACAGGTTATCAGGGAAAATCCCTGACGGGTTTGGGAACTTGTCCCATGTTTATCATTTGAATCTTAGCAGGAATTTACTTGACGGGGTCGTGCCGTTTAATTCGAGCTTTTTTCGAAGATTGGGGAGGAATTTGGACCTGAGTGGTAATCCAGGGCTGTGTTTGAGTTCATCATCAGGGAATGGATTGAATATTGGAATTAGTGTTTGTGGGAGTGGTAAAAGCAGTTCCTTGGTGAAGCCATTGAGGAACTATGGAGCTGGATTAGTAATTAGCAAGAATCTGTTTGTTGTTAATGTTGGTTTAGTTTTAATTTCATGGTATCAAACTCTATATTATGGTTAGTCATTTGATCACTTGTTGAGTATTCTTTGTTACACTATGAGACAAGTGTATTAGTGAATTGATTATCAAAAAAGAAATTTATTAGTGACTTTTGACTATTGTAAATTATTGGGATTAAGAAGGGATAATTACATTTACTCAGCTTGATGTTTGTTTAATTACAGAAAAAAAAAACCCTACGGCTTGAATAATTATATGAACTCCCCTTCAAGTTTGGAAAAAAATGTTACCTTCTTTAAGTTTGAATAATTACAAGGACACCCCTTAAGCACCTATTATTTTTACATATTTATGAAATTTCAGGAGTTCTATGCACTGTGGGAGATTTTTGTTATTAGACCAAACTTTAGAGGGTGTGGATGTAATTATCCGTAAAAAGTGAAAAACAAAAGAAAACACATTCAAGTGTACAATGTTTGATTTGATGGGATTCAATGCCTGCCTGTACAAAATAATGCAGCTGCACTTCAGTATTTTGGGACATTTTGACCCTTTTCTGATCCCAAGGAAGGGTCCCCAGATATTTTTGGTTTTATAATTAATGTCTATGAGTAAAAAAGAAATTGTTGGAAGGACATAGTTGAGCCATGCACAGTTGCTAACCTGGTTGTATCTTAAGTTCAACCATGATGTCACATAAAGAAAAAAGGAGGCTTAATTAAAGTTTGGTTTTGAACTGCAATCTGCATAGATGAGTCTCATCTCTAGCAAGTAATAACTTTCAAAGACTACAAAATAGTACATTTTTATCATCTCTGATGCGATCATTCGATATGTTATCAAATATTGCAGGTCCTAAGTTAGTATTAGATAGTTTTGGTCCGAAATTTACCGCCACCACATTATGAAAAAGGTTGAACATTTCATAATAAGATTATAACCTATACTTTACAAATTAAAATTCTTAGATTACGTGATTACTCATAATGACCCTCAAATTTCTCATAAATTAGAATATATATAGATCAATTATTCAAGGAAATTTTCTCATCAAGCATTTTGAGAAGCAGTATCAATATGACTATTTAGTGCTAGTGATTCTGGAAAAAACACAATACAAAATATTTAATTTCCGAGGTTCACTAGCTACTTAAGTTTGAAATTAAATGAAAAAAGACAAAAGAATCTCTTTTTTTATGAGAATGTCTGAATTCTCACCCTCCAATGTAGTCACAACAATTACTTTCAGATTAAAAATCCACCTAAGTTACTGTAACCTAGGAGTTTTCTGTTTGCCATCTGATCAGCATTTACTTTTGAGTTTTGAGTCAGCCAAAAAATAAAATAATTTTTTTTTTTTGGTTTTTTAAAAGAATTGCTAGCTCTTTTTCTTTATGATTAAACAAGACCACTGATCACAAGGACACCTTGAGGCAGGAGCTGGATGATGGAGCCCACATCATTCTTACAATTAAAAATTTACCCTTTACTTTCTTACCTGTCTTTTATGGTACATTTGATGCAACTTATCTTGCAGCTCTGTCCATATATTACTTGCTCGTGCTTCATCAATCCAAACTGAAATACAACTATTTTGTTCAGCATTAGCACTGTTCTGTCATTTTCCTTCATACCAGGAGTTTTTACTGCTACAAATTCTTGCCATTTTTTTACATTAAAAAGATACTCATATTTTTATTGCTTCATTTTTTCTTTAAATTATAAAAGCTCTCTTAAGTCGAATGATGAAAGATGCATCCTTGAAACTTACAAAAACATGACAAGTTGAGAGTCTATAATATATAGTATCTTTTTCAAACTTTACAACGTTTCATTGTAATATTTTGAATATTTTCAAAGAGCTGTGATCTTTATTAAATTGTCTTACCAAGACATGTCACAACAAAATTGAAATGTTGATCAAGGGGTCAGAATGTGCATGCGGTAAAATCATAATTACCACAGTAATTCTGTGAGGAAAGCATGCTAGCTGAAAAGAACAAAAGCCTTTTTTCCTTTTGTAAGAGCAAAAACATCAAGTAGAAAACAAAAATCTGAAATCCCACTTGTTTTTTCCAATAAGAGTGAGAGAAATGTTCACTCAATCACTTGTCACCCATGCACCCCACCAACCCCCCAAACACCCCCACCATCCATAACTATCAACTACTATTTTCATCTAGTAAAATTTCAGGATTGGTCAATTTTCTTGTCCAAAAAGCAAGGGCCTTGTGTAATAAATTTGCAAACTTTAGAAGAAAAGAGAAATGTGTTTTGTACATAGAAAAAGGGCCAAATGGGATTTAATGGGAGCAAACAGTGACATGAAAGTACAGAAGAAAATATTATAGCATTAGATTTTTATATATGTATCAAAAGGGAACATTAGGAAATATTTGTACAGACTACAGAACAGAAGCTCACGTGTGATTTAATGTGGAGTTAGACTTGTCGATGTCCAATTGCTATCCTTCTGCTGTGCCTAGGTGAGGAAAAAACCGTTCCTTGACAGAGTTATTAATTTTGCAATTTCAGGTTCACATGATTTCCCAATCTTTAGTAAATATTATGGATTGTCGTGTGTATATATATATATATATATATTATGTCATCAGACTCATAGTCGGTTCTTGTGTATACGTTTATTCAAGGTCAAACGCTACATGTAAATAATGCAAACCATATAAATTATACTAAGCAAATTTGGTGTGACACTACCTGTTAAATCACTCCGACTTGCGAAAATTGATTGATAATTACATAAAGTTCATGTTTTTTTGAAAGCTATTTGTTACTCTAGTTATGACCAAAGCTCCTAGTTAAGTAACTATTGACTGAGATTAGGGGGTCATATTTAGGTCAAAGTAAAACTTTTGTCTAAAAGTTTCATCTACGCACCCCCTAAAGATTTAGTCTCATTGCAAAAACCTCCAATACTATTTGAAAAGTTACTGAAATACCTGTTAGAGTTTTTAAAAATAGTCCTAGAGAATAAAACTATCTAATGTTATTAATCCATGGTTAGGTCCCGTTGCCAACAACATTTACAATACAAAAAGTGGCTTGATGAAGAAATTAGCAAAACTAGAATTTGTTAACATGTGAATTTGTCATTGAACATTACTTTCTTATCCAAAAATTTATCAGGAGGGCCATAATCACAACGCCATTAACATTTTTGCATCTGATGTGACTCTTAATCAAATAACTAACTGGCATTTATTTCTGAAATCTTTGTACGCTGAGAACACTACAGAAGTAAGCATTGTTCATAGGCATTTTCTTCCTTATGTTTGGAGAGACATCATATTTTGGTTTTATGGGATATTAAGCCGTTATTTTTGTGCTGCAGAATAGAGATTTGAGCCCTATAACTGATAAATTGGTCCATGACTATATCTCAAACTCTTCAGTGTTGAGCAACCTATGGAAACATTTGATGCCCTTGGCATGTGGTCCCCAGAAAGTTGATTACATACTCACTCGTGTTAGTTATTCTTCTACATACCATGAAGTTGTTCGACCTTGTCTGAGTATTTTCAATTTCCTTTCATAATTTTCTCACTACTTTATTGCCTAGGTTGCTCTGTTAGGAAAATTGCTGCTTGTCTCTTTTCTTACCTTTTTCTTGTTGGTTACAGCATTATCAAATTGTTTCCGGAATAGTTTCTCAAATAAATTTCCAGACTCAGAGCCATGATTTAGCTGATGCAGTTAAACAGATGAATGAAAAAAGGAGGTATATATTTTTTGTGCTGGCTTTTGATTCTTGTTTAGTCTTTATTTTTTAAATATCTATGATATTGATTCTGTGATATGAGGAATAGGAACTTAAGGGAATTTGATATGCCCATTGTTATGTGTATGATAAACGACCGTCAAGTAGCCATTTCTAGGAGCACATATCAACATTTGTTCCTATATCAAAATATTAAAAACTAATTGCTAGGAAGAGAGTTAGTGGCGCAATCAACATGGAAAATCGCCTTTACTATCTTTTTTAATGAGTTGAAAATGGAAGCACTTAGATGCAGATACACAGATACTTGCCACTCTTTTTTCTCAGCTGGGTGATCTTTTTCATTCTATTGATCTTGATCTTGCACCACCCAAACTTGACTCTTCTTTTATCCCTGTCCCTCTTTCTCACCTTTCCCTCCTGTATATTTCTATGTAAATACCGGTAGTCCTCTCAATTGCATTCTATTTATGTGTGATCACCTCCAAATTATATGTGATTTATGCAAAATGAGTTTGTGCTTCTGTCCGTCCCTCTTTTTTGAGCTTTATAATTCTTTTAGGCATTAATCTGAACCAGTTGGCAGCTAACTTTGATGACAATGACACTAATAGAAAAGCTGCTCAGATTTCCTAACAAAATGGAACTTATACAAACTGCCTAAAAAGATCATATGAATTTAAACTGCCTTCAAAGCACATAAGTTTTTCATCAAAAGAACTGAAGAAAATTTTATGCAAGAGATGAACAAATATCCGCTATGCTATTACACTTAGTTTTGCTGCTGAGATTGAATAATGAACAAGTGTGGAATCCGACTGAAAAGTCTTTTCACATTTACTGTTGTTCCCCTGTTAAAAATCACAATAATAAAAGAGGAACATAATGATAATTTACAACACTTTATAATAAAATAGATATTACCTCGATTTATGAATTGGATGAAGGTTACCTCGATGCCAATAATTAGTTAATTACCGGTCAATCATACTTATATAATCGTTGGGATGAGGCACGGACTAGGTCCGTTCTCTTAAAGACGGTTTCGCGCCCCTACGGATTTTCTTTATCCGATGCAGTAGGCTATTGACACGCCCGCCTCCGGGATACAACAACCCAACCATCTTTGTTGTAACTTCGCTCTAAGTCTGCACTACTTGAGGAAGTCGAAGCGTAGCTTAACACTCTTCTTTGCCCATAGGTTTTTTCTCATATCACACACACATATAATACTTATACATATAGTAGGAAGAACACTTGTTGAAAGAGAGAGTTTTATATTTTTATATTTTTCTCTTGCTATTGAAAATGTTTTGCAAGACTACTATTTATAGTGTGAAAAAGCCATAGTCTTGAAACTCCAAATTAATAGAGGTTTAATATATAATATTATTACACTATATAAATATGATAGTATAAATATATATTTTATTATAACACATAAATATGATGATAATGGGGGTGTTTTAATTCACACAATAAGGAGGGTGGTAATTGTGAAGGTTATGGGTCTCAACCCTTTAATCTCATTAACACCAACATTTGTAACAACCAACACATTAACCCCCACTAGTCAAGACAATAATGTCTTGTAAATAATTCTCAAAAATATTGTTTTTATTAAAATATTCCAACATTTACTCTTAGTTTAGTAGCACCAGTTGGCTTTATTCTGAATCAGACTCGGAATAAAGTTGCTGCAGAGTCTTTAAAGTGTCGCAAGTCGGTCGAGATTCCTTGTCGACTTTATTCACACTTGCTGTCATCTATAGAAAACCAATAAAAAGAATTAGTTAAACATGTTAGAAATAAATGAGAGAAAAGACTAAAGAATGTTGGACTTTTACCTTTTCGAATTTTGAAGCTCTTACACTTGTGTTTGTGACTTTGACATTTAGGCTCAGTTTGGTTTTCCAGAAAATGGGGAAAAAGGAAAATAAATGGGGGATAATGAGGGAAAACAGGATTTTCCAGAAAAACTTTTATGAAAAATAAAATTTTTCTTTGTTTTCCATGTGTTTGGATTCATTATATATTTTTCAGGAAAATTGTTACACTAAATGATTTTGTGCAATTATAGTTTAAATTATTTTATTTCAACTTAAAACTTAAATCATGCTGTAATAGGAAGTTTAAAAGACATCCATTAAACTTTTAATGTAATTTTTAATATATATTTTTTTCCAAAAATTCTCTACACCATTGAAATAACTGAATTTATAAAATACATTACTGATTTAGTTAAACTTTTTTTAAATTAATACATCTAAGATGAAAGAATACTATAATGCATGCATATGGTAGAATAAGAGGAAAAATAATTATCATATGATACAACAAAAATAAAAATGAATATTACATGTGCGTGTGTGTTTATATCTATATGGAATATAATTTGAAGATAATATTTGATTTTTGAATAAGTGTCTTTTATTTCATATTGGTAAAATATAAATTTGAAAAATTTGCCTATAAGAAAAATAAAAATTAAAGTTTAAAAATATTTTGATCCTATTTTTTAGGAGAGAATATGAAGATAGGATAAGGAAAGATTTCATAATCTTCTTTTCCTTTTTTTTAGGCAAGAAAAGAAAAGTGAAAAAAGACAAGTGGAAGTGTGGGCAAAAGCATGTATGTATTGTTGAAAAACTATTTCTTGTTGTTTACAATGCCTTCTAACACCCCTATATACAAAAAGCAACATCTTCAATGGATGTTGAGATCAAATCAATCTAACGACTATTATTTCGGATCTCCAAAGTTTCTAAACTCTTCTAACCGACTTTACAAATATCAGCTCTTTCTAGTGTCCTCTAAACCGCCCTACAAGCTTCTAGAAAAGCGTATTTACAAGAAAGGTCCTGAAAATATAGAAAATTGCAAAGCTGGCACATGCAACCTCAATGGGCAGCCTGTGCGCTCAGGGCTCGCGCAGGTTGTGCTTGTCGCTCCCATCGGCATGCCCGTCGCATGGACCAGGTCATTTCTGTTGTGCGATGCGTGCGCCCGATGTGCTAGTCTGGTCTTTCTTTTGTACGCGAGGTCGGGCTGGCTGTGTGCCTCGGTCATGTGTCATGTGCGCCATCTTTGCTGCCCGGTGCATCAACTTGTGCGGTATTTTGTAAAGAATAAGGATTACTTTGTCTACTTCATTTTTCATCTGTAATTTTGCATGAAAAATTATATTCCGCATAAGTTACAAGAATATTAAGAGCTATTTGAAATTCCTTGTCGATATTTAATAGATAGATTTTAAATTCATCTTGTTCTTACTATTTATGTTTTAATCATAATAGCTAAGTTGATGATTATAATTTTTAGGTTTTCTTTTAGTTATATATTAGTATTTTATATTTCACTTATATAGAGAGTTATCAATTAATTGTATTATATGTTGAATATATTGAAGGTCTATAGAAATATCTTTGTGCAACTTATATAATATGTAAAGTAAAATATATTCGTAATCTTTTTGTGTTTTTTATAACCTACTATAGATATAAATAGTTCCTATATTTTTTATCTTAGTCTTTTATCATAAATATATATTCAAAAAAAAAAATAGGTATTCAAATGTTGTGGGGCTTAAGCCTTAAGCCTCAGAAGTACTCACGCCTTGCCCCGAGTCCATAAAACGCCCAGCCTTACGCTCGGCGTCTTTTGAAACACTGCTATATAGTCCGTAATTGGAGAAAATAGTTCTTTAGTTATGTCTGCTCTTTTTCAGCAATATAAAAATATATAATAGATCTTTAAGGAAAATGGGACTCTGTAAATAATGTGAACATAACTTAAACTATTTGTTTTAAACCCTCAGTGGAAAATTTTTTGTTAAAATATGAGTATCAAACAAACTCTGAAATACAATTATTTTAACTCATGTCCTTGATTTGTTCAAAGCACCATTTTTAGTTATTTCAATTTTCAATCCTGAAACAGATGAATCATTTAAAACTTAAAATCATTTTTCATTTTTTTTTTCTAGTCTGAAAAAACTAAATTAATACTATCTCATTCAGTAAATGTCTCAAGACCTCTTATTTAGCACGCCATCCATGTCCTATTTATTCCTCACTATTAATTAGTTTCATTTTCTAGAAATAAGATTGTTTTTCACTAAGTACCAATTAATGTTTCACTTAATTTCTTTATCAGAAATAATCTAGAAATATGATCATCTATCACTCAAAAATTAAAATAAAATTTATTTTCTAAACTCATTCCAAGAGCCATTTTCATAATGTTTGCAATACATTTGAAAAAAAACACGTTTACATAATAATAATGAATTTTAATATTTTATAATTCGAAAGTGTAGTGGAGCACGATTAAGTAATACCAACTCTACTCCAACTCCTAAACAGAACTATGAAAAAGAGAACAATATGTAGCCTCATACTTCTAGCTCGGACAGAAACAAACAAATAAAATTGATTCCAACTATAAAAGATGTACCAGACAATAATATTGCTATCACTTCAGTCTTCAGTCCCAGTGAGCTCATGAGCTTATAGCCATGTACATAGCTAACTCAGCCCCTGATTGATGATCTTTTATATCTTCATTTTATTAACATCACTATTAAACTATTAGCAAAATGCCATTGAGCTCATGAGCTTATAGCCATGTACGTAGCTAATGAGCTGAGTTTTATGCAAGATTTTATGATGAAGAAGTTCATAATTATTACATACTTTATCTATTTCTTTTCTTGATTGTATGCTCAGAACCAATTTCAGTGCCAAATCAGAAGCTTCACCAAGATGAAGGTAATTAACCAACTGATTTTAGCAACCATATTTTGTTATTTCATTTTTTTTTCTTTAATAAAGATCAAATCTTTTTCTGTTTTTACTAAATCCCAGATAGAGAAAATGATTTATGATTTTTGAATAATTAAATTTCAAAATTTAAATTTTTTTATATATGTCTTATTCTTCTCAATATTTTAAAACTTCATGAGATGTTTATGTCACTATTCATAATTTTTGGAGACATTTGTGTGATTAGTTGAAACTTTTAAAAATATAGATGTAATTTTATTTTATTTGTGTCAAACTTGCCTCACAAGGGTGTGCGTAGGGTAACATAAGTTACAACTAAAGATTTAAGAACAAAAAAACATCCCCAAATAAACTTGAGGCAAAAAAGCTTCTTTTATTTACGCGTAGTTGAAAAACAAAAAAAAAAAAAACAACTTTGAGAAAGAAATTGTGAAAAACCCATGTGATTTTCACACGAAATATTATTTTAGTAGGCAAGTCACGACTAATTAAAATCGCGACTTACTTATTATGTATTCAAACATTTATTCCCCACCTTATCTCTTTGATAATCGACACTTAGTTCCAAATCAATAATTAATTATGACAAACTATATAGGTTCATTGCTGCAGCCCATTTCTATACTGAAGGCCCATGATTAAACTTATTCCAGGCCCACTTATCGTGATGGCCCAGCCCAGTATCTTCTTGTCTCCTTCTTCCTCAGTGATGAGTTTGTTCATTTTCAACAAAATCGTACAGTCAACTAAAGAACTTACTATTATTTAGCAAAGAGGATTTGGCAATTTACCTCCATGTGTTATGCTAATTTAGCAAATTACCTCCCTGTGAAAATAAATAGGCAAATTACCCCTCCCTGTGATTTCAATAATTGGCAAATTACCTCCTTATATAGGGAGGTGCAGTTCACTTGCTCAAATTTGAGAGTGAGAATGGTTTTTTAGGCTAAAAAAGACAATTATACCCTTTATTTCTGAAAAATATTATGTAAATTGTTGGTTTAATATTTTACCTTGTTAAAAAATGCAAAAATTAAAACAAAAAAATTAAAAAATAAGTTATGATTTCGTAATATGTATGTTTTATAATATCCTTCATACTTTTACTTATAATCTTATAAAGAAAGATTATAACCAAATTTGAAATTACAGAAAATAAAATATTAGAAATAACAAGGGTATTTGGGTCATTAAGTATAAAAAATACACTAAAAAAATTTCAGGGAGGTGGTGTGCCAATTTTTAAAATCAGAGGGAGGTAATTTGCCTATTTATCTTTCACAGGGAGGTAATTTGCCAATTTGACATAACACAGGGGGGTAAATTACCAAAAACCCTTTAGCAAATGATGACTTAGGTTTGTTGACTAGTTTAAAAGTTGCATATAGAGAATATTTTCTAATGTTACGAATATATATAATATATATCTTAATTTATCTATACCCGTTGAACCAACGGTTGTATCGATTGAACCACTCGAACCTCTAACGAGTTAGACTAACGTTTGCAAGTCATGTCCGCTTTCATGTTTTAAAATTTAGTAGTGCTTTTCTTCGTTAAAAGGGAACGGAGTTCGTTTTATTGATATATGGTCGATGGTAGCGTTGAAAGAGCAGGTCTTTGGGTCGCACCACCGGCGGGAGTAGTGGAGTAGTGGTAGTGGTTGTGTAGAAAAATGGATTTGAAGAAGGGGTTGTAGGATGGGGGAGGAGGGGTCTGGCCGAGCAGACTACTAAGTTTTTGTAATTTTTATTTGGTTTGTATAAATAATACATCAAAAACTTCATGAATATACAAATTATAATTTGAAAATTACTTGGTAAAAGGAAGAGGTTAGAACTGAAATATTACACTGAGTGTTTGTTTGGGAATTATTTTTCCGAAAACGTTATCTTGGCAATTCATCGAGTTCTTGTGAGGCGGATTTCATCTAAAGATTAAAATCTACACCCATTTATGCAGTCGGTATTAGTAGGTGAACCATGTTTGACATAGGGAGAAAAAAAGACACTCTTGCACAGGAAAATTAATTACAATTCAGTATGTGGAATATAAATGAAAAAGAAAAAATAAAAAAACCAAACTCAAAGTAAATAGACTACTACAATTCATCCCATCTTGTTATTATCTATATTATTGCACGAAAATGTGATCCAATATCAACAGGTAAATACATAACAAGGGTGTGGGTTTGAGTGATCAGGAAAGAAAAACAATTTTGCAATTATAATTAAATTAATTGATATATTAAAAGTACAGGAACTTGAGTTGCTTCATGCACTGTTTTTCGTGCCATATGCAATGAAATTTACACTGATATCATCAGAAAGCAACCATTGCCCTGTCAAGGGATTGTAAACAAATCCAGCCATCTCCTGGACCTGCACAAATGCATATAACATCACACGACATAATAGAAGAGAATTTGAATTGGAAAGATTTGGTTTTTGACTCACGGTAATAGAAGCACGCTGGAGAATTAGAACAAGTTCGTCCGGAGTGAGAAAGCTAGACCATTCATGTGTGCCTCGTGGGAGCTGAAAGGATTAAAACGTCAACAGAAACAGTTATATTACGAAGAGAATCATCCCCTACCCTACTGTAGAAACATCAGAAGGCATACATAGAGAACAAATGTGATATCACCACACATAAAGAGGAAACAACTTGTATTACTCATTCAAAAAAATTATTTTTAATGCATGAAAACAATAAATAATTGATCAATCAATTTAACCATTAGCTTCAAAAAAAATATGACGTGTACCAGCTGTGGTGCAACGATAGACAATTGATGAAGTTACTGGATCCAAATCCTGCAAAAGACATAAGCTCTTGTATATAAAACCTAGAAATAATACCCCCTAAAGAGATGTTAACTTCATGACATTTATCGGAGTACAAAGAACATTTTCTTTAGATGATTTGCAGCACGAACTCTAAGAGCTTACATTGACATCCTAGATATGCAGCCTAAGAGGATACTTATAATAAAGAAAAAAATCAAAGGAACCCAAACAGTGTGATTTCTGGAATGAAATTTTAAACATCATTTTTGCCCGTTGAAGATAGGAAGATAAACTTCCCCGTTCCTAGTACTAGTGCATGCATGCGAATGAATAGAATTCTCGTAATTTAATTTCCAATGAAATATACCGCATGAAGGCGTGCAATCTTGATAATTTTTTCCACAGCATCAACTCCAGTCACAATAGCACCCATACGAGCTAAAGGCTGAAATACGGTGGAAAAGAAATAATTACGAGGCTAGAAATAAAGTGACTCCTAGAGCAAGAATCCATATAAGCTTTTCATATATACTCAATCATACTAAGGGTCGGTAAATATTTGTTTTTCCTTCTAGCAACATAAAGTAGTACAAATACCAATGGAATGAGGAGTGTCATGTATGAGAATTACCAAAACCCTAAAAAAGCATACCTCGGACAAAATACCCCCTCCACAACCAACATCTACAAATTTCAATCCTCCGAATGGCCTGGTACGGTTTGAATCCTTTCTGAAAGTTGATGATACTCGTCATATACTACTTGTTAAACAAGAAAGACAAATATTATTCCTAAATGTGAGTTCCTTAACAAGATCATCCATTTTATCTTAAGACAAATGACACACCACAATAGCAAAGAGATTTAACTTAAATGCCCCATAAAGCTTAAGGGAGGAGAAATGAGTACTGCAAAGTGAGTGGATGTCATGAATCATAACTTGAGCACAAATTCAAAGGTTTTTGCAAGCAAAGTATTCTCATTATCATTCTCCAACACGTAAACACCTGAAGTTTTATTAGGTGGAGAACATTTACTTAATAAAGAAATACAGGTCTAGTTGTTGTGAGTTCAATACTGAATCCATTGGAGTTTGTCTAGGTATGTGACTGAAACCATCAAGACAAATCCTATTATGCTTGGGCTTATGATAATTATATCACATATTCTATTAGTTACATTACAGTAAGATATTTATGTACCTTGAAAGCTTTGAAACTCATAGAAGTAAATTCTTGGATGGATTTTCACAACTGCATTACGGATTTAAAATAACAAAGAACAGCATCAACCAAAACTTTAATCTGAATCGACAGGGAATATGAAGAAACACTGACACGCACTCTCCCCTGCCCTAACAAGTCAGATTATCAGACTGAAAATCTCTCCTACACCTCAAGAGTAATTATGCTTTGTTATGAAGCATTCCATGCACCAGAATAAGAGAAAGACAAATGCTTTTCTGTCATTGAGTTTCACAAGTGAGAATAACGCCTTTCGGCACCATGATGGCTTTTCAAGGAGAAGAAGTACCGGACTTTACCAGTTAAAAACGGGTGCAGCTAATGATAACAGATCATGTGGTGGTGATACGGGCTCAATCTCTCTTGCGAGGCCCAGACGCTCCACTCGCCCACCAGCTTGGATTTCTGATTATATTTGAGCTCACCTTGAAGCCCATCTCGGCAGATTAATTCATTAGGATTTAATTAAGTTATTTTCTGTTTTAATTAAATTAATTTCTACCGATTAGATTTGTTTTGTAACGTTAAGTGATAGCTTCAAAGTCAGATTCAGTTTCCTTTTTTTTTAGACTAGACGTTGCTCACTTTAGGGATATTAGTTCAGCACTTTTTCCTTTAAAAAGCAGATGTACGTTCATTTTGAATTAAGCAATATTAATATTTATCTTTTCTAATTTAATTTCTAAGCTTCTCATCACCTTTCTTGGAGTTTTTCCTCACTCGAAGTAGGAATTTAGATACAACCTTGTATCATTGGTGCTTTCATTGAGAGTAAAATATGACACGAACAACCCAAAATTTGTCTCCTAGTGATGAATCCTCAAACTCAACACTGGAGATTATTCGACAATTGCAAGCCGGACTTGAGGAAGTTAGGCAAGAAAACAGACAGCAAGCTGAAGCAAACAGGCAACAGGCGGAAGCAAGCCGTCAACATGCTGAAACACTCGCCAAATTCATAGATGAAATGAGGCTGCACCATCAACCGGCACCATCCCGCGCCGCCTCCTCGTCTCACCAGATTCCACCACCACCACCGCCGCTGCCCGGACAGCCGTACCACATGGACAGCCCAACGATGCCGACTCAATACACAAATCCTCATTATTTTAATCCTATGTTTCATCTCCCTCGTACAACTAAATTAGAACTTCCGCCTTTTGACGGATCTAACCCATTAGATTGGATATTTCAGGCTGAGCAATATTTTACACTTCATCAAATATCACCTGAAAATCGATTGCCACTAATATCTTTTCACATGCAGGGAAAGGCTTTAAGCTGGTACAAATGGATGCACAACAATTTCCAGCTACATACGTGGGAAGGGTTTGTACGTGACTTATCAATTCGATTCGGGCCATCATCTTATGAAAATCATCAGGCCACGCTATTTAAACTTCGATAGACGGGAACGGTAAGTGATTTCCAACAACAGTTTGAACAAATATGTAATTGTGTTACAGGGTTGAATGCAGAAGCAATCTTGAATTGCTTCATCTCGGGCCTAAAATCGGAGATTCAAAATGAATTGGCGCTATATAAACCAACCACCATCTCCGAAGCAATTTCCCAAGCAAAGCTGGTGGAATCCAAGTTGCGACATTCTCGGCCTAGGATCAGTTATCCTAGAATGGGCTCAACAACAAACCCGACGCCGTTGCTCCAAAACCCTACCATGGCTACCAGGACCACGGAATACCCAACTGCAGCCCAGGATTGCCAAACAAATGAAACTATCTATCATTGCTCGACCCCAAATTTCGGTCATGGTGGGTAATGGCGATCGCATATCATGCAAAGGGGAGTGCCACGATGTTCAGGTTAAAGTACAACAGAATGAATTTTCTATACCTCTTTTAATTTTACCTATACAGGGAGCAGATTTGGTTTTAGGGGTACAATGGCTACAAGAGCTAGGACCCGTGTTGGCTAACTTCGCTGAACCTAGCATGAAATTTAAACATCAAGGCAAATTGATTGTTTTACGAGGAGAGCCTCGCTTGACAGAAATTCAGGCACATGATTTACAGAAAATGTTAAAAAAGGGGTCAGTTTTTTCATTACATTCTATTCATTATTCCGAAACTAATGCTTCTAGTGCAGATACAACTAAAACCGAGGTGTTCAACAACGCAACCCCGGAGTTAGCAAAAATCCTACAAGAGTTTGAGGCAGTTTTCGCCAACCCCGTCAAATTACCGCCGAATAGGGTACATGATCATCATATACATCTAAATCCGGATTCAAAACCGGTTAATGTAAAACCTTATCGGTATCCCCATTATCAAAAAGAGGTTATGACTGAAATGATTTCTGATATGTTAAAAGAAGGGATAATTTGCCATAGTAGTAGCCCTTATTCATCCCTGGTTTTACTTGTTCGAAAAAAAGATGGAACATGGCATTTTTGTGTAGATTATAGGGCACTAAATGCTATAACTGTCAAAGATCGATTTCCAATTCCTATAGTGGATGAACTACTTGATGAATTACATGGAGCAAAATTTTTTACTAAATTAGACTTAAGGTCTGGTTATCATCAAATCAGAGTGTGCAAAGATGACATTCATAAAACTGCTTTTCGAACATGTGACGGACATTATGAATTTTTGGTCATGCCTTTTGGTTTAACTAATGCACCCTCCACTTTTCAAGCAGCAATGAATGATTTATTTAGAGCTCAATTAAGAAAATTTGTACTTGTGTTTTTTGATGACATTCTAATTTACAGTCAAGATTGGGCCGAGCACTCTGAACATTTACGTATAGTTTTTGAACTGCTTCGTTATAACAATTATTTTGCAAAACTTAGTAAATGTGTTTTCGCTTCACCTACTGTTCACTACTTGGGACATATTATATCTGAGACAGGTGTTCGAGTAGACCCTGATAAAGTTCAAGCTATTGTTGATTGGCCCAAACCAAGCCAATGTCTCTGAGCTGCGTGAATTTCTTGGTCTCACAGGTTACTACAGACGTTTCGTGCGTCAATATGCTACCCACGCCGCCCCATTAACAGATTTATTAAAAGCTAACATGTTCAAATGGGATACAGAAACACAATCGGCTTTCGAAAAATTAAAGGCTTTTCTAGTTGCCACTCCGGTATTAGTCTTACCTAATTTTTCATTACCTTTTGATCTAACCACAGATGCTTCATCAGCTGCTGCAGGTGCTGTTTTATCTCAGCTTGATCATCCCATTGCTTATTTTAGCCGAAAGATGTCCCCACGAATGCAAAATGAATCTGCATATAATAAAGAATTATTTGCTGTGGTAGAAGCTGTAAAAAAATGGAGACACTATTTACTTGGGCGAAAATTCGTAATACATACGGATCAACAAAGTCTTGAACATATTTTAACTCAAACGATCCATACCCCTGAACAACGAAAATGGATTTCTAAACTAATAGGGTATCATTACGAAGTTCATTATAAACCAGGACGGGAAAATAAAGTTGCAGATGCTTTGTCTAGAAAAATTACACATGAATTGCAGGTTCTCACAGTTTTACAATCTCCTTGGATGCAACAGCTCATGGATTATTTTGCCACTAACACAGAAGGACTACAATTCATTGCAAAAATCAAGTCAGGCAACGGTATGAATGAATACACAATCCGGGAAGGATTAGTCTACCACAAAGATAGGCTGTACATACCAAATATTCACACAATTCGTGATGAACTGCTCCATGAATTCCATAGTTCACCAGCAGGTGGACATTCAGGCGTTAAGGCCACTCTTTCACGACTGACAGCCACCGTTTTTTGGCCTGGAATCGCAACAGATATGCAAAATTACATCAAAGCATGCCAAACATGTCAACAGGTAAAATATCTTACGGGAAAACCTTATGGTTTACTAACACCTTTGCCTATTCCACAGGAAACATGGGAGGACATCACAATGGATTTTATTACACATCTCCCTACTTCTAACGGCAAATCAACCATTTGGGTACTAGTGGATCGACTAACCAAGTTTGCCAGGTTTATTGCACTCCCACCCCGTTTCAATGCTGCCTATTTAGCTAATATTTTTGTGAGAGAAATTTACAGTGTATTCGGGTTACCCAAATCCATCGTCTCCGATCGAGATCCTATTTTCCTAAGCCATTTCTGGCAAGAATTGTTTAAGCAGGTTGGCACCACTTTGAAATTCAGCAGTGCATACCATCCACAAACAGACGGGCAAACGAAGTTGTAAATCGCACACTGGAAGGTTATCTACGGTGTTTTGCAGCCGATGAACAGCACAAGTGGACACGATATCTATCTCTTGCTCAATTCTGGTACAATTCTACACAACACTCAACAATCGGGATGACACCGTTTCAAGCTCTTTTTGGCAGAATTCCCAAACCTATTCCTCTATATTCTGCGGGTAATTCTACAACAGCAATGGTGGATTCAACTCTTTCAACACACAATCAGATTTTGGCACGACTCAAAGAACAAATGCAGAAAACGCAACTACGGATGTGCAAGCAAGCAGATAAACACAGGCATGATCAAATTTTCACCGAAGGGGAATACGTATGGGTTAAACTAAAAATTTACCGCCAGATTTCGGTGAAATCAAGACATGATACGAAGCTGCGCCGCCGTTATTTCGGTCCTTTTCGTATTCGCCGGCGAATCGGGAAAGTTGCATATGACCTCGAGCTGCCAAAAAATAGCCGAATTCACTCGGTGTTTCATGTGTCACTACTCCGGCCATGTCACGGTGACCCGCCATCTATCGTTCCGCCGCTACCGCCAATCAACAACGCCGGCGAAATCATCTTGGAGCCTGAAGCGATTTTGGAAACAAGGGAAATTTGGCGAGAGCGAAAACAAATTCGACAATTTCTCGTCCAATGGAAGGGCTCTGGATCGGAAACCGCCACATGGGAGTCGCAACCGCCGGTGATTTTCACCGCTCCTTCGCCCTCCGATCAAATCGCCAGTCGCGATTCTCTTTCGCCCAATTCCACCGCGTCTGAAACCCTGACTCCAATGGGCCTGGAGGACCAGGCCATCTCTCAAGGGGTGGGGAATGATACGGGCTCAATCTCTCTTGCGAGGCCCAGACGCTCCACTCGCCCACCAGCTTGGATTTCTGATTATATTTGAGCCCACCTTGAAGCCCATCTCGGCAGATTAATTCATTAGGATTTAATTAAGTTATTTTCTGTTTTAATTAAATTAATTTCTACCGATTAGATTTGTTTTGTAACGTTAAGTGATAGCTTCAAAGTCAGATTCAGTTTCCTTTTTTTTAGACTAGACGTTGCTCACTTTAGGGATATTAGTTCAGCACTTTTTCCTTTAAAAAGCAGATGTACGTTCATTTTGAATTACGCAATATTAATATTTATCTTTTCTAATTTAATTTCTAAGCTTCTCATCACCTTTCTTGGAGTTTTTCCTCACTCGAAGTAGGAATTTAGATACAACCTTGTATCAGGTGGTAGATAAAAACCACCGCTAACCACCTAACTGAAAGTCGAATAAGCTAAGAAATCTATTAAAACTTGTACGATTTTTCCTCGATAAGAATTCTCTCCGTGCCTCATTTCTCGATTCTCTAACATAGTATTTTCATTCGTTTATGCTCTATTTCGAACATATTCTACTCTATTCCAGTTAATTAGCATAGATTCATAACACAAAATCACAAAAGAGTGCACATTTCTGCATACACACGAGAAATTTACATTTTTGGTGCCTTAACTTGGCACAAGTTCTTTTTTGGTGCCTTAACTTCACACGCCACGATTTTGGTGCCTTTAACTTGGCTTTTTTTTCGATTTTAGTCCCCCGGCGGCGGCAATTTCAAATACTCGCCGGAAAATGCCACGCTGGCTGAAATTTGGGGATTTTGACCCGGTCAAAATCCACCTCAGCACAATTTCCTACGTGGCATGCCACGTCGAATTTTTTTTTTTTTAAAACAAAGGAAAAATTAGGGTTTTAATCGAACTGGTGAGGGAGAGAATGAGCGAAATTAGGGTTTTAATCCCCAATTTAATAGGAATTAGGGTTCTGTGTGTGATTTTCTCACTGTGTGCGTGTGTTGATGAGGTTGATGATGATCTCTCCGGAATCGAATGCCTCAGCGATTTGTTGATGGCTTGAAAGAAAAAAATTAGGGTTCATAGAGGGATTGATTTTGGGGAAGAAAGATCGTTTGTGTGTGATTTGGTTTCTCTTTTTTTGTTTGTTTTTTACCGTTTGTTAATTGCTGTTCAGCGATTTTGTAAATCGCTGCAGTTCTTTTTGTTTTTGTTTTGTTTTTTTCAGCGATTTGGTTTTTTCCTTTTTTTTTTTTTTTTTTTTAAATTTCGACGTGGCATGCCACGTAGGAAATTGTGCTGAGGTGGATTTTGACCGGGTCAAAATCCCAAAATTTCAGCCAGCGTGGCATTTTCCGGCGAGTATTTGAAATTGCCGCCGCCGGGGGACTAAAATCGAAAAAAAAGCCAAGTTAAGGCACCAAAATCGTGGCGTGCCAAGTTAAGGCACCAAAAAAGAACTTGTGCCAAGTTAAGGCACCAAAAATGTAAATTTCTCGCATACACACACACACACCTATAAACAGCGAAAACAGAGAAATTCAATAATCAATACTGATAATCTCAAAAAGTATTAAATTTTTTTTACCCAAAATGACGACACAACGTAGACCTAATAAAAGCGAGCCTAGTCGGATTCATCACATGCAACGGCTTCAAACGTCCTTCTGAATCCCACCTAATAATATCACCAATTAAAAACAACAAAATCAATCACATAAAAAATTAAACACAAAAAAGAATAGAAGATGACTAAACACAAAAAAGAATAGAAGATGACATGGGCCAAACTAAGATTAGATGTATTGTTATTATTATTATTATTAATAATAATAATAATAATAATAATAATAATAATAATAATAATAATATAATAATAATTATTATTAGTAGTAGTCATTAGTATTATCTAAATGTATTTTAATTATCCTTAATGCAGTTTATTAGGAGTTATTGTAGTAGTGGGTAGTTATCCACACTATGCACTATGATTATTAGAAGTTTATTGTGTTTATAACTCTATAAATGTAATGAGTTGTACATATTATATTCTAAGAAGAAAAATAAAGTATTTGTTTAAATTAAATCTCTTCTTAATCTCTTTTTCTTAGGAGTTTTTTGTGTGTTCTTTCTCGAATAAGAACATATTGAGGATCTTGATCCTAACAGAAGATCAATCAAAAATACCAAGTTTCAGCAATGGCGGAGAATTTTCTAAGCTCATGCTCGTTCAAAGAGCTATTTACGTGTGAATTTAAGCTGGAAGAGGAGGTGGTCGTGGAGATTCGGAATAATCTCTCGTTTGAATATTTGGTACAAAATTAGGGTTTTGAAATAGAAACGAGCAAATTTGATGTTTTGTGTTCTTAATCTTTAAGTTGTAGGCTTGTAGCTTATAAGTTGCCCACACCTTGTGCGAGGCAAATTTGATCCAAATAAAAATAAAATTACATCTATCTGTATTTATTAAAGTTTCATCTAATCACACAAATGTCTTCAAAATTTTTGAATAGCAACATAAACATTTCATGAAATTTTATCAATATTGAAAAGAATAAGGCATGTATAATAATTTTTAAATTTCAATCTTTAATTATTCAAAATTCATTAATTTCTTTTAAAAATCTGCACCAGGTATTTCGGTAACTTTTTAAACCGCGTTGGAGGTTTTTGCAATCAGACTAAACCTTTTAGGGGTTTAAATGTAACTTTTCAACTAAAGTTTTACTTGACCTAATTAAATATGACCCACTAATCAATCAATTTTCGCGAGTGAAATTACTTAACTAGGAGCTTTGGTAATAACTAAACTAACATAGCTTTCAAGAATAAATAATGAACTCTAGGTGAGAATCAATCAATTTTCGCAAGTAGAAGTGATTCACACCAAATTTGTTTTGTATAATTTATTTGGTTCGCATAATTTACAAGTTGCTTATAACCTTGGTTAAACCTGTATATACATAAGAATACCAAATATGAGTTTCGATATAACATATATATACATATATATACACACCCAATATTGAGTATATAAAATCCATAATATTTAATAAAGATTGGGAAATCATGTGAACCTGACATTGCATAATTAATAACTCTTTCGAGGAACCGTACAACAAAAATCCCCTTCAAGTTTGGAAAAAATAAAATAACGCGAGTAATAAGACTACGGCTTAAACATCTCTTTTCAAAAATTTGAAAAGAGATGTTTTATATAGGGGCGGGCAATTAACAGACTTAATATTCTCTCATTCTCACAAAACCCACATATTCTCTCATTTCTGCACAAAAATCGATAAAACCCACATATTCTCTCATTTCAGCACAAAAATCAATAAAACCCACATATTCTCTCATTTTAGCACAAAAATCGATAAAAACCACATATTCTCTAGTGAAGATGATGAAAAAAGTTGGTAAAAGAAGAATTTATTTACCACAAGATGCAACAATTGTGAAAATATACACTTCAAAAGATCAAGAACATAGGTCAATAATAGTACAAATTCTCAGGTAATACTGTTTTGGGTACTACTTCAGATTTGTTATTTATTCTTGATTTTCAAATTGATTTGCATGTTCTTGATTTACGATCAATTATTACATATATATGAAATTGAAAAAAGTGCACAAGTTGACAATAGACTAATAATCTTGAGGCAGTAACTCGATGATGGTTCTTGCAACAAAACTTGACCTTTTGATTTCTTATCTGAAATTTGTTATTTATTCTTGATTTTCAAATTGATTTGCATGTTCTTGATTTACGATCAATCAATACATTTATATGAAATTGAAAAAAGTGCAAAAGTTGACAATAGACTAATAATCTTGAGGCAGGAGCTCGATGATGATTCTTGCAACAAAACTTGACCTTTTGATTTTTTATTTGAAATTGTAAAGTAACGAAATTATTAATGTTTTCAGAAATTTTCCTTTAATTGCATCTCCTGCGCGAACAAGATACACACTTGCAATAACAAGATACACACTTCATAGAGATTCTCAACAGTGAGAGAAGAAACTAATATGCAGCAGAATTTGAAGCAGAAAATAGAAAGATGGTATAGTGCATGGATTTTCAAGTTCTTATTCTTTTTTAGTACGTCTATTTATTCTCCATTCCTTTTCAGGAAATGAAAGAATTCGAAGAGGAAGAAAAGCAGGTGCAAGCCTTCAGCATCGAGCAAGCTCTCTGGAAGGGAAATTCAAGGGTAGTCGTAAGGAAAAGGAAGCTGAGTCCGAGCTCGAGTCCGTTTTAACAGGTTGTAAGGCCATTTATGCCAATATGCGTGAATGAATAAGGCAACAAATTATTCCAGTATTTCTCCCCCTTTTGTAATCTTTCTGTTCTCTCTCAAATTTCTTATCAGCTCTCTCGTCGTCCTCACTTCCCCTTACGTTTTTCATTAGTTATCATATATCTTAGTTGATTGCATATCATACATCACAAATGGTATACTTAGCCTCAAATTTTGTAAAGGAGAACGGAGATATGACAAACAAAACCCTAACTCGCTATGTCAAATTTCAAGAAACTGAGTTTATTATTAGTCTCTTTTTTCTTGAAATTGTTAAATTTGATTAGTTACATTAGCCATCTTGAAGAAAAAGTACCACCGACAAATAAGAAAATTGCAGCTGAACATCAAATTTCTTTCACACAAACAGAAGCACAATTTATTCAAGAAAACAGAGTTGTTGCACACTTTGCAATGCATTGTCTTTTAAAGTTTCACTAATTTCTTTGCATTCTTAAGTGATTTTCTTTTGGGAGCCATTTTTGAATGTCTTGAAAACTGAAGAAAAAAGAAGCCGTTGAAGATTCGAAGTGTGTAAAGTACAATAAAATAATAAAGGTCTCTCTACACAGAGATTTCTCGCCCCAGGGTGTTTTGACCCAAGAACGCCCTAGGCAGCTCGTTAAGCCTTAACTTTTATAAGGCTTACACCTTATAGGAAAAATGCTCGTCTTTTGCGCCTCAAGGAGCTAGGCTTACTACGACTTTTCTCACAAAAGTTAGCAAGTGCGACTTATTAACACCTCGTGTTTGGTAGCAAGTTAGTCTGGTTCTCAAAAACTCAAAGATTGCTAAAAGTGAAAAAAGACAAGGAAGTATGGGCAAAAGCATGTATATATTGTTGAAATTTTTTTTCTTGTTGTTTACAATGACTCCTAACACCCATATATACAAAAAGCAACTTCTTCAATGGACGTTGAGATCAAATCAAACTAACGACTATTATTTCGAATCTCCAAAGTTTCTAAACTCTTCTAACCGACTTTACAAATATCAGCTCTTTCTAGGTTCCTCTAAACCACCATACAAGCTTCTAGAAAGCGTATTTACAAGAAAGGTCCTGGAAATATAGAAAATTGCAAAGCTGGCACATGCAACCTCAATGGGCAGCCTGTGCGCTCAGCGCTTGCACAGGTTGTGCTTGTCGCTCCCATCGGCATGCCCGTCGCATGGACCAGGTCATTTCTGTTGTGCGATGCGTGCACCCGATGTGCTAGTCTGGTCTTTCTTCTGTACGCGAGGCCGGGCAGGCTGTGTGCCTCGGTCACGTGTCATGTGCGCCATCTTTGCTGCCCGGTGCACCAACTTGTGCGGTATTTTGTAAAGAATAAGGATTACTTTGTCTAATTCATTTTTCATCTGTAATTTTTCATGAAAAAATATATTCCCCATAAGTTACAAGAATATTAAGAGCTATTTGAAATTCCTTATCGATATTTAATAGATAGATTTTAAATTCATCTTGTTCTTACTATTTATGTTTTAATCATAATAGCTAGGTTGATGATTATAATTTTTAGGTTTTCTTTTAGTTATATATTAGTATTTTATATTTCACTTATATAGAGAGTAATCAATTAATTATATTATCTGTTGAATATATTGAGGGTTTATAGAAATATTTTTGTGCAACATATATAATATGTAAAGTAAAATATATTCGTAATCTTTTTGTGTTTCTTATAACCTAATATAGACATGAATAGTTCTTATATTTTTTATCTTAGTCTTTTATTATAAATATATATATTCAAAAAAATTAAGTATTCAAATATTGTGGGGCTTACGCCTTAAGCCTCAGAAGTACTCACGCCTTGCCCCCAGTCCATAAAACGCCCACGTTACGCGCCGCGTCTTTTGAAACACTGCTATATAGTACGTAATTGGAGAAAATAGCTCTTTAGTTATGTCTGCTCTTTTTCAGCAATATAAAAATATATAATAGATCTTTAAGAAAAATGGGACTCTGTAAATAATGTGAACATAACTTAAACTATTTGTTTCAAACCCTCAGTGGAAAAACTTTTGTTAAAATATGAGTATCAAACAAACTCTGAAATACAATTAGTTTAACTCATGGCCTTGATTTGTTCAAAACACCATTTTTAGTTATTTCAATTTTCAATCCTGAAAAAGATGAATCATTTAAAACTTATAATCATTTTCTTTTTTTTTTTTTCTCGTCTGAAAAAACAAAATTAATACTATCTCATTCAGTTAGTGTCTCAAGACCTCTTATTTAGCACCCCATCCATGTCCTATTTATTCCTCAATATTAATTAGTTTCATTTTCTAGAAAATAAGATTGTTTTTCACTAACTACCATAATTTTTCACTTATTTCTTTATCAAAAATAATCTAGAAATATGAAATCTATCACTCAAATATTAAGCACTAAGTAATACCAACTCCAACTCCTAAAAAGAAATAGGGATAATTACAGCTACACCCCCTGAGGTTTGGTGTAATTACAGATACCTCTCGTGTGGTTTGAGAAATTACAATGACCTCCACTGAGGTTTGAAACCTTACACATACCTACCCTCTACAACTTAAGAGTTGTTTGTGGTGTAATTTAGGATATCATTATGCTTATTATATTCAGACCCCTAAAGTTTAGGATAATTATAAGAATAATCTTTGATGTTTGAAAAATTAAAAGAAAATACTCCATTTTAGAAACTACTATATTATTAATTAAAAATATAAAATTGGTTAAATCAAAATTTCAAATTTGAGAATAAGTTAAATATAATCTAAAATATATATTTTTGAATTAAAACATTTAACTTTTAATAATAAAAAAAATAATTCACACAAACTTCGTCCAAACGCAACTAAATATTCATCTTTACGCCCTTATTCTCATTGCAATTGTAACCTAATAATTGCAATAGAAGAAGATAGCACAACGAAAATTGGTTTCAAATATTGAAAGAAGAAGAATACTCCAAAAAATAGAAGCTGCAGAAAATGCAGTGTTTAGGTTGCTTGCTTTGTCAAAAATTTCAACAAGATTTGCTGTCTAGAACTAGTGACCACGTCCAACAAAAGATGATATCTAAATGCACTGCCTTTTCTGCAGTTTCTATTTTTTGGAGTATTCTTCTTCTTTCAATTTCTTGAACCAATTGTCGTTATGCTATCTTCTTCTAATGCGGAAATAATGTTTACGTTACAATTGCAATGAGAAGAAGAGTATAAAGATGAGTATTTAGTTGTGTCTCAACGAAGTTTGTGTATTGTTTTTTATTTATTAAAAGTTAAATGTTTTGATTCAAAAATATATTTTAGATTATATTTTAACTTATTCTCAAATCTAAAGTTTTTATTTCAATTATTTTTTATATTTTTAGTTAATAATATAGTAGTTTCTGAAACTATTTTTATAATTATCCTAAACTTTAGGGGTCTTAATATAATAAGCATATTGATATCCTAAATTACACCCCAAACAACCCTTAAGTTTAGAGGGGAGGTATGTGTAAAGTTTCAAACCTCAAGGAGGTCATTGTAATTTCTCAAACTACATGGGAGGTATCTGTAATTAAACCAAACCTCTGGGGGTGTAGCTGTAATTATCCCAAAGAAATATGAAAAAGAGAACAATAGCCTCATACTTCTCGGACAGAAACAAACAAATAAAATCGATTCCAACTATAAAAGTTGTAATATTGCTGTCACTTCAGTCTTCAGTAGTCTAGTCCCCTTCTCATTCTACTGTATATCTAACTCAGCCCCCTCATTGATGATCTTTTTATATTTTCATTTTATCAACATCACCATAAAACAATTAGCAAAATGCCATTGAGCTCATGAGCTTATAGCCATGTACATATAGCTAATGAGCTGAGTTTAATGGAAGATTTTATGATGAAGAAGTTCATAATTATTACATACTTCATCTATTCTCTTTTCTTGATTGTATGCTCAGAACCAATTTCAGTGCCAAATCAGAAGCTTCACCAAGATGAAGGTAATTAACCAACTGATTTTAGTAACCATATTTTGTTATTTCATTTTTTTTCTTTAATAAAGATCAAATCTTTTTCTGTTTTTACTAAATCCCAGATAGAGAAAATGATCCATGATTTTTGAATAATTGAATTTCAAAATTTAAAAATTATTATATATGTCTTATTCTTCTCAATATTTTAAAACTTCACGAGATGTTTATGTCACTATTTATAATTTTTGGAGACATTTGTGTGATTAGATGAAACTTTTAAAAATATAGATGTAATTTTATTTTATTTGTGTCAAACTTGCCTCACAAGGGTGTGCGTGGGGTAACATAAGTTACAACTAAAGAATTAAGAACAAAAAAAAAATCCCCAAATATTTACGCATAGTTGGAAAAAAAAAACCATGTGATTTTTAGTAGGAAAGTCACGACTAATTAAAATCGCGACTTACTTATTATGTATCAAACATTTATTCCCCCCCCCCCCCCATCCCTCTTTGAAAATCGACACTTGTTTCAAATGAGTTGAATTGCCAAACTGACACTATCAAGAAAAATATTTGCCAAACTGACACTCTTGCAAAAATTATTCCCAAAATATCACTCTTCAGCTATATATTCCCATGTTGACCTTTCTTATGTCAAATAATTAGCAAAATCATATCAAAATGTAATCCATGTGTATATAAAAGACATTTGCAATGTATAGCAAAAAAATTATTAGAAACAACAAATAAGTTTAAGAAAATTTAAATGTTCAATGAAATTTCATGCACATATAATAATTCAGTAATTTGATCTAAAAAGAATTTACTCAGAATTCTAATTGAAATTTAAATATTGAAGATATTCATATTTAATTCTAAACGAACCAATAAATGAAAAACACATAATTAAGGATCAAACTTTATTTTATTTTTAAAAAAAGTTCTTAAAAAACTAAAGTTTTTCTCTATGCAATTAATAGTTATTAAAAAAAAATCAAATTAGATTATATCACTCATCTTCCCCACCCAACCCCCCCACACCCCCCCCCCCCCAAAAAAAAAAACCCTCGGTCTCCCTGTGTTGCGCAAAGTCGCGTGATTTTTGCAAACGACAAGCCTCACCGCTGGCAAAAGCCCTTTAAGAATATTTTCCTTTAAAAAGCTGCTTGAATCCAAGGTTTTTCAGGCTTGCTGGGTGAAATCCACGACGAGTTTTAATGGGAGCGGCGGGGTGTCACATGAGGAAGATGAGTTAATTTTTGCAAAGAATTATTGTTTATATAAAATGAGTTAATATTTCTAACATATCTTTATTATATTCACGGTAAAAATATTAAATAAAGTTGGGCATTATTTTGGAGGCAATCAGTTAACAAAAATAAGGTTAAAATGGGGATTTTGAGCTTAAGAGTGATAATTTGAGAATAATTTTTTAAGCAATGTTAGTGTGACAATTATTTTTTTTAAGAGTGTTATTTTGACAATTGACTCTGTTCCAAATCAATAATTATGACAAACTATATAGGTTCATTGCTGCAGCCCATTTCTATAGTGGTTGAACTTATTCCAGGCCCACTTAACGTGATGGCCCAGCCCAGTATCTTCTTGTCTCCTTCTTCCTCAGCGATGAGTTTGTTCAGTGTCATCATTTTCAGTTCAACAAAATCGTACACACTCAACAAATGGCTCACAAGCTTCTCTTCAACCGATTACGAACCCTAACACGAACCTCTCGCAAACTCACATCTCAATTTCAAAACCCTAATTTTGTACCAAATATTCAAACGAGAGACTATTCTGAATCTCCACAACCAAATCCTCTTCCAGCTTATAATTCACACGTGAAGAGCTCTTTGAACGAGCATGAGCTCAGAAAATTCTCCGCAATTGCCGAAACTTGGTATTTTTGATTGATCTTCTGTGTTTTTGTTTTGATGTGATTGATTTTGGTGTTTGTTTAATTGCCGATATTATTAGGTGGGATGCAGAAGGACCTTTTAAGCCGTTGCACGTGATGAATCCGACTAGGCTTGCTTTTATTAGGTCTACATTGTGTCGTCATTTTGGGTAAATTGTTATACTTTTTATTGTTATCGGTATTTGTTTCGTTTCGTTGTTTATAGGTGTGTGTATGTACAGCGAGGTGGACTCGTTTGTTATTTGTGTTGTGAATCTATGCTAATTAACTGGAATAGAGTTCGAAACAGAGCTTAAACGAATGAAAAAAAAGTATATTAAAGAATCGAGAAATGAGGCACGGATAGAATTCTTATTGCGGAAAAACTGTACAAGTGTTTTCAGCTTATTTCATGCTCAAAACCCGTGTTTTTATTTAACTGCATATCCCTCTTTCAGTTAGGTGGTTAGAGTGGCTTTTAACCAGCAGCACATGCCGTGTTATTATTAGCTGCAACCTTTGTTAAGTGGTAGTTGGGTTGTGTGAACTCTGGTTCTTCTTCTCCTTGAAACGCCGTCATGATGCCGAAAGGTTTTATTCTCACTTGTGAAACGTAATGACAGAAAAGCATTTGTCCTTCTCTTATTCTGGTGTATGGAATGCTTCATGACAAAGCGTAACTACTCTTGAGGTGTAGGAGAGATTTTCAGTCTGACAATCTGGATTGTTAAAGCAGGGGAGAGTCTGTGTCTATGTTTCTTCGTATTCCCTGTCGATTCAAATTAAAGTTTTGGTTGATGTTTTTCTTTGTTATTTTAAATCCTCCGTAATGCAGTCGTGAAAATACATCCAAGATTTTGCTTCTATGAGTTTTAGAGCTTTCAAGCTACATAAATATCTTATTGTAACATAACTTATAGAATATGTGATAATTATCATAAGCCCAAGCATACTAGAATATGTCTTGATGGTGTCAGTCACATTATGAATTTGTTAAAACTGTGGCTATACTTAAACAAACTCCAATGGATTCAGTACTGAACTCACAACAACTATACCTGTATTTATGGATTAAGTAAATGTTCTCCACCTAACAAAACTTCAGGTGGTTATGTGTTGGAGACTGATAATGAGAATACTTGGTTTGCAAAAACCTTTGATTTGTGCTCAAGTTATGATTCATGACATCCACTCACTATCCAGTAATCATTTCTTTTCTCTTAACGTTCTTGATGGGGCATTTAAGTTAAATCCTTTTCTGTTGTGGAGTGTCGTTTGTCTTAAGATAAGAATGGATGATCTTGCTAAGGAGCTCAAGATTTAGGCATAATTTTTATCTTTCTTGTTTAACAAGTAGTATATGACGAGTATCACCAACTTTCAGAAAGGATCCAAACTGTACCAGGCCATTCGAAGGATTGAAATTTGTAGATGTTGGTTGTGGAGGGGGTATTTTATCCGAGGTATGCTCTTTTAGGTTTTTGGTTATTCTCGTACATGACACTCCTCATTCTATTAGTATTTGTACTACTTTATGTTGCTAGAAGGAAAAACAAATATTTGCCGACCCTTTGTATGATTGAGTATATATGAAAAGCTTATATGGATTTTTGCTCTAGGAGTCACTTTATTTTCTAGCCCCCTAATTATTTCTTTTCCACCTTATTTCAGCCTTTAGCTCGAATGGGTGCTATTGTGACCGGAGTTGATGCTGTGGAAAAAAATATCAAGATTGCACGCCTTCATGCGGTATATTTTATTGGAAATTAGATTAGGAGACTTCTTCATTTGCATGCATGCGGGCAAAAATTATGTTTAAAATTTCATTCTAGAAGGACACTGTTTGGGTTCCTTTGATTTGTTTCTTTATTTTATGTGTCCTCTTAGGCTCCATATCCGAGATGTCAACGTAAGCTCTTAGAATTCGTGTTGCAAATAAGAAAATGTTATTTGTACTCCGATAAATGTCATGAAGTTAACATCTGTTTAGGGGTATTATTTTAGGAGTTCACCACTTTCTAGGTTTTATATATAAGAGATTATGTCTTTTGCAGGATTTGGATCCAGTAACTTCATCAGTTGACTATCGTTGCACCACAGCTGGTACACGTCATATTTGTTTTTGAAGCTAATGGTTAAATTGATTGATCAATTATTTATTGTTTTCATGCATAAAAATAACCTTCTTGAATGAGTAATACAAGTTGGTTCCTCTTTATGTGTGGTGATATCACATTTGTCGGGATGTTTTCTATATGTATGCCTTCTGATGTTCCATGAGTCTTTCCCCGTCTCACGAATAAAATGTTCTGGTCTATTTTCCACATTTCTTGTCTGCATATTTCCTCGTGGTTCTTGTGAGTCTGTGATTTTTTTATTCTTTTTTTTAGTTTGGGTTTTAATTTGTCTCTAATGCTCTTCACACGAGCAATAGCATCACTATTAATTTATTTACTTCTATTACTTCTAAACAAGTTATGTGTTCCTCATGTAGTGGTAGTTATGGTTATCACCATACGCACTTTAGATTACATATTGCCTTTCATATGTAACGTGTTGGTTATATTTGCTCAACTGCATGATATACCAATGAGTTAGCATTTCTTCGAAGATATTAGTTTCTGGACCCTTGTACTAATGGATTTGTTGCTTCTTCATACAATTTGGTGGTTCTGGAAACCGTTTGCTTGTTAAACTTCTAAACCTGGTCTTGGAGGCTGATGTAATTTCTATTGTTTGGACAGAGAAGTTGGTGGAAGAGCAGAGGGAATTTGATGCTGTACTTGCATTGGAGGTTTGTTTCTTTAGCTTGGCAATAGCAAAATATGTCATGACTACTGAAATATGATCCCCTTGGGCAATTTCATATTGTAGTTGTTTGCTTATATTAGTAGAATGCTATTTGCATCTTGACTGGGTTGGTGCATTCTGCTACAAAATGTATTACTTTTTATTATCTGTTTTTGCTACTTTACTTTATTCTCTTAGCAAGAATGTGGATATAAATCTGACTGTGTCTATTTTACGTAGGTGATTGAGCATGTTGCAGATCCTGCGGAGTTCTGCAAATCTTTATCAGCGTTGACTGGCTCTGGTGGAGCCACTATAATTTCGACGATAAACCGATCAATGAGAGCATATGCAACTGCCATAATTATGGCTGAGTATGTCTTACACTGGGTATGTTCACCACATGCTTTTGCTTAGCAGTTCTTAAGTAACGCGTATATCAGAGTCACTATGACGTTAACATCTTGATTGATAAATAGCTAAATTGAGAAATAACGATTTCTTTAATTGTGATGACTTGAATAATAACAAGTGTATAATTACATCTACATCCCCATGAGGTTTAGTCTAGTTATAGAACTCCTGCTGTTTGAATAATTATAAAGATACCCCTGTTGCTTCAAATACACCCCCGTAGCTTTAAAACCGTGTAAAAATAGTGTCTCTAATACTTCAAGCCTTACAATTACAAAGTCTGTAATGTTTTGTCAAATTTCAAAGTGTTGATGTAGTTATTCTACAGTAGGGTAGGGGATGGTTCTCTTCGTAATATAACTGTTTCTGTTGACGTTTTAATCCTTTCAGCTCCCACGAGGCACGCATGAATGGTCTAGCTTTCTCACTCCAGACGAACTTGTTCTAATTCTCCAGCGTGCTTCTATTACCGTGAGTCAAAAACCAAATCTTTCCAATTCAAATTTTTCTTTGTAGTGATTCTCTTCTATCATGTCGTGTGATATTCTATGCATTTGTGCAGGTCCAGGAGATGGCTGGATTTGTTTACAATCCCTTGACAGGGCAATGGTTGCTTTCTGATGATATCAGTGTAAATTTCATTGCATATGGCACGAAAAATAGTGCATGAAGCAACTCAAGTTTCTGTACTTTTAATATATCAATTAATTTTATAATTACAAAATTGTTTTTCTTTCCTGATCACTCAAACCCACACCCTTGTTATGTATTTACCTGTTGATATTAGATCACATTTTTGTGCAATAATGTAGATAATAACAAGATGGGATGGATTGTAGTAGTCTATTTACTTTGAGTTTGGTTTTTTATTTTTTATTTTTCATTTATATTCCACATACTGAATTGTAATTAATTTTCCTTTGCAAGATCGTAAACTTAGTAGTCTGCTCGGCCAGACCCCTCCTCCCCCCCCTACAACCCCTTCCTCAAATCCATTTTTCTACACAACAGCTACCACTACTCCCGCCGGTGGTGCAACCCAAAGACCTGCTCTTTCAACGCTACAATCGACAATATATCAATAAAACGAATTCCGTTCCCTTTTAACGAAGAAAACCACTACTAAATTTGTTAAAACCATGAAAGCGGACTTGACATGCAAAGTTAGTCTAACTGGTTTGAGGTTCGTGTGGTTCAATCGATACAACAGTTGGTTCAACTGGTATTAGATAAATTGAAGATGTATATTATATATATTCGTAACATTAGAAAATATTCTCTATTAATGCAACTTTTAAACTAGTCAACAACCCAAAGTCATCATTTGCTAAATAATAGCAAGTTCTTTAAAGAAACACCGAAATAGAAAATCTTAAAAACAACCATAGATCAAAGTTTCTTTTCTTTTCCACGAAAAGTACCGAAAAGTTTGCATTTTTGACTCTATGGAAAAGAAACACACCATATTTTCTACGTCTATTGCAATAACAATTTTTACGAAACTTTCGAAACATATCGAAATGATCTCGAAACATTATGCAAAGTTTCTAATATTCAGCACACCGGAACACACCGTCAAAACGAAACTTTGATCTACGACTATAACTTTCTTACATTACAAATCAGACAAAAATCATCCAGTAAAGTAACTCATAAAAATCTGTCTTGTACTTAAAAGATGTATCGGAATAATTAAACATTAATATGAATGTGATAGAATATTACATCAGACTATATTTAATTATAATTAGTAAACAAAAACTACATCTTTGTGTTGAGGGTTAACAAACATTAAATTAAGTAAAGGAAAGAAGGGCCATATTGTAAAATAAATAAATTTCAAAGGGTCCACCATTCAACTTTATTAAAGTTCTCATTAAAAGTTCAAGCTTATAGAGATGATTGACATTTATATATTTATGTATATAAACTCCAACACGCTGTAAATCTTTTTGTTACACCTGACACGTGCTACTTTTTGTTAAGTGGGTGGCGGGTGAGATTCGAACCCAAGACCTCCTCTTTTCCTGAGCTCTGACACCACATTGAATGCCGTTTTCATTAAAAGCTCAAGCTTGTAGAGAGAATTGACATTTATATATTTATCTATATAATCTCCAACAAACTTCAAAATTGACTTTTCAACTTTGAAAGAAAGAGAAGAAATATGTCTTAAACTAAAGTCCGAGTAATTCAAAAGATATTGACTTAAAAGAGCCATCCATCCAACTCCAACGTTTGAAGTGAAGAACAGTAATTTCTACTTCTTTTTTTATTTCGTACAGCCAAAATCGAAAGAATAACAAACTCAAATCAAAACAACAAATCAAGCTATAAAAACGAAATGGACGCCGAAGAGACTTGTACTTAAGCCATCCAAACAAGTACATATGCAAGATATACATCAATATATAACATGTAATCAGCCTAACCAAACTGAACTATAGTTTATATTGAATACGATTTGCAATGGCATATTTAGGAATTGAATCAGCCTTGTGAGTCTGTTAGCGATGAGATCAAAATTTATGGTGCAGTAGTCCACTAAAGAAAGCAATTTTGGTATCATTTAGCTACAAGTTCATCGAGTCAGTCATTACAGAGAGAGGAAAAAAATTATTAACGGCTGCCTATATTGATTGGCCTAACTGTCGAATCTGTTTGGAAATGTTTTTACGGATTGTCAAGTAGCGTGCTCACATGAATTTCATGGCGGTTGTATCGTAGAATGGCTGATGGTTAACCATTATCGCCCCTTTTGTCGGTTTGAGATGGGAACGAGTTAGAAGCTAAAATCGTTTATGTTAAGCATTTGTGACTGAGTATATGTGGTTTTCTTTTCTATGCTCAAAAGATTGGGATTGTTGCTCTGGAAAACATAAGGAAACATTTTCTAAGTTAGAAAAAAAGGTTAAAGACATCATGAGATCTTCCATAGCTAGTCATATATCTCCTTAAAAATAGGATATTTTTTTAAACAAACTTGGAGATAACTCTAATTTCTCTTTGTGTCTCTCCTATATATATAGAAGGTGGGCAGAATTCTTCACATTTATATTTTCCACCGATATAAAATGAAAGATTCTAATTCAAGAGCTAAATATTACCTCATAAGAATTAGTTTTTATAATAATTATTATAATATTGTCCCACAATCCGAGCCTCGAACTGATGAGGGTGCGACCGTGATGACGGAATTGTCTAGATTGCGATCTTCCATCCTCGTGTTTGAGATTGAGGATAGAAACAAATAGGATTAATTAATAATTAATATTGCACTATGCCACCCATTAATACCATGGAAAATTTAAAAGAACATCACAAATATAATCTTATTTTGACATACTTTGAAGATTTTTGAATGGATACTTTTGTAATTATTCAAACAACGGAAGCTTTTATACGTATTCAAAACTTTGGGATTATAGTTGTAATTATTTCAAAATAATACGACTGGTATTAACTTAGATGATCAAAATCATGATATTTCCATAAAAGGAAATAATTCAAATTATAGTTACGTTAGTTCACTTAACCACTTACTACTTTAGGAAAAGTCATGTTAGTTATCGTTAGTATAAATAGTTTAGTTTTATATCAGATGTTAGATATATGTTCTAAATTCTCTCTCAACGCTCCTCTGTATAATTCCCCAATTCATCAATCTTTGATGAGAACATTCGTGTAATTAATGTTGATCTTCAATCGTTCAATACAGTTAACTCATTCTACTTTGTGTTTTACTCTGTTCCAATTCAGAAAGTTAACAATATATATTTATACCAGAAATTGATCTGATCTCTCTAATATGTACTATGAAAAGATTCCTTAAAAAATATGAAAAAGAAATATTAGTGGTTATAGTAGCAAGAATCAACGTGAAAGTCTAAAAGTTGTACTCTTTATCTACAGAAAGAAAAATGTAAGTAGTTTAATTGTTGTTAGATTCCGATGATGTATACGTGCTTAGAACGAAACTATAAACATGCATAACCAGATTAACATTACATACAAAACAATATGAACATCAAACATAAACTCCAATAAGCAACAGAATATAAACAAGAGTTACAGAAGACCTCAATGCAAATTGGAGATGAAAGATTAGACGAGGCAGCGGTTGGACCACCTTCCCTTAAGCTTGTTATGCCCGGCAATTGCTTCACGCCCTCGTGGACACCAAGCTCCAAGGTACAACGTCTCTCTCGGCGAACAAGTTTCTGAAGCGGAAAGCTTGCTCCTCAGGCGAACTACTCGTGATATTGCAGAACTATTTTATGCTATGAATATGCAAAAGTGATTGTGAGTTGTGTGTTTTCTCTTCAACCTCAAGGCCTCTATTTATAGGCTTTAGAGAATGTAACACCCACTACACTCATAAATTGGAGAATCAATTTCCACCATTATTAGGGCAATGAAGAGCTTTTTTGTAACATATTTCTCATTCAAAAGCTCATCACTCCCACTTTAATTTGGGCAATGAAGAGCTTTGTAACATCTTTTCCATTCAAAAGCTCATCACTCCCATTATAATTTTTGGTCTCAATACCAAAAAATAGAATATTCTCCAACAATTGTCAGCTAATTAAACTCGAATCCGTGGTAATTTTATAGAATCCTAATCTAACTGATATTATTAGGCATAAAAGAAAAGAACAAATATAATGATATATTGGGATTCCGCAGAAGTATTCCATTTAAAATTGTAGAAAAACAATGTAACTTATATTTCAATAATTATTAGTAGTGCCAAAATATTTTTTGTAAGCAAAATAAGAATAAACATCATAAACAAACAAGCAAAATGTGTTATCTTGTTTAATACGTAAGCTCAGTACCTTGGAGCGCAAAAGGCACAACTTTTTTATGCTTCGGATGTATGTTGCAAATCATTAGAGTTATAAGTTCCGTGAAATTTAGGCCCAAAAGCGTTGCCTCAGGCAATTCAGAACCAGTTTAGCAATCGGCAAATTTGTTTAACACATTGGTGCATGCGCACAGTTGGCCCACTACTTGTATTTCTAGTGTGTCTAAATCAATATCATGAGCAGGGCGGAGCCAGGAATTTGGCTTAAGGGGGCGAAATCACGAAATATTTTTCTTTTATAAGTACGAATATTTTTATTGGTGATTACTTTTTAATACTCTCACAAATAATATACAATCTTTAAAAAAATGAATACCTTAAGAAGTATATATTTAATAAAAGAAAATCAAAAGTGACTCCGAAGTTATCTAAAATAAAAAATAATTTAAACAAAAGTACAAAATTATACAAATATGTGCAAAAACATGTCAATAGATATATTGTATACATACCTAGAAGTTTTATATTATTTATGTAACTCACTTAAACGTTTATCATTATATCACATGCTTTAAGAGTATATTAAATTATAACTGAATCAATATCAAAGTATTGAGTAATATTTTTTCTTAATGTGTATTATTAATGCAATATGTAAGAAGATAGCTTTAGTTTTTAAATGTATAACTTTGTCTTTAGAAATCTTTTTATTAAATTAAAAAATTACTTCATTGTAACATTGTCTAAGAAAAAGTTATTCCCTCAAAATTTATATTAGATAATCACCCTTTTATTTAATTCACTACCGAAAATAAGTAGAAGAAAATTTAGAAAGTAATAGAAGAATATACTATAAACTAAGGAATTGAATTAGTTAAAAAAACTTGTGAATAAAGTTACATTAAAGTTCATAATATCTAGATTTATACACACACACACACACACACACACACACACACACACACATATATATATATATATATATATATATATATATATATATATATATATATATATATTTATATACATTACAAACATACATTACAATACATATATTATCTATATATAATAATAATATATATATATATATATATATATATATATATATATAATAATACAATGTATAGCTATATAATATATATAAATATGTATATATATATAGGTAAGGTGGGGCTGGAGCTGGGGGGTGCGGGGGGCCCCATATGCCCCCCCCCCCCCCCCCCCCCCCCCCCCCCGGCTCCGCATTCATGAGAAGATATATGCGTCGAAAACCAACAAACATTAAACGAAGTAAGCTTTGCAATAAATTATAAGTACTAAAAATACTAAACCTTTACTAAAATCTTAAATGCTTCATTAGCAAGGAGTTTGAGTTCTTCAGCTCGAGAAGTGTTTGTGTATTGTTGACTACAAAGGCATGGTTGACTACTTAAAGAAGCAACCTGATTCGGATTTATTTATCCAGTTATGTTTTATACCCAAAAGTATTGTTGACTTAGACTACAATCACAAATAAAGTTTCATGATTCTCTAATACAGAAACAGCTAATGATCCAATGGTTTGTGTTGGAGGTTTATACGGAATGTAATCCGATCGGTCTTGTAGTATTTCTTATATACTCCACTGAAATTTAATAAAAAATAAATAAAATTGACCCAACTATATATAGGTCCAAGATGTAACTCAAAATACCCATTATTTTTCTCAACTGTCTTTTATTTATGTCTGGTGTAAGTATTTTAGACAATAAAAACTTCTGCAATTAATGTACTAATCCTCGTTAATCCATCAACAAAAAACCATTCAGTAAAACTAACATGATAGAAAGAACGAGAGAAAACATTTCTTTTAAGGAGTGCCTGAAAGTTGAGACGGAAGTCTCAGTACACGCATGGCAGTGAAATATCATATCATATACAATTTCGAGGGGTTCGTATCTTGCGTACATGGTTGATAAAACGAAGGATTATTAATCACTTTGACGAGAATGACAGACACCTTTCTCAAAATCTTCTCTGAAATGGCTTTATCAGTTTCGATGATGGTGACGGTGCAGATGATGATCCTGAAGCAGCTGAACCAGAACTACCACCTGGCTTTCTCACCGAAGAAACACTGCTAAACAATTAAATGATGACTTGATTAGAAACATAACTTGGAATGGCTCAATACTCAATCATAGGTAGCTTCTGTGGTCACTTGAGATTGTTACCTGTGATTTCTATGCACCACCTTATTCTTCATTGCCGCCATATTTTTCACTTCTCGGCTGTTAACAAAGATTTCATAAATAAATGCCAGTTAGTTCTTGGACAGAGAATCACATCAGATGCAAAAATGTTAATGGTTCTCTTGATAAATTTCGGATAAGAAAGTAATGTTCTAGGACAAATTTACCTGTTAACGAATTCTAGTTTTGCTTTCTTCATCAAGCCACTTTTTGTGTTGTAAATGTTGTTGGCAACAGGACCTAGCGATGAATTAGAAACATCAGATAATTTCACTCTCTAGGACTGTTTTAAGCAGCTCATAACCTATGTGACGGAATAATTGATGTAACATAAGCCAAGGAACACAAGTACCTCCAAAGAAGCTTCTTTTGTTGCTAGCTGGAGGAACCTTTGTGCACAAACGCACTTGTCGACTTTGTTTTTCTACAAGGTTAAGTAGTCAGTTAAATACTACCTATAATATTGGCTAAAAAGCACGGGGGAGAAAAACTATAACATGAACATGCCCCATAGCACCAAAATAGAACATGGAGAGTCAAACAGAACTCTCGAATTCTCTGACGTCCATACTTAAATAAGTACAGCTCTTTGACTATTTGCAATCAATAAAAGATAAACACATATTGCTATTTACAGACAAAGTTCTGAGGTGAATGCTATTGCAAACAGAAGAGGAAAGGAATTGAGATAGTCAAACGAAATGACTGCGCGGGTGTTAAGATCAAGATAATATCAAAACCATGAACACAACTTCATGATTCCGTGCAATTGACATATCATGGTCTACGTATAAGACTTTGCTAAAGAAGAAATCACTACATATTTAGATTGCAGTACAACTAAAGATCAGTGTTTTGGGATGTCAATTAAAATTTAAATATATGCACCATATATTAGTAACAACGCAGATGGAACCAGGGCAGGGAAAGTCAGTTAATATATTAGAAACTTATGATTACTCACTAGCCTCAGCTTCTTGATATCTTTGTCTTATTCGGTCACACGATTCTTGTGTTGCCTTTTCTCTTTCTTTCGCCTTCGCCTGCGGTAAGGCAACACTGATGTAAATTAAGATAATCAAAACTGCATCAATAAATAGACAAATGAAGAATAAGTGAGTTCCACAGTCACCTCAAATAGTTGTTTCCATTTGAAGGTAGCTTTGTGCTTTCTCATCCGCTCCACCAGAATGTTCATGCTATCAACACCGAATTGCCGCTTGTAAAAATCTTTCCATAGTTTATCAGTCACGGGGCTCAGATCTCTATTCTACAGCACGAAAATAACAGCTTAGTATCCCATAAAACCAAAATAACAAGTGTCACCAAATAGAAGGAAAAAAAAAAAAAAAAAAGCATATTACTTCTGTACTATTCTCAATGTGCATCAACTGATCAAGCGTGCAATGGGGCAATATCCGCTCTAAGAGATGAAGCTCCGTTTCTCCAACATTCCCAATATACCTAACATTATCTACTGCCACCTGCACACATAAGTCCACTAACGAAGGTACTTTACGCATCATTAGTGAAGGCCTTCTGAAATCCCAACACCCCTGCAACAACAAGCTATTAGAAAGTGCCGAGGGAACAAAAGACAAATCACAAATCTTTACGACACTTTTGCGACCACGTTTACAACTCTTATGAAAATACCACACATCAAGCAACAATAGTCACATATTTACTACCAAAAAAGATACATCTAATATTATCCCAATCACACTTATATATCAATCAGCCAATCCACAAATCATTAATTTTCTAAAAGCTCAAATTTTAATTTTTTTGCAACACAGTATATATACACAAGATGCAGAAGATTTGGCACATAAAAATTTTATACAAATTGTGCCGTTAATAATTTGCAAATCCATCCCCAACTAATTAATACAAAATCAAAGTCTAATTAAAGATTATAACAATAGCTAATTTGTTGTACTTTAGCAGGATTTAACATCACTTGTAAATTAACACAATTCTCTAACAAAACTCAAGAACCAAATTCACAAATTTTGCAATAATAACAACTGATTGAATTGGATCAATTAGTAGCAAGATTGGAGCTTCTGCATACCTAATTTTGATCGGAGGAGATGATGACGTCACCGTACACGATGACCTTTGTGAATATAAATCGAGAAAAATATATTTATATTATTTAGGTTTTATCGTCGTCGGTATTTTTCTGAAACTTGTGAAAGACACCTAATAGAATTAGGGAGAAAAGAGCCCCTTGAGGTTTGATTAATTGTACAAATACCCACTAAATTTTCGGATGTTGTATGTTCACCCCTTGAAATCTTTAAAACTTCCACTTTCTATGTTTCTTGATTACGAATTTGGTGCAAACTATTCTTTATTCGAGACATATTTGTAACGTAAGGCAAAACAAATGAGACTAGGTAAATATGAAGAATTATATTGCATGGATACTTCTATAAATCGCGCGATGTAGGGTTAAGACGTGTATTCGAAACGTATACTCCTCTAACGCTCGGTGCGTGTTATAATAAAAATTAAGTTAGTTATAAAATACTGAGTCGAGCACCTATCAAGAACGCGTGCAACCACGTGCAACTCATCGTAAACTCCTATTATTATGTTTCGTTATTATAATGGTAATATGTTAGAATAGTAAAAAACATAAAAAATATATGAGTTGAATATAACTTTTGTCATTTCTAAATAAACTTATTATAATACTTTCTTCTTGAGTAAACTTATTATAATACTTTTCTTCTTGAATAAACTTATTAGAATATTTTTCTAGGATATTCCTGTATATTAATTTAAACGCACACACATAAGATTTATTGTATACATAATGCTGAAATTTATTCTTTGTTTACTTTAGGGGTATGACATACAATATAGCTTTTTGTAATTTATGAAATACATAAGTATATATACACACACACATCTCCACGTTTACCAGTATTACAATAATTTTTTTTGCATTCTCAACATTTTCGTTAAATTTCACTCTGTTAGACAAAAGTGCAAACCAACTAGCATTAATCCCCTCCTTGAATAGGCAAGCAATATCACATTTTAATACTTTATTAATATGAGACATAATTAAATGTTTAATTTATACTCTACTTGGATAGTGTGCGCAGGAAAAGTTTGAAGTTGCAGTGACCATTTTTGGCATATTCTGCAACTACAATGTTACACTATCCTCTCAAAGCTCAATGGTCTGAATAAAATCAATGTTTTTAATTTACACTACATAGGATGGTGTGGGCAAGAAAAATTTCGTGTTGCAGTGACCATTTTGGCATATTCTGCGACTACAATGTTACACTTTCCTCTCAAAGCTCAATGGTCTGAATAAAATCAATGCAATCCGTGTCCATGTTTGGCCAAGTTTTTGGTCTCTAACATGCAATTCTGAGTGCTGATTAGCAATTCAATTCATCAGCCAGCCACCATTGGAGGCACAAAAGAAGAACCCTCAAGAGTCTGCTCAAATATATGACCAATCTTTAACAACTTCTCCTGCAAAATGATGGATTCAGAAATATAACTTGTCAAAAAAAGAGGGGAAAAAACAGAAAATCTACGGAATCTATAGACATCAGTAGTTAACTTAATCATAGTCTTGGCCTCACCTCATCAAAAGCAGCTCCTATCATTTGAATTCCAACAGGCAAGTTTGCAGAGTCACCTTCAACAAATCCGCACGGTAAAACCAGCGCAGGTAACCCGGCCAAATTCACATTGACCTGCACCCGTACGTAAATATTTTCATATATATAGCAAGTCAAAACTTCATGTACCTATAGTTGTAAACCATTATGCAGTCCAAACACTATGATTATGTCATCAAAAGGGATGCCTAGACTCACAGTCATTATGTCTCCTGCGTACATGGCCAACGGATCGTTTTTCTTCTCACCTGAACATTTTGCACATAAATGTCAAGAGTCATTTCCAAGATAGAGGCAAAAAAAAGGTAAAACGATGGTCGCATAAAGAGAAAGGACAAACTCAACAAAGTTTGAGATGCGGGTGAAATACCAATCTTATAAGCAACAGATGGGGCTGCCGGAGATATCAAGATATCATTTTTGTCTAAAGCTTCCTTGAAACTATTTCTAATTATCGTCCTAACCTGAAATATTAGCATGATCATCAAATACACTTCGTTTGGGAAAAAAGACACATCATAGCCCTAAATGGTTTAACAACTTTACAATTACACCAACTTATTTCTTAGGTATCATCTTAATTGTGAATTGGATTGCACCATTTCAATTATCCTGATTATGACAAATAGAAAATCAGAGTTTGTGTTGTCAGACCTGCTGGGCACGCTTGTAATATGCATCATAATATCCAGCGGAAAGAGCATATGTACCCATAAGAATTCTCATTTTGACCTGTGTAAATGAAACCAATGCTGCCGAGTCAATAATTGGAGATTTCTCTTCCAACTACAAATAAGTGGAACGATTACACAGAATATAATGTTTTCCCAAATAAAAAATTGCAGGCTATAAACGCAGGTGGACAGCTTGACAGAACATTTTATCATCGAAACTGAAAGTTGTACCTCAGAACCAAACCCTTGAGCACGGGAATCTGCATAGAGAGAATTAAGGGTATCTCCAAAAACTTGGTTTCCATATCTAAGACCATCATAACGAGACAAATTTGATGACGATTCGCAAGAAGCAAGGATGTAGTATGCTGGTAAACCAAGGGAAAATGACGGCAGTGACACCTGAATTACGCAAAAAGAACATGGTAAGAATAAATTTCTCGGTAGCTACAGATTACAGGACAAGTAAAAGATTAATGAAAAGGTGAATGAGAAAAAGACACCTCAGTCACAACGGCTCCTAATTCTTCTAAATGTGAAACTGCATCACGCACTGAAGATATTACTTCTGCATCAACTCCATCTTCAAGTGTTTCACGAATCACGCCAACTCTCAGTCCTTTTAAGGGTTTCGAATCCAAGTAATCTGATGCTGCAAATTGGGATGTATAGTCTGGGACTTCCTGAAAACTACAGCTCGTAAGTGCCGTCAATAGATAAGATTATTAAATGTGAATCTTGACCTACAGATAAACTAGAAGTAAGAGACCGGACAAAGGGGTTCCATAACTTTATACAACTTTTAGCCATATAAATATGTTTACTTCAATTTAAAAAAAAAAACGTGAGATCAAGATATAGCCATATGCAATGAACTGAAAGTTGTCTTTAACAAAGTTTATGGGATTCTCTTTTTCATGTTAAACCATAAGCCAGTTTCTAGTAAATTATAGACTCAGTGGTATTCAAGAGTACCTTCAAGTTTTTGGACTATATCAACATGTGGGAGAATAACTGATTAAGAAAAAGAAAATTCAAAGTTTGAGAAATTTACTCGTTTGCTACTAGTTGCATCAAACTTATCATGACCCGATATAGCATGAAGCAGAATTCCTGCATCGGCAACAGAGGAACCAAAGCATCCAATTACATCCAAGGACGAAGCATAAGCTACAAGTCCATATCTTGACACCCGCCCATATGTTGGTTTCAACCCGACAACACCACAGAAAGATGCAGGTTGCCTAACACTTCCACCGGTGTCGCTTCCTAACGATACCATGCACTGTCTAGCAGAAACAGCTGCAGCTGAACCTCCAGATGACCCTCCTGGAACCCTCGAGAAATCCCAAGGATTAGCCGTCACCTAACGAATAAGATGCTTCACCTGAGTAAACCATATGCAGTTACAGGAGGGAAATTGGACTAACTCTTGACTTCCTAATATTTATCATATAACCAAAAGTAAAATACTAATGGGAAGTAGTAAAGGACCCACATTCTGAAGTTATCATCCTCATGGTGCTAATACCAACATATATTTGATTCATTCAACATAGTAGTGATGAAATTTTCTACATAATGTCACAGAAAAAGCTGTTGGCACAAATAAACATGAAATTTAAAGTTGTGACATGGATTGTTGGTCAGTTACGGAAATACTCTATTCTACATCAAACAAATAGAGTAGACCATGACTGAGGGTCACTTATGAGTCCCTTTAGCAGTTATACATGTTTCAAGGTTTTATTACTCTTATCAATCCAAGTTAACTTAGTTAAAGTATCACTTGATTCATGCAGTATTTCACCATCCAATTATTCCCAGTCACTCCTTATGCAACTCGGCTTATGGAAAATGCAGGCCGAAAATACTCTACCAAAACAAAGTGTGGTATGTTCAATGAACAACATGCCTAGCTATCAAACATTAAACTACATCCCGTACAAATAGATTTCACTTTGCAACAATTTACACTAAAGCAAAATCAAAGAGTATGTCTTGTTCATCAATTTCCAAACTTAATTTCAAACAATGCAAAGATCGCAACTTTCCACCATCACCATCAAAACCAACGCACACCATTAGCTAGTCAACAATCAAACTAATCAATGAACGACATGCTCACCTATCAAACACTACACCTTTTTCCTACGTAAATAGATTTCAGTACGCAACAAGTTCTTTAATCACCAAACTTCAAAAACAGTGCCAAAGATCGCAACTTTCCACTACCACCATCAAAACCAACGCAAACCACTATCTATCAACAATCAAACTATCATAGTGCAACAAAAAAACCGCAACTTCCGACTCACACAACCCAAATTAAAGCACAGAAACCAACTATCCAACGACAAAATCACCGAAGACAAACTCGGAAAATGAGTGGCAAAATCGAGACTAACTTGATAAGCAGAAGCCTCAGTAGTACTCCCCATACCAAACTCATCCATATTAGTCTTCCCGACAATGATAGCCCCACACTCCCTCATCCTCCTCACCGCTGTCGCGTCGAACGGCGGTCGATAACCCTCCAACATCCTCGAACCCGCAGTCGAGGGCATGTCGTGGGTGCATATATTGTCCTTAATTCCGACCAAAACTCCGGCGAGCGGCCCAATATCCTCATCATTGTTGTTCTTAATCCTCCGGTCCAAATCCTCCGCCTGCTTCAAAACGACGTCGTCCGATGGAACGTAGAGGAAGCTGTTGAGATGAGGCTCAGTGCGGCGGAGGCGGCGGAGGAATGACGTGGCGATATCGACGGCGGACGTTTGGCCTGAGAGAAGGGATTTGCGCGTGGTTAGGATTTGAGAGGAGGAGGAGGATGATCGGACGGCGGCGGTGGGTGAACGGAGGAGGAGGCGCGGGGTTTGAGCTGAGGATAACATTTTTGTTTTCTTCCTTTTTTTTTTTTGGGTTTTAAATTTCAGAGAGTAGTAGCTTAAATATCAAATGCGGTAGTGTTTGAATATTTTTGAGGGCGTATCTAATTTTTTCGTCCATTAAATTTGGCATTAGAGGTAAATCATATTTTTTACAAATGATAATAAATTGCTTTTTTTTTTTTTTCACATGTTAGGAGGATATTGTAAAATGTGACACATCGCAATTGATATCTCTCTATATATATGATTATTTTAGTTATTGTAGCGCATTAGGACCTAAGTCGCATAATTTTCCGTTACAAGCTGTTGCATGATGCATCGGTTTGAAATTTGAGGTAGTAGATTAATAAGTTAATAATACCTAAAATGACATAACTCGCCCAACATAACTGTCGCAAAATTCGCCGCATTTGGGCGCTTCAAAATTCACTAAGTCGCGAACTGGAATTTAATAAGTCGCGAACTTAATGTAAAAGAAAAAGAATGTCAAAAGGGTTAGCGACAAAGAATAAAAAAGAAACAGGGTTGTTTTCTTCTTGTAATATATATATATATATATATATATATATATATATATATATATTTATTGTTCGAATGTAAATTTGATTATCCTGTTGATCAAGTGTCTCTTAGATGAAAATACTAGAAGAAAGACACTGCTAAGGCTTGTGGTTTTATTTTCCAATTTTTCTTTTCGTTGGGCGTGCGTGCGGTGTTGCAGTAGTAGGCAGTAGGCACTTGAGCATAAGGGTGTAATTATAAGTTTATAACCCACAGGCTACAACTAAGGATTTGAAAGGTGCTTTCAGACTGAATAGTATCTGTTGGCTAGCTAGGTTTTGGAACTTGTTTGCTTTTAAGGTATCTACAACCAAATTCTGGGGTTCCAAATCTCTATGCAGAAATCCATTACAATGACAAAAGTCAACACCTTGAAGGATCTGAAAAAGGAAACTCTACAAAGAGTCGACGAGTTAGTGAAGATTCCCTCCTATCTTACGGTTCTACTTAATTTATAAAATGTACTAGCCCTTATGATCTATCGCGAATTCAAAAGATTGTAGAAGGCAGAGAAATGTTAGTTTTATAATGTCCGAATCTAACTCAGTTTTTGAATCATAGATGAACTTGTGGAGATCAATCTCGAGGTACTCAAACACGAGATACAACCAAGTTTCTTCTGCCACTATTTCATGTAACTTGCTTAGTTCAAACATAATTCCAGTCAGATCACCAATACATACAAGTTCAATTATTGATACGCAAAGTCGTCTAGATTCTTGTATACAATCCGTTTCACGACAACGGTTGAATTGTGGAGGCGGTCGCGATACTTACAGTCAATTGAGAAGGCTCCTACGTTGATGGGCTCGATTAACTTGTACTTATGACAAACTAGAACATAGTTAGTTTTCCACGGGTTGCACAAAGATCTCGAGAAAAAAGCGTTGCGGCTAAGACAAAAGTAGAGCTGCAACACTAGAAAATCTGACAACAGGCGATCTCATACGAGCAAACAATCTGACGAGTATACCAAAAAGGGAGAAGATTTGTAGACATACTTATTTTAATATTAGTACCTAAATTATGCAATATTAGAGATAATTTAACTAATATTACTTAAAACTTAATCTATAATGCATCGGAAATTAATATATAATTATAGTAACGTCTAACACACACAATAATCTCAACATTCACTAAAAATGTGTGTGCAACATAAATTACATACAAGTATCAGAGTATGATAGGATACGTGAAGTTGAATACGGTACAACAATGACTTGTAGAACTATTCGTGCAAAATAGTTGCGATTGAGTAGCTGCAAACTTGAAAAAGAATAAAAGAGAGAATATGTGAGATGAACTGGATATATAGCTAGCTCGTCCTTACCACAAAAATGAATGACGTTGGCGGCTACGGCTAGTTTAGTGCAGCGGAAATGAAGAAAAGAGAAGGGGCATCAGAGCCAAATTTCAAATATTTCTAATTTTCCCTCATTAACTAGCTCTCATCAACGAATTCTCTATCCTTGGAGATAATTTTATCTATTTTTATTATATAAGTAGCTTGTAAAATATAAAAAAAATAAATTTGCAGAAAATAGCTTCTTCAGTATATATTTCTAAAATCTACTTTGTCTGCTCAAATACTTAAGATAATTAATTACGTTGAGATCATATTTTAACACTTTGTTTAAAGATAGACAACAATGAATATAAAGAAAACAACTAACTGAAGTTAGATCTTGATATTAAGTCACATTTAATTACATATAGTTTATCCATATTCCTACTCTTTAACTTAAACTAAGACGGCATACAATCATGAGTATTGTATATGTACCCAAATATTAACAAATAAACATTGTAGTAGGCCTCTTTGCACATTTAGTTGAAAATAGAACTTAAATTGTAATAATTTAAAGTTGTCGAATAATATTACCGGTCAAAATTGCTACTGCATGCAAAAGCAACATCTCATTGTCTCTCTATATCTGATGGTGGGTTTCGTTTGGAGATACATAATAATGACAGTGAAGCAACTCCTCTAAATTTAAACAAGGAATTTGTTACTGAAATAGGAATCTAGCTAGTAAAGATTCGCGGGTACTTCATTCACATAAGAAGGATAAAATAAACTATTAATATACAAAATTCAGTGATATCTAAAAAGGATCACAACTAGATCTATGAACCAATATTAATGCAACCCTATTCCTACACGTCGGTCCGGCAAAGGGGGCAACAGTGATTAATCATCAGCCATTGTACGATACAATCGCCATGAAACGCATGTGAGCACGGCATGCACTTGACTTGACAACCTGCAGAAAACTCTTCCAAACAAATCGGACAACTCTCATAGTAGGTCGTTCCATCAACGTCTCTAGCCGTAAATATCTTACTCTCTAATGACTTAATTGATGAGCTTGTAGCTGGAACCGTACTAAAATTGCTTTCTTCAAAGGACCGTTGCACCATCATATCGATCTCATCACTAGAACGATCTTGTATGACTAACACTTTTGCAGAAACACCCAAAACATTGCATCCCTGAGAGACCGAGTCAATCATGTATTGCGTCTTGTAAAGTACAATCTCGATCAGCATTTCACGCGCGTCGTTTGACAAATCCCAACCACTGAGTTCTCTTTCAAGTACTACCATGGGGTCTGCGGTATTAACTCCGACAATGTAATTCGTGAGTCGTGGGGATTGGCAAGTCATACCGCTCCCTAATTTTTGCATAGTATGTGAAGAAAAAATTGACTCGCAATTCGGAGGAACAAGAATGTGTACTTGTCCATTCCCCTACTTTGTATATGGTCTCTTTCTCGCTAACTCCTACGATTACACTCTCTACCATTTTTTTGACGATGTGTAAAAATTCAGAATAGTGATCATCAAGCAGGGGTTTATATAAATATATAGTTGGGAGTCTATAAGTAACTCTACGGTAGGAGTAGGAATTGGAGTAGCTACTTGTTTATTACTAATGGTAATAGGACTTTCTTAAATTTCACATCAAACATATATAAATGGATAAATATTACATCATAAGCTACAAAAACATAGATAGAATTTCTACCTACTTAATAAAACAGGAGTTTGTAACAGTAAAAGATGAAATCAACAAGAGAAAAAACGCCTCTGAGCGGGATTTTTTCGAAAGCTGTGCTATTATTTGTTTTTGTAATGACTATTTAATATCTATCAGTAAGATTAGGATTCTGCAGAATTATAAAGGATTCAGTTTAGCTAGGAATATGCTATGGTTTAGACTACATTTTTGTGGGAGAGGCCCATATTTTGTGCCACTTTCTAATAATAGTTATTGCAGTTAATTCTAAATAGACTCTAGTTAATTAATTATAATTCAACTAATTAAAAAACACACGGCATACACCCAGCGGAATCAAGATTGTAAATTATTAACAAAAGAATGGAATGTATAACATAAACACTGAAGTGAAAAATAAGAAAACAACGCAACAAGACATACAGTCAAAATCAACTCTAAACCCCCCTTCTCGTTCCCAGGATATATAAATCATGGACCTTCTTTAATCAGGACGATGAAGGAGATGAAATTTTTTTGATGATTGAGGTTCCCGAATCGTTTGGGATTCTAGTGAAGTGCCTTTAAAAAAAAAAAAAAACATAATTAATTAACTAGAGTTTATCTAGAGTTAAGTTAAACAGTTATTATTAGAAAGTGGCACACCAAAGTGGCACAAAATAGGGACATAGGATCCTCACCCCATTTTTCTTCCATAGATATTCTTTCTACTCTATGCACTAATATTTCTTTTTCATATCTTTTGAAAAAATCAAGGAGTCTTTTCTTAGTGAGATTTTGGCAATACACCTCCCCTCTTATGCCTAATTGACAAATTACTCCCCTTTGAAAAAATAAATAGACAAATTATTTCTTTGTAATAAAAAGTGGCAAATTACCCCATAGCAGGGAGGTGTACTTCACTCTCCGGAATTTGAGAGAGGAAATATATTTTTGGGCAATAGAGGACAAATATATCCCATTTTTCTCAATATCTTTTGGTTAATACTTTAAATTGTTAAAAATTACAAAATAAAAAGTATATCTGTAATTTCATAACATATTGTTTACATTATTTTTATAATTTTTTTTCCTTTCAAAGAAAGGCTATTATTAAATTTGAAACTATATAAAAAGAAAATGTTAAATTATAAGAACATTTTTGTTATTAATTATAATAACTACGCTAAAATTAAGAAAGAAAAGTTGTGATAAGATTTAGGATACTTTATTATTATATTCCTTAATTAATAAGGGTGAATTAGAGACTTTGTAATTTTGCTTTGGCAGCAATAAATTTTGCTCTAACAATATCGCGGCCCTAATATAAAGATATGACTGTGAAAGATTTCATGACGTCTTTAACCTTCTTTTAGTTTAGAAAATATTTCCCATGCTTTCTAGAGTTTTGTTTCTTTTCCCAGCCCTACAAACAATAATCCCAATCTTCTGAGCATATAAAAGCAAACCACATATACTCTGTCCACTTTCGGGATATATGTCCAGACTAGCTTACGCCACTTTTGTATTATGACATGTCTGCAGTTGTTACACGTATCACTCGTTCCCGTTACCCTTGTGGTGAAACTATTCGACTTATCTAAGTAATAAACTGTACTTTTGAATTCAATAAAAAAAGAGATTATATCTAAAACGAAATGCAATCTTTTTGAACCAATAACGCAACAATATTCCTAACACAGACGATTTTAGCATCTAACTTAGGGGTGTTCGCGAGCTAGTGTGGGCCGATTGCTGTTAAATGACCATATTTAAAATTTTCGGTTTACCAATTTGTCAACTTGAGCGGATTAAACTAAAAACTAAACCATGCTGGCGGCGAATTGGGCGGTTGAGAGGGGTGGTGGGCGGATGGCAGGTTTGAATTGTGAAAAAATATAGTAATATATATTTCGGCATAAAATAAAATATATAAAAAAAAAAAAAAATATTACTTTGTATTCTAAAAAATAACAAAAGCAATACCGTAACTTAATAAACTACTTAAACCTACTTTGCTTCATTACGCATCTTCGCACTTTCTTTTCATTCATTTTTCATTGCTAAGGAATTCACCCACTCAGTTGTTTGAATAATCTTACTTTCTTATTCCCTCGTCCTTAATCATATTTCTTTTTGAATATTTAAATAAAAGATACATAAACTTTCAGACGATTTGTATTTAATTAGTGGTTTTTTGGCAATTTACCTCCCTGTGTTATATTAAATTGGCAAATTACCTCCCTGTGAAAAATAAATAGCCAAATTACCTCCCTTGATTTTAAAAATTGGCACACCACCTCCTTGTAATTTTTAGTGTATTTTTTACACTTAATGGCCAAAATACCCTTGTTATTTCTAATATTTTCTTTCTGCAATTTGATTATAACCTTTCTTTAAAAGATTATAAGCAAAAGTATGAAAAGTATTATAAAACATACATATTACAAAATCATAACTTATTTTAAAATTTTAGTTTTAATTTTTGTATTTTGTTAACAAGTTAAAGTATTAAACCAAAAATTTACATAATGTTTTTGAGAAATAAAGGGTATAATTGTCTTTTTTAGCCTAAAAAACAATTGCCACTCTCAAATTTGAGCAAGTGAACTACACCTCCCTATATAAGGAGGTAATTTGCCAATTGTTAAAATCACAGGGGGGTAATTCGCCTATTTATTTTTCACATGGAGGTAATTTGCCAAATTAACATAAAATAGGGAGGTAAATTGCCAAATCCTCTTAATTAGTTCAAGTGTTGTGAAATGTTTGGGCCGTTCAATATAGGTTTTGAGAAGTGTAAAAACATACAAACAGTTTTTTGTCTCAATTGTGAGCCAGATTCAGAAAATTTAGAAAAATCAATTAATCATATATTTAGGTTAAGCTCATATCCTGGTAGAACTTGAAAAGAAAAAGAAAATTGATAAATTGGCGAAGGAGACGCTTTCTGAAAAGCACTTCACTAGGGACTGGGGGATAATTTACATATAATCTTCAATTATTTCTCAAGGACAGAATGCGAAAAATAGAATAAAACATATACGTTGTAGAGGAGTTAATTTGTAAACACAATGAAAAAATATAAGTAGCATCTAGTATACTTAAATTTGTCTGATAGTTACGTCCAGCCTATCTACCACGAAACAATGCTATATTTTGACTTTTGTTTAAACATTATGTATTACTTGTTTTAGTAGAAAAAATAGTAATTATTAGGATCATAATTATTTAAATAAGCATTAAGATATTAGGATTATTAAGATTCTCGCAATCCTTATGTTCACATGTTAAAACGGTTTTATATATAATAATCATTAAGTATTTGATTTCACTTTATAAAAATAAACTTCTTTTTATTTTTTATGAGAATACAATTTAATCCAAGCGAAATTCATAAATGGACCATTTCCAATCTGTTGTAGTGCAAACATATCCATTATTAATGACAACTTCCAATTCGTTTGTAGTTCTACTCGGTAGATTTCCATCCAATATGCACATAAAAGAAATATATCACACGAGAAAGTTTGCATCAAGATCTCAACTCTTAATTAAGATCAATAAAGCGTTAATATAATGTTACATAAATGTACAAAATGACTGAAAGATCACCTGAAAAAAAAAATCAAGTTAGTTTTCATAGCTTCATGCAGTTAAAACTGTCTTTCTGATTACTATAAATTTTCAGAGAATGTTTGCCTATGTATGTTAAATGATGGATTTTATCAAATTTTGTACGATGGTTTTTCTTCTTTATACGTAAACGAGAACCCATCGATGAACACATAAGATTTTTCAGAAACTCTCAGCATAATCACTTCCCAACCCTTCCAACTCAATAAGCTTTCAATCGGAGGCTAATAATATAGATACAAAGTAAATATACATTACTAACAATGTAGCGTGTAACGCAATTTAATTTCTGATAGTAAATCAATCAACATGTATAAAACATAGGAAGCACAATGTAATGACCACCTAGAATTTGAGAACAACCAGTTCTCCAAATGTGGTTCCACAACATATCATCTTCACAAGTATGCTCCTAGAGCTTGCTGTTTCTGCAAATCCCATATCACTATCTTGCCATCCAATCCTGTGATGATTTGGTGTAACGAATCATAAGTCACAATCAATTTTATTTTTCAATTGTAAAAAATATAGATAAAAGGTTCGAGTCTGCTTATTTAACCTGAAGTGCTGAACAAGGTGGCAGCTCCTACTTTCTTCATTGACACAATACACCTAGAATTCAAAGCAAGAGAAGTAAATTAGTCATGGCCCAAATACAGGTCGACATCGGTAATTAATAAACAAAAGCATGGTCATACGTGATACAGTTTTCATGAGCACCCCCACGTGTTCTTGAAGCTTCAAGGTTGTTACTGGATCCATATTTTGATTGACCGTAAAATTTCCCAAATGTATCTGAAAACTGGAAAGAGAGAAGCAATATGAATGATGAGAGTGTGTCTCGGTCAACAATCAGAAAGTTATCCAAAAGCGATTTGACTTCCTTAAAGAGTGTTATTTCCTACTGTCGTACTTCAAAAAAAATTAAGATGCATAACAAATGCTTCTAGCAACACATTTTGTTGTAACATAATTATTTGGTGCATTATATGATGCGGGACACAAGAGGAATATTTCCATGGGGATTTTAATATGTATCATCTCTATTAACTGTTTTTCCTTCCAGCTTAAATCAGCATTATAAAAGCCATAAGAGATCAAGATCAAGAATACCTGTGATCCATATTTTGAACTTGCAGATGTTGTTATCTTCTTCTCTTCAAGAAACCTTAAGAAACCCCTGAAAGGGATAACATATAAATCTAATTACTTTGTACTTCTAATGCAACCTTTAAGGTTCAATACAGTCTCGTGTTCTTAGCTTACTACAGTGCACTCTAACAAACATTGTGAAGTAATGGGGAAAAAACCCATATACGCAGATCAGAAAAACTATTAACAGTCTGAGTTGGTTAACTGTTTTTCAGATTTTGCACGAAAGGGTAACAATGAAAGAATATCATGGGGCCAAAAGAAATGTAAAGAAATCATTAGAAATCTTGCAATACTTGGATACTCGAGTAGTTAACTTTGAAGAATAAATCCATAATACTGAAGAAACCTCACCTGCATGCTTCCATACAACATATCACAGAAACGACAAAAGGCATGAATGAACAAATAATCTCCAACTAATTAATTGATCTGCAAGTTGTGTGTTCCTATAAGTGGATAAGGTGGGCACTCGGGGGGTAGAAAACGGCATCACAACGTAAACTAATGACAACATGAATTTATGATGATACAAACCTCTTTGACAAATATGTGAAACACTAGTTCATTTTTATGCATATGATAACTGGTGAGTCTCAGACGACAGATCTTGCACGTGTCTAATTTTGCCGACAACCATTTGGATAGAAAAAGGAAAAAGAAAGAAGGCAACAAATATCGAGCAAAGGAACTAGAATAGTTCATTCCAGAAGCTCAACTCACCATAACCCCCTTTCATCTGCTGTGAATACCATGGGATTGCAATCAAATCCCACTCCAATAAGCATTCTCTCAGAAACAAACAAAACCTACAACATACATAAGTTATGCACATTTATTAATATCGTCATAAGAAACGAGAAAAAAGAAGCAACGTGTTTGAGAGTGGATGCTGACCCACATCACGAAGGGGCAAGTCTCGAAATGCCACACTCTGAGCAGATGGAGAAGGGCCAACATCATCAACAAAGTAAATCATTGAATTGTGACCTGAGTTTTAGTCCCATAAGCAAAAACATGAGAACATGCAAGTGTAAGATATTGGGTTGTCAAGATAAGCTAAGTACAATCATGTATAGATTGACTCAAGAGCAAATGCAATATAGTGTGCGAACAAATTATTTTTTAGCAGTTTACGTGTAATTTTAATTCTAACGTGGTAAAAAATTCCAGATGCAAAAACATCAATCGAGATCCAGTTCACATTCTAACAGAAATAAGGAGAATTTAGTTAACATGGACAACCAAACAAGATCTTGTATCAGAGTGAAGAGTTACCGACCCACATAGGCTAAGGTGTTGCCACTTGGCGACCACTTCATGCCAAATGACCAACTAAATGAGAGATCAAGCTGCATGATTTGCTGATCCAAAAAAAAAAAAAAAAAAAAAAAAAAAAAAAAAAAAAAAAAAGGAAAATATATTAGATACAATCAAATGTACCATATAAATATAATGATGACATAAAAGTCGTAAAGAAACAACACATTTCCCAGTTAACAGTGGTAAATCATGCTCAGCTGTACAATATTTTCTAGCTTCTGTTAAAATTTTTCTCAAGATCCTTAATTACTTTATAAAATTTGAGGCATGCCAGTGGTAAAGGTGGTTCAAAATATTGATTTGTACAGTCACTTCACTAAAGTCTTAGTTCATGCCATTTCCTTGATATATGGCAATAAAGGGTGCATATCAACCAAAGTCATACAAAAATAGAACACAAGGTTTGTGACATACAAGGAGCAGTATAATAATCATTTGGGCAGAAGTCAAACCAAAAACCGACAATGTGGATATTGCTAATAACTAAAAGAGTTAAAGTCATATAAATTATAATTCTGGAGTACCAAGCCCAGGAAAAATGATCTTAAGCATGCAATTTACAAAGAAAAAACTAGCATTGAATTTTATTTTTTTTGTAATGTTACAAGAACTCAAAATTAAATTTTAATTGTTATTTCGAGAAATATGAGTATATCCAGAATCCAATGACATTAGAACCTCACAAAGTTCTGGTGTTTTGAGCTTTTCTTTTAATTCCGGATTCCAAGTTGATCTTGCTTACAAAGTCTCCTTCATCAATCAATTATAAGTTTTTACATATTGGACCATAATAAGGAAACCGACTATTATCTTTCAAACGACAACAAGAAGTTGCCAATTAAGTTACTACAAAGTACAGGAATGAAGAAACATAATTCTAACCTCTCCAAATTTTGCATCAGAAGAAGAACCAGCAGGGTCCCTAGTCAAGAGCACCAGCAAAGAAGTACAGTTATAAACTAGGGAATGAGGGATTGAAGGAGTGAGAGTTCTTTGTATCTTCAAGGAAACAAACCTGGTATCTACACCTTTAATGAAAGTAGAGAAAACTCGGCATTTTCCATCTGTCGAAGTGGTTGCAAGTAATATCTGAAGGATGTTTGAATATTAAAACGATAAAACTGAAACAGAAATTAACTGAAAAAAGTAAGATTAACAGCCTCCGTGCAGGAGAACTTTGACCTGTAGAAGATTTACAAAGATGTTTACTCTGTTTTCTTATATGAACCTTTTGATTACGATTTGGCTTGTTAATCCTCCCAAAACTAAAATTTTAAGCCCTTTTTCCTGGGCGCAAATAGGATATCGAAGATGAAAGACTTTTCAATGTCACAAGTGCCAAGTTGTGCATAAGAAACTGTAGATTTATGATGCATGAAGTAAAACTCTAGTTTTTAGATTTTTTGCTCCTCAAACGACTTTTTCTACTCAATGGACCTAGTAGTTGGATGCAACTAACAAGTAGCACTTGGGATTCTAGAACACTTAACCTTCACGGATTTCCCATTTATTCATTATCCAATCTCAGCAAAAACCAAGTGCAAATAGCAGATATTTGTTCATCTCTTGCTGTCTTGCATACAGTTTTCTTCAGTTCTTTTGATGAAAATTCTTTGTGCTTCTAAAAAGTGAAAAGTAGCTTAAAACTTAGTGCATGCCGAGTGTATGCTCGAGACTGTATCGGTGCACGACGCTCTAATAAGAAGCAATGATCACACATGGGTGTGTTTTGGACCAAAAAGTAACCGCAAGTCTGTAACATGAGCATTCTATATAAAGAAGATCAAATAACAGAAACCACTCACATTATTCGGATGCCAGGCAACGCTAGTTACAGAAGAATCATGTCGCTTCCTGATAAGTTTACTGACCCACCTGAAAATATGTATATTATATACACTTATAATTACAAATTTAAAATTGGCAAAAAGCTGATGATATGACTGAAAGACGAAGCGAATATTTGTAAATTCCAATTATAAAGGACGTATCATAAGGGTCGATAAAATATAACTCTAGAGAATTAGTCCTGATTTTATAGAAATTCAGTCATAGACATCAGGAATGCTGGTAAAAGAGGAGCCAACTTGGAAAGCACTTGCCAGAATATATTTCATTTGTTCATCGAAACATAGACAGAGCACCAGAAAGTTGGAGAGTTTGTTGAATAAAGACTGCAAAAAATCCAACTGACAAACAGTATTCCGAGTAAATCCCCATCCAAATGCCACAAGGGGCCTAAAAAAAACACATTCAAGATGGCTATCACCACAAAGGATGCTTATTCCTCTCCGTCTGAAACCATTTCATCAATTTCTTCTTATAATTGTCCTTTGTTATTAGCAGATTTCATACTAGTTGCACATTAGCCTACTAGTCTGATGCTTTCATCTCCACATGCAAGCTAAAATCATTCAACACAGTAGCTTTAAAGGAAAAGAATGCTCTGCGAATCAGAGCGAACACTCATAATCATTCATTTATGGGCATCATTGTACGACCGAATATAAAATTTAGTCATCCTTCGCCTCACACAACGAATGTTCGTCATCCCAAAATAAATTTGTATGCTTATCGACCTGCTACCCTTGTCCAATTTCACTAAAAGCCAAATCTCTGAGAACAGAAAGGTCCATATTGCAATAGTTCTGCTTGTCATTTGAATCTGACAGCCAGTTCCTGATATACCTATGAATAGATTTCTCAAGGGCTGTCTGTAGTTAAAGCGAAACTTGAAAGCATAGACACAGCGACCCTCATCAACACCACAACACACAATCAACCATGTGCCTTGGTGTATTAAATGAGATGAACTCTTGTTTGTCTATAGCTTAGACAAACCAAATAGCATGACGTACTACTCACAGTACCAGAACAAGGAAAACATAATAAGGACTAGGTTGCCAGAACATTGTTAAACAACACAAGTTCCAAGATGAGTCAACTAAAAAGTTAAAGAAACATCATTTAGGAGATAGTACCAATTATTCTCTTGCTCATAGTAGCATATACAAACTGTTTTAGCTCCACTCCCAACAGCAAACTTGTTTTCTGAAATAGAAACATTGAATTTACTGAAAGACTGAATTAAGCAACCAGATAAGCGTTAAGTGCAATCCTAAGAAACAAGCATTGCCTTCAGTTATCAAGGGACAACAAGCAAGTTGCCCATATTGAAGAATATTTCACATTTCATGACAATGGTGTATAATCACCCAACTAATAACAAATGAAAATGACCTGACCTAAACAATGATGACAAAAAATCATAGAAATCTTACAAGGGCATATGTTCTTCAACAGTGTCACTTCACAGACTATTAAGTTCAGATTTCATCTTGAAAATACTAAACTGATAAACAGCTGGGTCTCTTTCATATAATCAGCTCATTCTTTCCATGTGTACTTGCTATCTTTTATCACAGACTTACTCAAGAAATCCCAATTTCAGAGACAGCTCCGGGATTAGCTAATTGTCTAATCGGTAAAATAAAGTCAGTGGCTATGTAAATCAATTAATTAGGTTGCCAAAGTATGTGTTTTCCAAGATAATAACCCGGATAGATAGCTCGTATGAGGGTGCAAAAATCACAAAATAATATTACAGAATCTTGAAAATAACTTCAGGCATGATCTTCTCTAATTAAGTGGTGTACATTTTCCACCACAGCAAGTTCACTGTCACTCCCATTTAAATAGTACACCGGGAGTGTAAGTCTCGGTAATCTTTGCAGGCAGTTTTGTATTAGGTCCATTTTATTTGAAAAAACTTATTCAAGTTAATTTGGAGCTCCAGTCGTTTAACAAAAAACATGCATTTTTCCAGGTTAACTGCGTGTATGAGCAAGAATCCAAGTATACACTGATGGTATGTTACCCTCAGCACAAAAGTTACTCTTTGATTTGAGAAACAGAATACCGTTTACAGTTTCCTTTAGCTGACAAAGAAACCAAAAATAGTTCAGCTTATCATTTCCTAGCGACTTACTGAATACTGCCAAGGCTCTAATATGGTATAGTAGTTAATTTAATAACAATTCTATGCCGTTTGCCCAACGGTTTTATACATGGCAAGTTGTGAATAATTCTAACGCCGATACCAAATCCATGTGCTACAGATTTCGGGGAGCTAAGCAAAGTCATTCAGATAATAAATTGTAAAGTAATTACAAATGGAATAAAGAAACGCAACAATAGACTTCACACCTTTTGGACTCCATTGTACACAAAGTGCCGCACGATTTAGCCTAAGTATAACAAGAGTTGCCACCCACTCTGTTGTTTCTTGGGACCAGACGTATCTAAAAGAAAGATTAGATTAGGCCTGTGGTTGACAGCTGAAAGCAGCAAGAAACCGCCAAGGCGCACGAGAGCACTTGCAAATGTTGGGAGCACTAGCAAGAAATATATGAAACTAAAAGATGTCATCAATACTTGAAGCAACAAAGACTTACGAATTCCGATCATGGGAGACGGTAACTATTCTGTTTGACATTATGCTCCAATCTATTCCGGAAACAATTTGATCATGCTGTAGCCAAAAAGAAAAGGTAAGAAAAGATACAAGCAGCAATTTTCCTAACAGAGCAACTTAGGCAATAAAGTAGAACAAAATTTAATCACTCAGACAAGGTTGCACAACTTCATGATATATACTAGCATCCTAGCAGCACAATTAACACGAGTACCTCATCGATTTTACCTACTTTCCGGGGATTAATTGCACATCACATACCAAGGGTATAAGATTCAATTGATCGAAATAACTCCATAGGGTGCTCAACACTGAAGAGGTTAAGATATAGTAATCATGGACTTACTACCATTGCTGATGGGTACCAGATTTACCTTTCAACGTAAATATTCGGTTTTCGATATTTCCAATATCAGACAGGAAGCAATGTCTCTAACCTCTCTTAGATCTAGCATTCTACTATTTAAAAAAAAAAAAAAAAAAAACATACAACACTCTGAAAGAGTCATCAATCAAGTGCCGCATACTTGCGTTCCATCTAGACACGTTGATATCTGTCCCACATTACGTTTAATAAATCGGGCTTCCGTATATCGATTTCTACACGATCAAGCGAAATGTTACATCGAATTTCGTCTTCAGGAGCACTATCTAATCACCAAATGGCATAAATCGCATACTTCGTAACGACTAAAAAATCAAATCAATCAACAAAAAAAGAAAATAAAAAAAAAAGCACCATGAAATAGAAAAATTTGGCAGGTTTAATATACAAATTAGTTTACCTTTTGAAGAACATGGATCTTCTCCCATTTTCCATCCATCAATTTGTAGATGTGCACTTCATTGTTATTAGGGCAAAATGCAACCACTATATATTCAAACAACAACAACAAAAAGCAAGCTATTATTATCAATTGAAATGACGCAAATCGTAAACGAGCTAGAGAGAGAGAGAGAGAGAAGGGCTTATTACTGGAATGATCGGGGCTCCAAGCGTGACATGTGATGCACTGAGCAAATTGATGAACCGAAACAGCAGCCGCCGCCATTAAATTCAGCTAGATCGATCTGCAATTTGGATCTGTTCTTCTTCTTCTTCTTCACTCGAGAAGAATCTAAAACCCTCACTCAGTTTTTGTCGAGCACCTGCTGATCGATCGATTTCTTATTTGATGCTACTGAAAATATTCTAATAGCTTAAATGGGCTGACCCGACCTCAAACGGGTCGCATTTTTATTTTTTTTTTGGAATAGATGAAAGTATCTAAATGTTTGCCGGAAAGGCTAAAAGTATCGAGACGTGTTCATTCATGACTATACGAAAATAGTGAAAAATTTCTAAAGAAGTTTCTAATATTTAGAAGACTTGAAACATATACTAATAATAACGAAATTTGGATCCATACATTTATCTAACAAAAATTACAATCTACTAGACTTTTATTTATTTAGCATCATCATGCTGCAGCATAAACATAAAACATCAAATTCGAGGTGTCTTTGTTGGTGAATGTTTTTATAAAATTGTATAACTTTAGAAACAACAAATAATTATGACTTTTATATACTTTATTATTTAATGAACGTCAATAGCTAATTCGGACGAGAGAAATAACACGAAATTCACGTCTAAATGGGATTTTACTAATAAACTGAAAAAAAATGTGATATAAGATTTGCTTTTGAATTGAATATTTTTTTTTATTGACAGTGAGATCAAATTAACCGATCAAGATAACAATTTTGTCTCATTTATAATCTTTACCCGGGTTCTGGAGATCAATCCATGGTCAAAACAAAACAGCTACTAATAAGAGTTTCGTGTGTATTTGTTAGAAGAAAAAAGAGTATACGCGATAGAAAAACGATACTAGAACATGTAAAAACATTCTTCACCAAAATGACTCAAGATTATTTTCTCGATTCATTAGTGAATATTAAAGAGTAATAACTAAAATAGTAGTTTAATATGAATTGGAAAGGTTAGTAATGTATACACCTAGTCATGAAAACTATTTTGTGTGATGAAGGAAATGTAACTTCATCCGATGAGGGCACTTACATTACTATGCCTTTATTGGGAATATTAACATCAACCATCTGCTCTTAGATATTTTGAAAATACTTCCAAGATCAAATGACTATCATGTTCAAAACTAACTCTGCATATCACCAAGTGCACATTATCTTATAAGAAAGTTCACAGGCATGCATTATAAGACTCAAGATTTAGTTTCATCTTCTTCCATAAATTTCTTCGCGAACAAAGGCGGATTCCAAGTTAACAAATGGTGAACACATGTCTTCAAGGAATTTGATTCATCGGAACTAACTGATAGAATCACTATATGGCATGACACACAAATGAAGAGTTGTTCGTCCATCGCAGTTTGGTAAAACAAGCTTGAGCAACAAACAAACATATTCCATATTAGAGCATAACGAACTCAAAAGATATGATGGTGAATACCATTGCACAAAATCAGCTCAAGATGCAACATGAAAGCTCAACAAAATATATGCTTAAATCTATAACATATACAACAATCTTCCATATTTGAACTCATCCTTTTTTTATCCTGAAGCTAACATCACTATCACATATGAATGATAACATATAGACAAAAAGCATAAGATCAATCAAGTATTACACATCTTCAGATTTCCTTGACCTTTCACGAGATCTATTTTGAAGTTGCAACAACTGTATTGTTTCTTCATCCAACTTGAATCCAGCCATCTCAGCTTCCCGGCAGATTTCTTTACACTTGGTTAATCTTCCAGAAGCCGCATGAATTCTGATCACTTCTCTATAAATGTCGTAAGTCGGACTAAAACCAGATTCCTTAAGTTTAGAAAAATATCTAGCAGTCCTTGGGAGATCATTCAACCCAACAAAAAGCTTTATCAGCACACGGTAAGCTGGGAGATCAAACGAACAATCTGAAGCCTCCATTTCCCACACGAGAGCCATCGCATCCCTATATCTATTCTCCATATACCGACTATGTAGCAGAGTAGTGTACATTACTACACTTGGAACGCTACCCGACTTTTTGAACCAATCATACAATGCCTCCACAATATCAAACTTCTCTAACCTAATGCAAACTTTCATGACAGCAGTGCAATCCTGTTGAGTCAACATAAGATCCTCTCTTTTTGCAAGCTCCTCCAATAAGGGCAACACAAGCATTCTTTTATCAGGATTTTTACCAAGTTCTAGTATCAGCTTAGCATAAACACCAGGGTCCAACATCCTTTTACCATCCGTAGCAGCTGTTAGAAGCTTCCAAGCAAGTCTCAAGTTTCCTCCTTTAATGAAACCCCTCACCATCGCTTCATAAACGCTCCTGCTAGCCAAGCTAATGAACTTATCCAAATCAAACGGCATCTTCAGCTCGTGCGCCCTCGCTAAAACCTCAATGGTGGACGCGAGGATTCTATCGTCCGGGAACAAATGAGGCTGGTTCTGCACCCAAGAAAACACGTGCAACGCTCTATCGGGACAACCCATGTGGCCCAACTCCCGAACCGTCATAGATAACGACCCTTTACGCAGAAACTGAGACCACTGATCGAGAACTTTCGACACATTGTCCTCCGAAGGAAGGCTCTTGATTTCCCGGGCTAAGCCAATCAAGAAAGCCGGGTTCTTGTAAACCTTATTCGTTATCGGCTGCCTCACAGAAGCAGCAAGATGAGTCCTGACGAGCTTCTTCGAAGTCGGAAATCCCAAAGGTCGAATCTTGTGTGGAAGAGGGAGTGGCAGAGGCCTTTCTCTGCTTAGTTTTCCGGGCTTTTGCGGAACTCTTCCTTGGAAAAGAGATGAAATGGCTTCAAGCTCATCAGAATCCCATACTACATTCCCATCATCATCATGATCACTAACATCATTTTCATGATCAGTTAGAGGCAATTCCCATGGAATGGATTGTTCCCCTCTGTGGAGCACTGTGTGGGAATCGGGTGGCGGATTTGTTCTACGCGGGTAACGGAGATTTTTTGGTATTTTCAACTTTTTGTTGTGATTGTGAGGTTTGTTACTGTGACCTTCCGCAGCAAATACCGTTACATTTGAAAGTCTAGGAATAAAGTTGCAGGGAGAAAACCCATAACAGAGTGAGCACTCCATTCATTAGCTTCAAACGATTCAGTGAAATTGGCAATAATTTGTCACAGACATTTCGTCGAACAGCTGGAGGGAGCTCTGAGTATATAAAGAAATGCAGTTTAGTAAAAGGCTGAGATAAAGAACGACGGGAGATAGAAGCGAAGGGGGTGAGGCTTTGAATATTTAAAAATTATATATATATATATATATATATATATATATATATATATATATATATATATATATATATATATATATATATATATATATATATATATATATATATTCAAATTTTTAAGAAAAGTCCAATGGCATTAAAATTTGTCGATTATAAGTTTAGGATTTTTTCATGAACTCAGTATTACGTAGTCAAGTGGTAAGTTTCCTTTTACAAGTTTCTTCACTACAAATGCAATAATTGTATTACATATTATATATTACAAAATTTGGTATTGGGGGAAATTGTCCCAATTCTATAAATATTCTCTTGTTTGAATAATTTTATTCACATTTATTGAAATCGGGAAGATTGAAACATTCCAGACACATTCACTCACAATTTGAACAATTGTATAGGTACCCTTAAAATTTAGAAAACATCTCACCTAAAAAATATCATTTAATTCGACCATTGTACAATGAAATGGTGCATAAAATATCATTTAATTCGACGAAATGATGCATAAAATATCATTTAATTTAACGATTGTACGATGAAATAATGCATAATCATTGTGTCCATTGGTTGCATCAAGTCATCTGTGCCATAAAAAAGAACTTCCACATATTGACTCTCTACTTTTATATATTTTGGAAGCTTTAGAAGTGTCGTTATGATTATTCATTTAATAAAATATTTTTTTTTGTAATTGAACCAAACCTTGAGAGATGCAACTGTTATTATATTGCAACGTTAATTCAAAAAATCACCATATAAAATACATAGTCTACTTATAGTTACAAGTTTTAGTACAATGAAGCATTACGACCACAAAATTTATCATAAAACTGAACACAGGTGGTAAATTTCTGCAGCAATGCATGCTTGAATTTGTGAGAAAAGGATGAATTGGACAGAAGTTTGTCATATTCAGTGGGAAAACAAAGATGAAAAGACTACTACTGGGAACATCAATAGCAAGCCATAGTTCACTATACTATCTATTTGCTTCATCTCTTCCATCCTGCCAAGAACTGTATTCCACGTGCGTGTGAACGGACAACCAACATGTTCGTTCTGCAAAGATTCGTGTACACGGTTTCAGTTTCATTTGCTTGTCAAATTTGAATAATGAGAGTTAATAACTTAATTATCATATTATTTAAATGGATATGAGGCTACTCACCCTAGTGTTAGGAGATGTTTCTTGCAAAACATCTGAACTTTCCAGTGATCTTTGCATGTCCCTGCTTACTTGATCCATAGACGTCTTAGTTTTAGATATTTCTGAATGTTTGCCTGAGAAGGCTCGATATGGTGAATCGGTATGGATTGTTTCCATGACAGAACCGAAGAAGTTTGTCACAGGTACCTAGAATCAGAATGAAAGGCAAACTGAAAATGTCAATTCGGTTAATCTTAATCAACTACTCATACAGCAAATTTGAAATTCATGTTCTGCTAACAAATTTATTCAGTTCTGCGTAATGGAGAAATGATAAATAGAAAGTTATGTATTGATAAACGACAAATTCACTTCTTCAGTCTTGAGTCACTCTTGACTATACAGCAAATGAAAATATAAATTAATAATCATGACATGTCATGTCAAAACTTTACCATCGACAAGCAATATAAACAAAGAAAGAACGAGAAGCAATCAAAAGTTTTTTATCACGCAGGGTTCAAACAAAACCAAAAAAGAAAGCAGATATTTTCAGTAGCATATCAAGAGATGAATTGTACATACCTCTTCTAACTGTCGTTCGTACAGATCAGTCCGATAGTATGCAGTTGACATCAACGTATTCGGATTATATGATTTGAAAAGACTGTGAAACGAAGTCCAGTTCAAACATTATGAAAAAGAGTCACATAGTTAACAATGCAAGGAATTATTTCTTTTGTCCAAAAAATTAAATGAAGACTGCATCTCAGGCACTGATATTTTGGTTCAACATAAATTCCTGGTAAAAATTAGCGATATACCTAACAAGTTCACTAAAGAAAAATCCAGATCTACTAAATCAATTACTAAATGTGGAGATAATGAGACAGATTTCTTTTGCATCCCGATGTCAATCCTATGCAGGTCAAGAACAGGAAATGAAGTTGTTTTAAACAGTGGCCACTCATTTGTTCTCCACGAAATCTCCTCCCTTCTTTCAAGAATAACTTATTTACAGATAATTCTAGCATTTTACAGCACCAGGAAGACCTTAACCCGTTTCATTAAAATGTCGTAATATATCTTTGAACTGAAAGAACAAGCTCTGCGCTTCAAGCTGCATGTGTAGCATAACAATGAAAATTACACAAATTTATACATATTTATTTAAGCAATGCAGAGTATGACAAGAAAAAGACATTATGAAACACGGAGTTTAGAGCATACAAAACATGAAACAAGTCAGGGCTCAGTAATATGACGACTAACTGAAACCTGAATTTTCTTTCTATTACCTGCTCAGTGAGGCATTGTCATACATATTTAACCTCTCAAAAAAGGCAAGAGTATAATATGTGAATCGATCTACAACTGATACACCAACCTGTGTCAGAAAAAAAATAAAGGAATGAACCAAAGACAACGGCATGAGGAAAAAACAAGAATAACAGCAATATAAAAGGAGCCCAAAAATATTACAGAGCAATCAATATGATGATTCCAGAGATTAAAAAAATAACCCTGGTAATTTCACTTACATCAGAGTCCAAGTGATGTGAATACGAGTTTTCTCCCTTTTTGCTACTTCCGATGGCCAACACACCAGGCGATTGAAGCTGCATGCACCACATACTCTTACTTTACATTTTGATTGTTATAACAAAGCAAATATTTATATTTGATGCTCCTCGTGAAAATATAAACTTGCAAGCCGACTCAGAAGTAAATGATAAAAAAGGGCATGCCAAAAGCTGAAATGGTGAAGTAAAAGGGAATATTTATGTTTTATCTTCCAAAAGAAACTAAATTTGCTTTTGTTTCAAGGGGCCATGTTCACGACATTTACTTTGAGGGACTTGCCTAAAGCCTGGATGGAGAAGGAAAAAAAGGATTGGATGTGAATCAAATACAAAATTAAGATCAGACCATGCAACCTGAACAATTTTGAGAAGATGAAATCGCAATAAAAAAACTATAACTGAGCAGCTTTTCTGTTAGTGTTATTGTCATCAAAGTTAGCTGCCACTCCGGTTCAGATATATGCCTAAAAGAATTATAAAGCTCAAAACAGAGGGACAGAAGCACAAACTCATTTTGTATAAATCACATATAATTTGGAGGTGATCACACATAAATAGAATGTAATTGAGAGGACTACCGGTATTTACATACATGACTTGGCACATAGACATGTAAAAACAAATATACAGGGGGGAAAGAGGGACAGGGATTAAAGAAGAGTCAAGCTGGGTAGTGCAAGATCAAGATCAATCTGTCAATAGAAAGAAAAGAATCACCCACCTGAGAAAAAAGAGTGGCAGCTTGGCAAGTATCTACCATTATCAGCAGTTCTTTGAATCTGATAGTTGGAAGAAAACAGAAAAGCATTGTCAATATCAGCTGATAAAAAATCTGATTTTACTGGCTTATTTACGAACATAGAAAGGAAACTATAATGCAACTATCAAGTTCCTTGGGGGAGTGCTGATAGAATGAGATAGAGATGCTCAAAACCCATGTCAAAGTCCCCAAGTTACAGATTAAAGTTTCTGTATATTGCATCAAATACGACAAAGTGCTTCCATTTTGAAATCATTAAAAAAGATAGTAAAGGCGATTTTCCATGTTGATTGCACTAACTATCTTCGTAGTATTCCAAAAATACTCTGAAAAGCTTCCGATTAGTTTGTAATATTTTAATAGGTCAAACTATAACTTAGAAACAAATTTTGATATGTACTCCAATGGACGGATTCAACTGTTGTTTATCATACATGTAACAACGGGCATAACTAATTTCCTCAAGTTCATGTTCTCAAATCACACAACGAAGATCATAGATATATCTAACAAATATAAACTAAACAAGAATCAAAAGCCAGAACAAAAATGTATACCTCCTCTTTTCCTTCATTTGTTTAACTGCATCGGCTAAATCATGGCTCTGGAGCTCCTCTGAGTCTTGAAATTTAAGAAACTCATCCCCGCCATGCCCGGTCATGAAAAGAAGTATATGACTACCTTCATCACTAAGAAGTCGTTTCGACCTTGGGACCGCTGCTTCATGACGGCCGGTTAATACCCGCAAGAAATTTTCAACTGTAACCTCATAACCTCGGTAATCTACCTAATTTGGAGCATGGCATAGTCAGAGATGTAATAATCTCACAAGAAGTAGCAATTCTTGAAGTATAGGACAACCTAACTAGACTCCACATTCAAGCAGGCTAATCGCATAAAGCACAGCCATCTAGTGGATGCTGGGCGCGAAGGAGTTGTAACTTTTTGACAATGATATTCTAAGAACAGTGTAATTAAAAGAGAGAATTTAGATATTTCCTTTGCAGATAACATGAAAGTTTGTTGCTAGAAATCTTTGATATGTCATAACATCAAGATGATTGTAATCCTTTGCAAAAACTCAAGCATTTCAACTGGAGCAAAATAATGATTGAGGTGGTAGTAACAATTACAAAAACAAAAACTTAATAAACTGTTTAATTCAGTTTTCTGAAAGTGTAAACCGGAAGGAATAAGCAGGAGCAACAGAACGATCAAGGCATTGAGAAACAAAAGGAAAATTTAGATCATTGCCTTTCTCCTGATCTACATGAAACATAAACATCCAGACTATAACCTATCAGCTTATGCAACTAACATGCCAGGGGCATCATCAGTATTTCGCAAACCGTGCAGCCTTGTAACAGATATCACGGTTACTAAATTCTCTGTTGTACATGTGATGAAAGAGTGTCAATTGAATCATTGTTTTATAAGTTTAGAAATACGTCAAAAGATGCTCTCATCAAAGCATGTAACCCGATCGAGAAAACCAAAAACATGCTTGCGTATTCGCTCGTGAACCAAAATCCATTTACCATCAACACAAAAACTCATTTCAAATAAACTCATCGTCTAACATAACAACTCGAAACATTAAAACCACATCTCAATCTCGCGAACAAAAGAAGCAAAAACCCACCTCAACATTGTCTCCATACAAGTTGAGCTGGTGGTTTTTGTTGTTGAAGACCTGTGCGGGGTACTTGTTCCGAGCATTACAAGCCATATCATCAGCCAACATAAGAATTATCCTCTCATCCGGTATGCCTAACCGCTTAACCGTTCTACACCCAAAACCACACACATTCAGGATACAATTAAGCTCATTAAAAAGTACCCAAATCTTCAACATCAGTTTTTTTCTCTTTAATAAGTTAAAATAAACAAACAAACAAAAAAAGGGTTCTTTTTTTTAACCTATACAAGGACAAAGTGTTGGCCATGTGCCTGTAATTAAACCTGAAACACACACACACACACACAAAAACAAGTCAGAACATTGTGCAATAAACAGCTTAGAAAGTAGTGATTCAGCTAATTGATTCAATTTGGGCAGAAAAAAAAGGGTACCACACCAGAAGCGAGATGTACAAACGAGAACAGCCCAGTTGTTTGTATGCATTGTTGAAGCAATTGACGACGGGCATATGAACAGTAATAACAAGATCCAAATTGAAGTGGATTTGAGAGAGAAGAAGCTCTTCTCCATTTTTTTATCAAATCAAACAATTTAGCAACTGGTTTTGAAGTTTTTGAATGGCCTTTTTATTAGATTCAGAGGTGTTTGTTTGTTGGATCATTCTAATTTTACATAAAATAAAATAATACAATTCTTTTTTATAAATATGAAATAAAAATTATGGTTCCATTTAATTTATTATAAAAAAATATGAGCATAATGTTTTTATTTGGTTTAGTAAGCAAAGCATCCTCTTGGAATATTTTGTTGGATATGAAATAATATTTGTTTGGACCAGGGATCAAAGTTTCGTTTCGACAATATGTTCGGTGCTTTAAATATTGGATTTTTTTTTTTCAAAGTTTCGAGATCTTTTGGATATGTTTCGGAAATTTCGTAAATTGTGGGCACAATAAATGTAAAAAATATTGTATGTTTCTTTTCTACAGTGTTAAAATTCAAAACGTTTTGGTAGTTTTCGAGGAAAAGAAAAGAAACTTTGATCCATGGTTTGGACGTTTAGCAAATTGCAGAATTTTCTTGTGTTATTCTTAAATCTTGAGATTGTTATCTGTGTATTTTTATTAGCAAATATGAAAACAAAATGTAACTAATTATCTTTATGCATTCAAATCTTCTATTAAATGTGTGTTTTCCAATTAAATATAGCTTTCTTTTCTATTTTCGATCTTTTGTTGAAATCTTTCAAAAACATTACAAAATTAATCAATACTTTATTTTTGTTTTTTATGTAGACATTTATATTTTTTCGTTAAAGCTAAAAACATAAGCAATCTTCAACTTCAATTGAACGATGTTAGTCGTTCGTGCATCAAATAAGTACAATATAAACTCGAGTTTTGATATAAGAATGTTCATATAAGATATCCTATGATTCTCCTTTTACTGACCAATATGATTTTCTCCAAAGACTATGTACAATTGCTTGATGAAAATGCCCATAAACTGAACCTCTAATTAGATAAATCTTGATCTTTTCTTTGAACAACCCCATTTTCTTCCCTATCTACATTTGACTGAGATGAATCCGAATAGGGACCATTTGTCGACGTGCTATGACATGCGCTCGGATTCATCCAGAAATGGTTCCTTATGGCCTTGAACTTTGAATCAGTTGTCGAAAATCCGGGATCAGAAAGTAAGTCTTGAACAGCAGTTCGACCTTCAAGCATACTCACCACTTGGGACATTGTTGGCCTTAAAGTTGGGGCGGCGTTTGTACACAAAAGTGCAACGTTCAGCATTACCATTGCCTCCTCTGAAGAGTATGCGGATCCTAAGTCAGGATCGACTAACTCTAGTAGGCTGCCTCTTTCTTGCAAAACATAGGCCTGATGAAAACAAACAACATTGATAGAAATCAAATATTGAAATGAAATGACAGAGAAGTTGCATTGTGATCATAATTCATAGCAAAGGAAAAAGATGGACTTTTGCGAGTATTTATTTACCCAGTCGAGAAGATATACGAAGTCTTCCTTTGGCCTGTAGTTTGTGTTGCTTTTACCACTGACTACTTCAAGAGCGACCACTCCAAAGCTATAGACATCTGCTTTGTAAGTTAAGTAACCACGCATAGCATACTCAGGAGCCATATAACCTCTGCAAAGCCAAATTTTACGAAATATTGTTCAGTATCAAACAATAAAGAGATTCAAACACGTGAGTTTTTGTCTATTGGGAGGCACGTGCAGAAATTCAAACGCTCACATGATAAAACAGTGATTTGAGTTGAATAGGCTAAGATTTACAAGTTGCTAAGCTAATTTGAGAGGAGTGTTGCGAAGTTTCAAGTCTTTAAGTCCATTGTGATAAACCTCATCTTGTTAGTAAACTTACCCGAGTGAGTGTTAAAATGTGTAGGCGATATTATAGCATACGAAGCTTTATGAGAACTTACATAGTTCCTGCGATCTGAGTACTAATATGGGTTTTCCCATCCTCGTGAAGTTTAGCCAAGCCAAAATCTGATATTTTTGCATTAAGATCTTTGTCCAACAAAACGTTGCTAGTTTTGATGTCTCGATGAACTATTTTCAGTATTGATTCCTCATGAAGGTACACCAATCCTCTAGCAATGCCAAGGCAAATTTTCCTCCTTGTTGGCCAGTCTAACTTCTGCTTTTGTGCTGTATCCTTTCCTGCTAAAACAAGAGGCTTACCAAAAACGGCGTTTACGTAATTATAGGAAGAAAATCTTAGCCTGAGTAAAGTATGAAACTCACCAAAAAGGGCTCGCGACACACAATTATTTTCCATGTACTCGTATATTAGAATTAATTGATTTCCTTCAATGCAACACCCGTAAAGCTTTACTAGGTTCGGGTGTTGTAGTGCAGATATCATTCCTATTTCAGTAACAAATTCACGCGTTCCTTGTTTAGATTTTGAGGAGAGTTGCTTCACTGCTATTATAGTTCCATCTGATAACAGACCCTGAAGATCAAAAGAAAGTCAAAAATTCATGTGGGATGGTAGAATATATCGAGAAAAAAGAAGATAGTGGTTCTTAAGTTATAGTTAAAGGAAACGAGAGTACCTTGTAAACTGAACCGAAACCACCCTCACCAATCTTGTTCGCGGGATCGAAGTTCTTAGTCGCAGCCTTGATCTGTCTTAATGTGAATAGACCCGTTTGTAGGTCAAGGCCTCGAAGCTCTATTTTATGTTACAGACAGAGAATATTATCAGAAGACATAGACATATCACATATATGTAAGAATTCTTACTCTCTAATCTATATTGTCTGAAAGTTAACTTTTTAGGATGAGTAGTACCTCTATATGCTGCTGATGTTTTTCCACCAAGATATCCCTTGTTATGTAAGATGCCAAGAATCAGAAGTACAAGACATCCTGCTCCAGCTATTGGTCCGGCAATAATACCATATTTTATTTTTTTGTGATGAGTTGGAGGTTTAAAATCTGCACTTCAAAAGAATGAAAATCAGTTGAGAATCCGAAAGGATAGGAGTTTTTAGCAAGAAACAATAAGTAATAGGTCGCAACAAATCAAGATGTACTGATATGAAAAAAGGAAAAAGGCATACTAGGATGTACTGATATAGCTGATATAAGAGGACCATAAGTTCCTCTTATTGGGATGCCTGTAGTCCCTCTTCCAGCCCAATAAAGATGGATTTTCAATGTACGGGTCGTTACCGCCACAGTGAAAGTCTCTACTATGGGTCTACCTGGGCCACCAGCTTTAGCAGAAATATCATAATCCTTTAAAACCAACTTTCCCTGCATTCATATACAGTACAAGATTAGCAACATAATGCAACAAAACTTAAGCACAAAATACTTCAGCATATTGTATAGTTTTGGCAATATTTACCTGCAAATAGACGTCGAATACTCGTCTACCAAGGCTGTCGAAGGAACTATCGTTCGTAAACACAATTTCAGCGAAATGAAGTTTCACGGTGTAGTTTCCTTTGAGGAGACAAAGGCCGTAGTAAGTGAGAGAGAGGGGAGATGCACGGGCGGTTTTGTACAGTTCTGTTGCTGGGCCACTGACGTTATGGAGAGAAGAAACATTTGTTTCGATGTACTTGTCAGAGTCGAGATCGTTGTCCAAAAAGTTGCCAGTGCTGCTAAATGCCCAGTTATGCCGACTGTAAGAAAACGTTGAAGCACCTCTGGCTTCTAAATCAGCTTCATAAACGGTATTACTATCGGTGGTTACATCGTTTCCACCACAATTGATGCGCAGTGAGTAATATTCTGTTAGTCAACATGAGATAATGTTACTTCATTTATAAAGAAGATAGATATATCAAAGAACAGATTCATGGCAATTCTGTTGTCGCTATTTTATTGTCGTTGAAGACTGAAAGAACTGAAAGTAGTTAACTGTATACTCACGATTTTCTGGTTCCTGACATGGAAAATCTTGCTTCAGACACGTATGGATTCTACCCCTATGCATGCCCAAGGAAAATAAGACAAAATGATTAAGATTCCGAATGCTATTATAAAGAAAAATAAACGATCCAAATTAAACATGCATGACGAATACAAAATCTAAGGCGTAAAATGGCAGATAGACTTACAATTTATTAGCTGATGATGAATAACTCTCCACCATGTTTCTGGAGCATATAAAGCGAAAAACTCAACATCAGAAGAAACTTTCAGAAAATTGATAAAGTAAAATGTAAAACGACTTACATGCTCCCTTGAGAGCATTCACCTCGGGATGAGCTCTCTGCTGTAAAATTGTTATAAGAGATATCCCTGTTCTTGGAATAGTAAGATAAGAGAAAAATGTTAAATACTTTGATTAAAGAGAAAAAGGTATAACTATAAACTGTCACTATTATTTCCAAGAAGAAAGACGATGCCGCACGAAATGATGGATGGTATTAAAGAGAAAGAAGAAGAAGGTACAGGGAAACTCTTTGTTTTATATGAAACTGAAACAGAGTACAACTTGAAAAAGGATCCTTACGCGTTCTTGTTTCTTGACAAAAACCATTGTGGAATTAGTCCAGTGAGTTTGTTTCCAGTCAGATACCTACGAATCGCAAATAGTTGTTAATTTGTCATTGTTCATCATATATGCTCAGAGAGTGAAGAATAAATGAATAGAAACTCAAAGCAAAAGAATCAAAAAGAACCGGAACTTACAGAAAGTCGACCTTTTCAAGATGGACGAAAGAAGCTGGAATTTCTCCAGTCAAGTTGTTAAAACTAAGGTCCCTACATTTGATATTACAGTGTAAAACTTTATTAACATCTAAGATTGTACAACTACTGCAAAATTCATCCCAAGAAATGCATGTAACATAAATTTTAGATTTGAGGTACTAAAGGAACCAACTTTATCTAAAATACTTACAGAGTTTTCAACTTTTTCATGTTTCCGACATATTCGGGAATCTCTCCATGTAGTAAGCAACTCCTTAATATCCTACGCAAAACACTCGAGTTTAATAGTCTCATGATGGTACTTCACTGCAAATAACTAGAGGCCAAAAATAAGAAAACTCACAACACTTTCATGGACTTCAAACTGCTCACTAGGGGAAAAGTAGACCCTCCACCCGTTAAATCACTAATCCTCCTGAAATTCACAAGAGACAGACAAGAATCTTCGCATACGTACAAAAAAGAATCTGGGAAGAGGGAATGACGTTTGAAGCCACTTACAAATCAGTTAGGCTTGTCAGGGCAGAGATAGAAGAAGGGATTGGCCCCTTTAGAGAGCAGCCTTGAATGTGGCTGCAACATAAGCACGGAATTGTAAACATTGAAGCTGCAATTCTCGCTTGAACTCTCATCTCATCAGAAAATAAAACTAGTCAAATTCAACTTGGATAAAAGATGTGGATTACAGTTTTTCAATGTGCGTCCAGTTGCTGATAAACTCCGGTATCTTTCCTGTGAAGTTATTGTCACTTATTCTCCTAAAAAATTAAAAAAATTAATATTCAAGGTATAAGTCATTCGCCTAAACAACCAAGTAAGTTAACTGGAACTTGAACTCAGAATAACTTAACAAAAAATATTTGGATCAGAGAACAGAAACGTGAGTGGTAAATGAAAAGATAAAGAGACATCCCTTGGAAAAAGTTTCTCCGTTTCTCAAGTTTAATAGACAAACTAAGAGGGGGAACTCGGCATAAGAACGTAAACATGATTAGGAACAAATGACTGCATCACATGTTTTAGGATGTTATAAAAGTAAAATTGATCAAGGAATGAGGATTATGTTATACACAAGTCTATAACTTGGTTTTTATTGACAAAGAGGCTCAAAATGAACAAATATAATACTCACAAATCAGTTAAGGAGGTCAGTTTGGCCAATGCCACCGGCAGTTCCCCTGTGAACGCATTTGACGACAAAACACTGATAGAAGTAAACGATTAATGAGCATAATTTCGAAGGCAGTAAGCTCTCAAGAAACAGAATCCAGAATAAGCATGGAAAACACTTACAATTTTTGTAAATTGACCAAGAGCCCGATATCCGAAGGAATTGATCCAGTAAACTGATTTCCCTCAAGACTCCTGCACTCAAAATCTCAACATCAGTTAAATATAAAACGAGCAATGATAAATAGTTGATACATTGTAAAAGTAAATAAGCAACATACATAACACTTGGAACATTATAAGCAACTACAAGGCAACTCAGAATGATTTTTTTTCAAAATATTCTTTAAAATAGAAAATAAAGATTGCAGAAGGTTACTAGAGATTGAATCATACAGGTTTACGAGGGTGGTAATTCTGGTGATAACCTTTGGGAATGCACCAGATAATCTGTTTCCCATAAAAGACCTGCATTTAGTAAAATCCAGTACACAATTTAGTTTTTATCTTCTCATGGTATAATTGTGGTAAAAGTATGTACAAGGCAAATGAAGGAATGAGCTGAAAGCAGAATTCACAGAAAATTACACATCCACCAAACGCATTTTAGCCCACTGAGGAGGTATGGAACCATTGAGCAAATTGCGACTAAGGTCCCTGCAGGAAGAAAAAGCACAGAACTGAAAACGTTGCAAGCTTGAAGCCAACAACGGCATGTATCATTCCTCGATCGCAATAAGAGGATCATAATGCAGTTGTAATATACAGTCTTATTCGACAATCACTCACAAATGTGTAAGGTGGCGAAGCCTGGCGAATTCCGGAGGAAGGCCTCCTGTTAGATTCTGTGCTTTCAAAGCACTGCGAAGAGTATTATCAAAGTTAGAAACACACGTAATGCTATCCATACAATAACAGTCTATGCAGAAGGTTCACACTGCTGTTTAGCCAAAGATCTTTAACTACTTCCAAAAAGACAATTTTTTACGCAAACATAACGTTTTTACATCATAAATGTCAAGAGTGAGTCTTTGTGCAGGCAAACACAAGATCAAACTAATTGGAGAGAAATTAGCCTTATTTCAAAGGTGTAATCAAATTGCAGCCAGCCAATACACCGTATCGATCAAACAAATTTATTTTCATTTGCATATAGTTCAGTTAATATTAGTTAATACCATTTGAGATATACTTAAAACTTCAAAGTAAGGAGCAACCAAATGTTTCAGGTAGTATCCTACATTCCTACTTAAGTGCTGCAAGAACAAGTTATTGCCCCACCATAGTGAAAAACTAAAAAGACACCATATTTGTCCTTTACACCATGAAACACACTTTAGTTCTCACTCGTGAATACAGTAAAATAATAAAGGCGAGGACTTTGGAATATGAACACACGTGGACCCTCAGCCGTCCATTGCACAGCTGGATGAGTGAATTTACAGTCAAGAAAGTCAACCACTGACTCATCAATTGTTGACTGTCTACTCAGTCAACGCCCTCTTCTCAGAAAGCTTTAAGGTACATACAACTACTCATGAAGCATTAATTTTCACAGTACTAAGAATCTAAATCCACAAGCACCATAACTAAAGATAATCATCACAAACCAGTTTTGCTCATACACTAATAAAACCACACACAAAACTCCTAAATTACACACACTTCTCTCCACATAAAAAGAAAAAAAGAAAGATATCTAATTTTATTTTTTCTTACTCAAATTTGACAACACCCCTCAAATCAAGAAGCAACACCCCTCAAATCAAGAAGCAAAGCATTGTGTACCCTTTACACATATGAACAAACAAAAAAACATTAATTACAACAATATCTTCACACTCAACATAAATGATGAGAGAGAAAGAAGGTGTAAGAATTTGTAAACATACATGCTAACAACATGGCAAGTTGAGTTCTGATTAACAGAGCAATTGCAAGTGACAGAGCTCTCAAATCCTTTCATTGTAATAGGCAAACTCCAATTGCCTTCTCCACTGCAAGGATCCTTGTTAAAGTCCCAATCTTTTTTCCCCAATTTTCTGCCTATCTCCTTCAAAGCACTCACTAACAAACAAAAAAGCTCACATTAATCATTTTCTCTATCTGGCATTTAATAAAAATAGAAAAAGATTTGATCTTTATCAAAAAAAAAAAAAAAAAAAAAAAAATTTGAAATAACAAAATATGGTTACTAAAATCAGTTGGTTAATTACCTTCATCTTGGTGAAGCTTCTGACTTGGCACTGAAATTGGTTCTGAGCATACAATCAAGAAAAGAGAATAGATAAAGTATGTAATAATTATGAACTTTTTCATCATAAAATTTGCATAAAACTCAGCTCATTAGCTATATGTACATGGCTATAGGCTCATAAGCTCAATGACATTTTGCTAATACTTTTATAGTGATGTTGATAAAATGAAAATAAAAAAGATCATCAATGAGTTAGATATACAGTAGAATGAGAAGGGGACTGGAGTGAAGTGACAGCAATATTATTGTCTGGTACATCTTTTATAGTTGGAATTAATTGCATGCAAAGTCTTTTTTACTTTTTATTTGTTTGTTTCTGTCAGAGAGGTATGAGGCTATTGTTCTCTTTTTCCTATTTTTGTTTAGGAGTTGGGAGTTGGTATTACTTATTGCCTAATCCTGCTCCACTAGACTGATTAAAGTTTCATTTACACATGTATCAGTTTATAAAATATTTAAAATTTGTTGTTGTCTTTTAATGATGTTTTTTCAAAATGTATTGCAAACATATTAGTAATTCTGTTTATTTTTTAGTAAGAGATGATATTATTTCAAAATGAAATAATATGGAGGTATAAATAGGACATGGATGACGTGCTAAATAAGAAGTCTTGAGATATGAGATGGTGTTTGTTTTGTTGTTTCAAACGAGAACAAATGAAATTATTTTAAATTTTAAATGATTCATCTTTTCAGGATTGAAAATTGAAATAACTGAAAATGGTGCATTGAACAAGTCAAGTCCATGAGTTAAATGTATTTCTGTGTTTTTTATTACTCATATTTTAGCAAAAGTTTTTCCATTGAGATAGTTTAAACTTTAAGATACGTTCACATTAATTTACAGTGCCCATTTTTCTTAAAGACCTATTATTCTTAAAATAGCATGAGAGGGACGAATGTTTATTTATGTTGCTGAAAAAGAGCAGACATAAATAAAGAACTTTTTCTACAATTACTATATACTTCTAAATTAAAGGAGTTAAGGAACTAGCACTATCCCCAGTAGCAAGGCAAATGTGCTAAAGCATTTAAAGCAGTATAATTAGTAAGACTAGGTGCAGTATATTTAATATTCACGGTTTAAATGAGAATGGTTCAACGAAAAAAATTGTTTGTACTGTCAAAAGTGAGCTTTTCTCCTTTCCTTCTCCCGGGCATCCTCGAATATTTTAAGCATTATCAATTATCCTAAAAAAGTATCAAAATATTTTTATTTTTGACTATAGTAAAACGCAATATAAAAGTGGTTTTTAATTAAGTACCTTGTGTGGATTAGCGCTTTCTCAAAAAATATCAAAACTTTTCTATTTTCGACTATGTGAAAACAAAATATAGAAGTTCTATCCACATCAATTGGAACAACGGTTTTTACGTTTCTTTTGGAAAATATGTCAAAAATATCTAGATACATTACAAAAATCTAATATATTGGTGAGCCAAAATATTCATCAAATTCAAGAACTTGATTCATGGATCACATTATATAATTTTGATAAATTAATGGGATCTACGGCCATATGTTTACCCCCTCGTTTTAATTAATAAACATATATAGTATTTGAATAGTTGCAGAAACACCATTCATTGAATTACAAAAAATACAAAATACTTATAAAGTTTTAGATTACAAGGTTAGCCCTTATAGTTTTGAAATCATTAAAGTTATGCCTGATTCTAAATTTTATGCTTTTTAAACTCAGAGAGAAATTTGTTGTTCACGGAAATCGTGCAGAATTTTGAGGCAAGAGTTGAATTCTTTATTTTAAACGATATTATCCCACTACAGTGCTAACGGAATTCTGGCAATCCTTCCCAAAATACAACAACATATAATCTCAATAAAGCAGCACAACAATTATTTAATAACGAATAAAAAAGAAAATTTTAAACTCTCAAAACAAAATAGAAAGAAAGAAAGAAAGAAAATGTATTGAATAAATGATTTGACACGGGGTCTATTTATAATATACGAAAAGTTGGCTTGGGGTTGATTGGAGTCATTGAACACACACGGCTGAAGCTTCGTCACACCTATTCGTTGAGTGGCGAGGAAATTAAAGACTTTTCGCCTCTGACTAGGTGTCTAAGTGGCGAAAAACTTTTGCTGACTGGACACAGCTCTCTACTGACTGAAAACAACTCACGGATTAATTATTTATTTATCACCATTTTATTAAATAAAATTAATTTTCTTAATAAAATTTTATCTAAAAAAATTAATCTTTTAGGGGAAGCCCAAAGTCCAGGCCCGAGCCTGGGGTCCACGACCCCAAACTCCGACCCAGGCTTAGCCAACGTCGGGCCAGACGGAAGGGTCCAAGCCCTTGTCAGAGGAGAAATGTTTTATGCTTTTTAAACTCGAGAGAAATCTTCATAGTTATTTAAATAATATAAGGGATTTCTGCATTTATACTGACTTTTATATTTTACTATATCCACTCGAAAAAGAGAAATGTTAATCATAAAAAGTATAGAATATTGGAATTTAATTGATTAAATAATTTCCTATGTAAAAGAAAAATAAAAAGCTGAACAAATTTTCTGGGTCATTTAACAACGTTTTCTCCCTTCATTTATATCAGAATATGCTCATAGTTATATGTAATACAAAGTGCTGTCTAAATATTAAATTTGAGTCACTCAGTTAAAGTAATTTAAACACTTTTCGCCTCTGACTAGGTGTCTAAGTGGCGAAAAACAACTCACGAATTAATTATTTATTTATCACAATTTAATTAAATAAAATTAATTTTCTTGATTAAATTTTGTCTAAAAAAATTAATCTTTTAGGGGAAGCCCAAAGTCCAGGCCCGAGCCTGGGGTCCACGACCCCAAACTCCGACCCAGGCTTAGCCAACGTCGGGCCAGACAGAAGGGTCCAAGCCCTTGTCAGAGGAGAAATGTTTTATGCTTTTTAAACTCGAGAGAAATCTACATAGTTATTTAAATAATATGAGGGATTTCTGCATTTATACTGACTTTTATATTATACTATATCCACTCGAAAAAGAGAAATGTTAATCATAAAAAGTATAGAAGATTGGAATTTAATTGATTAAATAATTTCCTATGTAAAAGAAAAATAAAAAGCTGAACAAATTTTCTGGGTCATTTAAAACGTTTTCTCCCTTCATTTATATCAGAATATGCTCATAGTTATATGTAATACAAAGTGCTGTCTAAATATTAAATTTGAGTCACTCAGTTAAAGTAATTTAAAGACTTTTCGCCTCTGACTAGGTGTCTAAGTGGCGAAAAACAACTCACGAATTAATTATTTATTTATCACAATTTAATTAAATAAAATTAATTTTCTTGATTAAATTTTGTCTAAAAAAATTAATCTTTTAGGGGAAGCCCAAAGTCCAGGCCCGAGCCTGTGGTCCACGACCCCAAACTCCGACCCAGGCTTAGCCAACGTCGGGCCAGACGGAAGGGTCCAAGCCCTTGTCAGAGGAGAAATGTTTTATGCTTTTTAAACTCGAGAGAATTCTACATAGTTATTTAAATAATATGAGGGATTTCCGCATTTATACTGACTTTTATATTTTACTATATCCACTCGAAAAAGATAAATGTTAATCATAAAAAGTATAGAAGATTGGAATTTAACTGATTAACTAATTTCCTATGTAAAAGAAAAATAAAAAGCTAAACAAATTCTCTGGGTCATTTAACAACGTTTTCTCCCTTCATTTATATCAGAATATGCTCATAGTTATATGTAATACAAAGTGCTGTCTAAATATTAAATTTGAGTCACTCAATTAAAGTAATTTAAAGACTTTTCGCCTCTGACTAGGTGTCTAAGTGGCAAAAAACAACTCACGAATTAATTATTTATTTATCACAATTTAATTAAATAAAATTAATTTTCTTGATTAAATTTTGTCTAAAAAAATTAATCTTTTAGGGGAAGCCCAAAGTCCAGGCCCGAGCCTGGGGTCCACGACCCCAAACTCAGACCCAGGCTTAGCCAACGTCGGGCCAGACGGAAATGTCCAAACCCTTGTCAGAGGAGAAATGTTTTATGCTTTTTAAACTCGAGAGAAATCTTCATAGTTATTTAAATAATATGAGGGATTTCTGCATTTATACTGACTTTTATATTTTACTATATCCACTCGAAAAAGAGAAATGTTAATCATAAAAAGTATAGAAGATTGGAATTTAACTGATTAACTAATTTCCTATGTAAAAGAAAAATAAAAAGCTGGACAAATTCTCTGGGTCATTTAACAACGTTTTCTCCCTTCATTTATATCAGAATATGCTCATAGTTATATGTAATACAAAGTGCTGTCTAAATATTAAATTTGAGTCACTCAATTAAAGTAATTTAAAGACTTTTCGCCTCTGACTAGGTGTCTAAGTGGCGAAAAACAACTCACGAATTAATAATTTATTTATCACAATTTAATTAAATAAAATTAATTTTCTTGATTAAATTTTGTCTAAAATAATTAATCTTTTAGGGGAAGCCCAAAGTCCAGGCCCGAGCCTGGGGTCCACGACCCCAAACTCCGACCCAGGCTTAGCCAACGTCGGGCCAGACGGAAGGGTCCAAGCCCTTGTCAGAGGAGAAATGTTTTATGCTTTTGAAACTCGAGAGAAATCTTCATAGTTATTTAAATAATATGAGGGATTTCTGCATTTATACTGACTTTTATATTTTACTATATCCACTCGAAAAAGAGAAATGTTAATCATAAAAAGTATAGAAGATTGGAATTTAACTGATTAACTAATTTCCTATGTAAAAGAAAAATAAAAAGCTGAACAAATTCTCTGGGTCATCTAACAACGTTTTCTCCCTTCATTTATATCAGAATATGCTCATAGTTATATGTAATACAAAATGCTGTCTAAATATTAAATTTGAGTCACTCAATTAAAGTAATTTAAAGACTTTTCGCCTCTGACTAGGTGTCTATGTGGCGAAAAACAACTCACGAATTAATAATTTATTTATCACAATTTATTTAAATAAAATTAATTTTCTTGATTAAATTTTGTCTAAAATAATTAATCTTTTAGGGGAAGCCCAAAGTCCAGGCCCGAGCCTGGGGTCCACGACCCCAAACTCGAAAAAGAGAAATGTTAATCATAAAAAGTATAGAAGATTGGAATTTAATTGATTAAATAATTTCCTATGTAAAAGAAAAATAAAAAGCTAAACAAATTCTCTGGGTCATTTAACAACGTTTTCTCCCTTCATTTATATCAGAATATGCTCATAGTTATATGTAATACAAAGTGCTGTCTAAATATTAAATTTGAGTCACTCAATTAAAGTAATTTAAAGACTTTTCGCCTCTGACTATGTGTCTAAGTGGCGAAAAACAACTCACGAATTAATTATTTATTTATCACAATTTAATTAAATAAAATTAATTTTCTTGATTAAATTTTGTCTAAAAAAAATTAATCTTTTAGGGGAAGCCCAAAGTCCAGGCCCGAGCCTGTGGTCCACGACCCCAAACTCCGACCCAGGCTTAGCCAACGTCGGGCCAGACGGAAGGGTCCAAGCCCTTGTCAGAGGAGAAATGTTTTATGCTTTTTAAACTCGAGAGAAATCTACATAGTTATTTAAATAATATGAGGGATTTCTGCATTTATACTGACTTTTATATTTTACTATATCCACTCGAAAAAGAGAAATGTTAATCATAAAAAGTATAGAAGATTGGAATTTAACTGATTAACTAATTTCCTATGTAAAAGAAAAATAAAAAGCTAAACAAATTCTCTGGGTCTTTTAACAACGTTTTCTCCCTTCATTTATATCGGAATATGCTCATAGTTATATGTAATACAAAGTGCTGTCTAAATATTAAATTTGAGTCACTCAATTAAAGTAATTTAAAGACTTTTCGCCTCTGACTAGGTGTCTAAGTGGCGAAAAACAACTCACGAATTAATTATTTATTTATCACAATTTAATCAAATAAAATTAATTTTCTTGATTAAATTTTGTCTAAAATAATTAATCTTTTAGGGGAAGCCCAAAGTCCAGGCCCGAGCCTGGGGTCCACGACCCCAAACTCAGACCCAGGCTTAGCCAACGTCGGGCCAGACGGAAGGGTCCAAGCCCTTGTCAGAGGAGAAATGTTTTATGCTTTTTAAACTCGAGAGAAATCTTCATAGTTATTTAAATAATATGAGGGATTTCTGCATTTATACTGACTTTTATATTTTACTATATCCACTCGAAAAAGAGAAATGTTAATCATAAAAAGTATAAAAGATTGGAATTTAACTAATTAACTAATTTCCTATGTAAAAGAAAAATAAAAAGCTGAACAAATTCTCTGGGTCATTTAACAACGTTTTCTCCCTTCATTTATATCAGAATATGCTCATAGTTATATGTAATACAAAGTGCTGTCTAAATATTAAATTTGAGTCACTCAATTAAAGTAATTTAAAGACTTTTCGCCTCTGACTAGGTGTCTAAGTGGCGAAAAACAACTCACAAATTAATAATTTATTTATCACAATTTAATTAAATAAAATTAATTTTCTTGATTAAATTTTGTCTAAAATAATTAATCTTTTAGGGGAAGCCCAAAGTCCAGGCCCGAGCCTGGGGTCCACGACCCCAAACTCCGACCCAGGCTTAGCCAACGTCGGGCCAGACGGAAGGGTCCAAGCCCTTGTCAGAGGAGAAATGTTTTATGCTTTTGAAACTCGAGAGAAATCTTCATAGTTATTTAAATAATATGAGGGATTTCTGCATTTATACTGACTTTTATATTTTACTATATCCACTCGAAAAAGAGAAATGTTAATCATAAAAAGTATAGAAGATTGGAATTTAACTGATTAAATAATTTCCTATGTAAAAGAAAAATAAAAAGCTGAACAAATTCTCTGGGTCATCTAACAACGTTTTCTCCCTTCATTTATATCAGAATATGCTCATAGTTATATGTAATACAAAATGCTGTCTAAATATTAAATTTGAGTCACTCAACTAAAGTAATTTAAAGACTTTTCGCCTCTGACTAGGTGTCTAAGTGGCGAAAAACAACTCACGAATTAATAATTTATTTATCACAATTTAATTAAATAAAATTAATTTTCTTGATTAAATTTTGTCTAAAATAATTAATCTTTTAGGGGAAGCCCAAAGTCCAGGCCCGAGCCTGGGGTCCACGACCCCAAACTCCGACCCAGGCTTAGCCAACGTCGGGCCAGACGGAAGGTTCCAAGCCCTTGTCAGAGGAGAAATGTTTTATGCTTTTTAAACTCGAGAGAAATCTTCATAGTTATTTAAATATATGAGGGATTTCTGCATTTATACTGACTTTTATATTTTACTATATCCACTCGAAAAAGAGAAATGTTAATCATAAAAACTATAGAATATTGGAATTTAACTGATTAACTAATTTCCTATGTAAAAGAAAAATAAAAAGCTGAACAAATTCTCTGGGTCATCTAACAACGTTTTCCCCCTTCATTTATATCAGAATATGCTCACAGTTATATGTAATACAAAATGCTGTCTAAATATTAAATTTGAGTCACTCAATTAAAGTAATTTAAAGACTTTTCGCCTCTGACTAGGTGTCTAAGTGGCGAAAAACAACTCACGAATTAATAATTTATTTATCACAATTTAATTAAATAAAATTAATTTTCTTGATTAAATTTTGTCGAAAATAATTAATCTTTTAGGGGACGCCCAAAGTCCAGGCCCGAGCCTGGGGTCCACGACCCCAAACTCCGACCCAGGCTTAGCCAACGTCGGGCCAGACGGAAGGGTCCAAGCCCTTGTCAGAGGAGAAATGTTTTATGCTTTTTAAACTCGAGAGAAATCTTCATAGTTATTTAAATAAAATGAGGGATTTCTGCATTTATACTGACTTTTATATTTTACTATATCCACTCGAAAAAGAGAAATGTTAATCATAAAAAGTATAGAAGATTGGAATTTAATTGATTAACTAATTTCCTATGTAAAAGAAAAATAAAAAGCCGAACAAATTCTATGGGTCATTTAACAACGTTTTCGCCCTTCATTTATATCAGAATATGCTCATAGTTATATGTAATACAAAGTGCTGTCTAAATATTAAATTTTAGTCACTCAATTAAAGTAATTTAAATACTTTTCGCCTCTGACCAGGTGTCTAAGTGGCGAAAAACAACTCACGAATTAATTATTTATTTATCACAATTTAATTCAATAAAATTAATTTTCTTGATTAAATTTTGTCTAAAAAAATTAATCTTTTAGGGGAAGCCCAAAGTCCAGGCCCGAGCCTGGGGTCCACGATCCCAAACTCCGACCCAGGCTTAGCCAACGTCGGGCCAGACGGAAGGGTCCAAGCCCTTGTCAGAGGAGAAATGTTTTATGCTTTTTAAACTCGAGAGAAATCTACATAGTTATTTAAATAATATGAGGGATTTCTGCATTTATACTGACTTTTATATTTTACTATATCCACTCGAAAAAGATAAATGTTAATCATAAAAAGTATAGAGATTGGAATTGAACTGATTAACTAATTTCCTATGTAAAAGAAAAATAAAAAGCTAAACAAATTCTCTGGGTCATTTAACAACGTTTTCTCCCTTCATTTATATCAGAATATGCTCATAGTTATATGTAATACAAAGTGCTGTCTAAATATTAAATTTGAGTCACTCAATTAAAGTAATTTAAAGACTTTTCGCCTCTGACTAGGTGTCTAAGTGGCGAAAAACAACTCACGAATAAATTATTTATTTATCACAATTTAATTAAATAAAATTAATTTTCGTGATTAAATTTTGTCTAAAAAAATTAATCTTTTAGGGGAAGCCCAAAGTCCAGGCCCGAGCCTGGGGTCCACGACCCCAAACTCCGACCCAGGCTTAGCCAACGTCGGGCCAGACGGAAGGGTCCAAGCCCTTGTCAGAGGAGAAATGTTTTATGCTTTTTAAACTCGAGATAAATCTTCATAGTTATTTAAATAATATGAGGGATTTCTGCATTTATACTGACTTTTATATTTTACTATATCCACTCGAAAAAGAGAAATGTTAATCATAAAAAGTATAGAAGATTGAAATTGAACTAATTAACTAATTTCTTATGTAAAAGAAAAATAAAAAGCTGAACAAATTCTCTGGGTCATCTAACAACGTTTTCTCCTTTCATTTATATCAGAATATGCTCATAGTTATATGTAATACAAAGTGCTGTCTAAATATTAAATTTGAGTCACTCAATTAAAGTAATTTAAAGACTTTTCGCCTCTGACTAGGTGTCTAAGTGGCGAAAAACAACTCACGAATTAATAATTTTTTTATCACAATTTAATTAAATAAAATTAATTTTCTTTATTAAATTTTGTCTAAAATAATTAATCTTTTAGGGGAAGCCCAAAGTCCAGGCCCGAGCCTGGGGTCCACGACCCCAAACTCCGACCCAGGCTTAGCCAACGTCGGGCCAGACGGAAGGGTCCAAGCCCTTGTCAGAGGAGAAATGTTTTATGCTTTTTAAACTCGAGAGAAATCTTCATAGTTATTTAAATAATATGAGGGATTTCTAAATTTATACTGACTTTTATATTTTACTATATCCACTCGAAAAAGAGAAATGTTAATCATAAAAAGTATAGAAGATTGGAATTTAATTGATTAAATAATTCCCTATGTAAAAGAAAAATAAAAAGCTGAACAAATTTTCTGGGTCATTTAACAACGTTTTCTCCCTTCATTTATATCAGAATATGATCATAGTTATATGTAATACAAAGTGTTGTCTAAATATTAAATTTGGGTCACTCAATTAAAGTAATTTAAAGACTTTTCGCCTCTGACTTGGTGTCTAAGTGGCGAAAAACAACTCACGAATTAATTATTTATTTATCACAATTTAATTCAATAAAATTAATTTTCTTGATTAAATTTTGTCTAAAAAAATTAATCTTTTAGGGGAAGCCCAAAGTCCAGGCCCGAGTCTGGGGTCCACGATCCCAAACTCCGACCCAGGCTTAGCCAACGTCGGGCCAGACGGAAGGGTCCAAACCCTTGTCAAAGGAGAAATGTTTTATGCTTTTTAAACTCGAGAGAAATATTCATAGTTATTTAAATAATATGAGGGATTTCTGCATTTATACTGACTTTTATATTTTACTATATCCACTCTAAAAAGAGAAATGTTAATCATAAAAAGTATAGAAGATTGGAATTTAATTGATTAAATAATTTCCTATGTAAAAGAAAAATAAAAAGCTGAACAAATTTTCTGGGTCATTTAACAACGTTTTCTCCCTTCATTTATATCAGAATATGCTCATAATTATATGTAATACAAAGTGCTGTCTAAATATTAAATTTGAGTCACTCAATTAAAGTAATTAAAGACTTTTCGCCTCTGACTAGGTGTCTAAGTGGCGAAAAACAACTCACAAATTAATTATTTATTTATCACAATTTAATTAAATAAAATTAATTTTCTTGATTAAATTTTGTCTAAAAAAATTAATGTTTTAGGGGAAGCCCAAAGTCCAGGCCCGAGCCTGGGGTCCACGACCCCAAACTCCGACCCAGGCTTAGCCAACGTCGGGCCAGACGGAAGGGTCCAAACCCTTGTCAAAGGAGAAATGTTTTATGCTTTTTAAACTCGAGAGAAATCTTCATAGTTATTTAAATAATATAAGGGATTTCTGCATTTATACTGACTTTTATATTTTACTATATCCACTCGAAAAAGAGAAATGTTAATCATAAAAAGTATAGAAGATTGGAATTTAATTGATTAAATAATTTCCTATGTAAAAGAAAAATAAAAAGCTGAACAAATTTTCTGGGTCATTTAACAACGTTTTCTCCCTTCATTTATATCAGAATATGCTCATAGTTATATGTAATACAAAGTGCTGTCTAAATATTAAATTTGAGTCACTCAATTAATGTAATTTAAAGACTTTTCGCCTCTGACTAGGTGTCTAAGTGGCGAAAAACAACTCACGAATTAATTATTTATTTATCACAATTTAATTAAATAAAATTAATTTTCTTGATTAAATTTTATCTAAAAAAATTAATCTTTTAGGGGAAGCCCAAAGTCCAGGCCCGAGCCTGGGGTCCACGACCCCAAACTCCGACCCAGGCTTAGCCAACGTCGGCCAGACGGAAGGGTCCAAGACCTTGTCACAGGAGGAATGATTTATGCTTTTTAAACTCGAGAGAAATCTTCATAGTTATTTAAATAATATGAGGGATTTCTGCATTTATACTGACTTTTATATTTTACTATATCCACTCGAAAAAGAGAAATGTTAATAATAAAAAGTATAGAAGATTGGAACTTAATTGATTAAATAATTTCCTATGTAAAAGAAAAATAAAAAGTTGAACAAATTTTCTGGGTCATTTAACAACGTTTTCTCCCTTCATTTATATCATAATATGCTCATAGTTATATGTAATACAAAGTGCTGTCTAAATATTAAATTTGAGTCACTCGATTAAAGTAAAAGAACAAAGAGTCTTACATTTTTATCTTTTTTTTAACGAAAAAGACACTCCTATCGAATTTATATACTTCAGATCAACTTTACAGAACCCTGTTAAAAGTTAAAACAGATATAATTATTCAAGAAACCAACAAATTTCTTACTGAGATTCAATTTCTTTTGGTTTTTTTTTTCTTTTTCTTTTTCGAGTCAATTAAAAAGGCTCTCTAACAACTGTCAAAAGATTATAAAAATTAATGTCGTTGACCCAACAGTCAGCCTTGGCCTTTAATGAATTCCACAATCCACCACCAATTTTTTATTTTTTTATGGCATGATATAATAAAAATATACGAATGGTCAAATTATTTGACCTTGGTACTATTTGAAGAGGTTATACTTAATTTTGTTTTTGTCGTTGTGGGTTCACGCGTTTTCCAACACCTTCTGCATGCATAGTGTTTATGGATATTAACTTTACTCCAATAATGGACTTATAATGAAACGTTCATGTTGAACATGAGAGCTGACTGCAAAAATCTATTGATTATGATATGAATCCGACACAATCTTTAAAAGATGCAAATTTCTTATTATGGACTCTTCGTTACGTGTTTGTAAACTCTATTGCTGCATTTCCTGTATTAATTGGCCTATCCACCAATAATTAGGTTGAGTTATATGGGTTTAATAAAGGGGGCTTAGTAAAATATGACATTATGTTTTTGTGCAGGTTTTTACCTACTCTTGGCAATTTTATGCTTGATTGTCTTGACAAACACACTACTAGTGTATGGCAACTCACATGAATGATCTTCATTAGGTGATTTCGATTATACCTCAATTTAAGAGGACCACACCACATGATCATTTTGCTACAAGAAAATCAATCACTCTTCGAACTCTTTGCAAAGTTAGGTGCATCATGCACACACCCCACATCAACGTTCAACTTGCTTAACATATACCGGACTAGACAATGTCTTGCACCATATTTGGGATGTGCATCTGTTTTGGTTGTACTTTTTTTTTTTTTTTTTTTTTATGTTTATGTTGTATCGCGTATTTCTCGTTTTCATTTCATATATTAAAACTGTCATTTCACATCAGATAAAATGGCTTTGACCTTGTTCGAAAGAAGAAAAAAAAATTTAGCGCAATGAATTCAATTTCATGTAATTAAATTTGTAACAATAGTTATATTAAACCATTAATTTTACGAGCTAGTTTGACCAACTATAGTGATTGTTATCTAGATAGAAGTGCAAAAAATCGAGCATGAGACAACGAATTAATATTTTGAACACGATAATTTTTTCTGTTTTTTTAAGAATACTTTCCATGTTCAATATTTTTTCGGCCATTAGATCTTATATTGTATTTGAAGTTTAAGGTGTCGAACATTTTAGTCCTAAGAGAATTAATTGCCAAGACTTTTTGAACTCTAGTTTCTCATGATACTTTAAAATAAATCCTAGATTCTCAAATGTAAAATTTAATAACTCACTAGATCAATGATTAAAATTACAGAACACGTTCTCGTGATATTTTATATTTCATTATTTGCTTAGGAAAGCTAAAGAAAAAGTAGAACACCGCGTGATCATTTTCGAGAGATAGCGACGGATATGCTTTATTTTCTGGGATCCAATCCCATGGCCAATCGTTTTCTTTCTCAAAAAATGTGGTCTATGTTACATTTGAACGTAATTATAAGGGTTTTATTTCTTTTTTGGTCCTTTACATGGTTTTATTTTGATCTTTCTATGTGAAAAAGAAAAATCAAAATTCAGTCAACGGTTATTTTAAAAACTAGAATTGCAAACCCCAGTTCAAATTTACAAATTTGAATTGTAGTTTCTAAAAGATATGTCAATTGGAACTTAAAGAACAACTCCTCAATTTGAAAGGTTCATCGTGTGTCTCGAGTCAAAATCTGGCGAAATTGAGTGATCAATTCAGATGATGGACGATTTATTTAAATGAAAATTCTCCGCACTTGAAGATAAGGGCGCCTAAGAATATAAGATATAAGAAAAATGAAGCGAAGATTATAAAGGTTTGTCTATGATAATTTAGCTACTCATCAAATACCGCAGCATTATTTTTAAGATAGGTGTTAATCTCATTGATATTGACATTTCATGGATATGTGCATGTGAGGTGTAAGTGGACTTTCTTCTACAAGAAAGAAATGTAAGTGGATTTGAACTTTTGTCTCTCACCAATTTTACTGTTTGTTTCTAAGTTCTACTCTTGAAATTAATTAGGATGACATGATTTAATTTCTTTAAGGTAAATTTGAGTTATTTAATTTCTTTAAGGTAAAATTGAGTTACCGGATCTAAATTTGAAGGTATTTCAGATCTTGAAATCAATAAGTCTTACCAATAAATGGTGGACTTCTCTAAAGACGAAAATTTCAAAATTAGTTATTTTAATCGTTATCTGTGGATTATAACTTCATATGATGTTTGGATAATATAAACGCCTGATTTCCTTGGACAAAATACATCATATCACTTTTGCAAAGCGAGTTTATATACCTTTTAGAGAAATAAAGTTTTTAGTAGCAAAAACGGGACTAACACCACAAAACATTCATTTCGTGTTTGGAGGATATTATTTGCATTATTTTTCGGACAAAAGGCAAGAGGGTAATTAACTGTAAAATCTCTTTAATTCATAAACTTTTCACCTTTAGTTTTCTCAGATTGACTATACTTGAAGTCACATTTTCATTCCACCACAATTAGTTATCACATCAAAGTCTAACAAGGGTGTCATACAGAAGTTCATTCCACACATCAGGGACCCCGGGAAGGCACCAATGTGTACAATCCATGCCTTTGTGCCTAGAGTTACCATACAACGAAGGGTGGCCGTCAACCCTAAATTGCGATAGCATATTGATGTCTAGCAAGTGAACGTGCTTCCTCGCGCTCTTCAACACCTCCTCTAATACCACATTCGCCCGATTTAGACTTGTTGCTTGCTCCAACTTCTGAAAAGGTGCTCGTTCTCCGCCACATCGTCGTGCTTCTGGCACACCCCAATCACTAGCACTACAGAAGCAATTGAAAGCCATAAATTAAGAACCAAATTAAGCTAAGTAATTCAAACGTTCTTATATCAATTGTACTAAAGTCTTCTTAATTAAATATTGCATGGATACCAATATTAAAAATAAATAAGAAAATTGAACTCGTGTACTAACATGTGAAACAATCCATACAAATTCTAAAAAAATTTGGTATATTATTAATGAAGAGTTTACATAGTACTTACTTCCAGTGATCAGGAGAAACGCCTTGGAAAAAGATTTTAATTTTTCGGGTATCCACGTTTTCGTCTATCCATTTCGTCCAAGTCGTTAATGCTTTCTTATAGGCCGTGAACCGATCCATGTCTTTTTGTGTCACATTGCCATATTGAATTAAATTCCATCTGCATCATTGTATATTTTAGAACCCAAAAACAATAAAATTAAACAAAACAAAACAAACAAATTAAATTTTTCGTTAATTATTTTTTATCTTACGGTTGTTTTCTTCCGGTGTGAAGCCACCAATGCCATGTATCGAAGATCAAAATGTCACTCTCTAGCCATTGTTTCGCACTGGTTGCTACGGAGTCGAGTTTTAATACTTTTCCAGCTTTTTCATCGGCAATGTCCACGATGAACGCGTTACGCATGTACATTAGCGTGAAATTCATTTGCTGCAATGAGTAATTCGTAAATTAGTAGAAAATGAATATTTATTGCAATAACTTTAGTTGAGTCACACCATATGCACTCGTTGCATGAAACGAAGTCTCCTATTATCCATCGAGTGTTTAATAACTAGCTTAAACAATAGAAGCGGAACCATATGAAAGTACTAAGTAGAGGACAATTCATTAAATTTCCTTGCTTCATCAAAAAAAAAAAAAAAAAAAAAAAAAAAAAAAACTCCCTTGTTTTCAAAAACCTGCATCCGACTCATAATGTTATTTTTATTTCTCTTTGTATTTTTTGCAAAGGATCCCCTTATGTTTTTATAAATCATGCATCAAATCTCTCTCCTTTAATAAATAACCCCCTTGTTTTCTAAAATCTGCACCAAATTCCTTCATGTTGTTAGAAATCAACAAAAAACTCCCTCATGTTATCAAGAATTATATACAATGTACCCTCTAATGTTATTAAAGAAAATAACATCAACCCCTATATGGTTAAGGGGAAAGAGGGGTAAATTAACAAGGTCATATTTAATTAACATTTGATAAATACTTCTATTAAAAAAGGGAAATTTGGTGCATGCTCTTTGAATACACGAGGGGATTTCAAAAAATAACACAAAGAGTTTGGTGCAAATTTTCTAAAAATCAAGATTTAAGAACTTCTATTTGAACATCCACACCAAGAACAACTTTGTTTCACAATTTCCAATACATAGCCCGTATTTACAATTGCGAAAAATGTGACTTTTCTTTCATGAGAGTTGTAAGTTGCGACATTAATTATATGAAAATAAACTAATGATGTAATTAATTAAAGAGAATAATTACCTCGAAGAAAATGGTGGAGAGAGGGCCTTGCCTTGTAGGCGGGTAGTAGGAGGAGGCAGTGTGCGGTTGGGCAGCATGGATCATGCACGCCAAAGACTGCCACTGGTTGAGGCTTATTGAGTCCCCCACGAACATCATGCGCTTCCCCCTCATCCTCTCCCCAAATTCTCGACCATCCCACCTATACATGCATAAATCATATTCATATTATATAATTTTATAATATGTATATCACTTCTCAATTCTCATGCAATTAATGTGAATTGAAAGAAAAAAATAAAAAATAAAAAACTTTTTTATACAATATCTTCAACAAAAAGGATGGACTTTTATTTCTTAAATTGTAGAATACAGAATCACAAATTTAACAAAACCAGACAATCTCAATTACACAAAACTTAAGCTTCTAATTAGAAATATTTCACCAACAAAAATAATTGCCACTAAAGTTGTTTTTTTTTTTTTTTTGTTGGCAGTACATGTAAAAGAACAAAAGAAGCTCAACGTTAGCAGATAACCAATCGAGTTGACTTCATTGATATAGAGGAATCCAAATTTCATAAATGACGAAATAAAAAGTATGTACTTATAAAATAAATAACATGACGCGAATCTATACTTTTATTCTTTTATGTGAAAATAATAGAATATGCATGAAATCTCACAATTTTTTTGCCTAAAATGGTGTGTTAACCTCTACATTACTCGTAGATCTATGCCACATGTAACAATTATCGGTCCAATTCTTCTTTACTTAATATATTGGCACACCATTTGTGCACAACAAATTAAGTGTAAACAAGTACAATGTAATTATTTGATTCCTCAATTCTCTAACCGTCCACCACCTCGTGCATTAACATATTAATTCCGATTAAGCACTTGTGTCATGAAATTGAAGGTGTAACTACGTAAGAGAGAGTGACTAACGATTTGACACAGAAAAATCGAAGTGATGAATCGAGTAATATTCGTTCATCAATAATCTAGTAATTTTTAATCATGGAAACAGGTTTACCTTATTAAGTTACATTTCGTTGGTTTCCATCGATACTTTTGATAATCGTGATCTGGCCGTCCATTTGCCAAGCAATCGAACTGCTGCAGAATCAACGGACACCGTTTGGACTCATATAGAGGATACGAATCATCTAGGACCCACCTCCCTTCGTACACATTGCACCTCTTGTTTCTACCCTCCGGTTCTTTACGATGATGACATTCTGCATGTGCGATAATCAGAGAAGCTGTAACTGCAAGAACTGTAAAAATGGCAAAAGTAGAAGAACCCATATCAATTAGTGGAGGTGAGGGGAAAAAATTTAACTTAGATAAAAATGGAGTGGTGAAGAGTAGTTAATGAGTTTGTCCCCATTTGCTAGGTGTAAGTGTAACGTGTTTTATGTGATTAATTAATGTACCTAATTTATTTTTCTGAGTTTGTTCAATTAATTAGAGACATATTCAAGAAGCGTGGAGTTAATAATGTACGTTTGAGTTGTTTTCGTGGGAGTTCTTTAAATGTTTGCAAGCATGAATTTAATTATCACTATTCGTTACATTCTTCTTTTTTTTTTCTAGAGTAAATAATAGTAATAATTCAAGTTTTTAAATAGAATTGTCTACATAGTTTAAAAGTTGTTGCAAACACCATCTTTTCGCAAAAAATTCACCCACCTTTTACCTAGTCAGTGACTAGAACCCTGGAAAACCCTTAAATGTGGTGCTTGAGTTTGGCATATAATATTAACGTACGTCTAGTTTTAATTCATCACTTTCTTATTTGGTTCACTACGTTAATGGGATAATTTAATTGTTATTTCCAACTCATTTTTGGTCCACATAGTTGCATTTCAAGGATTATGTCCTGTAAGAAATTAAGAATTACAAGTTTTATGATTATTTATTATTTTGAAAATAAATTAATAATAGAAATATTAGTACTTTAATAAAAAAAGAAATCTCACTTGATTTCGCGCCCCTCTCCCAGACCTAAATTCCTAGCTCCGCCTCTGTCTACAAACCGCATGGTTTAGTTTTTAACCTCACCCGGTCGGGTTGACAAATTGTAACTCGCACAGTTTATGTATGATTGTATTTTCAACGTCAACTCGTCCAAATCCGCCCGTGAATGCTCCTAATATCTAATGTAATACTTTTGTGTTTTAAATCCTTAAATTTATTATTCGTATATTAAAGGTTTATACAAAATATAATTTTCTTGTGAATTACTTGAACGTACCGCTCTCCAACGGAAAACAAATTATTGTGTACTAATAGAAGGCCCGATGAGATTTCGTTGGTGATTGGACTAATAATGACTTAATTGAACATTCAAAAAATAATTTTAATTAAAAGGCAATATAACACTTAACATGCTAGTGTTTCTTTTTTCAATATCTAGAAATTTATGCAATTAATCTTGCAAAGGTGAGACCATTCATATTCGTATTGATTTCTCTCTCAGAGTATTTCTCTTGTTTTGTGACATGTTAGAAGCCACAGAGGTAATGTTTGCAAATTATTCTCAAAAAATAGAAGTTCACAACTAAGTTTTGTTTCGAAAGAAACTCTTAGTCATAAGTTAAGAGTGTCCGAAAAATCATTAAGAAGTTTTATTTTAATTTTTTTAATATATGTTAATTACTAAATTTTCGTGGGAGGTTTGTGTAGAATTAATTGGTATGGACGCAATCATCCTAAATAAAATCTATTCCTCAATCATGTTACTTTGGTCAATTTGCTTTAGTTTGATCTTTATAAAGTTTGAAGCTTGGTTAATTTGAGGAAATCTTCTAAAGACGAAAACAATAACTAGTACAGCAAGAGAAACAACAAGCTCATTCATACTCATAGTCATATACTCGTATATATGTAATTGCTTGAGAAAGCCTTAGCCCTCGAACTGCCAGGCCAGGGTACTGTCTTTATCTCTGATCAATTTCACTCACAATGGTCCAACAAATGTGGATTGGGCTAGCCGTAAAAGGACCTCATGGGCCTAAGCCGAACAAATATTCCAGTTTGTAAGTAAAGAGTGCAGGCTTTGTATTCCATGACTTTTATCAAATTAATAATTATAAAAGTTGAAACTTGAAACATACACTAAATAAATAGCAAAAACCCCATAAAATATTATCATAAATTTAATTTCTATGATTAAAGTCTATTTTGAATTTATTAAATAGATTAAAAGTATCATATATCTTTCAATAAACTTTTCGTATACTTGTTATTTGTGTAAGATCTATATTTTTTAGAAAAATTAAAATAAAAAAATAGGCAAAGCATCTTAAATTTTGGGCCGCAAACCTAACAACTTGGAGCATGAGATGTGCCTTTTGGCTCTTGCATATATGTCTTAGGTCTCGTGAAAGTTAAGCCGCAAAGAGCGGTCTCCCGGCGTTTTATGATGAAAAGAGCTTCTGAAATTAGAGGTGTGCAAACATAATCGAATCGATCGAATCGTTTCGAAATCGATCGAATGATCCGATTTAAAAATCGAATCGAATTTTCGATCCGATCTTTGGTTGTCACAGAAAAATCGAAACCCACTTCGATTCGATTTTCGATTTTAGGGGTTGATCATCGAATCGAATCGAAAATCGGATCTGTATTTTATTTTTAATATATATGTATAGAACATAATAAATTTAATGATGTATCCAGAATATTTGTGAATTTTGAAGTGTGACTTAATCTCTCTTATGTTTAATTATGTTTGAATTTAATATTTTATTGTTTGTGAATTATGTCGAATTGAGTAGAAGTATCACTTTGGGGTTGTGAATTTCCAATGATTGATGAATTAGAGAGTGTACATTATTTTTCTATTCTTTCATACATATTATCTTTAGTTTTAAATGCATATTCGAAGCGATATATTGCTTATTTTTTTAAAATTAAAATACAATAAATAAAAGGCTTATAATCGAAATCGGATCAAATCGAATCGAAATCAACTCGATTTAAATCGAATCGAATCGTTTCAAACGATTTGATTTTGATTGTCAGTTTCCCACAATCATAATCGAATGATCCTAGCTGATATGATCGATTCGATTCGATTTAATCGAAACGCATAGCCCTATCTGAAATACTAAAAACATATTAGACTATCAGCCTTCCAGCCCAATCTAAATGTCAAATTGTAAATAAGAATGGAATTTACACCAATGTAAACAAGATTTTGGGTTAACCAGTCCTTGGCCTTTAATTTATCTAGACCCAAAACAGAAGTGGCCATCCTCTTCGCGGAGATACGTACATATCTCCCTCCATGATATACCATTCCTCATTTTTATTGTTTTGATTAGGGGTTTTTAATTTTTTATTCTTGTAATATCTCTTTCTGTTAGTAATAAATCCTAATAATTATAGGAAAAAATAACTCATATGAAATTGTTTGAGTAATATCTCTTCGCGGAGATGCAGTAGTTCTTTCGTTTGCTTTTCAGCTTCTTGCGTGTGCATGGTCAATATTTATAGAACGTGCCGTCAGAAGGTCTTCATGCATGTTTGCCTAAATTCACAAAACATTGTAGGTTATTCACAAGTTTTCAAATGTTGTTAAAGATCGATTTTTACCATATTTTCACTAAATATTAAAATAGATTCAACTGTTGAAGTTGAGCATTTTTTTTTGCTCAAAGTGATCTATGTTATGTGTAAATAAATTTAATATATGTAATTACTCAGAATTGATTTGAGGTGAATGTATGACCTATGTTAAGTGTAAATGAATTCTAAAGTTACCTATTTAATTTGAAAAAAAACGGGTGGACATGTGAATATTCATCATAAGTCATAACACATAAAAACATAAAAATTGAGTTTCTTTTTTCTAGCTTGTCTGTCATTTTTTTATAATGTTTGGGTCCTTTCGGGTACCACTAGTCTCTTACAGGGGCAGGGGCAAGACTTTACATACCATGAGTTATGCTCCAAATTAAGCACAAATGCACCTTGCCGTATATATGGCTCAACCTTAGCCTAGGTCGGGGTCATGGGCCATGGGCTTGGTCTTTTTAGAGCTTGAGTTTCAGACTTTTTTTTATTATTTTTTTGTGAAAAAAACTAATTTTTGTTCAAATTAAACTATAAAAAATAAATAATTCATTCATTCGTGACATGCATGAGGCACCATAATGGGTGTGTTCAATAAACGAACAACCTTTCAGAGATCCGGTCAATAGCGAATGGTCATTAAACACACACTCAACAATGAATGAGTGCACGAGCAACACAAAGCAAGTGTGACGAAGTCTTCAGAGGTGTCTATATATCCATCCCAAAATCAACTTTTCGTGTATTATTATGATAGATCCCCTAGTTCCTTCAAAACTCTTTCATTCAATTTTTTTTTTTCTTTATTCCGGGAGTTTAAAACATTATGTTTGATTTGATGTTCATAATATTTACAGTGTTGGTACACTAAGATTGTTGTCATTGTATTTATAAAAACGATTGCCTAAATATTCTTTAGTAATGCAGTAAGATAATATGATTATAAAGACAAAGCATTCAGCACTTATCCCAACATAATATATGGTTCTTTGTAGTATATGAATTACACCACCTATCAGCTACAAAGAAATATTCAAATTCTAACGTAAACTAAGATTATATTGTTAAACTTATATTCTAATTCGTTGAATAACATTTGCTATAAAAACATAAATTTCATTATAATGCTACATATATGACAATGCGTCTCACATACAAAATCAAAGTAAAAAAATTAAAAGACATACACATATTTTTTATCCATTTTAATTGAAAATGCTTAGGGAGGTCGTATGATAAACTAAGATCTGCACTGAGTCAAAAAAAAGTTAAACATAAGTGAACTATTAATATTAGGACCCAACTCTAATTAAATCTTATGTAAGTGAGCTTGGTGTATATTATATTAATTCTCCAGACTTAGCAACAAAAAGATAGAATTCTCAACAATTAACCTAATTAGTTGGATTCACTATTCTGTCAATTAAATTATTATTATCTTCCACGTAAAATTGATTATAACATATTTGAGATTTGGAGTGAAATGAATATTTATTAAATTATTATTCGTTTATACTGCTCTATGAATTAAAATTTGGTAATTATATTTATTATGGAATGTAACCAATAGATGATTCAGATAACTGAAGTGGATCATGCATTATTGTAATATACATAACTAGATGGCAGTGCTGCTACAGAAACGCATGGATTATATATTGTAATTTTGTAAATTAACAAGGGTTTACATTTATATATTATCTCTTAACAAGACGAATTAACACTTAGCCCTTTGGCGTTATATTATTATTTTAGTCATTATTGTGCGATAAGAATTGTTTTAATTTCCATTAAATTTAAACAGCATCTCAGTCAAAATATTTGTATATATGAGTATCATTTAAAAACAATGAAAATCCATTCACCTCTAATTATGGAGTAAGGACTATAATAAATAAATTAGTAACAGATTAACATAGTTTTGTATGTAACTAGTAACTAGAATTACCACATATTTTGTGTATTATATTTTTTCATGTCTGCTGAATCGAAATATCACTATCGAATCACGGTATGCTTTGAATTCTAACTATTAATAATTGTGGTAATTGGTCAAGCTTTCTGTAGTTAATTAACTAGAGTTGAAGATGTGGTCTAAGTTATATGGGCCAACCACCATTACGACAGAGTCCGTGTTCCTTTTTGGCCACAGTCAAAGTTGAATTCAACGGGTATTGTCAAATTATAATAAATAATTAATTAGATGCCCAAAAAGCATCTTTGAAAATTCAACACCTCCCTCCCAAACTCACTTATTCTTTCTCCATTATTGTAATTGTTATATGGAATAAAAAAAAACAGCATTATTAAACATCGTGCACATTAATTATCAATGATGTAGAAAGATACATTTGTGAACTATAATGAATTAAAAGTCTTATACAATGATCTAACCAATCTAGTTTATTTCAAACATGTACTGTATCAAAGTAATTTTGAAAAGAATTAATTATGATCTAGGAACTATATATAGTAGAATATATGTGAAATATCATGTTTCTATTCGAAATATAATTTGGTACCAGTGCATCATATTCATAATATATAATTCTCCTTTTTAATTATAAAGACTACAAGAAATGTAGATGGGGTCAAACAATTACACTCAATGTACTAAATAAAATTATTGTTTGGTTATTATAGTCTACCAAAACTAAATAATATTTGAAACCTGATTGTTATTGTTGTTATTGTGGATATGATATTTGATATATTTCATAATTGTATCCGACCATATTATATATACTGTAAAAAGTAACTTCATTTTTCTGCACACGGCCACAATCCATTACAAAATAATTCCTCATCAGCATGCAAGTTGAAGCTTAAAATGCATGTAAATATCATTACGCAACCACCCCTGAGGTATGGTCTAATTACAAGGATAACCTTCATGTTTAAAAAATTATACAAACACCCCACGTACTATGTATCTCATTACCCAAACACCACTTGTAGTGTATATGTAATTCACCGACAAGCTTAGAACAGTAAATCTAACATAAACAAATCTAACTCACTAAGATTTCGAAAATACCGTTTACTTTTGATACTCTTAAATTATTATTTTTTAACCGAAAAGATGAGACTTATTTTCTGCTTTTCAAGATCTTCGGTTTATATCCCACTTCTTAAACAAATGAGGTGCGCAAATGTAAATTCACAAAAGTTTAATAAACTTTACATAACGGAAATCAAATGCAAGTTCACCACAATTTATAATAAATTTTAAGCGAAAGTTAACCACAAAGAGTGTTTGTTTTAATTTATTTTTCCAAGCACGAGCAAGTGTCCCCGTAACTATTGCGTACCTCATGAGGTCTTTCGTATAATATTCCCTACATTACATGAGTCTACTTGGAATGTTACTAGAATTTCAGGGGGTTGTTCACATAATTATTTAAATTCCAAATTTGACATTAAGTCAAACCTCAGGGGTTAATATGCAATTACCCCCTCCCCCACCCCCCCCCCCCCCCCCCACCCCAAAAAAAAGAAAAAAAAAAACAGAAAAAGAAATTGCTTACGACCACAGTGATGAAGTAAAGAACACTGTGCAATTTGCCCCCCAAAATGAAATTTGTCCGCACCGCACGAGAGAGAGCTTATTCAAAGTCAAGTCCACTCTTCCTTTTTTGATCCCTTTTCGTCAAACAACCCACATTTTTCTTTATTTATTTATTTATTTAATTTTAGCCATTTTTGTATTATTTTTTCTTTATCTATATAAATGTGCCGTCTTCAGTTTTGGTTCCTTTTTCTCCAAGGATCTCTTTCAAATTTTTCCAAACTAGCCCTGTTTTCCTTCATTGATTAATAGTCTTAACTTGGCAATCAAGAAAAATTGATTTACAATTTTAAGTAAATTAAAAAAGGGTTCTTCTTCTTGTTCTTCATAGAGTTTTAGTTCTGATTAAATTGGTTGATTCTGTGTGTGTATCTTCAATTTTGAAAGGTGGGATTTTGATTTTGAGTTGTTTTAAGAACTGGGTTCTGTTTGTTTTGGATGATTACTGTGAAAAAAAGTGATCTTTGATCTTAAGAGAGAGAGAAAAAGAACTAATAAGGGGATTTTGATTTATAGGGTTGTTTTTAAGAATTGGGTTGGGTTTGTTTTGGATGATTACTGAGAAAAAAAGTGATCTTTGATCTTAAGAGAGAGGAAGAACTAATAAGGGTATTTGGGTTTTTTTTTTTTTTTATTTGAATTTAAGCTATAGTTTATACAAGAGTAGTTTGATCATTTTTATGATGGATGGATCAAATGGTAGCTCTAATTCACCTGCGCCTTTTCTGTTGAAAACATATGAGATGGTGGATGATCCTTTGACTAATTATATTGTATCATGGAGCCACACGGGCCGCAGTTTCGTCGTGTGGAATCCGCCCGAGTTTGCTAGAGATTTGTTGCCAAAGTACTTCAAGCACAATAATTTCTCCAGCTTCATCAGGCAGCTCAATACATATGTATGTCCCTTGTGTTCTCTTTATTTGAATTTCAGCTACATTTGTTTCATGGAGCTATATATTCTTTTGTTGCTGATTTGTATGTGTGGATGTGTATTTTTTTTTGTTTACTTGGAATTAGAAGGATGAGAAAATTTAGCCCTTTAATGTGGATGAGAAAATTTAGCCCTTTAATGTGAAAAAAGTACTTGTATTGTGAACTGCTATGTTTAGAATAAGGCAAATAATCCAGAATGGACCACTTTGTGTACCTTGTGATTTTAATGATGACACGTGTGTTTGATCTTAATTCATAGAGTGTGGGTGATTAGTGATAGATGGTATCGGTGATGTATAGACGTCTTTTGCCGTTATAATCTAACTAAAACTGAAGGTCGTATTGAAGAACTGGTGTAGCTGAGTAAATGTAGTCTGTAGGTTAGGTCTTGAATAAGGATTTGTGGTTGATGTAAGAGTAGCTGGACTCTAATTATAAGTTATAACTTGATGAATAATTGATATATGAAACTTGATGGAGTATCTATGTCCATTTGGGTTTCAGTTTCTCTATCAAATGCGAGTCTTGGATGTTTTTGTTGTGGCATATTTGCTCAATATTGTCTTTGCAATTTTTCAGGGTTTCAGAAAAGCTGATCCTGAGCAGTGGGAATTTGCGAATGAGGAGTTTATTCGAGGACAAAGGCATCTTTTAAAGAACATATACAGGAGAAAACCGGTCCATAGCCATTCAGGTCAAGGAAATGCAGTTCCACTGAATGGCTCAGAGAGAGACGAGCTTGAGAAAGAGATCGAAAAGCTGAAACAAGAAAAGGTTTTGCTCCAGTCGGAAGTTGAGAAGCATCAAATAGAGAACAGAGGATATGAATATCAACTCAGATCATTGGGACACACTTTGCAAAATATTGATCACAGGCAACGACAACTAGTCGGCTCCTTAGCTCAACTGTTGCAAAAACCTGGATTTGCCTTGAGACTCACCGAACAGTCCGAATCTCATAGCAAAAAAAGACGGTTGTTAGCTTTGCAGTATTTGCAAGACGAAGCCAATCCAGGGGAGAATCAGCACCTAACTTTTCAAGATAATTCAAACCCATCGTCTCTTCCATTATTAAACTCGGAAATAGTTGAGAAGTTGGATACTTCCCTAACTTTTTGGGAGAAATTCTTACATGGGGTTGGCCAAACTCCATCTGAACAATTTCATGTTAATAGTATTCCCCCCCTGCTTCCTTCAACCGTAGTTGCTACAGAAACCGCCGCATCTTCTGAAGACTCGGATTTCAACGTCCCATCTTGCACACCTGAACGCCGCTTGTCACCGTTGCCTTCAGAAGAGCCTGCTGCGTCCTCAAATTACGCTGACAGCCCAGCCATATCGTCCATTTGCATCGATCTTGACTCGAGTCAAAAACCATCTGGAATTGATGTGAATATGAGCCCAGCTAACGTCGAAAGTTTCAAAGATCAAGAGAAGGATGACACGGTTTCTTCAATGCAGGCGGGGCCTAATGACGTCTTTTGGCAACAATTTCTGACGGAGGCACCGGGTGCTTCTAAAGCGCAGGAAGTTCAATCAGAACTAGTCGAGGTAAATAACAGCAAGGATCAGAGTGGATTCACCGACAAATACAAACCTTGGTGGAATGCAGATAAGCTTTCTCAACAGATGGGGCATCTCAATCGAGTTGAGAGGACCTAGTATTGAGGTATTAGATGTCCGACCCCTTTCATCGGATTACGGTTATCGGGGATGTTTTGATGGTATATATTTAGATGCATATCTTTGTTTCAACTAGATAGTTTGCATGTTCTGGTTTCTTTTACCTTATTTTGTTTCATTTTTGTCGTTGAGGTAGAGAATTACAGGTTTTTGTGCTCTATGATGTAGCTGTGCTTTTTTCTTTTTGTGTAAATATTTCTCGAGCTTTTAAATAAGCTATTATGCCGTTTTGATATGTTGAGCTTGAGATAGAAATACTATTGTAGAGGAGAATTAAGTTGGTGTAGTTAGTGAGATATGAATGAAAAAGTGAGAAGAATTATATTGGAAAAAAGTATTATTTACATTGACGACTTCGTCTAATCTGAACAATTGCAGAACAAATCCATTCAAATTGGGCAGATTTTAGTAGGCCATAACCCATAATGGACTTAGTCAATGACATTTTGCAAACTCTTAAAATAAAGATAAATTCTACTTTATGATATAATGTGACAAAATAATGTGTATGATATAAAATGAATTAGAAGTATCTGTATGATATAACGTGTCAAAATAAGATCCTCTATAAATGTTTACATCAATTACCTCAAATTACGATTTCAAAGTTAAAGAAACTCAAACTCGTACAGTGAAAATCTTTAGACAACTTGAATTAATAAATCTATACATATTAGTTAAACTACAGTCCAAATTGCTCCAGGCCAAGCACATGTAAAGTTTATTTTCTTTTTCTTTTTCTTCTTTGTATTTGTTTTTTCTGGTAAGATTAATAATGGCTGAGATCTCAATTTAATGTGTTTTTTGAACAGCAAGATATTAATAAAACTTGAAATATAACTAAAAGAGGAAATTGAAGTGATATGCTTAAAAATCATAAAAGCTAATTTCTTAGAAGTTAGATCTAAGCAAAGTCCTCATATGGCATATCATTGGTCAGACCTTTTTTGGTATTAAGACCCTTAAGTCTTAGATCCATCCATGCCAGTTTATTTTTAGCACCTATACCCAATCTATGTGGTCTTTTAAGTTTACTTGTTGGATTCAGAATTAGTAAAATAACAAACAAAATTATCTATATACAGGCATAAAAACGTTGAATTAAGTAATTGTTAATACTCTTCCTATTTATAATTTATACAATGCTTTACCAGACCGTTATGGCATAAAGTATTTGTGAGTTTGTGACACAAGTCACTCGACATGTCTAAACTTTTGAAAGAAAATTCAATATTTTTTTAAATTTTTTTTTTTTGCTTGAACCAATCTTTAATAAAAATAAGAATGACCTAATGATATTTCATTTTCGTACCGTAGGATATGATTTATTAATTTTTATTCATACAAAAAGTTCAATCTGGTTATTGCAAAAATTAAAACCCAAGGTTTAGCAAATAGTTAAGTAATACGAGGGATCACTGGACTAATTATTAGTTAAGTTATGGTACGATCTTATGAGTCATAGTTTGCATTCTTATTAAGAGATATAGAATAAATGAATACACGTACAGTTATGTTGCACGAATACAGATACGTGATGTGAATATGACATGATAAGGGCACACCGACACGAATTTTCTAAAAATTACTAGATATGATACACTAAAGGTACATTGAATATTTTATTTTAGTAATTTAATCTATACCACAACATAATCAAAATAAAATTCTACTGATTCCTTAAAGAAACCTAAGGACGAAACCAAACATTTTTACAACTTGAAATTTGAAGTAGGGTACTTCTTCTCTTCTTCTTTCGCAAGAACTGTTGCACCCCTATGTTCGATTTTTTTTTTTTTTTTTTTTGGTAATTATGTTCGATTGTTTCTTTCTCAACTAATCATATTGATTTATTTTCTTTTGCTCTCCAGCCTTCTTTTGATTAGTAAGTAACTCCACTCTATATTTTAAAAAACTATCAAAACTCCTCATAAATTATTAAAACTTATCAGACACGCCCGTATGGCATGTCACATACGCATATCCGGCAACTAAAAAAAAAAAAAATCGAGCACGCCACGTGGTGTGTTCGATACATATACCACGCTTATCATATCCGACAGTGTACCTAGTGCTTTTCTATAATATCCGTGCATCATATGCGTATATACTTTGGCACGATTTTGTTTTTTTTTTCTCCAATGCATCTTAATTTAACTTAACAAGGTTTTATCTTATTCTTTTCTAAAACTCTATTTGTTCCTTAATCTTAAATCATTTCTTGTTTAGGTAACAAAATATCTTTTTTTTTTTCTTTTTAAAACTCTTTCTTTTTTTACTGCGTTTTGAAGTGAAACAAGTCTCACCAATTCACCACCATCATCATCATGCGAGCTGCTGCCAAAGATAAAAAAGATGACATCTTGTTTCGTAGATTAGAATCAAACAACAACAACAACAACAACACATGTAACAGTAGTATTATTACAACATCAACAGCAACCGACATCATCAATTCGCCTAAACATCGAACATCATCTCCAAACTATATCAATAACAAATCATCATCAAAAACCCAGATCCAATCTCACTCCATAATGGACCACCGTGGTGGAGACATCGACGATCGAGATGCTTCCACCAATCACATCAAATCGACGGTCAGTTATGAGCCTTTCGACATTGAAGAGAACGATCGAGTCATCGACGGTGCATCTACGCCCAAATCAGAGGATCCCGTTCCCATATCCGTGTCGGATGTGCTCAGGACTCTCTTCTTGATTTTGGGATGGTACACTTTTAGTACATTTTTAACACTGTAAGTCTTTTTTTTTTGAGTTTTTTGAATTGGGTTTGTGATTTTAATTAGTGGGGTTTAAGTGATTTTTCATGTTAATTTGAATAGTTGACGTTTAATTTAAGCTCCCTCATGTGTAAAGATGTAATCTTTTTTGTTATGGTGATATATTTGGATAAGTGAGTGGCGGTGGGATTCGAATAGGGGGACTCTTTTTTTGACATGGCTCTGGTTTTGATGTCGTATTGGATTTTTCGTCTCCTCTAAAAGCTCGAGCTTGTGTAGAGTTTAAAGTTTGTTGTGGAGAGAGATTATGCGTTTATATTTTTGCACATCATCTCAACACGCCCCTTCATGTGTAAAGATTTAATCTTTTTGGCTATGGTGATATATTTGGATAAGTGAGTGGCGGTGGGATTCTAATAGCAGAACTCTATAGGGCTCTACTTTTGATGTCGTATTGAATTTTCGTCTCGTCTATAAGCTCGAGCTTGTATAGAGTTTAAAGTTTTGTATATATTTTTTTGTTTTCCAACAATGCTGATTTTTTAATTTATTTCTGGGAGCAGGTATAATAAAACGCTATTGGGTGATGATATGGGGAGATTCCCTGCACCATTGTTGATGAATACTTTTCATTTCGCCATGCAAGCTGCTTTATCCAAGGGTATTACGTGGTATTGGTCTCACAGATTCCCTCCGTCTGATATGTCCTGGAAGGATTACTCTATTAGAGGTAGCGAAAAAATTTCATGTTTATTTGAAGCTTTTGTTCTTTGTGCAGTTTTTGGACCGTGTGTTCTTTTAGCCTGAGATTTAGGATATTTTAGTGGCATTTCTATTTGAATTTTTGACAATTAGATTCGTTTTGTTAATTGTTTCTGTGAGCACATTATGTTTATAATGCCTTCACTAACTTACATATTCTTTTGTGGGACACAATTAGTTTTAGATCATATAGATCAGATTGGATGTGATTCATTGATTACCAGATCCTTAACCCAGTTCACGTGGCATGAATATTGTATGTTTTTGGTTAAATGTTGCAGAAACATATTTGCCAATTACTAGGTGTTCAGTTTTTAGTGTTTTGTGACGGGGGTGGTAACATTTGATACTTGGATCCTAAGGATCATAAGATAAATGACCATATGTTGCCCCTAATCAATCTTAAAAGTGGTAGACAGGGCTTTATAGCAGGGGCAGTGCTACTTACGAGAAATTTTAGTTATTAAACTTTTCTGAGCTTGATGAGGACTTTAGAAGTTTAAGTTCTATAAGACTCATCCCAACTTGTCTTCTCTTTGTCCTTTTGAAACTTGTTTGCTTACTGTTTTTTATTTGGTTCACCCTTTTTATACTTTACACTAGATCCTAGTGACCTCTTCTTGTAGCTGGCCTATGTAACTGGAACGGGTCTAATAGAAATTAAACTGGGATGATTATACATCAAAATTGGCTAGGCACACTGTATTCCTGTCTTTTATTTGTCAAACCATGTGAACTTTAGTTTATACTTTTCACGTGCTGTCATTCTTTTATTCCCATTTTCTTATTTGAACTATGATAGTATTATTAACTTCTCTAACAACTAATGCTACAGATGGCCTTTGCATTTCACAGTTGTACCAACGGCTATCAGCACTGCAATGGATGTTAACCTAAGCAATGAATCCCTGGTTTTCATCTCAGTGACATTTGCAACCATGGTTCGTCATTTTCCTTTAACTGTAGCAAATGTTTATGCTTTAAGTGTTGAAGTTATTCAATTTATCGGTTCCTATGGGTTTGGATGATTGTTATTTTCCTCTTGCTGGTCTTGTTTAAAGTTTTTCATGTGTATGTATCAACACAGTGTTAGCAATACACAAGCAAATAAATGGCAACAAGCAGCCAAAGCTAGCTGTAATTCAAAATAATTTCCAAGTTGAAAGGGTACCAACTAAGAATTTGTTTTGATATGTTAAAAGTAATAATAGAAAGCTATAAGAAGGTTATGGAATTTTTTTTTAAAGGAGGTTAGAAGAATGTCAAATTTCAGACTTGATTGCGGTTAAAGTGAAAAAAGATGGCAAACTTTTATTAATTTGACATCTAGTTGCTCCACCGATCGTGAGGGTTTCATATGTATATTTGTTTGTCTGCTTGTTTATCTTATTTTGTTGTCTGTGTGTTTGCATAACATCATGCATAGACTTGTAGCTTGGATCCCAATCAAGCTCTCTCTTACTTGGGTTGTTTTTGTTGTGAAATGACAGATATAAGAATAAAATATATCATCACTTGTCTCCACTGCCCAACTCGATCATTATTAAGGAACTTGTGATCTATTTCACTGGACCCTTTGAATCTCACAAGAAAGTTTACAAGTTCATATTTTGTGTTTTGCAGTGTAAATCGGCATCACCAATCTTTCTCCTTTTTTTTGCCTTTGCTTTCAGGTATTTATCCTTGAACTGCTTTAGTTTTTTTATATGCTACCTCCAAAAAGATAACTTTAAATTATTATTTTAAATCCAACTGATCTTACCTGCCTTGCTTTATATAGAATCCTTACCTGCCTTGCTTTATCGGAAAACGATACACAAAGCTAAGACATGAAGTGTCACCCAGTGCTAGGACAACCAATCAAGGAATTTATTAGCCCATTCATAAATGTTTAGACAGACTTGCATGAAAGTTTCTAATACTGGTTATTATCTGTATGATTATGTCTTCGTCACACATCTCATTTATCGTTAATGACATGTCTCAGTTTCTCAGTAGATTGACTTGTTAATTACTTAAATAGATAACTGGGGTTTTTCCAGCTTCTTTTGTTCTATACTCATTTCAACAGCGAGAATAAATGGATTCACCTGTCATTGCAAAAATCTGACTGTATTGTCCCATCTTGCATTAAAACCACACTCTGATGGGATATTACCGACTGATAACAACGCCTGCCTTGGCACATAGTATTTTGTAAAATAGTGGGGACGGTGAATATCGGGAGGTCAGTAGTGTAATAAATTTGAAGCCGACTGAGATGAGAAACATTTATTATTTTAGAGCATGTGTAAAACAATTCCTCATGTACTTGTGATATTATTTTTCTGAAGCCTAGGAGTTCGAACTTGTTATTTTTTATTTGAATTATACCATGAGATAGAGATGAAAGTGGATATCATGTTAGCTTGGCTTTAGTATTATGCTGAATAATCACGCCATTTGTGAGCTTAACATCAATGCCCCTCTTTATCACAGAAGACATTGTTAAATAGGAATTTGGATGAACTAATTATTTGGTATGGTACTAAGTCAGGCTCTAAGAGGTTTTAGGTTTGAATTTTACCAACGCTGTACATCTTATCCTTCAAAGTAAAATATTGACGTGACTTGAGAGAACATGCTAACAACATTAGAAGTTCCTCTCTAATAGCATAATTTAGATGAGGTGGTCATTTAGTGGTTCCTGTGGTATAGTTTGTGCAAAGAAAACCGACAATCTAAACTACAACTCACCCAAACTGATTTGCGATGGATAAGCAAGCTATAGAGACACGCGTGAATGGAAGGTGAAAGCACGCACCTATGGGTACATGCATGACTGGTGTGTGAATCACTAACAAGGAAGAGAAAGGCCAGGACTTCATGAAGACCTTGAGGCTGCACGATATTGGTGAAAGAGTCATAAAACTGTAGCTGTTACCGAGGAACAGAGCTGACGTAGTTTGTTACAGGCATGGTAGTGAACGGGAATTAGTTTTCTAATTAATTAATTCATATTATTGTTCTAAGGGTGCAGTTGCATCATTGAATAGCCACACTCATATGAATATACATCTACATATGAGGGTCTTGTGGATATGTTTGTAATGATGACTTTTCCATCTTTATAACATAGAAGGAAGTATAGTGTTCCATTCTTCTATTTGATACGCTATTTTGAAATCATACTCATGTGATGCACTCTTTCTTTTGACTTAGACTCTATACGACTGAAACCAGACAAAAAAAGTAGAGCTCTTTAACCACTATAACTTCTTTCGACATGTCTCATGACCTACTTGTTTTTCTGAAGGTTGGAATCACCAAGTGTCAAGCTGCTTGGCATTATCTCTATCATTTCTGTTGGAATATTGTTGACAGGTACGATATTCGTAAAGTTAATCTTTATCGGTTATTTTGTCTCTTGGTGGAGACTCTTGTGGTTGAACTGGGGTATAGTATTGAGAATGCATATGTGATTTGTATGTTTTGTTTTCATTTATAAATTGAATATTTGGAAATGCTCGAAAATGTCTTGGATCAAACTTTTTCTTTTTCAGGTGGTATTTTACAATGTGCATTAGAAAGTAGTAATGATGTGGGCATTTTTAGCCTAAAAAGTGCTTTAGTGATTGAAGCTTGTTAACTAAATGCTCTAAAATTGTTTGCTAAATAAAAGCAAATTTTAGCTTCCTTTAAGAGTTTGCAGATACCACTGAAGCCTTTTATTGCAGTTGGATCTTATTCTAAAAGACAAGACCGTTAAGCTACAAAAAATACGTCCAAATTAACATCTGATAGGTATTAGCTTTTAGTATCGTTGTATTCTACTGAGTCGGAAAAAGTACGTTCTACTATAATTTAACTTCAATAACATACAGAACAGGATGAGAAGGCACGGAAGTCAGGAAAAATTAGTCTGACCCTTATGTTTTTTTTTTTCCCGTTCTGCTTTTTTCTCTTCTGACGTTTATGGTTTGGAATGCAGTTGCAAAGGAAACAGAATTTGATTTTTGGGGTTTTGTATTTGTTATGCTTGCTGCTGTAATGTCTGGGTTCAGGTGGACAATGACACAGATTCTTCTCCAGGTACGAGCAGCGTAACTTTGCGACTCATAGTTTTTTTTTTTGTGATTTCTTAGCTTAATTTTTCTATAATGGCTTATGAGTTCATGTCTTTTTTCTTGGATTTTGTCTTTCATTGATTCACTTGTGCTGATATGGATCTGGGCGTGAAGAAAGAAGTTTATGGTAAGTGTTAATTAAAACCTTCTAATCTAACCAGAAAAGTTTTGTTATCAATGTCCTTGCAGTTTCCATTTCTATGGTTGGCTTAAGTACATGTGTAGTGAAGACTTTAATTTTTCCAATTATATAGTTGAAGGTGATTTCATAACTGTTGAAATTACATAGCTTCAGTATTTTCAAGTCCTCGACTTATTTCAATCAACAGAACTTTAGCCGTTCTTCTCAGGGACTCATATGCCTCTTTCCCCACTCTGCTCGAAGGGCTAATTCCTCGGTAAAACTATGATGATAGTCCTTTGTATGCAACTTATCCATATACTCTTAAGCTGCATGACTTCCATAGTTCCATGATTCCTACCTGGTGGATGACAATGTAGTTTATAGCCATATGCTCTAATCCTCATATTTGCACTTCAGCCCAAATAATAAGGAACCTTTCCTCTCTTCGGCCATTTCGAGGTAAAAGATGTAAAATCCATTTTTGATTGTTTCCAAGCCATTGACATCTGTCCTGCAATTCATCTTCATTGGGTGCTACCTCAACCAGCTCTACTAGAAATGAGAAAATACCTCTATAGATTCACTGATATGATTATATTTTATTTTCTCTGTATGTTTTTGCCAGAACATTAGCTTAAAATCCCCCTTTTCTTTTTCTCATTTCGTTTAGAGATCATTTTTCCTGTGTAGGTTGAAAGTATGATAATTGCTAAAACAGGCAGATATAATCCCTAATTTCTTCACTTAATGAAAAGGATGCACTCATGTGACCACTGAAATATACCTGAACAGCTAAGGCTCTTTGCGTCAGGTAGCCATAACTATATGAGATAACACTTGAATGTAGTCAATATACCATCCACCAGTCAATTGACTTCCCCTTTTTACATGATAATAATCAGTAGGGTTTTTGATACTGGTCAGAATAGCTTGATTAGATGGAATATTAGCTCTCAACGTTTTAATGACAGACATTTGCTGTCTGTTCCAGTGGCATTTTGGCGGTTCGAGTTATGCCAACTCATGGGGAATAAATAAATTGATGAAACCTTTTAGCTCATTTTCGGAAGAACATTAATAGCTGTTCTCTCTCTTTTTTTTTTAAGTACTTCAGCCAAATAGTTACAATCCTTTAGTTGACTAAGTTAAGTATTTAGTCGATCAACTTGAAGCTCTAGATTCAGATTTGATCTTATGCTTCATGCTAAGTTTGGATTTGTTTTCTGTGAAAAACTTCTAATCTATTCTCCAACCCATTTTTTTGTTATGGTGAAGAACTTTAAACTATTATCCAATTAATTTTTAAAATAATCTGAAACAGTTCTTCATATATTAAACCACATTGTGCCTCGTTCAGTGCTGGAGCTATTGAGTATTGACAGTCATGTTTCATCTGATTGAAATTAACTAACGATGCCTCGTGTAAGGTTATGATACTTTATATTTTTAATCAGCATGGTTATAGTGTACGTAGCCTGGACAAATATTAATGGTTCTCGCTTTGCAGGCTCAAAAGGGTTAAGTTCCTTAAACCATGATTAACTCACCATTAAATATTGAAATATAGTCCATCTTCATTGCAAGTGTGTCATAGTCTTCTGGTCCAAATGGACATTAAAAACGGAATTTTATGCGGTGAATAGACTTCGAGCCAGACTTTGGTTTAACATGTGGACCCTGCAAGCCAGACACGCAATTGCTTTGGTTTTTAATTTCAACATCCAAGACTCTTCTTCAAATATGAACTCTTGATGAGCTCAGTTTCATAGATTAGAAATAAACTGGAGGTACTTAGATCTTTCGCTGTGTCCAGGGACTATAAAGATGGTTTTGCAGATGTAGGAAATGCTATATTTTAAGGTAGCAATATTCATGTTTATAAATTAATTGAGATAAATTTGGTTAGGAAATTATTGGACAGTTATAGTTTCTGGATTAGGCAGTAAGCTAAGCTAGGTACGCTTTCAGCACTTAATGTAGACTGCAGGGTTTTACTAATTTGTCTAATCTTGACGCTGACTTTGAAGTTTCCTTGTATGATCTATGATTTATCTATGGACTTAATTGTTGTTAATAGTGAGGCTTGATATTAACCTGTTTAGCATGTCTAATAGTGAAGTTCCCTTTGTCTTTTTCGAGGTTATAAGATTCTATTTGGCTTGATGTCTTTGTGATGTCGATTAACTGTAGCTTATCTTTGAACCATTGGCATCAATGCTTGGGTTTTCTCCAACATGTTTTTATACGGGTAATAATGACTATTTTCTACATTTATCTTAAGGTCTTAAAAATCCCCTCACTTTGATGAGCTACGTGACCCCAATTATGGCAATTGCAACTGCAATACTATCTCTGATATTGGATCCATGGCAAGATTTCAGAAAGAGCGACTACTTTGACAGCTCATGGCATATAATGAGAAGTTGTTTCCTGATGTTGTTCGGTGGTACTCTTGCTTTCTTCATGGTAAATATTTACACAACAAGCGTTTTGAATTTGGTACTATTTAATGCTTTCAATTTTTTCTTTGATCGGTCACCTTCTGTTCATTATATAGTAACACTAATATGTGGTGCTGAAACTATCCCTATATTTTTTGAAACGGTGAACTGCTTGACAAACTTCCTTTTCATGGTTTTATACGTATTAGCTACATGGGAGTTCTTTTGTGTTGTTGCTCTAATTTGGAGGAGAAATATTTTGAAAGCATTTTTTGAACATTGAATTGATTACTTTTAGAAGTTCTCCTAACTTTGAGTTTGTTTCTTGCTAGAAAAAAGCTTGACTTTTGGTTGGTTTCAGGTATTAACAGAGTACATTCTCGTGTCAGTTACTAGTGCAGTAACAGTAACAATAGCGGGGGTTGTGAAGGAAGCTGTTACTATTTTGGTAAGAAAGCAGACATGTCACACTTGATGTTCCAGTACATTATGGGTATCTTAACTTGGGATGAAAGATTCAAACCCCCTATGGTATAGGCAATTTCGCGAAGTGCCTCAAAACATTTAGCTTTTTCCAACTGTGCAAGTTGCACATCGGTCAACTTTGCGGCCGAATCTTTTCCCCGCAAAGTTTGTCCGCCGGAATTTGAAGCGTAAACATGGGGATAATCTCGATTTAACCCCAATTTCAATAAAAATCCCTTTTTCTGCTTCAATTTTTGTTATGTGTTCTAAATGTTTGATATTAGTTAACTAATTTTAGCCCTAATATTAGAAATTAATTTTTAAGCCCTAATTTCGGGGTTTGAGATGAATTTGATGGGAAAAGAGGAATTTTAGTGAAATTATGATTAAATCTCCATGTTTACGCCTCAAAATCCAATGAAATCAAACTCTACTATGCGCACTTTTGAAAACGTTAGGGAGGAGTTTCTCTTTTTTAAAGGTCAGGGGACACTTCGCAAAAATGGACTATACTATGTGCATGGACAGAGTTGTACATTTTTTATGATAACTGTTTTTTTTGTACTTTTGTCTTTCCCGTGATATATTAATCAAGTTTTAGCGCATGGACAGAGTTGTACATTTTTCCACGATAGTGCATGTTCAATAGTTTAATTTCACTTGTATCTATAAATCACTTTCATACTCATTGTTAATCTAATTTTGTACTTTTAGCATCATCAACTATGACGAAGCAAGGTTCTCAAACAAAAATGTTAGGGGTTTTATGTCTTAAACTAGAGAAGGGCTTATTTCTTCAAGTATGATAATTTTTCATCTTTTTTGCTAACCAACCCTTGTTAAAGAATGTGAATGGCAGTCAACTTCAAACCCTCACCTTCCCTGACAACTTAAAGATCTTTAATCTGATGTCAGCCACTGCATTAGCTTTACCTTTCTTGGTAGGAGAAGTTTCTATTCGAAAAATTATTCCCCAATAGACTCTGTGCCCAGGTCCCATCTCAAAGAGGAAAGACTAATAATGGGTATTTAGAAATAAAGTAGAAAAATTCGATATGGATGGGAGTTGCGAGAAGATCATTGCAGGTTAATACATAGTTAAATAGGGGTTTTCGTTGGCTCGTGTTACTAGCGCTACTGAGTATTGTGTGAGAACCATTGACTGGGATCACTCTCGTTGGATGCAACTATCTTGAAACTCCTCTGTTTTCTTGGGGTTGTTTGACAGATGAATGATTAGGAATCATCTTTCATTATGTCCCACTACTCTCTGTTAATTCTTAAAAGTTTTCTGAGCACTATTACTTTCTTCTTTTGCAAACAAATCCTTTCAGGTAGCTGTGTTCTATTTCCATGACAAGTTTACCTGGCTGAAAGGGGCTGGCCTTGCAACGATAATGGTTGGTGTCAGTTTATTTAACTGGTACAAGTAAGTGATCAAGCTCCCTGCCATTGATGAACATTTTACTTTGTTGTTTTCTGTTTTATTTCAGACTTAAAGTTTAATGCAGTTCATTAAATATAATCATTGATATTCTATGATTAATGCTATTCTCATGTAACGATTTCCATGTTCTTATTAGAATGTTATATGTGTTCTCTTGATGTGATTAGGGCGAGTTGTGATCTTAGTTTTATTGATACACCTCTCATATGGGTCTTAATTTTATTGGTGATAAAAGTTGAAGCTTCCTATTTATAAACAATCTCCTTTTTAAAATGATGTGGGACACTTATTGACACGACCCCTCACTTAACTCGGTCGCATCATGTGAGTAGCTCGCAAACGCATCATACATTATGGGTAGACTTCAATACCATGATAGAAATTGAATGCAAGGTGTATGATGGCTTACGACCTGCCCACGAGATGAGGCTGAAGTTAATACCGGCTCCTACATGAGGGGGCATCTTAAGAAGTGTTCCACATCACTTGAGAAAGAACATAGGCTATTGTTTATAAAGACGAGAGAGGGGCTTCAATTTCTATCAATTCTACCTTTTTGTTACCATAATTGCGGAGTTTTAAATCTTTGCTTATGGAGACATATTTGACTTTGGCTGAGAGATGGGACTAGAAATACTTGAGAGTCCTTTTTTTAATATCTTGCACACTTTCGAAAGTCAGATTGCAGTGGAATTTTTTACTTCAATTATCTTTCATTCTTAGTCAACATTTAGGATACTAGTACTGCAGCTAGGCGACAAGATATATATTTACTCCAGAGAACCCAAAACTTTGAATTCCATCAATCAACCTTTCCACCTTGTAAAAACCTGATGTGTGTGTGTGTATATATATATATATATTGTTATTGTCATACATTCTGATATTTTTTTTTCAAACTCAATCTTAAACCAGATTCAGTGTTTCACAAACAATCAACAGAACAAAGCATGTTAAAAGCACATCAGGGTGGCCGATAGTTCCTGCAATTTTTCTTCTCTGTATTTTAGACTTATAGTTTGTTTTGGATAGGACAAACGGAGGAATTCATATCATCAAAGGGGTGTGATGACTTATTTGAGTAACTAGATGTTTTACTTGCAATTTTTACATAACAAAAGCTTCATATCTTTTTTGCTTTGGATGACCAGATATCAGAAACTACAAAAGGGTGAGACAGATCATATGTCGCCATCAGAAGGTTCACCCTCAAAGTATGTGATCCTTGACGAGATGGATGAAGAAGATGACAAACCTTAAATCTGAAATGTACATTTGACTGATAAACTCGAGTAAGTTTCTAACTGTGTGCTCAGTCACATTAGTTTAGTGTTATGTATATATTATTAACCTTATCTTCCATGTGACGTAGTCCAATATTCTGAAGCGTTATCTTTAGCCGCATTTCATTTAAAAATGTGAAATATATCAATAGTACATGCAGTATAGACAACATCTGAGATCATCTTTTAACTTTATCTTTAGTTTACTTATTGTTTGGTAGCTGTGTATAGTAATCTGTTGTAGGCTTTTGTCAGTCACCATTAACCCTGCGGAAAATCTTTGGATTTGTCAGGAATGGATGCCTCACTTTAATATTTCAATCATATGCATTCTTTTGGTATGATGGCTTCCTATTTATAGTAATGAGCCTACTGGTTTATTCTTGCTCACGACAGGTAGTAAGAAAGGTATCGTCATGATGTGCGCCCTCTTGTATGAGCTTTTCATGCGTCCTGCGAGCAACTTCCAATGAGTTGACGACACCAATGTGTTTGAATGCCGGGGTTGGAAAAATCTTCTTTTTGAAATGTCCCAAAGTACTTTAAGGTAGTTTCTAGTATCAACCATGTTCACAATTTTTTGTTGAGTTTTTAAACATTTGATGGAGGCCTTGGAGAAAATATTTCCTCCATGTTCAGTTGAGTGTATATCTTGTGTTGTATGAGTAAACAACCATTCTTGTATCGGAACTCCGTTTCATTGTTGAATATTTTGGAAGTATGTTGATTCTCAAGAGGTTTGATTTATCACAGAAGTCTCCCTTAGTAAAATAATTACAGAGAGACCCACTGAAGTTCTAAAAACACTAAAAATTTGGGAGTATATATTTTAATATGATCGAAACCTTCACCGTGTGTTTTATGTAATTTTGCGACTTCTTAAGTTATTAGTGTGTACAATTATTAAACTCGAAGGAAAATTTCTTTAATTAGACCAAATCTGACGAGGCATAGGAGTGTATTTTTTTCCTTCATTCAAAAACGGTTTCATCGTTCATAGGAATGTAGATTGTAACAAGAAATTATTTTGAAATGAGTTGCTATTCATAATAGAATAAAACCAGAAGTTAAATCGTGTGAAAATAATGTTGTTGACGTCAAAAAAGTCCGAAACCATACGTTCAAAATAATACTTATTTATACTGTTAAATTAGGTCTATGATAAATCTCGTTGCTATATGTGATTACTTCATGTATTAAACTTGCCACTAGATCTATTTTATATATTTAATAATATAATATTTATAACTCAACCATAATCACATAGTCGATGTCCGGTGTATATTATCCAATTGCAAAAGCAATCCAAACCATATATTTATTTATTGTAATGTGAGCTTTGACTTATGGTCCTTACTTTTGTGTCATGTCATATATCAGAAGATGTCAATTGTCTCTCTCCTATAAGCCTCTCAAGTTTCAAGTTTCAATAGACAAACATGTTGAACGATTGGAATGTTTAGTCATGTTTAGTCATAATGAGTTCTTTAGAATGTTTAGTCATAATGCGTTCGAAAATATGTAATGTCAAGTAATGTATATAACTCTGAACATAATTTTTTTGCACATCAGAAAGATATTATGTAGTAATTAAATAAGACTAAGTGTACTTAAGAATTTTCTTGTTTAGCTACACCTATCTTTTTTGACTTACTTTTGTTATCATTGAGTGTGATGCTACGTGATATAGTGACATTCGACGGGGACAACTACAAGCAGCGGAACTATGACGCGTAACTTAAACATTGTGGTCACGTTGATGTAGATGTATCTAAGTCTATCTTTCCACAATTTATTCATATATAAATTTTCTAGCCTGATAATATCAATTACCAACGTACACCACATATCATATGTGTATTTTCCTTTTCTTTTTGCAAATTTTGTTGGGAACTAGATAACAATATCAAGAAAATTCGCAAATTTCATAATTACCTAGCTGAAGGACTGAGAAAAATATTTGTGTTCAAATGATAAAGCATTTGAACTCAATAATTTGTAATTAACCTGAAGCGTGGATTAATAAGATTGCAAGATTAAAAACTCGTTGGTTCACATATAATACTGAGAAATTGACATAAACTTGAGAGAAAAACTTAGAGAGTCTAATAATCAGCTGAACTAGACTATCGTGCCCTCAAAGGCATCCAAAATTGTAATTTATCTTGCCATCGAAGACGAAATTTTTGTTGAGAAATATTAAGATATTATAAAAAGACTTCTAAAATAAATAAGAGGTGTAAAGTGAGAAACATTTCCTTTCTAGTTTAAAAAGTGATATCTTTGTTGAAAACAAACATAGTTTTTTTTATAGTTTACTTTCTGTTTCTGGTGAAACATCTAGGTTGTAAGTTTTTATTCTAGGATATCTTCATTTATTTGCTTTGCATCAGTAAAACCAAAGTAATCCATCTAGAAGCTATCTTATGGAGTAGTGTTTTCAAATTCTTCTCCAATTTTTTTTTTTTTTTCAAGTTACTTTGCAAGTATTATCTAATTTTAAACAACTATACATAGGGTTGGGCCACAAAAGAATCTAGTTTTTAAACTTGATACAAACCCTAGATGGATGGAAATTAAGCATCTAGAAGCTGGGCCACTTAGCATGGGAAGGGTCAAGGTCCTTTTGATAAATTAAAAGTCAATTCATTGGTTCGATCGTCATCAATTACGTTTTTAATACTAGAAGGAAGTTTACAGTTATGTTCTCCATATGAGATGAGATATGATTTCTGACGATAAATAGTTTCAAGCCTAAGTCTTTTTCTTTCATCTCGATAAGTACCTATGTATGTGGTGTTTGAAATCATTCTCTAAAACGTAATAGTGTTTGAAATCATTTTCGGGCCGATGAAATCAATAATTGCATGCATGTATATATGTATTTAGGACTATACAAAACTTAATTATGAATTACAAATCTTTTACTTTGAGAATAAAAATACTTATTAGTATATATTGGTATGTATGTATTTAGAATTATACAAAGCTAGTGAGACATATTTAACATCTAAGATTACTTTCGATTAAATATTCATTCTTCTTGGTGTATCTCTTGTACTCCGCCATCTTCAATAAAAAAGTTTCATTGATAAGAAAAAACTAAAACAAATTCTTTTTCATTTAAAAAAACTATCCTGAGCAAAAGACATGTGAATAACGACTTTAAAATTGTATGAAATTTCAGACTGAGTGAAGTTTTCTCACAATATCAATTTGAATAGCAAATACTTAAAACATAGCCAACTCATTAAAAATTGCAAAATCTAACCTTTTTCTCTAGAAAAAGATATATAGACACCACCGTACAGCAATTAGAGACAATCTTATCCTAAAAAGAGCTATTATGATACAAAGAGTTAAAATGTTCGTATTAATTAATTATGGTCATGGATGGACCTAAAAGTCTGTACTCATCAAAATCGCAATCACCATCTCATTCCAATATGACGTGGGAAGTACACGTAATTTGGCTCTCGCCTTGGTTGCAATTAGCTACACTGGCTTGGCTAGATGTATATATTAGAAGTTTAGAACCAAATAAAGAATTAAACACAAGCAATTATCTACTTTATTTGAGTTTATTAAAAAAAGAAAAGCTACTTCCTTTTTAAATAAAACGAATAAAACAATTCTATTCTTATCTAAATGTCTAAAGAGTCCTATTTGATCTAGGGCTCACTTGAAGTCGCTATAATTGGTTAGCTAAGATTATTGCCCAAAGAAATTATCAAAATCTATCATATACGCATTTTTTTTGGCCGCTCCCTAATTATCTCCACACTTTCCTTTATCTACAGACTAGAAAGTCGAAACCGTATATATAATAATTAGGTGTGAAGGCTACTTTGATCTTAACCGGTATTTCTTGAGTTGATTTTATTTTACTGAGGTTAGGTCTATGCGGACGAAGTTAATTAGGGGTCGCAACTTCTGTCGCATATTAAAATTTATAGCGTGAATTCAAACATATATTTACTATTACATTTTTTTTGAATCATATGATAAAATAGTAGAAAGTGCACGGACCTAGTTTGTATAAGAATAATCCTCGAATGTAATATTATCTCTCCCTTGGAATTTATGTGAACCATTTTATAATAATAAATGTAATTAAGAATATCAATATATTTGAAGGCCCCCCCCCCCCCCCCCCCCTCAACCTTTTTAGACGTGGTCATAATTTTCTTTTATTATTTTAAAGATTATATTATCAAATAAAAGTATACTTATCATCACAAATTCGTTTAAAAGATTCATCACCACAAAATTTAGGTAACTAAAAGATATTTTCTGAAATTCATAGAAAAAGAGGAAGAGTTGCATTTGCATTTTGCATACTCTTCATTTCCTCTATCTCCGCTACGCCTATATATAAAGTGATATTATGATATAGGATTCAAATAAAAACTCATCATCAACACTTGCTCTCTTCTCTTAAAAAAAATTCTCATTTTTATATTCCTCACTACAAAATTGACTAATTATTATGGAGATAGCACTGCGTAGCTCAGTTTTAGTTTCTTGTGCATTTTATGTGTTGTTGACAATATGTGCATGGAAAATCCTGAATTGGTTATGGTTTAGGCCAAGAAAGCTGGAAAAATGCCTCAGACAACAAGGATTGAAGGGAAACTCTTACAAAATATGGTTCGGAGACTTTAAGGAAATGAACCGCATGACTAAAGAAGCAAAGTCCAAGCCCATGAACTTCTCCCATGATATTGTGCCCAGGGTGCTTCCATTCATTCATAAAGTGGTCGCAAACTATGGTATATATATGTGTGTGTGTGTGTCGAACGACTTTTTGCTGTTTGCAAATTCTTCTCAATAAGTTGCAATTCGTTACATTTTAAAATCAGCATAATTTCATAAGTTGGGAGGTGTTTGAAAGGTCGTTTAATAGTTGAAATCTTTTTAAAAAGCTACATAAGTCAAACCCTCCCATGTTAATCTTCTGCATAGAGTTTCCTTTTGTTTCAACCAAACCACCTCTTCTTTTGTTATGACCCCGGGTGCTTTGAAACTCGCACCACATTCTCTTATGTTATTAAAATTCGGCACAAAACTCTCTCTTTTTTTTTTTTTTTCTAACACTATGCATCAATCTCCCTCGTGTTATTAAAGCTATGCTCTAACCCCCTCTTATTAAGAAGGGTAAAATTGATTATCATATTCAATTAACAAATGGTAAGTGGTTATGTTAAAAGGAGGGTTTGGTGCGGGGTTCTTAAAAATACGAGCGAGATTCATGCAAAAAAATAAAAAAATAACACAAGGGAGTTCAGTACATGCATGTTTTCTAGAACGCAGAGGGGTCAAAAGCAAGTCCATATAAGCTTAGAGATTGTAAGAATTTTAGCTTTAAAAAGTGCTCTAATTGCAAAGCTCGATTGGATAACATACTAAGAGTACTTATTCAAAGAGAAAACGAAACAGTTTTTTTAAGTGTTTGCAAATACCATCAAATTACATGAAGAATAAACCATAAAGAGGTAGACTTATACTTTCTTGAAAGCTTCTAGAACTTGATGGGAGCATTTGTATCTCAAATTGAAGGCCTTGTAATTATAGCAAGACTATGTTCGAATTTACCGTGTTGTTATTCCTCACGTAGTTTCTTATGATTTCTTCGTGCTCTGTATATACTTTGATTTAATTCTTGGAATGCAGGTGAGAATTCCATTGTGTGGTTTGGTGATAGACCCGCAGTGATAATCTTGGACCATGATCTTATAAGAGAAATTATGTCGAAAAGTTATATTTTTCAGAAGCCGCCCAGTAGCCCGTTAGCTCGGATGCTTGTGCAAGGATTAGCAACCTATGAAACGAATAAATGGGCCAAGCACAGGAGACTGATCAACCCTTCTTTTCATATAGAGAAACTAAAAGTAATATTTTGAGCGTTTAACTTCTTAATTATGATGTAAAGAAGTTATAGTGTTTTGCTGTTTTAGTAGTAATGTTTTTTTTTAGTAGTAATGTTAATTTATACATAGTTTTCTTGTTCTTTTGTACAGCATATGCTTCCTTCGTTTTATTTAACTTGTTCCGAGATGCTGAGCAAATGGGAAGAAAAGATCGTATCGACAGGACCGTGTGAGTTGGACGTGTGGCCTTATCTTCAATCCTTGACGAGTGATGCAATTTCACGAACAGCATTTGGCAGCAGCTATGAAGAAGGTAGAAAGATATTTGAACTTCAAAAAGAACAAGCACAGCTAATCATGCAAACAACTTACTCGGTTCATTTTTCGGGATCAAGGTGTTGTGGCTCGTTTCTTCTTTCTTGATATACATTTTTTTTTTCAATCATTTTGTAATACTAAAGTTTTTCCATGACTTGTTCGGATTCTATACTCTAGCAATATATGAAGATTCTCAACACATTCCTTGTGCAGATATTTACCAACGAAAATCAACAGAAGGATGACGGAGATTTCCAAAGAAGTGGACTCGTCTGTGCTCGGGATAATCAGTAAAAGAATGAAGGCACTGAAAGCAGGAGAAGCTAGTGGTGATGACTTATTGGGATTATTATTGGAATCCAATTTCAGAGAAATCCAGCAACATGGGAATAAGTTTGGAATGGACATGCGCGAGGTGATTGAAGAGTGCAAGCTTTTTTACTTTGCAGGGCAGGAGACAACCTCGACTATGCTTGTTTGGACAATGATTTTATTGAGCAAGCACCGGGATTGGCAGGCTCGCGCAAGGGATGAGGTTCTGCAAGTTTTCGGAAGAGGAAAACCGGATATTCAAGAGCTGAACCACCTCAAAATCGTAAGTGCTATCGACTACACGTTGAGCTTTGTTAATGAATTAGTCGATCACCTATCTAGGATACATACTAAAATATCTGTTTTTTTTCCGCAGGTAACCATGATATTTCACGAGGTTCTAAGATTATATTCACCGGCAGTCATGTTTACTAGAATTACTGCGAAGGAATGTACACTAGGGAAGCTAACGCTACCAGCTGGCGTGCAGCTTAATCTACCGGCACTTTTATTGCATCACGACCCCAAAATATGGGGCACCGATGCAAAGGAATTCAACCCAGAGAGGTTCAGTGAAGGAGTTTCTAAGGCAACACAGGGCCGACTCGTGTATTTTCCATTTGGTTGGGGGCCTCGAATATGCATCGGACAGAATTTCGCTATGTTAGAGGCAAAAATGGCTCTGGCTATGATATTACAGCGTTACTCGTTTGAGCTCTCTCCCTCTTATTCACACGCTCCTGCCACGGTGTTAACGCTTCAACCTCAACATGGTGCACACTTAGTTTTGCAGAAACTAAATGTTTGATGCTTGGCCTTCAGAGTATGTGAATTGTTTTCCATGGGAAACACTCATTTTGCATGTGTTGTTTGATAAATAAGGACTGCAGAGTAATGTATATTACATCGAGATATGTATTTTCATCAATTAATACAATTTTCTTTTTAGATAATTGCGTCTAGTCTACACCTCCATAACGTGTGAGCTAATCGGAAAAAAACTTCTAACATGGAATCTTCTTGTTAAAGAAAAAATGCACAGCGAATCGAGTGAATGACTTGATGGGTATATTTGTCAAAACGTGCAAAAGTACTTAATTTCAAGGTAATCTCCTTGAATAAACCATGTAACGAATATTTTGTTGAACTTGTTGACATCGAATTCGCTAATTATAAACATTTATTAGAGTGAAACAATTTTAGAACGTGTGGAGTTGATTGTACATGTTATTTATTTCGCGTGTTGGACGTCTAACAGACGTACTTGTACTGAAATATTTTTTCTCGTCTTGAATGATATTATGCTTAGAACGTTGTTTGGATGTAGTTTCATCTGCTTGACTCCCTCAATTTTTATTTCAGTATTTTGAAGATTATCTTAATAAACGTACAAAACATTTGAAATATAGTTTGGATGTAATTTCAAAATAATTAAGTGTATGTAAAAAAATCAAAATATTGTTTCAATATAGTTTTAGTGTTAGTGTTTTAGGGAGACAAATAGGTATATAGACACAAATAAATTTAGGTAGATGTATGCATATATGATGAAATAATAAGTAATCATTGTTTGATGATTGAAAATATTTTACACGATTATTTGATGAGTAAAATTAATTGAGAAAAATAGGTTTATAGGCATCAAATCATTATAGGTGGGTTAATTGGGCCAAAATATCTTTCAAAATTAAAATTTTCCAAATGAGTTCCGAACTAATTTTAGTAATGAAACTTTGAAGCCTTTGAACTTAAGTGGATCCAAACTACTTTGATTCTTTTTAATAAAGAAAAATATAGACTTGATTGATAATAGAGTGAGAAACCGAGTAATTACGGCAAGACTATTGTATAACCCATCGGCCTACTCCAACCTTCATCGATGGACGAAAAAATCTTATATACCCTGCAAAGTACATATCCCACACATGTGGTGGGGCCCCATGGAGGGCCGCACCACATGTGAGGGGGATGTTGTAACGCCCCTGAAATTTGGAAGAAAATAAAAGTAATTTCGAATTTTCATTTTAGTCCTTGAACTTTTAAAAATATGAATTTTGACCCCTAAAGTTTTGAAAAAGTTACAATTTAGTCCTAGGTTATTTTGAATAAGCCATAAACGTTTTGTAGATACTATATTTGTTTCAAATTGATTATGATATGTTTTAATTTGTATAATTATTCTATGTTTGATTTTTAAATGAACTTATCGCTTTTATTTTACGATATAGTCATCCATTGGTTCTTGACCGGTTATAAATTAAATAAAGGTTAAAGATTTTAATCATAAGGTTTTCTTGGTCTTAGAACATTGATTTCAAATCTCTTTTGCATTGAAATTTTTTGAATTTATCGACCATGTGGTAAAAGTTTGATTTAAACCTACATCACCTCAAGTTTTTACGTAAAGTGATATATGCATAAAGTAATATTAAAAATATATTTTTTTATATTTCATTTACAGCTATATAACAGCCCATACAGCTGGAGAGAGCTAATACATCTGATTAGAGATAAAATAAAATATTCAAGTTAGACAAAAATGGGGTATACCTATTTACTCCATGTCTCCAATTCTTGTCCATATAATGTTCACCATCTTCAACAATTTTTCTACACTTATCCTTTCCAAATTTCTTCTCGTTTACTTCTGCACAATTTCTCTACTTGATGTCTAGTTTACCATAAAAATTGTTTCAGTCCTTTAAGCCTTCTTTATAGTCCTTGAAAATCCTCAAAACCGAGTTTGGTCAAAACTGCCAGTTTTGGTATAGAAACTTTAGAAGTCCGAAAACCATATCAAAACTTCGAGTCTTTCTCTGAAATTTTTACCACATACTGATTATTGTGTAAGCTAACTTTTATGTTCAGAAACCTTCTTCAACCAAAGTCGTTTGAGGGGTCTAAAAACTAGAAATACGTACCACTGTCCAGAAAATCCGAAAACAGCTCCCATCTTTCATGATTTATTTAAAATACCAAACCTTATCCTATTGATCTGATTTTGAAACTACATACTCTCCATGATGTTGAAGATTGAACCCCTCAACCAATTTCAGATTACCATGTCGTTTGAAAGTCCGATTAAAGGTGAATCCGAGACTGCTACAGTTTTAACCTCAGATTTGCATTAACCTTTTGTTTAACTAAATTATGTTGCTAAAGCTATCTAAACCATGAAGTTGATCATTAATACGGACTCATTACACACTAATAATGATGTTGGATCAGTTGATCTTAATTTAGAATCGTGTTTAATATTTTTCATGGATTTTGCAACATTTAGAATGACATGTAGTTTATTTTACGGTTGATCTTTCACTTTCTTTAACTTTAAGTAAAGTATTGTATTTATCTTATGATCTAACCATCTAATCTAGTTTATTAGAATAATAAGTATTCTGGAAATGTTAATTTTAATTAGATCTACATGTTTACAATTTATTTTAATTGCTAATATTGATATATGCAATATTATGTTATTTAATACTAATAATTATAAGAAAAATAGTTTCTACCAAAGTTATATATGTGATGTAATTTTATTCAAGGGCATACTGAGATATTTGTTCAATGTTAATATCATGGTAAAACTTTTGATTTAATATTATTATGTAATAAGTAATTTACATGAATTTTGTTAAGAATAATTGTTTTAAAAAGGGTTAAATATGCATTGAAAATATATATGTTTGTTAATATGAAATATGTTATTAATAAATTAGAAATTGAGACTCTAATAATAATTTGTAAATTGATTTAATCTTCAACTTGTTACTTTGAAATGGTAAATCTCATTATTTATAATTTTACGTCATGGTTAAAATTAAAATAGGTAAATGTTGGATTTATCCAAAATTAACAAGAATTAGATATTAAATTGAACTTCTTTAAATATGATAAATATTGAAAGTATATATTATTGTTGTAAATTTATGAGCAAACAATTGATTATATCTTTTGATTTATTTAAGGTTCTGCAATTATCGACGTTAATCAAGAATTTCCCGTACGGTAAAAGGTGAGGTTTGATTTCTGATTTGTTCAAAACCCCGTTTGGCATCCGGCCCTGAGAAACTTGGACATAACAATTGTGATTCTTTGTTTCGAATCACGACCAACATTCTATCACCATTTTAATGCTTTTATTTAAAATTGTTAATTCTTTACATAATCAGTTTTCTTGCCTATTGTTAAATCAAATCTCATTTAAATCATAATCGGGAATTTCTTCATAATCATAATTAACCTGATATCATGATCACTCAATCAATTCTTGAATTGTGCAACGAGCAACGAACTATGTTCGGCCTATGTAGCTCAAAAACGAGCAACGGATATTGTCCGGATTACTAGCTCATCTGATAATTCTGTTTCACCCATTGGGACGCCTTTGGGAAGTTGGGCCCAGGGATTGAAAGGATTTACTGCTGGGCAGCAAAGGGCTGTCGGTTTAAGTAATTCTGATTAATACCCATTCTGTCTAAGCGCCGCTTGCAGTCAGGAGTTGGCTGTGACCCGCGTGTTAGACTGGCATGTACTCGAGCATGTCTTCTGTTCTGTTGCGAGGTAGCTCCTCGTAGGGAGGTATACGGTTGAATTTCGGAGCTAAGGTTGGATCTGTTATATGTAACTGCACAAGTTCATTTTCTCGTTCTTCTGAATACTCCAGTATTATCGTTAAGACCGATAATTTCAGTTCAGTGATGCAGATGTAACTATTCTGGTCATTCTTGTTCGTTTTGTTCTGATCACTGTTTGATTATTGCCATGTTCTAAGAATCTCACTAAGTCATTAAAGACTTACTCCTCTTTTGTTCTATATGTCCCTTTCTCAGAGTAAGATTGGTATAGCAGCACGGATGGAACGAATGATCGACAAGTCCGCTTTTGGAAACTTTGCAAAAATTGTTAAGTATTTGATTTTGTATTTACATCATATTAAAATTGTAAAATGTATTTGTATTCCAAAGACTTCCGCTGTATTTAAAGTAAAGATATTTTATAGTGCTATAGTTTTGATCCTGGTCAGTGAGACCCCTTCCTATGAGCTACAGTTCGGTTTGAGTTGAGTTTGTTAGGTGGCCAACACCGGACCAACTCGGATCGGTTTGTGACTCGTGGGGCGCGGTCCTCACAGATGTACTGTACCATGCAGGGTAGGGAAGTGTTGACGCGGGCTAAAATTGGTCAAAATCTATAAATTTAGGGTCAAGAAATGCCAACGAGTATTTTTTCGGCACCAGAGTACCCAATGCGAAGAAAATGTTCAACTTATGGTATGCAAATTAACTGATTTAACTAAGATCTCTAAGGTCAAACAACACTTAGATGAGAAGTTCACAATAAAGGGTCTTGGTCAGTTGAAATACTGCCTTGTTATTGAAATTGCTAGAAATAAACAAGGCCTTACTCTTTGTCAACGAAATTATGGTTTTGACATACTTACGGAAGCTGGTTATCTTGAATGTAAACCATGCACCACACCTATGAATCACACCACCAAGTGGACACCTCAAGATTCTCCTCTATTGGAAGATGTATCAATCTATAGAAGATTGGTTGGCAAACTGTTATATCTCACTATCACTTGACCTGATTTAAGCTATAGTATACAATGTCTTAGCCAACATATGGCTCAACCAACTGAAGCACATCTTACAGCAGCCCACAGAGTTCTTAGATATCTCAAAATTTGTCGACGTAAAGATCTATTTTATTCTATTTCTTCTGAAACTCATATAAAATCTTTTGTGATAGTGATTGGGCTGGCTGCCCTCAAACTCATCGAAGTATCACTGGCTATGCCATCTATTTGGGCCATTCTCGGGTGTCTTGGCGTGCAATGAAGCAACAAACTGTTAGTCGCTCCTCAACCGAAGCAGAATACAGGGCTATTGCTGCTACAACATTCATCTGGATAAGTAAGTGTAAAGAACAATATAAACGATCAATGATTAATTAATCGACTCAATGATTATAGAGTGTTGAATGTGAGAGAGAGAGAGAGAGATCACAAATATCTAATGTGAATCCATCTAAACTAAAAACCAGTGAATGAAATTACATTAGGAGCAACAATTTATACTTAACTACTACCTAACGGTCGTCTATCTAAATAAGGAAGACCGTTAGTTAACGATAATTCTAACTAGTTACTATATTAGGAAATATTTACAATACTAATGAATTATATCAGCTAAGATGTAGTCTAGGCCTCCATAACATTTGAGATTTAAGTAATAATAGAGACACTGCCTAAAATTTCAAAAACATAAAAATATGGCGCATATCTATAACGAAATGAATTACGTTGTAGGTTTTATGCAGAGGCGGAGCAAGGTTTCTGAGGAGGATGAAGAAATTCGGAAGTTATTGAAGAAAATCTAATGGCAGATGGAGAAGAATTGGAAAGGATGGGGTTTTGGTAGTGGGTGCACTAGAATCAAGGAAGAGAGAGAGAGAGATGGAGAGACTGAATTGAGGAGGGGTCATTAATTCCCCACTTTCTAACTCTTTTAGACAAATATGAAAATACTAATTAGATAACTACGTACTTATAGTTTGTGGACAAGTCTCTCCAATTTAGCTTTGGGTGGTTGGTGCCATGAAAGAGCTAGGGGCCAGGTCCTACCCCTGAGTTAGAGTCAGACTCTTCAGGCGCTCCGCAGGCCGAGTCCGGATTAGTCTCACCAAATGGTGGGGACACCGGGCGCCCCACAGGGGTAAAAAAAAAAAAAAAAAAAAAAACTACGTACTTATAGTGGGTATAAATATAGTATTACATATAATATGTAATAATATTGCTATTACATATAATATGTAATAATATTGCTAACCATTTTTTGATTAATCCATTTTTACACCACAAAATGCCCTATTTTTTGTTGACTTATTCATTACTCGTTTTCACAATATTTAATACATAATAATTTGTCAAATATTTTCTGAGTTTAATTTTTAATTCATAATCTTATCAAACAATAGGTGAAATAAAATAATAATCATCTAATGAAAGTATTTCTGAATAGTAATAATTAAAACACATGCATTAAGCAAGAACGTACTCAAAATGTTGATATTAATTCAATGATAGTTCAATTTCTAAACAAAGCATGCGACACTACTAAAGAGATCTAAGTGATAATAATATATAGAAAAATCTTAAGAATGTACATGTGACCAACCTTAATTTAATATTTTATATAATTATTTATTTATGTAACTTATTTCAATTCTTTTACAAATTTCATTTGTGATTGGGTTTCTAATATATTGACTTTGATATACTCCTTATTATTAAACATCTTTAAGGTATACATGTTTTCACGTTGAGTTATTAATTTTTAAAGGCTAATTATTATATTTTATTGAATAAAACTAATTATTATGAAAAAAATGTTCATGTTCGTTTTTAGAAAATAAATAATTCCACAATGTTATTTCGCTCCTCCTAAACTATATTCCTGGCTCCGACCCTAATTTCATGGAAAGATAACCCATAAAAAGACAACCATGTTAAGATTTTTATGTTGAATTTGTTGATATCGAATTCATCTTCTAATAAACACTTATTGGAGGTTTTAGTGAAATAATTTTTTAGTGAAATGATTTTAGTTCGTTGTTGAGTTGAGTGTACATGTTATTTAATTATTTCGTGTTGGACGTCTAAAAGACATTCTTGTATTGAAATATTTTTTTCCTCTTCTTGAATGATGTAATGCTTAGAACACTGTTTCAAAAGCTCCGAGACATTTATGCTTATCATCACAAATTCGTATAAAAAATCCATCACCACAAAATTTAGGTAACTAAAAGACTTTTTCTGAAAGTCATAGAAAAAGAGGAAGAGTTGCATTTGCATTTTGCATACTCTTCATTTCCTCTATCTCCGCTACGCCTATATATAAAGTGATATTATGATATAGGATTCAAATAAAAACTCATCATCAACACTTGCTCTCTTCTCTTAAAAAAAATTCTCATTTTTATATTCCTCACTACAAAATTGACTAATTATTATGGAGATAGCACTGCGTAGCTCAGTTTTAGTTTCTTGTGCATTTTATGTGTTGTTGACAATATGTGCATGGAAAATCCTGAATTGGTTATGGTTTAGGCCAAGAAAGCTGGAAAAATGCCTCAGACAACAAGGATTGAAGGGAAACTCTTACAAAATATGGTTCGGAGACTTTAAGGAAATGAACCGCATGACTAAAGAAGCAAAGTCCAAGCCCATGAACTTCTCCCATGATATTGTGCCCAGGGTGCTTCCCTTCATTCATAAAGTGGTCGCAAACTATGGTATATATATGTGTGTGTGTGTGTCGAACGACTTTTTGCTGTTTGCAAATTCTTCTCAATAAGTTGCAATTCGTTACATTTTAAAATCAGCATAATTTCATAAGTTGGGAGGTGTTTGAAAGGTCGTTTAATAGTTGAAATCTTTTTAAAAAGCTACATAAGTCAAACCCTCCCATGTTAATCTTCTGCATAGAGTTTCCTTTTGTTTCAACCAAACCACCTCTTCTTTTGTTATGACCCCGGGTGCTTTGAAACTCGCACCACATTCTCTTATGTTATTAAAATTCGGCACAAAACTCTCTCTTTTTTTTTTTCTAACACTATGCATCAATCTCCCTCGTGTTATTAAAGCTATGCTCTAACCCCCTCTTATTAAGAAGGGTAAAATTGATTATCATATTCAATTAACAAATGGTAAGTGGTTATGTTAAAAGGAGGGTTTGGTGCGGGGTTCTTAAAAATACGAGCGAGATTCATGCAAAAAAATAAAAAAATAACACAAGGGAGTTCAGTACATGCATGTTTTCTAGAACGCAGAGGGGTCAAAAGCAAGTCCATATAAGCTTAGAGATTGTAAGAATTTTAGCTTTAAAAAGTGCTCTAATTGCAAAGCTCGATTGGATAACATACTAAGAGTACTTATTCAAAGAGAAAACGAAACAGTTTTTTTAAGTGTTTGCAAATACCATCAAATTACATGAAGAATAAACCATAAAGAGGTAGACTTATACTTTCTTGAAAGCTTCTAGAACTTGATGGGAGCATTTGTATCTCAAATTGAAGGCCTTGTAATTATAGCAAGACTATGTTCGAATTTACCGTGTTGTTATTCCTCACGTAGTTTCTTATGATTTCTTCGTGCTCTGTATATACTTTGATTTAATTCTTGGAATGCAGGTGAGAATTCCATTGTGTGGTTTGGTGATAGACCCGCAGTGATAATCTTGGACCATGATCTTATAAGAGAAATTATGTCGAAAAGTTATATTTTTCAGAAGCCGCCCAGTAGCCCGTTAGCTCGGATGCTTGTGCAAGGATTAGCAACCTATGAAACGAATAAATGGGCCAAGCACAGGAGACTGATCAACCCTTCTTTTCATATAGAGAAACTAAAAGTAATATTTTGAGCGTTTAACTTCTTAATTATGATGTAAAGAAGTTATAGTGTTTTGCTGTTTTAGTAGTAATGTTTTTTTTTAGTAGTAATGTTAATTTATACATAGTTTTCTTGTTCTTTTGTACAGCATATGCTTCCTTCGTTTTATTTAACTTGTTCCGAGATGCTGAGCAAATGGGAAGAAAAGATCGTATCGACAGGACCGTGTGAGTTGGACGTGTGGCCTTATCTTCAATCCTTGACGAGTGATGCAATTTCACGAACAGCATTTGGCAGCAGCTATGAAGAAGGTAGAAAGATATTTGAACTTCAAAAAGAACAAGCACAGCTAATCATGCAAACAACTTACTCGGTTCATTTTTCGGGATCAAGGTGTTGTGGCTCGTTTCTTCTTTCTTGATATACATTTTTTTTTTCAATCATTTTGTAATACTAAAGTTTTTCCATGACTTGTTCGGATTCTATACTCTAGCAATATATGAAGATTCTCAACACATTCCTTGTGCAGATATTTACCAACGAAAATCAACAGAAGGATGACGGAGATTTCCAAAGAAGTGGACTCGTCTGTGCTCGGGATAATCAGTAAAAGAATGAAGGCACTGAAAGCAGGAGAAGCTAGTGGTGATGACTTATTGGGATTATTATTGGAATCCAATTTCAGAGAAATCCAGCAACATGGGAATAAGTTTGGAATGGACATGCGCGAGGTGATTGAAGAGTGCAAGCTTTTTTACTTTGCAGGGCAGGAGACAACCTCGACTATGCTTGTTTGGACAATGATTTTATTGAGCAAGCACCGGGATTGGCAGGCTCGCGCAAGGGATGAGGTTCTGCAAGTTTTCGGAAGAGGAAAACCGGATATTCAAGAGCTGAACCACCTCAAAATCGTAAGTGCTATCGACTACACGTTGAGCTTTGTTAATGAATTAGTCGATCACCTATCTAGGATACATACTAAAATATCTGTTTTTTTTCCGCAGGTAACCATGATATTTCACGAGGTTCTAAGATTATATTCACCGGCAGTCATGTTTACTAGAATTACTGCGAAGGAATGTACACTAGGGAAGCTAACGCTACCAGCTGGCGTGCAGCTTAATCTACCGGCACTTTTATTGCATCACGACCCCAAAATATGGGGCACCGATGCAAAGGAATTCAACCCAGAGAGGTTCAGTGAAGGAGTTTCTAAGGCAACACAGGGCCGACTCGTGTATTTTCCATTTGGTTGGGGGCCTCGAATATGCATCGGACAGAATTTCGCTATGTTAGAGGCAAAAATGGCTCTGGCTATGATATTACAGCGTTACTCGTTTGAGCTCTCTCCCTCTTATTCACACGCTCCTGCCACGGTGTTAACGCTTCAACCTCAACATGGTGCACACTTAGTTTTGCAGAAACTAAATGTTTGATGCTTGGCCTTCAGAGTATGTGAATTGTTTTCCATGGGAAACACTCATTTTGCATGTGTTGTTTGATAAATAAGGACTGCAGAGTAATGTATATTACATCGAGATATGTATTTTCATCAATTAATACAATTTTCTTTTTAGATAATTGCGTCTAGTCTACACCTCCATAACGTGTGAGCTAATCGGAAAAAAACTTCTAACATGGAATCTTCTTGTTAAAGAAAAAATGCACAGCGAATCGAGTGAATGACTTGATGGGTATATTTGTCAAAACGTGCAAAAGTACTTAATTTCAAGGTAATCTCCTTGAATAAACCATGTAACGAATATTTTGTTGAACTTGTTGACATCGAATTCGCTAATTATAAACATTTATTAGAGTGAAACAATTTTAGAACGTGTGGAGTTGATTGTACATGTTATTTATTTCGCGTGTTGGACGTCTAACAGACGTACTTGTACTGAAATATTTTTTCTCGTCTTGAATGATATTATGCTTAGAACGTTGTTTGGATGTAGTTTCATCTGCTTGACTCCCTCAATTTTTATTTCAGTATTTTGAAGATTATCTTAATAAACGTACAAAACATTTGAAATATAGTTTGGATGTAATTTCAAAATAATTAAGTGTATGTAAAAAAATCAAAATATTGTTTCAATATAGTTTTAGTGTTAGTGTTTTAGGGAGACAAATAGGTATATAGACACAAATAAATTTAGGTAGATGTATGCATATATGATGAAATAATAAGTAATCATTGTTTGATGATTGAAAATATTTTACACGATTATTTGATGAGTAAAATTAATTGAGAAAAATAGGTTTATAGGCATCAAATCATTATAGGTGGGTTAATTGGGCCAAAATATCTTTCAAAATTAAAATTTTCCAAATGAGTTCCGAACTAATTTTAGTAATGAAACTTTGAAGCCTTTGAACTTAAGTGGATCCAAACTACTTTGATTCTTTTTATAAAGAAAAATATAGACTTGATTGATAATAGAGTGAGAAACCGAGTAATTACGGCAAGACTATTGTATAACCCATCGGCCTACTCCAACCTTCATCGATGGACGAAAAAATCTTATATACCCTGCAAAGTACATATCCCACACATGTGGTGGGGCCCCATGGAGGGCCGCACCACATGTGAGGGGATGTTGTAACGCCCCTGAAATTTGGAAGGAAATAAAAGTAATTTCGAATTTTCATTTTAGTCCTTGAACTTTTAAAAATATGATTTTTGACCCCTAAAGTTTTGAAAAAGTTACAATTTAGTCCTAGGTTATTTTGAATAAGCCATAAACGTTTTGTAGATACTATATTTGTTTCAAATTGATTATGATATGTTTTAATTTGTATAATTATTCTATGTTTGATTTTTAAATGAACTTATCGCTTTTATTTTACGATATAGTCATCCATTGGTTCTTGACCGGTTATAAATTAAATAAAGGTTAAAGATTTTAATCATAAGGTTTTCTTGGTCTTAGAACATTGATTTCAAATCTCTTTTGCATTGAAATTTTTTGAATTTATCGACCATGTGGTAAAAGTTTGATTTAAACCTACATTACCTCAAGTTTTTACGTAAAGTGATATATGCATAAAGTAATATTAAAAATATATTTTTTTATATTTCATTTACAGCTATATAACAGCCCATACAGCTGGAGAGAGCTAATACATCTGATTAGAGATAAAATAAAATATTCAAGTTAGACAAAAATGGGGTATACCTATTTACTCCATGTCTCCAATTCTTGTCCATATAATGTTTACCATCTTCAACAATTTTTCTACACTTATCCTTTCCGAATTTCTTCTCGTTTCCTTCTGCACAATTTCTCTACTTGATTTCTAGTTTACTATAAAAATTGTTTCAGTCCTTTAAGCCTTCTTTATAGTCCTTGAAAATCCTCAAAACCGAGTTTGGTCAAAACTGCCAGTTTTGGTATAGAAACTTTAGAAGTCCGAAAACCATATCAAAACTTCGAGTCTTTCTCTGAAATTTTTACCACATACTGATTATTGTGTAAGCTAACTTTTATGTTCAGAAACCTTCTTCAACCAAAGTCGTTTGAGGGGTCTAAAAACTAGAAATACGTACCACTGTCCAGAAAATCCGAAAACAGCTCCCATCTTTCATGATTTATTTAAAATACCAAACCTTATCCTATTGATCTGATTTTGAAACTACATACTCTCCGTGATGTTGAAGATTGAACCCCTCAACCAATTTCAGATTACCATGTCGTTTGAAAGTCCGATTAAAGGTGAATCCGAGACTGCTACAGTTTTAACCTCAGATTTGCATTAACCTTTTGTTTAACTAAATTATGTTGCTAAAGCTATCTAAACCATGAAGTTGATCATTAATACGGACTCATTACACACTAATAATGATGTTGGATCAGTTGATCTTAATTTAGAATCGTGTTTAATATTTTTCATGGATTTTGCAACATTTAGAATGACATGTAGTTTATTTTACGGTTGATCTTTCACTTTCTTTAACTTTAAGTAAAGTATTGTATTTATCTTATGATCTAACCATCTAATCTAGTTTATTAGAATAATAAGTATTCTGGAAATGTTAATTTTAATTAGATCTACATGTTTACAATTTATTTTAATTGCTAATATTGATATATGCAATATTATGTTATTTAATACTAATAATTATAAGAAAAATAGTTTCTACCAAAGTTATATATGTGATGTAATTTTATTCAAGGGCATACTGAGATATTTGTTCAATGTTAATATCATTGTAAAACTTTTGATTTAATATTATTATGTAATAAGTAATTTACATGAATTTTGTTAAGAATAATTGTTTTAAAAAGGGTTAAATATGCATTGAAAATATATATGTTTGTTAATATGAAATATGTTATTAATAAATTAGAAATTGAGACTCTAATAATAATTTGTAAATTGATTTAATCTTCAACTTGTTACTTTGAAATGGTAAATCTCATTATTTATAATTTTACGTCATGGTTAAAATTAAAATAGGTAAATGTTGGATTTATCCAAAATTAACAAGAATTAGATATTAAATTGAACTTCTTTAAATATGATAAATATTGAAAGTATATATTATTGTTGTAAATTTATGAGCAAACAATTGATTATATCTTTTGATTTATTTAAGGTTCTGCAATTATCGACGTTAATCAAGAATTTCCCGTACGGTAAAAGGTGAGGTTTGATTTCTGATTTGTTCAAAACCCCGTTTGGCATCCGGCCCTGAGAAACTTGGACATAACAATTGTGATTCTTTGTTTCGAATCACGACCAACATTCTATCACCATTTTAATGCTTTTATTTAAAATTGTTAATTCTTTACATAATCAGTTTTCTTGCCTATTGTTAAATCAAATCTCATTTAAATCATAATCGGGAATTTCTTCATAATCATAATTAACCTGATATCATGATCACTCAATCAATTCTTGAATTGTGCAACGAGCAACGAACTATGTTCGGCCTATGTAGCTCAAAAACGAGCAACGGATATTGTCCGGATTACTAGCTCATCTGATAATTCTGTTTCACCCATTGGGACGCCTTTGGGAAGTTGGGCCCAGGGATTGAAAGGATTTACTGCTGGGCAGCAAAGGGCTGTCGGTTTAAGTAATTCTGATTAATACCCATTCTGTCTAAGCGCCGCTTGCAGTCAGGAGTTGGCTGTGACCCGCGTGTTAGACTGGCATGTACTCGAGCATGTCTTCTGTTCTGTTGCGAGGTAGCTCCTCGTAGGGAGGTATACGGTTGAATTTCGGAGCTAAGGTTGGATCTGTTATATGTAACTGCACAAGTTCATTTTCTCGTTCTTCTGAATACTCCAGTATTATCGTTAAGACCGATAATTTCAGTTCAGTGATGCAGATGTAACTATTCTGGTCATTCTTGTTCGTTTTGTTCTGATCACTGTTTGATTATTGCCATGTTCTAAGAATCTCACTAAGTCATTAAAGACTTACTCCTCTTTTGTTCTATATGTCCCTTTCTCAGAGTAAGATTGGTATAGCAGCACGGATGGAACGAATGATCGACAAGTCCGCTTTTGGAAACTTTGCAAAAATTGTTAAGTATTTGATTTTGTATTTACATCATATTAAAATTGTAAAATGTATTTGTATTCCAAAGACTTCCGCTGTATTTAAAGTAAAGATATTTTATAGTGCTATGGTTTTGATCCTGGTCAGTGAGACCCCTTCCTATGAGCTACAGTTCGGTTTGAGTTGAGTTTGTTAGGTGGCCAACACCGAACCAACTCGGATCGGATTGTGACTCGTGGGGCGCGGTCCTCACAGTATGGTATCAGAGCTTTGGGCTTAAAATTAAAATAAATCTTTACAAAAGAAAAGATTTTACTAAACCACTTTATTGATAAACAAGCAATTTATTACATAAAAGGATTTGGATTGACGATTTATTACTAAAATTAAAAGAACAACTTGAGTGTCGTATCAACTTCATCTTTTCCACTGCTGCTAGCACCGCCTTCTTGCTTTGATGATGTCAGATCTGAAAAAGGTACACATTTTTCCATTCTGTCTATTAACTCTTTAGCACTTTTATCTGCAACTATAAGTGCATGAGCCATCGGCTTGATAAACCCCTGACTATAACAATCTTGTAAGAACATATGTAGCTTATCATAAAAAATTGTTTACGTTTAACAATCCGACGGGTTTCTGATGTATGTTTAACTGAGCCCATGAACTTACGGAAAATATTCCTTCAAGTGTTTTTAAACCTCCAGGTAGTGCTATGAAAGCATCGGCATTGTAAACCATAGCAGCCATTTGCTCATGCATGCTAGGTACATTAAATACATCACCTAAAGTTGGACTCCTGGGATTCACGTCAACTAAATTCGTTGGTATAATCCCTAAGACTTTACCTTGAGCCATAAGTGCAGTCCTCACCACACACTCCATTAACCCTGAAGTCTCCCCATACACCAACTTGATTTTCTTGGTAGCTAGCAATCTTCCAAGACTGCACGCTTCCCTTACAAACTCTGGATCTTTTCCAAAACTTGAGCCGCCAAAGACACAAATGGTCTGGAATTTTCTGGTTGATGATTTCTCCATCTCGATTTCTTTTCTTCCTCTTAATATTGTATGTGTATTTGTGCTTGTGTTTTGTTGTGACCTTGCTGGTATGCAAATGCTATTTATAAGAAAATTTAAGTAAGCGTGTCGAGAAAGCTAGCGTACCGAGAAAGCTTTAGAAATATGATTTTCTTTTAAATTAATTTTTTTTTTAAATGGCTTCTTGAGCAATCTATCTTTCGTGTTTCAGTTCTATCTAGTGCAGATATTTTGCGTCTAGACGTTATTTCTTAACTAAGGGAAAACGATTCACATCATTTTTATGTGATCGCGTATTCACATCTTAAACTATGATAAATAAAAAAAAAAAAAAATTTATGTCTACATTCATAAATTCTTTTTGAAAATATTGTACATAGTATTCCAAAATTATTGCATCAAGTTTAGAAATGAAAAAGTGGAAATCTTCGCTTGTATGATTATTCTTTATATTTTATTTTCAAAAGGATCTTCAAATGAAAAAATATATAATCTTAATCGCATATTTTCCATCTCGGTTTATATTTTGATTATTTATGTCATTGATTCAAATATTGAATTTAAAATCTTTGTAACCAATCAATGGTGCAAAGGCCTTAGTAGAATTTTTTTTACCGTCTCTTGATTATTTCAAAGATTTGCATACAAATAGTTTTCTTTACCTAATTATGTCATATTATTATTTGAAACAAGAAATTGCATTTTTATAAGATAAATGCTTTCATACATGAATAAATAATTTTCTCATTAAAATTGCATTTTTTTCGGTTCACAATACCGTTCAAAAAAAAAATCAAAATCAAAATTTTAATTTTTTTCCCCACTAGCAACGGCTATAAACGGCTATATTAGCCAAACACTCTTCTATAAATTGAAAATTTTACCCCACAAAACTCACACTCATCTTTTCTTATCCCTCCCTACCGAAAATAATGAGATCTTCTCTTGTTTTCCTATTAATTGTTGTAATTTTAGTTATTTGTCATTTTATATTTTTGGTAAATGATGAAGAAACACCAAACGAAGTTGCTTTTGTATTTACGAGATTAGTAACACCCATTCTAGTTTTCGCTCTCGTATTGAATTTGGCAATTCTTTAGATAAAGTTGTAATATTGCATTTTGAATAACAATGGTCTTATTTTAAATTACGTTTGTATTTTGTGTTATTTCCGTGTTTGAAAATTGAAATGTTCGACTCCAACAAGCTCAACATCTATTGAAATTTTATGTGTTGTACTCATGATGTTAATCACGTTTTGATTTGCATATATTTTCTTCAAACCGTTAAAAGAATTAATTTTCTTCTTCCAACGAAAGGGCTTTACGATCTTACTTAAGTATTGATCTTGAAGGATGAAATTTAATTTGAGGAAATAGTTGGAAATATTTCTCTTATGGGTAAGTGAGTTTTGTTTGGGCTTAAAAGATCGATTTTAGGTGGATTACAAAGAGATAGTCATATTGGATCATGTTGGGCTATTTAACCCCATATAAAGGTTATTCGGTTTAAGAAATTGATTTTGGGCTTGAATTTGAGAAGAGACATTTCAAATATATTTGGGCTTTAGAAACAAATATGATGATTGGAATTTTGGGAAAAGAAATTTGATAAAAGACTTTGGACTTTAGAATAATGCTTTGATATTTGGGTTAACCGATTCCTTAGCATGTTGATATATTTGGGATTTAGTATTTAAGCAAATTATGGATATTCGTATTAGTGGAATGAATAAAAAAAAAAAAAGATGACAACGATGATTGAAGAATATTTTACGAGTTTCGAGAAAATAGTTTTACGAAACTGCAGAAGAAATTATGATTTACTTGGGGTTCTTAGATTCAAAGCATTTGAAATGAAAATTGATAATCTTGGGATGAGATGAAAATTGATTATTTTGTGATCAAAATAGTAGTAAGTTTGAAAAGGTGAAGGTGATATTTTTGGGTTTCATTAGATACTAAGATTTTATTGACCAATGATTTGAGAGTTGAAAATCAAAAGGTTTCAATTACGAATATGCTTTAGGTGGATCACAAGTTTGAGGATATTACATTGGAGTCCGGATACGGAAGGTGGAAACATTTCCTATTTTCCTTCGAAATAATTCAGGTATGAATCTGGGGACCAGATTCTTTTAAGGAGGGTGGATTGTAACGCTCCTGAAATTTGGAAGAAAATAAAAGTAATTTCGAATTTTCATTTTAGTCCTTGAACTTTTAAAAATATGATTTTTGACCCCTAAAGTTTTGAAAAAGTTACAATTTAGTCCTAGGTTATTTTGAATAAGCCATAAACGTTTTGTAGATACTATATTTGTTTCAAATTGATTATGATATGTTTTAATTTGTATAATTATTCTATGTTTGATTTTTAAATGAACTTATCGCTTTTATTTTACGATATAGTCATCCATTGGTTCTTGACCGGTTATAAATTAAATAAAGGTTAAAGATTTTAATCATAAGGTTTCTTGGTCTTAGAACATTGATTTCAAATCTCTTTTGCATTGAAATTTTTTGAATTTATCGACCATGTGGTAAAAGTTTGATTTAAACCTACATTACCTCAAGTTTTTACGTAAAGTGATATATGCATAAAGTAATATTAAAAATATATTTTTTTATATTTCATTTACAGCTATATAACAGCCCATACAGCTGGAGAGAGCTAATACATCTGATTAGAGATAAAATAAAATATTCAAGTTAGACAAAAATGGGGTATACCTATTTACTCCATGTCTCCAATTCTTGTCCATATAATGTTCACCATCTTCAACAATTTTTCTACACTTATCCTTTCCGAATTTCTTCTCGTTTCCTTCTGCACAATTTCTCTACTTGATGTATAGTTTACCATAAAAATTGTTTCAGTCCTTTAAGCCTTCTTTATAGTCCTTGAAAATCCTCAAAACCGAGTTTGGTCAAAACTGCCAGTTTTTGTATAGAAACTTTAGAAGTCCGAAAACCATATCAAAACTTCGAGTCTTTCTCTGAAATTTTTACCACATACTGATTATTGTGTAAGCTAACCTTTATGTTCAGAAACCTTCTTCAACCAAAGTCGTTTGAGGGGTCTAAAAACTAGAAATACGTACCACTGTCCAGAAAATCCGAAAACAGCTCCCATCTTTCATGATTTATTTAAAATACCAAACCTTATCCTATTGATCTGATTTTGAAACTACATACTCTCCATGATGTTGAAGATTGAACCCCTCAACCAATTTCAGATTACCATGTCGTTTGAAAGTCCGATTAAAGGTGAATCCGAGACTGCTACAGTTTTAACCTCAGATTTGCATTAACCTTTTGTTTAACTAAATTATGTTGCTAAAGCTATCTAAACCATGAAGTTGATCATTAATACGGACTCATTACACACTAATAATGATGTTGGATCAGTTGATCTTAATTTAGAATCGTGTTTAATATTTTTCATGGATTTTGCAACATTTAGAATGACATGTAGTTTATTTTACGGTTGATCTTTCACTTTCTTTAACTTTAAGTAAAGTATTGTATTTATCTTATGATCTAACCATCTAATCTAGTTTATTAGAATAATAAGTATTCTGGAAATGTTAATTTTAATTAGATCTACATGTTTACAATTTATTTTAATTGCTAATATTGATATATGCAATATTATGTTATTTAATACTAATAATTATAAGAAAAATAGTTTCTACCAAAGTTATATATGTGATGTAATTTTATTCAAGGGCATACTGAGATATTTGTTCAATGTTAATATCATTGTAAAACTTTTGATTTAATATTATTATGTAATAAGTAATTTACATGAATTTTGTTAAGAATAATTGTTTTAAAAAGGGTTAAATATGCATTGAAAATATATATGTTTGTTAATATGAAATATGTTATTAATAAATTAGAAATTGAGACTCTAATAATAATTTGTAAATTGATTTAATCTTCAACTTGTTACTTTGAAATGGTAAATCTCATTATTTATAATTTTACGTCATGGTTAAAATTAAAATAGGTAAATGTTGGATTTATCCAAAATTAACAAGAATTAGATATTAAATTGAACTTCTTTAAATATGATAAATATTGAAAGTATATATTATTGTTGTAAATTTATGAGCAAACAATTGATTATATCTTTTGATTTATTTAAGGTTCTGCAATTATCGACGTTAATCAAGAATTTCCCGTACGGTAAAAGGTGAGGTTTGATTTCTGATTTGTTCAAAACCCCGTTTGGCATCCGGCCCTGAGAAACTTGGACATAACAATTGTGATTCTTTGTTTCGAATCACGACCAACATTCTATCACCATTTTAATGCTTTTATTTAAAATTGTTAATTCTTTACATAATCAGTTTTCTTGCCTATTGTTAAATCAAATCTCATTTAAATCATAATCGGGAATTTCTTCATAATCATAATTAACCTGATATCATGATCACTCAATCAATTCTTGAATTGTGCAACGAGCAACGAACTATGTTCGGCCTATGTAGCTCAAAAACGAGCAACGGATATTGTCCGGATTACTAGCTCATCTGATAATTCTGTTTCACCCATTGGGACGCCTTTGGGAAGTTGGGCCCAGGGATTGAAAGGATTTACTGCTGGGCAGCAAAGGGCTGTCGGTTTAAGTAATTCTGATTAATACCCATTCTGTCTAAGCGCCGCTTGCAGTCAGGAGTTGGCTGTGACCCGCGTGTTAGACTGGCATGTACTCGAGCATGTCTTCTGTTCTGTTGCGAGGTAGCTCCTCGTAGGGAGGTATACGGTTGAATTTCGGAGCTAAGGTTGGATCTGTTATATGTAACTGCACAAGTTCATTTTCTCGTTCTTCTGAATACTCCAGTATTATCGTTAAGACCGATAATTTCAGTTCAGTGATGCAGATGTAACTATTCTGGTCATTCTTGTTCGTTTTGTTCTGATCACTGTTTGATTATTGCCATGTTCTAAGAATCTCACTAAGTCATTAAAGACTTACTCCTCTTTTGTTCTATATGTCCCTTTCTCAGAGTAAGATTGGTATAGCAGCACGGATGGAACGAATGATCGACAAGTCCGCTTTTGGAAACTTTGCAAAAATTGTTAAGTATTTGATTTTGTATTTACATCATATTAAAATTGTAAAATGTATTTGTATTCCAAAGACTTCCGCTGTATTTAAAGTAAAGATATTTTATAGTGCTATGGTTTTGATCCTGGTCAGTGAGACCCCTTCCTATGAGCTACAGTTCGGTTTGAGTTGAGTTTGTTAGGTGGCCAACACCGGACCAACTCGGATCGGATTGTGACTCGTGGGGCGCGGTCCTCACAGATGTACTGTACCATGCAGGGTAGGGAAGTGTTGACGCGGGCTAAAATTGGTCAAAATCTATTAATTTAGGGTCAAGAAATGCCAACGAGTATTTTTTCGGCACCAGAGTACCCAATGCGAAGAAAATGTTCAACTTATGGTATGCAAATTAACTGATTTAACTAAGATATCTAAGGTCAAACAACACTTAGATGAGAAGTTCACAATAAAGGGTCTTGGTCAGTTGAAATACTGCCTTGTTATTGAAATTGCTAGAAATAAACAAGGCCTTACTCTTTGTCAACGAAATTATGGTTTTGACATACTTACGGAAGCTGGTTATCTTGAATGTAAACCATGCACCACACCTATGAATCACACCACCAAGTGGACACCTGAAGATTCTCCTCTATTTGAAGATGTATCAATCTATAGAAGATTGGTTGGCAAACTGTTATATCTCACTATCACTTGACCTGATTTAAGCTATAGTATACAATGTCTTAGCCAACATATGGCTCAACCAACTGAAGCACATCTTACAGCAGCCCACAGAGTTCTTAGATATCTCAAAATTTGTCGACGTAAAGATCTATTTTATTCTATTTCTTCTGAAACTCATATAAAATCTTTTGTGATAGTGATTGGGCTGGCTGCCCTCAAACTCATCGAAGTATCACTGGCTATGCCATCTATTTGGGCCATTCTCGGGTGTCTTGGCGTGCAATGAAGCAACAAACTGTTAGTCGCTCCTCAACCGAAGCAGAATACAGGGCTATTGCTGCTACAACATTCATCTGGATAAGTAAGTGTAAAGAACAATATAAACGATCAATGATTAATTAATCGACTCAATGATTATAGAGTGTTGAATGTGAGAGAGAGAGAGAGAGATCACAAATATCTAATGTGAATCCATCTAAACTAAAAACCAGTGAATGAAATTACATTAGGAGCAACAATTTATACTTAACTACTACCTAACGGTCGTCTATCTAAATAAGGAAGACCGTTAGTTAACGGTAATTCTAACTAGTTACTATATTAGGAAATATTTACAATACTAATGAATTATATCAGCTAAGATGTAGTCTAGGCCTCCATAACATTTGAGATTTAAGTAATAATAGAGACACTGCCTAAAATTTCAAAAACATAAAAATATGGCGCATATCTATAACGAAATGAATTACGTTGTAGGTTTTATGCAGAGGCGGAGCAAGGTTTCTGAGGAGGATGAAGAAATTCGGAAGTTATTGAAGAAAATCTAATGGCAGATGGAGAAGAATTGGAAAGGATGGGGTTTTGGTAGTGGGTGCACTAGAATCAAGGAAGAGAGAGAGAGAGATGGAGAGACTGAATTGAGGAGGGGTCATTAATTCCCCACTTTCTAACTCTTTTAGACAAATATGAAAATACTAATTAGATAACTACGTACTTATAGTTTGTGGACAAGTCTCTCCAATTTAGCTTTGGGTGGTTGGTGCCATGAAAGAGCTAGGGGCCAGGTCCTACCCCTGAGTTAGAGTCAGACTCTTCAGGCGCTCCGCAGGCCGAGTCCGGATTAGTCTCACCAAATGGTGGGGACACCGGGCGCCCCACAGGGGTAAAAAAAAAAAAAAAAAAAAAAAAAAAAACAAACTACGTACTTATAGTGGGTATAAATATAGTATTACATATAATATGTAATAATATTGCTATTACATATAATATGTAATAATATTGCTAACCATTTTTTGATTAATCCATTTTTACACCACAAAATGCCCTATTTTTTGTTGACTTATTCATTACTCGTTTTCACAATATTTAATACATAATAATTTGTCAAATATTTTCTGAGTTTAATTTTTAATTCATAATCTTATCAAACAATAGGTGAAATAAAATAATAATCATCAAATGAAAGTACTTCTGAATAGTAATAATTAAAACACATGCATTAAGCAAGAACGTACTCAAAATGTTGATATTAATTCAATGATAGTTCAATTTCTAAACAAAGCATGCGACACTACTAAAGAGATCTAAGTGATAATAATATATAGAAAAATCTTAAGAATGTACATGTGACCAACCTTAATTTAATATTTTATATAATTATTTATTTATGTAACTTATTTCAATTCTTTTACAAATTTCATTTGTGATTGGGTTTCTAATATATTGACTTTGATATACTCCTTATTATTAAGGGAGAATTACACAAACACCCCCTGAGATATGGGCTAATTACACAGACACCCCCTCATGTTTGGGAAATTACACAAACACCCCCTGTGATAAAAAAAAAATTCGCAACTTGTTATGTTTTGCTGAATTTAAATTTCCGTCTCTCGTTTATATTGTAAAATCAATGAAAAATAAACTAAAATTGCTAAAACGATAGAAAATAAGTCTCATTTATTCTGTTTTAGAAAATAAAAAAACATTAAAAATAAGGTATATTTCGAAAGATTTTGTAAGTTAGTCATCACATCATTATTGAAATTATGATCCAACACCATAAGTGTGTATATTCGATTAAAAAAACACACTACAAAGGGTGTTTGTGTAATGAGATGCATACTATAGGGGGTGTTTGTGTAATTTCTCAAACATGAGGGGGTGTCTGTGTAATTAGCCCATACCTCAGGGGGTGTTTGTGTAATTCTCCCTATTATTAAACATCTTTAAGGTATACATGTTTTCACGTTGAGTTATTAATTTTTAAAGGCTAATTATTATATTTTATTGAATAAAACTAATTATTATGAAAAAAATGTTCATGTTCGTTTTTAGAAAATAAATAATTCCACAATGTTATTTCGCTCCTCCTAAACTATATTCCTGGCTCCGACCCTAATTTCATGGAAAGATAACCCATAAAAAGACAACCATGTTAAGATTTTTATGTTGAATTTGTTGATATCGAATTCATCTTCTAATAAACACTTATTGGAGGTTTTAGTGAAATAATTTTTTAGTGAAATGATTTTAGTTCGTTGTTGAGTTGAGTGTACATGTTATTTAATTATTTCGTGTTGGACGTCTAAAAGACATTCTTGTATTGAAATATTTTTTTCCTCTTCTTGAATGATGTAATGCTTAGAACACTGTTTCAAAAGCTCCGAGACATTTATGCTTATCATCACAAATTCGTATAAAAAATCCATCACCACAAAATTTAGGTAACTAAAAGACTTTTTCTGAAAGTCATAGAAAAAGAGGAAGAGTTGCATTTGCATTTTGCATACTCTTCATTTCCTCTATCTCCGCTACGCCTATATATAAAGTGATATTATGATATAGGATTCAAATAAAAACTCATCATCAACACTTGCTCTCTTCTCTTAAAAAAAATTCTCATTTTTATATTCCTCACTAAAAAGTTGACTAATTATTATGGAGATAGCACTGCGTAGCTCAGTTTTAGTTTCTTGTGCATTTTTTGTGTTGTTGATAATATGTGCATGGAAAATCCTGAATTGGTTATGGTTTAGGCCAAGAAAGCTGGAAAAATGCCTCAGACAACAAGGATTGAAGGGAAACTCTTACAAAATATGGTTCGGAGACTTTAAGGAAATGAACCGCATGACTAAAGAAGCAAAGTCCAAGCCCATGAACTTCTCCCATGATATTGTGCCCAGGGTGCTTCCATTCATTCATAAAGTGGTCGCAAACTATGGTATAAAACTACCTCTAAAACTATATACTTGTCTAATGACTTTTGCTGTTTGCAAACTCTTCTCAATAAGTTGCAATTGGTCCCGTTTTTAAATCAGCTTAATTTCCTAAGTTGGGAGGTGTTTAAAGGTCTGAAATCTTTTTAAAAAGCTACATAAGTCAGACTCTCCCATGTTAATCTTCTGCATAGAGTTTCCCTTTATTTCAACCAAACCACCTCTTCTTTTGTTATGACCCCGGGTGCTTTGAAACTCGCATCACATTCTCTTATGTTATTAAAATTCGGCACAAAACTTTCTTTTCTTTTTTCTTTCTAAAACTATGCATCATTCTCCCTCGTGTTATTAAAGCAAAGCTCAATTCCCCTCTTATTAAGAATGGTAAAATTGATTATCATATTCAATTAACGTCTGGTAAGTGGTTATGTTAACAGGAGGGTTTGATGCAGGGTTCTTGAAAATACCAGTGAGATTCATGCAAAAAAAAAAATAAATAAATAACACAAGGGAGTTCGGTGCATGTTTTCTAGAACACATAGGGCTCAAAAGCAGGTCCATATTAGCTTAGATATTGTAAGAATTTTAGCTTTAAAAAGTGCTCTACTTGCAAAGCTCGATTGGCGAACATACTAAGAGTACTTATTCAAACAAAAAACGAAATAGTTCTTTTAAGTGTTTGCAAATACCATCAAATTACGTGAAAAATAAACCATAAAGAGGTAGAGTTGTACTTTCTTGAAAGCTTTGACAACTTGATGGGAGCATCTGTTTCTTCAAATTGAAGGCCTTGTAATTATATAAAGACTATGTTCGAATATGCCGTGTTGTTATTCCTCATGTAGTTTCTTATGATTTCTACGTGCTCTGTGAATCAAAGATGGTGTTTGATGACTGAGTTTATACTTTGATTTAATTCTGGGAATGCAGGTGAGAATTCCATTGTATGGTTTGGTGATAGACCTGCAGTGATAATCTTGGACCATGATCTTATAAGAGAAATTATGTCGAAAAGTTACATTTTTCAGAAGCCACCTACTAGGTTAGCTCGAATGTTTGTGCAAGGATTAGCAACCTATGAAACAAATAAATGGGCCAAGCACAGAAGACTGATCAATCCTGCTTTTCATATAGAGAAACTGAAAGTAATATTTTGAGCGTTTAACTTGTTAATTATGATGTCAAGAAGTTATAGTATTTTGCTGTTTTAGTAGTAATGTTAATTTATCGAATAGTTTTTCTTGTTTATTTGTACAGCTTATGCTTCCTTCGTTTCATTTAACTTGTTCCGAGATGCTGACCAAATGGGAAGAAAAGATCGCATCGAGTGCAGGACCGTGTGAATTGGACGTGTGGCCTTATCTTCAGACCTTGACGAGTGATGCAATTTCACGAACTGCGTTTGGTAGTAGCTATGAAGAAGGTAGAAAGATATTTGAACTTCAAAAAGAACAAGCACAGATAGTCATGCAAACAAATTACTCGGTTCATTTCTCGGGATCAAGGTGTCGTTGCTCGTTACTTCTTTCTTAAAATCCTTTTTTATTTTTGAATTATTTTGTAACACTAATGTTTTTCCATGACATGTTTGGATTCTGTATTCTAGCGATATGTGACGATTCTCAACACATTCCTTGTGCAGATATCTACCAACGAAAATCAACAGAAGGATGAAGGAGATTGCCAAAGAAGTGGACTCGTCTGTGCTCGGGATAATCAGTAAAAGAATGAAGGCACTGAAAGCAGGGGAAGCTAGTGGTGATGACTTATTGGGATTATTATTGGAATCCAATTTCAAAGAAATCCAACAACATGGGGATAAGTTTGGAATGGACATGCGCGAGGTGATTGAAGAGTGCAAGCTTTTTTACTTCGCGGGCCAGGAGACAACCTCGACTTTGCTTGTTTGGACAATGATTTTATTGAGCAAGCACCGGGATTGGCAGGCTCGTGCAAGGGACGAGGTTCTGCAAGTTTTCGGAAGAGGAAAACCGGATATTCAAGAGCTGAACCACCTCAAAATCGTAAGTGCTATCGACTACACGTTGAGCTTTGTTAATGAATTAGTCGATCACCTATCTAGCATACATACTTAAATATCTGTTTTTTTTTTCCGCAGGTAACCATGATATTTCACGAGGTTCTAAGATTATATTCACCGGCAGTCATGGTTACTCGAGTCACTGCGAAGGAATGTACACTAGGGAAGCTAACGCTACCAGCTGGCGTGCAGCTTTATCTACCGGCACTTTTATTGCAGCATGACCCCAAAATATGGGGCACCGATACAAAGGAATTCAACCCGGAGAGGTTCAGTGAAGGAGTTTCTAAGGCAACACAGGGCCGACTCGTGTATTTTCCATTTGGTTGGGGGCCTCGAATATGCATCGGACAGAATTTCGCTATGTTAGAGGCAAAAATGGCTCTGGCTATGATATTACAGCGTTACTCGTTTGAGCTCTCTCCCTCTTATTCACACGCTCCTGCCACGGTCTTAACGCTTCAACCTCAATATGGTGCACACTTAATTTTGCAGAAACTAAATGTTTGAAGCTTGGCCTTCAGTCTTCAGAATATGTGAATTGTTTTCCATGGGAAACACTCATTTTGCAGGTGTTGTTTAATAAATAAGGACTGCTAGTAATGTATCTTATATGTATTTTCATCAATTGAACATAATTTGCTTTTTAGATAATTTATATACGTGTAGTCTAGACCTCCATAACCTTTGAGCTAATCAGTGAAATTGAGAATAAAAAAAAAATTAACATTTAAAGTCAAAGTAATTCCAAAACTAACACCAGAAACAAGTTAGTTTGACTATGATATTTGAATAAGAATAGACCACACAAATAGATAGCTCTTGCCAAATTTCTACCCACTTTAGCGACGAGACCTTATAATAAACATATATATTATAGAGACATGCAACCAAGGGAAAGAACTACAACGAAAGATCAAATCAATCTTAGTGTTAATATTGGCTTAACCTTCAGTTCTAACTTTCAAAGACACCATTGTCGTTACAAATACGTGTGCAGTTATAAGCGTCAAAATAACCATCGCTGATATTAGTTTATAAATAGTTCCCAAGTCTTCATCAAAATTTTGTTATTCTGCAATCGGTCACGATATTTGCCTTGTCTACCATATAGTACTCAAGCAATCGTTGCATGTCAAATTGGTCATTGCTTGACCAGATTCTTAGGCATATGGTGGAAAATATGAAGTTGTGATATTTATCTTGCATCATCTATAATCAGAATTATAATTAAAATTAAGCTAGAGAAAAATTGGAAGTAAATAATATTTCAATATTGACATGAACAATGTTTTAATGGTTGGACTTGGACCCCATTGTAATGTTTATAAGTTTTATGAGCATCTCCTTAATTTATCAAGCCTCATAGATGGGTTTCTTTTTTTTTTTTTTTTTTTTTTTTAAATTACATCAAATTTCATAGGGTGTATCTACAATTGCTGTAATAGTCTTTAAAATCAAGATTTTTCTTTCATTATTTGATTTTTAAAGGTTCAATTTCCCTTAAAAGAATAATAAAGCTACTTGATAATTTAAACCAGAAAAAAGATATCATTTCTCTTGACATAAAAGTATAAATATAATACAGTCGTGCCTTTACTTATGCATTTATTTTCCAAAAGTCATGCTATAACTTAATTAATTTAGGTATAAAATTCTACAAGAATTTGCTCGGATATATCATATATCAACACCCATGATCAGTTTTGACCTTTGAGAATGTCTCTGCAGTAATCTTCCAGAAATCTGAGGCATTTTTGTTATCAAGCCCCACGAGTGTAGCTGTTATTCTGTTAAATGTTTATTTCTAGTATAATTAACTTTGCATTTTGTGATATTCGTTTATTTATAAAAAAAATTCGACTTTTTGAGTTATTATATTGAGTTATTGACCCCGTAAAATTTAGAAAACCATATGAAAGATAGGAGGCTTAGATGTATTTCTTTTTTAAACTTCAGGAGCAACTCTCTCACTATTTAAACATGAAGAAAACGTTTCTCTATAATGTTCTTTCAAAGTGTATGTAACTGTTCAAATGGAAGATAGAACGTTTATAATTAAATTTAAAACTTCATAAGTATGCATACATTTATTGTTGTTTATCAAAAAAAAATAAAAATTATTGTTATTTAGTATATAAGTCATTAGGAACTTGTAACGTGGCATCTAGAAGGTAGGACTACTAAATCTTATGTACTAAGTTACTAACTACTAATTAAGTATCTCAAAGCAAGAAGGTCCTTGTAATAAATTATGTGTTGACTGTTTGATTAGGTTGTCATCAATTATGTCTTGAGTCTCTTGACATTAGTAAAAGATTATAATCATTTAAATTTGACGTACGCATAGAAATCAGAAACTAATGAGATGTTTCCTGTACGAGAGATAATGTTAGACAATAATTTTACACCTCATAAATTAATTCTCAAGATACAAACAGTTAAGATGGCCATATTCACTAATTATTGAACGAAAAATAAAAGCAAATCACGAATGATTGAGGGACGTAAAGCCTTTGCTCATCAAAAAGAAGGGACGTCGTAAAGTGTTTCCACAATATATATATATATATATATATATATATATATATATATATATATATATATATATATATATATATATTGACGACTACCTAAATATCTCCACACATTAGTTTTGTCAAATCACTTTTCCTGTATCCCATGGTACAACTAATTAAAGCTATTTTCACAAAGGTTTACATGACTATCTAGCACACATGACACAACAACAAATAAAATAGGCAAAATTTCACTTTTGGTGCTAATAATTAACTCATTTCAACGTCATTTAGGAAAATCCATCAACTTTTGGACCCTTCACGTTGGCTATATACTTCATTGAGTATTTGTCTACTTGAATAATGTTCAAAACAAATGCCAACCACAAACAGCCAAGATAACTTTTATAACGAGGGTGAGGACTTAGTCTGACAAACTATAGTTCCACATTGAAATTCACAAAAACAAAAAAAATATGAATAAAAATATGTATGCTGGCTCTTTGATGGGCTTTATGACATTTTTTTAGTTCACTCAATTGTTCGATAGTGTTAAATCTTAACGACAAAATGCTGTACTGAGGAATCATAACAAAAATTAATGAAAATGTTATTAATTACTCGAAGTCACAGTGTAGTATACATATTACATCCTAGTTTATAACTTGATATATCTTTTTTTTTTCTTTTTTTCTTTGACTATTTGTAACTAATACATCATAGTTTATTAACTTGATATATCTTTTTTATTATTTTTATTTTATTTTTTTATCTTTGATTGTTTGTAACTAACAATTATTTTGTACTTAAATTTTTCTGAGCTTTTTGTACTTAAATTGTTCTTCCTTTTATCCTATTCTGTCTAAACAAATCTGTAACTTTCTATTTTATTTTAGTAAAAACAAAAGCATGCAAATTATTCCAAAAAGCTTTGACTTTATTTCAAAACTTTATATGTACTTCATAATTTCAACATGCAGTGAGCACGGAATTTTGAGCCGCGAACATTGACAATTAGTTTACGGGATAAAAGAGTCATACCCCCTGTTGCCCTTTGACTCTATTCTTTTTTTTTTTTTTTTTTCACAACTAACCTCATGTACTATGGATAATAAGTACTTCGCCCCTATCAAATTTCCGGCGGTGTTTTTGTCCCATTTAAAACGTAATATATGAGCGTTCATCAGGATTTAACCTCAAACTCAATAAAATGCTCTATTTTTTCTTCAAGATTTTGTATATTTTTTTTTTTTAATTTTTAAACACTAATTTAATTATCAAAATTCAAGATTTGAAAATTAAGAAAATATAACAAAAAAATGTAGTGAAAAGAGGTCATTTATTGAATTTGAGGTCAAATCGTGATAAACCCCATGTTCACGTCTTAAATTCCGAAGAAGATAAACTTTCCGACGATTTCTTTATCGGTTAACTGATGAGGGGGCAAATTACTTATTTATCATAGTGCACGAGAAAAATTCCGAAAACAAAAGGAGTAAAATACAAAGTGCAACATGGCGTATAGTATATGAAGTTTGACGCTTTGATCTCTTGCAATCTCATTAGAAAAATGAAAATAAAAATATTAATTATTAATTTCACATTATGCATGAAAAATAACTATTCAAATTTTGCCGGTCCCACTTTTTATTTTCTTTGGATTGGAAGGAAGAAAACTACATTTTTTGCCACTAAAATAAAGAAACAAGCCAAGCCAGCTACCTTTCCAATTTACTCAAAGAGGAACAGTTTCATTTTCTTACTCTTTTCTTTTCTTGCTCACTTATCTTATCATCATCATCTATATATAATTAAAACTGATGTGTATCTAATCCACTTAATGTGATTCAATTTCAAATAAACTTTCATTACAATTGCTCTGTTCTCTTAAAACTTCTCATCTAATTAGCTAATGGAGCTATCGTTGTACAGCTCAGTTTTAGTTTATTGCTCAGCTCTTGTACTGATCATATACGCAACTAAAATCCTGAACTGGGTTTGGTTCAGACCAAAAAAGCTTGAGAAGTGCCTCCGAGAACAGGGATTTAAAGGAAACTCTTACAAGATCCTGTTCGGGGACTTTAAGGAGATAAGCAGCATGGTCAGAGAAGCTAAGTCCAGACCCATGAACTTCTCCAATGATATCGTGCCACGTGTACTGCCCCACGTTCATAAAGCCATCACAAACTATGGTATGTATTATGATTTATGTACTTCATTGGTATTCGACTATGTTAAGGAGTTGATATTGAATTGTTGTCTCATCTAAAAGCTTTATAAGCAGCGATGATTATAATCTTTTTGTTACACGCGACATGTGGCATTTTCTTGTTAAACGAGAGACGATATGATTCGAACGCTAGACCTCTTTTTTGATCTGGCTGTGATACCATATTGGATTGCCGTCTCGTCTAAAGGTTTAAGCTTGTGGAGAGATTACAAATTTTGAATTTTTGTATATATTTTATCCTCCAACAATCAAACATTGTGCTTATATAGCTTTGCGATTTACTATGTTATACGTCGTGTTTATGTCTCCGATGATTTTGATTGATTAGTGAGGGGTTTGAGTTGAAACTTGGAGTGCAGGTGAGAAGTCATTTCTATGGTTTGGCCCTAGACCTGCAGTGATCATCTTGGACCATGAAGTTATAAGAGAAATTTTGTCGAAAAGTTACATCTTTCAAAAGCCTACTGCTAATCCGTTGGGTCGGCTACTGGCGCGAGGAATAGCAACTTATGAAACAGACAAATGGGCCAAGCACAGAAGGTTGATCAACCCTGCTTTTCATGTAGAAAAATTAAAGGTAATGGAGACTATAACGTAGAGCGTACCGTGCTTCGGTAATATGATTCTGGTTTGTTACAGCGTTAACCATTGTTTTGTCATTTTTTTATTACAGCATATGCTTCCATCATTTTACTTGAGTTGTTCTGAGATTTTGAGCAAATGGGAAGAGAAGATTGTATCGAGTAAAGGATCGTGTGAATTGGATGTGTGGCCTTATCTCCAAACCATGACGAGTGATGCAATTTCACGTACTGCGTTTGGTAGTAGCTATGAAGAAGGTAGAAAGATCTTTGAACTTCAAAAAGAACAAACCCAGCTAATCATGCAAGCAAATCGCTCAGTATATATCCCAGGATCAAGGTTCAATCACTTACTTCGTCGTCTTCACTGAATCTGTATACACACTTCTAGTGTAAGACTCGTATCTTATTATCACTTATTTGCACCGGTTTTGCAGATTTTTACCAACAAAAATCAACCGAAGGATGACAGAGATTGCAAAAGAAGTGGATTCATCTGTGCTCGGAGTTATCAGTAAAAGGATGAAGGCGTTGGAAGCAGGGGAAGCTAGTAGCGATGACTTGTTGGGATTACTCTTAGAATCCAATTTCAAAGAAATCCAGCAAAATGGGAACAAGTTTGGAATGAGCATGCGCGAAGTGATTGAAGAGTGCAAGCTTTTTTACTTTGCAGGGCAGGAGACAACCTCGACTATGCTTGTTTGGACAATGATTTTATTAAGCAAGTACCAGGATTGGCAGGCTCGTGCCAGGGACGAGGTTCTACAAGCTTTTGGAAGAGGAGAACCTGATATTCAAGAGTTGAACCACCTCAAAGTAGTAAGTGTTAACAACTGCAGATTGAACTTAGCACATTATTCTTAAAAAAAGAAGAACACCTTTTGAGCTAGCATATATACACGACTTCATTGACCTCTTTCATTGTGAGGACCTTCCACAAACTACGACAATGTTTTACATCAATAAGTAGTCGGTGCTCCCCCCCCCACCTCTCTCCCCGTGAGTAACTATTTTCGTGAAGTCGTTTTCTTTTTTCTTTTGACACTACGATGAAGATCTGATCATGGAAATTTAGAGTTTTATAATTTGCGAAATACTATATTTTTAGTGGCTTGTTGTACCATGTTATCGTGCAACATCTTGAAACAATAATTCCCCTTTTAATTATTTTCTATGAATACCACATTGCGTGGTGTTACATCTACCCGTATAGTTAGCCCACTTCCCCTACTGTTCATGCGTATAATAGCTTCTCTTTGCCCAGGTAACCATGATATTTCATGAGGTTCTAAGATTATATTCGCCGGCGGTCATGCTTACTAGAACCACAACAAAGGAATGTACATTAGGGAAGGTAACACTACCGGCTGGCGTGCAGCTTAGTCTACCGATACTTTTATTGCACCATGACCCCAAAATATGGGGCGGCGATGCAAAGGAATTCAACCCAGAGAGGTTTAGTGAAGGAGTCTCAAAGGCAACGCAGGGGCGGCTCGTGTATTTCCCATTTGGTTGGGGGCCTCGAATATGCATCGGACAGAATTTTGCTATGCTAGAAGCAAAATTGGCTCTGGCTATGATGTTACAGCGTTACTCGTTTGAGCTATCTCCCTCTTATTCGCATGCTCCTGCTACGGTCTTAACTCTTCAACCTCAACATGGTGCACACTTAGTTCTGCAGAAGCTATATGATTGATGTCTTGACCTTCAGGATGTTAATTATTATTTTTCAGGGTTAATATCCATTTTGCAAGTCTTGTTTGTTAAATAAGGACAGCGAGAGATGGATGTAACTATGAGATTTGTGATTTTATTATACGAAGATAGTTTTATACTTATTGTGATAGATAAATCTTCAAAATTCCAAGAATTTAATTACATGCACCGAAATTATAGTGTGATGACTGATGACATGCACACAAAAGATCTATGACGAAAATTCAAAGTTGGCCTAAAGTGACGGAAATAAATTGCTTTGTTCCCAATATTATATTAATATCCATCTCCCGTTATGATTGTTCCAGTCTTTTTCTCCAGTGAAGATTAATTCAACTCGTTTATTGTGTTATAAGCTTTATTTCGGAGGTTAGTTGAGGCTCAAATTATTTCATAATTAAATCGATAAAGTTCTTTTTTTGTTTGAAAAATTTAATCTTGAAGTAGAAAAAGTCTGAAGATTATGAGAATTATCGTCATTGTCCTCTATAAAAATGCTTAAAACCTCCTAGAATTTTATAAAACCTGTAACTACTTTTTACGTGTTATTCAAAACCTGCTTGAAATCCCTTTATATTATTAAAATTTCTGCAACAGACCCCCTTAAAACACGATAAGCAGTATCAAATACGACGCACGAGTGTAATGCACAATTTGTTCTCTTTTCCTGCAAGGCGTTTGATATTAATTTGTGGAAAGATCTATGTAAAAAAACAAAATAACATGAGAAAGTGTGGTGCAAACTTTGGCTAGCAAAAGGGACTTTTATGTATTTTCCCCAAAATAGGTACATTAAGTTCACAAATGAAAACTAGTTGAAATTCTGAACGGAAGTTCGTGTCTTGTTTGCTCTCTAAAAGTCGACGATAAATTTCTTCTTTTGTGTGTTAGATAATTCTTAAATTAACTTATATTTTTTAAATGGCTTCATGGATGACATGTTGAGTAGGACATCTTTTAAGGTTAGATCCAAGAAAATAAAGGAATAATCGCGACAAACCCCTAACCTATGGGGTATTTGCAATGTGCTCCTAACCTATTGATTTGTACGATATGCATCCTAATCTATAGATTTCTGTGCGACTTGCCCCCTGAACTATTGATCAACCGCTTATTTTGTGTTAATAGCCCTCCGAAACTCTCCAATTATTTCAAAATCATGCACTAAATTCCCTTGTGGTTTGTGAATTATCTAAAACCCCATTCGTAGTGTCATAAAACACTCTCTAAAACACCCTTTTGTGGTTTCATAAAAAGAAGATTTTGTGCAAAGTTTATAAAATTAAAACGTGGATTTTATACAATTAACAAACCATAGGGGGGTTCCGTACCGGATTTCAAAACCATTGGGATGCTTGGGAGGGATATGTACACAAAATGAGCGATTTCCCCTAAATTAAACAATGATACTTAATTCAGAAGAATTTCATGATAATCTCCTTCTTGTGGTTGACTTTTTGTTGATTTTCGTCACGCCTTATGTAACATATTTTGGATGCTTGTCCTACTGACAAACCACCAAGGGACAGATCTATATAGTTATCTCAGTTTTCTGCACACAACATGTGAACTGATCTCGACAAGCTTATGGATACATCCAACTGCTGCCATACAAAGACATTTGCGTATGGCCTGCCATTGGAGATGTTTGCGAAGAACTCCCATCAACCCTGCCCATGTACTGACATTTCATGCTTCTTTGGCTTATTCTACATAAAAACTAATTTTTTAGTATAATTAATCTCAACACTCTACGTCGAGTTAGCATATGTGCGTATGTCACGCGTGCTCAACTTACCTAAACTTCTTAAAACATGCGTGATTTGAATGCTACAAGTCGTCTTTAATTAGTGACAAGATTTGTAATTGCGAACATTTATTTGTGGTGGAATACAAACCGAATGAGATAATTTATGAGTGAATTTGGATTAATGTACTTTTTGAGTATTTTGCAGTAAGTCCTCGTGTCATATGTAATATGCAAGAATTAAAAGTGGAATAAACTTTATGTGTGATTTTACACGAGACAAGTTGCTTCTTTTAGTTAATATCAGAATTAAGCTCAATTACCGTAAAATGGGTTGTGTTTGAGTTTTGGCGTGCCAAAAGACTTTTATACTGACATACTTTAAAAGCTATATCGTTTAATTTTATACTTAAAAACTAAAAGTAGAAAAAAAAAATTAAATTAAAGTTTTATCATAAAAATTAGAAAAAGTTAGAGCACCAACTAAACAATTTATGTATTTTTATTCATATTGGTTTTTAACTATGAATATCTTAGTCGTTTTAAGTAAAACTAAAAGAAAAAATAGGGTGGGTGGAGAGGGAGGAGTGTTTTCTACCATTTTAGAAACAAGGGTAATCGATTGCTTATAAATCATCATGGGTATATTTAATTATTTATTTATAAGGTATAGTTCATAGAAGTTTTCTTTATTATCATGTGATGTGTTACAACCAAGGTTAAAATTGCACACATATATTTCTTAAATTATAGGATCATCACTTCTCAATATCTCATTTACACTAAAAATTATTTTGTACAACATTTGCATAATGAGGTGGCACAATAAAATTGTAGAGAGGTAGTGCCTAAAATTTAAAAAACTAATATCATCTTGTTCTTGTATTGCACCATATATGTCATCAATAGATTACATAAAATAATTTTATATTTAAGCGACATTTATATCAATAATCGAATTAACTTCACCACCTTAGTGCAACAACTACACCTAATATTCTTTATAAAGGTGTATTGTCTAGTTTAATATTTCGTCCACAAATTCCGACCAACACGATTAATACCCTTCATTAACGGAAAATTAGCATAACTATTATTACTTATTGGTAATAATAGATAAATAATCTTAATGAAATACTAAAAAAAATTATAGCGAAAAACATCGGAAATGGGACGAACTGTGATTACTTTATCTCTCTCTTTTCCTTGCCAACCAAGTAGTCAAAAAACTCAAAACTACTCAAAAGTCATAAGATTTTATTAATTTTGTCTCGCTCTCATTTTTTCTTGCTAACCACGAAAACTGATAGGAAGGTGACATTCTCGATCCATTGGCCTAATTGATTGCCATCTCTCAACATTTAGTCCTTTTTCTCTTGTATTCGTGCTAAAATAAGAGACACATCTTTCTAGAGTTTGGGCCCTCCTCATGGTTCAAGTCAGCATCGCATCAAAATCAGTTCACACGAGCCAATAGAATCTTCCAATAAGTATAAGGCCTAGGTACACGTGTGTAGAGCAAATCTCTTAGAGACAGATCAAATGTCTCGTAAATCTCCATTTTAGCCTTCCCAAAAATCAAAACAAAGAAAAGAGTATAACTTATAAGTTATAAGTTAACATCTACAAGTAAGGGAAGTTCATTGCATGATATCGAGAAACAATCAAACACAAAAAAGAAAAGAAAAATGAAAACAAATAGCATGCACTTCTACAGATTAACTTGATTAAAGTATTTTACTAGCTAAAATTTATTATATAATTTTTCTTTGTAAGTACATACATTTATCTGGTTTTGATTTTTGAATTAGTTAAAACTTTAAATAAAATCTAATAATATATTTACAAGTATTTTGTAGATTAAACTGAATAGTAACAGAATTGATCTTACAAAAGTATTTTATCTAAATACATGAAAAGAATGGGAAAAAAGTACTCCAATAGTTGATATAAATCATTTGCTTCATTAAATTTGCTACATAAATGATTTAATAGCAATTAACATTCTATATTTTATTTAACGATTCTTATTTTTTATGCCTATACATGCATGTAGATGTATGTCAACATTAGCTACTCAAACTCTTAAACTCTCACAAGTAAATTGATCAATTACCATAGTTAAATTGTAAAATAAATTAACTTACAACAAACGTATTTGTTAATTTTCTTTCTAGAAGAATAACTCACCAAAAACGGAAAATAACACCAAAAATGGCAGGGTTGTTAAAACCGGACCGGACCGGCCGGTCGGACCGGTTTAACCGGTGTCCGGACCCTTGTCCGGTCCGGTTGACCTGCTAAAACGGACCGGCTATGAAACCGTCCTGGACCGGTGAAAACCGGTCTAAAACCGGAACCGGCGAACCGGTTTAGCCGGTTCGAACCAATGAAAATTATAAAAAAAGAAAAAAGGGAAAAAAATCACCATCATTTACTTGAAAACCAAAATCTAATTTGGCATGTAGATTAGAGAGATTTGGACGATTTTTATTTTTCTTGAAAGGAAGAACATCAATAGATTATAGAGATTCGGAGGGATAGTATACATGCTATCGAAAAGAATTTTAAAAGATAAGAAAGATGAGGACAAAGTACATAGAATTATAAGGAAAAAAAATCTTGAATATTTTAATTAATCATTGGAAACAAATAATGGGTAAAAAGAGTAAATTAAGGATCTACTTTAAATGAAGATAAATGATGGAGAGAGTAAATCATGGGATTTATTCTAACCGAATGTTTCATTGAGTGGACTAGATGCATTTTCCTTAAAAGTATAGCTTTTCTTTTGTTAAAAAATAATTAGTACGTGCATTAGTTTGGTAAACATAGAAAGACAATTTAGTCAAACTTTTAAATAGAGCAAATCTTTTCAAAACAAAACAAAGAATCTTCACAATATTTACCTTACTAACCTTAACCAATTTAGGAACTTTAAATTGTTAACCGTGCTATATATATTATATATAATGATTATGTACTATAATATTGCAATACAACTCCAAAAAAGATCTAAATCTCAATATTTGTTCTTACAAATACTTATTAATATATACAGCAAATAATATACATTTTCTATTTATAATAATTACATTCAATTTTAATATAAAACTATAGAAACAATTATTCCAGTTGGATTCTCTTATTCAAAAGATCATACATCTTAACTAAATAAAAATTTGTTATGAGATATTAACAAGTGAAATCAAGTAACATAATTTTATATTTTAGAGATAGTAATTAAAGTTGGACCAACTAACTCATAATTTTGTTTTTCCTAAAATAAACTATATATATATATATATATATATATATTATAATGGTTGTAATATAGCAAGTGGTTATTTCTTTTGGACAAAGTAATAAATGGCTATTGATCGATGCTTTCCGTTTTACTATATGCCTATCTAACTATATCCCAAACAAACATAAATAAGGCCAAATGTGCTCCACCCAAATATGTGCATCACAATATAGAATTAATAATCATTATAAATAGACATAATCATGCACAGCATGTACTAAATACTCCACAACAAGCCTTTTGAACAAAAAAAGAAGAAAAACCATGGAGACACTTTACTACATAGTAGCTGCTTCTTTAGCCTTTGTGTTGTTATTTTACACATGGAGAATACTGAACTGGGCTTTGTTCAGGCCAAAAAAGCTGGAAAAACGCTTGAGACAACAAGGTGTCAAAGGGAGCTCTTACAAATTGATTTATGGAGATTTGAAAGAAATGTTGACTTTGACCGAAGAAGCCAAGTCCAAACCCATCAATCTTGAGGATGATATCAAGCCTAGAGTTATTCCCTTTTTCCTTAAAATCATCAAGACATATGGTATGTTTTTTATTTATTTATTACTTTCATCAAATCTCAGTTTGTTTGGTTAGTTTTTGTAGTTCTTGATGTTTGCTGCAAGTTATGGATGATATGATTGTGACTATAGAACACCTACAAACACACACGTGTGGTTCTTATTGTTCCGAGTATTAGATAAGTGACGCACACGGACACATGTATTTTAAGATGACTAGTGTTCAAACAAGTTGGTAATTATGAAAGTCTTTGAGCAGATTCCTAGCTATATATAGCAAATTTAATGTTGATGAAATTTTTACTAGGAGATAGATGGATTTTAGAAAGAACTTTTTGTCAAATTATCATATGATCAAGTGCATAAACAAGTTGAAGATTGGTGCCCAAGTTCAGCTATATATTATCACAAGAATGGACCAATATTATGAAAAAAGAGAAAGTTTGACATGAATTTATGTCTTTCATTTGACTTTTTTCTGTGTGTAACATGATTCTAACTATCATGGTGAAATAAATTTGCTGCCATCATAATTTACAGGAAATGAGTCCTTATTTTGGCTCGGACCAAGACCAACAGTTCTCATCACAGATCCAGAACTCATAAAGGAAGTGATGACAAAGAATTACATATACCAAAAGATGCAAAGCCCGAATCCGCTGACGAAGCTCCTTGCACAAGGAGTCGTGAGCTATGAGACTGATAAATGGGCCAAACACAGAAAAATCATCAACCCGGCATTCCATTTAGACAAACTAAAGGTTTTCTATTCTTTAATGTGCTCGACTGGACGTTAGATTCTCTAGACAATACGATTGAAAGTAACTTGAGGTGATGCTTTGTGCAGCTGATGATACCGGCTTTCTATCTGAGCTGTGATGAAGTTTTGAGCAAATGGGAGAAGAGTATCACGTCGAGTGGCTCATGTGAGCTAGACATATGGCCTTATCTGCAAAATTTATCTAGTGATGCAATATCGAGAACTGCATTTGGTAGTAGCTACCAAGAAGGAAGAAAAGTATTTGAACTGCAAAGGGAACAGGCCGAGCACATCATCAAGGCTTCACAATCGATATACATACCAGGATGGAGGTAATAAAATAGAGCTAATACATAACACTTCTGGTGTTGTTGTATGCCTATTAATCATCCTCTATTGCTCCCATGTGAAGAAAAATGAAGTATGAAATAAATCCTCTGTGATTATCAATAATTAGCTCACTACCACTTATAATTTTTGTCACAAATTTGGACTATAAAGATGAAAATACATCCATATACATGTCTTCTCTTGATTTGGAAAGATGATTTGCTAATATGTTAATAGAAGGATATTGTGTCTAAAATATAGACGTTGCCTATGTGGAGATTTATTATTATTTTTCTTAAGCATAAGAGTACTATTGTGTTTGTACTCTCAATATATACTCAGCCTCAAACTCAAGTGGCCGTGGATAGCTGCAGCGATCTTACAGAAAACAAGAATTCACGATGGAGAGAAATATATGCCGGATAGAGTTGTTACTTGTTTTTTTTTTATTAGTAATTGATTAACTTTGCACTTGTTGCAAGAAACTCTGCTCATTTAATTCAACCTTCCATTACAAGAGAATTTTCTTCCTTATGCTCAAGTACTGCTACTATACATATCTAATTCTCTACTTATATTTGATTGATGTATTGTTGTTTTTCCAGATTCGTGCCGACTAAAAGGAACCAGAGAATGAAGGAAATTGAAAAGGAAGTTCAATCTTCAGTCAGGGGTTTGATAAATAAACGTGTGAAGGCCATGAAAGCCGGGGAGGCACAGAACGAAGACTTATTGGGCATCCTCTTAGAATCCAATTTCAAAGAGATTGAACAGCATGGTAACAAGAGTTTCGGGATGACCATTGATGAAGTCGTCGAAGAGTGCAAACTGTTCTATTTTGCTGGACAGGAGACCACCTCCGTGCTCCTTGTGTGGACATTGGTTTTGTTGAGTAAATATCCTGATTGGCAGACAAGGGCACAGGCCGAAGTTTTGCAGGCCTTTGGCAGCCAAAAACCAGAATTTGATGGATTGAATCACCTGAAAATAGTAAGTTACTTTCAATCAAACATTTTAGTGTTCCCAAGAATGTGAGTTCACAAACACCAGAAATGTTAGAACTGAATCATCCCTTAGTATGCCTGTTGTGCACATTAACTTCATTCAAGAATAAAATGTCAAATAATCTATTAATTTCCACATGGTTTTGACAAAGTCGCACACAACGGCCCTCTTGTTTTTTGTTTCATGTATTTTGGTAGAAGATACGAAAAACTCCCCCATACAAGTATATATGTTTTGTGAACTTAGAAATGGGTTCTCTACTACCATGTTTATTTTACGCAGGAGTAATGCGTCTAATTAACAAAAGTTACAGGGGTTATTTGAATTATTTTCTTGAAACATCAGGGTATAGATAATTTGTCCTAAAGTAAGCTCAATCGTTATGCACTTACATGAAAAGATGTATTATTGTCATGTATTAAAAAGGTTCGCGAATTGCTGTTCATTTTTATGACGATCAATTACCTTTCCACGGTATTACAACAGCTTGCTGCAAAACAATTGAAATTTTTACGACATAACTCCCATGACATCTTTATTACAGGTTACAATGATTTTGTATGAAGTCTTGAGGCTTTATCCACCCGTAGTCGCACTTGGCCGAAGAGCCAGCCAAGAAACAAAACTAGGAAAACTCGTTTTACCAGAAGGGACACGCATTTCATTACCAACCATCATGTTACATCACGACACACAAATTTGGGGTGATGATGCGATGGAATTCAACCCAGAGAGATTTAGTGAAGGAGTGTCCAAGGCACAAAAAGGCCACGGTATCTTTTTCCCGTTTGGCTGGGGACCTCGGATATGTGTAGGACAAACATTTGCAATGCTGGAGGCCAAAATGGCAATGGCTATGATTTTACAGCGTTTCTCTTTTGAGCTTTCACCCTCATACACGCATGCTCCTTACACGAGGATCACGCTTCAACCTCAACATGGCGCGCATTTGGTTCTGCACAAGCTGTAAGAATGTGATTACTGTAACAAGTAAAGACCATTCACGAGATTCGGAAATCAAGATCTTATGTGCCTTGATAGAAATAATATTTGCACTACTCTTGAAAACAATGTCAGTAATGTCTAGATTTTATATAGGAAAGGAATAATGATGCATGATTCTATTGTTTGACCTATGTTCATAGGCAAAGTTCCCTCAACGGAAATTAAATAACGCTTTACTCAAGTATTGTAAATTTACCATGATTCTCAAAATCTCAAATTTACTATGTAAAGGAATGTGATTGAGAAATTGGTATGGGTCGTTCATGCAGGTTAATCCGACCCAATTCATAGTAAGAACGCACTCCTACTTACAATTTACATAAACCCTGTAATTCCTCGGTAATTTAAGTTATGGGTTTCTATCTTCCGGACCAACTAGATCTTTGCAATTCTTAAATAATTTATACTCCACGACCCTAACAATCTCTCACTTGGAGACTGAATGCGTATGTAATTATCTCTTCAACTTCTCATTAACAAAATTCATAAGCAGTGACAACACCAATCCTCAAACTCTGAAAGTCTCAAGGTCAGCTGAAACCATGGAAGACTTCAACATCTCTAAGGTTACAAGCTTAATCAACATATCAACAAACTCCAACTTGCTCATAGTCACATATAGAGTTCTCTTCTTCAACCTCTGAGCCAACACCATAACTCCTTTTGTTATCTCCAAGCACGAGAGTCAAATGATAAGTGATAACCTTCATCATTCAATCGCCCTATAGAAATCAGGTTTCTCATAAAAAAAAGGAATACGTCTCACTCCACCTAGTAACCAAACATATCGATTCGTTGTTTTAAATCTAGCATCTCCCTTCTTGTGATTCTCAAACGCTCGCTATCATCAAATAGACCTTACCAAATTCACAAGAAATATAATTTCTCATTATATGACTATCAGAACAAGCATGAAAACATGCTCCATTATCTAAAACCCACGATCCCAATAGACTTAATATTAGTGCATTGTTAATCTCCTTTTAGGCCACGTTTGTTGAGCAAACGTCATTCTTTTTTCTTAGGTGCTTTAGACTGATACTTATAATGGCCAAACTTATGACAATTCCAGCACCCGACATAACTTCTGTCATTCTCCGATTTTTGATCTGTTTCTCTTTTTTGTCCTTAAAATTTACTAACAATGGTAAATTGTGCTCCAACTTATGACAATTCCTGCTGAAGCACTGACAACGGTAACCATTCTACTCCAACTTTTTTTTTTGTAGAGAAGACAACATAACTCAGAAATGAGACAAAGTGTACGACATTTGTCACCTTTGTACCTGACACTACCCAATCTCCGGCTTTCATATCCATCGGTTTATCCTTCATTCCACAAATCTTTGCCATATTAGTGATTCTTGATCTGCATTCTCTAAAACGCGTAAATCGAACAACCAAACTTTTAAATTGCTGGTTTTTCTCCATCCATCTGTTGGAGGTATTTGGAATTGAGTCCAAATACTAATATTGAATTTTTAGAGAAAAATTCAATTGAGATTGTTTGTGAATTTTAATTGCTTAATGAGAAGCAATGTGGAATTTTATTTTAATAAGATTCATAATTAAATATTTAAAATAATATTTTAATATTTAAATGAAAAAAATAAAACACACACACTCCCCCGTTAATGTGATGTGGGTGTTGGTTTTTCTTTGCACCTATATATATAGAGACCTTCTGCAAAAGGCAAAACAATCAAAAAGCAAAAACTTTTATGCATAAAATTCATAGCATACATATAGAGAATTTCTGCAAATATCACTAGTGTTCGAACGAGGGGCCAGCTTTTGCTTCAGAAGCTGGTTCAGGCGACAGACGTTGTATCTTGGGAGGTCAGTGTCCACGGGAGGGCTTGAAGCTAAAGGCCGGACATATTGATCTTAAGGACAGAGGGTGAAACCCTTGCCTCGTCTAATTCCTTCACCGGGATTTTCACAAAATTGCTGTTGAGGTTCATCTTGTTTAAAATTCTGCATTCTTATTCAAATTTATGCAAGTGTCATTCTTGATTATATTGTAATATGTTATGTGTACGTATATGTTAATCCGGAAATTACATGTCATATGCTATGTACTATTATGTGTTTATAATCTGGAAATCCCATGTTATAGTTTAGATTTGAACACCCTGAAACCAACACCATGATGATTACTTCTCAGATTAGATCTACCTCTGATACCACTTGTTACATATCAATCAAGAATGTTAATTTATTTAAGGATAATCCAAAACAGTTGTCTATTCGTGCATTCAGCTACATATGTAAAATAAACATCTTATAATTATAACAATATTAACTACGTTTAATTGAATAGGAGCATGTATATCATTTTCAAAATTTAATTATGTAAATCTAATACTTTTATTAAAAGCTATATATTTGTAAGTTTTTTGAGAATTACTATATATTAGTAATTGTAACATTATTAAGTTTCAGAGTTGTACTACAAATAGCTTAACTTAAAAATTCGATAGTTCATATACTGATATACCTTGTAATAAAATAAAAGAAGGTGTACGATTCAATGACTTTTAACTTTGATAGATCTTTAAGTCTTTAAATTTTAATTTTAAGCAGTAGTCGTGATACCTAGTCTAGACAGGTATATAAGACAGTAAAATAAGACAACATATTTTTAACGTGGTTCGAACTATGTCCTACATCCACGAGGCTTTCACCCAAGAATTCAAACCTCTTTCGATGACTAAAAGTTATTACACCTACTGATTTTACTCTAACACCGAATCCTTCTAATGTTGATACCAACAAGAACCTTTTATCATCTACTCCGTTTGAACCCGTAAGACCAAACTCCCGTATGATCTTCTTATGAACAAGCTTCCAAGCGAACTGCACGTACGTATAGATCTCTCTAACTGGCGCAATCTTTTCCCGTCGAACTCCCTTCAACTCTTGTCGGCTCGTCATGTTCTTGAATTAAATCAAGTATGAAAACTAAGGATTACAAAATAAATGGAACACCTAAAGATGTATATCACTTTACACGAGTGTTCTACATTGATTTCTTGGAATTCTACTATTTATAGGATAACTCTCCTTGAAAGATCCCAAGATCCGCGGTCAGTCTCCCAATCCAGTCGGGACTCGATCTTTCCAAATATATCCGAATCTTTCCTTAGATAAGACTTCTTTTCCTTTGATAAGTCTTTGTTTCCTTTTGATAAGATCTTCATGATCTTCGTTATCCTGCACATCAAAGACGAAAAAGAACTCCACAAGAAAATGATCACTTAAGGATATAAACAATAGTTTGATAAAGATTAACTTTCCATAAGATAAGATTCTAAAAGATCAAGTTAAATCTTCCCAAACTTACTCAAATATTCACTCACCTTTAAAAGATATTTTCCATAAAATCATAAGTGAATATTATCGTAAATAAATAAAACTAAATAAAATCAGAATTTTCCTTTAAAATATTTTCGCAAAACAAGGAAATAAATCGTGCGGGACATATAGTCTTGACAATCTCAATCGAGTTAGAATCGTGTCGGACTTGCGATCCTAACAAACTTCTTCATAAAAAGTAAAAGATATATGAATTATTAAATTATTAAGTTAAATGATTTTATTGATTTTCTTCGTATTTTTCATGTTGCGGTAAGCCCCAAATTAATACATGTGTACATTAATTATGTGTATGTTTTGCTCGCAATGAACAAGTTCATTATTACTTTAATTTATATTTAAATATAAGACTTACATTAATATTTGTTCATATATTATTGCTTATAAGTAAAGTTAATTTATTAAGTTATTTGGTTGTGTTGTATATAGAATTTCAATAGTTAATTTGTTTTATTTTGCATTGTTTAACACTTTTATCCTTCAAATCTAACTAGAGGGGAGGTGGATAGAAAAACTCAAACTAGAGGGGAGGTGGATGAAAGGGTAATTTCATCCACCTCCCCCTGAGGTTTCATACTTTGGCATATAGCCCCCTGAGGTTTCATATTTTGGCATATAGCCCCCTAAGTTTCACTCATTGGCATATACCCCCTTGAGGTTTCAATTCTTTTGCATATACCTCCCCTGAGGTTCCAATTCTTTTGCATGTACCTCCGTTCCATCCATTAACCTTAGTCAACTATTAAAAGAGAGGGTAAATATGTAATTTTCTTAAACTTTAATATATTAAAACTTATTTATGGTTATTAATTTGCTAATTCACTTAACATAATCCATATATTCTTATTGTCTAAATAATCAAATTAAGCATGTTTTATTTTTAATCATATTGGTCCATTAATATGCCTAATTTTCTCTAGCAAATAATAATAAAATTTAGAAACATATTCTTTTTATTCTATATTTTATTTTACATGTGTAACATATTAATAAGATCGATATTTTAATAAAGATATCATTTAATCAGTATAATCATCAACAATAGCGCATATGAATAGAATATTCAGAATTTCTAGTAAAAATGCTGCAAATTTTCTATAAATATTAAAAATAAGCAAATGACCATAATGTATAATTTTCCTAATCATGTCAAATTTTAATTACTTAAAAATCTTCTAAAAAAATTAAATTGGCAAATCCGAAATTGTTAATGAACTAATATAATTAAAACTAAATCATGCTTAATTTAGATATTTAGATAATAGAATAAATGGATTATGTTTAAGTTAATTAACATGTTAATAATTCTAAATAAGTTTTCATATTTTAAAGTATAAGAAAATTACATATTTACCCTCACTTTTAATAGTTGATCAATGGTCAATTGATGAAAGGGAGGTATAAGCAAAACAATTGAAACCTCAGGGGGGTATATGCAAAAATATTAAAACCTCAGGGGTATATGCCAATGAGTGAAACCTCAGGGGGCTATATGCCAAAATATGAAACCTCAGGGGGCTATATGCTAAAGTATGAAACCTTAGGGGAGGTGGATGAAAATTACCCGCGGATGAAATTTGCCCCTTACTAACCACGTGAACTTGCAAAGCATAAAAGGTGGCGTTCTCCAATGCGTAAGTGTTTGTTGTAGCTTAAATTTGTGACTTTTCTTCTCTGGTCTTTCGTGCCAAATTTCCAAAAGTTTGGGCCGCCCTCGTTATCTTCATGTGAAATTCACAACAAAATCAGCTCACGGTACCTAATAGAATTAACCACTATAAATATACTGGCATATTCACTATACAAATTCCACAACAAGCACTTTGGAACAAATATAATTAAACAAATTAAATGGAGATACTTTACTGCATAATAGCTGCTTCTTCAGCCTTTCCGCTATTATTTTACACATGGAGAGTACTGAACTGGGCTTGGTTCAGGCCAAAAAAGCTGGAAAAACGCTTGAGACAACAAGGTGTCAAAGGGAACTCTTACAAATTGATTTATGGAGATTTAAAAGACATGTTGACTTTGACCGAAGAAGCCAAGTCCAAACCCATCAATCTTGAGGATGATATCAAGCCTAGAGTTATTCCCTTTTTCCTTAAAATCATCAAGAAATATGGTATGTTTTACTATATATGTTATCAAATTTTTATCTTGTTGGTTATTGTTAAATTATTAGTTCTTGATGTTTGTTTGATGTTATGTGGATATCATGACAAGAAAACACACATAGATAGACATGTGGTTCTTATCTTGTGATTCTGGGATAAGGCACATGCACACGCATGTAATTTAGAGCATGGATGGAAAAATGCATAAGATTCTCATGATGTTTCAAAATTTAGCTACAGGGGCAGTTCACACATTTTTAAATAGGGTGACGATATGGATATTGCCAACGCAAAAATTGTTGGAGTCAGAGCAAATTTTTTATTGTCTCTAATTTGCCCTTCTTAATTAAGACATATGGAAACCAGTTTGGTAAATATATTTGCTTTCTTAATAACTCTCCTTAATTATAGCAATTATCAATTGTTTCCTTGTCTCTCTTAGTTTAAGATTCGTTATATAAGTTGTTCTTTTCTCTTACATTCTAAAATGATTAAATAGTAAATTTTAAAGTAAAAATAAATTTGTAAGTTCAAGCTAACAGACAATAAATGTCTAAATATTTTCAAAATCGAGTTTTGCTGCTATAATTTTTAGATTTATACTTTATAATATGATTGACCGAATAATGATAAAATTCCTATATATCAATCTTGTTTAGATATAATGAAAGTGAATAATTTTTTCTTTTTTGAAGCAACGCTATGATTGAAATCACAATCCTGCATTTAAATATGTATTTAAAAATTTAGTTTTAAAATTTTAGTTTTACAAATAATCTCACTAGCTAGCTGCTCTAGTCTAATAATTACCTTAGTAAAGATGGATTTTTATAATTATATATGTAATGTGAAATATAACAAATGATTGTTTTGTTTTTTTTCCCAAATATTGCAACGGATTAAAATAGACTTTAATTAATAATTTGTGATAACATAATAGATGACTGAAATGTTACTTAATTATAGCAGCAAAACTCGATTTTGATATATTTAGAAATATATTTTTTGCTAGTTTGAATTTACAAAATCTTATTTGTACTTGAAGATTTACTATTTAATTATATTAAAATGCAAGAGAAAAGAATGACTTATATAACGAATCAGAGATAAGGAAAGAGACTGATAATTGCTACAATTAAGGAGAGTTGATTAAGTAAGTGAATATATTTACATAATTGATTCTTAATGCCTTAATTGAAAAGGGTATATTAGAGATAATTAAAAGTTTGCTTTGGTTCCAACAATTTTTGGTCTGGCAGTATCGCCACCCTTTTAAATAAGTTGGGTATTAGTTATAAAAGTAAAAAATGCTAAGTGGTGACTTGTAAAAGAAGGTATAGGTGAGGGTTATGATACTTTTTACTAAAAAAAAATTAATACGAGGGAATTTGGCGCACGTTTTCTAAAACCCCGGACATGAAACCTTCAAACAAATTCCAAGCTACATGTACCAAAAAATTGTGCACTAGTTCAAGTAGGATAAATTTAAATGTCTGAAGTAGTGGGCAAGCCATCAGATTTTTATGTCAATATCAAGAGGGAAAAGAAGTCCAATAATGGAACTATTTTTTTTTTTTTTTTTTTTCTGTGAACAAATAATGGAACTATTTAGTTAATCCTCAAATAAGGAAAAACACACGATTCATGCAGTGTTGCAATAACCTATTTGGCTCATGATAAACGCACTATAGCTTTCATGAATCTGAAGTAGCTATCATCTAGAGTGCACTGCAGAACCAGGTAATTAAAGATTATTACTATTGGTTATGAAGTTAATTTGTGCCCATCATAATATACAGGAAATGAGTCCTTATTCTGGCTTGGTCCAATGCCAAGAATTTTCATAACAGACCCTGAACTCACAAAGGAAGTGATGACCAAGAGTTACATCTACCAAAAGATTCATAACCCGAATCCGCTTACGAAGCTTCTTATACAAGGAGTTGTGAGCTATGAGACAGATAAATGGGCCAAACACAGAAAAATTATCAACCCCGCATTCCATTTAGACAAACTAAAGGTTTCTCTTGGCTATATATGATTCTCTAGATATTATGATAAAAGTAACTTTAAATGCGTGATGCTCTCTGCAGTTGATGATACCGGCTTTCTACATGAGTTGTGATGAAATTTTGTGCGAGTGGGAGAAGAACATCTCTTCGGATGGCTCGTGTGAGCTCGACGTGTGGCCTTATCTGCAAAATTTAACTAGTGATGCAATATCTAGAACTGCGTTTGGTAGTAGCTACCAAGAAGGAAGAAGAATATTTGAACTTCAGAGGGAACAGGCCGAGCACGTCACCAAGGCTTCGCAGTCTGGATATATTCCCGGAATGAGGTAATCGGCTAATAAACAAATCATCACATGCATTATTCTATTGGCAAAGTATTGTCCGTTTTAGAGAAAGTAAAAAAAAAAAAAACTGTTTGTAATGTTGAAAAGATAGAACACCACTTCCCTCGTGATATTTTCGTTCATTTGGGTTTTTGGGTCTATAAGGATGAATAGAACATCTTATTATAAACCTTCAGTTGAATCCTAAGGTATTATTTGCTACTTTTTTCATTTTTTTATTTCACATATCAAGTAATGTGCCTAATAGGTGATGGGTGTATGGGTATTAAGAAGAGTTTAAATAAGAATTTTGTGCTAATTATTTGAGCATAATACTCGAGCAGATAGGCCACTTTGTTATTGATTGGGAGGATACCAGAAGGTGTTATATGCATGGTTGTAATGGTCTACGAGTTTAGTTTCCAATGCAACAAATAGAAAGTCATTTACGGTTTACAAGAGGGATCCAGAGTTATATTTGTTTTTCAAGAATGTGACTCTTTCTTGAAAACCTATCATGTTTGAGTGAGTCTCTTCATATTTTTGAACAATTTCAACTATTACTTTTCTTGGTTCCAAAGGGGAATACTATGCCTTAAGAATGTGTGTGTTTTCAAGAATTTATTAATCATTTTCTTAAGTTGTAGTTGACCTAGGTGGTCATTTACTACATTGTTTTGAAATTTATGTAACTTTTCTTATATTTAGTGCATGACCTTGTGATGTTTCGGCAGGAGCGAAATAATCCTAGAAATTCAATTTTAAAGTCTGAGCTTTGTTGACAAGTGCTTCTTTTGGTGGACTTTCGTAGATAGATGAGTGTTCTTTTGTGTTTTCTCCTACTTGTTAATTATCGGTATCGGGAAGGTATATCGTAATATGTAATTTTGTCACTGCCTGATGTTGGGTTATTTTATAGATTCATTCCAACTAAAAGGAACAAGAGAATGAAGAAAATTGAAGAGGAAGTTCAATCTTCAATCAGGGGTCTCATAAATAAACGAATCAAAGCTATGAAAGTCGGAGAGGCACAAAACCAAGACTTATTGAGCATACTTTTAGAATCCAATTTCACAGAGATTGAACAACATGGTAACAAGAGTTTCGGAATGACCATTGATGAAGTCGTCGAAGAGTGCAAACTGTTTTATTTTGCTGGACAGGAGACCACTTCGGTGTTGCTTGTGTGGGCGTTGGTCTTATTGTGCAGATATCCTGATTGGCAGACAAGAGCACGGGCCGAAGTTTTGCAGGTCTTCAGCAATCAAGAACCAGAATACGATGGATTAAATCACCTGAAAATCGTAAGTGTTTATCAATAAACATTTGAATGCCCGTAAGAATGTGTGTTCACAAACAAGATATGGTGAAAATTTATCGCTAGCAAATCATTTATATTACGTCTTTTAGCCACTTTAGTTCATGTTGATAAATTTTGACAAAATAACTCTCTAGTAGATCTCCCATGTGATTGTGAAAAAGTAGCTTTCAAATGTGTCTAATAAGAGATAAAATCATTTTTCATACCATAACTTGGCACGATTTTTATTTTCATACCTTAATTGGGCACTAATCAATTTGCATACCATAAGTTGAACATTTTCTTCACATTGAGTACTCCGGTGCCGGAAAAGTACGTTGACATGGAATATGTTGAGGTGTAAGGTTAAAATCAATCTAAATTGGTCTAATCTCTAAATTTGGGTTCATTAGATGTCACCTTGTACTTTTTCGACGCCGAAGTACCCATTATGAAGAAAGTGTCCAACTTACGGTATGTAAATTGATGAGTGCCAAATTAATGTATGAAAATAAAAATCGTGCCAAGTTATGGTACGAAAAATAACATTATATGATTTTCCCCCCTGTCTAATAAACATAACAATGTGAAAAAGTAGCGTTCAATGTGTCCAATAACATAATACGTGAACAAGCCGGATGGGAATTGAAAAAGTAGAGTTATCCGTCTTGTTCTTTTCCCTGTATTTTGGTGACTTGGTCGTAAGTGCAATTTACATCTCCACGTAACATAAACTTTTTTTTCCACCTAGAAACGTTATCTACTATTTGGTTATATATTTTACACATGATTAAAATGTCCAATAAACATAATAATATGAGGGTTTAGTTTATTTATTTTTATTTTTTAAATGTGATGGTATAATTACACCCTAGAAAACAATTCAAGTTTCAAGTGATCTGGAATATAGTGCACTTGCTAGAGAGAGAGAGAGAAAGATAAAATTGCTATTTTCTTTAGAAGAGACTAATTATCTTTCATCATTGTCTTCTGGAATTTTAAGACATAACTTCATGGGACTTTTGTTATATATAGGTTACAATGATTTTGAACGAAGTCATGAGGCTTTATCCACCTGTACCAATGCTTGCTCGAAGAGCCAGCCAAGAAACCAAACTAGGGAAACTCACATTACCAGAAGGGACACAGATCATGTTACCTACCATATTATTACATCACGACGCACAAATTTGGGGTGATGATGCCATGGAATTCAACCCGGAAAGATTTCGTGAAGGAGTGTCAAAGGCGCAAAAGGAACACGGTATCTTTTTTCCATTTGGCTGGGGACCTCGGATATGTGTCGGACAAACCTTTGCAATGCTAGAGGCGAAAATGGCGATGGCTTTGATTTTACAACGTTTCTCTTTAGAGCTTTCACCATCATACACTCACGCTCCTTACACGAGGATCACGCTTCAACCTCAGCATGGCGCGCATTTGGTCCTGCACAAGCTGTAATAATGTGACTACTTGGTACCACATCAAGTATTGATGTCATGGAGTTTTATAGTCAAGAACATTAATTTACCTTCTGAGAAATAACTCCCAAGAGATAATGTTACTTATATCAACATTATATATAAGAGAATAAGTCCAAGAGATGGAAAGTGATGAGTTTTTCGGTTGTTTCTCTTGAGAAGAAGATAGATGTGTCAAACTGGTGCGGGAAATATGTTTTCTTCTATTTTTGGTGCATTTCATATTTTTTTTAATTAAATAATTGTAATTAAGGAAGATCTTTCATTAATGTAATTCACATAATCAACTCAAACACTAATTTAGAAAAGGCCGGTGATATTGCCAGAGCACAAATTGTTGGTGCCATAGCAAATTTTCAAAAGTCTCTAATTTACCCTCAATTAATTAAGGAGTATATAAATCAAGGTTACTAAATCTCCTAGAATTCCTTTTTTTTAGTTAGCCTTCACTAATTATAGCAACTCAATATTCTGTCTATTTAATGATTAATTGTCTTTACTATCTGGTTTTAATAAATTAGGAGATAAACCAAATTGGTACAAGTTACCTAATGAAAAGGAAAAAATCTCAAAGTTTCACGCGAATCAATTATTATTCATTTATCAAATTTTCCTATATTAGCAATCGTAGTTGTATGGCCATCTTGATTTTGAATCATATTATGAGAGTATTAAAGTAGAGATCAAAATACTAATATGAAATATAGAGCTATCAACCTAAAACCCCCTGTGGTTTGGAAAACCTGCACAAAATCCCCCTGTGGTTTGAAAACTACCTTAAATCCCCTTGTGGTTTCAAAAACCCTGCACACGTTCTCTTCCGTTAAATTTAACATAACTCCGTTAGTTTTATTTAAGAATGACTAAATTGCCCTTATTTATTTTTAACTTCTTTTAAAAAAAATCTGAATGTTTTAAAATAAAAACGAAAAAATAGGGATTTTATGCAGGGTTTTCAAACCACAGGGGGATTTTGTGCTGGGTTTTCAAACCACAGGGGGATTTCGTGCAGGTTGTCAAACCACAAAGGGGTTTCATGTTTTCAGTTTTTAAGGGTGAAATAGACTTTTTAATTCGAAAAAGTACACAAAATTTAAACCTACTCTCACACAGAGCGAGTGGTCGCCACTCTCTGTCGGAGTTTAATGGATTAGGAATTTTGTGCAGGGTTTTTGAAACCACAAGGGGATTCTGTGCAGGGTTTCTGAAACCACAAGGGGATTCTAGGTAATTATCAAACCACAAGGGGATTCCGTGCAGGTTTTCAAAACCACAAGGGGGTTTTATGCATTTTCCCCATGAAATATAATTTACAAGTACATACTATGCATAACATTGCTTATTTTAAAGGGTGGAAAAACATCGCCGAACTTTAGTTTAGTCTTCCTATCTAGACCAAAACATGATAGATTATTTAGCTATATTTTTGAATATTGCAAAGTATGAATTTTAAATATTATGGCAAAATAAAGGTGAATTCGAGGCATATAATCTTTTCTACGAGTTGATTTTAAAAAACAATTTCAAACTTTTCTTACAAACATATAACAGATAAATAGATATCGGAGAAAGGCAATAGTTATTTGCAGTGGTGTCAACAGATTTACTAAATTATTTCCTGTATAAACACCTATTGTAAAGAAGAAGAAAATAAATGAATGGTATTAATTAGTTAAAGCACGAAATCAGGTTATTAGTTGCTAAAATTTAGGAGTTCTACGGAAGAAAAAAAGATATGATAAGATCTTGGGAACTTGATCTTTACATTCCTAAATTAACAAGGGTAAATTAGAGACTTTTAAAATTTTGCTTTGGCAGCAACAAATCTTGCTCTGGCAATATCGCTAGCCTTTAGAAAACTAACATGCGTCAATTCCAATTTTTTGAGACATCAAAGTGGGATAGAAGATACAATGTTTCCATGGAGTTGAAAAGGGCCTCAACTAAAGGCAAGGGTTTAGCGACTACATTTTGCAAAAGATTAAATGCGGAATAAGTTATATTTTGGAAACTTATGCAATACACATAAAAGAAAATCAAACTTTACAAAATTCAAATATGATTCAAAATTTAATTTGGCTACTAAATATGTTAATTCTTATACACTTATTATTTTACTGCCCATAAATTTGGTTTGTATACGCACATTAATTCTAAATGAATTGGATATATGTTCTCGTATTCATGTTTTGTTAATTATTTGCTATTAAGCTTAATTAGGCACCAGAAATCACGGTGATCCTTATATAAATAGCATGAATAACAGTCATTACTAGACATTAAACTAATAATTGGAATAGACAAAGTTACAATTTTAGCATCACACTTCAAAATTTAAATGAAAAAAAAATCTTATGTATGACTTCTAACTAATGTGTGGGATCATTAAAGAAGAAAAATGTAATAGTAAATTTATTTAAAAGCAAAAAAGTCGTCTCGACCTAAATTAAGAGATTTTTATCTAGTATAGAAATGTCTTAAATAGTCTATTTTTTCTATATTCTATGTTATTCAAATTTTATATAATAAATTTTAAAATATATTAGGGGATTGACGACGCGTCTTTAATGGTTGAATACGTCGTCGGTCAGCATCCAACATGGATATTTGTTATTTTCTTTTACTTTAGTTATAAGATACGCCACATGGCATGTCAGATACGTATCTGAAGGGTATTGGTGTCCGATACGTACAAACTAAACCGAGTGATATTTAGAGTATCCGACTATACATGCACTTACTATATATATCCAAAACAAGGAAGGAAAATTAGCAGCCAGAGATCTCTCTTTTATTGGAATTCCCCTAATTTCTTTGCCAACCATGTAGCTAAGCAATACAAGACAAATACCAAGACTTGTTATTTTGTCTCGTTTACATTGTTACTTGCCAACCACACGTGAACTTGCGAAGCATAAAAGGTGACGTGCTCCACTGCATAAGTGTTTCTTGTAGCTCAAATTTGTGGCTTTTCTTCTCTGGTCTTTCGTGCCAAATTTCCAAAAGTTTGGGCCCTCCTTATCATCTTATGAAATTCACAACAAAATCAGCTCACGGTACCTAATAGAATTATTGTCCACTATAAATATACTTGCATATTCACAATACATGCAAATTCCACAACAAGCACTTTTGAACAAAAATAATTAAACAAAATGGAGATACTTTACTGCATAGTAGCTGCTTCTTTAGCCTTTGCGCTATTATTTTACACATGGAGAGTACTGAACTGGGCTTGGTTCAGGCCAAAAAAGCTGGAAAAACGCTTGAGGCAACAAGGTGTCAAAGGGAACTCTTACAAATTGATTTATGGAGATTTAAAAGAAATGTTGACTTTGACCGAAGAAGCCAAGTCCAAACCCATCAATCTTGAGGATGATATCAAGCCTAGAGTTATTCCCTTTTTCCTTAAAATCATCAAGAAATATGGTATGTTTAACTATATATGTTATCAAATCTTTGTTTGGTTGGTTACTGTTAAATTATTAGTTCTTGATGTTTGTTTGATGTTATGTGGATATCATGACAAGAGAACACACATAGATAGACATATGGTTCTTATCTTTCTGAGTCATTTGTCCTGATCTCTCGATATGTGGTCTTATCTTGTGAGTCCTGGATTAAGGCATGCACATGCACATGCATGTAATTTAAGCACGGTCTTCAAACTAATTAGTGTTTAATGTTCTAACAATTTAGAGCATGGATGGAAAAATGCATAAAATTCTCATGTGTTTTCAAAATTTGCACCAAACCTCCTCCTCAATAAGTAGAATGGACCCGCTCCGAAATCGGATTAGTCGGCCCAGTGGGTTTGGATACTGGTTGTTCAAACGAAAAAAAGAAAAAAAATGAATTCCCTATGTATTTTGAAGCTTGCACCAAATTGCGTGACTTTCTTAGAAACCTGCACTATACCCCTTTCTATGGTAAAATTGTATACCATACCTGCTCATGTTATCAGAAATCAACATCAAATCTTATCTTGTTAAGAGGGCCTGGTAAAATTGGCAATTCTTATTTAATTAACGTCTAGTAAGTGTTTCTGGTAAAATGTGGTTTGGTGTGAGGTTCCTGAAAACATGAAGAAATTTCATATGAAAAAAGGGTAAAATGCATTGAACCCTCAACCTATACCATGTTTCACAAGTTGACATCTAACATATATTCTTACAACTAACACCTCAATCTGTTCAAAAATGTGTAAACTGTTCCTTGAGACATTGATCAACCGTGGAACATTTCTTTATTTTCTTCCGTTCGATTTAGCTTCAGGGGCAGTTCCCACATTTTTAAATAAGTTGGGGTATTAATTATAAAAATAAAAAATGCTAGGTGGTGACTTGTAAAAGAAAGTATAGGTGGGGGTTATTTGACTCATCCGTCCGCCACTGGAAACACCACTTCCCGTCCGACTTGCATGTGTTAAGCATGCAGCCAGCGTTCATCCTGAGCCAGGATCGAACTCTCCATGAGATTTGTAGTTGCATTACTCGCAGGTTTTCTAAAACCCCGGGCATGAAACCTTCAAACCAATTCAAAGCTACATGTACCAAAAAATTGTACACTAGATCAAATAGGATAAAATTAAATGTATTAAGTAGTGGGCAAGGCCTCATATTTTTATGTCATCAAGAGGGAAAAAAAGTCCAATAATGGAATTACATGATAAATGCACTATAGCTTTCATGAATCTGAATTAGTCATCACATAGAGTGCACTGCATAACCAGGTTACTAGGTACTCATTCTTCACAAGAAGGACCAACATCACATATTCTGGGAGTTGCAATACTATAAATACATAAAATGTAACATCAATTTGTGCCTACTTTCGCACCCCAGTTTTTTGTAGCATAATTCACATCCTCTTGGTAATGAAGCTAATTTGTACCTATCTTACAGGAAATGAGTCCTTATTCTGGATTGGTCCAATGCCAATAATTTTCATCACAGACCCTGAACTCACAAAGGAAGTCATGACTAAGAGTTACATCTACCAAAAGATGCATAACCCGAATCCGCTGACAAAGCTTCTTGTACAAGGAGTTGTGATCTATGAGACAGATAAATGGGCCAAACATAGAAAAATCATCAACCCCGCGTTTCATTTAGACAAACTAAAGGTTTTCTCTAGGCTATATGAGATTCTCTCTGGATATTACGTACGATAAAATTAACTTTAAATGCATGATGCTCTGTGCAGTTGATGATACCGGCTTTCTACATGAGTTGTGATGAAATTTTGTGCGAGTGGGAGAAGAACATCTCTTCGGATGGCTCGTGTGAGCTCGACGTGTGGCCTTATCTGCAAAATTTAACTAGTGATGCAATATCTAGAACTGCGTTTGGTAGTAGCTACCAAGAAGGACGAAGAATATTTGAACTTCAGAGAGAACAGGCCGAGCATGTCATCAAGGCTTCGCAATCAGGATATATTCCCGGAATGAGGTAATCTTTTTTTTTGATCCAATAACAAATCATCACATGCAATATTCTATTGGGCTTAGTACTCTCTCCTTAGAAAAAGTAAGAAAAAGGAAGTGTTTGTAATGATGAAAAGACTAAACACCACTTCCCTCATGATAGTTTCATTCATTTGAGTTTTTGGGTCTGTAAAGATGAATAAAACATCTTATTAATTGTAAACCTTCCGTTGAATTCCAAGGTATTATTTGCTACTTCTTTATTTCACATATCAAGTAATCTGCCTAATGTCGGAGATTATATACATAAATATATAAATGTCAACTCCTCTCTAAAAGCTTGAACTTTTAGTGAGAACGACATTCAATATGGTATCAGAGTTCAGGAAAAGATGAGGTCCTGGGTTCGAATCCCACCGCCACCCACTTAACAAAAAATAGCACGTGTTAGATGTAACAAAAAGATTTACGGCCTGCACGTGAGGGGGTGTGTTGAAGATTATATACATAAATATATAAATGTCAATCCTCTCTAAAAGCTTGAGCTTTTAGTGAGAACGACATTCAATACCTAATAGGTGATGGGTGTATGCGTATTAAGACAGTTCAAATAAAAAAATTCTGCTATTTAACAGCATAATACTCGAGCAGAAGGTGTATATGCATGGTTGTAATGCTCAACGAGTTTAGTTTTCAATGCAACAAATATTAGTCATTTAGAGTTTACAAGAGGGATCTGAGTTATAGCTGTTTTTCTGGAATGCGACTCTTTCTTGAAAATCTATCAAGTTTTAGTGAGTCTCTTCATATTTTTCAACAATTCCAACTACTACTTTTCTTGGTTTTAGGGGACTACGTTTTTATATGCCTTAGGAAGGTGTCTATTTTCAAGAATTTATTTATCATTTTCTTATCTACTCTTGGAAGTTGTAGTTGTCAGGTGGTCATTAACTACATTGAATATTGAAATTTATGTAACTTTTCCTATATATAATTAGGGCATGATGTTGTGATGTTTCGGCAGGAGTGAAATAATCCTATAAATTCAATTTTAAAGTCTGAACTTTGTTAACAAGTACTTCTTTTGGTGGATTTTCTCGTGTTTTCTCCTCATTTGTCCAATTATCGATATCGACAAGATGTATCGTCATATGTAATTTTGTAACTGTCTGATGTTGGGTTATTTTACAGATTCATTCCAACTAAAAGGAACAAGAGAATGAAGAAAATTGAAGAGGAAGTTCAATCTTCAATCAGGGCTCTAATAAATAAACGGATCAAAGCCATGAAAGCCGGAGAGGCACGAAACCAAGACTTATTGAGCATACTTTTAGAATCCAATTTCAAAGAGATTGAACAACATGGTAACGTCAAGAGTTTCGGGATGACCATTGATGAAGTCGTCGAAGAGTGCAAACTGTTTTATTTTGCTGGACAGGAGACCACTTCAGTGTTGCTTGTGTGGGTGTTGGTATTATTGTGTAGATATCCTGATTGGCAGACAAGAGCACGTGCCGAAGTTTTCCAGGTCTTCGGCAATCAAAAACCAGAATATGATGGATTAAATCACCTGAAAATCGTAAGTGTTTATCAATTAAACATTTGAATGCCAGTAAGAATGTGAGTTCACAACCCAGATATAGTGAAAACTTATAGCTAGCAAATCATCTATATATGAGTCTATATAGCAACTTTAGTTTCATGATGATGAATTTCGACAAATAACTCTCGAATGTGATTTTGAAAAAGTAGCTTTCAAATGTGTCTAATAAACATAACAATGTCATTAAAATGTGTCCAATGACATAATCAGGTGAACAAGCCGGATGGGCATTGAAAAAGTAGAAATATTCCTCTTGTTCATTTTGCATGTATTTTGGTCATATGTGCAAACATGTCTTCGTGTAACATAAACTTTTTTTCCACCTAGAAAACTTTTTCTACTATCTGTTTTATATTCTTTACATAGGATTAATGTGTCCAATAAACATAATAATATGGGGGTGTAGTTTACTTTATTTTTATTTTTTTAATGTGATGGTATAAATTACATCCTAGAAAGCAATTCAAGTTTCAAGTGATTTGAAATACAGTGCGCTTGCTACTTTCTTTAGAAGAGATTAATTATCTTTCAATATTGTTTTCTGGAATTTGAAGACATAACTTCATGGGCTTTTGTTATAGGTGACGATGATTTTGAACGAAGTCATGAGGCTTTATCCACCTGTATCAATGCTTGCTCGAAAAGCGAGCCAAGAAACTAAACTGGGGAAACTCACATTACCTGAAGGGACACACATCATGTTACCTACTATATTATTACATCACGACACACAAATTTGGGGTGATGACGCCTTGGAATTCAATCCGGAAAGATTTAGTGAAGGAGTGTCAAAGGCGCAAAAGGAACACGGTATCTTTTTTCCATTTGGCTGGGGACCTCGGATATGTGTCGGACAAACCTTTGCAATGCTAGAGGCGAAAATGGCGATGGCTTTGATTTTACAGCGTTTCTCGTTAGAGCTTTCACCTTCATACACGCATGCTCCTTACACAAAGATCTTGCTTCAACCTCAGCACGGTGCGCATTTGGTGCTGCATAAGTTGTAAGAATGTGACTACTTGGTACCACATCAATTATAAATGTCATGGAGTTTTAGAGACGAGAATATTTTACCTTCTTAGAGATAACTCGTACACTACTCCAAGACATAATGTTACTTATAACCAAATTATATATAAGAGTACGTACGTTGAAAAGAGGGCAAGTGATGAGTCTTTCTATTGTTTCTCTTCAGAAGAAAACTCAAGATAGATTCGTTAAACTGGTAAGTGAAATATATACGTATTCTCCTAGTTTTGGTGCTTTTCATATTTTCCTTAATTAAATTAATTGTAATTAAGTGAGATCTTTAATTAATGTAATTCATATAATCAACTCAAACACTAATTTAGGAAATCGACATATGTCAATTCTATTTTTGTGTGACACCAACATGAGAACCAAAGTGGGATAAAAGATATACGGAACGTTTTCATGTAGTTGAGTTGGACCTCAACTAAAAGCAAGTGTTTAGCGGCTGCATTTTGCAAAAAACTAAATCCGGGATAATATTTTGGAAAACAATGATGCGATGCATGTAAAAGGAGATCAAATTCTATAAAATTCAGAATATTATTGAAAAATTAATTGGCTAGTAATGTGTTAATTCTTATATAATTATTATTTTGCTGCCCATAAATTTGATTTTTTTAGGCACAATTCTATCAGTTGAATATGTTTATCTTATAAACTTATTCACGTTATTGCTAATTTGCTATTAAGCTTAATTAGGCACCAGAAAGCATGGATATTCCTATATAAATAGCATGTTTAGACATTAGATTAGTAATAACACAAAAAAAATAGTTACCTAAATGTAGACACCTTAAGTTTCTTAAAAAGAAGAGAATTAATATGAAATCTCATGCGTAACTCTTATATATTTTATAAATTCTATTTCAAAAACTTAATTTGTTCTTACAACTTCATCGTATTAATTACTTAAAGTATATGTAATAACATGTACACAAAGAGTTAGCTATATATATATATTGTGACACCCCTGAGGTATTGAGTAATTACAGAGACCCTCTGGGGTTTGAGAAATTACAGAAACCATCCTGAAGTTTGAAAATATACACATACCCTCCTCTACAATTTAAGGGTTGTTTGAGTGTAATTAATGATAAATTATGCTTACTATACTTACAACCCTAAAGTTTGGTATAGTTATAAAAATAATCCTTGATATTTGAAAAACTAAAATTAAATACTCCAAATAATTCTAGAAACTACTGTATTATTAACTAAGAATATAAAAAAATATTTAAATTTAGAAATACTTTAAAATCTTATCCAATATATATTTTTGAATCAACACACTTAACTTTTAGCTTTAAAAAAAATCATGCAAATCTCCGTAAAAACTAAACTAACTAACTATTCATCTTTATGCCTTATTCTTGTTGTAATTTGTAAACTAACAGTTATTTTAGTAATAGAATAACACACCAAAAATTGGTTTCAGGAAATTAGAAGAAGAAGAAGAATACTCTAAAAAATAGAAGATGCAGTAAAGGCAGTCAATTTCGGTTGTTTGTTTTGTCAAAAAGTTCAACAAAACTTGCTCTCTAAAACCAGTGGCCATGTCCAACCCAAGAATGATAATTATCCTTACACTGTTGCTGGTAATTATATGTCCTCATTCTTCATTTCTTAAAATGAGTTATGAAAATATTGATTATTTATGTTAATTTTTCCTTGAGAATGAGAGTTTTTACAATTGAGTTTTCTATTTCTTTTTTTTTTTTTTTCTGGAGATTACATATAGTTATTATTTTACCAAATGCTTCTTCTTTTGTTGTGACAAGCTGAAAATTTGGCGGTCATGAGTAATAGTATTTAATATGGAACTGTAACGAAATTTATGAGATTATTAAAAGTAAAACATAAATAAAATAACAAACAAAAATAAGAAATTAAATATTTAGATTAAGTTTTAAAACTAATTTAAATACTTTTTAGATTTTTAGTTAGCTATATAGTAGTTTCTAAATTTATTTGGAGTATTTCTTTTTAATTTTTCAAACATCAAAGATTATTTTTAAAATCATATCAAACTTCGGAGGTCTAAGTATAATAAGCATAATAATATCATAAATTACACCCCAAACATCAAAAATCTCTTAAACCCTGTTCTCATCTGATTGACAAGAAAAAGATTTTATACTTAAAAAGGTACGCAGCTTTTAAAAATTGAATCTTTAAAGTTCAAATTGTAATTGATCGAAGGGATTTGTTATTTATGAGCCTAAATGTATTGTTTTGATAATTGCTGAAGAACTAGTTTTGTTAAATTGTACAGATGCAGCTTTATTCAATCGATTTTAGGAAAATGAAGTTCTTTTAGAACCATTTATTCTTGGTTCTTTAGTTGAGATAATTTTTTGTGATTTTAGGAGGTGAATTGGATATATATATATATAATGTAAATATTGTGTTTATTTTTAATGTGTGCTCTGTTTTAGTTGGTGACACAAGTTCTGAAGACTGCATTTTTGTTCTTGGTGAATTTGTCTATATTCTTCGTTGTGTTTTGTTTTCTTGCATTTGTTGCGTGCCGTATAAGAACTTTTTCGGATATTTCGTGTGACAATTTCGTTTCAGAAAACGTCGTCCATTGCAGTTAGTTTCCGGGATTTTGCCTGCAGAGGGAATAATATTTCCTGAAGCTGCTGTCGTTGTCGTCTTCTCATGTTTTGCTGGTTTATCAGTTTCAGTTATGTGATTGGTGACTAGTAGTGCTGGTGAAGGCCAGTCGTCGTTAACCAGAGAAACTCGGAAAGGAATGTTGTTAGGCCTTTTCCATTGATTACAAAGCTGGAGAGATATGAAAGTAAACGTTAGGAAGCAGTCTTAGTGCCGATCAAGAAAAGGAACAGTCTTAGAGGTCTGAAAATTCCTCCGGAATATCTTCTGAACCCGAATATTATTAACAAAGGCGAGTACTTGGATTTCTGGTTAATGATGTAAATATTTGTTGAGCCTGCAACTTGGCTTTGAGAAAATATTATGAAATCAATTTTATGATTGTCGTATTTATGGGATGCTTATGTCGCTAAGTTTGAAACACTGAAAACAGCGTGGTTGCTAATTTCTGCAAATTTGCTGTAATCTAGTAACACAAATATGCTAGGATATAAGAAGGAAAAGGATTACGTTTTTAAATTCGGATCATGCGATTTTGCTGAATGTTTAGGCACGTTTGACTGCTTTTACTTCTAATATTTTTATAGATATGCATTATTTAACTTTTAGGTGCGCAAAAATCATGTTTTCCTTTTGGTTCTGTACCAGGCTTCCATCCAAAATTGTGTACACCAATTATTGATATGCATTGTTTTCTGCTGGTAATTTTTGTTATGTGTTATGTAGTAAGTGGTTTTGTCATGGAGAGTTCTGACGATGAGAAAGATGGCAACTCTGAAGCTTCTACACCAAAGGAATTAGGCCATCCTGCAGTGTCTAATGGCAGAAAATTTGTAGATGATGTTCTTAAAGGAACAAATGAGAGTTGCTTGGAGAATTTTCGAATGGATAAGCATGCATTCCTTAAACCGTGTGACATGTTAAATACCAAGGGCTTACTACATCACACAAATTGAATCAAGATTGAGGAGCAATTGGCGATATTTATGTTTATAGTTGGTCATAATGTACGTACGCGAGCAGTGCAAGAGCTATTCAGATACTCCGGGGAAACCATCAGTCGTCATTTTAACAATGTCCTCAGTGCAATTATGACTATCTCATTAGATCACTTCCAGCCTCCAAAATATGACATCCCACCAGAAATTCGAGAAGATACTCGATTTTACCCCTATTTTATGGTAAGAAGGATTTTTAAGCTTCAATATTTATTCTTTCTATCTCCTAAATGCATTGTATCTTCTAGATTTTATTCATTGAAATTCCATCCAATAAAACGGACGAATGATAAATTTCAAAATAATACATATTATCAACAATTTTCAACAGAACTGTGTTGGAGCAGTTGATGGCATACATTTCCCAGTGACTGTAGGCGTTGATGAACAAGGCCCTTTCCGAAACAAGAATGGTTTTCTTTCAGAAAATGTTATGGCTGTATGCTCTTTTGATATGAAATTTCATTATGTTCTTGCTGGTTGGGAAGGTTCTGCGCCAGATATGCGGGTGCTAAATTCAGCGCTAACTAGGCATAACAAACTGGAAGTACCCAACCGTATGCTCATTTTCCCCGTGAAAAGGTGGATATTAGGTTTAAGTCTCCATAATTACTTGTACTAAACTACTATAATAAGTCGAGCCATAACCTTCCTAGACACACCGTGATTAATGGAGTTACATAATCAGAAAGCTGTCAAACATCTTATATCGGTTGGGGCTTGGTCTAGTTATAGACACCTCCATACCTCGTTACTATTTAAATAATTGTAGAAACATCCGTTGAAATTTACAAAAACATCGCCAATAGATTTCTCGAGGCTTAACTAGTTCCTAGACGACCCCTGAAGTTTGGGGAAAAAAACATAATAGATAGGTTCTTTATGTTCACATTTTAAGAGTTTGAGGAAGTATCGCTGTAAATGCAATATTCTTTTTCACAAGATAATGGGATTTATGTAGAAAAATTTACTTATTGTGATGGAGACAAGTCAGTCAGCTCCGCAACTATTTAACATGGTTATTGAAATGCTAGTTTTTTTTATTCAGGTAAATACTATCTTGTGGACTCCAATTATGCAAATATCCCAGGGTTCATTGCTCCATATCCTAGAAAATCTTCAAGTCAACTTGAATTTTGTGAGAACCACCCACAAGATGCTCGGGAGCTCTTCAATGAGCGGCACTCAATCTTGCACGATGTCACTCTTCGTACTTTTGCTGCCTTGAAAGAACGTTTTCCTATTTTGAAGTCAGCTCCTTCTTATCCTTTGGCCACACAGGTGAAGCTCGTTGTTGCAGCATGCGCCCTGCACAATTACATTCGTACTGAGAATCCAGATGATTTGATCTTTAAAATGTACGAGAAGGAATGCATGTTAAAGCTGGAAGATCCAATGCCACCTTCGGATATTGAACCGCCACTTGTACCTGATGAAACTGAACTTTTTGACGCTGTTGGGACAGAAGAACCGGAAAATGGTCCCCAAGTACGAGACTCGATTGCAGCTGAGATGTGGAATGATTATCTCCGAAATTATGCTATCATTGATGATGTGGAATAGGTGATTACTGGTGCCTTGATTATGGTGAAATGTGAGCTTCTCTTATTGTAGTCATGAGAAGATTAATCTTGGTTGTGCAACATTGTTTGTAAGATGGGTATATGAGTTTTGATTTCGTTGCTTCCTTATTCTGCGTACGCTGAGCAACTTTTTATAAAATTGTTACATCTTTTGAGTGAATATAAAAGCTAATCTGGTAATTTTAAGTGGGTGGATACCATCCATTGTTATTTTCTACTTTAATTAGCTTACTACGAAATATAGTATGTAATTTATTTCTTTGTTGTTTCGAACTGATGTACGTTTAATGCCGGGTATCTTCATCGCTACTTGTCAATAAGAGTGTAGAGAGAAAGTCAGAAATGAGAACGAGATACCTTTTTGCTTCGAAGCGTGAGTATTTGTAGATATTTCGTGGACCAACTAATAGGCTTGGCCCAAATGAAAATGGATTTGTAGTAAACCTGAAGGTGATAGATGGTGTTCTACGCTTGAGAAGGTGAGGCATTAGGCGGAAGCAAGATGCGTCTGAGAAAGTGAGGCGTAAAGCAGTAGCAATGTCTACACCTAAGAAGGTGAGGCATGACGCAGCGGTAGGGTTGCACCTTAGAAGGTGAAGCAACAACTTGGTAACCCGGTGTCCTAGTGTTAAGTCTTAATATGACTAAAGACTTGGTGAGAATCATGGTAGATGACACAAATTTGGAAGTAACCAAATGTCGTGTGACTGTGTAAACCTTAACATGGTACATCAATGTTCATTAAAATTAATGCATAGTGAAATGGAGAGTTTGTTACATATGTTTTGTGTATTAAAAGACAACACTATATATATATATATATATGGGTAATTAAACATCAAACCACCAATCATCAGGGATTATTCACAAACTGACCCATAAACTTCTTAAAAAATAAAGTTGCCCCCTCATCTTTCCTAATCGTTGCAAAGTGTCTCTCGGTCAACGTTTAGGCGCAATCCTTTTGTTGAGAAGTTAGCGTGATTTTGAAATGCAAACATGAGGCTTCATCTCAATTTAAGCCCTATTCAATAAAATGCAATTTTCCTTTTCAGTTGTCTATCATATGTTTCTCAATTTTCAAACCAACTCCTAGCTAAAGTTCATAGAGACGAATCCTTCTTTTTAGTTGAAATATTTATAGGCTTGAGTCATCCTTCTCTTGTAAAGTTGGCCATGACATGTGGCAGCTAATTCTGTTCTCTCAGCACTTGCTCATGTTGCAATTTCTCCCATTGGCTTTTCCAATACCGTCTCCATTCATACACTAGCGAGTATGAGTCTTATTTCTACAAGCATTATTCATCACAGATCTTGCACTTATACTCCTTGAATAGCCAAGAAGAAAGCACATAATATTTGAAAACGATTAGAGCTACGATGTTTTGATGGACATACGTACCTCATATTAGCAGATTAAGTGTTGACCGCAACATGCTTGAAACTTGAAGTAAGCATGATGTATGTCTTTAATGGCGATTCCATATTTCTAGCCTTTAAGGAAGCCCACTTCTCTTTATTTTCTCATGCTCTTCACTTAAGGAAGCTAATTGGGTTGAATGTCGGAGCAACTACTTCTACACCTTAATAGTTAAAAGTTAGTTCAAGTACATGCGACAACGTGATTCAAAAACATATGCCAAAACCCCCTCTTCATATTTCGCAAATGAAAGATTCTTTTTCCATTCAAATCATCAGCACAAACGACCTTGATGACGTATTTGGATTTAGTTTATTTTATAAAGACATGCGCATACAGGATCATTTCTATAGCTTTCTTTCAGTAAAGATGTAACCTAAGCGATTGTATCACATTGGCTCAGATTTCTCTAAGCCATATATGGATTTCTTCTGTTATTCTAAACTAATCTCTCGAGAATTTAAAGGTCGTGCTTCTAGAAACTTAAATTCTTCATATAAATGTTGTTTTCTAATGAACCATATAAATAACTATAACAACATCCGTTGAGCACATTTCATATTTTCCACGTATCGCCACAAAAAACTAGCTTCAAGTAATTAAATCAACTAGGGAAAACTATGTCTCTTCGTAATCAATGTCCATTTTGTTTGAGTATATATTGTACCATAAGTCGTGCTTTGTACAAAGGAAGTGTTATATCCATGTATGCAAGGTATTTGAATTACAAAATGGTATCATGGATAGAAACGAACAATAGACCAAAAACTAACATCACTATCAAATGCTTAATCACTTAAGCTACATGCCTCAATATTGGTGGCAGGAGGGGCGGCAATGGAGCGGTCAAGATACCTGAGAAGATCATACCCGTTGAGTAGAAACGTGACAACTAGTTCCAAGATGGAAAATCACTAGCGGTGAGGAGGGGAATCTGAGAATGACCGTTTATGGCGATAAGAGGATCGTCAGTGGGGGAATTAAGGGGGGGGTTCCGGCCACCGAAGGATGGAGCAGTGGAATCAGGGGAGCTAGATATCACAGACGGATCGGAAGTCTCGTGAGACAGGTGGGCTTCTGATAACATATAGTGCATAGGAAAAGAATGAAGAAGAGATGATTTTCATTAAACTCTCGGGTGATACAAAGAATATTTGCCAACTATAACTCCTATCACTAAGGAAAGAGATAATTACAAAACCTATTCAAACGTTTAGTGAAGATATATACAAAAGATAGAGAATAACTTAAGAGCCAATAATATCAATAATAGCCTCCTCGGTTCTTGGTCTTTTTCCGCCCCTTTTTGCGTCTCTTGCCGCCTTTACTTGGGCCAGGTGGTTGGTCTATGTCGCTCGTGGTTGGTTTATCTACAAAACGCAAACAAATTGAAATAAAACAAAAAATGAACAAAAATAAATCAAGTTGACAAGTAAACATACTGTCCAGGAAAATGGCTATGATCTTCATGTGTTATTGGCATTTTTCTTTCCCCTTTTTCCTTTGAAAACAGATTTTGTACGGATCACCTGATTCTTATAAATACAGGTGTTCTGCTTATTTTTCACTTTACTTTGTTTTGTTATTTTTCAATCTGAGTTTATGCTCTCTCATGTAATCATTCAGTTCTCAATCGTCGATAATGAAAATCATCAGTTCTTCTTCGATTTCACATTGTTAATACTTGTCAAGCACCATACATTTAAAACTAAAAAAAATGTAGTAAACACACAACGTTTTCAAGAATATATGTTTTAATGTTACCTGGTTCACATTGATCTGAATTTTCATATTGCATCACCTGTAAGTATTGAAAAAAAAAAAAAAAAAACATTGATACATGAGATATATCTTCATGTGATGATGAATCATTGTTAAAAATGGAAATCCATTTAATTATTGCCTGATCCACACTGAGTAAGGATTCATTGTAAACTAGAGCGGAGAAGGTTCCGGAAGAGCCATATTCTTGATGTCTCTTAACTCTATTTGTATGCAAGGCAAAAGTTGATAGTTGACCAGCATCCATTTCTTCCTCGTTGATACTCCACTCATTTTTGTAAGTTGATATTTGATCAGCGGGAGTTTCTCCCAGGATCCACTTATTTTTGTAACAAACTAAATGTCTTGGTAAAAAGTAGGGACCTATTACTAATTGCTTTGTCCATGACTCTTTGACGCCATACTCTTTCATCACCCAAACGACAACTATATTCTGAATATCTCTGTCCATGGAGCGATGCACAAGATAACCCAAGCAGCCATTTACGACCATAAGATCAGAAACAATTAGATCACTTCTCAAGGATGTGAGGTAACAATCAGGATACTCAAGGCGCTTGAAAGACTCGGTATTAAAGTCGAAACATAGTATAAAGTTTCTCACTAACCTTTGGTGCCATGCGTACCAGTGACAAGAGCCATCCAAAATTATAGCTTCATTGAAAAAGTGATTAGTCACATATAATAACATGACTACAGCGTCACCGTCAATTTGCCTCCAACAATTGGTACTCAAATTGTACACATGCGCAACCAAGCATCTATCTTCGTAGTTACCGTTGGTGATTTCCTTTATGACAACTATCTTAAATTCATTGGCAATATTATTACCAAACCCTGTTGCTTGCTCGATGTAACGGTGGTCCAATGGACAAGAGAATGGGCAGCTTGGAAACTGCTTGAATTCGCGCAATGTAGGGTTGCATAACAAAATGCGTTCGGGGATGAATAGGCATACTAGCCCATTGCAGGGCCCTACCATATTTCCATATGCATCGATAAATCCTTTACTTTTTTTTAAGACCCGGTTATCAATATATAGATCTGGTCTCAGCTTCTCTAGTTCAGGAGAATCTGGATCGTGAAAAGAAAGCACATCAGTCCTCTGTGGTGGATCTGTATGGCGCCTCACCAACAACACACTACGACCCGTAGTTTGCTGTTTAAGCAGATGATTGTTGATGAATGTGGCGCTTTTTATTAGATCAAGCCAAAATCTCGACACGCACCTAAATCGTACCAGTGGTTTCACCGGCAAGTGAATCAATATATCGATCCAAATAAAATTTCGCATGTCCATCTTTTAATTCTTGCTATTTGGATTCATGTATGCTTCTAGGAGTACATAACAAAATGGTTATAAGCTGAAATTAAAATAAATACTATAGAGGAGCTCATTAATATAGGGAAAAAGAGGTATTAAGCAAATAAAAAGAGATATTCTTGGATCTACTGTTATGCAGTAATCAGGATATTAAGAAACATGCACAAGAAAAGCGATAAAAAAGACACGAAATTTGGTAACCCAGTTCGTCAAAAGACTACGTCTGGGGGCGCTGCCAAGCCAGGATTTTCTCTACTAGTTTCTGATGAGTCTTACAATGAATCAATAGAATTACACATAGGTGGGCTATTTATAGTTTTACATAAACCCTGCAACTCCTAGGTATTTTAGGATTCTACTCCCAGGGTTTCCATATTAACTAGGTTTCCATATTAACTAGGATTCCTCTTCCTAGACTAACTGAATTCCTGTTTCCCAAACCAACTGGGTCTCCTCACTCCTAGGCAATTCAGACTTCACAACCCAACAATCTCCCACTTGAAGACTGAATCCATATGTAATCATCTCTCCAACTTCTCAATAGTAAAACCCGCAAGCATTGACAGCACCATCCTCGAACTTCTCAAGTTCCAAGGCCAGTTGAAGCCATGCATAGCTTCAACTTCTCTAAGGTCACAACCTTAGTCAACATATCAGCAGGATTCTCACTTCCCGGAATCTTCACCAGCTGCAAAATCTTCTTTTCCAAGAGATATCGTATATAATGATACTTCAAATCAATATGCTTCGTTCTTGAATGAAAAGCCGGATTCTTAGCCAAGAAAATAGCACTTTGACTATCGCTGTAGAGAATGCTATTTGTCTGCCCTTTTCCCAATTCACACAAGAAATTCTGTAACCATACCATCTCTTTACTGGCCTCTGTCACTGCTACATACTCAGCTTCTGTAGTAGATAAAGCCACGATCTTCTGCAACTTAGAACCCCAAGAAATCGCTGTACCGCCCAATGTAAACACATACCCGATAGTACTTTTCCTACTATCCAGATCTCCTGCCATATCAGCATCAACATAGCCATTCAACTCTGTGCTTTTGCCTGAAAAACACAATGCTCTGTTTGTGGTACCCCGCAAGTACCTAAAGATCCACTTCACTGCTTCCCAATGTTGCTTACCCGGTCTGCTCATGTATCTACTCACAACTCCCACTGCATGCGCAATATCTAGTCTAGTACACACCATAGCATACATAAGACTGCCAACTGCTGAAGCATACGGGATCTTCTCCATGTAAGCGTGCTCCAAATCACTGTTAGGTGACTCCTTCCCGGACAGCCTGAACTGACTACCTAATGGAGTACTCACTGGCTTTGCATCTTGCATACTGAACCTCCTCAAGACTCTCTTGATGTATTCACCTTGCGAAAGATACAACTTTCCTGCCATCCTATCACGATTTATACGCATACCCAGGATCTGTTTGGCTTCTCCAAGATCATTCATAGCAAACCGTTCAGACAATTGCTTCTTCAACTTATTCACTTCTTGAACACAAGAACCCGTTATCAACATATCATCAACATATAATAGCAAAATAATAAAGCCAATGTCAAACTTCTTAACGTAGCAACAATGATCAGCATTGCATCTAATAAAATTAATATCATGCATGAACCCATCAAACTTCATATACCACTGCCTCGGAGCTTGTTTTAGGCCATACAAGCTCTTCTCCAGCTTACACACAAGCTCACTGTTACCTTTAGACAAGTACCCTTCAGGTTGTTTCATGTATATATCTTCCTCAAGATCACCATGAAGAAAAGCTGTTTTCACATCCATCTGCTCTAAAAACAAATTCTCTGCAGCAACTATACTCAAAACCATCCTGATGGTCGTTAGCTTCACAACAGGAGAAAATATATCTGTATAATCAACGCCTTCTTTCTGTTGGAAACCCTTCACAACTAACCTTGCCTTGAAACGCTTGCTTCCATCTGCTTCCTCTTTAATCCTGTAAACCCACTTGTTATGCAGTGCCTTCTTGCCCTTTGGGAGCTCAACGAGTTCCCAAGTTTTGTTAGACTTCAGGGAATTCATCTCATCTTCCATTGCAAGCTCCCACTTGCTCGAATCATCACTCTTCATAGCTTCTGCATAACATTCTGGCTCACCACTATCAGTCAATAATAAATAGTGTAAAGAGGGAGAATACCTTTCCGGAGCCCGGTGTTGTCTACTCGATCTCCTCAAAGGAGCCTCCGGAGTACGCGGTTCTTCCTCAACAACAACCTGTTCATTAGGAACCTTTCTCACATCTGAATTAGAAATATCCAATTCCACAACTTTAGAGCATTCAACCCCAGTTCCTGCATTGTCAGTATTTGGTGCACCCAATCTGTCTTTGTACATAATTTGTTCATTAAATATGACATCCCTACTACGAATTATTTTCCGATTCTGATCATCCCAAAATCTATAACCGTATTCATCACCACCATATCCAATAAACGTACACTTCACAGATTTAGCATCCAACTTACTTCTAGCAGTACTATCAATATGCACGTAGGAAACACAACCAAAAACCCTGAGAAAAGATAGATTTACCTCTTTGCCACTCCAAGCCTCCTCCGGTATGCCATTATCCAGAGGAACTGATGGTCCTCGATTAATCAAGAAAGCTGCAGTGTTAACTGCATCTGCCCAAAACATCTTCGGTAATCCACACTTCAACCTCATACATCTAGCACGCTCGTTCAAGGTTCTGTTCATACGTTCTGCAACTCCATTCTGTTGCGGGGTTCCTTTAACTGTCTTCTCCATGCGAATGCCATTTACTGCACAATACTCTTTGAACTCAGCAAGTTCGTATTCACCTCCATTGTCAGATCTCAGACACTTCACATTAAGACCAGTTTCGGTTTCTACCAATGCTCTCCACTTTTTGAAAACATCAAAAGCTTCAGATTTATGCTTAAGGAAATATACCCATAATTTCCTCGTGGCGTCATCAATAAAAGTCATGTAATATGATGACCCACCAAGAGATTTCACCGGGGCTGGTCCCCATAGATCACTATGCACCAACTCCAACTTCTGCTTCTTCAGGGTTCTGCCAACCTTCGAAAAACTGACCCTTTTCTGTTTTCCGAATACACAGTCCTCACACAAACCAATGTCAACTGTTTTAAGTCCCGGCAATTTACCTTTTGAACACAGATGTTTCAATCCCTTCTCACTCATGTGGCCAAGTCTGCAATGCCACAAATCTGCATCACTCTTTGCACCTGCAACAGCAAGACTTTCCTGATCGATGGTGGTCATATACAATGTACCCTTCTTCAATCCCCGAGCCAAAACCATGGCCCCTTTGGTTACCTTGTAAGCACCAGAACCAAAGGACACCTGATAACCGTCATCATCCAGCTGCCCTACAGAGATCAAGTTTCTCTTTAAACCCGGAATATGTTTCACGCTACGCAACATCCACACATATCCATTCACTGATTTAACCCGAACATCTCCCCTACCTACAATTTTGAGAGGTTCATCATCAGCAAGATAAACCGTACCAAAATCTCCGGAAATATAATTCTCCATTATATCACCATTAGGGCAAGCGTGATAGGATGCTCCAGAATCCAAAACCCAGGATTCTAATGGACTGCACACACTCAAGATTAATGCATCACTAATCTTATTAGATGCCGCGTTTGCTGAGTTTTCTTCCTTATTATCAGTGCTCGGAGCTTTACACTGGCGTCTGAGATGACCCATCTTATGACAGTTCCAACATTCAATGGAACTCATGTCCTTTTTTGGCCTGCTTTTATTTCTCGACTTTGATCTACCTCGATTCGACTTTCTTGTTTCTGATCTGCCTCTATTTTCTGTACTCAGAACTGATCCCGAAGAACTACCCGATTCTTTCCTGCGAATTTCTTCACTAATAACCAGGTCTCTCACTTCGTCAAACTTCAACTTTACCCTCCCCGCAGAAGCACTAACAGCTGTAACTGTCCCGCTCCAACTCTCCGGCAAAGAAGACAACAAAATTAGGGCTCTAACTTCGTCATCAAAATCAATTCCGACAGAGCTCAATTGTGATGTAATCAGATTGAACTCGTTCAGATGATCAGAAACTACAGAATTTTCTGTCATCTTCAGGTAAAACAGACGTCTCATCAGATGAACTTTGTTCGCTGCCGACGGCTTTTCGAACATGTCTGCTAAAACTTTTAGCACATCCTTCGTGGTTTTCTCTTTCGCCGTATGAAACGCCACGTTCCGCGATAGAGACAAACGCACCGCACTCATCGCCTTCCTATCCAGCACAGTCCATTCCTCTTCCGGCATGTCCTTCGGTTTGTCCTTCAGAGGTTTCCACAAATCTTTACCATACAGGTAATCCTCGATCTGCATCCTCCAGAACCCGTAATCCGAACCATCAAACTTTTCGATCGGTGATTTTCCCACATCCATCGTGATTACTCCCACTCAAACCTGAGCTCTTGATACCACTTGTTATGCAGTAATCAGGATATTAAGAAACATGCACAAGAAAAGCGATAAAAAAGACACGAAATTTGGTAACCCAGTTCGTCAAAAGACTACGTCTGGGGGCGCTGCCAAGCCAGGATTTTCTCTACTAGTTTCTGATGAGTCTTACAATGAATCAATAGAATTACACATAGGTGGGCTATTTATAGTTTTACATAAACCCTGCAACTCCTAGGTATTTTAGGATTCTACTCCCAGGGTTTCCATATTAACTAGGTTTCCATATTAACTAGGATTCCTCTTCCTAGACTAACTGAATTCCTGTTTTCCAAACCAACTGGGTCTCCTCACTCCTAGGCAATTCAGACTTCACAACCCAACATCTACAAGAATATCAATGGATGGCACACATATGTTCTAGCTTCTGGACGATTTCGTTCGCTTTAACATCGATCTCCAAATATTAAAATAGCATTCCCTACTTTATCTGCTTTAAGAAAAGATGTGTGTCAAGATTTGCAAAATTATCATTTCAATAACTAAGTCGAAATAGAGCTAAGATGTAACCACTACTTGCCAACGAAAATTACTATACAGAAGAACTTAATTTGTTATTACTTGTAATTTAAAATGTGAAATTCATGCTCTGTAACTTAAGCATAAGTTCTTAAAAACTACTTTTAATAATAATAATAATAATAATAATAATAATAATAATAATCCACTATAGACAGGATGTGTTTGCATCAAAACGATAATAAAAGATATCTAAAGGACTTTCCCTTATTATATTGGATAACTACATTTTGCATTATGAGTTTGTTTGGCAAGTCTTGCTTGAATTCACCATCTCTATCGAATCTGTCTAAACACAGTACTAGTGTCACCTTCCTCTTTCGAAGAATGAAGAACAATGGATTTCGATCAATAAATTAAAAACTGATCTCACCGTCTAATTAGTATTTGCATTAAGTTGTTGAACATTCAAGATGACTTCGGAATAAGATATTCCATCATATATCTTAACTAGGTTGAGAACGTCCTAAAATCTCAACTAGGTTGGTACCGTCGGAGAATTCATCAAGAACCTAGACTCGAATGGATCAAAAAATAAATAAAAACAAAAGGAGTTACAAAGCATCGATCTCCAAATGTCTAGTAGAATGGCAAATGTTAGTGTAAAATGGATTGCGCCAAAGATTACTTGTCGTATCAACTGTCATGACATACTGATCTAAGTCTATGTTGATCTTCAACATCAAATCAAAACTCTTCGCTTTTGATTTGTTTACGTGTCTTCTACCCTTAAGTTGTCGCATTGTATTTGCTTTAGGATATCAGAGTAATATTTTCAATATATCATTTTTGACCATATAAGGCTTCAGTGACAAGTATATGTTTTTCAAGGAGTACCTATGCACTCCCTGAAATCCTCTTTTTTATTTGTCTGATGCATGCAAACTAAGGATTTCCTATGCACTTCGCCCCATATAATGAACTAAAATAAGAATACTCATCTTCAAGAAAGTTTCATGACACATGGAGTGACGCATGAGACTGTACAAACAATATTCGTGCCACGTGGTAGAGTGCATAACATAATAACGTGGTACAAACAAAAGCTTGACAAAGGAATCTATCCCATATCAATTCTTGGGCTTGTTGTATGTCTTTAAAAACTCATGATGTAATCATTTCATTCCGACATTGTACGATGTGACGGGAAAACCAGTTCGATCACCTGTATATGAATACATAGTTGACATTATTCTATGGAGATTGGTGTGCACCTGTCTGTTTTAAGAAATTCTGGTAAAAAAAGATATGCATCAAATAACTTTTCAATTTTAAAGGTGCAACTATTACAGAATCTCGATAGGATCAAAATAGTTAAATTTTTTTATTTAGCATAGGTAACTCGCCCAATTATCCAAGTATTACCCTAAGATACATGATAAGAGTTCGAGTCGTTCGTTACCCTATAAGTTTAAACGATTAACAAGGAGACTCTCACCCGACATTACAGTTACCATTGGGCTTGTTACAAAAGGCCCATTAACTAGCATCAATATGGGCCTCGATCATCCAATATCCTTGTTGAGGCCCATATTGGGTTTGATAAGGAACAAATTTCGCCCTGTCACCCCCTTCCGCCGCTTCACCACCACACTCGGCGGCGCCGTTTCTCCAATTAGGGTTTTTGTTCATCACTTTGTTCATAAAAATCCAAAATAAAAAATAGCCCAGATCAGCATCATCAGCTATAGTTAATAATTAAATGTCAATTTCGCTTCAAGCCATTGATTTTTCTCTGAAAAAGCTCCGTCTTTTTAGTACCTATTCTTCAGTAGCAGCTGAAAAGTATCTGACCCATTTGCTGCAGCAAAATCATCATCAGCTCAACGTTGAAAAATCCCTCAGCACAGTAAAAGCCAAGCTCGATTCTGTGTGCATCGCTCAAGTGTTGAAGAAATGTGAACCCAAATTGGGTCTCAGGTTCTTTATCTGGGCTGCTCTTCAGCCTAATTATAGGCACACTTGGTATATGTATAGCAAAGCTTGTCACTTTTTGGAGATTAGTAAAAACCCACAACTTATTGCTTGTGTTGTGGATCAATACAGAGATGAGGATCTTGTCGTCGGTATCAAGATGTTTAAGGTCATATTGAATCTGTGCAGGGCAGCTAAAGATGCCAAATTGGGCTTGTGGGTTCTCAGGAGAATGAAGGAATTTAACTGTAGGCCCGACACCGTGTCGTACAATGTGGTTATTAGATTGGTCGTGGAGAAGGGCGAGATGGACGAGGCGATGGGATTGATGAGAGAAATGGGTTTCATTGATCTGTATCCCGACATGGTGACGTATGTTTCGATCATCAAGGGCTTGTGCGATGCTGGGAGGGTAGAGGATGCGTGCCGGTTGATTAAGGTTATGAAGGGGCACGGATGCGTTCCGAATACCGTCGTTTATTCTACGCTACTTGAAGGGATTTGTATGCATGGGACGTTGGAGAAGGCGTTGGAGTTCTTAGGCGAGTTGGAGAAAGAAAACGAGCTTTCTAGGCCGAATTTGGTAACTTACACGACTATGATTAAGGGGTTTGTTAGGAAGGGGAGGGCGATAGAGGCGGTGAGAGTTTTGGATCGCATGGGTGGTTCAGGGATCAAACCAAATAGGGTAACGGTTGCTTCTTTGCTTGACGGACTATGCAAGCAGGGGCATGTGGAAGAGGCTTGCGAGGTAATTGAAAAAGTTAGTGGAGGCAGACTTCAATACGGTGAGCTCTATAGTTTACTTGTCGTGTCACTACTGCAAGCCTCCAAGTATGAGGAGTCAGAGAAGATATTTAGGATGATGGTGGCTCAAGGAATGTGGCCTAATGGTTTGGCATCAAGTAGGATCATTGAAAGGTTAGTCTTAGAGCGGAGGTCGCTAGATGGATTTTACTTGCTTGATTCACTTAAAAAGTGTGGAAATTTAGCAGCCATTGATTCTAAAATTTACTCGATTCTGTTGGCTGGGCTTTGTCGAGAAAATCATTTTCCAGAAGCTGGAAAGCTTCTTAATGTTATGGTAGAGGGACGAATTGCAGTAAAATTTCCTCAGGCAGAAAATATAGTCAAACACCTAATTATTGCTGGAGAAGGTGATCTAGCTAGTGATGTGACTAGAATAATAAACCATCAGACATCCACACTATGAATGTTTGTTGATATTTTTGGGTGAAATGGTCCTGTTTATAGAGGAATTGAAGGATTGAAAGGAGCAGGGTGAGGATTCACGTGGGAACTGAAGGTTTTGAATGGGCATAACCAGGCCATGTCGCTGCAATGAAATTTTCTGAATCAGGTACACTCCGATGTTTAACACAAGCGTAATTTCAGTGTACTACACTCATATTTTATTTTTTTTTCTACTGTATGAGTAGTTCGTAAAACATCAGGCATTCCAATTTCTCAGTTGAAATATTGGATATATAGGTGAATGCTGAGGTCAATACACCTGCACTAACTAGAGGCTGGAAAACAGTTGTTGGGTTAGGTTATATTTGCCATAGAATATTATTTTGGAGTTGGCTCAGATTTTATCAGAAAACTGAATGAGTCTAGGTAATTGAATACAATGAATGGATTTAGTTGAAGATGCAAACTACCTAAAGAAGAAACTCTTACCTAAATCTTTTCAGGAAAGTTATCTCTACTATTTTCTCGATCAGGTTAATAATATGTTGAGCACTCCTGATGAATAAATATCTTCTCATTTGTGCAGTATTCGAACTGATAAAAGTTGAGAGCTTCCGACTTGCATCTTGGTTTTTCAGAATTCTTAATTAATTAGTGGTTATGTTACTGCCAAGCATATACATGAAATTCTTGGCTGAAATATATTCAATCTTTATTTGAATGGTGTTAGTTTTTGACCCTTACTGTCTCAGGTTTATGTGTTAGTCTTCGAACTGATAAAAGTTGACAACTTTCGACTTGCATCCTGGTTTTTCTGAATTCTTAATTAATTAGTGGTCATGTTACTGCCAAGCATATACATGAAATTCTTGGCAAAAATATATGCAATCTTTATTTGAATGGTGCTAGTCTTGTCCCTTACCATCTCATGGTTACGTGTTTTGTTTTTTTCCCTTTTTCTCTCAGTAGCTAATTTGTCAGTGACTCAGTGAATCACTTAATCTTGCTTCAGTTGTAATGTGGCCCATGTACAATGTGAAAGCCACAACTAAGCCAAAGTAGATTGAATCTGGATGATTGAGCAGTTGCTGAAATATGTCTCAGATATATGTGGATGGATTCCTGGGTTGTTCTCATAAATCAGAGCCATGTTTTTTTTTTTTTCTTTCCTTTCTTTGTTTGTGTGAATCTAAAATTACAGAGTCTGGTTTAAAAAGTTAAGCCTTGCAGTTTTTGGTTCTTTTTTTTTTTTTTTTTTTTTTTTTGAATTTTCACTTGCAAGTATTTTATGACACAAAATGTCAAGTTAATTGCATGAACTGTCAATGAGTGATTTTGTTATTTGATCGAACATCATAAAATGCTAGAAATCACTTGTAAACGACAAGACCAAATTTTTGGGGTCGTAGAACACACAAGTCACTAAATACCCCTTTTATTCTTATAGCCAGGGATGTGGCTATTAATTTAAAGTGTTGTAAGATTTATACCTGATGCTGATGATGTAACATAAATTGAAAGACTTACTCATTTTCCAAGAATCAAATTCCTTGCTTTGCTTAGACCCTTGGTGAATTTTTTGATTCTCTACTCCACCAATGATAAAAAAGAAAAATAGGAAAAGAAAGAAGCATCTTTTAAATGTGGAAAGTAATTAAAATTCATGCCCTTTAAGTGATGAGAAACTGATAACACAAACGAGGAAGAAATATTCCAGCAGCACCATAGGAAACAAGCTACAGAAATAAAAAAGTTGTCATAAATTCTCATCTTAAAGGCTTTCAGTTTATTTTCTAAAAAGTGAAATGTCATAACCAGCTCTTGGCACCATGAGTGGAAGCTCCCGGAATGCTATGCCACCAGAGTATTGGCTCTCGGGACAGGACTATTGGAACAGATCCCTTCCAGATGCATCAGATTTTTTTCCATCGAGTAGATCTCTGGTTTGGTCTTAAATCTATTAAGTGTATAAGTTTTTTGTATAATATGACCAAACATTTGCTGCATAACTTTTCAGATGAAGAAATATGCTAATCTGATAATATCTTTTTTTTTTCCTGTTCTATATTCAGACTTTTAGAGGGCGAATGGGAGATCCTTGGTCATTTTCCGACGAGAGATTCATTGGAGGGTCACGTGGCACCATCAGGTTACATATTCAGATTGATTTCTTCCGTTCAACTTACTTTCCCCCTGGCCGAAATGCATGCTTTGATTTTTTATCTGGGCTTTCAAATTGGAAATTTTCATCATCTTACTAAATAGGGATAATTAGATTTCACTCCCTGACATTTAGTGTGTGCAATGAGAAGCTCTCCTTAAAGTTAAAAGAACATTTCAAATAGACTCTCCTTTACAGGGCCCCCATATGTTTAGTTTTTTATAAGCTTCATGGGTGTCTTTGTTTTTTTTTTTGGTTGGACATGGGTGTCTTTGTTATTATTGAAGTTTTAGAAAAATGTTCTTGTACTTGACCAAACTTCAGAGAGTGTATATGTAATCATCCCTGCTAAATATAACAGCATTTCTGCATGTATCCACCTTTCTTTTCTCCCATCTTGTATATGCTTCAAAATTTTCAGAAAAAAATCTCTTGTTTTTGCAGTATCCCATCGACAGTACCACCCTCTCATCAATTAATGCTCCTCGATCCTAGGACTCTGCACTCGTTTCCCAACACTCCAACATACAGTTACGAACCAACGCGCAATCAAACTCCTCCACAAGAAGAATCAATTCTGAGCAAAGAAGAACAAGATAAGGCCCTCAGCAAACTAAGGAAACAACTATACAACCCCCACTTGAGCGGCATAGTCATGAGACTCGGGGCAAAGTCCAACGGCAATGGGGCTGCACGAACCTCTCGTGATCAGGACGATGATGGGAAGAGGTGTGCCGTTTGTTTGGAAGATTTCAAGTCCAAAGAATTTGTGATGCTCACTCCATGCAACCATATGTTTCACGAGGAATGTATTGTGCGTTGGATAAAGAGCAACGGGAAATGCCCCGTTTGCAGGTTTATCATGGCAGAAAGAAATGCACCTTCATTGAGTACTACTAACGCCACGATGCGTGATGGGACTGAGAGGCAAATGATTTCAGTTATAAGGGTGTTTAACCGTACGTTTTAGTGGAGAATGCGGGAAAAGAAGGAAAGGAGGGGAGAGGAGAGTGGGATATTAAAAGTTGCATTTACATTCGGAAAGAGCTTAATATTTAGCAAAGAGTACAAGGAAGATTATGTTTTGCGGGATACCATGGAGTTTCATTAAGCGGCCTTTCTGGGTTAAGGCACTAAATATGGTGTTGCTATATAAAGAGATCAAATGATTAGCCAGAAATTTGTATTGCATATTGCCTGTGAAAAGCAAATAAGGCCATATTGGATTTGTTACCATTATGCATTGCCTATATTGATTCATTTATTGTATTGTTTCCAGTGTTTATAAAGGCGGGTTCAAGGCGCGCCTTGGGGTGCGTCTCAGGGCGAGGCGGTTCGGAAAATGCCCGAGCGTAGGGTTGAGGCGATTCCTTTCTGAGGCGAACGCCTTGATGTGTAAGGCGTATGCCCAGGCGGTACGAGGCGCGCTTTTTACGCCCAACACGAAAGCGCACGCTCATCGTTTGTCGACGAAAACGAAGTTTTTCCTTGCCCATTTCAAGCCTTAATCACAGAAAACCAACAATAACTTAACTAATTGCACAATACAGATTGGAAAATCAATCTATAACCTTCCACCGATGCGTCACGAAAGCGATTCTCTCGCCAAGGGTGTAACAGTTGTGTTCGGCTCGTCAAGATGGTGTAGCAGCAGCATGTTCAATCGAATTTTGACATTTGCAAAGTCTTCATTTTATCTCCGGCAACAGTAAAGTGTGTGTGTGTTTGCCGGTATTAGGGCTTAGGAGAGATTATTAAGTGTAGCGGTTGTACGATGAGGTGGTACAACAAGTCGGTTTTTAGTGTAAATGCACGGTTGGAATGAGGTGTGGAGAAGTTAATACCCTATAATTTATGAATAGTATTTAATCTCTACCACATACTGTACCACGTGGCTGCACCTAATAATTTTTCCTAGAATTGTGGGATGCAAATTGGAAATGCAATTCTCCATATCCAAGCTTGAAATTGCAATAAAAGCTCTTATATTTTGTGAAAGATATTAAGTTTACTCCAAATTAGTTTCTTTCTTTGATGAAGTCCATATTTATTTCTATTTTTGATAGGAAAGTCCATGTTATTTTCGATCAAGGACTTATTTTTGTAAAACTTATTAATCAACCTACAATAAAAAATTATTCAATTAACTCAAATCTAATATATATTATTTTTTTTAAAAAACATCGAAAACTCGCGAGGCTTACGCCCCATGCCTCAAGGTTTAAGGCTCGCCCTAGAAGATGCTGAATGCTTCGCCCTACGCTTTCGCCTTTTAAAATACTGATTGTTTCCTTATAACTAAAAGGGGTTTTGGCAATTTACCCCCAGTGTTCTGCCAAATTCGCAAAATTTCAAGTTTAATCATAGTTTGTCTTTAAAAAATTATAAGAAAAAGTATAAAAGATTGAAAATATATATATTACAAAATTATAACTTATTTTTAAATTTTTATCTTAATTTTGCATTTCTTTTGACAATTTAAAGTATTAAACCAAGAGATATACATTTTTATTAAAAAAAAAAAAAGTGGTATATAAATGTTTTTTTCCCAAAAAACTATCCATACTCTCAAGTTTTAGCAAGTGAACTACGCCTCAAGTTTTAGCAAGTGAAGTACGCCTCGTAATATAGGGGTTTAAATTTTCAAAACCTCTAAATAAATAAAATTACATATGTGAGTTCAGATATAAACTGTCTTTTATCAATCATTTATACTATATAATCGTATTGTTAAGAGACATTAAACTGGTTTTCTTTTTCTTTTTCCATCATTATTAATTAATTAATTAAAAATAAGAAAAGACGAAAAGAAGGTTCCCTTCTTTTTCATTTTTTTGATAAAACCTTATGACGTGGCCTAAATCTCTTGTGCTGCAAAAACTACTACATTCTATCCACCACAGAACCAGAAAAAAACAGAAAGCAAAAAAAAAAAAAAAAAAAAAAAATCTGAAGCCCTGTTAAAATCTTCTGAACCCATTATTGATGATTAAAGTTTAATGGGTTTGTTAGAAAATCATTAAAAGTTGCAGGAAAAACAAAATGGGTGCACTTTCATCACAAACCAATATTCTTAAACTAGCATCCATTAAAGATCACTCTTTTGAGCGTTTTGTTCCTTGTAAATGCTCCATCTCCAAGGTATTTATTCATTTGTTGCTAAAAATTCAATCTTTATGGGTTATTTTGATGAATTGAAACTGAAACTGAATTATGATGATGTTTCATGTTGTTTGCACAGAATCCCATTTCAAAGAGGAGCTCATTTTCATCAAAACATGCTTCTTTTCTCAGAGGTCAATTTCATAGCAGACATTTTCTCAAGTTCAATCCTTCTTGTGGACAGAGAACTTATGCTGGTAAAAAAAAAAAGGCTGATATTAGGCTCTACATTTCTTCATGCATTAGTGTATTATTATTTATGTATTTGATAGTATTATTATTCATACTTGAAAGAAGGAGATTCTTCCTGTTTATGTATTAGTGTTCTTTGAACGAGTTCTGTTCGTTAAGTAGTTATTTCGTGTGGCGTTGCATACGATACGGTGTATTATTGGTTGGTGTGGATTCATTTAGTGTTGTGCCCTGTGATGTAGGAAGCTCTGCAAGATTTTCGTGGTTTGTTACGTTAAAAATGTGTGTAGCGGCTTACGTGAAATGCTTTTTCCGTTTGTTTTACCGTATACTTAAGGATTGAGGTTATGAATTTAGTATTGGTGTTTGATGCTTAAGGTACTGTCGTTTCGCCGAGTTGCGTGTTTCCTTTAACCGAAGAGAATGTTGAGATGGTGTTGGATGAAGTGAGGCCTGGCCTAATGGCTGATGGAGGGAATGTGGTTCTGCATGAGATTGATGGCCTTGATGTTGTACTAAAGCTCCAAGGTGCTTGTGGGTCGTGTCCTAGTTCAACAATGACGCTGAAAATGGGGATTGAGACCAGACTTCGGGATAAGATCCCTGAAATTGAGTCGGTAGAGCAAATTCGTGACACTGAAACTGGCCTTGAGTTGAATGCGGAAAATGTGGAGAAGGTAATAGCCGAAGTTCTCCTTTAGGCATACCCATATGTTTGTCGCGTTTACTTTGCTTTTATAGAGTAAGGTTTCTTCTGCAAATTGTTATGTGTTCTGAGTAATATAGTTGACTCAGAGTTGATGATTCACTGTCGTTTTGCATGTTCTATAAGGAGAAACTTAATGTTGTTTTACATTGACTCTATCTTATGGATTCTGTGGAATTGCGGGGAACTATTACTTATATATTCGATCAGGGTGCAAAAGCTAGAATTGAATATTGCTTGGGACTGTCACAATAATGCCTTACGCTGTTGTTCTTTCTCTGCTTTATGCAAGCTACTTCACTTTTGCGAAACCTCTTGCAATCCTGTGATCTTTAAGGTCTGTATGAATTTATATGTCCGACTGTGGCCTCATCATCATCGACTTCAATGATCGTATTTTTCTTTTATGAAAGAACAATTGTAAATTAGGATAGAACTGACAGAAAAATGTAATCAAATGAGCAACGGGAATAGTCAAGAACTAGTGCTTAATGTACTCAGTCTACAAAAGGTTCGCGGTGCCTATAACTGATTGTTAATCCGAAAATCTTGGTCATTTTTCTAGTACTTTTCATTTCTAGTAGTGCATGGTTTATCGCATAAATAAACCGTAAAAGTCAAAGTTAGATATCAATGTCCAGCTTTATGGATAAGTAAACAAGATTGGAACTAAGATGTAACTCTGCTTTTCTTTTCTTTTTTCCAGGTTTTATCAGAGATTAGACCTTACCTCGCTGGCACGGGTGGTGGCGAGCTGGAACTTGTTCAAATTGATGATTACGTGGTAAAGGTTCGACTCAGTGGACCTGCAGCTGGAGTGATGACTGTTCGCGTAGCTCTAACACAAAAGTTGAGAGAAAAAATACCATCCATTGCAGCTGTTCAGTTGATAGAGTAATTTGTATTATAGGATACCAAATTTCAGTTATACTACATTCAAAAACTTCCCAAGAATTCTTCTACGCAAAATTTCTTTCAGAAAATATGTCACCAGTCTGTACATTAGATCCTATTATAATGCTCTTGAATCTTCAGAGGAGATCTTGTCGGAGTTTTTTTAACTGGTGATTTTGTAGCTTTAATTTGTTGTTAATTCTTTCTTCAATGCAGGTATCTAAGCTTAGACATTATATATCAACTCTGGTTATGATTGAACTCTTTTCCCAGTTGATACTTGATAGTCGAATTTTTCGGTTTGATTGTAGGAACGAACAAGTGTTTAGCATTATGCCTTTAATGAATCTTGGGTTTGAAGAAAGAAGTATGTCTCAAGAAAGAAACCTTAATCATTTCGTATATCTGAGGAACGGCATGTGCAGGATGAAGGGAGAGAGCGCTCGTAGAGCCGCCCAGTGCACATGCTCTGAAAGCATTTCAAACACACACGCACGATAAGTGTACCAAGTACGAGACATGGGCTTATATGAATGTAGGATGGTATATATGCTAAGTAAGAAGTATGATAAGTTCTGTGTGTAAGTTTGAAACAACGTGCAACATTTCTCATGGAAATCAAGTTTTTAGCCGTTGAGTTCTATGAAAATGATCTTCTATTAACAGCTCCTCCCTCATACTTGATAAATGGAAAATCAGGCAAACTTCACATACAGAATGTTGCCCTGACTTTTGAGGGATTACATCTAATGCTAAGAAGAAGAAGGAAAAAAAACAAGAAGCAAACAGCAGACGAACCAATACTAGCAATATACAACAACAACGAGTAAGCTTGCAATCCCATTTAATTGGGGTAAGCTATTGAGCCACACGAGAATCACCTCGAGGCGGACATATTAATTCTCATTCTCCATTCGTTCCGTTGAGTAAGACATCTTCATTTAGGCTTCTAAACTTCATATCACATTGTATAATTCTCATCCACTTTGTTTTCGGTGTCCATATGCTCTATCCGTTTGTTCTAGATCAAGGGTCTCAACATGCCGTACACGGTGTTTCTATTGGTCTTTGTTGCACATGACAGAACCATCATAATCGATTTTCTCGTATCTTCTCGTCAACGGTTGTCGCGCCCAAATTGTTACAAATATTTTTATTTCATACTTTATCTCTTGGTCGTGTTACCTCACATTCAACATATCGTGTTGCATTTAGCTACACTCATCATATGTGTATGATGTTGCTTGATAGCCTAACATCATAACATATATAGCTAGGCAGGCTGGATAGACGGCCGACACTTTCTTTTTAGTTTCAGAAGAAAGTTAAGGTTACAAAAAATATCTCTCGCTTTATTCCATTTCATCCCGTCAGCTTGAATACATTGATTGGCATCACTATTAGTATAGAACTATTTAAAATTTGGTGTTTCTCAATATCTCCCGGTTATCCAATATTTCAGTATTATTATCAGAAATCCTTTGTTTACTAAATTTACACTCAAAATATTCCATCTTGATTGGACCTAATAAAAGTCTCTGAGATCCAGAGTTTCTCTCCGTAAAATGTGACACTGAAGATTCAAAATATTGATATTTCTTCTTCTGAACTAAAATTCTTGTAAATGTTCAAGATAATCGTGGTAGCACTTATATAATTGTGGCGGTTAGTATACATGGTAAATAGAACTAAAGTTTCAAAATATCACAGTTTTTCTATTTTTTTTACTATTATATTTAGTTTTGTAAATGACTGGGAATTCTAATAAAGAAAATATATATGCGTGTTAATCATAGTTCCACGTTATATCTCAAGAGTAAGACTTCGAGGCAATTTATGTTCTTTTCCTGAATTATTTCATATGATCCAGAGAGCCAAAAACAAACACGTCTATGAAAAAACATCGTTATACCATTTTCAAATTACGAGTCAACTTCACTTTAATTTCAATGCTTACTTTCTTGCCACATATTCAGTTTAATTTTATCTTTTTTAGAAGAATATTCAGTTTGATACATACCTCTTATTATGAGATATTTACAACTTTTATAAGTATTAATTCACTAACCTATTACTATATTGGTCCTCCATTTCAACCCATGCAAGTCCATTTTCCTATAATGTAAAAAATTCTACAACTTCAAATTCAAATATTTCTTCTTTCTTCTATTTTTTTCTTAAGATTCTCTTTTCTCTTCTCTCTCTCTCTCTCTCTTTTTCTATTGGTTAGATTTGTGTGAGACACACATTGATTCAGAGAGTAGCTTAAAAATAAAATAATTATTAAAAAAAAATAGGCACAAAAAATCAAATTGATTTTCTATATCTAAAAAGAAATGAAGGGCTAGATTCATTAGACCAATTATTCATTTACAAAAAGCCACGTAAACTATTTCCAACCACATCCATTCCCTCTAAATTCACTTCATCCCCTCCCCAAAAAAAAAAAAAAAAAAACACTCTTTTCTTCATCAATCACAGGTATGTATGTATGTATGTATACCTTTTAATTCTTCACTTAAAGAAAGCATTTTTCTTCATCCATTTACCTCAATTTTTTGTGGGTTTTGTCTAAAACCAGTTAAATTATTGCTTTGGTGGCTCAATTTTTGTTTTCAATTCCCTTAAGCCCCTCAGATTCTTGGTGGGTTTTGTGTTATTTGGTTAAAAAAAAAAAAAAATTGGATCTTTATGGATTTATCAGAATGACAGTGGAACTGAAATTTGTGTTCTTTGGTTAATTCTTGTGTAATTCGTTAATTTGTTTTGTGGGTTTGCTTTATTTATTATGTGCTTCATCTTACTTTTTTAAACACAGTTAGTTGCTATTTTTGGTAGTTTTTACTCAATCAGTAATCTTGGCTGCAGAATGATATGTTGTGTTACTTGTTAACTTGGTGAATTGTTGCATTGGCCACTTGTTGTTGATATACCTTTCCAAAGACTATAGAATTTGCAGAAAATTGTGGATAATGGTCAGATTGATATGTGCAATAGCTTAAATCTTTTACTCATATTTGGAAATTTTATCTTTGCTAAATTGCAGAGGAACTAAGATGGCGGCTTCAACGGCTTGTGTATTAGGAAATGGTTTGTCTCCAGCTAAAACTAGATCAGGTTTGGGCAAGGATGTTTACGGAAAGCAGCTTATCCAATCCTCGCGGCTTCCATCGCTGAATAATATATCTAAAGTAGTTAGTGTGAGAGCGTCTTTGGACCAGAGAACGAATGAAGGAAGAAGAGGCTTTCTAAAATTGTTGCTCGGCAATGCTGGACTTGCCGCGCCCGCGTTATTGGGCAACGGTAAAGCTATTGCGGATGAGCAAGGTGTTTCTAACTCAAGAATGTCTTATTCTAGATTCTTGGAGTATCTAGATAAGGATAGAGTGACAAAAGTCGATTTATATGAAAATGGAACCATTGCCATTGTCGAGGCTATCTCTCCCGAATTGGGAAACCGGGTGCAGAGAGTGCGAGTGCAACTACCCGGGCTTAGCCAGGAGCTTCTTCAGAAGTTTAGAGAGAAGAACATCGATTTCGCTGCCCATAATGCTCAAGAGGACTCCGGTTCTGTTTTGTTTAACTTAATTTCAAACTTGGCCTTCCCTTTAATTCTGATTGGGGGTCTATTTCTTCTTTCAAGACGATCCCCTGGAGGAATGGGTGGGCCTGGTGGGCCTGGATTCCCGTTAGGAGTTGGTCAATCAAAGGCTAAATTCCAAATGGAACCAAACACCGGTGTAACTTTCGACGATGTTGCTGGAGTTGACGAAGCAAAGCAGGATTTCATGGAGGTAGTGGAGTTCCTTAAGAAGCCCGAGAGATTTACTGCTGTGGGTGCTCGTATTCCTAAAGGAGTTCTCCTTGTTGGTCCTCCTGGTACAGGGAAGACTTTGCTAGCGAAAGCAATCGCTGGTGAAGCAGGTGTTCCATTTTTCTCGATTTCAGGTTCTGAGTTTGTAGAGATGTTTGTTGGAGTTGGTGCCTCGCGAGTCCGTGATCTTTTCAAAAAGGCGAAAGAAAATGCCCCTTGCATTGTATTTGTTGATGAAATTGATGCGGTTGGACGTCAAAGAGGGACTGGTATTGGTGGAGGAAACGACGAAAGGGAACAAACTTTGAACCAACTCTTGACTGAAATGGATGGATTTGAAGGGAATACTGGTATAATTGTGATTGCAGCAACTAACCGTGCGGATATCCTTGACTCCGCCTTGTTGAGGCCCGGAAGGTTTGATAGACAGGTAAACATCCATTACATATATGTGTGTGTGTGTGTGTGCTCTCTAATTTAATTTTCTAATGTGAGGAAATGGACTTAATTTGTCTATTTATGCAGGTGATGGTGGATGTTCCTGATGTTCGTGGAAGAACCGAGATTCTAAAGGTTCACGCCGGCAACAAAAAGTTTGACTCCGATGTATCACTTGAAGTTATAGCCATGAGGACACCTGGTTTTAGTGGAGCAGACCTTGCTAATCTCTTAAATGAGGCAGCTATTTTGGCTGGTAGGCGTGGAAAGACAGCAATCGCATCTAAAGAGATTGATGATTCAATTGACAGGATAGTCGCTGGAATGGAAGGAACAGTCATGACAGATGGCAAGAGCAAAAGTCTCGTGGCATACCATGAAGTAGGCCATGCCATCTGTGGGTAAGTGCAGATTCCTATTACTTGCTCATAAATAAAATGCTTTGTCAATCAACTGTTCGTTAACATTTGCAGACTTATCACTCTTCTGTTAAAAAAAAAAGATATTTTAAAGTGGGTGAATCTTTTTCTGCATGTTACTTTACCTTCTAATTTTGTGGTATACGCAATGTCCCTACCATTTCACCATGATTGTTATGCATTTTTCAGTTTTTACGTCCTTTAGTTTTCTAGACTCATATTTGTTCAAATATATTTTCGTTTCGGTTCATGCTTCCTGATTGTTCCGAGGAACATCTCTGAGTTACATCATGACATTTGCAAGTTCAGGATCGACTGAGATCGAACAAATTCTTTCATCTTCACAGCATAACAGGATTAGAAACTATGCACCGCGTATCAGGAAACATATTATGGACTGTAATTACTCACCTTTTCTGCTGTTTCTTGTTAAAACTTTTTACATGCCTTCAATATTTCCCTTTGGCCTAGATTATCTTAAGCTTAATGAGTAATTTACTGTTCATATTTTCAAAGCATTGAGTAGTCATGTGTTGCTGTTGTCAAGTTTTTTTCTTATTTTTTTATACATAACATATAGTAGTGTTTGTTTTAATGCAGAACTCTGACTCCAGGGCACGATGCAGTTCAGAAGGTCACCCTAGTACCCCGTGGCCAGGCTCGTGGGTTGACCTGGTTTATCCCTGCAGATGATCCGACCTTGATATCAAAGCAGCAACTTTTTGCCAGAATCGTTGGTGGCCTTGGTGGAAGAGCCGCGGAGGAGATTATATTCGGTGAGCCTGAGGTCACAACAGGTGCAGCTGGTGATTTGCAACAGATCACTGGTTTAGCCAAGCAGGTAATAATCGAATTATTATGAAAAAAAAATCCCACCAAAGAATTGAAGTTTTTAAGTCATAATTTTGGCTGTTGATTTACGCATTGTAATCCTGCATGATTAGCCGAATGTGCAGTCCTTGATCCTACATATTATTATGGTCTTGTTTATTAGGGTGGTGAGATTTTCACTCCTTGAGATCTGGTCTAGTTACAGAAACCTCCTTTGACAATTACACTGATAACTTCTGGAGTTTGAAAACAAAAAAAGTCACTCGTTGGCCCCTGGGCGTTTGAATTATCAACACCCCTGAAATAATATTTTTCAGGGATAATTACATCTACTCCATTGTTACTGCAACGGCTGGCATCGCCGTCCTTCCTTTTAAAATTACTACACCATTTTTACTAAAAAAATGTCATGTTTCCCTTGTAGATGGTTGTTACCTTCGGCATGTCTGAAATCGGACCATGGTCGCTAATGGACGGTGCTGGCCAAAGCGGTGACGTGATCATGAGAATGATGGCGAGGAACTCCATGTCAGAAAAGCTTGCCGAAGATATTGATGACGCTATCAAGAGACTTTCAGACAGTGCCTATGAAATTGCTTTGACCCACATCAGAAACAACCGCGAAGCCATGGACAAGATTGTGGAAGTCCTTATTGAGAAGGAGACGATGACTGGAGACGAGTTCCGTGCAATTCTTTCAGAGTTCACCGAAATCCCAGTTGAAAACAGAGTTGCTGCTGCACCAGCACCTGTAGCTGTATAATAGCATGCATATATATACTTTGAAACTGTATCGAGCTTGACGGTATAGCTGTAATTTGTTTGATATGTAATTACACTGTTTTAAATTATACTTGTTGCTAGTTCCATTGGTCCGATAGTAGAAAAGGCTAGTTGTGTTCTTTATGTTTGTTACATGCACATCAATGTGGTTGAATGCACAAGTAGTCACAGAATGTCAAACAATCTGCACTGTTTCATAGGAAATTCAGGATTTTTTATGCTCAAATGATGCTGTTTTGAGTTGAAATTTATTTATATCACTAAAAACAACAAAAATATAGATTTAACAACGTTGAGTCTGAGTATCACCCTAGCATCTAAAAACATATAGATCAAAATTTTCATGCGTTTTTTCGAGTAATTATCGAAACATTTGTTGTTTTTCACTTGTCGAAATGAAACCTAGAACATTAGAACCATACTTTTTACGAAACATGTCGAACAGTTCTCGAAACCTAAACCAAAACTTACTTTGATCCATATATGGCCAAATGAGAATTGCGTCTGATTGAAATGAACACATGAAATTTCTTCTTGCACTTGTAAATTAAATTAAAGTATTGCAACTTGTCCTTTAAAAGCTAAACTTTCACCAAGTTTCATACCAAACAACAGTGTTTTAAAATCGGACCGGCCGGTCAAACCGGTTGAATCGGGGTCCGATCCCTTGTCCAGACACCGATCAAATCGGTTTGGTCGGTAAAACCAGTGAACCGATGGCCTAACCGATTTGATGCCCGGTCCGGTTTTAAAAACACGGCCAAACAGCATAGGATACCTACTCTATATATATATTTAAGATTAACTCTTCAATAGACAACATAAGGAGCAAAATAGCACCTGAAAACAGAAGAGCACTTATGTAAACTAAATGGGAAAAGGATACGTAGTCATATGTCTTATAAAAAGTAGTACAGCAATTTAGTCATCTCATATAAGAAAGTCTAGTCATGTTCGAATCATCAATAGAGAAAATTACTACTAATCACTTGTCATATCTTATTTGGTCACACCAACCTCTCATCTCTAACATCCTTAAATCATGCATCCAACACCGCTCTCTCCTCCCAGCAAAACAGCTCCACGCCGTCACGATCACCGCCGGACGTTCAAACCACAAGTTCATAACCAACCACCTGATGAATGCATACGCTAAACTAGGCCAACTGAGTACTGCGACTAGTGTGTTCGACAGAATGCCTGAGAGAAACGTCATGTCCTACAACATCTTGGTCGGCGGTTTCATGCAGAACGGCGAATTGGGTTCCGCCCTAGAGCTTTTTAACGAAATGGGCCGGAGGAATTCGGCCTCGTGGAACGCCGTTATTGCGGGAATGATCAAGTTTGAGTTTAATGAGGAGGGGTTGAGATTGTTTTCTGAAATGCACGCGCACGGGTTCTCGCCTGATGCATATACGTTGGGCAGTGTTCTGAGAGGGTGTGCAGGACTAAAGGACTTGATTAAGGGGAAACAGGTTCATGACTACGTGACGAAATCTGGAGTAGGGTCTGATTTAGTTGTTGGAAGTTCGATGGCTCATATGTATATGAGGTGCGGTAGTTTGCAAGAAGGCGAGAGATTGATTCAGTCGATGCCGGTTTATAACGTTGTTGCTTTTAATACGCTTATTGCTGGGAGAGTGCAGAATGGATTTGCCGCTGCTGCATTAGATCAATACCATATAATGAGATTGGCTGGTTTCAAACCTGATAAAATCACTTTCGTGAGCGTTATAAGTTCGTGTTCTGATCTGGCTACTCTAGGGCAAGGCCAGCAGATTCACGCCGAGGTGATTAAAGCTGGTGCAATGTCGGTCGTTTCTGTTCTTAGCTCGCTCATTAGTATGTACTCACGATGTGGCTGCTTAGGTGATGCAGTGAAAGTCTTCGAGGATAGAGAAGGGGCGGAAGATGATCTAGTTTTATGGAGCTCTATAATTGCTGCTTATGGATTTCATGGAAGAGGAGACGAGGCAATTGAGCTTTTCAATAGAATGGAGGGTGAGGGAATGGAAGCAAATGAAGTCACTTTCTTGAGCTTACTCTATTCTTGTAGTCATAGTGGACTTGAAAATGAGGGACTTGAATTTTTTGACTTGATGGTAAAAAAGTACGGACTGAAACCTCAGATAAAGCATTACACCTGCGTAGTTGATCTTCTTGGGAGAGCAGGGCGTTTGGCTGAAGCTGAACAATTTATTAGAGCTATGCCTGTAAAACCCGACGCCGTTACATGGAAAACCTTGCTATCAGCTTGTAAAATTCATAAAAATGCAGACATGGCAACAAGAATAGCCGAGGAAATACTCAAGATTGATCCTCAAGACTCCGCGTCTTATGTGCTACTTTCAAATACGCAAGCCTCAGCTAATAGATGGCAGGATGTCTCAGAAGTTAGAAGAACAATGCGGGAGAAAATGGTGAAGAAAGAGCCGGGATCAAGCTGGTTTGAGTTGAAAAACCATGTTCACCTTTTCACGATGGGTGAAAAATCTCATCCTGAATCGGAAAAGATCGACTTGTATCTGAAAGAGTTAACCGACGAACTGAAATTGAATGGTTACGTTCCTGATTTAGGCGCAGTTATGCATGATATGGATGTCGAGGAAAAAGAATACAACTTGGCTCACCACAGTGAGAAAGTGGCGGTCGCTTTTGCTCTGATGAACACTCCCGAAGGTGTTCCAATAAGAATAATGAAGAACTTGCGCGTTTGTGATGATTGTCATGTGGCTATGAAGTATATATCTCTGGTTAAGAAAAGAGAAATTATAGTTAGGGATGTTAGTAGGTTTCATCATTTCAAAAACGGGAATTGCTCTTGTCGGGATTACTGGTGAAAAAGAAGATGATACTGTTTATTTGCCCCTTGTCGATTTATGTGGGGCTTGTGAAATTTTGTTCTTTTACATCTAGGCTTCCGATGCATTCTTCACAAATGAGAACATGTGCACTTTATTCACATAAGCTCCCAATCCTCTACAGTGTATCTCTTATTATGGAAACAATTAATACTGCACATTCTCATGGGAAACAACATTAAGATTATCATGTGAACTCCACTTTACTCACATATGCTTAAATAACATGAAAACTTCTACCGATCAGGAAAAATTATCCATTTCTTTGAAATGAGGTTATAGTAATATATAAGAATATAACAGTATATAGCAAAATTTAGAAAACATCAGATGAGGATTTCCAATAGAAGCAACCTTGGTCTAAAAGAATGTCGATTCACTAAAAGAAGCAAAGAGATAGAAGACAAAAGATCCAGAAATCACCACAATTCAAGGTAAAAAATTGTCACTTGTAATATTCCACCGAAAAATAAAGACATTATTGTAATAATCGAACCCATATACACAAATATCAGGACTTCCCAAAGGAACTAAAGAACGGAAAACGAAAAGACCATATGAACATGTACCCAGGAACACTTGAGCTTGTGACTTCATTTCTTTGTAACCAATCTCGCCAAGGATCATTCACCAATTATTATTCATTTTCGGCTCGTGATTGATGTAGGCTGCATAAACTTCAAAATGTACTTCAAGAACTTGAAAATTGAGCTGAAATCAACCCGATCCTTCCAGTAGCATTTATGCATTTCAACAAGATTTATGCTACTCCGTCTTTTGCAGCAGCAAGCATCAAATGAATCCCGAACGTCCATTCAGCCATATAAGATGATTCTAGTCATACACTGAAACTACGAGTCTTCCGCATGTTCCAAAGTTCAATTTCATCCCAGATTTACTCAAAGAATCTCAACTAACAAGTTGACTGCAAATTTCACCACAGATAGGGCCTAGAATCTAAAGAGCAGGAAGGATATGAAAATAAGAGGCAAAAAAAAAAAAAAAAACATCATTTCCATTCTTTAATACCTAAAAAGCCTAAGATCCCATATAAGAATAGTTACCATTAGCGATTCTTATAGTCCTCTCCATTCAGAGAATCAGACAAATCAAACAAAACGAGAAACACGGCCAAGCTCTCTCGGGGAGTCATCTGCTTCTTCATCGGATGAGACTGGAGAATCAGTAGCTTCAGCTAGAGACTCAAGCATCGCTACAACTTCAGACGAGTCATCCAAATAATATTTTGCTTTGCTTGGTTTTTGCCCAACGGTGCAGGCAAATACTTCAGTATGGTAAGAAAGAATACTTCTAGACACTGCTGTACCAATAATTTCAAACATATCCTCGTCGGATCTGTCGTCACCAATGCATAGCACAAAATCAGCCTGTTTTGTCTTCTCCTTCATTGATGTGAAAATCTTTTCCGCAACCAATCCTTTGCTAACACCCTGATGAGTCAGGAAAGAAAAAAGAAAAAAAAAAAAAAAAAGAACATTGAAATCACTTAGTCTTGCATGCAACTTGTTCTCAGCAGCAGATTATATCAAGTAAGACCTTTTTGAAAGGGGAAATTTGGGCAGAAAACTACCAAGTAGTTGAAACTTAAAAGAGAAATAGAATAGGTTGATAGAAAAAGTGAGACAAGCAGTAGAAAACGTGCCTGAGGCTTGACTTCAACAATATGCTGCCCACTTTTTACAGCAACGGGTTCATTTGCTAACACGCTCTCTAGATGATCCAACATCTCCTTCGCCTGAGAAAAACCAAACCCTGGGTCTGCGTCTTGATAATGCCAAACTAAAGCACTTTCCTTTCTCTCTATTCCAGAACCATCAGTAGCCTCGGTATAAGACTTCATAACAGGTTCTGCGAGCTGCATCCACCCAAAATCAGAACTCTGACCACATGTTTCCCATTCTTCAATTTGAGGCCACCTGAAAAATCCCAAGTCCAAAACATAGCAAATCATTACAAGCGCAACACCTACGAGGTTAACATTGCACAGAGTCCAGCACCACGACAACAAAAAACAAAAGGAAAGACAAAGAGGAAAAATTGAAGAGTGTTACGAAGCACAAGTTAAATGATAATTACTAGCAAATAGGTCCAACAACAAAAAAGCATCCAGGATAAGACCACTAATAACGACTGACCATGATCAGATGCCAGCAGACCCATTACAGGCCCCACAAAAAATATTCAAAGTAATTTTTTCCTCATCTAAAAGACCCTTGAAATACTGTCATCTTACTGTGCATTGCGGTTAAGCTAGGAAACAACATGCTATAAGAATCATAAGAAAGGCAGGCAATATCGACCTTTAAAAGGTACCAAAAGAAAAAGAAGAAGGAACGCAGGCAATAGTATAATATTCAGATGAGCTATTGAGAATATTGATACCCAAAAAACTAAATCCTAAGATCCAAATACGACTGCTCAGAAAGCTCATTGCAAGTTACTGGATCTGTTGCAATTTGGAAAAGTATCAACCCAGTTTATGTGCCACTTATGAGTAAATACTTTATCATCCAATTGAGACTATGGTATGAAATGGAGCCGATTTTGTTTAAAATTCCCTACAGAACAATTTCTGACCTAAACAAAGGAACAAATCTAGAAGACCTCTATTTGATAGCAGTGACCGACTGTTTGCAATGAGGAAGTTTCTAAAGAAACAGTCAGAGAAGTTAAATTTATTGCAAAAGCAAAAAAATTAGATAAAGTTCAACCATTAAGCTGCTAATTTCCTAGAATTTATCTAACCTCTGTGGTGTTTCAATTGCTTACTGGGGATGTTTGCAATAGTTTATAGAAGCGGTTTTCTTCACTACTTTTGCTTAAAGTTGCTAAAAGATACTTCCACTAAAAATTGGGAGCGATTGCAAACCCAAAAAGATACTTAGCATTAACTAAGTGTCTAGCATAATTAATGAGAACCAGCTTTTTCCTTTTAAAACCGTATAAATTGCCATATTTTCAAAGCAGTTTCAGAAGCACCATAAACCAAAGCAACTAATGCAAAAAAATTGCTTTTGTGAGCCGAAAAGCCAATATGCCTTTCTCATAAGCATTTGCAAACACCACCTAACTCATCTTGTCATGCTTAAACAATCAAGAACAAATTTGTAACCTTCCTAGACACTCATTACGGCAATCTGATTAAGTATACACAAAATCTAACATACCTCAAAAAGTAGCCATGTTCTGCAGCAAGTCCCAGCTTCTTGCAAGGAAGAAACCATTTACTTAAGCTGTCCCTCCCTCTTCCGCTCACCATAAAAACTGAATTCTTGGGATCTCCACAAAGTTTATTCAGAAGAGAGATAACTTGGGCACTGGGAGTCTTAATAATTAAATTTTGAGGCATCAATGTGCCGTCGTAATCCAGCAATATAGCCCTGCTTTTGGCCCTACAGTAAGCTGACACAATTTCATCTATAGAAAGCTTCCTAAAATTAGGATCTAGAGCCACGACCCTAAATCCAAATCCAAGACCAATTCCCCAGCATCTTTTCCTGAAATGATCCGCACATGTTCTCTCCATGTCTTGCAAGAAGCTTCTTGACCAATAAGCTACATCATGGGTGCTAACATAACGGTAGTGCTTCTCATGCCGCAACTCTTTCTCTGTTTCAGCCATTGATATGGCCTCATTCATTGCCTCAGCAGTTGATTCAATGTTCCAAGGATTAACACGAATTGCACCACTTAGGGAAGGAGAGCATCCAATGAACTCAGACACCACCAGCATGCTTGTCTTAGGTCCTCTCGAGTTTGACGGTGTCTCGGAACCAGTTATCCCTTGTCTGCAGACAATATACTCGTAAGGAGTCAGATTCATCCCGTCTCTCACTGCTGTCACCACAACACATTCAGCAATGCTGTAATAAGACATTCTTTCACTGATTGATATAGGACGGTGGATAAAGACTATAGGTTCATATCCAGGTCTTCCAAGTTCTATATTGATTCTCTTCACGCTCTCTTCTATTTCAGCCAGAATTTCCTCCAAATCTATTCCTTTTCCTCTAGCAGGATTCGCGATTTGGACCAGCACAGCCTTTCCTTGCCAACTAGGATGCTGTTTTAGCATATGCTCCATAGCCAAGATTTTCAAATTAATTCCTTTGAAAATGTCCATATCATCAACTCCGAGAAACACCGTTTTACCTTCAAACTGCCGCTTTAGCTCCTCAACCTTCAGCTCCTTATCTGCATGTTTAATCACCGACTCAATATGACCCATGTGTATCCCAACTGGCATAATCTTAATTCCGACAGTCCTTCCATAATAATCCAACCCAATGTAACCCCTTTTCGATTGATATTCCAAGCCCAGCATCCGGCTGCAGCAGGATAGAAAGTGTCGAGCATAATCAAAGGTGTGAAAACCAATGAGGTCGGAGTTGAGTAGAGCCTTTAGAATTTCTTCCCTGACTGGAAGTGACCTGTATATCTCAGATGAAGGAAATGGACTGTGAAGGAAAAAGCCCATTCTTAGACGCACAAAACGCCTCCTTAAGAATGTGGGCAAAACCATCAAATGATAATCATGAATCCAAACAAAATCATCTTCAGGGTTTAGCACCTCAATGACTTTCTGAGAGAACATCTTATTGGCAGAAACGTACGCTTCCCACATGGATCTATCAAATCGACCTCCGTGATCGGCTGAAAATGGCAACATATAGTGAAAAAGTGGCCACAGTAGCTTCTTACAAAAGCCGTGATAATACTTTGCCAGAAGATTAGGTGGCAGAAAGGCAGGGACACATTTAAATTTCTCCAAAAGGTAACTGGCTACGTCATCCTGTTCAATTGGATCGACATCAACAGGCAATGACCCAACATACAGAACCTCCATGTCCTCTGGCAATCCGTCCTTAACTCGTAGAAGCAAAGAATCCTCGTTCCAACTGAAACTCCACCCTTTGTTGTCGGGCCTTCGTTTCGCCTTTAAAGGCAAAAGGTTTGCTACAATGATCATCCTATCACCAGCAACCGAGGACGGGTTTTCAGACGTAACACTATTAGCATTGTCATCGTCAAACTCAGCAATACTTCCTGGCACCGTCATCACCCGGGGAAATCTCTTCCGCTCCTTCTCCCTACCCATTACTGGGAAATTCCCAGATGCTAAATCTAAAAGATTAGTATAAGATCTTGACATCATCTTTGCAACCTGTTCTTTGTATCTATCCACAAAATATCAAGAAAATCTTTCTCCTTGATTCATAAAACAAAAAAACAAAAAAAACCCAAATCTCGATTCTCTTTTTTCTCTTCAAACTAGTCTTTTGCACAATTACCTGCATCAAAGAAAACCCAATATTCAATTCAGATCATAACTCTAAAATGAAGCCCAAAATCCAATTTACAATACAACAAGATAAAAAAAAAAAAAAAGAAACAAATCACAGAACGAAATGTAATTAAAACAAACACATACCCAAATTCGAATCAATCAAACAGAAATCAAATCTAGAAAAAGCTCGACCAAAAACTAATCTAACTAAATGCCCAAAAAAATCAATCCGTTAATACATAAAACAAAAAAAGTGATTGAATCTGAGTAACAAATTGAGGACTATCTATCACTAACCTTTTTTATGATTGAACGGAGTAAAATCTTTTACTCTTAACGCGTTAAAGACTCAATCTTTAGCGTGGATTTGATAATGGGATTCTAGGGTTTGACCCAAAAGAAAATGCAAAATGCAAAAAAAAAAAAGAAAAAGATTAAATGAACTTGTATACGTAATTTTGTGTACGTATATATTATATTATAAATGGAAAAAAAAAAATTGCTTTTGTAACATGTCTGTGTGTTACAGACCATTTTCATCCTTTTAAAAAAATATATGATGAAACCGGGAACCGGCCAAACCCGGTCACTAGTTAGAGTAATTTTACGGAAAATAGTTTTATGCAATTGTTATATTGCTCGAGTAGTGTTGCAAATTAACGATCCATTCAGGTAATAATAATTTTTTCTAAAGTATAAGGACTGATAGTTTCTTAATTTCGTATATATTTTTTGTAATAATTGACTTGTTGTGTCACTTTATTATGCAACGATTGCATATAAGATAATTTATGGTATTTCACATTTTTTTATGGTCAATTCACTTATTAATTACATTCTTAGTAAAATTTGGTTAGTCTTGATTGTGAATTATCTTAGCTATGGTTATCCCCAAGTTTTGTTGAAGTATTCTAAATAGGTATTATTTCCTATATTTTACACACACCAAAAAATAAAAATTTTAAGTTGATGGATCTCTGATAAATTCAAAACTCTAGAGTAGAAAGTTTAACCGGTTGCTGCTAAAATTCCAAAAGTCTGTCATCTCACAGGTGAAGCACTGGATATGAATATCCATGAGAATAAATAGTTTTATCTTTTCAAAATTAGGAAATTTGGATAAAATAGCGTTTGGTCAAGAAACAAAACGTGCCAACTAATAAAAGAATCCACTAAGTTCACCTAGGTGTGCACCACGCTACACAGCTAACAAAAGCCAATTAAATACTATTGGACTATATGGGTCTTAATTTTGATACATAAAAATCATCTACATATAGAAACATATCATCATCAGTAAAGAAAATGGGGGGAAAAAGCGAGTGACGATGCAACTCAACTAAGGAATAATATTTAACAATGACCTGCTTGATAAGAACTTCTATGTTCAAAATAGAAAATCGAAAATAATCTTTGTACGCAATAACAGATAACACAAATGTATGATTTCGTTAATTTATTATGAACGTTGTTGTGGGTTTTTAATAAGTAAATAAGTCAGATGTTCAACAAAAAAGGTGACACGTGTGCAATTGAGAAACTAATGATATTCATTAAAATTATAATGAATATAGATTTAAATTGTACTGCATGCTTTTGCAATATAAAGTTGTATTAGTCTCTTGCTCGTAAGTTCTAACAAATAATAATTATATATATATATAAAAAAAAAGAAGTTCTAACAGATAATTTCAACAAAAAAAAGAAAAAGAAAGTTGTAACAGATAATAATACTATAGAGTTGTTTTTTCATAGATAATAATTATAGCTAATGAAAATGCATGAACATGATTTGTTTTAGACAGAAATGATTTGAAGATTAAGAATAGTAAATATTTAGTTAGTAGCACTTCCACAAGAGCATCTTAGAGATACTACTAACACATAAATATTAAAATAGTTTCATAAGATTTTCATATCCATAAACTTAGTAAAGTTAATTGTTAGTGGAATATTCCATTATTGGTTCTCGAATCTTTATATCTTATCTTTAATCAAATAAAGAGGCGAGCCTCCCAAATTTAAATAAAGTTGTTTTTACCTTTTCTGAAAGAGTTTGTGAATAAATAATATATTAATAATGAGGGGGGTAGGTGGTGAGGGGGGGGTGAGGTGAGATTATCATTGCCCCTATAAAGAAAGAGGATAAGGTTTTTAGCCAGCCGACTTTGGAATACTATCCAGCTGGCAGGATTGGGTGTATGACCACGTGCCTGTCACGTTACAGCTGGGGGGATCCAACACGTAGTAGTAGTTGTAGTTGTACAATATTGGGCTGACCAAAACGCGTCCACGGTCCACACACGTACGTACGGACCTGGACCCACTGAAAAGCTTGGGTTCATAGGCCCTGGTCTGTCGGCCTACATACATAGGCCCAAACAATCTGCTGATGTTTGGATCTGGGCTTATGGACTGTGATTGGGTTTTTCTTTTTCTTGATTGTTTGAAAATTGGAAATCAAACAATCTCCGGTTTCGAAAATTGTAAAATCAAATTTCGAATTGTACATTTTGAGTTTTAGTTAATGGAGAATTCGTGCCTATAATTGTATTGGAAGGTTAACTTTGTTGTGAAATTGTGTTGACTTGTATTTAAATAGCACAACAACCTCTTCACGGATACGGTACGACTCTATTCTTACACAAAACTCGATGTGACTAATGTCCAGGGGGACCAAAACCCATGGAGACCTTGTGTTGCAGATGCATATCCTGCGCCATTACATGGGGGCATGTCTGACTTGGCCTGTTAAATGCACAACTTATGTATTTACGAATGAATAGGTGCATTGTATTAGTTATGAGGTGCGGGTTTATCTACTTGTAGTTTTAAAAGGAATTGAGGTGGGGAGGGGTTGGAGAAGCATATTTAAGGTGATGTTGGTGTATCTTTGTATGCCAGCTCGATAAACAATTTTCGATTAAATTTGATCAAGGTAGCTACTTCACAAACTTGATTTGGCTTCATTGGGATCTTGTTGCACTCAAAGTAAGACATTTGGACTTGCAGGATCGACTCCCTATAAAATCTTCCGATGCTTAAGTCAAAAAACGAGAGAAATAGGTTGATTAGGTATGTAAAGTTGTAATCAATGACTTATTTTTTACACGGTAATACGCGTTATTTATAGACTTTATGACTGATTCGAGCCTGACCCGCTTGATATTTGCTAAACTTATATTTCAAGTATCATATATGTTAAACTTATATTTATGTACTAGAATTGTTATTTTTGGATAATTTTTTTAAAAAATACAGCATTTTGCATTATAAATGTTCACTTTACTCTTTTTAATGTTTATCTACCTTTTTTTGAAATACAACGAATATTAAACAATTAAGCTTGTGGCATTTTATTGTTTATTTATTTTTGTAACTCAACTAATGGTATGAGCACACTGTATAGTATTGTTATTTCAGATTCATACTTGACATCAGTAAATATAAATCGTTACATGCCAAACTAAGCTTATTCGATCAAAGATTCATTACATACTACAAAAATATATACGAGGAGGATCGGGCCTAACCTTCCATAAACTAAAAGAACCCGATGCCTAAAAGAGCATGCATCCTGCATCTCACAAAACTGAAGTCAAACAAATAAAAGAAAAGCAAAGGATAACTAGAAAGGACCAAAGTGGAACATTAGTAATATATAAATGGCTTGAGTGATTCTAAGATAAAACTTTAATGGCGTAACTGTGACAATTCTAATACATATATTATCAAAATGTAGTGAATACGATACTTTATTGATCCTACAACATAAATTGCTTTTTCCTCATAAAAGGAAGTGATGGAGAAGGACAAAGTGAATAATTTTAATATATAAATGACGTAATAGTCATGACAATATATATATATATATATATATATATATATCTGTGTGTGTGTGTGTGTGTATGTTTCTACATATAACTCTAGTGTGGATTTTTTACATGTTAATCATCCGTAATTTAGCTATAGCATTAAGCTTGAGTGGAGCATAATAGAAGTCATAAAGGATATAGAATAGTTTGGTTCACTTTTAACAAAAGTTTATGGATCTAATTGAGCATAATCCTTCGTGGCCCTTAACAGTATATAAGGTATTTTTTGTATTGATTAGAGACACTAACTTAAATCCATGACAAATTTTTTTGGAGTTTTTTATCAGTTTTAATTCGAGTAAACTTTCCCTCAAACACTACAAGCGAGCCAAATTGGAGGCATGCTCAATGTAGCTCCTCTAATTTCTCAGTCAACTGGAGTAAGAGAGTGTAATGAGCTAAGGTTCGGTCATGTGACAATAGAGGTTGACTTGGCGGGTATTCTCATAAGAATTTATCTGAAATGAATTATGAGGACTTAAAGCGTATTTACAAGGATACTAGTTAACCTACTAATGGGCTTATCATGACCTGACCCATTAGTATCGTATAGACTTATCTCATCATCCTTGAGTTGTTGACTAAATTGATGAATTCTTTAAACTCTGGCTCCTTACTTTTGAAGTAGTTGGATGAGCTGTTGTCGACAGTCACAATCTCAAATATGACACATCAATCCTTATTCAAGTAAAAGTAAAAAATAATTATGCTAAAATCATAAATTTTGTGTGAAGAACGTCATAGGTATTGAGAGACTTGTAGACGCACATGAATGAATGATTAGTTAGACGACCCTATATCCACAAGGAATTATCTTTTTTCAACACTTGTGCAATAACATGGTACACACAATTTTATTAGTGGTGTAAATGAATAATTGTGACGAGATTATGTGAAAGTTAATACATATGCTTTAGAAAAGATGACAAATTTGAAACATCGTTTTCATCGAGCATTATATTGCACCAGTCCACTTTCTTATGGCTGTATAAAATAATTTTCTACATTAAGACGCACATGTACATATATATAATAAGTATAGAGAATAAATCTTTAACTCCTAAAAATCAAGAAAGTTAATGTATATGCCACCTTCAACTCTTGTGTTTTCTTTGTCACTAAAAGGGAGTTAATGTGTAATTTTCAATCTTTATGGCTCTTAACTCTACTTAACAAAAAGAAACTGAAACAAATATCTCATTATTCCGAAAGAGTAACAAAATAACTATTCTTTCCTATATTCGAAACTTTCCCCTTTTCATCTAGTCACTAATGAAATTATCATGGCTCAATATAAGGAAAATAAATGAACAAAATTAATAATAATAATACATAAAATGGTAAGTGGGCATTAAAGTAATATTGCATTCTTCCCAAGATATATGTATATTTCTTCCCAAGAATATAGCCAAATCCCCCGACAACAGTCTCCTCCTCCATTACAATCTCCACTTCAAAAAATTACTTTTTCATAAATTAATTAACAAAAATTAATCAAAAAATTGATATGGCTGGTTACAGAGCAGAAGATGAATATGATTATCTGTTTAAGCTTGTGTTAATTGGTGATTCTGGTGTTGGAAAATCCAATCTTTTGTCGAGATTTACAAAAAACGAGTTCAATCTCGAGTCCAAATCCACAATAGGTGTTGAGTTTGCTACGAGAAGTCTCACAATTGATGGTAAAGTGATTAAAGCTCAGATTTGGGATACTGCTGGTCAAGAGAGGTCCACCCCTGTTTTTTTTTTTTTTTTTTTTTTTTTTTTTGTAATCAAAGAGCTAAAGATTCGATTTTTATGATGTGGGTTTTGTTTATTTGTGGTTTTTGTAGTGTTATTGAATTGTTTTTTTTTTTATTTATTTTTTTATTTTTTGGTGATTGAGGTGGCAAGTTGAATTGCTTGATTTTGATGTTTGTGATCTGGGTTTTGTTTCATATGAGGTAAGGTGGTAGAATTAATCTCCTGTGTGTGTGTGTGTGTGTGATTATATGGTTGTTGTTGATTCACCAGCTTTTGTGCTCAATATGGTTGTTGTTGGATTTGCCAACTTTTGTATTGTGATCTCTTTGATTCAGTTTTATGTAGTTTACAGAATCATTTGGTGTAAAATGTTTTAAGGCAAGAGTCTATATCTTTTGCGGTCGTATTCGTCGATGGCCGTGAGTTGGTAATATTTTCTTAGGACATGATGTTTATATATGGTTGAGCTCTGGGATTTTCTTGTTTTTGTTGTATTTACACTAACAGGGATCAACATGTTTACACACACATGTTATCATTTATTTTATATATATACATTTATATATATGTATATATATATATGAGGATTGGTTGGAAAAATATAATTAGTATGGTTAGCAGGGGATATGTTTGATTTGTGTTTTAATAGATAACATATAGTGCTGTAACTAATGCAAGAATTTAGTGAATGGAAAAAACATTGTATTTTGCTATTAACAAGATTTTTGAGGGTAAACTGGCATTGCTTTGTCCAGGTGCCTTACAACTGTGAGAATTTTTTTTGTGTTGTCATGATTTTTCCGAGGACAAAATATTTAGAAGCTCACTTGAACATACTTTACTAGCATGAGAACATCCTAAAGGAGTTTGTGCATTATCAAGTTTTGAGCTCTTGTTAACTCCTTTTTCTTGTAAATCTCACTTTAAAATATTAGTTATTGATTGCACAGAATTGCTTTTGTGCAAATGTTGCTGAAACTTTCTGAGAATTACTTCAGTCTGGCAAAATTTGCTACAATGAAGCATCTTTATATGCTACTTCATTTTGGATATGACTAACTTTTACGTACCTTATACACTACTATGCCAGGAGAATTGTTTTATCGTAGTAGGTAGTCCGAGAGGTGGTTAGGTTAGCATAAGCTCTTCCATCTCCATCATCATGTTTATTCCACTTGAACATTATTGCATCCCTAATCACAAACAGCACAGCGTACTTATTTTATTTCGTTGCTGATTCAACACATATTTTGGAATAGTTTAGTCACTTTATGTTTTAAAATTTTAAATTCTGATGGATATTTTTCATCCTGCGAACTTCTGAGTTTCACTATGCATACCAAACCTTTAGCTCTTATCCGCCGTCACTGATATTGAAGTTTATATCACCACTTTTCGTGTTCTGCAGGTACCGTGCCATCACTAGTGCATACTATCGAGGAGCTGTCGGTGCACTTCTTGTCTATGACGTTACCCGTCGTCCTACTTTTGAGAACGTTATGAGATGGCTCAAAGAACTGAGAGACCACACGGACCCCAACATCGTAGTCATGCTCATCGGCAACAAAGCAGATCTCCGACATCTCGTGGCCGTCTCAACCGAGGATGGTAAAGATTTAGCCGAGAATGAGTCCCTCTGCTTCATGGAGACTTCTGCACTAGAAGCAACCAACGTTGACAATGCGTTTACTGAAGTTCTTGCTCAGATTCACCGTATTGTAAGCAGAAAGGCAGTTGAGGCGGGCGATGAAGCAGCGACTGCGTCTGTTCCATCTAAAGGGGAGACAATTAATATTAAGGATGATACGTCGGCTTGGAAGAGATTCGGGTGCTGTTCGAGCTAGAGATTGGGAAGAAGAATCGAAGGTCTTTACTTATAATGCATTGGTTTGTATACTATCTTTAAAATGTGGCTACTCAGTTTGTTTATGGTCAAGGTGAGTTGAAGTATGATCAATCTTGAAAAGTGAAGAGTGCTAAGCACAAACTGGTGGTTTGATCGCTCAAGTTATAAAAATGTAAGATGAGGTCTGATGATATAAGTGTAATTTTGGGCTATGGTTAGTGAAGGCTTGTTTTATTCCAGTAAATCATCTGTATTTTCTGCTTAGTATTTGGATCAGCCTTCTCTTTACTATAAAAGTAATTATCTTTTTACTTTCTTTCTCAGTGAGAACAAGATATCTTCAAAATTTGTATATAATTTTTGAAGAATAATTATGTATTATTATATTATATTATAAGTCGAAAGATGCTTCGTACTAGTTGTTGCCATATTCATTTTTTGTGTGCTTAAAGCATTTTTTTTCCAAAAATGTAGGATCACTGATCTTAGCTTTAGTCAACGTCAATTTTTAAGGAAAAATAAAAAATAAACTCTTTGTATAATTTCTTGCACACTTGTGATTATTGTTGACAACTTCAGTATTTGACATGACATGACTTCAAATGTGAACATCTAGAAAAGGCTTTGGCCATAAGAATCAGTTTTTGACACGTCAAATGCTTTACAGCCATCAATCAGTATGCAATTTGTCAGCTGGGATAATTTTCTACTAGTTTATTTATCTTAATTTTTAGGTGGAGTTTGTAAATGCTTATAAAAGGAACTTGTTCACTACGTATGCAAGTAAGTGCCCGTGCATATAGTACATGTGATAATACATGATAATAATAATAAAGCATATTATTATTATTATTATTATTATTATTATTATTACTATTATTAATCATATGAACTACGTATAACTGCCAATGTTTCTATCACGAATAAAAAAAGAGAAAAACAAAAGCTGAGTAGCAGCATCTGTCATGTTTTTCAAATTTTAGTATAAACTATCCAATAATGGAAATTATAAATGTCACACAGTTTCTAGATAGTTCATCCCATTGTGACTTGAGTTTCCAACCACCTCTGAAATGATTGGATTAAAGTAATGGTGCAGCATCAGACTTCAAAATAATTTTATTAAAATAACCATATAAGTGTAGGTCTATTAGCCACTAAGAAATATTCTAAAGATATGCGAATCAAATCAGTGATTATCACTCCAATTCACAGTATATATGTTGTGTTTTACAAATCTTGCTTCACTATCATCAAAAGGGAGAAGAAAAAACCACAGAATAAGTGATCATGGAACCTGATGATGTTCTAAAGCTCTTCGATTCTTTCTGGTCCGCACGCGAACTTTTTATGCGTAAACACGAGTTATCGACTCCTCCTGCCAACTTAGTACATCAACTTGTAGATGAAAGTGAGGAACCAATGTTTTCTGGTGTGCCAACTCTTCGAATTCGATCAGATGATCGGTGTTTAGGCCTCAATGGGAGTAATTACTTCTTCAACGAAAAAGCCAAGGACAAGGAAACTTTATCGCCCACATCGGTCATTTGTACCGAATCAAGACTGCAGAAGATTTTCAGTGGAAAAGAAGGGATAGAATTCACAAGAGATGGTGTTGTAATACAAGAAACGATAGACAAATCACGCGAGAAAAAATCGTGCAGCAGTAGGAGAGTTAAAGAGAAGAAGGGGATGTGCAGAAGGTCATCAGTTCCGGGATTTGACGAGGTAAAAGGGTTCGTTGACTTGAAGGACAGAGGTGGAATTTCATCATGGCGTATTCTCTCTAAAGCTTGGGCAGATTTGAACACGAAAGCTGGATGCAATGTGCCTCTGATGTACTTCAGATTTCCATCTGCAGATAATGAAGTCGAAACAAAACGCTATCTCCGAGTTTGGGCTCAGATTGTTGCATCAAGTATTAGATAACAGTTGTAAAACTTAATCTTCTGTACAACTCTCGTTTCCATTCCTTTCGTATCCTTGCTGTTCTCCTTCTTCTTCATGTGTGTGTGTGTGTTCTTCTACAAATTAAGTTTCCTGTTTTCAGGAGTTCTTTGCAACTGTATAAATGGTGATGAAAAGATGAAGTTTAGTTTTACTCACTTCGATGCCATTTTCTGATTCCCATTTCGCTTTTAAATGATTACAGGTTTCTATTCTACTGGAGACAAATAGCTGCAGACATAATACAAAAATGGCTGATAAGGACTTGTTATTGGCTCAAAGACCAAACAGAAGAAATTACCATTTTTCTTCAATTCCTCTGGCATGTTTAAGTTTTTAAGAGATTAGCATGACAACAAAGGCCAAGATTTTAACTCCAACGCAGTGGGACTAATCCCACATATTGCACAAATCCTGTAACCCCTTGACAGGAATGAGAGAGTTATATTTGCACTAATCGAGATATGCAACTATAGATGTTCCACGCATCATCAAGACAAGCAACAAGCTATTTTAACATAATAACTTTAACCCATATATCACAAGATCCTATACATTTTCTATCACTGCGAATGAACCAGGCATATGTTCGCTGTCGTATTTATATGACAAATATACAACGGGAGCTGAAACTAATTCTCACTTTTCCGGGTTAGAGACAGCTTCTGGAAGTTTGAAGGTGGGAGGTTTGTCGACACCCCTTCTAGAATACTCTCTCCATCTACGAGCCGCTGCTGCAGCTCGTGCTGCCCTCTCTTTCACTTCCTCCTCTACACTCACAAGAAAACAAATTTTGGTAAATATAACGTATCCCATGATTGAGGCTATTTACTGAGATAACTAAGAGGATAAGATTTCATAACTCATTTAACTTAATCTGAGCGAAGCAAAAGTATTTTGGTCATTATCATCTTTTCTCGCAGATTTTATATTTACAAGTTGCTAAGATTTATCAGCAGAACATAAACCAAAAAAGGCGTCATTCATTGCTATATAAATGGCATCTTGTGTTACCTGTATTTTCATAGCTTTTGGGGGAGCCCCAAAGGTTGTCCCAATATGTTTCAGATTTGTCAGAACCTTTCTGCTTCGCCATCCTCATCCTAGCTTTTTCCTGCAACAAATAAGAAGATTTTCATGCATAGGCATTGGTTATGAAACTTGATAATTAAATCGTTCTCTTGTTTGCATTCAGAATAAGGAGTTGCCCATTTCAGCTAGAGTTCTCACCAGGACTTTGGACTGTCTCTTTTGCCATCTAATGCTAGCCTGCACCAAAAACAGAATCGCATTAAAAAACAAACCACAAGCCATTGCATCAAATAACTGACATCTAATATCATAACATCGTAATCTTGTCCAAATTAAGAAATTTCAACCATTACTAAAGTCATTATATCAGTTGAACTTGAAACCATCACTTTATGAACATCATGTTTGTTTGCATGCATGACTGAGAATCTGCAACCATTACCATGCGAAAGACATCCACGGATGCTGATCCCATCCCTGAGAGCATCAAGGCAACCTGCAGAAACATAGATTGATAGCTTAGCAATTCATAAAAACTTGTATATATATGCTGACAATTATGCATAGCCATGACAACAAATCTGGAAGCCTGGATTGGAATTGATATTACACAATTTTGTCAAAGATGAAATACTTCCTACATTCTTGCTCGTAATCCGTGCACCAGATTTAAGCAGACTCATAAACCACTTGAACCGCCAGGTATGTACGATATAGTCCAGTTTTCATATTCTGCACTTCAGACATACTTGTTTGTAGACTGGTGTTTAAAGTTGAGATTTTCGTTGTGAAATGTAGAGTAAGTACTTAGAAAAGATAAATTAGTGACCCAAGTTAAAGCTTCTTTCTATCACAGATGTTCTGCTGAAAAACTGATGATAGATGAACAGAAATTTGCTGCATTCCTCTTATGAACCAATGATTTAAGCCATAAAATATTATGTGTTAATTAGAATACAATTCAAAATTCTAAGGTATTCGGCAAGTGATGGAAAAGCTTACATTTACTCTTTCTACTCTTCGCATTTCATCTTCTAGCAATGACAACTGAGCAGCAGAAGTCCGATGAATACAATCAACTGGGCTGAAATGAAAATGTATTAGTTACAAAAACAAAGCTGTTAAAGTCAATAAACCTCACTTTTCAACAAATATAGTACATCTAATCAAATGGTTTCACGAGTAAAAAATCAAAATTTCGGGAGTCTTTCATGTAGGGTTTCTTATAAGTCTCTCCGTGGATAGGAGAAGATTTCGGTCAATGTCAACTAAAATTTTTGATGCCTAAAATCAGTCATCGAGGATCCAATGCTTTAATATCTTAAACAAAGTTAGTATTTCCTGAGAGTTATGTCAACTTGGTTTCTACTTAGGACATAACAGTGGTTCATCACTCTTAAAACTGCAAAAACTTCTCCTTTTCTCCTCAAGGAACTCCGAACGTTGTTGAAAGATGGGCACTCAACATTTAGATTTTCACAATATCTACAAGACAATTTGAAGCCTTCTCTCATGTTCTCCTATGTACTGGTGAGTGCACTTAGTTCCACTAGCATATTTGTATTAGCAGTTACATGAATGAGATGGAAATCTACAATTGTTAAAACACTCCAATTAAGCTCCATTTCAGATGTTCAACTAATGATGCTACAGGCCGGGTGAACGAATAGACTCCTCCAAGTTACAAAACTCACCCAATAATAAGATATAATAAAGGGAGAGGAGAAAAGGAAATTGTAAATTTTTGGGTGCAAAGAGAACTGCGATGGACGACAAAACCGTACTTCTTTTAGCCGGAAATCATAGAAAGAGAGAGGAAGAATTAAGAACTCAATTTCTAGAACATGAACCTACCAGCTTTCAACTGCTTGTTGAACTAAATCAGGATTTCCAGTTTGACTGTAAGCTCTGGCTCTTCCGAAATCTTCCTCAATGTAAAATACATCTGAGCAAACATTCGCACAATTCTTGCAACCTAAGCAACAAAAAGAAAAGAATAAGAGAGACAATTTAAACGTACAAGAACTTGTTTACTGCTTTCTCCATATCATTCCTGTTCAACCACAGTGAACCATGCTTAAACACTAAACAACGTGAACATGCCACCCATATTTTTCGCCCATTACTCTGACTCATCTAAAGCAAGATGAAATATAAACATTAATTAACATAAAGTCTACACAGAAAAATTGTAAACGTACCTATGCAGCTAAACTCATCAACAAATACATGGTCCTTAGGGCTGGCATCATCCACAAAAGGATTGATTGCTGTCAAGGCATATCCATGAATTTCATCATAAACCATTCGCTGCACAGGATCACTGAGAACCTAAACAGCAAAAATCACTTAATAGCAGAATCACTCAAGCAGAATCAAAGTATTTGCTCGAAATATGGGAAGAACTAATGGAAATTAACTCACCTCGTAGACCTCATTTATGAACATGCAGAAATTTGTGGTCTCTGGATCATCGCCACTCAGGTCTGGATGGCAGGATTTCATGCAATTATAATAGGCTTTTTTTATCTGCTCCGGTGTGGCATCGGGAAGCTGGTAGCATAGCACAGAGAAGTAATTAATTTCTTATACGCACGAGAAGTTTTTGTAACTAGAAATAGTCGATTCACTTACATAATCTCGTAAGAGTGCTATATAATGTTAGTTTTGCAATTGTCAATAAGAATACTAATCAAATCGTCTCACTGTCGTCCAAACATGTTTCAGAATGAAATTGCATGTAGACCACTGAATGAGGGACCAATAATAAATCAGTTAATGTTTTAGCTTCGAAGTCATTCTTATACTTAACTAAGTCCATGTTGCCTTTGCTTCCCAAGGTTGTTTATGATTCTTGTAGTCCTTCCAGATTCGAGATTTCAAAGAGTATCACTGTACAATCACTCAACTTTCTTATCCCTTTAACCCTATCTACTATATGTATAATCCACTAGTTTATACAAGAATTTATCTTCCATAAAACTCGACCCATTCCTACCTATTAATGAACCATATCAAGTAGATTTTGAATCGTCTGTGCCACTTCATGTGTCATTTAGCTGTGAGAATGATATGTGTCTTGGAATGTACATGGGTTATACGGCACATGGAGTAGCACACAAAGTGGCACAGACGATCCGTTGTGATGAAAATGAGGCAAGACTATAATCATAGTTGCATAAATACTCGGTGAAAAAACTAGCAATAGATCATCAAGACAAAATAAGAAAAAGATACAATCTTTATCAAAAACTATAGCTCATATTATATTACCAGCCCAAGAACACCATAATAATCATCTGCAATGTCTTCATGTGATGCAGAATCCTGAGTTGCAACCCTCATTTGTCCAATACTTCTCCTCCTAATTCCACCATGACTACTGCTCCAACTCACACTATTTCTACCCAATAAGGGGAATTTATCTCTTGAATTAAAAATCTGAACTGGGTTTTGGAACTTGAGTGCATCTGTGCACACTGGTGATAGCAATTGAGCCATTAACTCAAAAGTGATGAACCAAATAATCAAGATCCTAGTTGAAGAAATGAAGTATGTGAAAGATAAAACAGAGTGAGTAAAAATATTAGGAGGATACTTTCGTGTGATTTAAGGAATAAATAATTGAATTTATGCGGAGGAAAACAATTGGAGAAGAAAGAAAATTTGAGAAATGCTGAGATGGCATTATGGAGGCCAATTGTTTTGGAAAGAATCTGGAGGAAGCTTGTCTGAACATGAATCTTCACAAAAAAATGTACGGAGGACACGTGTCTTCACGTGGGCTTTTTCTGATGTGCACGCTCCTTAGATCTTGCGTGGCTTCATGGTATCTTAATCTGATTCATTAGATTTCTGTCTATTATTCAATTGATTTTCCGAGTTTTGATATATATCTAATTTATTTTGTAAGTTTACATGAGTGCATAATCTATTACTTCTATTAAAAACAAACCCTTCACCCTCACATATTTTGCAGTTGTTGTACCAAATTAATAGTTTTTCTAAAATATCCCTATTTTCATCTATCACCAAATTGATCAAGATGATAATTTTGACTTTTCAAGGGATATCTACTTTTCTCTCTCTTCACAAAACTTCATGTAAAAAACATAGAAATCCATATCCCCTAAAATCTCTCAATTTCTAACAGATTTTTTGGATAAATTATTCTAAATATAACTATTAATCTTCTCCCACTATATTTAAAACTAATTTACACATTGTGTTTGCTAAAATAAACAATGCATTAATTTAAAAAACATAGAAATCCATATCCCCTAAAATCTCTCAATTTCTAACCGATTTTTTGGATAAATAATTCTAAATATAACTATTAATCTTCTCCGACTATATTTAAAACTAATTTACACATTGTGTTTGCTAAAATAAACAATGCATTAATTTAACACTGCAACAAAATTTACACGCGCGGGTAGGCTTTTCTAGTTTATTGAAAAGAAAGGGTCATATGTGCATACTTCGAATAATCTCAAATAATATAATGTCACACAAGTACTCAATCGTTCGAATTTAGATATTAACGCTGAGTTCATTAAGTTAAAATTTAAATTGAGAGCCATCATACTAGTGAGCCAGCTAAAATCTTGCTAATTCGGATCATCAAGCAAACGCTCTCATGGCATAGATAGAGCACCAATAATTGCCCTCAATCAAATCGCTCTCATGCCTTTGAAATTGTCATGAAAATTAAGGACAATCTCGAGGAGTTTAACCACAATTATTGGGAGGAACTTTGAAGCTGGAAGGTTATTAGGTTTCCAACAGTTGCCACCTTAAATCATGTCATACCAAATCTCGTCATAATTAATCACGACTAGGATGGTTCCCATAAGCTGATAATGATCTACTCTAAATATACTCCAGATCTTTGTAGTAGTCACTCTACGACAACCACTGATAATACTCGACAGCTGCAATTTCATGGGAGAGAAAATCAAATCAACTAGAATTGCCATGGAAATGAGACGAGTGAGCAAGAAAGCAAAGCAAAATTATAGCGACATTAATATACTCAACAAAGTACAGATGTTCTATAGATAAACTTGCTCCAAAAACAGATTCTTTGAGGTTCAAAAAGAAATAAATCTTGGATAAGAAAAACTAGTGTTGTTGAGAGAGGTCCATTTAACATTCTAATATAATTAAGCTCCGATGGCGTTGGACTTGTTGAGGATGACACCCTCATATTTCACTTGGAACCACTTCATCGAGTCCTCCTTGGTGACTCTGTGTTGGATTCCAACACGGGACTTGCATCTGCGGCGACGGCCCACTCTGTAGCCAGGGCGCTCAAGTACGACATAGAAGTCCATACCATAGATACCGGTAGAAGGGTCATACCTGGGAGATTGAAAGTAAGTCAAAATGCTCATCAATAACAAGGAAATTCATTTGCCTCAGAACATTTTATAAAAGATTTAACGCGAAACAAATAGACTCATTCATGTAATATATTCAACGAATCACACAAAGATTGCAACTTCATTCTCATAAAACTCACACCATGTCTATATTTTCCCTAAACATAGTACTCTCAGATCAAACTGGTATCAAAGTTATGGAAAACTAAAAGTAATATCCACAGTTTGTTTGTCGTCCTGTCTATAATTCTTCTCTTCCTTGGTCACAATTAGACGTTATTTAACATAAACGAACAACAAAGTGATATGCTTACTTGATTCCAAGATCGATGTGCTCCTGAATACCAAAGCCAAAACATCCAGTGTCACTGAAGTTCCTTCTCAACAATTCATACTCCTTGACCTTCAATCCACTCTCAAGAAGCTGCATTGCCTTGTCACCCCTGACTGTGACATAGCATGCAATTTTTTCATTACGCCTGATACCAAAAGAACGAACAGTGTACCTTGCTGCAAATAAAAATGAGAGATCCATTAGTGATCACTGGTCAAACTTGAATAAATATGAGATGAGCTCCAGCAATATTACATGTAAATAAAAACTTGCACAAAAAGGAGCTGTTCTTCTGCAATTTTTTATTTACAAACTATTACATATATGACATTCCCCAAGGAATATTATTACCAATGGCTCCGCTACTTCAGGTCCTTTGATTACATGACTCCAGGATTAGCACCAATCTTCAACTCAAGAATTTATTCCCATACAACATGGTGCTAATTCATACGTAAGAAAGCATGTATTTGGCACAGGGCACCAACACAAGATCGGATGAGTTCCTAACAGGACTAATGCCATATCCCAATACTTCAAAAACTACACGTTTAACAGACAGCAGCAAAAAGATTGATTGGACTGTCAACGGGAGTAAGAGAATGTATGATGGATCAAAAATCACCCATCAATCACAACTTCAAAATGCGCAACAATGGGACCGTTAACATACAAAATCCTGATAAGCATGTTAATCAACCAAAATAACTTTTATTGTATTCAATCCAATCCAAACGAAACCCTCGGACAAAACAAACTCTCTAAATTGCCGCGTATCTCATAGCAACCCTAACTATTAGAAACAACTACAGATCTAAAGTGCATACAAACTACAGGTTGAAACTACTACAAACCTAAACAAACAAGGCATTTCAACATTAAATTAACCAACAATCCACAAAACCAATAAAAAAAACGCAAATCAACACAGAAAAAAATGTCAAATTTTTACCCTTGGAGAAAACAGGCGTTTGGCCACTGAGCTGCTCCAAAACCTAAACAAAAAAAAAAAAAAAAAACACAATTTTTTAAGTCACAATAGAACACGAACAACAAATTCACAGAGTACATATGATTCGATCGATTAATTTGTACCTTAGCGGCTCTAGTGAGACGATCTCCGCTCTCACCAACGGAGATGTTGAGCACGAGTTTCTGAACCTTGATCTCTCTCATCGGGTTCGATAGCTTCTTCTCTGACGCCTGCATTTTTACACACACACAAAATTAACGATTTTTACGAATAATGATAATAGATACAGATGTATAGATACACATGTGGTTGTACGTATAGGAGGTGATTGTGTGTGTGTGTGTGTGTTTACCATTGTTGGTGGTGAGGCTGCTGCTGCTGCTGCTGCGGCGATTAGGGTTTTGGGGGAGAGTGAAATTTGGGGGAGAATGAAACCCTAGCTCTTATATATGCGTGTGATGTGGAGAAGGAGGGTTTTGTCTTGTGGGTTTTATTACGATTTGGTCCTCCATATATGGTTGAATTGCGTTGTGTACCCCAAAGCTTTTAATTTTACAAAATATGTATGTTTATTTAAAGACTCTTTATAAAAAAAAGAAGTCATAATAAATTTTATGGGTTTAATTAGTGTTTTTGAGATCTTTGATTCAAACTTTCCTTGAGGAGAAAGTTCATTTAAATTGAGGAGGTAGAGTTGGGAGATTCATGTGCTTTTTGCTTAATAGTTTTTTAAGTGTGAGTAAATTTATATGCAAATCATTTGCAACAATGAACACAGTATCCCAAAAGTGAAGGCTTGTGATTTATGGATCGAACATTCATGTACGTGGATTACGTTGTGGCAATAAAGAAATCTTGTTTGTTTGTTTGTTTGTTTGTTTTTTTAAGGAGAAATCTTGTTGTTGTAGTTTAATATTTAATTAGTGTTACTTTGTACATTATGGTACTTTTCGATACACGATAATAAAAGTGAATGAATTCATTAAAAAAACATAAAAAAGTGAATGAGTGTCACTTTCTTCATCTTCAATTTTTTTAGCCCAATTTACTTTTTTATTTCATTATACTTTGTGATTCCTTTCGCCTCTAGCTATAAATTATATAATACATACATCCCAGTCCAACATCATATTGTGTTGCAATCTGTAATCATTTTATTAACAAGGTCCGCGGTTAAGAAGATGGGCTGAATGATTGAATTTTATTTAGAAACTTAAGCTATGTATTTATATGCAAAAGCTTGTATAAAATATTTATTTACATATCAACAAAATTACTCCAAGCTTTGTTGTATAAGCTTAGGAAAATGATTCCAATTTCGCCATCCTCATAATATTAGTCCAAACTTATTTACTATTAGTATTCCTTTCACCAAGGTCCGAACATAATACAAATTTATTGTTTATCATTTCTTACAAAATAATGGACATAAAATACCTTTTCATTCAAGATTAATACGTTAAAATGGAGATAAAGATGAAGTCCATACAAGAATTGGGTCCACATTGTTCGAGAAAAATAAAATACCATATATAATCTCTTTACCTTAATGGATAAAGAGTGATGAGGTCATGTGGGTATTGGGGTATAAAAGCACGGGGTTAGTCTTATCTCTCGAGTTAATAGTCAGAACACTCTAATTCTGTACTCGACCGCCCTTATATGCCCCTTTGGCTCCGCCTCTGTTAGTAGTATAAATTGTGTGTGAGTGGACGCATGTGCCAATTTTAATCATAAAACTGAATAAAAATAATATTAAAAAATAAGGTTATTGTAAGCAAATCACGAGGGAATGAAAATAATATGAAGAAATAAGTTATTGTAAGTAAATCAAGAGAGAGTTAGTGGATTCACTTACTTCTAACAAACACCTGTGCAACACTCTTCCAAAGTTTTTAATAAGTTTGCAAATATTAACGACTTATATCATATAAAACCACTTTAAAAACATAAGCTTAAACTGCGAGCTACATTTGAATTTTGAAAAAGAATTCCAATGTTGCCATGAAATTTTTTTTTTTTTTTTTTTTGAAATAATGAAAATTATTCTTCAATAGAGTGCGACTGCACCTTCTTGGATTTTGGACCAATTTTGGTGGATGTCATGAGTGTTTTTGTTTGTAAGTTGTAACAAAACAATGCCAACAGTTTGTGTGTTAGAAATGTCAATCGTGTTCAACATATATTAATGTCTTTATTGTTGTGAAAGAGATAAGCTAGTGATTAATTTATGTGTGTATCCTTATATAGTTATATTGAATAAAACCTGTAGAGCACAATTACTGAACCAAGACGAAGAGTGATTCTTTTTTTTCATTGAACTAATTTACAAATTTTACACGTTATTATTTTTAAAAGTTTGTGATTTTACTCTTTTATATTGAAACATGTTCAATTCGCAACTAATTTAGGGTGCTACGTGACCAATTTAATACAAAATACCCGCTTGGGCCTTGTACCATGTTATAGATCTGCGTAACTAATAAATTTAATTGGTCAACATCAAATTCAATTTCAATAGGTCCACATCAATTGAATTTAAATGGACGACGATAGTGTGATTGTGAAAATACTCAAAAAACCCCTCTAATACATTTATACATAGAGTGATACAATATTATGTTAAGATTTTGATGTAGTTCACTTTTTCACTGAATAACTTAAAGTTAATGCCTTTAATTTTTAAAGACTAGCCATCAAGACGCGGTCTCAGCGTGCAAAGTGTACTTCTATCATAAAAAGGGTGTTGCTTATTTTAACGCAATCTTTGTATTAATTATTTTATGTAACAGAAAAATAAAAATAAAATAGAACTAAACTTACCTCTATTATTTTTAGGATATACAATTAAGAGTAAGACTTAAGAGTAGATGCAGGTTTAAGGGTAAAATGAAAAATTTCTATTGAATTTAAATTTCTATCCGACAAATGAAAAATTGGGAACTAAAGTAAGGGTAAAATCGAAAAACACTTTATTGGTACGAGAACTGCCCAAATTTCACATGATTTTCCAACTTTGTCCCTCATTTTTCTATTCTAATTGGTTAAGTGTTGAAATGGAGGGATAGTTTTAGTAATTGTACCTAAATAACCTCTGTTTTGTCTCACAAACTCTGTTTCTTTATATTATTAATAGATATTAAAAACTTTAATCCTAACAATTAAAAAGGGAATTAATGAACATTTTGTGGGGCTTTACTTTACCCTATTTCACATCCCATTTGCTAATTCTTTTATATATAGAGTAATACTATGTTATGATTTTGATGTTTACTCTCTTTTTCACTAAATAACCTAAAGCCAATGCCATTAATTTTTAAGGATATTAAATAGTGTAACTTTAACATTAAAAAAAGGAACATTACGAATTAATGAACAGATTAAAAAAGTGACCATTAATTTACTTGTTGGTTATACTCTTCACTTATCAAGCTTGTCCATAATGTCGTGTTCATTTGTTTCTTGGTCTTCTTCACCTATTAATCAAAGATATGATAGTCCCCCGTTTAACTAAATTTCTCGCCCTTATGCATATTCTTTTTGTCATTTTTTGCGTTTCATTGTGAATTAATCGTATTCTTTCTTCTTTTCTTTTTTGTAGGAGTTAATCTTATTCTTTTGATGTCCAATATGATGTGGCAAAACTAATTTACATCTTTACATAATGTAACAACAAATAAACTATTCCAAATTGTGGGGCTTTACTTTTAAGTTTTACCCTACTCCGCGTCCCATTTACTTAATTATTGTATATATAGTGGCAAACAAAACCAAATTTTTACTATCAAATTACAAATATCCCTCCCCCAAGTATCACCTTCACAAAATCTCGTTTCCCAACAAATTAGGATGTCATAAATTATAGGGATAATTACATCTAGACCCCCTGAGGTTTGGTGTAATTACACATACCTCCCCTGTGGTTTGAGATATTACAGAGACCTCCCCTGAGGTTTGAAAAATTACAGGGACCTCCCCTCTACAAATTAAGAGTTGTTTGGGGTGTCATTTATGATATTATTATGCTTTATTACACTTACATCCTTGAAGTTTGGTATATATATCTATAAAAATAATCTTTGGATATTTGAAAAATATAAAAAATACTCCAAATAATTATATAAACTACTATATTACTAACTAAAGATATAGAAATATTTAAATTATTTTTCTCAAAATCATATTTTTTTAATTAATCACTATGAAACATCAATCAATTATGTCTTAACTACACAATTTATTTCTTTTCTCACTAAAAAAAAATGTTTGAATTAAAATTTAAAATTTTAATCCAAAAATACATTTTTGAATCAAAGCAATTCAACTTTTAGTTTTGTTTTCATATTTTCATTTCTCAAGCAAATCTCCGTCCAAACTCAACTAACTACTATCTTTTGTCTTTATAGTTGCAATTGTAACCTACCAATCATTTTAGCAATAGAAGAAGATAACCACTGAGATTTGGTTGCAGTATATTGGAAGAGAAAGTAAACTCTAAAAAATTGGAAGCTGCAGTAAATGCAGCGCATTTTAGCTTGCTTGATTTGTCAAAAAGTTCAACAAAGCTTGTTTCCTAAAACCAATGACCACGTACATCCAATGATGATAATTCGCTTGTCATTGTTGTTGGTAATTTTGTTATCATTCTTCATTTCTTAAAATGTGCTGTGAAAATCTTGATTATTTTTGTTGTTTTTTTTTTTAAAAAAAATTTTCAATAAGAAGGTGAAGATTTGGAATTGAGTTTTCTGTTTCCTTTCTTATTTTTTCTGGAGATTAGGGGAAGATGTTATTCTTTTACCAAATGCTTAATTTTTTGTTGTGATAAGTCGAAAATGCTGTGGTCACGATGGTAATAGTATTAATATGGAACTGTGATGAAATTCATGAGACTATTAAGAGTAAAACATAAATAAAAAATTAAAATGATAAACAAAAATAAGAAATTAAGTAGTTTTATAAAATAAAATATTTAGATTTAATTTAAATAATTTTTATATCTCTAGTTAGTAATATAGTAGTTTTGAAAATTATTTGGAGTATTTTTTATATTTTTCAAACATCAAAAGATTATTTTTATAGATATTCCAAAATTTAGGGATGTAAGTGTAATAAAGCATAATAATATAAAAATGACATCCCAAGCAACCCTTAATTTTAGAGGGGAGGTCCCTGTAATTTTTCAAACCACAGGGGTGGTATGTGTAATTACACCAAACCTCTTGGGGTGTAGCTGCAAATATCCCTAATAAATATTCCCCCTGCCTTAAAACCACCAAAAGAAAGCACATTAATTTAAAATTACCTTTATACCCTCCCTCCACATATTATTTTCAAACCAAAATAAGTCAACAAATAACATCAACTAAAACAACCTTTGTCCGTATATGTATTATTATTATTATACACTAGGGATAATTACAGCTACACCCCCTGAGGTTTGGTGTAATTACACATACCTCCCCTGTGGTTTGAGAAATTACACATACCTCCCCTGAGGTTTGAAACCTTCCACATACCTCCCCTCTACAACTTAAGGGTTGTTTGGGTGTAAGTTATGATAAAATTATGCTTATTATGCTTACACCCCTAAAGTTTGGTATATTTGTAAAAGTAATCCTTGATGTTAGAAAAATTAAAATTAAATACTCCAAATAATTTTAGAAACTACTATATGACTAACCAAAAATATAAAAAGTATTTAAATCATTTTTAAAATTTAATCTAATCTTAATATTTTTATTATTTTGTAAAAATATTTAATTTCTTATTTTTGTTTTTTTTTTATTTCTTCATTTTTTTTACTTTTAATAATCTCATAAATTTCATTATAGTTCCATATTAAATACTATTACGCGTGCCCACGGAAATTTCAGTTTATCACAACAAAAAAGAAGCATTTGGTAAAATAATAAATATCTATGCAATCCCCGAAAAAAAAAGACAAGAAATAGAAAATTCAATTGTAAAAACTCTCATTTTCAATGAAAATTAACAAATATAACAGAAATAATCAAGATTTTTATAACCCATTTTAAAAAATGAAGAATGACGACGAAATTACCAGCAACAATGGCAATAGAATTATCATCCTTGGATCAGACATGGTGACTGGTTTTGGGTAGCAAGTTTTGTTGATCTTTTTGTCAAAATAAACAACCTAAATGCACTATATTTAGTGAAACCAATTTTCGGTGTTTTATCTTCTTCTATTACTAAAATAATTGTTAGTTTAAAATTGTAACGAGAACAAAGGCACAAAGATGAGTAGTTAGTTAAGTTTTGACTGAGATTTACGGGAATTCTTTTAAAGAAAAAAACTAAAAGTTACGTGTTTTGATTCAAAAATATATTTTGGATTAGATTAACTTATTTTTAAATTTAAATTTAAATACTTTTTATATTTGTAGGTAATAATATAATAATTTATAAAACCTTTTGGAGTATTTAATTTTAATTTTTCTAACATTAAGGATTACTTTTATAAATATACCAAACTTTAGGGGTGTAAGTATAACAAGCATAATTTTATCATAACTTACACCCAAACAACCCTTAAATTGAAGAGGGGAGGTATGTGTAAGGTTTCAAACCTCAGGGGAGGTATGTGTAATTTCTCAAACCACAGGGGAGGTATGTGTAATTACACCAAACCTCAGGGGGTGTAGCTGTAATTATCCCTATACACTATACTCGATTCCGCTTCTCGAGGCAAATTAATAAAGTATAATAATAATAATAATAAAATAACCTGAAACTCTCTTAATACTACTTAAACGAGTCGCTCGCTCTCAATTCTATTCTATTCCTCTTCGAGTTTTAATTAATTAATATTAAATTTTGAAGCGCCAATTTGATTCTTTTGCTCATAGATGGCGCAGCTGTTCCGGAGCGGGTTATCGGGTCGGGTTATTAAGGCCCGATCCATGTCCACGGGCTTGTGGGGACACGTGGAGCCAGCTGCTAAGGATCCGATCCTCGGAGTTACCGAAGCTTTCTTAGCGGATCCTAGTCCAGACAAAGTTAACGTTGGAGTTGTGAGTTTTTGTTGTTGTTTTTTTTTTTTTTTTTGTGTTTTTAAGTTGATTTGTTTGTTTGTTTGAGTTCAAGTTTGGATTTTGTTGAAGGGTTTTTAGTTACAGCTCAGATTGTGATGTGTTTAAGTAGTTTTGTAATTATTTCTATTTTATTTTAAGTTGCAAAGTGTTGTTTTTTTTTTTTTTTTTTTAAAACTGCAGATCGAGAGTGATACTTATTAATTTTTTACCTTTTTTATGTCTGTTTATTTAAAGTTTTACCAAAAAGGAGAGAATAGTATTGGAATTGAAGGTTATTTTGGTTATTATGAGTTACAAATAGGTAAAAAAAAATATTAATAGAGGCATAGATCGACTTTGTAAAACTACCGGTGTAATTTGTCTATTTATTTTTAAGAGTCGTCATGTAAAGTAAGTATGTAACGTAACAACTTAATTATTTATTAAGTTACTGGTGTAATTTATCTATTTATTTTTCGGAGGTAATGTGACTATTTAACGTAACAAAAATAGCTCTGTTACTAAATTTTGGTTGTTTCCGTGAAAGGGTGCGTATCGTGATGATAATGGAAAACCGGTGGTGCTGGAGTGCGTCAGAGAAGCGGAGCGGAGAATCGCTGGCAGTGCCAACATGTTTGTTTTTTCTCAACTCTATCTCTTACAGTTTGGTTTTTTTTTTTTTTTTTTTTTGTGTTGATTCATTGGTTATTGTTAAATAGATAGCTCTAATATTGTGTGTGCATAAGAGATATTAGTTAGAATAAAATGGTAGTTGGGAGCACTTAATTGTGATGACCAAGTGGTTGTTAGGCAGTGGAAATGAGAAAAAGAGGGCCATCTGTTTTGTGGTTATCGATGAATAAGTTTCTAACATGTAGCTATCTCAGGGTCCCTGTGTTTCGAAACTTTTAATGCATGCTCATTTTCCACTTAGTACTGTTTCTGATCCCTCCTTTTTAGATGCTAGTGAGGTGGGAAGAATTTTATTAAATTGCGAGTAATAATAAGAAATTCGGGTTTTGTATTCTTGAATCGGTTTGAATATCTTTAAACGGTTTTCAGTTGCTAATGTGTATCGCTGCCGAAGTGAGCTTAGCATCAGGAGTTTGGCAGTGTATTGGGCTAGAGTTAGCACAAGAATTTTATAAAACAGAAAGCACTAATTTGACGTATACCAGTAATTGGTAAATTATATTATAAATTTAAATTTAATGCTCCTCAGGCGCCTAATCCGTATCCCTTTTTGTTAGAGTAATTGAAATAAATCATTCATGGAACAACTGAAGTGTAATATATCTAAATCAACAATTCCAGGGAATATCTTCCAATGGGAGGAAGTGTAAAAATGGTGGAGGAGACTTTGAAGTTGGCGTATGGAGAAAATTCCGACTTGATTAAAGATAAGAGGATTGCGGCAGTGCAGGCCCTGTCCGGGACTGGTGCTTGCAGGCTCTTTGCAGATTTCCAAAAGCGATTTTCCCCTGATTCACAAGTCTACATTCCAGTTCCAACCTGGTCAAAGTCAGTATTTGTCTCCAACTAGCCCGTTCTTGTTTGCATCGTATTCATGTAGTTTGAAGATAAAAAAATAATATGTTCGTATTCAAGATCTTTTCTTTTGTAATTCTCATCATGATTTCTTGTGATGCTTTGGCAGTCATCACAATATCTGGAGAGATGCCCAAGTCCCGCAGAGAACATTCCATTACTACCATCCAGAAACTAAGGGGTTGGATTTCGCTTCACTTATGGATGACGTAAAGGTATTAAATTCAGTTTATGGGCAGAATATTTTGTATGAGTCATTCATTTTAATGGAAAAATATATTATTTTTATATTGTGACAGAATGCACCGAATGGATCATTCTTCCTGCTTCATGCTTGTGCTCATAACCCGACAGGAGTTGATCCTACGGAAGAACAATGGAAGGAGATTTCTTACCAATTCAAGGTGATGTCTTTTGTTTTTGCTTCTATTAATGGCGCATGTTATCACATATATCTCAGCGTTTTTCCCTCATTTATGAAACTAGAGATAGAGGCGATTTATTTTAATTTAAGTGGCTAATGTGTATTGTCTTCAGGTTAAAGGACATTTTGCATTCTTCGACATGGCGTATCAAGGTTTTGCTAGTGGTGATCCAGAAAGAGATGCTAAGTCAATTCGAATTTTTCTCGAGGATGGCCATATGATTGGATGTGCCCAGTCATATGCAAAGAATATGGGGCTTTATGGCCAGAGAGTTGGTTGCCTGAGGTAATTATTTAACTATCTTAACTTGGAGTCCGTTGATAGTTCACTTCTATTCTGTTTGAAATCATAACTCCACCACATATCTCCGAGGTCCTTTTGCATAGATACAGTATAATTTGGTGGAATCTTTGTTTTCTATTGTTTCTCTATACTAACAATTCATACTCTTAATAAAATTCATGCAGAGTGTATATGTGCGCCTGGAGATATTCCTAGTTTACTTCTCTTTCAACTTTCAGGATTTAGTAATTTTTAAATGGTTTCACATTGATGCTTAATGTGTGAATTGCAGCGTGGTTTGTGAGGATGAAAAACAAGCTGTGGCAGTGAAAAGTCAGTTGCAGCAGCTTGCAAGGCCAATGTACAGTAACCCACCTGTTCATGGCGCTCTTATCGTTTCCACCATTCTTGGCGATCCCGACTTGAAAAAACTATGGCTCAAGGAAGTCAAAGTAATGAAACTCAACTTTATAAATTAGTTTACCTTGTTGATTCCTGTAGTAACAGACTAGTAACATAATATATATTAGAATTTTCTTCGCTTGTGAAGCTTATCCTAAATATGCTAAAAACGAATTAGAAGCATCTGGATAGACTGAGTTGTATTCAAAACTTTCCTTAATCAACGACAATGAATTTCCTTCAAGTTATTTATGATACTCACATTATAAGCACGATTCTTCTCATTGCAGGGAATGGCTGATCGCATCATTGGAATGAGAACTGAGCTACGAGAAAATCTCGAAAAGTTGGGTTCCCCTCTTTCTTGGGAGCATATAACCAAACAGGTCTTCAAATTCTTCACACATTCTTTTCTCCGCTTAATTTCCTAAAATATCATAACAAAGCTCATAAAACTTCGATTATTTTCCGCGAGCAGATTGGGATGTTTTGCTATAGTGGAATGACGCCTGAACAAGTGGATCGCTTGACAAACGAATTCCACATTTACATGACTCGCAATGGCCGCATTAGGTAAGATCATTTATCATTCTTTTGTGGTAGTTCTGCTACACAATTTTCTTTTTTTTATTTAATTATTATTATTTTGGGATGAACTTTATAGTTTTGCTTATATGTTTACACTATGACAGTATGGCGGGAGTCACTACAGGCAACGTTGGTTACTTGGCGAATGCCATCCATGAAGTCACCAAGTCAGCTTAGCGATTTCGGCTTGTATACTAAATCGGTTATGGACAGCAACAGATTTTGACATGGACGTCCCATTTCATTAGATATGCGTCGACATTTATTTTTGCTGATTTTCGAATACCCCGAAAAATAAATTGGCATGTCAATGCCCCACATTTTTCTCTCACATGTTATGATTCTAGTACCATAAGTGAAGAGGTGTTAGACATTCAATAATTTAACGATACATAAATCATAGTTGCCAAATTTTTCTTGATTTGAGAACAAGTTTTGTTAATTCATTTGGCCCTTCAGTGTTGGAGTAAAATCAAATTAATGTGATGGATAATCTGCATTTCTTAGCGCCAAAAGTGATATTGATGTCAACCTTAACAATAAATTACTTTTTTTTTTTGTCTTTTTACTGTCGCTATCATGGAAAAATAAAGAAGTAAAATGCGGAATATGAATGGGGAGTTTGCAAGAGTTTATAAAATGAGTTTATTCATTACTTTGGCTAAAAGTCACTTGACAAGTAAATGATGGATTTTGCCAAGTAATCTATCACAATGATTTTGTTGACAAGTAAACATAATATATGGGTAGTTCTAACATATGACTAGATAGAAATAAGGGCAAAAACTTGGTATGCGGGCTAAAACTTTAGGAGCAAGCCGAACTAATGTTTGGTCATGCGTTGTGACTAGTTTTTGGGACCGTAACGACTAACAAGGACACATTTTCAGCATAAGAGAGAGTTGTAGTCTTCTGGACGTTTAAAAAATAGGTTTGATCGGCTTACGAAACCTTTTACGTTAGATGAGCCTGGTCTAAAAAGTTATTTGCAACTCATTTTTTACTGAAACTTGTAACTATGATGATATGATGTGTAAAATATCATAGCACTTTTTTTATTTTGTGGATGACTAGACAAAATTTTAGCCAATATTCAAACCTTCGCTCAATAGCGACTTGCATATTCAAATTTTCTGTAACCAGAAAAGCATATGGCGCGTCTGCAGAATACTTACTTATGGTTGATCTGATTTTTCTTTGATATGATGAAAATCAGTAGCAAATCTCCAGCCACAGGAACGTACAAACTTATAATAGGACATGTAGCATCTGACAAGCAACATAGTAAATAAAACAAACACAAACCAAAGTGAATACAAAGGGAAATACATCGAAATCCTCACATTACATTGTTTAAGGGACTTTTACATTTGGTCCTACATCTGGAAATCTTTCGACTTTCGACCAAAACACATATACAAAAGCGAAGGAACAGTTTAGCGGGATACCACCAACTACACTGTTAACAAAAGTAACTATTATATGCATACATCACAAAGGGGCCGTTAAATCCACTTGAGTTGCATTAAAACTAACCAGAGATCCTTTCCTTTTGCTATTTATCCATCAACTGAATTAAGGGGCATCATATCTCATGGCAATTATCACGTTCCGTTGGGATTGGGAAAAGGAAGATTCAGACCAATCTGTCGTCTAATGTGCTCCGGTATCAACTTGTTGATCAACTCAGGTGATGCTCCAGCTAACTGAAAACATGAGAAAATGAATTTAAATAACTTAAGGCTAGGAGAAGTACTACTTTGTTTGGATAATTCAATCAATGCTTTCATTAATGAGATAGAAGTTTAAGAACTTCAGGCAAGAAGAAGAAAAAGAAACATACTTCCTGCTTAAAGTTGAAAAGAGGGGGAAACGGGCGACCATTTGCGAGGCGAGCATTGGGATTCCGTAGCTCATCAAAGAAAGGATGGGCACATGCTTCCAGCTGCACAAGAGAACACAGATTATTCGTGGAGCAAGTAGATATTATAGTACATGATAAAACCTATTTTGATCTTCTGCATCTGTATAAGCTTCACTAGGCATGTCATCAGAGGGTAACAAGTGAAGTATCATAAGAGTAATATACAAATAGGAATTCGCAAGAGCAACAAAAATTAAACATACTGCTGTGCAACGAAGACTTGGTGAGTAATGAAGTAACCGAGAAGCAAGATCAATGGCTTCAGGAGGCATCCGTGTATGGAAAACCTGGGCAAAGAACGTGGTCATTCGCTCATTAACTGAAAATCTTCATAATGACCACATGGGAAGAAAATAAGGCAAACATAGTAATACCTTGTGCCATGGATGGGCTTTAATCTGCGGAAACCTGAAATCTGTATAGTTTGGATTCATACATCGAATCTCTTCTCGAGTTGGAGTACCAAGAACCTATTTGAGAGCTTTATAGTTAATAAAGTCAATTTAAGAATCTTTACATTAATAAATATTACAGTAATGGCTGATCCACAGAAAGGTAAAACACAGACTAAAGCCATACCTTAATAATCTCAACAAGTTGATCGACTGCATTTTCTCCCGGGAAAAGAGGCTGCGCTGCAAGAAAAATCATTGAAATATAATTTAAGACACTCAAAGTACATCAAAACAGGGAGGACACAGACCTGTCCCAAAAGTAGCTCGGCAAGGACACAACCAGCAGACCAAATATCAATTGACGTGGTGTATTCTGTTGCACCAAATATGAGTTCTGGAGCTCGATAGTAACGAGAACAAATGTAGGATATATTAGCTTCACCCTTCACCTGATAATTACAAATTTTTCATAGTAAGGAAACTAGAAAACATGATAAGTTCAAACAAACAGTAACAAGAAGTTTTTGAACAAGCAAAATGGATTCAGAATCGGCAAAGAGCTAAGCAAATTTAGAACTAATTGTAACAAACTATTGACAATGGCAAACAAAATCAAACCAATGAGTAATGACTATTGTTGTATGAACGAAATAGAACTCACATAGTTAAGTAAGTCATTTATGATCTCAAAGAGGGAAAGAAAACATAAACAACCGTTGTATCACGTTACTTTGGCTGCATTTGCAGCCTGATCATGAACTGGGAATATTAGTTCTCACCTACTACATCAACGGAAGCAACAAATAGTTGGAAACCACATCATTCCTTTGTAAAGGAATAGCTAAGCTATGGCAGGAAATAAATGCCTTGAAAAATAAAACAAATTTTGTTGCTTCTGATTTTACATATTTGAAACAAACTCATTACATGTAATTCTTTCTTCGCATTTTTTATCTATATTTATGGGTCATAAATTTGTCAGGCTCCACGAATTTTTGCCTAAACGCCCTGTACAATCTGAAAATACCAAGATAGTCATCTAACACGGTATGATATATACCTTTAAGTAAACTTTCCACTATATATTAAGCATAAGCACACAGCAACAAAAAGACTTAGATGCCTTGGCGATGTGAAACTTAGGTAACTTAACAGCAGGAAGACCTAGTTGATAATTCAATGAACTTACAAGAACTTTAGCGCTTCCAAAGTCACAAATCTTGACCTGGTGCGTAAGAGGATCAACCTGCAGAAATTGCACAGTGTAAATGGTGGAAATTCTGCAACTAAACCAACAGAGCACAGCCTGAGATTGGTGATAGTAGGGGAGAGAAGTCTTTGAAAAACTTACCAAAATATTTTGAGGTTTTATATCTCTGTGGCATACACCAGCAACAGTGTGCATATAAGCGAGCCCCCTAAATAACTGTGACCACATGTGCAACTTATTTACTTTAGAGATAATTATGTTGTAACGAAGTACCACGAGAAAAACGTGGATAAATCAAGACCTGATAGGCGTAGAGTTTGACATAGATCAGTGGCATCCTTTGATTTGAATTGATATAATGCTTTAAAACCTTGTACATAGTCTCTGGAACATAATCCATGACCAAATTAAGGAAAAGCTCATCTCTGGTGGTTGTTGAAAAGAAACAGTGCTTCAGCGAAATCACGTTTGAATGATCCATTAACCGCATTAATTGCAGCTCACGATTTTTATAACGCCTATCCTGCAAAACTTTCTTTATGGCAACGGTTTCCCCGGTTTCCAGGCACTTTGCCTAAAGAAGAATATCTCCAACCGATTAGCTCTGAGAAAAATCTAGGTCAACAAAAAATAATCATGAATACATTATGAACACGGACCTGAAAAACTATTCCAAATGATCCAGTTCCAACGACCCGCTCTGCCATGTAGCTAATTGTCTGCAGAAAAACAACAGAAGCAGGGTGCCTTAGCTGCCTCCGAGAATACACTCCGGAGAAGTAATTAATTATTCACAAACACATGCAAGTGGATATCATTAGTTCCCTCAAATAGTCCCTTTAATTAGGAAACAAAATTCTAGCTCTAACTTCAGCAACCGTGATCTCATAACTCTAAACTTCCTAAGCATCTAAACCGGAAATTGATAGAACTGCGGCACTAACCCTTTTGGGCTCGCCATTTTTCCCTCCGATAGTTGTAGAAATGATGTGACCGGTAAGAGGATCATTCCCATCGGTCATTGAAGCTGACATCTCCTGCAACACAAACCGAGCTTCAATACTTCAACAACAAAAATAATTCCCACTCGCACAAACACAAAACTAGAACCAATTGCCAAGAAATTTGCCAAGAAATACTAACATATAGATCAAAAAAAGATCAACGTAACGGTCATAAAAAGCCAAAGCAAATGTAAAACCTCGGAAAATATGCTATTCTTAGAGCTCGAAAAAGCAATGTTTTCTAGCACAAAGAAGTGGCTTTAAAGAAAGCATAACATGACAGTTAACTTGAGAAGCAAACAAACGGACCACTGTTTTTAAAAGGAAAACGACTCAAGAAGTAAACAGATTGAACCACAATTCATCTAAAAAGCAGCTAAAAGTTTACCTGAAGAAAAGCAACAAATTTCCACAACAACAAAAAAATAAAATATAACAATATTATAAAAAAAAAAAAAAAAGAGAATATCGAAGATCCGAACTTCCTTCTCACACACATTGCGTACAAACATAAAATTCACATAGAACAAAAGGCATAATAATTCAATGAATCTAGCACATATACTCTCAAAAAAAAAAAAGGAGACAAAATTAAAATTAAATTCCTGTAGATCGCAGTAATACGGATGAACGAACAAGTTAAGCTTCTGAGCTACAGATCGAGCTAAGAGCGAAGAGCTAGGGTTTCGCAGAGCAGTGTATGCTAAATTAAAAATGAAGACGAAGAGAGAAGCGGAATAATAATAATACCTTGTCGGCGGCGGCGGCGACGTCCATATTCACGGCGGCGAGGGGTTTTGGAGCATTATTATGTTGATGTTGATGTTGATGATTATGATGTTGCTGCTGAGGCAACGAGGCCATGTGATGTGACTGATCTCTCTCTCTCTCTCTCTCCTCTTTCTTTTTTTAATTCTCTTCTTATCATTTATTAACACTATATGATGTTCTTTTTGTTATTATGTTTAATTTTTTCTACTTATTTTTTTTTCCTTGGGAGATTTGTCATTTTACATTTGTGTGTGTTTTATTTAGCAGGACCTAGTGGTGATTTAATCGAACACAAATCGATCGTTTTAGTACAAGGAATAACAGAATTTGAAATGCTGAGTAATAACATGCGAAATATCAAATAATAACATAGGGCAAGGACAATGTGACAAGCTTCTACACTCATGACGTTGAGTAGTCTTGTGCCACAGCTAACGCCCGCCTATTTTTGCGCAAGTACCGAAAACGGTTGTTGATTTTTGTACCTATGTCCGTTGTGAAACTAGTCAAACGACTATGGATATCCTGTCTGAGACTCATAAGGTGGGCTGAATTTTCCCATGTCCTGCTAATGCAGTTCAACATATAATAAAAAAATATGTTGTAATCACTAGGTGTTTTAACACACATACTGTGTGCCAAGGCAAGACCATCTCGTAAAGCCCAGAATTCCACTTGGTTGCTAGTGGTCATTTATGTTTTTCACGAGGAGTTATTTTGCGAAACTGTTTCGCTTGTTGGTGTAAATGCATGAGTGATTTGAGATTACGAGATACCTTTTTTTTTTGTTGATGCAAACTGATTACGAGAGAAGTAATATTCTACTATTTAGGAAGTCTTATAATTTTGATCGTTTGATTGTACCACGTCATCGTGCATCACATAAAATATTTTTTTGGTATTTGTGTCTTCTATTTGTTGCATAGCGCTATTATGTTAAATATTGGATAAAAAATTGTAAAATGGACAAAGATAATGCATATGAAAGATTCATGGGGTTGTTGGGACAATAATGGTTTGTTATACGACTTCCCCTTGGATGATGACACATAAAAAAATTTATAGCACAACATGTCGACATTGTAAGTAACGTAACTCTACATCGTCACGATTTTAGAAACAAGGGTGTTCAAACTATAGGGTCTTATAAGTTATTAGAGCTTGCTAGACAACTCCTCGTACCCAATATTTAAGAAAATATTTAGTATGAAGTTTCGGAATTGTTACAACGCGATGTGGGTTTGTCTCGCACCACAAAAGTACTTATTGGTTTAAAGAAAACACACCAAACATGATGCAGGTTAGCCACGAGAACAATTGAGTTTTTGTGATTTACAACTTGACTTGGAGAGATTTTAAGATGCCTACGTATCTCCTAGGGGAATCAAGCCATTCGTAATTCTCATATTTTGATTTGTTTAGTTGAGTGCCGAGGATTAGAGTTCGTTCTTATTTGAGGGCTTGTGGTCGTTTTTATATCAATTGTTTAAGCATAGAGAAGAAAATAAGGAGTTTTGGTGGCCAAATGGTAATGATGGAGTCATGGAGATTGGTGAAGAAGGTAGGTTATTATTAGGCAACTTAGATGCCAAGTTGTGATGTTGGTGACAAAAGATGGTGAAGAAGAGAGATGAATGGAGATTATTAAGCAACTTAAATGCATTGTTGTCTCATATAAAGATAATGGTGTCAAAATGAGGTAATAAATCTTAGTGAAAAGGCTTAACAAGGTGGTGATGACGCACAAATTAAGTATCCCTTCGCCGTATCTATATTAAGATTCGTAGTACGAAATAAAATCGAAAGGACTCTATTTACATAGTGTAGCTATAACATAAAGAAGACTTTTCATGTGTCCAGACTAATATAACTATAAATTTGAAAAAACTAAAAGTTTGTACAATTAACAACGTTGCAAATTGACAGCAGTTATATAATAGTAAATAGATTTATAATATATTTATTTTTCATAATTTTGTTGAAAAGTTGACGAAAAGAAAGAAATAGTGGTGGGCAGCTACACCTTTTTGACCCTTTTTTCCCCTACTTTTTGGTGTTTATATTTCCTTAAAACTAAAAAGGGACTGGAAGTACTACAAAACTCGTATGCTTCTAACGTGTGAGAAAATGTGCACATACAGATGAAGAAATCATCATTTGTATAATTGCAACATTATTAGGAGGTAAAATATAACTCTTTCTATTTATTCGTATTTACGATAAGAGTTTATTAAATTATTTTGAAAGATGCGTATATTTGTATAATGATGTACCATGATAATTATAAATTAAATATTACACGGGTATAAAAGAATGGAGCAGGGCCAATTCCAACTTAACTATGTTAACTTCAAGGTAATAACAGAAGTAATCCTTACTTCTTATTACTTGTAAATATAGTCATTTGATTTCGTTTCAGCCTTTATGCAGTCTTAGTCTTTTTTTTTTCTTTTTCTTTCATAAATTATAAATATAATCCTTTATATTTAATTGTTGGCAGTTTACGTCCCTTATCTTTTATTCTGAATTGTTTTTAACCATCAAATAACAAATACCCTTTAGATTAAAGAAAAAAAGGATGTAAATAGCTGAAAATTAGAGATAAATTAAGTTATTAAGAAAAAGGACTAAAACTTTAGAAAAAGGACTAAATTTCTGGACTACAGAAGATACATGGGCACTTTTGCAAGTTTTAAAAATTAATCGCTATCACTAAAAAGTTAGAGGACCAATTTTTCATTTTTTTTCAACAAAGGAGCACGTAAGACCCATGCATGTGACTTATTGTGGGACCATATTTATTTTGGGTCAAATATTTTTGACTTATAATTGTTTGTGGGCACAAGCACATGGCAAACGATTTGGATGTGGATTGTTACCAATTAAATACACTTTTCTTCCAATAATGTAATGTCGTGTTTGTCTATCATGCCATGACAGAAAAGGATACAAGATGTTATTAGTCATCTGAATATTTTTGTTTGGTATTATGTAAAGTCATAAGTTTATTAGGTACATTTTGTAATAACTTTTTAGGTAAATAAAAGTATGACTATCAAACATATTGTTGTCATAAGCTCGAGAATTGTGCGACAGCAAATTATCTTGTGCTATGAAAAGTTTTTAAGAAAGATGTGTCCATCAAGAGGCCCATTGATACGAAGACCAGAAGGCCCATGTAGATATTGTAATTTAGCAGGATTATGGGCCTCGTCATCAAGAAAACAGAAATGTACGCTGTACATAATTTGAGGGATTTTTTTTTTTTTTTTGTAGCATCTCTAAGTATTTCAAGAAAACTTCTGAATGGTTATCTTTAAATTTAATGGAAACAGTAATAAAAAAATGGTTTTAATGTGCTCTGCAGTACTGTAAATCTTTCAAAATATGTTCCGAATAGTCTTAGAATTCATCAAAAGTTAATATTTGACAAGTCGAGACAAATCCCTAACGAGATTTATGTCCAAATTTTCCTTGGAAGTATGAGCGTATTCAAGGGATTGAAAGCACATTCAAGGAGATTGATTAAGCATAGTATAGAGGATTGTTTTAAGTATATATAGTTGTAGGCATTGTTTTATTTTAATTTCTCTAGAATTATTTTTTCTTGTGTACAGTATAACCTCATTGTACGTGTGAAATTATACTATAGAAGCTCAATATACATATGAATGTGCTTTTGATCAATCTCTTGGATATGCTCAAAATAGATCAAAGTTTCAAAAAACTTTCTCATTGCTGGAGAACTAATTAAAGTGTTGATGTTGCTTCTTAAATTCTATCCCACATTGCTTGTGAATACTTCTGGGCTTCTGTATATAAGTGAGTTCCCCCTCATCCTCTAATAAGGCCTTTTAGGGGGAAATGAGGGGCTCAAATTTTAACGGATATCATCCAAAATATAGAACTTCTTTTTGAATATTTGACGTAATAAAAGGACCTTTTAAATTCAGTACAACAATTATTCTCATAACGATTCTGAAAAAATTATAAATATTTAACGTTTCACATTTTAAATCAGAATTTTAACTGTAGTTAGGCTAGTACAAAAGCAAAAAAAAAAAAGAAAAAAGATAGCATAGTATATTATATAACTAAACTAGTGCAAGAGAGGAGAATTCTAAAGTAGGGAAAGATTTCAACTGACATGTCAAAATAAACTAAATTTGACACTTCATAGACAATTACAACTTCTCAAACCTTTCCCTCTCAATCCCTTGTATCACCAGAAAACAACAAAAAGAGAGAATAACTAAAATTACATAATTGATAAAAAAGTAAAATAAACTAGCCACAGATCGCCTTCGATAAACATGTCCGATTTATTTATTATATATTATATCACAATTATCACTTTAAATGTATGTATATATATATATATATTATGTATAACTAATAATTTAATTGTTCAACATTAGTTAACAAGCCTGCAATTCCTTCTAATTTCATCATTAGTCCCAGCAGCCGGCCTTATGTTCCCCATCCTCACCATTGCAGCAGCAAAATCACTCCTAAAAGCATTCGGATTCTGAACATAGAATCTCACCAACGAATCTTGCGACCCGTTATTAAAAAGCTCCTGATCCGAATGTAGCAGCCCACGTTGAGTCAACAAGTTACTATAGTAACTATTATCAAACCGGTTTGGTGTTTGTATATCAAGTGCCACCAAATTAGTGTCGGTTCCGCAGACTCCGCGACGGTTGGCGGCGAAAGTGGGGTTGATGTTCGTGTCGTTGTTGAGACGTGTGCGGAAGGAGGAGCATTGCGCGAAGCCGATTGTGTGGCTTCCGGAGAGTGCGATCATGTCGCGGGGGCTGAGGTTTTGGGCGCGGAAGGAGGCGATGAGGTCGCTGAGGCTCGCGGTTGGTGCTGGGAGGTTGGAATTGGCGGCGCTTTGGCTGGCGGTTCTTGCGTCGCGTCTGCCGAGTGGGACTGGCCATGTCGGGCCTCCAAGCTGTAATACGAGAAATATTGTCACATTAGATTTATGTCACGTGTAACATTTGTTAAATAAAAGATATTTGTATAACCATTATTACTATACGTATGCATCAAAATCTCACTAGAAATTACCGTATATAGTATAACTTTAGTAATGGGACGTAGAATGATGCACCATTTAACATAAGAAAATTTGGGCTATCATCATACTATAGATATTATATTAATTCATTTAGAAGATTTGCTTGGATCAGGCGAGCCAAAAAAGTAGTATTGTGAATTGTGTCACAGTATAAACTTTGTAGTCAATTCTTTAACATTAGCTAAAAGTGATATTTGATAAGAAAAATAGGTGATTTTTGAACAAGAAAACATTCATTCGCCCCTTGTACACAAGTATACCACTCGCAACAAGCTACATCTAGGACTACTATTTTACGAGTCACAAACCATTGTACTAATGTATCTTTTTAAACATAGCAAACTTTGTTTTTGATAGGCAATAGAAAATTTTATTCAAAAACAAGAGAGTACAAGAAGTACTCGATGGAACAACAAATTTAGAGATTGCCCAAAAAGACTAGGGGCAATTGGCAAATCGTCTTCTATTATTCAAAATAAAAAAAGCAACAAATTACGTATTTTTAGTCAATAAAGAATTACAACGGGGGGTTATTTTATTACTTTTTTTTTATTATTGATTTTAAATAAGTAACATGCGTATAATACAAACAAAAATATGATACGTCCACAATAGATTGTCTTTAATCATTCTTTCGTTTCGCCATTTTACTTAATCTTACATCAATTATATATATATATATATATATAAATATCTATCGAACAATTAGCAAATTGATTTGTCATAATTTTCTAAATGAAGAAGTATCTGTATATGTGCACGTAGAAAAGCAATAAGTGGTTAATTTGTGTTGAGTACTAATGAAAGTGAAACTGGTAATTACCAAGATAGTTCCTTCTCGTGCAGCAAGGGCCAAAATATCAGCACAAGAAACAGTGCCATTGCATGCAGCGTCCACACGAGTTTTGATAGTATCTATCACTTCATAACCTCTAGCAGAATTCCGATTTGGGAATGCATTCTTCTCCCCTGTAAACGTCGCTGTATCGTCTAGCAATATCGATCCGTCGCAACCCTAGTTAATGAACAAATCCAAATTACATGTCAATTTTTTTTTGATCAGCTGCATATGCCTATTAATATACAATAATTGCGTTTGGCCGTGCATATAAATATTAAGAATACTCATACAATTCGTAGCATATTTTCGTAATTTTAAAGCTACGTACCTAGCTAAATGCTTGCAACATAATTTAGCAAAATCGCAAACTATTTCCTTCGTGACAAATATAGCGTGTCATTATTGAATTTGTTATAGTTTTTAACTTCCTATGCTTAATGTGTCAAATTTTTTACTCCATCATAGTGATACACACACACACACACACACACACACACACACACACACACACACACACACACAGACACACACACATATATATATATATATATTCCCCGATTTTTCTTAATTTTCATCAAGGCCTGAGACAACATAACTTCAAAAGTTAGCTATTATTCCGAAGTAACATAAATCCTACATCAATCCTAATATATAGTTAATGCAAAACCAAGTCCCATAACTTACAACTAGGATCTTAACTTTTACTGCGAGTGGACATGAACGAGGTGATGACAAGTAGTATGACAAACAAGTTGTGTAAAAAAATAAACAACTTAGGTCTTACATTAACAAAGCAATCATGGAAGAACAAACGAAGAATGGAAGCACCCATTCTAAGTTCTCGATTAACGGCTTCTCTCATTGCATTTCGAACAATTAGTTCCAAATTAGGGCATCTCGCACCATAGAAGTTGAGTGACAATTGTGCATTTGCACCACAAACAAGCAGTGTCACAATAGTTATAATGCCAAAATAATTTCTAAGGGAAGCCATGAAAAATAATTCGTAAGAGCTTCTGCAAAAGCTGTTATAAGCTAATTAAAAAAAGTTGATGAATTTTTGCATGCATATTGTCCTCTTTTTATAGAACAAAAAGTGTAAGTGAATTATTGTATCAACGTGTCACATGTAGTTAAAATTCAAACATTACTGCTACAAAACGCGTTTTAGACTAATATATGATTTGGAAATAGTCGAGTGTAACAGAAAGTAGTACTGATTGAAAGATCTTTAGAAACAATTCAAATAAAAATATTATGGACCAAAGAAGAAACTGAGTTACGTCGATTTCACCGCTAAAAGTCAACCATCCAGGCATGCATGCATGCAAAAGAACAAACGAGTTTGCTTCACTCTCAAAGACTTGGAGAAAAGTAAGCTATTAATTGGTAATATTTATATAATATTTCAGATTCTATGTTTTTACAATTATATTATATTTCATATTTTATATAAAAATATTTCTCTGCACTACCTGCAAAGTTTGACAAATATTCTAGTACTATTTGCCAAACTTGAAAATATTACTTAATATTAAGATACTAGGTCCTGTTCAAAGAAAGAAAAATTACAAAAAAAGGAAGACACAAGGTAAGATCCATGGTATGCATTCGTGATACAGCTAGACTGCAATTTCTGTGGCTAACTTCGGTTTGACTAGCAATAGGTTGTAAACTTTTGATACTAAGTTTATAGTAATATATAGTTTGTGATTATAATTTTTATGTATAAGATTTGTTGTCTACAATCATATATATTTAATACCACAACTTCTTGTATGTTGTTATAAAACTGTAATTACAAAACCAATTAATAAAACTTGAATTAGTACTAAAACAATCTCACAAATTGATTCTCTTTACAAATGGTGAGAAATTCTAACTTGGTCTATAAATCAGCATTACAAATCTAGGTTACTCAAAAGTATGGATCTGGAGCTCTTTGCAATATGATTGGCTGAATCTGATGAAATTACCTAATACTTGTTCTTCGAGATAAGCATTTTTAAATAACGTTCCATCCTATATTTCATAAGCCAGTGCCAGGGGAGGAAATTTGCAAGGGTCTCAATAGTCAAACTATTATCTGCATAAATTATTGGAGTGAATAAAATGTCAAAGTATAATATATAACAGCACGATTGAACTAAATTGACAGTCGAAAGGTATACTTAGCTTTGATGATTTACATCAATATTTTGTAGAATTAAGTAGTGAGAGGATCAAGACTAACTGGAAAAAATGCAAGTCAGACAAATTCAATAAATAATTGGACTTGTGATTAAAGCTCATAAGTATATATGTTTAGTGGTCAGATGTCTAAGAACATGAGAAGATCGATACGTACCCAACTAATAAAAGGACATTTTTAATTATTTTATTCCTATACATAGTTTCTTGGTGTTTATACTGATACGGAAAATAAACTAATAATTAGTATTCATATTCTAACTCTACTGTTTAACAAAAAGAAATAAAACAAATTCTAACTCTAGTTTTCTTAATTTTATGGGTTAGTGCTACAAAGAGTTAGTTATTATTATCAATTAGTTTCTTGCCATTGTATAATAAGTTAATATATTTAGAAAGCAAATTAATTATATAAATAATAAGAAGATTACGTTGAATTTTTCGTTTTTCTCTCTATCTTCCACATATCGATTACGGGGAGTTTTGATTCTCACTTTGAAGAGTGTATGAAACGACAAGGTACATGGCTTTAGACATTTAATAAATTACATAGATTCATGCAGATTTTCAAAATCACATGAGATTTTACGTTCATATCCCTAATTATCATATCTTAACGGATACAACATTTAAGTATATATTTTGATTAAAATTAGAACAACAAACTTTGTATGTTCGTGTGTATAATATGTAATTGAATTTACTATACCATGTGACCACGCCAAGCCAATTGAAATAAATCCTCCTCAAGTATTTCTATTAAGTCGAACATGCATGAGAAGAAATCGGGCTTAGATCGATGTGGATTTAATGCGATCATTTTTTTTTTTGATCGGCAAAAGATTTTTTATTGACGGAGGATTTAATGCGATCATAAGTAAGCCTAGATATAACATCAGGTTTTCCATGCTATATAAGTTGAATAAAAGTCAACAGGTAATTACTATTATAAGTATAATGAGTCGATAAAGATTTTGCAATTAACTCCCCATTTTTTTATATGTAACTTCTAATTTTTTGCAACCTCAAACCCAGACAACCCCCCCCCCCCCCCCCCCCCCCCCCCGCCCCAAACTTCACCCGTCCTCTTTTACCGTTATATATTTATATAGTTATGTTTAGTAATTGTATATTCCAAATAAAATTTAATATTATATAAAAGTATTAATTCAATTTATAGTTAATTTATTGTTGTAATTATTTTAGCTATTTCACCTTAATTTTATAATATATTAGTTGATTTGCGGTACTACTTTTTAAATCTCATTTCTTTTACCTATTTCTATAATATATTATTTGACTTACGGTACTACTTTTTAAATGTATTTCTATTTACTCTTGTGTTTTACAAGTAATGAATAAAATTACAGATAATAACAACATATGAGTGTGTATTAATTTAATAGAATGATTTTTATTTATTTATTTATGAAATCTTTATAGCACTAGCTAGAGCATGATTTTTTGGATGAGAAAATTAGTGTAGAAAATATTATTGACGTAAAATTTATTTCTTACATATTCATTAGTGTAAAGTTAAGAAAGAAAGTACATAAAATTTTATTTGATTTAATATCATCACGAAGCTTGTTACACCCATTTAAAATGTCCAATAGATATTGGCAATAAACTACATATGTTTACCTAACAAGAAAAATAACTTACGTCAAAAGTAGGTGAAAATCACTATGTATCATATGTACTAAGCAAATTGTTAACAAAAAAAATATGTACTAAGCAAACAAAATACGTAAAAGAAATATAAGCAAAAAAACCCTTGAGCTATTCAGTAATATAAGAGACGGGGGGGGGGGGGGGGGGGGGGGGGGGGCGTTATCTTTCTTTCTGTAATTTGTTTAAATTTATATGAGAGTCTTGTTCTTCTTTTTAACGTGATTAAGTTTTCACGGTGAATTATATCTTTTACGATAAACTAAAATAAGTTAATTATATAAATTTAATGAAAGAAAAACTGATTTTCAAAGTTATTTTAGCACTCTAAACTAAAGTTCTGGCTCCACGCTGCTCTAACCATTGCATTTGCCTAAGAAACTAATTGATAAGATTTCAGAGGTGAACAATGACAACATTAAAAAGAAAAAAAAAAAAAAAAAAACTCTACTACGTACGCTAGATCAACAATAGAATTATACACATAATAAGCTGGAAAATTACACGAATTCTAAAAATCTGAAAATTTTGATTTTTCAACGCCAATTAATAGTTCAAGACTAACATACTAAAATATTACTAACTGACAGCAGTCAGCTTGCTTAATTTCCACAAAAAGGCTAGTGAAACAATCTAGCTAGTTTGTCCACATCGGGACAAAAGGAAAATGCAAGAGACAAATTAAGTAAATAATTGGCCTCGTGATCAATCATGAAACCTCAAAAGTCTCCTGAGTGGTTAGAATATTCCTGCAACTGGATGATCAACTAATTAGCAATAGGAAGCGATATTTGTCTGAAAATAGAAGGTCTAATTTAAGGATGATATCGCTACGTTTCTTTTAAGTTTAGTTATATAAAGGCTCTCATGACATTTTGAATAATTACAATGATACGGAAAAATTAAAAAACACGAAAGATAAGGAATTTGTCTATAATGTTTTCTCAATTTTTGAGAGAAGTCTTTACAATCATTCAATCTTATGGAAGTTATTTTGTAACTTTTTAAAACTCCAAGAAATATATTTAACCTCAAGAAAGTCTATTTTAACTATATATCTTGAATATCAGGATATATATATATATATATATATATATATATATATATATATATATATATATATATATATATATATATATATATTAATTGTTCAACTATTAAGAGATAACTTCTATCTAGATCACGTAAAAGTAAAAGTGTAACTGGGAGTTCCTTACATCATTTGATGTCCGCAAATTTACCCACACACATGCATGTTACGTTGTATAACTTATTGTAGACTATCAAACATGCAAGACAAGACAAGACAGGCACAAGCTTCTGTTGTGCAACTTCAAGCTACGATTAGAGAAACTTGCACTCATCTATTCAAATGAATTAGGTCGAGAGGCTGACTAAGTGCAAGCATCCGATGCTAAAGTCAATAGCTTAAAAATTGTATAAGTCGTACACGTGGGCCAAATTGAGCGGGTCGAATTGCCTTGGGTCAAATTTAGCTTAACGGATTAAATTCAAGTAAGGGTCGAGTTTTGGCCCTAAAGCACTATGTTATAGTGACTTGAATATTCTGATGCTCACGCTTGAATTATGCACCATAAAATGACGTCATACCACTTTGTGTTGGGTCACGAGGCATTTATTGGTAATTATCTCCGAGTTTATCGCCTTATTATCCCAGTATTAATTCTCAAATTTAGTTTTGGTGCATCTAATAGGTATGTTAAATTGTCAAATCACGCTTGCACAAGGCGAGTTGAAATTCGTTCCACTTCCATAGGTCCAATTTTGAGTGATAGGTCAAATTTATAGAATCCGAGCTTCACTTTTATGGGCACATTTGTCTTTGTACTTTTCACATTTTCCTTGTCTGATGTGTCACTGCAGTTCACGTTTCCGTGGCCATACTAATTGTACACACCAAATGTTAAAATATCATATTGAAACTACCTACTAGTATTTTGATTAATTAATCACTGGACTTGTTATAACTTAGTTAAAGATTATGTTAGTCAAAATTATTATTGAAGTAATTAGAATAAAATGTTGATTATGAGCTAAAACCAAAGATGAAGGTAACTAACTAGTAAAAAGACAGGAGAAGCTGAAAGTAAGTGGCAAATTTCTACTCAAAATCATTATCAACTCAAATTCACACTTAATCAACAATTACTTCTTCAAAGTTTTCCCTCTCGATCACCTTTCTTACAAGATAACATATAGAGAACAATGAAGGATACACAATTGACAACAAGTAAAATGAAATGAACGGTAAACATTTACCCACAGTAAACTGAAAATTAAACTAATTAAGTGAAATAGTATAAAAAACCCACGTTCTATTAATAACATATATGCTAACATTCTATCAATTTATGTATATATAGTTATTAATTTAATCGTTCTATTATTGCTTGCACAACCCAAAATACCATAAAAAAGTTTGTCGTCCGATTTCTACCAATTAGTTAACAAGCCTGCAGTTCCTTCTAACTTCTCCAATAGTCCCGACAGCCGGCCTTATGTTCCCCATCCTCACCATTGCAGCAGCAAAATCACTCCTAAAAGCATTCGGATTCTGAACATAGAATCTCACCAACGAATCTTGGGACCCGTTATTAAAAAGCACTTGATCCGAATGCAACAACCCACGTTGAGTCAACAAGTTACTATAATAACTATTATCAAATCGGTTCGGGGTTTGTACATCAAGGGCCACCAAATTATTGTTGGTTCCGCAGACTCCGCGACGGTTGGCAGCGAAAGTTGGGTTGATGTTTGTGTCGTTGTTGAGACGTGTGCGGAAGGAGGAGCATTGTGCAAAGCCGATGGTGTGGCTGCCGGAGAGTGCAACCATGTCGCGAGGGCTGAGGTTTTGGGCGCGGAAGGAGGCGATGAGGTCGCTGAGGCTGGCGGTTGGCGGTGGGAGGTTGGAATTGGCGGCGCTTTGGCTGGCGGTTCTCGAGTCGCGTCTGCCGAGTGGGACTGGCCACGTTGGACCTCCAAGCTGTGAAATAATTCATATTGTCATCGTTAGATTTATGATACATAATTGTATAGATAAAACATAAATGTTTTTCTTAATTATCTACAATGAATTTTGTATACGTGTTATATAATGGTGACGCAAAAAATGATATATATTTTCATAGAAAATCGGACTATTACATCATACTATAGATACTACATTAATATAATTACTATATTTACTTTAATGTATCAAGCCTAAAAATTTAATAGGGTGCCTTTTGTGGCAATCTATGTTTTGTAATCAATTTATGTCATATAGTTGAAAAGGTATATTGAGAAACAAGAAAAATTCATTGATTCACCCCTTGCATTTTCATTCATAAGATTATATATATATATATATATATATATATATATATATATATATATATATATATATATATATATATATGTATGCAAGTACACCACTAGTACGTACCACACTGCCAACAGACTAAAACTAGGACGCATATTTTCTGTGTATAACAAAGTCAATAAAAAGTTTATGCTTATTTGAGATATTTCGTCTTTTCAGGACTAGCATAAGAAATAATCAAAAAGGAGGCCAAGCTACTTTCTCACAATCAAAATGGGGTAGTTTTTTACTTGAGTAATGTACCTCATAAACATATATCACACATACAATGATATATATGATGTGTACATTAAATTGTCGTTACTCAATCGTTTTGTCTCACGAATTTGCTTAGCTGGTCTTGCAATAGTTTAAAATTCATTTTTCTAATTTATAACTTGCTAATATATAGTATATATCGAATTCTTAGCAAATTCATTTTCTTCTTAGCTAGGTTAATATGTATTAACGTTAGAAAAGCAATAAACGGGTTACGTCTTCTAATATAAAGAAACTTCTTACCAAGATGGTTCCTTCTCGAGCAGCTAGGGCCAAAATGTTTTCTCAATTTTTGAGAGAAGTCTTTACAATCATTCAATCTTATGGAAGTTATTTTGTAACTTTTTAAAACTCCAAGAAATATATTTAACCTCAAGAAAGTCTATTTTAACTATATATCTTGAATATCAGGATATATATATATATATATATATATATATATATATATATATATATATATATATATATATATATATATTAATTGTTCAACTATTAAGAGATAACTTCTATCTAGATCACGTAAAAGTAAAAGTGTAACTGGGAGTTCCTTACATCATTTGATGTCCGCAAATTTACCCACACACATGCATGTTACGTTGTATAACTTATTGTAGACTATCAAACATGCAAGACAAGACAAGACAGGCACAAGCTTCTGTTGTGCAACTTCAAGCTACGATTAGAGAAACTTGCACTCATCTATTCAAATGAATTAGGTCGAGAGGCTGACTAAGTGCAAGCATCCGATGCTAAAGTCAATAGCTTAAAAATTGTATAAGTCGTACACGTGGGCCAAATTGAGCGGGTCGAATTGCCTTGGGTCAAATTTAGCTTAACGGATTAAATTCAAGTAAGGGTCGAGTTTTGGCCCTAAAGCACTATGTTATAGTGACTTGAATATTCTGATGCTCACGCTTGAATTATGCACCATAAAATGACGTCATACCACTTTGTGTTGGGTCACGAGGCATTTATTGGTAATTATCTCCGAGTTTATCGCCTTATTATCCCAGTATTAATTCTCAAATTTAGTTTTGGTGCATCTAATAGGTATGTTAAATTGTCAAATCACGCTTGCACAAGGCGAGTTGAAATTCGTTCCACTTCCATAGGTCCAATTTTGAGTGATAGGTCAAATTTATAGAATCCGAGCTTCACTTTTATGGGCACATTTGTCTTTGTACTTTTCACATTTTCCTTGTCTGATGTGTCACTGCAGTTCACGTTTCCGTGGCCATACTAATTGTACACACCAAATGTTAAAATATCATATTGAAACTACCTACTAGTATTTTGATTAATTAATCACTGGACTTGTTATAACTTAGTTAAAGATTATGTTAGTCAAAATTATTATTGAAGTAATTAGAATAAAATGTTGATTATGAGCTAAAACCAAAGATGAAGGTAACTAACTAGTAAAAAGACAGGAGAAGCTGAAAGTAAGTGGCAAATTTCTACTCAAAATCATTATCAACTCAAATTCACACTTAATCAACAATTACTTCTTCAAAGTTTTCCCTCTCGATCACCTTTCTTACAAGATAACATATAGAGAACAATGAAGGATACACAATTGACAACAAGTAAAATGAAATGAACGGTAAACATTTACCCACAGTAAACTGAAAATTAAACTAATTAAGTGAAATAGTATAAAAAACCCACGTTCTATTAATAACATATATGCTAACATTCTATCAATTTATGTATATATAGTTATTAATTTAATCGTTCTATTATTGCTTGCACAACCCAAAATACCATAAAAAAGTTTGTCGTCCGATTTCTACCAATTAGTTAACAAGCCTGCAGTTCCTTCTAACTTCTCCAATAGTCCCGACAGCCGGCCTTATGTTCCCCATCCTCACCATTGCAGCAGCAAAATCACTCCTAAAAGCATTCGGATTCTGAACATAGAATCTCACCAACGAATCTTGGGACCCGTTATTAAAAAGCACTTGATCCGAATGCAACAACCCACGTTGAGTCAACAAGTTACTATAATAACTATTATCAAATCGGTTCGGGGTTTGTACATCAAGGGCCACCAAATTATTGTTGGTTCCGCAGACTCCGCGACGGTTGGCAGCGAAAGTTGGGTTGATGTTTGTGTCGTTGTTGAGACGTGTGCGGAAGGAGGAGCATTGTGCAAAGCCGATGGTGTGGCTGCCGGAGAGTGCAACCATGTCGCGAGGGCTGAGGTTTTGGGCGCGGAAGGAGGCGATGAGGTCGCTGAGGCTGGCGGTTGGCGGTGGGAGGTTGGAATTGGCGGCGCTTTGGCTGGCGGTTCTCGAGTCGCGTCTGCCGAGTGGGACTGGCCACGTTGGACCTCCAAGCTGTGAAATAATTCATATTGTCATCGTTAGATTTATGATACATAATTGTATAGATAAAACATAAATGTTTTTCTTAATTATCTACAATGAATTTTGTATACGTGTTATATAATGGTGACGCAAAAAATGATATATATTTTCATAGAAAATCGGACTATTACATCATACTATAGATACTACATTAATATAATTACTATATTTACTTTAATGTATCAAGCCTAAAAATTTAATAGGGTGCCTTTTGTGGCAATCTATGTTTTGTAATCAATTTATGTCATATAGTTGAAAAGGTATATTGAGAAACAAGAAAAATTCATTGATTCACCCCTTGCATTTTCATTCATAAGATTTATATATATATATATATATATATATATATATATATATATATATATATATATATATATATATATATATATGTATGCAAGTACACCACTAGTACGTACCACACTGCCAACAGACTAAAACTAGGACGCATATTTTCTGTGTATAACAAAGTCAATAAAAAGTTTATGCTTATTTGAGATATTTCGTCTTTTCAGGACTAGCATAAGAAATAATCAAAAAGGAGGCCAAGCTACTTTCTCACAATCAAAATGGGGTAGTTTTTTACTTGAGTAATGTACCTCATAAACATATATCACACATACAATGATATATATGATGTGTACATTAAATTGTCGTTACTCAATCGTTTTGTCTCACGAATTTGCTTAGCTGGTCTTGCAATAGTTTAAAATTCATTTTTCTAATTTATAACTTGCTAATATATAGTATATATCGAATTCTTAGCAAATTCATTTTCTTCTTAGCTAGGTTAATATGTATTAACGTTAGAAAAGCAATAAACGGGTTACGTCTTCTAATATAAAGAAACTTCTTACCAAGATGGTTCCTTCTCGAGCAGCTAGGGCCAAAATGTCTGCACATGAAACAGTGCCATTGCATGCAGCGTCCACACGAGTTTTGATGGTATCTATCACTTCGTAACCTCTCACAGAATTCCGATTTGGGAAGGCATTCTTCTCTCCCGTAAACGTCGCCGTATCATCTAGCAATATTGATCCGTCGCAACCCTATTGATTAAGGAACAAATCCAAATTATATGTTAATATTGCATTTAGCCATGCATATTTAATCTTAAGAATCCTCATACTTCATAGAATATTTTCTTCAATCTTGCTACCGAAATGCTTGCAACATAGTCCAGCAAAATTGCAATTAATTTTTTTGTGACAAGTTTGTCTTATTTAATTTGTATGTCGTTTTTTTACTTGTTTAGGGTACATGTGCTATAGTTTTGGAATTCCTGTGATTTAATGCGACCAAATTTTATTTCACCTATAGTGCCGTCACATTTGTGATCTTGGCCGGTAAGACAGAAATATTTTATCTCAGTTTTCCAATTATCGCTAAATATATCAATTGATATGATCCAAAGAACACGTCAAGAGCTACTCATTAAGGTGGAAGATCATCTCACTCGAATAAATTCTCCGATATATATCAATTTCTCTTACAATTGATATATAAGATTCAACTCTCACACCTTGCAACTATATGATCTAAATTTTCACTGCAAGTACGGCGACACATTATATGACAAACAAGTTTGACATAAATCAGCGTAAGAAAATAATGATAACTAAAGTCTTACATTAACGAAGCAATCATGGAAGAACAAACGCAGAATGGAAGCACCCATCCTAAGTTCTCGATTAACGGCTTCTCTCATTGCATTTCGAACAATGAGTTCCAAATTACGACATCTGGGACCATAAAAGTTGTGCGAGAGTTGTGCATTTGCAACACAAACAAGTAGAGTAAGTATAGTTACAATGCCAAAATAATTTCTAAAGGAAGCCATGAAAACTAGAAAAAGTGAACTAGAACTTGGCAAACGCTATAGTAAGCTGATTAAAAAAGTTGATGAATTTTTGCATGCATGTAGTCCTCTTTTTATAGACCAAAAAAGTTGTAAGTGAATTGTCAATTATTGTATCAACGTGTGCAGTTTTGCAAATTCAAACTTTGTTGCTGTAAACGCGTTTGTTAGACTAATAGTGTAACAGAAAATGATTGAAAGAGGATCACATAAACAAATTAAAAAATATTAGGGACCAATTAAAAAAACTGAGTTGCGTTGATTTCAGCGCTAAAGTCAACCATCCAGGCATGCATGCATGCAAAAGAACAAACGAGTTAATCTTCATCCCTCAGAACTTTGAAAAAAGTAAGAGTTGGATATGTTTACAATATTATAAAACGATAATGTCATATTTTGGCTATTAATTAACATTACTCAACAACTGATCGAAACACGTCAAATCTTGGGAGACAAGCTGATGTTATTATAATTTAAGCAATCTATGTTGTATCTTGATTGAACCTCCGACATTTCTTCCCTAACTTATTTAGGCATGGGAAGACCGCATCGATTATGTGTATTGTTTGAATGCAAGTGTACTCTGTACTCGTATTGATTCAAGGCTCTAACGCAATTTACAACAATAAAAATGGAGTATTTAGTCAGCAAACAAAGATACCTCACATCAATATGATATTTGTATTATATCTTGTTAAGATTGCTACTTGTTATCGGTAGTGAAACTGTGGTGTTGTCGCCTATGTGAAGAGTACATATTTCTTTTTCTGCACTACACTAGCAAATTAAGTTAGACAGATATTGTAATTAATATCATTTGCCAAAATTGCAAAAACCAATTAATATTAAGACACTAGGTAAGAGTCGTAAGAGTAACCAAGGAAGCATTCATGATGTCCAGTTTCTTGATCGTATGTGTTTGACAAATTATATTTGACTAAAGGTTCTATTTTACTTTATATATCAAAAGTCAAAACTAAAAGAAGATGCCACCTTATATATATATATATATATATATATATATATATATATATATATATATACTAAGGTATAAAAACGCCACTTATTTCAAAATTGTTGGAATTATTCTCCAGCTAGCAAGTTTGCAATTTCGGTGGCTATACCTTCCGAGTTGACTAGACATGTTGCAAACTAGTGATACTCCACATCTATCGATTCCCATCACAAGGTAAGAAATTCTTGATCAAATAAACATTACTACAAACTTAATTAATTAGAAGGATATAAGAATTATTAACCAGTTACTCACTATTATTATATCAAACGAACAGTTACTCAATAATTTCTAAGGTATTTATAAACTCATAATAATGTTATTGAGTCATCGTGTGACCAAAAACTCAAACTCAGATTTATTAAGATGATTGATATTTATTAATATAAATCTTCAACAGGTTACTCCACGTATAGACTTTAAATCTTTTATTACATATGACACCCAATATACTTTGATGTACTCTTCTTTTACTAGGAGTATGCCGTATACTCCTAGATTGAAATAAAGTTCCATTGCTTGTTGGTAAAAAGAAAACAGAAAATTTTATTTTAATATAGTGAGTGACGGTGGATTCAAACTCAATACCTCCTTTTTGGCTTGAACTTTAATACCATAAATTTTTGTTTCATGCAAAAGTTCAAGCTTAAAGAGAAAATTAACCTTAATCAATTTTTATATATTCTCCAAATTAATCTCGATCTTATCGTTTGCTACATGTTGAAAATCTTTAACTACTTTACCATTTGGTTGTTTCTCTGGTCAAATTACGAGCGCTAATAATTCTTCTATGTAGTTTTGCATAGTGTTGATAAGTCCTAGATTTCATAATCCCGGAATATAGTACTATTTAATGTCAAATCGACTTTACTATATATATATAATAGAGCCAATTTGGGAAAGTAGTATACACACATCACCACCGTAACTTCTTCAACTATTTTATTCATATGCAACGGGATATTCGCTTATATATGATTAATTTTACACTTTCAGTATCATTCTTTTCAACAATATACGTCCGCGTAAGAATGACAATAATTGTCGCTACCTCAATTAAGGGAACACGGTCCTGCATGTTATATAGCGTACGTAATTAAAGAGCTACCACCATTGTTATCATTTGTAAACACTTAATCGTGAGATGATCTTCTGTACTTGGTACGCTATTAATTTACAAACTATATATATATATATATATATATATATATATATATATATATATATATATATATATATATATATATATATATATATATATATATATATATATATATATATATATATATAGTAAACACCATCGATAAGTATATTACGACAAATTGAAAGCGTGCGAGTCCCTTTGTCAAATTATTGTCTGCATATATTTGGCAAATTGCATTAACTAAAATTTCAAAGTTCACAAGATTAGTACGTAGCAAGATCAAACTAAATATGTTGACGGTTGAAAAATCCTTTGAATTTTAACGTCACGGTTTTGTAGTAAGTAGAAGAGAGGATCAAGACAAGATTAGGAGAATAATGCAAGTTGACAAATTAATTAATCAATTGGACTCGTGATATAAAACAACAAAAGTCTCCGTAGTGGTTAGAGTATGTCTGCAATTAGAACGATTTGGAGAAAAAGAGAACATTGGTAAATAAAAGGAAAGTTTATTATGGGCTTTCGGCTAAATAGTTGTTAATTTGTTGTGGGAAAAGGAGGCAAATGCATGGGGACGAAAAAGAAGTTAAGAACTTTGTGTTTTGCATGAATATATAGCACAAAGAAAAAAAAAAAAAAAAAAACCATTATGTGTAAGATATATACTCATAAAACTCTCATAGGTTTATAAATAAAAGGGATATTTTGTCTCGTTTTGAAATTATAAGGGTTTTTTGGCCGTTTACGCAAGACACCAGGCAGATTTTTACCTTCTTAATTTTCCTTTTACTTTTAGCATGGAGTTCTTTCTTTTGCCTCTTTTTCCAAAACACGGGGAGGGTTTTTGTCATCTTTCTTAATGTCACAAGGTTTTTTTACCTTTATAAATATGAGCTTTTTTGCTATCAGCTCTTTCTTTTAGGATGATAATTACATAACATCTACGTCTCCTGCAGGTTGATTTACTAATAAAAAGAATTTATGAGATTGTACATCATTATAGAGACAGTGAAATTTTAAAAATATTAGGGATAATTGGATTAAGTCCATAAGTGTTTTTTCAAACTTCAATACGCGATCGATCTTCATAATTATTCAACCTTAGGAAAGCCTACTCATAATTTTGCAATGAAATTAATGCATGAATTAGTTCCTTCCATTTAAGGAAATGAAGATACACTTTTCAAATCTTCATGACTGAATTTAAGAGAATAAAAACTCAATAGTAACTTGTCAAAATAAAAAGCCTCATAATTTGCATGAGCATAAGTAATTCATTTAGAGTAATACGTTACTCGGGTTTCTGTAAATCCATGCATGTATACTGTAGAACATGAAACTAGACATAAGCACAAGTTTTTACTGTGCAACCTCAAACCATAGCTTAAGGGACAAATGAGATTTTAGGTAAACAAAGACAGCAACAAAAAGAAAAAGAAATGAAAGAAGAAATTTCCACTAGACTAATCAACATTGCACAACTACATGAATTCTACAACTCGGCTAAATTTGATTTTTCAGCCTAATTCTGCCAATTCAAAGGTTCTGAACTATCAGATCCAAAATAATACAAAGTGATAGCAGCCACCTTGCTACACCTAACGAAATAAACGTGCGACGAAAAGAATTTTCTTCTTTCCAGAAAGTCTACAGAAACAATCTAGTTTCTCCTACGGTAGCTAGTTCATAAACATGACAGCCCCTCGGATGAGAATGACTGTCGACTTAAATAAGACAAAATAATAAGATTTGAAAGCATGAAATTAGTTTGTTTCCACTCATGTTGCATTAACTGTGCTCTACGCTTGAGGAGATCGCGTAGTTTGGAAATTGGTGCAGTTCCCCGTCGTTGAAGATCTGTGGTACTTGACCAAAGGAACAAGTGACTGCACAACATCTGCCATCAGTGGCCTATAATCTGCCTCGGGCTGTACGCACATAGCAGCAATGGCGGCAATTTGAATGACCTCCTTCATCGAGTACTGACCTTCTAGTGCTGGATCCATTATTTGAACAACCTTGTCTCTATCGGTAAGTTGTGGCAATGCCTGTTATAGAAACCAGAAGCAACACATTAACACGGGGGAATTAAAGGGCAGGAGAAGAAGGGAAGAAATAGAAAACGGAAAGATATGCACTGAGGAAGTGGAAATAAGAACAATGGATAAGTACATTTACGATCTTTGATGTCAGGTGTAATCGTGAAATCTTGAGCTAGGGTTTGAATAATTACAGAGAAAACCCCATGAAGTTCTAAAAATATGAAACAACAGGAGGTTCCTCTATAACTCCGGGGATGTCTCTGTAACTATTCGAACTCTGGAGTAGCTTATTTCTAATGTTTCTAATGTTCTTTTGAATTTCAGTGAGTTTGTAAATATTCGATCAACATGGGAGATTGTTGTAACTAGACCAAACCTTACGGGGTGCAAATGTTATAACTCCTAAGAATAATAATAGAATGTGTGCGTGGGGGGGGGGGGGGGGGGGGGGATATTAATGAATGAAGATGGTCTGTATATTTAGTTTTAAGGTTAGAGAAAGAAAATGGTAAATAAATTCATCAAGTTAGAGTTCACCAGAGGATATTTAAATTACAGCACTTTAAGTGGAAAATAGACCAAAAACTTACCCAAGATACTAGAACACATTCACCAGCAGGCCTTTTCATATCGACTGGAACTCTGCCGGTCAGCAACTCCAATAGGACCACTCCATAGCTATACACATCTGATTTTGTAGTCAGATGCCCCGTTAGAGCGTATCTGCAGAAATATTCAGAAGCCACTAAATCCAAATTCAAATCAATATAAAAAACTTTTAGAGGGTGAAGGGTGTAATGATGTATGGAAAGTTATCATAAAACTAGTAATTGAAATGAATGATGGTTTTACTCTGGAGCAACATATCCCTGGGTGCCCAAGACTCGTGTTGAAACATGTCCACCAGCTTTCTCAGAACCAACTTTGGCCAATCCAAAATCAGAAACTTTGGCACGAAAATTGTTGTCCAAGAGGATGTTACTGCTTTTGAAATCTCTATGAATTATTGGAGGGTTGACGTGTTCGTGGAGATACTCCAAGCCTTTTGCTGCCTCTAAAGCTATCCTCAGTCGAGTTTCCCAGTTTAAATCTGAAGGAACGCTTTTGGTTCCTGAATACATAAGATACAACACCAAATATAGAAGCTGTCAGGAGAAAATCACTAGAAAATTGTTGAGAAATATGCAATCCAAAAGTTCCAATCACATATTGTCTTTCATGCATAAGCCTTCCACCAACAAAACGCTATAGTCCCGTACTGGTTTTTGTCAAAAACTGCTAAATAAAGCATACACAACAAGTCAACTAGAGACAGGGAACTACATGAATAAATGAAAAACACACTCAGGCAGGGTTTTCCCTGTTAAAGTGCATATAAATTTAGCATGAAGATATGCCACAAAAGCATGCTTTTTAAGAGTTACAATCATCTCACTGCTTCAGCAAAACTTGGGACACTCTAACAGAACTTAGCGAAGTAATAGAATTACGAACACACTGAAGTATTAGATAAAAAAGGTAAAGAGAGCAGGAGTGATAATGGAACACAAGTAACTCAAATCTGTGAACACGGGAGATTTCAAGAACAAAGTCTCGATTAAGTCATTTATTAATTGAAGAATTTCCAGAGTTAGCCTCAAACACGCTGAACAGACGTGGATCGATAGTTTTATCCAACAAACTTTCAATGGTTTCTTGATATCGCTATTTCAAACACATTAAAACACATTCACGAGTATTCCATTTTACAATCTTGCAGTCTATTTATTCTTAGCTTTACAGCATTGCCTTGTGTAATATTGGTGAATGGGACAACCTCGGCCAGGGAAAGGAAAATTGCTTACCGCTGATGGGATACAAGTGCTCCTGCAGTCCTCCATTGGCCATGAATTCATAAACGAGCAATTTATGACTGCCTTCTGAACAATAGCCTATCAATGGTAGAAGATATGGCGAACTTAGCCGACCCAATAATTCTACCTATCATTTGATTCAAAAATCCAATAAGACGAAAATCAAGAGACAAGTAACCCAAATGCACGCACAAAGAAAAGAATAGTTAAAGCTCAACTTCCAACATAATTTTACAACAAAAACGCTGTATATAGATTGAACCTCTGCCGTAAATTCATCTTCTCCCTGTTTTCCAGCTTGATCCATCAACTTCACCGCAACCTTCCTCCCATTGTGAAGCACGCCTCTGTACACCAATCCAAATGCACCATGTCCAATCACATTAGACTTCCCAAATCCACCAGTTGCGGAATGCAACTGCTTGAAAGTAAACACATGAATCCCTTTCTCGGTCGAAACTTGAATGTTGGAAATTTTGCTAGCCTTCTCCTCATAACCAGTCCCTTTAAAACACAAAATGACACCCGATATCAAGAAACACGAAATCGATCAAAAAAAATAAATAAAATTAACACCATAAATTATGAGCCCAAACTAAAACATGACCTCATTAACAAAAAACAATTAGGGGAAACAACATGCTCATTCTTTCATAGGGACTTTTTGCAATTGCTGCTAACACTACTTCTTTCCCTCTCTTACCAATTTTCAAATCCCACATTCTTCGGCCACAAAAGAGTATATTATTATGACACTATTCTCATTTTTACAACTGGGTTTTCAGCAATATTTGTAAATATACCAAAAAAGATCTCATTTTTACCACTAAAGCTACAATCTTTCAACAACCCCACATCATAAAAGCAGCAAAGACTCCACCTTTACTCCATACATTTCAAAATCAAGAACAAGAACACACATTCAAAGCTTTTGCAACACAAAAATAGTAAAAAGATTGAACCTTTTTGCTGGGTTTTCAACCGTTTTGAGAGCTTGTATCTGAGATAGCAATAGTAAGTAAATGCCACAATCACCGAAGCAATGGCGATTGATGCAAACACTAAAATGGTGGACAACACAACGAGCTCTTTCATCTTGTAATCGTCATCATTTTCTGATCCCATATTTTTTTTCCCACTAATTAAATCAAAGCACCATGAAAAATTATATATATACTAACACATTTTCTTCAAAGAAGGAACAGTGTTTTGTTTGTTTTTCTCTCTCTTCTCTTATTTCTCTTTCTCAGGTCTTTTGTTTTTGTCTTGTTTTGTGGCGCGGAGACCAATTCTTGCGAGTACTTGTTCTTATTTGCATCCAGGTCCTTGACTTCTTGTGATATTTCTTGAAGGACCCAAAATAATTTTATTGGATGGTAGGATCTAAAGTAAAGTTTTTATTTAATTTGGTACATTCACATTTGAATCAAATTGGTGGCATGTCGTTTGAGAAATTATTTTGTTGCATATTTTAATTTTTTGGTGGGGTAGTTTTTTCTTGAAAATTAAGATGATATCAAAAGAAAAAATAAAGAAGAGTAATGTCAATTCTTTTTCCTTAATTTTTCATGGAGAAAGAGTAAAGTTCACATTACAATACTACATGCACGTAAAGGTGTAAATTATATAGTACTCTAAGCAATTTCAACTCCTCTCTTAGACCACTACTAAAAGCAAACGTTACAAAAGTAATAAGATACTGAGAATTACTATCTGCATTCAAAATTCACTCTTTTTAACATCACTATATTCTTCTTCTTATTTCTACTCATCATCATCCTTCATTTAGTCACACTCGTTCATCCTCCTCTACTCCTGATCATCCTCTCCCTCGTTCATCAATGCGAGGGACTCGACAAAAGATCCGACGTAAACCGAGGCTGCTTTGCCTAGAATCCCCATATCCACACTCGCTCCTGTTTCCAAGTCATACGAAACTAGCGCTCCACTCTTCAGTGTTAACAAGATATCGCCGTTCTTCCTAGAACCATGAATCAAATACACATCCGCAAGCCCAACATTGAACTTCTTACTCCAAGATTTGACACCTCCACACTTGTTCAAAATCCAAACGGAACAAAAGCCTGAGCCTCGCTCGTACTGATAGATGGCAAGCGATTCTTGAATAACCACGAGTTTTGAGGAACTCTTAAACTCGTATACTAAAGGTTCTGGTAACGGAATTTCATCCAACACCTCAAGGCTAATGTCAAAAGTCATAATAATTTTTTTCTGTATTTCTTCATGTCTAACAGCCAGCCAATGCACATTCCCATTAACAAACACCGGGTGCGGTGAAAACTCCAGATTATAATGATGATGAGGAATTTCCGCATTTATAATCTCGCGCCAGCTTCTTACGCTAAGTGAATAAACCTCGACTATAGGAGGAAACCTTACATAGATGTCATCCTGCAGTTTACCATAAGCTAATTTGACAACCTTGTAATCATTACTCTCGACATCAAACCCGAATCCCAACACAGATATAAGGGAAGAACCAATGTATTGAGGTGTCCATCGGGGTAGAGGAAGCACGACTTTTCGTCTGATAATTGGATTCCAGAGTAGAATTGTGGAATAGCTCGTGAGGCAAAGCACGCCATTACAAGAACCCTTGAATTTGTAGCAGGAGTATTTTCTATCACCGCGAAAAGGGAACTCGATTGTGGTGGTGTTTCGGAGAGAAAGCTTATCTTTGTTGTCGATGTATACTGAAGAGATTTTGCTATGCTTGGTGATGTAAAAATGCATGATAGATTTGGAGATAGTAGCTGCACGTTGGGTTTGGCATGAGAAGAAATAGGGGCTTGAGATGAAAGAGTTCCATGATTTCGAGACGCATTTGAACTTGATGAGAGTTTTTGGAGGTAGCCATGTTAGGATTTTCAATATCAAGTCTTGAGGTATAAATAATTCAGACATCTTGTTTGTTTACCAATTGATCAGGAGACTTTGAATTTGGTTAACAAAAAGTCGGAGGGACTAAATTAAATTAAATATGGTATCTTGTACTAACTATTAGTATTTATAGATGAATATGAATATAGAGATATTCAGTTAACAAGGACTTAGAGTTTTAGTTTGGTTAGAGTACTATCTTAATTAGATTCTTTGTTTAGTTAGATTACCTTAGAATCCTGATTAGGATAGGATTCTGCTTGTTATGTGTATGTCTACTTCTTCTTTTTTTGATTAACTTGTTATGTGAAGCATATCAATGTAAAGAATATATATATAAACCAAAAATAATAATATTATTAACAATTTCAAGCCATATATACTTGTTGTCACTTGTTACTAATTAAGAAAATATTATGAACTAGTACCCAAGTTATTCTTTGATAATGAGAATCTTGAAGAATGAAGATAATGTAATATCTTTATTAACATAATTAACCCGTTGCACATTCCTTAATTTAAGAACCTCTTATTCTTTGATGGTATTATAACTTACTTGTTATAGCTGACCAAAAGCTTAACAAACTTTCCTTCTTATTTATTAATTGAGGGAAAGTTCATCCTGCACATTAATACACACACACACACACACATATATATATATAATTTTACCGTAACTTTTTGAATGATAATTAAATTATCAGAATTGACTTGTTATTAGATTTCTTCTTTTTTTTTTTTTGGTGGGGGAGGGGGTCGGGCTCGTTTATTAGATTACGTACATTAACACTCGTTAATGTTTGAAAAAATCTAATAAATAAGACACTTAAATGTTCTAATGTTTGTAAAACTTCGTGGGGTCTCTTCTATTATTCGGATCTTAAAGGAAGTTTTCTTAAATAGACAAAATGCCCATGGGATGGAGATGCAATTATTCATATCTTTTAAATATGAATGACTAAGTAGAGAAAGCTATTATTCACTTTAACCATGCATGCTAAGTTATATATTCACAAATATATCATAGCAATGCACCTTAATACTTTTCGCTATAAGGTATGTAGAATAATTGACTATACCACGTTTCCGTTTCAATAGGAAATTAAGATAAATATTACTTGAGTAAAGGTTAGCCTACAGTTAACATATATGTAGTTTTACATCTATCATATGTATGTGCATGTGTGTGTGTATATAACTGTATTGTTAGTTTTATACTTTTAGTCATTTATAGAACTCAAAATATGAACCAAAATTACATCAAACTCTCAGCCTCAAATTGATCCTAGGTTGCGTTTAAAAAGCTCAAATACCTCAGGAAATCCATATGGCATATGCCAGTAACAAGTAATTAACACAAAGATATTAACTGAGGTAGGACAATTTTCGAAGAAACAGAAGTTTGACGTATTACATTTTCAAGCTACTAAACTAAAGAAGATAGTCCACACAGCAGACAGAACTGTGTTCACAGGTGCAAAACATCAGATGATTTTTGTCTTGGCTATTATTTCGAAAGGTATTGATGGAGACTGAAGCTAATAGGATTCCACATAGAACCACATGCCCCCTCCCCAAGAAAACAAGAAACTAAGCCAGTAAAGAAATTGGAGAAAGGACAAAAGGAAAAGTTGTGGTCATTCTCGCACAGCAGGATTGAACGATGTCTATGTTGATTCGGGTTGTCCTCGCAATTGTAATCTGTTGTAACGGTCAGCAGCCATCGACAGAGATTGGATTGTGATAGGGAAGGATGAACCCATCTGCACATTTTCAGAACTAAAATTAGCGACAAAACTAACACATTTGTCAAAACAGTAGTTGCTACGAAAAGAAAGGCAGTAAAAACATATGTGTTAGGAAATGAAAAATTCCCATCTTGAATGTGACTAAAAGCAAATAAAAGAAAAACTTTAGAAGGGAGATATTAAGAACATTAATGGGGAGCAGCGGGTGAAATGCCACGAGACAATTGCAGAAACGTAGAAGTTCTAAAAAAAACTCAGAATCTGAGATCACAGAAGAGCTTTTCATATTGTTGATACAAGTAAAGAAATGCATGCTCTCATTTCATTACGGAATTATGAACTCTAGAATTCACTCTTGATCTAATTATAGTCTCATAAAAATGAGTGGTTCCCTCGAATATATTCCCAAACTGATATAATGCTACCGTTTATATTTAAACATCAGTGACAACCTGCAATCCAAGTACTTAATCAATGATATCAAGAAAAGATAAATTAACCTGCGAATCTCAGAGACAAGGTAAACGAGTAGAAAAGAAAGGGGTGAAACTGCGCCAGAGTCTAGGTAAAGATAGTAGAATGAGCTAGAGTCTCTCTATTGAGCTTTTCAACGTTAGCAACTATAAGTATAGAACAAGTTAGACTGATTAAACATAAACCTTTTGCATGTCTGAAATCTTTATAAAATAGCATTAATTCGCTATATAGACTTGCTAACTTTCCCAACTTCAATTTTGGGAATATGACTGATATCTGAAACTGGGTAGCTACATAGAAGGACCACAGACATTTAAAACTACTTTAATACTTCTTATTAAGGCCTGGTTTGTGCCGTCTCATTGATGTCTTTCCCAAAAATGCTTATCCACCAGTACAATTTTAACCATAGATGAAATCGAGTGCTCAAATGTTTCAACACACCTACAGGATATTTTTATAAGAAAACACATTTTAATAATATCGTCATTGGGTATTTTCACCAATGAAGTAAAAGTACATGTGAAACATGGATGAAATCCAGGTTTCTTTGAGTTATGGTGGCAATCATCATAAAATACATACCACGTTTGAAGTACGAAACTTTAAACTTATAACTAGCGAAATACTCATATCCCCTGTAAGTATTGCCAGAGAATTACAACTGTATCTCACATAATCTGAATACTCAGTTTCAAAGATGCTAAACCACTATCCAGATCATGAACATTTTCGGGCTAAATATTTTAGATCAGTATTATGACTCTGCTTAGATCAATTATTCGCAGCTGCAAATCAAACAAAAGCAGAATATACGAGCTTACCGTGCTGCAAATGTGGAAAGCGTCTACATACCCAGCGTACTTGGAACCTGCAAATAGAGCAGGAGATTTGGTTAAGAGCCAAGAAAACATCTACAACAACATATCTGTTGGGTTGGCAGTCTATGATATCAAATCTCAAGGGGTATAAAGGCTCAATCCTATATAAGCAGGGTAGAGGAGATGGAATCTCATCTCAAATACAAGGGTGCTTTATGCATACGAATGATTTATCCAGATATATCCTTTAATAATTTTTTTATAACTAAGATAAACAACTGTCAGACTCATGCACAACAGAAATTTCACAGAAAAGCATAACTTCAACTAATCACTCTAGTAAATTGTTAGTGGCCAAGAAGACGGTAAAACAAACTAATATGAATCGTATTCCACTTACTCTTTTTTAAACCAGCAGGTTTGGCAAGCAAAAGAGCATTTACAAAAGCACCAATATTTTCCCTTAAAGCCTCCTCCGTAAAGCTCACCTGCAAGAGGGCAGTTAAGAACAAGAATTACAACAAAAGAAACCGCAATAAAAACTGGAACCAGCACACAGCAGCATGTACAGAAATAACTATACCTTGCCAAGTCCTACATGAACAATTGCAGTTTTATCTTTCTTGAAAAGAACACCTTTCTCCTTTGCTTCTTTGACAGTCTTAGACATATCATTAGTCACCGTACCTTTCTGCAGTTTATGATGTTTTTGAGACAATATTCCCACGTATGAAGGTTATAAACCAATAAGATGTTGAGCTATCTTACCTTTGGATCCGGCATTAATTGTTTAAGGTTTCTTGATAACTGCATAAGAAACAGTAACAAGGGTCAGCTAGAAAAATAAGAATAATAATAACAATAAATAAATAAATAAAGATATACACATATATATATAAGATAATAGCACCAATAGGAAATTCAGAATTTACAAAACCTTTTTCACATGTTCCATCATAGATGGAGTAGAAATACATTTGTCAAAATCTATCTTCAGTTGCCCTGCATGCAATCCAATCGATCTGTTCAATAAGCTGAATAAAACAGTATCTAGAGCACGTAGTATGCAAAAATTCTAGAAGCTATTAATGATATATTATTTTCTGCTATACACCTTATAAATATAAGAAAAAACTTAAGGCGAAATCTTTTTAGCAAAAGACCATGTTTTTAACTTTCAAGAGAACAAAATCGCAAGAAGCATCTCATATCCCTCCCATAAAATAGATGCCATAAAGTCAGAGAATGATCAAAGCAAAGGCATGAGTTTTCTACTGCCAGTTGATCCAATTAATGGTTTTGGAAATATTATTGAGCCAATTACATAAAATATGTTCTTACATTAAAACCTATCCTTAGACGTTCTATCCAGAAGTTCCATCGGGAGGGATTACTTTGTAAAATGTACAATGAACGAACCCCTCACGTCAAATATAACGCAGTTTCTTTTAAAAGACGAGTGTGACTTGCAGCATGAATAATGCATATACATATATATGTGAAAAACTAAAATTATCTATACTTTTAACAAGAAATTTAATTCATCACCAGTCTGGATATTCTCCACCAGCTCTGGGCCACCAACAACATCTGCCCCCGCATCTCGTGCCTCATCTGCCGCGGCTCCTTCCGCGAATACAGCAACACGGTACGTCTGATACGGATTCCATTTATTAGGGAAAGTAATGATGAGCACAGATATGGTGCCTCAACTTGTAACTAACCTAACCAAATTATACCTTACCAAAACCGTGAGGGAAGCGCACGAAACCACTAAGCTTCTGCATTTTAACAAGAATAAAAAAGGGTTAAAAATAAATTCTCTTCAAGTGTGATATGTCAATTACTTTCAGCACTACTAGATCTCGTACAACAGCCATGTTACTAATATATCGGGTTAGAAAGCAAGATCATAAACTTTTCGACGTTAATTTTGGAGAAAATAAAAGAAAATAATGCTTATGCAAAAATATAACTTGGCAAAGAAAACTGTCTTGTATATTATTATATGCTACTAAAAACATAAAAACATGCTCCCATGTGTCAGGGACAGATTTAACTGAATTTCCCAGGAAATAAAAAGAGCAGAAAAACAACCAGGTAGCTCTTCTACAATCTTCAGTCTACCTATCCACCGAAGCAAGATCTTGCTAAACCATGTCATCTCTTCAGATCACTGTTATGATTATGAGGTAAGGCAAGAAATTACTCTGAAACTCTAAATCAGACCACCTCAGACACAAAATACTACGATTACCATCAGATCTCTAACAGAAGCAGATATGCCTGAAAGCAACTGCTCCTTTTAGATATATCTTCATTGTTTACTAAGATATAATACCAAATTATGTAAACTGAGATGGAACTATAACCAGTAAAACAGACAAGTCCAGGTACGACTACAGAATATTAGGAAGTCATTATGTACTTTTGAAAACAAGTACCACAAAACAGATATAAAGTTTTCAAGATCAAAGTCGTTACAACTTAGCTTGGTCAAACAAGCTAAGTTCGACTTCATAATATTCCATGACCTTGACATGAGGGTTTACTCCCATTGTCCAAGTTAGCTTGTTTAGCATAGACAAGTTCACTACATTGCATTTTCTTCCTATTTCTTCCCATAATATTGACTAGCTAGCACAAACTTGAACTTGAATGTGACTTCACAACCAAAACCATCCAGGGAGAAAAATATAATACTTTGTACCATGTAAGCAGAGTTCTCAGAAGGAGTCTACCATAGCTCTTAGAAACCCTTAATAGTTAAAACTAATCAATCATGAATGAGAAGTCCCTAAATAGCCCAAAAAGAAGAAGAAAGAGACCCAATAATATGTGACGCTACACGCTACTAAGTGAACAAGCACCTCGTAAGTTTCCTTTTAAGTAAGGTGGCAATAGAACTCCAAATTATCTCTATTTAGAAAAGTAAGACAAATGTTTAGAATAAGGAGTACCAAAAAAGACTTAGATGGAGATCATTTGGAGCAATAAAAGACGAAATGAAGAGCTTGTTTTGATTCTACATGTGTGGAGGAAGAAAATCATGTGTTTGAATCTACATGATTCTCATTTGGTTCATTTAGCCTATTCCAATTAATTGAGATTAAAGGCATGGTTGTGAATTTGTTTCTCTGTAATGGAAATTAAACATAATAAGGCTCGTGTAATGGAAGTTCCACACGTTATATACAACACTTGATATAACGAACGGGCCATTCATCTTTCTAGCAAAAAGAATTCGTATCTCCTAGACAGCAACAATGCATCATCTTCATAATAGGAAGCGAGATGAGAGCAAAGCACATACCAGATCAGTTCGTCGCAAGTCAGGGGTCATTCTCACATGAGCTTCCAAAGTTTCATCAACTGTAGCCCTTGCACCAGCCTGTACAATTACTAAAACGACAACATATGAATTGCAATTACTATCAACAACAAGTTAGTGAAGGATATGGGACCAGACAATTTATGAAGTAGACATGAACAAAGAAAAGAAATGGAATGAGCAAGGAATAATAAGCAACTAACATGGGTAGAATTAAACTAGAACAATAGAGGTTTGTGCAACTACCATATGCATAAAGAATTATTGTCTCTATAGAGTCTACCAAACTGAGAGTTTGTGAAAAGACCAGGGATCTTTATCTTTACATGGGAATACTTAGGTAGAAGCAATAACTGAGGCAATCCAACTTGCATATACTTCTTTTGTAACTCGAAGATACGTTGCATGAAATGAATTTATCAATTACCCCAGCTCACGTAATTCACTTCATTTTCTGGCGCACACAGCTCAAAAGCAATCCAGTTTAAAATGAAACAGATCCATCATCAACCTTTTTTCTTTCTTTTTGACTATGCAGACATTTGCTTACCCATCATGTACATAAGCTCTACCAAACGTGTACTTGTTAAACTATTACTACTACGCTGTTTGTTCAAGCTATGCATATATGACTTTGTTACAATGCTCTTGCCTGCACATTTCTGTTAATGTGGGATAACAGTCTAAAAAGGATTTGTGTCCGGACTTCCTAAGGTTATAGTCACTGCTTTCAAAATCAATATATGCACTTTGTAAATATTTTGTCATAGCCTACTTCATATTCAACTTGAAAAGCTACATTCGTTAGTGAAACATTTATTTCTATGTGTTGAAGAACCTAAGTAGTCCAATAACTTTAGTACTATATACTTTTTCAAGCAATTTCACAAAATAACTTTTCCATCAAATAAACCCAACACAACAAGCAAAGAAATGGATCAAAAACAAAGGACACATATTAGCTCATATATTCAAAACACTATCACTGCTACCACTCCTCGTACAACTTGACAATAACTAACTATCAAATCAAGCTAAATTGTTGATACATCACTTGGGTGCTATCCTTGGGCATACTATATCAACTTCTAATTTCTACTATTCTAATAAAAACCGACACAATACGAAAGCAAAAGAACCGACCTTTACGAGGCGAATGGCTTCCTTGAGATCATAAACCACCTTGCTCTTCTTCTTCTTCTTCTTCTCCTGATCACCAGCATTCTCCTCTGCCTTAATCATCCGCGGCAACGGTAAATTGGCGTCCTCCTCTTGCTTCCCGTACCTCAAGACCCCTCTCTCCCTCATCGCCCTCCACTCCCTCTGCAACTCCTCCTCATTCCTCCTCTCCTCCACCCGATCCTCCGGCAGCGGAGCGACGCGACTCGGATACGAAACGGACGATGACGACGAAGAGGATGAAGAGTCCTTCATGTACCGCATTTCGTCGCGGGTAAACGGCCGCGAATCGGAGCTCACGAAGTCCCATTCGTCGAGCAGCGTCGTTGATGATTGTTGTTCGGATTTAGGTTTTGGTTGATAAGAAACGGGCTGGATTGGGAGGGGGTTACGGGAATTAGGGCTGGATTGTTCGGGCGGCGAATCGGTGGTTTCCGATGAGAATTTGCGGCGGAGGAGATAGGAGAAGTGGCGGTGGAGATTTGGATCGGAGGTGCAGTGGCGGCGGTTTTGAGAGAGGAAGTTTTTGAAGGCCGCCATTGTTTTGTGAGAGTTGAGCTTTTGTTGAAGTGAGAGAGAGTGTGTGTTGTGTTGTGTTGGGGTTTTAGGAGAAGAGTCAAGCAAACAGGGTTTGGATTCTTTTTTGCGATTGGTATATGGCTAAAGTCTTGAATCCTTTATTAATTAATAATACAAATTACTCGATATCGAGTTTGTCGACCTCAACTTAAATTTCGGTTTCGATGTATATTTTGATCTACTAAGTATTAGAAATATTTCGGAAGCGTTGCTACATGTCTCCCAAACTTCGTAAGAAGTACTAAATATTAGAAAACTTTTGTAACTTTTCGGCAGCGTTGCTAAATGTTTCCCAAACTTCGTAAAAATTGTAGTTGTAATGAAATTGAAAACTAATGCTAAATTCCGTTTCGACCAAGTTAAAAAACAGAAACGTTTCGATAGTTTTTTAAGGAGATGCATGAAAATTGCGATCCACGTTTGTCGAGAAAAACTGACGAATGAGAATTTGGAAATGAGTTTCTTTTAGTTTGATCTTTCAAAAGAAATTATCATCTGAAATACAAATCGGTACAAGGCCGTAACTCTTTACTTAATTTTAGTGAGTAAATTCATGGATCAAAGTTTCATTTCCATGTTATATATTGATAACTTTTTGCTATGTTTTAAAAAGTTTTCAGTAAATTTCGGAAAATTCATAAAAGCTGTTGGAAAAAAGACAAAAAATTCTTGTATGTTTCGTTTCCATAGAGTCAAAAATGGATGAGATTCAATATTTTTCGAGAAAAAGAAATAAAATTTTAATCTATGAGTAAATTGCAGAAACTACTTTCCTTTGATTTCTAATTGATATATATTCTGTGTAATTTTTATCAAAATTTATGACCTCATATTTAGTCACGTGGTTTATCAACTCTACTGCTCCAAGTGGGTCTTTAAGTAATGAAATTGATAGCAAAAAACGATTTTCTACGGTAATTACTTTTTGTATATCTTACCAGCTGCAAAAGGGGATGACGCGAGCATATGGAGTTGTTAAAAGATTAACACTTGGATTTTTCCCTGAATGAATATATAATATATTTCGAACTTCTCTCTACATAATCCACAAGATCGACAGTTCACAAAGGCGAAAAATGAACAAGTATATTCCATGGGAAAGAAGGCAAAAACTTCTAAATCCATTACACAGTTCCCAAATTACAATTTGTCACTACTCACTAGCAACTGTGGTCTATAAGTTCTCAAAAAGGACACAACCTAAACATAACTGTAGTCGCCCAGAAGTAATTCACGCATGTCATCCGGTGTAAGGAAAGTTGTTCCTCCAAGTATTAGCTCAATATCAGGCCTACTGCTCCCAGTTAATGCCTCCTGCGCTTCCCGTACCTTGAAATGCAACACAAAAACGTCTGTCGTGAGTGCTAATAGTACCAGGAAAGCAGCAATTCATGATTTATTTGTTCATTGCTCCTTGTCATCGAACAAAATATATTATAGCAGTGTTATATTAGTGACAATAGCATTTAGTTAACAATCATCAGATGATTCTACTTAAAATCGATATCGCTTCCAATTTGAATCAGGAAGAAGCATGATTCTGATAGCCGAAGAAATTACAGAGCATTGGTGGATAAAGTCGAGCTAGAAACCAGAAATTTCAGTGAAATAGAAGAGTGAAGATTTTAAACTACTAAAATGAGATCAAAGAAAGCAAACCTCAACTCCATTGATGCCCCCAATCACAAAAACCAGAATAACATTCTGCTCGGCAAGACTTGGTTTAGCCTGCAGGATGGGATAAAAATATTATACCACTCCCAAAAAATTACCAGAAGAAAGAGAAAAGTGGAAGTTTGACTAAAAGATACCTGTCCAAGGCCAAATCTTCCAAACCCACTTTTGAATAGACGTCCAACAGTAGAAGAATGGTACTCCAACCCAGGTATGTCATGCTTATCCAGTACACTCGTTAAAAGTTTATAGAGAAACCCTTTTCTTGAGTAAGGGTCATCATTATGCTTAACATCTGATATTGGTGTAATTCTCTTCATAGCTGATAACTTGTGAAGGAATTTGAAAAGATTATCCACCCTGTCGCGTAGCTCTAGCTTAAACTGCATGTCGCCATAAACTTGATCTTTGCTCGTTTCTTTATCACCCTCGTCAATGTCATCATCATCACCCCACTTACCCCACTGATCATCATCAAAATCAACTCCATCCAATTGATCAGAAGGATTTTCCTTCTTTTCATCAAACTTTGTCTTGTTCAAGTTGGTTTCGAGCTCTTCTGATAAACCTTGGAGAAACTTTAGTTTGGCAATAGCTGGATTCTCAAGAATTGCATCCACAATAGCTTCTTTCATGAAATGCTCCTCTTGCCAGGAAAATGGACCAGCAGAACCAGAGGTCGGGAAATTCTCACCGGCCAATATATACCCAATAACTGTCAGAAGCAAAGCATCTTGAAGAGTAAACAGAGCTTCCAATTTCTCCTTTTTGTTTTGCATTTGCACTTGAGAACCCATTATAGCACTTTTATTTACCAAATCAGTAATTTGAGCAGCAAGGCTTTGGGTCGTGTCTCCAGCATTCACATGCAATATCTTCTCAGCACTACTAAATGCATCCCACCTGGCCGAATGGAGTTCGTCTAAAGCATGTAATGCAGCAGCTGCTAACTGAATGATTCCTTTGTTTTTGATCAAAGACGTTTGCCTTTTGGCCAGTGCCTTAACCAGAGGCTCTAATTGCGACTTGGCAAAACCAGGACGAATTTTTGCATCCAAAGATATATTTTCTCGACGTATAATTTCTTGAAGCCATTTCTTGATTAGCATGCCCCCGTCTTTTGTCTTGCGGTCAAGCATTGCTTCAAGGTATGGTGCTCCACGAAAATTATCAGTAGAGACAAAGGATCCATCCAGAAGCTCACCCTCAGTCTGTTGAAAGGAACTTCCATCATTCACTTTCTTGCTGAGTTCTATCAAATCGACAATTTTAGCATCTGAGTCGCTAGTATTCCACCCATGTAAAAATGCCTCCACACTTTCCAAAAGCCGAACAGTTGAGTCTTCCTTCCTAATAATCTTTTCAAGTGGAATCTGTGCATCAAGACGAGATCGTTCTAATTTAACAAGGCCATTTTTCAATTGACTTTGGGATCCCCTCATCTGACTGGAGGATGTTGTGCGTTGTTTACGTGGCAGAGATGTAAAAATCCGATCCACAAGTGAATCCCCATGGCAGCATGGAGTGAGAAGATCAAGTGTACGGTCAATGAGCAGTAGTCCTGCTGATCTTTTACGCCGACCAACATCATAAAGACTAGACATGTCTGTCAAAAGCTTGCCTACATTTTTTGACAAATCACCCATTGAAAATATTTCAAGTTTCAGATCCATCTGCATGTTTTGAATAACAAATACAGCATCATGAAAGCGATAGTAGGCATTTCAGTGTAAGAAAGTTCAGGAGCTCTAGACTAGTTAAGAAAAGATATGTAATTTTCAATAAAGAAATAAAGACATATCCAATGCACAGAATGAAAATCATGTTCAGCCAAGAATGAAAACTTCTTCAGGATAATGCTTCTAATTTTAAGGCCGCTAAGCAGTAAAGTAACAGATATCAGGATTAGAGAAATTCATTTAAGCTGGTGCAAGCAGCATCAGAATCACGACACTCTAACCCAGTACATTTTAAGATAATTTTCAATATAAGAAATACAGACAGACGTCCAATGCACAGAATGAAAATCATGTTCAGCCAAGAATCAAAAACTTCTTCGGTGATAATGCTACGAATGTTAAGGCCGCTAAGCAGTAAGATAACAGTTGCCAGGATGTAGAGAAATTCTATAAGCTGGTGCAACTAGCATCAGAATCACGACACTCTAACCAGTACATTTCAAGATGTGGCATGCTCAGATATTAAAAGATCTCTATATTACCACTATCTAGATTCTAGAATCTCTTATCTCTGTACTTCGTGTCAGTAGTAGGATTCTACTTTTCATCAAAATAGAGTTTAGGAAGCATACTACCAAAGTTCAAAAGATCGTCTGAAATAGTAAGTATGGAAATAAGTAACCAACAGACTGGCTTCACTCACAAAAAAAAAAAAAAAAAAAAAAAAAAAAACTACACACAAAAAAGTTGTCACCTTTAAGGCCAAATGATAGAGAAATTGAGCTGTGACAGTTGCCCCTGGACTGACATTCTCATAATCATCAGGTCTCCCAGTACTTAAAGGAGGCAATCCAGAGCTTATAGAGTACTCATGTTCGGTAGATAAACATGTTTCAGCGACCGATCCTTCTGAAGGTAAGACAAAGACTCTGGATGAGAAAGGACAGAGAATGAGAGGAAAGTGATGCACAGTAACCGTCAGCTTTCGTCCTACATCTTCAGAGTAGCTCGGGGGGTCATCCCTCTGTGGAACTTTCACACTTGAAATGTCATTAAATCCAGAGTCATCATTTTCCATGGAAGTTAGCTCTGACCATCCTTCATTTTCCAGGACAGTGCTTTCTGTGAGCTCACTGGTTCGAGACAAACTGAGATCTTTCTCTCGTTTCCTAACAAGCTCCTCATAATCTTGGGTAAGCAAAGATTCATATTCTTGAAAAGCATCTGGGCCCAGGGGAGAATCAGGATATGCTGAGTGAGACACCTGCATTACGTAAAATGCGTATCAACAAAGAGCTTTGGAGTAATGACTTAAAGAAACGACAATGCCAAAAGCAATATAGTCAAAACTTCAAAATATTTGCAGACAGAAAAGAAAATGTAACAGTGGATACAAGGAGTCGGCTTGAATGTAGAGACTATTATGTTTTGGCAATCGGTTCCTAACTGCAATGCTAGACCATCTCAATTTATTCGTTAATCAATATTCTCATAATCAATTCAATAACTGATAATCTCTATCACCATACGGGTTACCAGTTTATACAGGAGAAAGGTCATCTAATAGTACAGTCCTCAATATCGATGTACAAAACAAAAGATGTGAATTCTATAGGTGATATATCAATAGAAACCCATAAGAAAAAAATAAATGAAACATCTTCACTCATGCTGCAGGCAAGGATGACACAGAAGAGATATTATGAGGGTTAGAACCCCAATAAAGGGGGTGGACTAGGCGCTCATGCTAATATAAGTATCTCACATAGCCAGGTAATTTCAAGACACCTATTTTTAAGAGAATAAAGTAACAAACTTGAGCCATCAGTGAAAAGTGCAAGAATGTCTGTAAAAATGGTCTGAAGCCAATGGCAACTCATTTTGCAGAAAACATGGAGCATCAGATATAAAAGAGGAAACTTTGATTTCACGCAGGTGTGTGCTCATAACTTGGATGTATTAAAAGGTGCGGCACTGGAGACTCTTCCAAGAGACCTGACAACATAATCAAGAATATGCCAGTTGATAGCACAAGGCTTCTAAACTTTAGATTGACAACTTAGACTGTCCTCAAGTGAGAGATTCCTCACCCAAAAGAAGTATTAAACAACAGAAACCTATCCTAAGATATCATGTATAATAAAACCAAGTAGACATGCCCATACCTCAGTCTCCGCTATATGAGGACAGACATCACATTATAGCCAACATTTTTTTCCTAACTCAACAGACCGACCTCACTGTGCATCCCAACTCACAATCTCTACCAGCCAAAGAATACAAAGTGAAGAAGTACCAGGCAAGCTCTTCACCTAACGAAAAAGTTCCATTGAACTTTTTACTACAACAACTTAATCCTTGTGCCAGGAATATTAATAGTAGTTCATAACCTATCAAACTACTTGAGCAGATTGAATATCCCACCGGAGCCATTTTCTCAAGAAACAACTTATGTTCTACTTGAATGCAGCCAGAGTTGTCTAATTTACATGTTTCCAGCCTAACCATCCTATAAGAGATAGGAGGGAAGCCTTTTAGATTATCATACCATAATCCCATCATTAATATTCACATTTAACCTATATTTGCTGCATATACATCAATAGCCAATCTATTATAACTGTCAAAGGATTAAGTACAAACTAAATTACAAACTTACATCCATCAGTGAAATACTAGAAATTGGAAGAATAGCCAACATCTTATCCCAGGTAAATCCAAAACCACTCATGCTTCACGTAACACATCCCTGTGGACGTACTAATAAAGATATCCAGAACAGCATGCATCCACGCACCTTGCGTCTTCATTTGTCCAGAAGAATCTTACAGGCCATACAATGGATATCATGGACTTTTGCTTAACATCCATCCATCAAGGGAACTGCCGAGAGTCCCAATGATAATCACAAAAACCAATAGAATTTCCAATTTTTAGCTGAAAACGCGATTTCATCATCAACAAGAGGGACCAGGGCCAAGATATAGCATTTCAGATCATAAAACATGTGTAATGCTCGATATGAATGACAAATTCTGATTATTCTAAGGTCCCCAACAGAAAGAGAGAACAGTTTAGTACAAGTTTAATCTCACAGCTCATGAATGCACAATTCATCTTTGGTTTTGCTTTTATTTCAATAGTTTCTCAATCGAACTTACAAAGTGTCCATTGGGTTTGTTCACCTATACCTTAGTACCGGGCCTCATCAAAAAAATACGAGCTTCTTAAATCCAAGCCCCACAAAGCAAACTACTCGACTACAACAGAAAAATGGGGGGAGTGGGGAATCATTTCATATGAAAGCAGAAATACTTTCAAGAAAGTAAAGCTAGCAGCAAAAACCGAAATCAATCAACTACCTCAGAGATGGCCGTATATATAGCACACTGGACAACATTTCGAAGAGTCGTCAGGCAACGCAAAACATATCGATGCGCATCACTCAGAAGGCGCGACGTAATCACCACAATCTTCTTCACACCCTACACAACAGTTGGTAAAAACAATTAATTACATAAATAACATCACACAATGTGAGAATTTGCCAGCCCAGTCCCTCACCCTATCAATCGACGACACGTTGTTCTCCAAGCTGCAAACGGCTACCGCGCCGAGCTCCATAAGCAAAGGGAATGCACCAATGAACTGGAAACTCTCCGTAGTTCCAGCATCCAAGTACACAATTGAATCTTTAATGTCATCAGATATCTGATAATAAACACCACCGAAACAAGATCTCAGATTTAGCTTAACAAATTCACCTTAAAATCACTCAAAAATGAATAAATGCATCTTACTTACTTGTCTGATTGAATCTAGGCAACATTTGATCACATCAACCGTCGCCATGTTCGATTCTTTTCACTACCAACAGTAAAAACAACAACAACAAAATCACAAACGAAGAAAATGACGTAATCGAATAATCAGCCAACAGTAACACGAAATTAAAACGAAACAATGAGAAATGGAATTGAACGAAGAAGCTAGCTAGCTAGGGTTTAAGAGGATTATATCAAATCAAACACCAAATTTTTGAAGAATCATTTGATCAAAGGACTGTTGTAGATTCAATTGGCGATTGAATTTTGTTTTAATTTGCTATTTTGAGGATTTTCGATTTTAATGTAAAATATTTAGTTGCTAGGATATTTAATTAGTGTTTGCAAACTCTTCTTAAAAAGCAGAAATAATTTTTTTTACGAATAACAACTCAATACATGAAACATATAATAATTTTTTTTACGAATAACAACTCAATACATGAAACATATAAGACCTTGTAGTAGTCAACAAAACCAAATACAAATAAGTCTTGCCTAAGCCTGAGGACTATCAATGAAGATCATATACTTTTCCTTTGGAACTATAAAATTATAGGTCAAGGTTACTTTTCACCACTATCTATTTGTAATGTTCATTCATTTTCTACTGTATAGTTCTAAAACACTATTTTATGAATTACAAGACCTATTTTCTACTATAGAGAAATTGGAAAGAGTGTAAATTTTAGTGTCTTAAAAGGTGTCGGAGTAGGTATTGACGTGACACAAAATAATGACAAGAGTGATACTTTTTGGGTGCTTTTACATTAGGGTTATTAAACCCGGACCGGCCCGGCCGGACCGCGAACCGGCCGCGGAGCCGGTCCGGAAACACCCATCCAACCGTTTTTTATTTTACTGGGTCGAACCGGCGTTTTAACCGGTTCAACCGGGTTCAACCGGTGAACCGGACCGGTGCTCGACCCGTTCAGGATTTTTTTTAAAAAAAAAAGTTTGTAAATTACTTTTCAGCCCCCAAAATTATTTTAGCCCTAGCAAAACACCCCATATAAAAAGTTTGTAAATTACTTTTCAGCCCCCAAAATTATTTTAGCCCTAGCAAAACACCCCATATCGCACAACGCAGCCAAAAAAAGACCCACCCGCGCTCCACCCCGCTCGCCCCACCCCCACCCGCCGCCCCCGCTGGGCTCGGCGCCTCCGTCGCCGTCGGATCGCCGTCGGATCGCCGCCCGATATCTTCTGTAAGTTATAATTTTGCCCAATCGCCCCACCCCCAATCAATCGCCCCACTCCAAAAAACTATGCCCGTGTGAGAAGGAGGAGGAGGAGGAGAAGCGGTGAAGGAGAAGAAGAAGGTGGAGGCGGAGGAGGAGAAGCGGCGGTGAGAAGGAGGAGGAGAAGAAGAAGAAGGAGGAGGAGGAGGAGAAGCGGTGGTGAGAAGAAGAAGAAGAAGAAGAAGAAGAAGGAGAAGGAGAAGGAGAAGGAGAAGGAGAAGAAGAAGAAGAAGAAGAAGCGGCAGCGGCGGTGGTGGTTTTTTTTTTTTTTTTTTTTTTTAATAATTAAAATATATATAACCGGTTCGAACCAGTGGTTAAACCGGTTAAACCGGTTAAACCGTGAACCGGTGCCTTACCGGTTTAAGGCCCCGGTCCGGTTCTAAAAACACTGTTTTACATTGTGCCCCTAACCGCCAATCTGTTCTTTCTAATCTTTAAAATCAATTCCAAACACATATTTTGTTATATAACTTTATCATGTTTAGGAAACTATATCTCCAAAAGAACTACAACTAAACTTAGTGGGGGCTCTCTAAAAATATGATGCACCGTTCACTCTAGACTATATATTTTCTATGAAATTAAACACATCAAAGCCCTAAAAAATAGAAAGGCTAGGGCAGATTTTGTATAGACGATTTGCATGAAATGAAAGAACAAATATACAAAGAGCAACAAATGTAATAGAAATAGATTTCATTAATAGCACACATGCACTGCGATTTACATATACAGAAAACACAAGTAGCCAACTTAAATTATTCATAAAAAACTAAAATAAAATAAAAAAACCTAAACCAAATGAACCCGGAAAAAGTACTAATTGACATATATGAATGATTTTGATCATTCATCATTGGAACTAAAGAAGCAGCTTAGCAAGCACCACCCCCACCACCTCCACCACCGCAACCGCCACCGCCCCCACCGCAACCACCACCTCCACCGTGATGACCACCGTGGTGACCACCCCCACCACCAACGTCGACACTATAAAAGCCACCAGCAGCACCACCTACAGAGCTATATGTACTGCCACCACCACCTAAGCCACGGCCTTTACCACCATTCTTTTTCTTCTTTGGTTCTTCGCGCCCGCACACGAATATGATAGTCGGCAAAACGGAGAGAGCAACCAAGGCCATGCAAATGAAGAATGGATTAATGCCATAGCCAACCATAAACCCCCTTGCACCTTCAACTATAGGGCCGCTTGTAGCATATAATAGTGCCCTACCCATGTTTTCTTGAGGAATAGTATCTAAGTAGCACGCCTATATATATATATATATATGCAATTTGAAGATGATCTTGCATGTGATGTAGTATGCACTAATGTATATCCTATATGACATATAGTTTCTTCAATTAATTATCAACATTTCTAATATTTTGACCATGTTATCCGTATTAAGTATGTAGGGGGACCAAGTTTTGAATGATTTGGGTCTACTTTGGATTATTAGTGCCTTATTTAGGTTTTTAAACTTTGTGACTATCAGTTTTTCATATAATTTAATATACGTTGTCGATAAGTTGGAAATTTTGGTGCAACGATTATATTATTACTCTCTAATTTGCTAAGCGAACACTATAAGAATTAACTGCCTAAATCCCCTTGCATGCTATATTTCATTAACTAACTATTACTGAATTATATCATTAATACACAATCTTTTTGTTTAACCCAATAAAATATCGTATTAAGGACTGATTGTGAATTAATAGTAAAGATATTGGGTGAGCCATTTCTTAATAACCATGTCTATACTCTATATATTTCATTTGTGCTAAACTGTGCATCAATTTTTGAGTTACAGCAAGATTTACAAAAATCTTATCTTATTTATTGCGTGAAAATAATATACGGTTGTTAACTACTAGGAATAAAAATGTTACTAGACTTCCTATAGTTGGAGTGGTTGTACAGTAAGGCTTTTAAATTGCAACATAGCATATAATCGTCATTTGAGAGCGACGACTGTAAGTAATATACTTAATTAAAGTACGTATAAAAATAGAATCCTAACAATTACGCACATTTTAAGAAGATCACGAGTCTCGTATATATGTCAACTTCATACCACTATTATTTGTTGAATGTTATAAATTTACAGTTCATCTGTTGGTCTCTCTAATAAAAGCTATCGAACATCATGCGAAAAGAAAGAAAGAAAACAAACAAATGTGTTATTTGTATGTATTCAGTATTGAATTTGATGATATCGTTTCTAAATCATTTAAGGTAGAGAGTACATCATTTTAAGTTTTGCATCAATAATTGAAAACTTATACCACATTACCACTTATAAAATGTTAAAGTTGATATTCAAGCAGAAATGGCACTGAACCAATTAAAATTCCAACCATTACGAGTAAATGTACCAATATAGGAAACTTGATTTAATTAAAAGGTCTTTGGCATGTATTAAAGTTCTACGTTATGTCAATTTGGAATAAATATTTACTAGATAGATTTTTCTATTATAGGAGCGTTTGTACTTTGTAACAATATTTTGTTTGCGAGCTACTGAAATTGCAGATAATTAGCCACAATTTAATTATGACGGCCACTGGTCTCTCTCAACTATAGTCATCAAGTCAATTCGACTGTAAGATCATGAAGATAATCTCCACCAATCGTTTCTCATTGTCTAACATTTATTGATTAGTTGGAATGTATCTCTAATAATTTAATATAATATTACACAAAGTAATTAAATCAGAATTATATATCCACCTATTTTATGTTAAGGTTGGCTAAGCACTACAACATCTAATACTCATTTTTCTTGTTGTAGTAGCGGTCGTGTTATATAATTTGACCCATGCAAAGGGCCATACGTACGGGCTTTTAATGCGATCGACGAGGGTTATTGCCTTAGGTCAAGTTTTCTAATTAGTTATAAGATATGAGTTTCAAAAAGGAATTAACAACAATTTCTTTTAAGTTATAAAATAAAACAGCCTTGGAGCTCGTCTTGAATTGTGAATTGAAAGGGACCGGTTCTTATTTCCACAAAAGAAAATGACCAAGAAATGTATAAAAGGTAATATTTTGAATTAATAAAAGAGAAAGTTCGCTTTTCACCATAGATAGGCACAAGTTGATCTGCAGTGCTATAGTTTTACTTTATATTTAATACATTTCTGATAAATAACAGAATAAAAAACACTATACAATAGATATATTTGATTTGTGTTTTTTTATCAACTTTTCGTCAAGTTATTTCCTTTACAGTACATATGAATAAATGATTTGGTATATAAAACAATTATATTTTTTGTAATCATAAGAAATTAGTCAGTGTTCATGAAAAGAATAATTAAAAAGTTGATGTCGCTAATACAGAAAACGAATTTACGTGCCCTGTGACTAGATCAGTGTCTGATCTTGTGTAGATAATTTTCATGATAGTCGGCAAAATAGACAATGGTGTGGGAAATTTCAAATAAGTAAATCATAATATAAGTAAGAATCATTATATATAATTAAGCATTCATCACTAAGAGGTTCCAATTTAGAAAACACAGGTAAGCTAACAACTTTAACCAAATGAACTGGAAGAAATAAAAAGATTACTAGTCTTAAATAAAAGACTAATTAGCAACTAACGCCGCCAACAGCCCCCCCGGCCATAGTAGCACTAGTGTAGGCAGCAAAAGAGCCACCAACAATATCGACCGTACTACTGGTTAGGACACGACCACCACCCATATTGACCGATTTGGTAAGGACACGACCACCACCAACATCGACAGTATTGGTATGGACACGACCACCACCAATATTGACCGATTTAGTAAGGATACGACCACCACCAACATCGACAGTATTGGTAAAGACACCACCACTTACAAAGCTATAGGTACCACCACCACTACCACCTATGCCACCTTTATCGTCGCTCTTTTTATTTGTAGGTTCATCGGTGTAGTCATTCTTTTTCTTCGTAGGTTCACCTGCATCGTCATTCTTTCTCTTCGTAGGTTCACCTGTATTGAATATTATCCAAAATTATAATTTAGAAAATAAACTGAAAATTGAACCTAAATTTTTAAATTTTCGGGATAGCATAAATAGCAATAAGTTCACCTAAAGTCGCCCCGGGCTGGAGCTCAGACAAGCCTTCTACCTTGATCCGCCCATGACCACCACCAACGTCGATAGTATCAATAACGACACGACCACCACCACTTACAAAGGGATAAGTACCACCACCACCACCTACGCCTCCTATGTCGCCATTCCTTTTCTTCATAGGTTCACATGTATTGTCATTCTTTTTCTCGGTAGGTTCTTTACGACCACACACGATTATGATATTCAGCAAAATGGTGACTGAAATCATCAAGACCATGCCGATCAAGAATAGGTCGTCATAGCCAAGTCCAACCATGAAGCTCCCTCCATCTTCAACTGTAGGGCCGCATGCAGCAGCATCTAATAGTGCCCTAGCCATGTTTTCTTGAGGGATAATATCTTAAGTCGCACACCTATGTATGCAATATATTTGATGTCTGAAGTTGATTGTGATGAACCAATATATTTTTCCAACATATAGTTTTTTTCTAGTGTTATTAACTTGTCTAATATATTGATCATGTTATCCGCATTAATTATGTAGGGGACCAAGTTTGAAATGTTGGGTTCCCCGTGTCTAGCTATTTTGGACGACTTATTGACTTATTTAGGTTTTTAAATCTTGTCACGGTAATTTTGTTATATCATTAAAATGAGACTGTCTGTGTAAGAGTCATATTTTTAGACGCTCTACATTACTAAGCGAACAGTATAATAATTAACTAAATCTTCTTATATGCTATTGTTAATTAATTCACTATTGGTGAATTATAGATTAACTAATTAAATTCTATATCACTAATACACAATTTTTTTCTTTAAACCCAATTAAAATATTTTGTATGAAGGACTGATTGTGGAGCATGGAATATTGAATTGTGTCTCGTTTCTTAATTCGCAGGTTTTAAATTACAGAGCCTTAAAAACCGAGTATTGTATTTCGTTTGTGCTAGCTGACGTGTGACTCAATCTTTTTTTTTTTTTTTTTTATAAATTACATATGTTTATCTAATGTATGTGAAAATAATATACGAGTAGTAAACCACTTGGAATAAAAACGCGTGTTACTAGACTTCCTATAATTGGTGGGTTTGTACTAAAGCTTCAAAATTGCGACTTAGCACAGAAACATTCAGCGCGACGACTATTTGTAACTTAATTGAAGTGCACAAAAATAGAATCCTATTAATTCACCCACATTTATTACGATAAAGAAAGAAAACAAACAAATGTCTTATTTTGTTAGTATTCAGTATTAAATTTGACATCGTTTCTAGATCATTTAAGGTAGAGAGTACATCATAGTGTAATAATAGAAAACTTGTACCAATAATAAAATGTTGACGTTGATATTCCAGCAGAAATGGTACTGAAACATATAGAATTTCAAGCAGTACGAATAAATGTACCAATAAGAAACTTGATTTAATTAAAAGGTCTTTGGCATGTATTAAACTTTATGTACACTATGCCAGTTTGGCAAATTAATCCTAGTGAATAGTGATAAAAGAATTCCAAAATTATACGTGGCAAAACAGTGAAAACACCTCTTTGGCTCTTTATATGGGATCATAGTTTCCTTGGGAAAAATCGAGAGGCAAGATGAAGTTTGCCTTAATTGTAAACATTGAAAGGGACTTCAATATCTATTTCCTTACAAAATTAACAAAAGCAAAAAAAAAATAAAAAATATTGTATTAAAGGCAATATTCTCATCAGACGAGCACGTTTTGAATTATAAATTGGACAAAAACCGATTCCCACCATCGATAGTCATAATTTGAACCTGCAGTGTTGTAGCTAGTTTTACTTTATATTTGATACATTTCTGATAAAGGACAAAATGAAAAAGATTATATAGAAAAAATAATGGTTATAATTTTATCTGTGTCTTTATCAACTTCTTTTCAAGTTATAATTTCCTCTACAATACATTTTTAATAAATGATGTGCTATATAAAACAATCATATTTTGAAATCATAAGAAAGTCAGTTTACATGAAATAAAGTAAGATTGTCTTGCTAATACGAAAAACCAATTTAAGCTATATGATCGAACCACTTTAAAGAACAAACATCTAACCATCATCTGTAGTAAAATTAAATTCTTTATGAGCATAGTCGATCGCTAAGATTAATCACGTATTGAGAAAACACAAGTAAGCCAAAGTAAACCAAATGATAGAAAGAATTCAATATTCCCATGAGTTAAAGAAGAAGCTTAGCAACCACCACCACGACGGCATTTCTTAGGTCCTTTGCGACCGCACGCGAATATGATAGTCGGAAAAATGGAGAGACAAGCCAAGATCATGCAAATCAAGAATGGATTCCCATAGCCAACCTGCATGAAGCTCCCCGCACCTTTAACTATGCGATCGCTCGTAGCATATAATAGTGCCCTAGCCATATTTTCCTGAGGGATAGTATCAATGTCACACGTCTATATATGCAATTTGAAGACTGAAGTTGCATGTTATGAACTAGTATTTATCTAATATGTTACATATATATAGTCTCTTCTATATTTGTTAATAATTTTGCTAATATTTTGATCATGTGATCGTATTAATGGTGTAGGGAATCAAGTCTTAAATGTTGGGTGTATTACGATTCTTGCTTTAATTAGGTTATTAAACTTTGTGGTGTGGGCATAACTTTGTTGTATTGCCAAGCAATGAATTGTGTAGAGGATCAAGTCTAAACAATTATGTACATGTAATTTCTTCTATTTGTAAATTAATTTTGTCAAATATTTTGATCACATTTCTCGAATTAATTGTGTAGAGGATCAAGTCTTAAATGTTGGGATTTGTGGTGTGGCCATAATTTTGTTGTATCATTCAGAAAACCATATTGCCAAGCAATAAATGTTTGTAAGGACAGTATTTTTAGACTCTCTTATATACTCTTCTACCCCTAGCACTATAAAAAGCTTTATGCATAAATAATTTCTCAATAGGCTTATTATATATTAATGAGTTAATTTAATAGTCTTAAATTTGTAGAATTTACAATCTCTATTATAAATATACAGTTTATTCTCTATCATTAATATAATATAGTTTAGGATTGCATCAAACCCCCCAACCTATGGGGTATTTTGCACTTTTCCCCTAACGTATAAATGCACCACAAGCTATTGATTTCGTGTGATTTGCCCCAGATCTATTGATCGACTGTTCATTTTGGGACACTTGTCTGCACTTTTGTTCGTTGAATGGGCATCAGGGGCAAAATCAATAGGTTAGGACGCATATTGCACGGTTTTCATACGTTAGGGGTTAAAGTGCAAAAGATCCTATAGAATGGGGGTTTGGTGCAATTAGCCAATATAATTGGCTATTGTGTATTAATAATATATAGAGAATTGTTTAATGGTGTGCCAGTTGCCAGTTCCTAATCCCAGGTTTATTTATAAACTAATATCTGATATGTAGAAAGAGAATGATATCCTAAACATGCACAGTTTTAGTTCTTCAAAAAGAAAAATTCAAAACCAATTCCAAAATCCAAGCTTTATTCAAAATTCACACTTGCATCTTCACCCCTAAGCAGTTGATAAATACAAGCTCGCACAAACTAAAATTTATCAACTTAAATTTATCCACAACTTGTTGGAAAGGGACAAGTTCAACATGGTTTTTAGAGGCTTTATGAACTATCTCCCCAAGGCATGACAAATCGACAAACAATCCTATACAAAGAGTAATTCTTATTGCAGAATGTTCTCAAACAAATAGGAAACGGGGCGTCGAAAATTACAGTACCATTTGCCATTTAAGAATCCAAAGATTACTTGCAAAGAATCGGAATCTGTTCATTGTACTGTTGTCACCTTATGCCATGAATCCGAGGTTGGAAGAAACATCTGTACATGAGCCGCACAACTACACGAATGGCTTTCCTTAAGTTTCTTGTATAGATGTCAGCTTCCCCTGATAAAATAGGTAATACATTTAGCCATAAACATGTTAATATATGCTTATAAGCCTTTGATATAGAACTTCAAGAAACAAAAATACCTCAGAATAACGCAAATTATGATTCTGCATGTTTGTAGATTTAACTATATTTTCCCACTTAACATTGCGTGCAGAAACTTTGGCAAACTGATTTTGCGGATTCGTTGGACGCAAGGGTGCATTCTTGGCAGATATTGAAGGCAGCGTACGACAAAGCCAGGAATCGGACGGAGATTTAGGTAGAGGTGGAGGAACAGGAAACTCTGAGTATTTTTTGTGGGAGCTTTGTGGAGTTTTTCTTCTAGGAGGCTGCCTTTCTAAACTCTCATTAGCTTCATTTTCTGGAGCTTCAACTCTTTCTGCCGCCATTGAAACTAAGTAGATCTCTTGATTTTCTCCAAAAGCCTTTAGTCTCTCCATCATCTCCTGTTTCTTATTTGATTTATCAATAGAAGGCGCAATATTAAATTCAGAATGTTTCTGAGCATTACGCTGCAATTTTGCTCTGTTCTCTACTTTATCGAGCTTCTTGATATCTTCAAGAAATGGATCTATTACACGCACTTGATCTGTACTCTTAACCATAGTCCCGTGATCTTCTTCTCTTGAACCAGGATCTCCTGTAGTATCATGAACGTTCAGCGGTTCCACCGTTTGTACAGTATCAACATACACAGTTTTCTCAATAGGACCTGCATCTGAGTTTCTTGGACTTCCTGGATCAGCCAATAATTCTCGAAAGGTTTTGTAGCTCTTCCTCTCTGATCCAGAACCGTTATTATCACTGAGCTTTGTTTCTTCTGAAATCCCAACAACTTCTCTCTCTTTATGAGAGAACAAAGGTTCATTACAATATATTGAATTGTTATGTCGTTCTAAGTGACCATTCTCATTCTTCAAACTAGATTTGTTCTCTCCGAGTTCCGCTTTTCGAACTTTGCTAGCTGACTGTTGCTCAGAGATGTCAGACTTGGACTGGTGAAGACAATAAAATCAAATTAGATTGAGGGGCAGCTCAGGAAAAAAAATTGACTAGGCACGAAGGCACACATGAACTTTTTTTGGACGAGATTTGGTTTAATTACAGAAAACTTCCCCTGAGGTTTGAACAACTACAAAGACACTCGCTGAAACTTGAAAATATAGGCTGCATAAGGTTCGAAGAATAAAGCAGACACCCCGTCACTCTCATATTTTCAAAAAATTTAGTGTTTCCGTAAATATTCAAACCTCTGGACAAGTTTTTGTGATTAGACCAAATCTAATAGGGTGTAGACGTAAATAGTGTTATTCTTTCTTGGAGGGTGAGGGAGAGAAGTAGTACCTCATTCTCAGTCTCACTGTAAGAACCAGCTGATGAAGATCTAGTTTGTATATTGTTACCAGGGGAAACTGATGCTCGAGTTCTTACACTCATTCCAGGAACTTGATTTAATACGCAGAGAGAACTCGTTAAGCCTAACCGGGGTAATAAACCACAAACTGCAGGAAAATTTCCATGTTGATCATAACCGTCATCACTTTCTTCTTTTTCTTCATTGTCATGGTAACAGGAATATCGTTTTGCAAAGCTAGGTCCGTACCGGAGAGAAGGCTTGTCTTGATTTACCATTTTCTTGGCGTGCGCTTGTTCTCGAACTACTTGCTTTTTTGGTGCATATTGAGGCGATTCTGATGTCATTGCCTTCGCCGCTGGCAGAAACCTATCCATCATAAACTCCCGAGTTTGTATATCTGTAGAAAAGCCTCCGGATTGGTCTGCATCTAAATCTTCCATTCCACTTACACCACTCACACTACAATTCAAGAAAAATGACTCGCTCCTTTTTAATGCATCACCTGCATCTACATAAGCTTCATCGCTATTCCCCGACTCAGAAGTCTCTAACTGTTCTATTGCCTCTGTAATGTTTCCTCTATTCCTTGGATGATCTTTGCGAGCATCTTGTTGGTTGCCTTTTGGATACTTGGAAAGAAGAATTTTTGGCGCAATTGGAGGCTTTTCAAAATTTCGAGATTGTGGTTTTATATCTTCCTTTGGGAGACCCGGGGCGTGTTCCCATTGAAACGGGACAGCCCCCGGATTCCTGACTGGACCAGATTTCAGTTCTGATCTGTGAGGAGGTAGTCGAGGTATAACGGGGAGAGTTTCGTTGGTTTTCTTTTTATCATCTTTGAGCAAGGTGAGTGTTGGTGGGTGTCTTCTAACAGATAAGAATGGTTGGTTTAAGTTCAACTTCTTGTCCTCCATTAAATTCCTCAGCATCATCAACTCAAACTATCTGTGCAGATATTAGTACCAACTTGTGATTTACCACAATGCTCATAGTCACAAGAAAACAGATTTTTGTGGAGTATATATATAAGAATATTAATCAAATCTTCTTGTTTAATATAGTTCTATAACACAATGCAATAACTAGAAACCAAATCAAGAGCTAACCTAGAGAAAAATGATCTAAATAATCCCAGAATACTTATATCAAGCTACGAATACTTTTCGATCAAGCGAAGCCTTGCTACAGATGCTCTAATTTTCTTTAAATCACAATGTAAACACAGAAAACTCCATCCTTCATTCAGCTCATATATATATCCAAGAAACATCATTAAACGAAATTTTAAAGAAGCAAATAAAATATCAAGATATATACATGTAACATATATTCCCATGATTTCTTTTACTATTCAATCTGCATATCAAAATTGAAACACTAGGGCCAACAAAGTTTTCAACTGTTTAATTCAACAAGAAAAAAGATTTATCCAGTCAACATATCTGAACCACTTCAAGAACATTCAAGATCATCAATACTCAAGCACTCACATTCTAAATCTCCACAATTCAAACATTTAAAACACCAAAATGTATAAATACATTTACCAAAACAAATCGAAAAACATAAACTCTGAGCTCAAATTGCTAGAAAAAGACACCAACCCACAAAATCAAACAATAAACCCATCAACAATCAGCTACACAATCAAAGAAAAAAAAAATTGATTTTTGAAAAAAGATTGTACCTTTACATTCAAAAGAGGAATCTTGGAACTGGGTTGGGTCTTTTTTCTGTTGAAACATACCTCAAAACGCAGCTCATTTGGTCATATTTAATGATGAGAGCTGTTTAACAGCAAAAGGAAAAAACTTAAAAGAAGAGAGAGAAAGAGAGAGAGTAGAGCAGTTTGTACGCTCATGCAATGGTTTTTATTGGCGGTGGTTATTAATTTATTACAAATATTTTTGTTATTAAAATCATGCAGATTGCAGAGAGACAAAGAGACGAAGATTTTGCCTTGTCAAAATGATTCAAGAACATATCTTAGTGTGTGTGTGTGTGTCTGCGAAATTTAAATTTTAGTTAGGACTAATTGCGGCAAACTCCTCAACCTACGTACTTTGTTGCACTTTGCTTCATAATTTACGAAAATGTGTGATATGCGCTTAACCTGTTGGTTTCAGTGCGATTTGCCCCTGGAGTCATTTATCAACCGTTCATTTTGGACACGTGTTTGAGTTTTTTGTACGTCAGATTTGGCATCAGGGGATGAATTGCATAAAAATCAATAGATTAGGAAAAATATCGTGAATTTTCATAAATTATGGGTCAAAGTGCAATAGATCCCATAGTTTGGGGGTTTGCTGCAACTAACCCTTTTAGTTATGGGGTGTATGAGAATCAATACTTTACTTTGTTAAGTAATAGGAAAGTATTTGGCTCTGGTTTTGGATCATGTGCTGACAATTACTTATAAAGGTTGAGGGCCCAAAAGTCATAGTCATACACATGCATCGTTTGTTCATTCATTTTATTTATTTGATTTCAATTATGATATCTGGGGAATTGAAAGAAATTGACTTGTGTGGCGATAAGAAATATTTTGTTATTGCAAATTGCATTTTCCAAGTCTATGACTCGTTTGGTTGGTATTTTTAGTGTATTTAATAAAGAAATAAATAAATAAGAGATATGGGAGGATTTCAAGGTAAATTGTGAAATTAATTAGTCCTTAATTTTAGGGGATCTTCAGTGTGGTCTTTGTTTTGAATAACTTGTAAATATAAAATTTTAATATTTTCTTAGAAGAAAGTTACGTTAACTCTTGTATTTTTAATCATTATTTGTTTTGGTGAATTAATTTTCATGCAGTTAATGTATAACATTTTCTTCTTTACTTCCATTGAAAATAGTCATCAGGAATATTTTGAAATAATGCTTTTATTCTCTGAGAGTGCTCATTGGTATCACATGTATGCAGATGGGAAAACTCTAAAGATACTTTTGGAAAATGTATATAAAATAAATAAGTGGTGTAAACTATCTAAATAACTCAAAATAAAAGATAATTTTACAAATTATTATGTGATTAATACTAGAACTTATGCGATTAAAAATGAAAAGAATTCAAATGGTGAGTTTTTTTTAGATTAAATATTATCAAGTAACTGCTATCTTTTCGAAACTTGCATTTTGTATAAGTGTGTTCTATTAGATATATACTAAAATGACTGATGATATTTCTCATAAAAAAATTCCTAATTCATGAAAGAATTGTTAAAAAAGAGTCCAAACACGACCTAGTCATCCTCGAACGATCTTGAACACCTCACCATTGAATTAAAGAGGTACAACATGCCAGTACGTAGTTACGCTTAAGTATTAGGTGGAACGCATTTTTCATGTCTTTTTCTCTTGTCCACTCAACCACTTGAATGATTTGCTTTTTATGCTATTATGTTTCACTTTCTATCAGAGAAATTTATGAAACATTTTCTCTCACTAGCTTTTATGCATGATTTTTAATTGTGATTCTTGTGGTTTGGGGTACATATCTACATTAAAATTGAATTCTTTGATTTAGATGGAAAATTCATAACCATGATAGTAATTGTTCTTTGTGATTTGATTTCTTTGTCCTCTTAAAGACAAACTAGCTTTAATGGTGATGTGATTCTTCGTATATCTTATGCCAATTTTGGCAAAAATTTGGTGGTCAATGCGCTTCTCCCATGATCTTTAAAGTTTGTTACGGAATTTAATTATTTTATTACAATTACTACACACAACATTCATTTAACAATGGCACAGTGGCATATACCGCGCCTTACCATTTTGGAACAAAATATTAAAAATGTGCACGAGTTTAAATCTTATCAAAGTTCCATAAGATCTTGATTATTTTTCTGAAGTAAACAGATAATTTATGACATTGATTACAAGAATTCTTAAGGCTTTTAAAGAATTTTGGTCTATTAATAGTCAATTGTGTTCAAGTGGATATGATTTTTCAAGTTTTAACACTAACAAAACATATCCATGCATTTTTGGACCACACGGCTTTAGTTTGCAGGACCATTATTGCTCGTGTTTTGTAGCATTAGTGTTCCCCAAAACTCAAGCAAGCTTCTTTGCTCAAGTCTTTCTCACTATTTTCTTTGAACTTTATGATCTGGCATTCTAACTATCTCTTTCACACACATTCATACAAATATCTCAGTACAAGAGCATATTTTTGTCAATTACATCTTTTTGTTTACACTACAATATTACGGAGGGTAATTTGTTTTGATTTTTGATTTATAGTGTTTTGGTAAATCTCACGTGACAATTGACAAACGTGACAGATTGTGCGATAAGTTTCTGTCCGAGGTCAATTTATATTTATATCTCCTATGACAAACGTAATAAACACCTCAATAAAAATACCACTAAGTAATTATGAGATGAAGTTTCATAGGAAAGGAACCATGAAACTAGCTAATATCAGTGTATCATGACTTTTAATTTGGCACGTTTTTTGCATGCAAGATAATTTACAGTAATATTATATGGGAAGATAAAGTTCTCAGGTTCTTAATTATTAATATTATATGGATGTGACACACATGTATACAGATCACGAATCTTGGATTTTCAGTAAGGAGCTAATTAATGATCTATTAGTTTTGCTTTTGTGCGTGTGATGTGTAAATTCTGGATTTAATTAGCATTTTCTTTGCATATTTCAAAAGAACCATATCAGTTATAATTATTTTATGAAAATCCCTTGAGGATTCGAGAAGGTTTCTTGATTCATGAAAAGATTTCCATCTATAGTATTGTTTCATCATGGATTAAAATTTTGAATTTGACGTATATTTGGTCAGTTAAATATTATAGTTCGTAAGTGATCTCAAGATGGTTTAAGAGAGGTAAAAATAACAATTGCTGTAATAAACTTATATATATGTGTGTGTGCGCGCGCGCGTATATACAAATATTATATTCTTAAGTCTTGTTTCTACCAAGTCAAAAACAACATTATTTTGATATGTGCGGCAAATTATTCGGAGAATTTGGTCGATGGATTCATCAAAGGGTAATTTGCCTATTTAGTTTTTTCAAGAGGATAACTTTGCTAATTTTGCATAATATGAGGGTATATTGTTAAAAACCCTTAAATCAATAACCAACATCTCTTACTAAACTCTACTCCAAAAGCAGAATCTCATAATCTAAGTTAAAACTTAAAAAATAGCTTTAGTTCATAAGCTGAAGGTGTTTGAAAAATAATCCAAAAGCTGATATTTAAGTAGTAGAGTGTTTGCAAAAAAAAAAGTGATTTTACTGATTTTCTTATAAATTGACTATAATACCCATAACTTATTCACTATCAATTTATAAATGTATTTACCATAGAACAATTACAAATTATAAATATTTAATCAACTGCAAAGTCATAAAAACAAAGAACGATCTTTATAAATATAATAACAATAACATAACATTTTCATATACATAATGTCATTTACTTTATAGACTGTTTATATATGTAATAATATAATTAGAGGTTTCAAATTTATTAATTTTTTTAATAATGAATATATTTATTTATTTCCTTATTTATTCAGATTTTATTTAAAGATATCCATTCCAAACTCAATTTCATGAATCATAAAATAAATCACACTCCTTAATACGATAAAAAAGAAATCAAAAACATTAAGAAAATTCATAAGTTATGCTAAGAAAATAAATTGTTGCTAGATAGTACTAACACTGAGTTGATAAGATCATGACATGTTGATTAGATCTTTTGATATGAAAAAAATTGGCGGGTGATAAGAATAGCTCGTACTTCTTTTTTGAGTTAGATTTTGCTATGTGATAATATTAGAAGATAAGGGTATAATTGTACAAAAAAATAATAATTTATTCAAAAATTGCTACCATAAGCTAGAAGCACCCCTAGACCAACTTCAAGATTGTGGGTGTTTTTAGCTTAAAAAAAGTTCTCCCACCACATAAGCTAAATTTGCAAACACTCCAAACTGCTTAACTTAAGTCAAAAGCTGGTTTTAACTTTTTTTAAGAGTTTGCAAACACCACCTAAGATTTCAAATTTGGGTCAGTTACAATTTATATAATATTCACATCTTATCAGAATTAAACTACAGTTACACCCTCTGCGTTGATCTAATTTATTCAAAGGCTTCTTAGAATGTTTATAGAATTATAGAAAAAAAACTCTTAAAAACTTTAAAAAAACGCAAAGATTTGAGGCGTACTTGAAATATGTTTTTTACTTCAAACAAACTGCACATTGTCACTATAATATTCACCTTGAGTAACATATTTGTAATATTTTTCCAAACTCTAAGTTGTCTCATATTTGTAGTCTAGACGTTAATCAAAGATTTTCACAATTAATTATATTAAAATTCAATAAAGCTACACCTAATTACTCATATATATATATATATATATATATATATATATATATATATATATATATATATATATATATATATATATATATATACACATCATATTTAAGGCTTGTTCTATTTGTTTGAAGGATAAAACTTTTGCTAAGGTGTTGGGAGAAGAGAGATTGCACATTTCTATAGTCCATATAGAGATTTGGTTGTTCCCTTTGCAACTTTAGGTGATAAATCAGTGGGTTTATGTTGTAATTGATGGGCCGGGTTATGGATAAAGTTGGTTCATTTATTAAATTACAACTTATTGATAATTGGTTGTTAATAGTTTGAATCAAACTGAATTCGATAAACTCGTTAATTCTTTAACAATTCATTTAATATTACAACACGAACTACCCACTCCGATCCACCCTATCCTCAAATCATCATCTAAACAAATTTATAACACACACTATAAGTGAATTACCTTACAAAAAATACACTATACCAAAACCACATAATGAGCACACATTACACCTAGCATACACTACTTCTAAATACCTAAAGAACTACACACTACACCTAAATGACCTAAAAATACACACTTCACATAAATCACTTAACATGTGTTACACCTACATCACCTAAAAAAACACTACACCTGAATCACTTAGAAAACACACTCCACACATAAATAACCTAAAAACACATACTATACTTAAACCACCTAACACACTACATCTAAATTACTCCAAAACACGCCCTACACTTAAACCACTTAAAAGAAACACGCCATACACCTGAATCACATAAAATAACATACATTATTGCGAGTAATAATACACTTAAATCACCTAAAGACACACATCTAAAACATACACTACACTCATGTCACCTCAAAAATTCACGTATCACCTAAATCACTTAGAAAAATATCCATAAACTTATATTACCTAAATACCACACACTTACCTAAAAAAAGTAGACATTGCACCTAAAAAGGCACTTACTACACCTAATCATTAAAAAATATGATGCTATACTTAAACCACCTAAAATGTAAACTACACAAGAATCGCAAGAATTAAATGATTTCTTACACAAATTAAGTTCATTATAAATGTATTATATTCTTGAAGGTTTAAGAGGTTTTGGGGTGATCTGATGTGACGTCATTGTTGAACTTTGAGAGTATGCTAGATGATGTTGGCGTATCATGGTGTCTACGCTCTAAAATTACAATTGCAATGAAAATCGATTCGTAGTATTTATTGTTGGGAATTAGATTATGAATAGTGATGCCCTAACTTAAGGAAATTTCAAATTGGATTAATTAACCAATACCCGTGAATAATTGTGGAATAGTGGTTTAAGTGAAGTATCTCTTGGAATAATCTCATGTCTTAATCAATCCCAAACCAATGAAAACGTCAACACGAGTCAAAATTGAGGAATTTATGATAGTATCATCCTTAATTTTTTATAATTTTAATTAAACTTTCTAATAATATTAAAGCATGCAATTATAATGAAAAAAGAGATTACCTTTGTCCCTGACACCTTGTTTGGTAGCTTCAAAATTACCCATGTATCCTACTTTATCAAGTACTCCAACGAACTTGCAAGAGTGGTCTCCATGTCTCCATGCAAATTCACTCCAAGAAATCGTCCTGAATGTGAAAACTCTTTCTTTTTGAAATCATTGGATCAATTGTAGTGTATGTGTTTTGCTATATTAGTTTGATCTATTTATCTTCTCTTACTTAAAATATAGAAAATAATGAAGCAAGAAAACAAGAGCATAAGGAGGACATGAAGAGTGAGGGTGTCTACACCTCGTACCATATTTATAGGCATAGGTTTCTCTTTGTGTTGCAAATTCTTTTCTAATTTAAATTCACTAACATCTAGAAAAAGTCTCATAATTAAATCAATTAGTTAGGTCAAGTCAACTATATCACATCTCTTCCATGTACAATTTTACTTATTCAAATTTATACATATCTTAACCAATGAAATATTAATCAATTATTTTAAAATTAGAAAACAAAATTAATCTTTCTAGAGGAAGTATGAGAAGAGTCTTATACATTAATTTCTTATGGCTAAAAAGGTAAAAACAATTAGCTAGAATTAGGATCTACCTTTTTATGCTCAATTATTGTAGTTGAATTTTGTTATATTTCTCAAATAATTAAATACAAATAAACTCAACAAGAATTAATTGCAATCTTATTCAATAAAATCGAAATTGAAATTCTGAATCCCAAACCCCACCTCTAAAATTCATAATTTTATAAATCCTCTCAATAAAAATAGGATATTAATTAATCAATAAATTAATTAATATATTTATTATATTAATAAGTTATATAATAAATTAATCTTTTTAAAATATTTTTATATATGTAATTAATCTAAATAATAACTTTTATTTTGTTCAAATTAAATTGATTTGCATTCAGACATTTAATTCGTACAAGTTATTGAAACGTGGGGAGAGCGGGTGATACAAAACTCCAATATCCCGAATGAATTTCACAACTCTTGTTCCATAATTTTGCATATTAATATCAACGTAATTTTGTTAAATATCTGAAATTGCACTCTCGTTCTCATAGATATAAAATTTACTCAAAGTCAATCACTAGTTTCCAATAATATAATTATTTTCAGTTATATTGATCCGCCTTAGTACGACCCGTAATCTAATGATTAAAATTCATCATTATGTTAATCACATCTTACATGCTTGACTTCCATTATCATGAAATATATTTCACCATATATGGTGAACTAAGAGCTTAGGTCAAGAAAACTTACTAGCCATAACAAAGAAATTGTATAATTCAGGATCCATTCAACCTAATCCCTAAAAGTTAAGTTGCTAATGTTGGAAGGTCGTGATAAGCAGGAGTATATAAAAACTGAAAGGCAATGGATCGAGATCAGCATCTTAATAACATAAAAGAGTTCAAAAATAAATAGGAACCAAAAGTAAGCAAATAGCCATGCTAAATATGTGTGTATGTACACATGCAAGCGCGCGCGCGCGCACACACACACACACACACACACACACACACACACACATATATATATATATATATATATATATATATATATATATATATATATATATATATATATATATATATATATAAGACACTTGTCAAATGCCATGCAATCCCGAATTTTAGTTACAATTATTAGAAATTCATAAATCTATAAATCCTTATTCGATTGGGTATTGGTTATTTATATTAATTTATAGTTTAATAAATTATTGATTGTATTAACTAAATCATTGGCTATTTGATCAAATTAATTATTCCAAATAATAACTATTATTTCTTTACATACTAGATTATTTTGCATTAAGCCATGCAAATTAGTACATGCAATTGAAATGCGTAGGAAGCGGATGCACCCACGAATCAAAGTTCTAATACCACAAATTAATTCCAAAACTTTTATTTATTAATTCATCCAGAACAACTCTATTAGATTTCTATTATTGAACTTTTGCCATCGTAAATAAGCTATTCAAAACCATTGATGAGTGTTCACTTATATATATAGTCATTGTCTCTCAAGTCAATCATTCGTACTACGGTTCAAGATATAATAGGTATGAAATTTTTACCTATTAATCACATCTCATACGCTTGACTCCCACTAGCATAAAAATGTCTAGAACCATATCCATGACATATTCTGGACGGAACGCCAAAATTATGACGAGTACTTGCTAATTATAACAAGAAAAATTGTATAATTCAGAATTCCATCCAATTGAATCAGATTTCCAGCTACTTTTTCATATTCTCTCCAAAATAAAATGCTAAAAATTGTGGGATCTGGCAACATTACAATGTTAAGTTAAAAGGTGTTTTGTGGCAAGAATCAGGCTATTAAAAACGATGAATTGAGATCGACGAGTTAATGACTATTAATTTTGAGGAAGTTCTGAAGAGTAAATATTCATTAACAACATTCACAATTTTTTCTAGTCATAGTACCAAAATCCTTTATATAAACCACTGTTTTTAAAACCGGACCGGCCCGGCCGGTCGGACCGGCCGGACCGGGACCCGGTCGCTTGTATTTGGTACCGGTTTGACCGGTTCGACCGGTTCAACCGCCAAAAACCGCGAACCGGTGCCTCGCCGGTTCAAAGGCTCGGTCCGGATTTAAAAACGCTGATATAAACCGTCTGTAAAAGAATGTAAACATCTAGATAATACTAAATCAGCTGAATGATCTTTCCATTTAATTCTCTTGATGTACATTGATGACTTGATTCATTTATAGGTTCCTTAACTATGAGCAAGTATTGTTGATTGTTTGTTATGATCTACTAAACTCAAAACTTCATTCATCTTGCATAGAACGATCAAATGAAACTCTTTTCATTTCAATCCTCTTATTTTAACAAAATAATAACAACTCCAAAAGTAATGGTCAGTTACATCCCATTGCACAAATTCCATATCTCCCACTTGCCCTTGAGCAAATAGTTCATACCCTAAGCCATATCTCCACCATGTTCTATTTTAAAACTAGGTTCCTTGGGTAAGGTCTTTCATGAATTGATATAAATGCATTTTTCTATAGAATCTTTAGGACTCCACAGTATGTTGTACGACAATATTTTGAATTACCTGATATTCTTTCAGCACGCTTTTAAATCTCTCTAACATTCCAGATATTTAAGTGCAAACCACTTCCTCTCTCTTACTAAAAGTATGGCAGTACTAGTTTCTCAACAATGAGAATAGTTTCAAATTCAACCATGAATTTGCATGCCCATACCCGTAGGTTCACCTTTCCATAGCAAATCTTTTAAAATGACTCTGTTAGTATAGTGGCTACTCTTTAAAGTATGTCACTATCATCAGCTATGATGTACCATATTTTAGTACTGTCGCGTCATACATTTTAGTACCAATGATACGATGCCACGAGAGTGTCTTGAACTACATTATGACACGTTAGCATTATTATTTTTTAATGCAAGATTACAATTCAAGGCAAAACTCAAATCAGGTCCAAGCAGATCCAATTCGAGTTGTTCAAGCCCAATTTAAGTTGTCCAGAACAACTGTAATTCAACTTGTTCCGAATCCTAATTGTATTACAACTACAGTACTCGCTAATTCAAGAGTCTCATACCTATAAATATAGGCCCTAATCGTCATTAGAAGGTACGTAATCATCATTTCTAAGCTTATAGTTCGAGTTGTTTAAATCGAATTAGACTTATCTGGCAATCCTGTTCGACTTGACAGAACAACTATAATTAGACTTTAAATCACAACCCAGTTCGAGTTGTCTTGAGTGTTCAATTCGAGTTGTTTTAGCACTCAGTTCGACTTGTTCAAGAGCTTATTTTGAGTTATTTTCTTGTTCGAGTTATTCAATTTTGACTTGTTGCATTGCAAAATGCAATCTCATATTCCGGCTTATTTGACTTAAGCTAGTGCCTTCGCCTGGAGGGCCCCAACTGAGTTGACGTGTGGCGTTGAATGCAGGCTCTAAACTCAATAGCTACTTAAGAATTCAGCAGAGACTGAAGCAGTCTGACGTGGAGCGTTGACGGATGGACAAAAAATCAGACGAAAATTCTCCACATGAAGTTGATTCAATTTATTTGCAAGTGAACCAATTCGTTCCAGTTATATAGGATTTTAAGGTCCATATTGATGCCATTCGGAGTAGCACCTAAATTACTAAATAATTTGTCTATATTTACATTAACAATTGTATAATAATTTTGATTAATGAGCTCACATATAACATATATATCAATATACAAAAAACAGATTACCAATATTAATGAGATCCTATGATTTCACTTTCACTAGAATCTTCGTATATATGTTCCCTTCTATGAATTTCAATAGGATTTTCAAGTCTAGTATTCAATGCAGGATTTTCATAAATATCTTACTTAGCATGTTCGATCCTTAAGCCTTACTCTTGTCAATTCCTTAAACTCCTAAAGAGTACATATTGAGTTCTAGACAGTCAAAAACATTGAGTTCTTCGAATATCAATTTTTAAGCAGCATAGATCATACCAAAATCTCTATAGTATGTAAACTGTGTGTCATTTTTCTATTACGAGCTCCTCTCAAAGATATCTAATCTATCATAGTGATCAAGAATAATAAAATATTTGTATTTGGTTACTTAAGAAATCTTTGGTGGATAGATAAGCCGAATGAATTGGTGTGACTGTCTTGTCCAAAACAATTTCTCGAGATATCACCTTTTGTATATCAATATCTAAATCTTTCTCTCTTTTTGTATTTTATCATAAAACATATATCATTAGTCTTTGATATCCACTGCAGCTTCCCTTCGAAATTGATACTTAAAATAATTGATCCAATTAGGTAAATCAACCAGTTTGCCTAACTTTGGCTACCAGAGTAGACTTTATTTTCTTAAATTTAATATGCTTTGTGTCTATAATGAACTCATACAGTACCTTTTAGTCTTTTGGTGCTCTTTTCAAGACTTACTAGACCTCATGACTCGAGAATGGTAGATAATAAATTACTTAGAGTCTTTGAAGTTGATAGGGTTGGTACAATATGCGGCGAATTGAGAACAAAATTTACTCGCTAGTTTTTCTCAAGGATTTTTGATTAAAAAAAAAAAAGAAAAAGAAAAACCCATTAGCATTGGAAATATGTAAAAAATCTTAATGTGAAGAAAGGATGAAAAGTTGAAAACTCATTTGTGTTTATGCTTTAGTTGAGAAAATATCCCCGAAATAACCCCTTTGTGTTTCTGTTCATTTTGCCAAAAAGAAAAAAAAAACATGTGAAAAACAAGAAAGGAGAAACCCCGTGTTTTCCATCAGTTGCAAAAATACTCGATGAAAGATAAACAGATAAGACTCCATTTTGTGTACAAAAAGTAGGGTGTTTATTTTTCCTTTCTCAAAATTACGACGAACTTTTTGCACTTATGCAAAATACACAAGGGGGCCTTTTGTCTCTCTTCTCACATAGGGATTTATTTGTTTGCAACTTACGTAAACATCTCGATATATAGGAGAGTGTATTTTACTCACTAAAAGAATGATGTGATTGAAGCTTTGCATAGAAAAAATATTTATGCAAGTAAAATATTTATACCCCATCACCATTACATAATGAAAATTAAGGTCGTGTTAGTTTCCTTTATTTTATGTGTCATATATATATATATATATATATATATATATATATATATATATATATATATATATATATATATATATATATATAGACCACCACCCCCACCCCCCCCCCCCCCCCCAACCCCACGCCATCCCCTTCACACATACACAATATATATATATATATATATATATATATATATATATATATATATATATATAGAGAGAGAGAGAGAGAGAGAGAGAGAGAGATATTTTATATAATATTTTGTAATGTTAAGTTTACATATTTAAAATTATAGTTAGTTTTATAGTCAATTGTTTTTGTTTTATTTCTCTTAAATTCTAACTGTTTAGTTTCATGTTATGATTTATTTGTAATTTGTCTACTTTTTGAGTTTTATCTTAACTTTCTCTTACTCTTTTCATTTAGTTAATAAAATACAGGATGGTTAATAATATAACATTAGAGTGTATATTATTTTATATTTTGGATGATTTAACTTTTTCTTAGAATTCTTTATATGCAACATGTATCTTTGTATTTGAAAATTCATTGAGACAAAATTAATAAAAAGAGCTAAAGATAATTCTTTTAATACTGCACTAGCTATACATATTGAGAAAACAATTACTCAATAAGTTACTTTTTTATTTTCTAGTACTAAATATCTTTCTAAGATAGTTATATTTTAACACTGGTTTATTATTTTTAAAATCGACTAAACTAACATAAAAAGTGTATTTTATAAAAGCCATTCTTTACATGATTTCGTCCCTCTTAAATCACACACACACACACACACACACACACACACACATATATATATATATATATATATATATATATATATATATATATATATATATATATATATATATATATATATATATTAATTACTCTAGCTTAACCATGTCAATGATTAAAAAGTGATGGCCCTATACTATTATTTAAGTGTGATTTTTATTTAATTGTATGATTCAACTTTCTTCAATACTTTTTCAATATTTTAACATATATATTCGGAAATAAACGTTACAGTAAACAAATTAACAAAGTTAAAGACTATCATAAGAGATAATTTCGTATTTCTCTTATTATAGTCTTATAATTACGTACATGTGCGACTTTGACAATGTTAAGTGAAAATAAAGTATAGATAATTTCTAAGGCATGTGTAATATTTAAATAGAATCTTTGTATATATATAGGATCTTTACATATACAAATGATTATTGAGGTCATACTTATAAGCTAAAAGAATATTATAGAGAAACCTTATATTTTTTAGTATCTTTGGAGCTACTTAAATGTCTCTCTAAGTATTCAAACCCTAACTAAGTGAAGTTTATTTACTTAGACTGAGTCTTACAAGGTCTAATGTATTTATCTCTAGCATTGAATAAGTGATGATACATACTCAACAACTAAAGAACAACTAAATCCACAGCATTTAACTTGATAATAAATAATTCCTCCCAATTTGTGGAGTTCAACAGCAATTAATTAAACGCAATAAATATGAAAAACAATGAGAAATTTTAAAAGGAGAAACATATTGGGAGTTGAAATTAAAAGTTTGCACAGGGGTCTCGCCTTTAAAAGGCTTTAACTTTGCAAAGTGAACAAAATAAAACGCGGATTAAGGTGTGGATGTTGTGAAGCCACCCCTGCTTTGCCAGTTGGCAATCACAGATCAAGCACGTGACCCCCCAAAAAGAAAAAGAGCAAAGCAAAACTCCATTTATTGTGAAATTAAATATTTTTTTTTTATAATAGTAGTAAGAACATAAATAAATATTATACAAATCACGAAAGTTTCCATGAGCTTCTGGAGGTATATATTCCACAAATATGCCCAATCATAATATAGAATATTTCTCAACTATGAAGCTTTGGAACTTAGATCTAAACTTTATTAGGTGGAATGTACGATATTAATATAAAAGTGGACAAGGTGAAATGGTACATTAAGCACATACAAATGTACAATTAATCATTAAGGAAAAAGGCTATTGGTATTATTGATCGATTCTTAATTAACTACAAACAACTTAAAAAATGAATCTATTTTGGTAGTTTGTAAATGAATAACTTGGTTGCAAAGCAAATTTTAAGTTGATTTAAGTTTTACGCCATGTTGCGATCATACTGGTCGTAAGAGAAAACTACTGAATTAGAGAGATGAATTCCTGTCTCTAGTCATACATTCGATCTCCACATGGACCAACTTGTTTCTATGCTTTTTAAGTTTGTGAATATCATATTAATCTTGGCAAATATCGTATGTCTAGCTGACATCATTTGCACAATATTAATGCATTTAATTGCGGAATTATCTGATGCGCATCTTAAAGGTAATGGTATAAATTCTTAATTCTCACTACAAAAAGAAGAAAACAATTAATAACATCATAGTCGTCACTTTTAAAAAGGTGCTAACTGCTAAGGGTAATAACTATCTCCTCCATTTTACTTTAAACGTCTCAAAAATTAAGTTTCTTATCTATTACCTTGCGATGTATAAGACTTCAAGTTGACTAAACAATTCCGATATCTTTTAATAGTAATTCACTAATACATAATAAATATGTTAATTGTTGTTACAATATTGTTGTGACCAACTCAACACCTAAATAATAGTGAGTTTCCATTAATTGAACCTCTTCTCATTTACTTCCATCCCATTAAAAAACATAACAAATAAATTGATATTACTTTACCATTAAAACTTACAAGGAAAAAGAATTTACTTCAAGTGTACGTTAATCACTTCAAAAACCTCTTTCCGATTTTTAAAATAATAAAAAACCTCATCACCTCGATCCAATTTCGAGTCAAACCTACATTTATGACTGAACCCCAAAGCACATAAAACTGCAAAAAAATAAAAATAAAAATCACACAACATTGTACACTACGCATAACTAGTTGTACCAATAATTTCAATTTTTGAAAATCAAAAAACAGCAAAATAGTAAAAATCAACTACTACTACAAAATCACACACACCCGCCTCTCACTATATATAAATCACACTTCACCTCGTTTACATCTATTTTCAGAACTGATAAACAAAAATCTTCACTTTGCTCTAAATTTTTTGATTTTCATTTTCATCGATTCGTACGATTGCAATTTTGAGTTGGCGGATTCAAATGTGACCTAATTTCATCGCGCTGAGATCTGCTGGCGGTAAAATTCTTCGATCACAGCTCGTTTGTTGTTAGATTTGTGCCGATTCGAAGTAATCAAAGCTGTTGATTCGAGTTTTTGGTGTTTTGAAGTAGTTTTAGCTGTTAATTAGAGATCTGGAACCTAGTTTGGAGAATTTTGAGTTGATTTGGTGCATGTTGATATAACTGGTTCTAGTGTTGTGTTGAATGTTGAGATTTTTGATGGTTTGAATGTGAAATTAGATTGTTAGTTTTGTTAATTCGATTGTTGTTGCTAGCTGTGTTTGCCTGAGAATTTGAAATTTTAGGTTTTGGATGGTGCATTTTGACTCGTGAATGTGAGTTGAGGTAGATGCTTTTGGTATTCGATGAGTTGCCTCGACTGATATTTGGAAGGAGTGGCTTTATGACGTTTCCGGTGCAAGTAGTTTCTGCTTTGTGAATCGACTATGAGTGCATCGGCACCGTGAGTTTTGGCATTTGTATAGTGTATTTCCATATTCCTCTCGTTATTTAGGCTAGTTTGTGGGATTAGTGTCAGCAAATGTTGCTGCCGAATGTTTTTCGGATTCAAAATGCTGCTTGAACTTGGTATCTGTTATATATGATCGAATTGAGATTACAAATTTTTGCATTATGAGTGGTGAAAGCTTCACATTGTTGGTGGTCTTTGGAAACTCTGATGCAAGTTTCTTGGTGAGTATTTATGAATCAGTAGATCCATCTATTTTCCTTATCTTTAAAGACGAAGAGTGAAATAAATTTATTGACCTAAACCGTAAATCTAGAGTTCAAAGATTTGGGGACCAAGTCGGATTGTAGTGTCATTTGAAATGTATATAATATGGAGTTAACTGAGGAAGTGTTTAAGAGTTATTCTATCTTTTATCTGAGTACTTTTTTTTTTTTTGATTACCTTGGTTTACAAAGATTCTAGAAATGTTACAGATAAAATGATAGTATGTAGGAACTCCATCTCCTGTGCAAAATGATAATATGTTGGATTTCTATCCCTTGTACTCTTATGAGGATGTGACTGTCCTTTATCTTGGAACATTCAGCAGAACTGACTTTTGGTTTTCAGAAAATATTAGGCTGAAACCTTGAAATTCTTGAAGAAACTCATCTTTTGTCAATGCACGCTTTCTAAAAACGAAGTTTTTCTTGTACATTCTACATTTCTTTTTGGTCTTTGTTACACTCTTCGTGTAGATATGATGCATTGTTTCTTGTGTTGAAGATAAATAGATACTAGTGTTTTTGAAGTTCTGATGAATAATGGGGAACTTGATTTTCTGTAGGTAGGGTATCTTTTCTATTACCTAAAATTTCAATTCCAAGTGGGATTCTAGAAATCATTCATCAGTACGTGGTCGACCTGGGAGTATGTTTGGTGTTAATAATTCTTTGTCAATTTTTCTTAATTATTCTCGGGCAAACAAGAAAAATAAGAAACAACCAAGTTTTTGATCGTATTAATTGCGGGTGGTAAATGAATCAAACGAGAATCTCATCGATTCAAAAATATGAATCTCTTCTTTTCATTCAATTCATTTAAGTAAATCATCTTTATTTAATTCTTGGTGAGCATATAGTTTGCTATGACATTCCTCCTAATTTTTTCTTTCAGTTATTCTTGCGTTTTAAACGCTGGCCTAAATCTCGAGTTTCAATCGTCGTGGTGCATCTATAGGTCTTGTCGCGCATCTTCTCTTGATAGATGCTACATGGATCTTGGTTTAACTATTTTCACATCTCACTTTATCTCTTTCGTGTAACAACAAATTTTATGTAACATATGGATTTCAATTACCCTCATTTTCGGAGTGTATTTTCGCTTAAGAGCCCAAACACTTAGAACCATATAGTAAATAGTTTTTCGAGAAGTCCTATTAAACTATACTTTTAATTTTGTTGGTACGGTGTGGTCGCACAAAATCCATGTTGCACTCATCCATTTCATCCTGCCAGCTTGATTTTTGATGGTTACCATCACTGTTTAGTTTTCCGTCCTTTTAAATTGTAGGCTTACGGAATTGGACGTCATTAGTGTCAATTCCAAACCCTCATTTGTTTGGATATTGTCCAGTTCCAGTGTTTGTCTTAATTGCAGAAATGCATTACATGTTAGCCCATACTGCATGTACTTGTATCTATCACGTGCTGATGCATTTAACTGCCGTACTCTCTTTTACTAGATTTTACTGCAGCTCACTTGATCATCGGTCTATTTAAATCGTCTCATTTTTTCTATTGAGAACCACGATTTACTTTTAATATGTCAATTGGTAGTATGCATTTAATATTTCAACCTTTCGTTTTCCTTTCCTTCTTTCTTTTCAAAATCCGTCGTGTTCTATGTATGTTCATTTTTATTCGTTAATTCTTCGTTTCGGGGAGGAGGTTTAAGTTTCTGGTGCTATATGCTTTTCATATTTCAAAATATGTTATATTGTATAGCTTATGATAGCTTATTTTTTCTTCATTCCCCAGTATTCATTGTGGAGGAAATACTTGTGGGTTTAACTCTTTTCCGCTTTGTCAGGTCGTACGGCCTCCAGCTTAAGAAAGTTGGAAAGAGAGTTGATACACCACCTAGTTTGTTGATTTGTGAAAGATGTAAATAATAAGTACCATGACGGAATGAAATGATGATGAGATTGTTTGCATTTTGATGATTTGACATGGAGCATACCCAAGATGATGCTGTACCTTCAGAGCAGAGATCCCCCGGTGCTGCTTGGTGGCCTTCAGATTTTGTTGAAAAATTTGGATCTGTATCCATAGACTCTAAGGATGAAATTTCAAGGAAAAAAGAATATAATGATAAAGAGAAATATGAAAGCTTGTCATATAGAGCATCTCAGATCCTATGGAGAACAGGAATGCTTTCTGAGCCAATTCCAAATGGTTTCTACTCTGTGGTTGCAGTGAGTACTAAGTCTAATTTCCTATATAGTATAATGTTTGATCTGTAGATTCATGGGTTTATGCTTTTCAAAAATAATAAATGTGCTCTACTTGCCTGTTGAAGCATGATGCGGTTTAGATATCGTGCTTAAGAAAAGTGGATGAAATCTGCATTTTAATGTTGCTTCTTATCCTAATATATGTTGTAGTTATCCATCACCTCAATGTAACTGTGAACGGGGTGACTATAAATCACATGTTAAACATAACAAGAGTTAAAATGATGTCCAATCAACGTAATAGATGAAAATAAGAGCGTTTTGTGTGTAAAGAGGAAAAAGAGATATATCATCTACTTCTTACTGGTGCAAGTTCTCTTTTGTAATTGGCCATCACTGTTTGAAAGGCAAAATGGAGACATAGAGTGGCTAATTAATTCTTCTGGGAACCAAACAATTTTACGGAGTAGGAGGGACTTTGCACAATTTATCATAGTCCTGGATTAGTTTCTCTATTACCTGGTGTCATTCCTTATGTCAGAATGCAGTTATTTAAGTTTTTTTACTCATGGGCCAATAGTTTAATTTGATAGAAGTATATCATCTCTTCATTCCGCAATACGGAAGAACTCAACTTAAACTCTAGAACTCTGCAATTGCAGCAGCAACTAGTGGCGGTCCTGTATTGCAGGGCAGATGCTTCACTTTAAATCATTCATGGTTGATAATCTATTGGCGGTCCTTTATCACTGCTTCCCATATTATGTTCAATTTTTCAGATGCAAATACTTAATAATGTTTCCTCCTATCAGGATAAAAAGCTAAAAGATCTTTATGAAGATGTACCTACTTTGGAGGAGCTTCATGCTCTGGAGCTTGAAGGTCTGAAAGCTGATGTTATTCTTGTGGATGGCGTGAAAGATAAGAAGCTTTCTATGCTAAAGCAGTTAATTGTAGCTCTGGTTAAGGGTTTGAATACAAATCCCGCTGCTGTGATAAAAAAGATTGCTGGATTGGTGAGTATTATTAATTCCAATTATAATTTTGTATCTACTACAAACTGAGAAGATTGTCAATGTTCTTTCTGATTCTAGATTATTTTTGATTTTTTCTTTCACTCTCGTATCTTTTGCTCCTTTTCAATTTGGTATATTGTTCTAGATGCAAGTTTAGGAAGCTAAAAGTTTTTGGGTATATCTACAGTTTTACCCTCAAAAAGTAGTAAATGTAATGGTTCAGAGTTAGTGGTGTAGCAGTATTTTTTTAATGTAAGGTGTAAAATTCCACTTTAGTGAAAAGCCTTTGTTAAAGGAAAGGGGAAAAAGAATATCAAACAGATGCAGTACATTTTATTGATCTTTTTTTCCAAGGAGGACTTCATGTCAAGTTTTGATGCTTAAATCCTTTCTCAAATGATATTCTCCTGCATATTGTCGTTTTTTGCTTCCTTATTCAATTATAAAATTTAACCTGTAACATCCCTTAAAGGCTGCTATGCATTTCTTCCTTATACTGAGAGAATTCTCTGGGCTTACTGTTTTCAGAATCACAAACTTCCGGTGAAGATATCCATTGTCTTTCACTGGACAGTTCTAATGGATTTACCTTTTTTATGTGTTGTATGATGTCTTGCACTGCATTACACATTGCCTTAAGGTTTCAAGCGCTTAAATAAAGGTTGCAGCTTTTTAGTATTCTCATTCTCTTTTGTTGTTTAAAGATGATTTGAACTATAATCGTACCTTCTTTTTCATTGATTACATGTTAAGTGGATATTCTTTTAGTTTTCTTCCCCATATATAATTTTAGTTAGGTTTTCAGTATGATCATTATATGTGTTTTCTGACTTTGTCTTTCATATTAGGTCTCTGATTTTTACAAAGGGCCAAATTCAGAACTAAGTCCTAAGAAAGCTTTTCTGGAGGAAAGCTCACATTCATCTGAAAATCGAGGTGTGCAAATGTTGGGGCAAATTAAGCATGGTTCTTGCAGACCTCGAGCAATATTATTTAAAGTGCTTGCAGATGCTGTAGGACTTGAAAGTAGACTAGTAGTGGTATGGTCACTTTATCCTAAATATTCGAAAACTGTTTTTCATATATCCATGTCTCTCATATGCCTTTATTGACTGGTAGCTTTTGCAAAATTCTGAAAGTTGAATCTCGAGTATTTCTACTCTGTTCTATCTCTTATTATAATCATGTGGTTTGTATTGTCAGGGTTTACCTACTGAAGGCGCTTCGGAATGTGTAGACTCGTACAAGCATATGTCTGTATTGATTGTGCTGAATTCTGTTGAATTACTGGTTGATTTAATGCGATTTCCTGGCCAATTGATACCTCGATCAACCAAGGCCATATTTATGACTCACATATCTGCTGCTGGAGAGAGCGACTCAGCCGAAAATGATTCTTGTGATTCACCAATGGAACCAAACAGCCCGCTATATGGGGTTTCGGAGAGAGTTGATTCTGAAAGGTTAGCGGCAATGACAATTTCATTAACTTGCATACTACAATAACTGGTGGCACCTTTTTTTGGCAAATAAATGAAAATCCTGATACTTCTTTTATGGGTGGGGTGTCTTTCTGGAAGAGAAGTGGTAGCAGCACAATTGATGTCTTCTTTGTATATTTTTGAGATTAATTAGTTTAAACCTCTCCAGTATTGAGAAAGAAGATGGCCTGTTGTATCAGCGTAGACTAGAAGCGTCTTCAAATGCAGCAGGACCTTCATTAAGGAATATGATGTTGAGGTCAAATTCCATTGATACAAAACTGAGGTACTATTACTGCTCCTAATGGAAACCAATGCTTTATCACTTCAATTTTTATGTTAATATGTCTTTCAAGATTCCGGAAAATATTACTATTTCAGCTTATCACACAATGTATCCGTTGCTTTATAATCACTTGAAACATTTTTTACTTCTGTTTTCATCCAAGATTTAATGGAACTGGTTTTATAATTTTGTTATTCAGCTTATCGCACAGTGAACCAAATATTGCTGCTACATTTTGGCGAAGGAGCAGGAGAAAGGTCATTGCAGAACAAAGGACTGCAAGTTCAAGGTTGTTCTTGATAACCTGGATTAATCATGCAAAACATTATATCATGCAGATCATAATCAGTTCTATTGGTTATTGTTCTAAATTATTGTATTTTGTAAGTGAAAAAGATCCATTATTGTACTTCCTGGTTGAAAGAACTCTACAAGATAATTCTGACTTGGTAAAATGCTTTTCAGCCATATTACCACTGGTAGCACAAAACTAATGGTTATTCTTTTGTAACATCTCTTTCTCACAATTTCAAGGTTTCTTACATAAAGAAAACTTTGCATCTTTCTATTGATAATAGTGTTAAATAGAACACTTCTGACCTAGAACTGCATTGTATGACTCTGATCTATCTACACTTCATGTTAAGTTTTTTTTTCTGCATGGTTATCATGCGACATAATTCTACAATGCTCACTGTTCATTTGATTGGTTGCACTATCAAGGAGGGCTCTTAAGGTGGAGATATTCTTGCACTGATATATACTGTTTTATATCTTTCAGTCCTGAGCATCCTTCACTTAGAGCACGTGCTCGATCTATGCTTAGTGGAGATAACAAGTCTTTCAGAGACTATTCTGATGATATTTCCACATCAAGGTACCTACATTGTTTTCTTAAAATATTTTTTTTTTGTTTACTTGTTTGATTTGATAACAATGCAGAATCTTATTGGATCCACAAATTATGGCTTGAAATTAGAAAATGGTAACTTAGTTGTTCTGCTCCTAATTTTGAATGTTTTCTATTTTGAAATCCATGGCAACATCGCATCATCTTGGAAAGTGATCAAAACAATGTGCATATGGAAGAACTAAATGTAATAGAGTATGGTATTGGTGATTATTTTAACGCTGTTTGAGGTTGATGGGTGAAACACTCCCAATATATACACAGTAATCTAATCTCAATGCATATCATGAATTCATGATTAATGCATGAGTCGTGTGGATTTAAATCTCACAATATATGGATTATTGTGTTGAAGATATCTCTAGATTTTTGGTGGGCTTAGCAAACTCTTATAAAAAGCTAAAATATGCTTTTTGGTTGAATATATACTTTTGGGATGTTTGCAAATCAAGCTTTTCCAATAGAAACTTTGTTAAAGCTAACCCCCCCCCCCCCCCCCCCCCCCCAATCTTAAAGCTGGTATGGACCTGCGTTTGGTAGCCTTTATTAAAACACGATAATAAAAAACTCCCAGCTTCTTTATTGTTTTCCAACCATCCCAAGATATAAGTTAAAGCTGCTTTTGACACTTTGATTATGAACTTCTACTTTTTGAAAAAAGTTTGCAAACTTCTTCTCTTTTTGAGTTGGATAGATTGAATTTTCCCCAAATTTCGAGTTCCTATTTTGCATATGATGCATATATGTATATAGGTATATAATTTAGCACATAATATTTCTCTTGAATGTTATCTGAGGTTTCTTCTTGCTAGTCGGAGTTTCTTTTCGAATACACTCTTCAATGTGTAGATGTTTATCTAAAAATATGTATTGTGTTTCTTGATAGAATTTCATTTGCTGCAGATCAGAAGGTGCATCCACATCAGATACCCGTAGAATAAGAAGGAGAAGCATAAGCATGACTCCAGAAGTAGGTGATGATATCGTAAGGTGAATTTGATCTTTCTTAGAGTTTAAGAGTAACTAATCATTTCAATAAAGCATCTGTGTCTAACTTATCTTGCTGCTCTTCCGATGATGCTTTTCTGAGTAATTGAACTTGGGACTTGGTCATGCTTAGGAATATGGTTTATACATTTGAAATTAGAAGAGAACAAAAAGTATTTAATGGGTCTCTGACTGTGTCTAAATATCTTCATACACGCTCCTCCTAAAAGTTAGTACCATCAACAATCTCCCTAGTCTTTGTCAGAATCTGTAAGGATTTTACCTGAATGCAAACCCATGGTCGTTAAAGATGAGTGAGTCAGTTCTTATCACAAGTAATACGAGCGAAAAAATGAGTTAATGGCAATACCTCATTGTAAAATATAGATATGATTTATCTTGCATTGTTCTTAAATATCCCTCGTACCAATTTTTGGAGGTTCTTGCCGTAAGTTTCACCAGAAAAGGAAAATCTTATTGCGAAAGCAGTTGTTGCCTTTTTATAATATTAAATCTAGTTAAGACTGTAGTATTGAACATTGAAAGGTAATGTGGGGCATCTAATGTCATCTTATGATGCGTAAGGGACCCATATGTGTTTCCAATACACATTGAAAGGTAATGCAAGGCATCTGATGTCATCTTATGATGATTAATGGGCCTATGTTAATTTTATGTACAATCTGCACCAGCTGTGAGATTGCAACTATATTAGGTTTATGGAATTGCCTACAGTTTTGGCTGCTAATGTATGTCGACCTTGAAACTTATGTTTTAACTTTTAAACTTAAATACCTCAAGTAGTAGCGGTAATTTCTTCATAAAACTTATAAGGTGTTTTGTGACACAGTTGCGATATTGCTGCAACACATGGTGGAAGCTGTTTAGAACTGATGCATGGCATGTATCTTCTGTTTACATTCATAGTGTAGGAATGTTTAGCTTAAAATTTTTAGGAGACTTTATTGGTGCAAAAAGCAAACTAACTTTTCTCTCTTCACCAATTAAGCTTTTACTTCTATTTGTTTATATTTAGTGTTCAGAAGAACAGCTAAGGTGATGAGGTTGAAGTAAAGAAATTCCGTTGATGGAAGATTCATGATTCGGTTTAATTAAATTGATAACCTCTGATATAAGAATGTAACTCTAATCTTTGTATGATCAGAAAAGTTTGACGAACCATAATTAAATTCAAATAGAACAAAACCAGAACCCTCCTATAATCTGCACGTTAGTTTCTCAATGACCCAGCTCGTGCTTGTAAAAGGCATGACTCCGGATCTGGAATTGCCTCCAGAATTATATTAGCATCCCCTGTATAGAGGATAACACTGCGCGGAGAATTAAGCTCGGACCCAGATCATATTTTGCCTATATTTTGTTATATAATCTTGAATATTGACCTCCATATAAAGTAGTGCAGCTTTATTCATTTCTCACTTATTAAGTTTGTTGTGAATCATGTTAGGGCTGTCCGAGCAATGAATGAATCGCTGAAGCAGAATCGTCTTTTAAGAGATCAAGGTGAAAGTGGCTCATATTCCTTTGGCTCTAATGACCAACATAATGCCGGTCAATCAAAAGATGTATGTTTCCTATATCATGTGATAACATTGTAACTTGGGTTTTTTCTGCTTTTGCATTGATTTGTTATATAGTTAAATGTAAATGTTCCTTTTAAACTGTGCTTTGTGGGTATTCTTTTCTCGTCCATTGAAATCGTATTTGTGGAGTAAATCTTAGTATTTCCTTTCGTTTTCATCAAAAGAAATTACATCCTTTCTTGTTTTAGATGAAGGATTGTTTCTGCATGTTTGATATCGATTGAGCATTTTTTAGTAGTCATCAAGAAGAATAAGTTGTCAGCTCGCAGCCTTGCATTATATTTCTGCCATATGTTCCATTTGTTATTATTTTAAGCCATTTCTTTTTCCTTTTCGAGAGACCTATTGTGCCGGTTGTTATTAAGCAAAGTGGTTGAAGATTACCACTTATATCACTGTTTTTTTTCTTTCTCATGTTACCTTTATTTATAAGAAATCAATTTACTATTCTTTTGATATAATCTTTTAAGCTTGTCTAGCTACTTTATTTCGTAGCCTGTTGTACTCCAGTTGTAATGTATTATTTTTTCATTATTCTGGAGAACTTAGAAAGTCATTCTTACATTAATTCAGAAATTTCAGATAGCTGTTGAGTTATTGTGTACTCACGTTTATTCGGGTCCCTGTTGCTCACAGATTGCATTTTCCGCTGTTTCTTTTTTGACTTGATATTATTGAAAAAGACTGATTGTGGTTGTGTGCATCATTTCTTTTTTCTCAGTTTACTCCTCCAATAATTTCATGTTTGAAAAACTTGGTATGTTTATAATTATCAATGATCTTCTCTATTCAGGTTGCCAATATTCACCTTGATGATGATGACAAAGCTTCTGATGGAATGTCTCCAATATATGTTCCTCTGAGGCAGCATGCATCTCAGAAGGCGACATCATTACCTTCATCTCCTCATGAATTCAGGAGTCAGACTCCAGTGAGAAGTGGGACTCTCAGGGCAAATGATGAAATGGTTTCAGCATGGAACAAAGTTCTGGATTTGCCTATGTTCCACAACAAGCCCCTGCTACCTTATGACGAGTGGAATATTGATTTCTCAGAGATAACGGTTGGCACTCGTGTCGGGATTGGTGAGCACTGCCCCTTGTAACTGTTATTAGTTAAATCTACTACTTAGATGTGTGGTTGTCCTAATTTAGACACTGAAAAATAATTTTGTGCCCCCTATTTCTTAAAAGCTGAAGTCAAGTGGTGCATATGCTGCTTTTCTTATGCAGGACTTTGTAACAAAAAGGCATAAATATAAAGGTGGAATCAGGAGATTATTTAGGCGTTTAAGTTTGTTTAGCTTAAGTATAACTGTTCTATGTTTCTACCCGCAAACCATGATTTCCTTCTGATAATGTGGACAAAAGAATTACGAGTGCGAGATGTGAGTGTTGGCTAGGCCCTAAGTTTGCCAAATGACTTCATAGTCACTGTTCTATTTGCTGATGTTTTACATCATTGCCTCTATGCCTTTTATGTCCTACATAGTTTTTCCATGTAGTCATTTCTGCTTGATTACTTATAAAAATAGCTGTGCAGGCTTCTTTGGGGAAGTTTTCCGCGGTGTTTGGAATGGGACGGAAGTTGCCATCAAAGTGTTCTTGGAGCAGGATCTCACTGCTGAAAACATGGAGGATTTTTGCAACGAAATATCCATCCTCAGGTGAGATGATTATTGTTGTTTGTGTGTGTTCGATTTTCTTCTGGCTCATCATTCTAACTTCGAATTTGTTTTCTTGTTCTTTCTTGATCCAGTCGCCTCCGGCACCCAAATGGTACTTTTCTTCACCTAACTTTAATTGAAATCTTTGCTCTTCATTTCTCTTTGATTTTGGCTCACATCCTGCAGGTTTAGTGTATGATAGAATCGTCACAAAAAGCAATTGATGTATTGAATTTAACGTTGGTATAGTTATATTCAATAATTTATGTGCAATTAAGATTTAAACTTAAAAGTGAATTTTTATTCATTGTCTTTGTAGAAAGTGAGTCATTTTTAAATTGCTTGTATGAAGGTCTGCTCATGAATCATTTAAAGATGATAACATTTATTTCATATATTTCTTAATAAAGCTCAATAGTATATCTTACCTGAGAAAATATAGTACAGTGGTCCCATTATAGTAGAGCACTTAAACATGGACTTGGACATTGGTTTTCTATGTCCTTGACGTACCCTTTGCCTCTAAGAGATAATGTAGTTCAAGAAATTGTTTGAATAAGTGCCCTGAAAATATGTTTCTTCAAAGTGTTGAAACTGGTCACACAATGTTCTGAAGTAGGCTTGATGGTTCCACTGGTATAAGTTATTATTTGTTTTATGTTTATCAGAGATAATAATAGTTTTTTGAGCCGGACCAAATTTGAATTGGAAATAGAGTATAAGATTATTCAAGTTAAAACCAGGAAGCATTTAACTTTTGTTCTGAGTGTTTAGTCCATACACTTGTGATTTTGAATCTGGTGAGGTTTCTCCTAGGTCCCCAACAGGTTTTTGCAGAACTTAACCTAAATTAATGAAAGGAGATGTAAAACAATCCATAACCCAAATCATAAACTGTTTCAGAGCTAAAAAATGTAATACACTCAAATGATGGAAAACTACTGCTTGCCTCAGCCAATACTGAGCTGCTCACAGTATTGTTCTCACCTTCTCTGCCAATGCCATTCCACTTCATTACACCCTCAGCTTTTATTGATACTACTGGCTGTGTTTAACCTTGCTCGCAGCTCCTTATTTAGCCCCTCTTGAGTCATTATTCTATCATTGTTATTCATTCTATAGATCCTGAATAGGGTTGGCTGACTTGACTGGTGCACGACGTGCTGGCTTAATTTAAGTTTGCGAAATTTGCAACTGGAAGAGTGGACCTTTTTTGGAAGGGGACTTCAGATCTATAGTTCCAAAGCACAACAGTTTGCATTTGGTGCATAGGGTCTAAGATCCTCCATCCTCACCTATTAGATTTCAAACCTATGTAACTTTCCAGATCAGAATATCTATTTTCATATTGATCAGCCTTCGACAATAGAGAGGAATTTAGCATTTTTAATAGAACATGTATTTTGTTATGATTCAATCATAATACCTCTTTAAACCAAGAGTATTTTCTTAAAGATGTACCTTTAGTTCAGTCTAACTCATGATTTTTTTCCCTTTCGTTGGCAGTTATATTATTTCTTGGTGCCTGCACCAAACCTCCACGCCTGTCGATGATTACGGAATACATGGAAATGGGATCATTATATTATTTGATCCACCTAAGTGGTCAGAAAAAGAAACTTAGCTGGCGGAGGAGAATCAAGATGCTACGTGACATATGCAGGTTACTCCACTTTTTATTTCTTTTTTAAGTTTATTGAGGTGATGATTTTTTCCTTAAACCAAGATGCTTGTAAATCTGGTACTGATATCCTTTCGTACATTACCAATAACTGATTTGCTGAGGAACTTATGAGCAACTGGTAAATTGTTCACCCCAACGTTGATTTTCAGTCTATGTGATGCACCTTTACTTCTCTTGTTATCAATTATTAGGTCTAGAGATTGTTATGCATTTGCAAACTTCGAAATAAATCTCTTTCAGGGATCATATATATTACCTTTTGATGTTTGTTTGCATATGACCTCTATAACTTGGATCTCCATTTAGTTTCAAATGAACCTGGTTAGACAAGTTTTGAGTACTGATAGTTCTTTCACAATTAATAGGTCTAAAGATTGTTATGTATTTGCAAACTTCGAAATAAATCTCTTTCTAGGGATCATATACATTTCCTTTTGATGTTTGTTTGCATATGGACCTCTATAACTTGGGTCTCCGTTTAGTTTCTTATGAACCTGGTTAGACAAGTTTTGAGTGCTGATAGTTCTTTCACAAACGATTGTTTATATCTATATTATTGAATTTCAGAATTCTTTTTCGAATATAATCATTATCCTGAAAGACTGGTACCCAAAAAACAAAAAAAAAAATAAAAATTGATGAGTGAAAGCTGACCTTTCTCCTATTATTGGCAATTTAGAGGGCTAATGTGCATACATCGCATGAAGATCATCCACCGAGATCTTAAAAGCGCTAATTGCCTTGTGAACAAGCACTGGACGGTGAAGATCTGTGACTTTGGGCTCTCAAGAATCGTGACTGATGGAGCCATCAAGGATTCATCATCAGCTGGAACACCAGAATGGATGGCTCCTGAACTTATTAGAAACGAACCTTTCACAGAGAAATGTGACATTTTTAGCCTCGGTGTTGTCATGTGGGAATTATGCACTTTAAGCAGACCTTGGGACAGAGTACCACCTGAAAGGGTATGCTGTAATCTCTTTCTGAGTTCTTTTTGTTTTGTCATTCTTTTGGGGATACTTACATCTACACCCCCTGAGGTTTGGTTTGATTTGATTATAGAAAATCTTTCGTACTGTTTGAATAATTTACAGACTCCCTTTGAAGCTTAAAATACATGTAAAATCAGAGGGTCTATCTGTAATGTTGTTCAAATTTGAATGGGATGACTGTAAGTACTTGAATCTCAAAAAGACCTATTTGTAACGTATTTTCAAATTTAAGGGGTGTTCATGTAATTTTTCTTTTCAAACAGTGGGGAATATTTCTGGAATTAGGCCAAACCTCGAGGGGTGTATGTAATTATGTTTTTTCGATTATCTTTGGTCTTACCTAAGTCGTGTTTGCATTAACACCCGAGTTAAGTCATTTCCCATTGGAGTGTTTCATCTTCCTTATTCTCTACTTGTCCAGGTCGTTTATGCCGTAGCTAATGAGGGGTCGCGGTTGGAGATACCTGAAGGTCCCCTGGGCAGGTTGATTGCAGGTATTTATTTATCTACCAACATTGAAAATCTGGAGAAATTTACTTTTGCCTGTTTGCTGTGGTTGCTGTAATGATAGCACATGACTATATGAAATTCTATGGTTGCAGATTGTTGGGCAGAACCACATGAACGACCGGGTTGTGAGGAGATACTCACTCGCTTGCTAGACTGTGAAGCACTTTGCTAGTGCCATATCTTTTGTTGTATAGAAGGAAAAAAAAAGAAACAATATAGTTGAGGTACACTATGCATTTCGGCTCATTCTGTACTTTATTCATGTGAGTTCCAGTTTTTAAAACTGTCTTCTTGTAAACTATATAGTTGGTTGTTTTTCTGCAATCAATGAAAGTTTTTTTGTGGGTTTAGCCAGTATTGGATTGCATAATATTGACAGAAGCTTTTGAACACACAACTTTTTGACCTGATTGGTGTCCTTGTTTATACCATGAATTCAGCGAACTGCACATTTAGGACTTCATTTGCATTGCAATTTATACAAAAAGAGATTTTGATGTTGGGACCTTGATAAAGATTTGGGATCTTTTAGTAGGTAAATTGACGCCTCTAATGACCAAGGACTCACCGTTTCTTGGTTATTTGGCTCGTGTCAAATTTGACTTTGATAGGATATAAAATTGCTAGATGATTTGTGTTCTAGTTTCCAGCCTATTAAGTTACGTTTAAGATAAATCACTAATTGTCCATATGCTTAAGCAGTACTTTTTATCTATATACATAATCATAACTAATGATTAAAAGTGATGAGTTCTGCTTCTATGCAATCATAATGAGATTCACTTATGGGCCGGAATCTGGGCTTAAGCGATCAGAATAATAGATTCAACAATGTATTGGGCCGTTTCTAACTAGGATTTCAGGCTTTTGGGTTTTGTGCTCAATACAATTTGTTCTGCTTTGCAACTTGCGCAAGGAGGATATATGAATTGTATATTTGTATTTGCATTGACGATTAAGTCGTGAGAAGGATTTGTTATAGTATTTGTACAGAATTGATCCACACATTATTTCAATTCAATAAACAACTAATATTATCACTTACAAATTGTCGCTATATTCTATCGCAAAACTGTGGGTACTATACAGAGTGCAATACGACAAAGTAAAATTGTGATGCTGCACTCTAAATGTATAGCTCAATGGAATTTCGCATAATATCCTTGTGTTACGTGAAAATAAAATAAAATTGTTCGTTATCTAATAACGGTGCAGAAACCCATTAGTTACAACTTACAACTTACACGTATCATTAGGTTTTTACTCTCCCAAATCTTCACCAGTTACAAAATCTTATTTCCTGCACCCATTAGTTACAACTTACAACTTACACGTATCATTAGGTTTTTACTCTCCCAAATCTTCACCAGCTACAAAATCTTATTTCCAAGACATAATATTGATACGTCAACTCTACCTGCTTCGTTCTTGAATGAAAAAAAAACTGATCTTTTGCAAAGAAAGTAGTACTTTAGTTTCACTATAAAGAAAATAATCATGTTTCCTTTTCTCTCACAAAAAGTTTTGCATCTGTATCATCTCTTTATATCCTTTATCATTACTGCATACTTCAAATTTCTAACAGACAAAACCAGTCTTCTGCAACTTAGAAGCCCAAAATTGATGAACCACCTAAAGTAAACATACTTGGTCGTACTCTTTCTATACTCAAAATCATCTGTCAATCAAGCATCAACACACCTTTAGGTTTTGTAATCTTATCTGCATAACGTAATAATGTTTTTGTGATATCTCGCGAGTACCCACGTATCTGCTTCACTTCCTCCTAGTGCAACGTACCCTAATTGTTTATAAATTTGCTCAAAGATCTATTGCATGTGTAATATCTAATTTAGTACACATATATAACATTATAAGATTATCAAATGTTGAAGCACAATGGTTCTTCTCAGAGGCACAATCATAATTCAATGCTAGGTAACTCCTTTTTAGATACACAAAATTGACTACCTAATGAAGTGCTCTTATACCGAGCCTATTCGATACTCTCTTTATGTATCCAACTTGCAAAAGATACAACTTCTATGCCACCTTATCACGATTAATCTGCATATCCAAGACATGCTTAGCGTTTTCAAGACCCTTTATAGCAAACCATTCAAACACTTACTTCTTCATCTTATTCACTTATTGAGCACAAGAACATGCTATCATCGTATCATCAACATAGAGTAGCAACAATTGTCGACATTACATCTAACAAAACCAACTTCATGCATAAACTCATCCGCCTTTCATACATCACTACCTCAAAGCTTGTTTCAGGCTATACAATCTCTTCCCCAATTGACTCGCAAACTTAACATATGTAGTCAAGGTTCAATCTTTGAACACCTATGACTGGGTTGAAACTAAAGAAGTGTGCACTAATTATATGTTCAAACTAAAAGATACCTCTTTCTATGCATAATGCGAATCCGACTGAAGTTTTTACACACAAATTAATGGATTATTATTGGATATTTTGTGAGGAAAATCATCTCGTTTTTTGGAAAAAGATAATAGAAGGTTTGAGTATAATAGTAAATGCCTTAATAGAATGTTTGATTCATGTGTTGGACCTTATGGTTGGACTTTGGGCCTTGAGCTTTTCATTTAGTGGTCTAGATTGGACACATGTGGGAAGTGGGGCTTGTTTGCTAAATTTGGATTAATATTTTGTTAATTTGAAAATTTAAATTTATTAACTATTATTATTTTAATTTAAAATGATCAAAAATTTGAACGAGAAGCTAAAAATATAATTGTTGCATTCATTTGAATATTAGCACCTCTTTGAAATAGTACCTTAATCCAAAATGTTGTCTTCCGATTCTATTGATAAGAGTTAAGGGATGGAGATTTTACTAGATTTATGCTTTTGTCTCAATTCAAATTCTTGAGCATTATTGTATCTGTAGACACATTTATTTTATTAAATAATTAAATGTGTGCAATTGGAAGAAAATAAATATTCCATAAAACTCCAATATTCTAAAGATGGAAAGTCTATTCATCAAATCTCAAAAGATGGAAAGTCTATTCATCAAATCTCAAAAGACGGAAAGTCTACTCACCAAAATCTCAAGAGATGGAAAGTCTAGTCACCAAAATCTCGAAGGATGGAAGGTCTAGTCATCAAAATCTCAAAGGATGGAAGGTCTAGTCATCAAATCTCAAAGGATGGAAGGTCTAGTCATCAAATCTCAAAAGAAGGAAACTATCTTTCATCATGGAAAGAAGGATTTCCTCAAATTATGCCTTCCATATTGGAGAAACGATTTCAACCATTCATCTCATCAGAAGATTCTTCTTCCAACACTATAAATAGGGGTCTTCACCAAGAAGAAAAATGACAACAAAAACAACAAAAACTCAAACATTCTTGGAGTAAAGAAGTTCTTCAAATCCTCTCTCCCAAATTAATCATCTTCAAAGGCGTTCATCCAAAGATTCAAATTGTTCGTCGCGAAGATCAAAGAAATTCTCTCTTTGATTCGAGATCAAGCTCTCACGCCCTCGAATTAAAGTTTTTCAAGTTCAAGTCAACTTCATGAAGGATTGAATCAGAGGATAAAATAGAGATTGTAACTCTAATTTTTTTAAATTCATATTAAGTTTATTTGAACTAATTTTTCTTGTCTTTTATTTTTAAGGACTCGAAATTTGTTGTTACAGTATCATTTAAGCTAATTTCTTTTTTACATTATATATGGGGAGTACTTTCTTAGGAAAGGGCTCTTTTACGCCTTAAGACAACTACTTTCCTGCTTCCGTTGCATAATTTAGTTACAACTAAGCAACATGATACATTCTCCATCTTGAAATATTATACAAATTCATTTTCAAATTGTAAGTGAGCGCACAACTTTACAAACATTTATGAAAATAAATAATTGACTTTTGATTGACATAAATATTTTTTATAGTGTTCAAATGATTTTTTTTGTACTTTTGCTTGGTTAATTTTTCTTTTTCAAAAGTTCAACAATTTCTTTAGGTGGATATTCATACGAACTTGGCTGCCTAGTTCGAGAGCAAGGGTGCACGATTGAAACATGGGAGCTTGAGCAGAGAAGGGAATCACCCCGCCGTATGCAGAGAGATAATTGGATGTCATAACTATTGCCATGTTTTATGAGTAGACCAAGGGATTGCCTAGTTACTCTGAGACGACATCGATGGGTGACATGCCATAACCTTCGCCGCTCTCCCCCTCTTCCGGAGGACACAACCTTTACCTCGGTAGAAAAAGAAAGGTGAATGACTTGAAATAACATCTACAAGATTTGATGACGGTGGTAAACCTGTCGCACGAGCTTGCATTGACCAAAAACACCTCTATCCCAGAAATAGTGGCATGTTGAGTCTCTACTAGCATGAAACCAACCTCGATGCATTTGTATTCAGGAGAGAACCAAAAGGATCATCTAGATCATCTAAATCAGTTTTAGTTTATTTAAAAAATAGACTAGCGTAGATATAAGAATATAAGAATACATTGCACATTTCCAGCTTAAATAACAAATCTCCAACTACTAAAACTCAATTACGAAATTTCAAAAAGATATTTAGTTCAAACTATTTTTATTTTTTTTGTAATTTTTTCCCCAAAAAAGTTGAAAACACCACCATAATCATAAAGTCTACCTTGTTGATCGTTCCTCCCACAAACCCTCCACGTCCCTTTTGGCCAAGAACAACCGCCACACAATGTACTCTATATATGAAAGGGGAAAAACCATTCTAGCCCCCTCCTCAAAGCAACTCATTTCTAACAATTTGGTCCAATCCAATGTTTATTTTTGGAAAAAGGTTTATCAAATTCAATGAAGTCAACATATTTCACTTCAATTTTGTGAACCTAGTATAAACGAAGTTCACCATTACACTCCTAGTAAATAGTATTCCTTTTCAAGTCAATCGACAATAACTGAACCCTAAAATAAATAAATAAAACTATAATTGATTCATAAACAAAACCTGCCAATTTCTCGAACAAGAAAAAAAAACAAACAATCCTACTATTCCACAATTATTACAAAAATAAAAATACGTCAATTACCAAATAACAAAAAATAAAAAATTTGACATAAGTGAAAAATAATTTTCCCCTTCGGACTCGAGTGATATATATATAGTATATACATACACATTACACACTGATATAATAATATTATTCCTTCTGTTTAACAACAACACAACACTCACCGGTATCAATCAAAACCCCACAAAACACACACATCTTTCAAAATAACAAAAAAGAAGCACACGCGCCGACCGCACGCGCCGCCGCCATGTCCTCCGACGACAAAACCACGCCTCCGCCGGCGCCGGCGCGAACTCCGGCGTTCCCGTCGCGCGAGGACTGCTGGTCCGAAGAGGCCACGCGCACTCTCATCGGCGCGTGGGGCTCGCACTACCTCCAGCTCAACCGCGGCAACCTCCGTCAGAAGCACTGGCAATCGGTCGCCGACGCCGTCAACGCCGCGCACGCCAATCTCCGGCGAACCGACGTCCAGTGCAAAAACCGCGTCGACACCGTGAAGAAGAAGTACAAGATCGAGAGGTCGAGGATCGCACGATCGGACGGCCGCCGCGACTCCACGTGGCCGCACTTCCGCAGCCTCGATTCGCTCATCGGCGCCTCGTTCTCGAAACCTAATTCCGTCAGCAGGAACCTCCGCCGGAGAGTCTCGAAATCGCCGGAGAATTCCTCGCCGTCGCCGGCGAAGGAATCTCCGGCGCCGGTGAATCGTCTTCCAGTTGTGTCGTGGTCGGTGCCGGTGGGACCTAGGTCGAAGCGAATGGGTGGTGGTGCAGCGGCGAGCGTGACGGAGAGGAATTTCTCGGTGATGGCGGCTGCGGCTGCGGCGATGGAGGCTGAGGAACGTAAATACAACGATGATGATGATGATGACAATGAAGATTGCAATGATTTGATTGGAAGGAAGAGGAAGAGGCCGGTGGAGGAGGCGGGTACGGTCGTGGGAAGAGGCTACGGGAGATTGGCGGCGGCGATTGCAAAGTTGGGGGAGATATACGTGAAGGTGGAGGAGGCGAAGCAGCGGCAGATGGTGGAGCTGGAGAAGCAGAGGATGCAGTTTGTGAAGGATTTGGAGATTCAGAGGATGAAGGTGTTTATGGAATCACAGGTGCAGATTGAGAAGATTAAGCATAATTCGGTGAATAACAGTAAGTTTTGAGCAGTTTTTTTGCCATTGGTTGTGATTTTGATTTGCTTAAGGTGTTTTATGCTCTTGATTTAAGTGATTATGTTTTATTAGTCCTTTTCACAATTGCTAATGTACTAACTCTTTTGTGATTTTGATTAATATTGCTGCTTAAGTTCTTATTCGCATTCAGTTACATGCATTGTGCTCAGTTGTTGCTGAAGTCCTGGTTCCTTTAGTCTTCATATTTTTGCTTGTTATCAGAGATGCAAAAATGTTTGTTTTACAAAAAAACCTTGCTTATGCAAGTGACAGCTAGGAGTTATTTCGAATCTTGAGTGTCGAGACGGTGTGTCATTCTTGCCACCGTTAGATGTGTCCCACGTGATCTTTAATGTGAGGTGAAGATGTATATCCGTACTTCTCTTAACCACCGCGTGCATTTGATCTCACCGTTCATTGAATACTCGTGGTGTGAAACCATAGAGCGGTATGTTGTTTTGAACTAAAACGATTTGGACTCGCATGCCTATTTATGTAGTAGTGATGCTATTTTTCTTTACCACTAGAAACCTTTTGCTGTTGTTTTAGATATTTGGGTTCTTCCATTTATGGGGTAAGAATGTTGTATCATGGATAACTTTTGGTTTATTTTTGGACATGTTAGTGAGGCCCTTCTCCTGGTTTTCAACTGCTTTAAACTTGTATTTGGATTATAAAGCAAGCTTCTTATTTTAGGACCGGACCATATTTGTTTGAATGGATAACATTGACCCATGGATTCTGAATCTCTTAATTGAGCAATCAACAATTGTGCTGCCATAGTAAAAGTATCTGTTTACGAAGTCGTTCCTTTAAAACGGAAGTTGTAGCTACACAAGATAGAAGTATATCTTTGAAACCATCCACAAGTTTTTACCTGTGTCTTAAATCTGAATTTATGATTCCATTTATATTTTTCGTAATAGTTCCACTTGTTAAAAATTTAGTTGGATCTTTCTCTTTGCTGCAACTTGTCATATTTACTCGTAACACAATCTCAGAATTGTTCCATTAATAATTCTCACTTTTTCATTGTGTTGGATCCTACGAGTTAGTACAATTTCAAGACATACTAATGCTAAATATTCTAAGTTCTTGGGGTTGTATCAGATTATTTGTCATTCACTGCCTCAGTGAACATCGAAAAACTAACTCGTTTAGACCCATGTATAGCGTCCTGGTCTGGAATGAACAAAGATAGGTCCTTAGTCATTTCGTAGCTATTGCAATTTACTTGCAAACTAGTGTCTTTTCAAAAATCTAGGACTTAGTTATACCAAAGAAAAAAGAGATTATAAAAAAGCTAGTGCTCCGAAGTGCGAGGCTTATATTTTATTTCAGATAGCCTGGATTACTGAAATGTCTCTTGGCGCTTGGCAGCCATAAAGCATTATTTGGTGGCTTGGTTGGTATATTTCCCACAAAAGATGGTCATAAGACTCGAACCACACAAGGATCTTTTTTATATCTTCACATTTAAAATTTGCCTACTGTTAATCCAAACCATTTTTTAAATTAAGGGGCTTCATATATGTTTGTTACACTTCACATCTTGGTTCTTTTTTCTTCTTTTTCTGCAAAGTATCCCCTTTTCTTTCTGAACTTTTCAGTTTTCTGGATGTTGCATCTTTTATGAGAGACGATTCTTGAGCTAGACTCGTTTCACATGCCAATAATAGTTCCAGAATATTTGTCTTTGGTTTTGCTCATCATTTGTTAACTTAATCGAATCTGATTACTTCCGTTAATGCGACTTCCTTCCTCCTACTCATGCTTTATTATTCATGGCAAATATATATATACTTTTTTTAACTTTCATAATCAGTAATTTAACCTGATCTTTTTCTCCATGCTGCAGATGGTTATGTATAGATGGCGAATGCAACATTTGGCTAGCAAAAGACAACAGATCATTTGGGAAATATAGCAGTAGATTTTCAGGTAGCTCTGCATATACATACATGTGTGGTTAATGCAAATTTAGTTATTTCTGGTTAGTCGTCGGCTTCGTGATCTGTCTAGTTCCGTTTCCGGATGAATATAGTGTGAAGTGGTTCTTTATTTTATGTTCATGAATCAACAGATTGTTTTATAGAAGTTAAAATTAGTTTACTTTCTTGGTTCTTTTTTTCCCCTTGTTCATTCTTGAACTTTGATGAAATGTTGATAGATCGATGCTGGTGATTGATTCGGTGGAGTTGGATCCACGTTGATGAATGTACTTATGGGATAATTATATGTATCTCCCTCGAGGTTTTATGTGATTATCAGAAGATCAAACTCTGTTTGAATAGCTACAAAAATTCTTTTTAAACTTCTTTTATATTTGTTTAAAAAGAAAAAAAAACGGACCCCATTAAAGTTCGAATAGTTACAACGATATCTTCTAAAAGACCATTCTTCCATCTCATGTTTGAAGTCTCGGGGGAATAGATGTAATTATTCCAAAATTTATCTTAGGCAGAATTGCAGCTACACATCTTGATTGTCTGATTAGTTACAGGGACTTCTCCTTCTATTTGAATAATTATTACATGAACACTCCTTCAATTTGATAAAGAAATTACACACATGGATGAAAGTTTCGTTTCGATGATATATTTCAGTAAGTCAAATATAGAGACTTTTTGCAATGTTTCGAGATCTTTTCGATTCGTAAAAATTCTTATAACAATAAATGTAGAAAATACTTGTATGTTTTGTTTCCAATTTTCACAGAATCAAAAATAGAAATGTTTCGGTACTTTTTGTGGAAAAGAAAAGAAACTTTAATCAATGATTACACATAATCTTGGATCTTGGATCTTGAAAAATACAACATAAATTACTCAAAAAGTTTTTCATGATTAATTTTGTTTCATGAATATTAGTTTTAATTTCCGAAGTATAGTTGATAATTTCCAATTTTATTAAAATCTAAATTTTGAATAAATTGTGAACATAGAAAGACTGTGCAACTAAAATTTGTTTTCTTTGGAGGGGCTTGGGGTTTCTCCTGGAGGAGATCCAATTCCATCCTGAGTCGATATATAGACCCGACCCAGTCCATTAAAAGAGTAAGATATGCTTTTTAAGTAATACGATCCATTTAATGTATCCATTTGATCCACATTGCATCCAATCCAGTTACATCTGAGTTGGATCCATCGGCTAAACTGAGTAATTGATATGGGCTGATCGGGAAGGGTTTTCCAATGTGATTAATATATTTGATGCCATCAGTATCAATTTTGACTAGGCTTGTAGAGTATTTTATTCTGTTTTTCTTTTTTCTTAATATCTTGTTCAATTTCATAAAATTTCAATCATTAACTCAACTATATATAATCTACTAAACACTGTTTCACCAGAAATTATTTCGTGCAACCGCTGCACTGTGATGTGACACAACAAGTCGGTTATTTATATAGATACACGGTTGGAATGAGATTATGGAGAAGTTATTTGCTATAATTTAGGAAATATTTTAATCACAATCGTTGGTTGCACCACGTCAGCAATACAACGGTTGCATAAAATAATTTTTCCTGTTTCACCCCACCAACTCCACTTTTCTTGTTAAGCGTAAGTTATTACTAACTTCTATTGAGAAGACAATTCTTGCCTTGTTAGTGCACATCTCACGATGAACCAACAATCACTTGTTTTCTCCCCTTTCATCATATTCTGATCTCTCGTTCATTACGAATTGACTTGCCTGATCAGTTTTGAAAAGTCTTTGAAGAATTACAAGTTTCTTTGTTGGACTTAAAGCCACCTTTCTACCTTATTTTATGAACTCCAAAGAACTTGATAAAGTGGTCGCCAAGCATTCACGCAAATTCACTCGAGGGAATCGTCCTTCAAGTGATGAAACTCCTTCTTTTTGAATTCCTTGGATGAATTGTTGTGTTTGTATTTCGTCTTTTCAAGTTTAATCTATTTTCTCTACTCATAAATCATACTTGAAATCTATCTTAAACTACCCTGCTCTTAATAAAGTTTGTTTCGCCATTTCAAAAAAGAATAAATGCAAATCATATTTCTGCATTTTAAAAATATCAACTTAATCATCAATTCAATTAGTATCTCAAGCACCTCCATTATATAGGACTAGCAAATCTACGCACGCGGGACCGCGTGCAAGTCGTGGTTTATTGTTAAGAGTATTTCATTATAACGTTTTATATAACTTATGTTATTATAAAATTAGTGGTTGTTGAGTAATCATATTGTTTCATATATAATTATCAACGGTCACTATGAGCAAATACTGAATTCCAAAAATCACAAAACAAATAAATGAATTAATTATCAAAAGATTCATTGCCATTTACTGCGATGCAAATCTTGAGTTAGAAATACTGAATTCCAAAAGTCACAAAACAAATAAATGAATTAATTATCAAAAGATTCATTGCCATTTACTGTGATGCAAATCTTGAGTTAGAAATCCAAACAGGAAAATGAAAGAAATAAGGGGAAACTCAAATAAGAAAAGATTTTATGCCACAATTAATAGCAATAGATTAGGTGAAATCCCTCAAGAGGTTGATCTTCATCTTATCCTCATCAAATATTTATCCAGCATGCAAAAATCCTCTCTTGTATCTTCTCTAAAGATCACATTAGGGAGAATCGCGCACGTCTGATAAACCAAGCAAGAAATTACAAACTTTAAACTTTTAAAATTTGGTTCTACAAATTTTGTCACATAGAAAAGTTATTCTGAAGCAATAAATATATATTTAATGCTCTCGAGTTTCGAAACAGTTCATGCACTTAAAAGAAAACATAAGCATAGGCGACAAAATTCAATTATCAGATTATCGGAACATTTTATCATAATATTTCCAAGTTTCGGTACATATAAAATTATAAACAGAACAAATTCGTGACATGAACTGAATGTTTAATATGGGTTTCAAAAATGGAAAAGCAAAATAACTTAAAGAGGACAAATTCTAGTATCAAATTCATGGAAATTGACACATTTCTAGTTCGATACATGTGCATCATAATATGAAGAGATATGGCAATTTTCTATACTTGTATGGCAACTTCTACATTTGTATTTCAACCAAATCAAGCAAAATATAATGTAGAAAAAATGATAATCATCGAAATTATATTTGACCCATCTCTTGATAAAATCTGACAACTGCAAGAATCATCCAAAGACCAAAACCAAATTGAAAAGAAAAACGAAATTGAAAAGAATTTGTTATTTCATTCTCCAACGCCTGAACTAATCGTAGCGCACCCATGCATCTCTTCTATTTTGCAGGGCATGAATTTCATTCTCCCCCTTAAGATCAAGCTTGTTGAATACTATCTCAATTTTCCTGAAAATAAATGACAGAAACTCCATAAGGATATATATACAAAAGAAGTAAAATAAATTTTGCTTTCACGAATTGATTGAGAAATTAAGAATAGAACTGTTTCGGAATTCTTGACTACAATCAAAGAAAAAATGAAAATTGAAAGAATTTGAAAGACAAGTGAATAATGAAGGGAACCTTTTACTATGTAAAAAACGCCAGCGCTGAACCTGCACAAAAAGTTTGGCAATATGCAGATTAGGAGAACTTAAAACACCCCTTTATCTTCTTCCGTTAAATCAAAGGGAAAAAATGTAAAAACAAAAAATTCAACTATTATACACTATTCATTAAAAGGACAGTACCTGTAGTTACCTTTAAGAGACCAATTCCTAGAGAAATAAAGAAAATCCTATAAATTTTGGGGAAAATGCATAGAACCCTCTTGTGGTTTTGAAAACTTGCACGGAATCCCCTTGTGGTTTGATAATTACCTAGAATCCCCTTGTGGTTTTAGAAACCCTGCACAGAATCCCCTTGTGGTTTTAAAAACCCTACACAAAATCCCTAATCCGTTAAACTCCGTCAGAGAGTGGCGACCACTCGCTCTATGTGAGAGTGGGTTTAACTTTTGTGTACTTTTTCGAATTAAAAAGTCTATTTCACCCTTAAAGATTGAAAACATGAAACCCCCTTGTGGTTTGACAACCTGCACGAAATCCCCCTGTGGTTTAAAAAACCCTGCACAAAATCCCCTTGTAGGTTTGAAAATTCTGCATAAAATCCCTGTTTTTTTGTTTTTTTTTTTAAACATCCAGATTTTTTTTAAAAGAAGTTAAAAATAAATAAGGGCAATTTAGTCATTCTTAAATAAAACTAACGGAGTTATGTTAAATTTAACGGAAGGGAATGTGTGCAGGGTTTTTGAAACCACAAGGGGATTTTAGGTAGTTTTCAAACCACATGGGGATTTTGTGCAGGTTTTCCAAACCACAGGGGGGTTTTAGGTTGATAGCCCATAAATTTTAGACGAAATGGAAAGTGAGAGGAGAGAGAGAGAGATATTTTCTGGCTATGCAAAAGAATTTTGAAATCGAAGAGATAGAAGTTGAAGAGATTAAGTGGGAGTGAAAAAAAAAACCGTATAGGTGCCTAAAATTAAGGAACAAAAGGAAAGTGGGGTTTGTGATATTACAATAATAGCCCTTTTTAATTTCTATATGAGCAATAATTAGAGGGTAAATTTGGAAAACACTTTATTTGTACAACAACTTACATTTTGTCTCACAAAACTTGTTTGTTTATATTATTAATAGATAATAGATGTGACACTTATCAATCTGTTCCTCTCTCCTATAAAATACATAAATTGCATTTAATCTAATATTTAGTGTCCCGTGAACCGATTAGGAAATCTTTAGTTACATTGTTACAACTCAAAAATGATTTTTCACTTACGTTTAAATAACAATTCTTTAAATATCTCATATGTGTCTTAGAAAATAGCTTTCGTTAATAATCCTCAACAAGAAGCAAACCAAAAACTAACTAAAATACATTAACACCAATTTTTCAGGTCTCCATACACTACATTAAACTTGTCTATGAAGGACGCACTCCCTTCCTAAAATATTGCCCTTTTAAGGATTTAACTAATGGACAAACTGTTTGTAATATTTTTTCGCTCATTACCAACGACCAATTTGTTGGTAAAAGCCAAATGCGACTATCACCGACGACACTCCCTTTGTAATAATTATGACGGGGAGGGGTGCATCTTGGCTACCCCTAATGTTAGAATCACATCCTCTCACAAAGTGTCTAATGTGGTTCTAACCTTATGGGTAGCCAAGAGGCCCTTCGTTTGTAAAAAGTCAATACTAAAATAAGAAAATTAAAAAACTTCAATTATGCTCGACCTAATACTAAAAAAACGTCAGTCCTTGATTACTACGAAAAAACTGTACGTTTGTGGAGATCAAAGCTTTAACGTAACCTCCATGAGTACAAATGACATTATGTCGTAAAGATAGAAACTTTGACTACATTAACATTTTTGATTGTAAAGAGTCTATACAATCCGTTTGTAGTAACAAATGCGGTAAAAGCTTTTATGAGTTTGTAATTAAAGATCGATGAGATTATTTCCAATAGTTATTCTAGACAGAATAACGAGGAGATTGCCTACATATATTTTTGGAAGATTAAGGACATTGTCAGGAGAGGACGAGAATAATACGCACCACCAACAAGAAGGTGAATTCACTACTGCATCTGCCGTGCGTACGTACAAGACGTACCAATGGATAAACTTCAATTCTTGCATGTTTTCCAGGTACTAGGAATTATACTTTTTTGCATGTTTGTCTTTATATTTATTTTATATATATAAATAATGAATATGTACTAATTAAATTAAATAAATTTTGAATCCAGTCGGTTTTTTATAAGTGAGATTTAGAGCATACTCATAAGATTTTCACCCCCTTTACTAAGTTTGTTCCCACACACAACTACAAGAAGCAGAACAATCTCAACTAAGTGGGTCAAACAAGTAGATTACAGATCTATTGCTACCCTTGTACATCCGCCATTGGGAGAAGGAGGAGATAAAGAGAAATAGTGAGAAGCTGAAAGGCCAAAAAAATCCTATGTTTGTGAGTCTGTCACACTCGTGAGCACCACCGAAAGAGAATGATACATTTGTATATAAATATTTATGTTAAAAAAATATGTTACTTTGATTAGTTAGTTAATCAATATTGATAATAAGGTTGCTTATAAGCTTCTTCTTATTTAGTATTTATTTAGCAATCATATGAACTAGTTTTAAGAAGCCTAACGACACAAACATCTTAATGTTAATGTGTCTTCCAAGTACTCTAGTTTGACTAAATTAGTTATTGTGCAACTCTCATAAAATGTAAGTACCAAGAAATTTGTACAATATACATGAAAATTATACAGGCACCTAGGAAATATTATTTGAGAGTTTCAATATTTCTAGGAATAAATAATAGAAGTCTTGGAACTAGTGCATGGAACTTGTATAAATAGAGGCTATACTATGCATTTTCAGTCAACCAAGATATAAGAGGATAAAAAGAAAATACAGACTCCTAAATCCTTGGAAATTCTCTTCTTTTGGTTCAAACATGAATCAATTTATATTTTCTATCTCCAATAAGTGGGAGTTTGATCCAAAATATGGGCGTCAACACAACTTTCATTCATTGCAAAACAAGGAACTCAATTTCTTCTTATCTTATGGTGGGAGTTTTACAAGCACACGACAAAGATTATTGGACCGAAGAAGTGGAGATTTGAAGAGTGCCTTCAAAGTCATAGCTCTGAACAAAAACAAGGGCAAGAAAAGTGACTATCTCTATGTCCTACGTGCAAAAGGACTAATCATTTGGAAAAGGATTGTTATTTCAAAGGAAAGCCATAATGTTAAATTGTGAAAAAAAAAATTGGGCATAAAGAAAAAAATTGCATGAAGCCAACCAAAAGAAACCAAGCTAGGCCTGTCAAGGGTAGGGTCTTATCCTGACCCTTACCACCCTAACATTAGAGACAGGGTCTAGACCCAGACCCTAACCACAGGGTCTGATCAGGGTCTAGACCCTTACCCTTACACTGTAAAATTGTAAAACAGGTCCGGGTCTAGACCCTTACCCTTAGAATTTTTATTTTTTTTAGAATTTTATTGAATATTTCTTTAATCTTTCGATGTAAATATTGGCATTGATTAAAATTTTGTTTTAATGACTAGTTTTTGTTCATTCGAAAATTGATAACATTTCATAAACGTAACATTTCGAAATATTTCAAGAATTTATGAAACGTAAACAACTAAATTCAAAGAAACTTAAAAATAAAAAAATTCAAAGGAAGGAAAGAAATAGAAAAAAAAAACAGGGTTTGGGTAGAGTAAGGGTTTGAACTACAAGGTCTAGACAGGGTAAGGGTCCAAACAGGGTAATGGTCTGGATAGGGTAAGGATCCTCCAAATTAAATTTTTAAGGGTCTCAACAGGGTTTGTGTAAGGGTAAGGGTAAGACCCTACCCTTGACAGACGTACACCAAGCAAACTCATGCAAAGAAAATTAGAAATATTTATGCTTTGCATGACAATCATCAAAATAAAAGTTAACAAAGGAAAGAAAACTCGATTTCAACCAAGTGGAGATGTCTTCAAGAAGAAAGAACATACATTTGGTGGAAAAGAAGGAAAATTCTTGCCACAAGAATGAGCAACATGATTGCCACCATGATGAGATGAAATTTTTTCAAGTCACTGAGAAGCTTTACTGAAAACACGTTAAGGAGGAGTGTTAAAGTTAACGTGTCTTCTAAAGTACTCTAGTTTAACTAAATTAATTGTTGTGCGATTCACATAAAATTGTAAGTACAAAAAAATTGGACAGTGCATGAAAATTACGTAGGCACCTAGGGAATATCATTTGAGAGTTCCAATATTTCTAGGAAATAGTAGAAGTCTTAAAACTAGTGCATAGAACTCATATAAATGGAGGCTATTCTATGTATTTTGAATCAACCAATATATAAGAGAATGAAAGGGAAATACAAACTTCTAAATTCTTAGAAATTTTCTTCTTCTGGTTCAAACACAAATCAGTTAAATAACTTTCATATATTATCAAAAGATACTGGGATACAATTTTTTCGCCCAAATCGAGTCACATATAATGTTAATACTTCTGCCGATGATAAGAATGATTCCATGAAACATATATATGCATATGTTTCAAACATACAATAACTCATATAACAATATCTATATCTATATCTATATATATATATATACATAAATATAGTGGAAATGATGTTCTTACTCAAAAACTAACAAGAAAAAAGCAAGAAATCAAACATATATATGAGAGAAAAGAAATTTAATAATGCATATTAAGCCAGACTTACACATATATGAAAGTTCACGATATTTCAAGACCTTAATAAATTTCCAACAGCAGGAAATGAGTTATTTGGTAAATGCATCTTGTTTGTTGATTTAACGACGACCACAACTTCAACTGCAAATTTCAGTGCTCAAATTACAGATGTCCTCCTCTTACTGCTTGTTGTTCCTGTTAGAAAGTAAACATTCATTATACTAGCTAGTAGTTAATTTTTTTGAGGGGTGGGGGGTCCGTTATCGGTTCAAACTTCAAAAATCGAAATCTATATGTTAATCAAATGAATATTGTCACATAGTGTAGAGTGAAGTTACAAAACATGCATATAATACAGGTTTGAGCATTGAATATCACTCCACTATAATTAGGAATTTGGATATATAGATACATTCTATATTGTCCAAGGTATCTAAAGAAAAAGTTGCCGAGAATAATAGTTAAACTAACAAGGGAAATGAAAACCACAAATTAACCTAATTTAGTCACTCATTAAAGGTCTATCTCATATTCCATATGATTAATCACACTATTTGGTTATAAATCTAGTGACCTATTCTTAATACAATTGTAACTTACTCTCAGATACCTCTGTAAAAAAAAACACAAAATGTGACGTAACTTAGATACGGCAAGAACTGGAAAAGGTGAATTACCTGGCATAGAAAAGATTACTACTTTGCAGAAGTTCCTCATGAACCCTAAGCCAGTGTAGTATAGCAACATCTATAAGCCATGTTCATAATGTTTGCTTCTCCAGACAAGTTTTTCATGTTTTATATTTCATGTGAAGTAGATTGACTCTACAAAACCCAAACAATTCTTTTGTCTGTACCTTATTTCCTTCCTCTAACGCACACTAGAAGTCATTTGGTGCAACCGTCGTGCAATGAAGTGGTGCAACTAATTTTGTTATAGGTGTGAATGTATGGTTGGAATGGGCAGTTTGGAAGCAAATGCCATATAATAATCTAAGAAATAATCATAATCTTAATATAATTGATTGCACCGCATGTCATTATACAACCGGTTGCGTAAAATAAATTTTCAATGCAGAGAGGGAAGATAATGTGTAAACCTTACAATTTGAGTAGATGTGAAGTTTAAACTCTTCTACACATAATTTATAAAAATTAAAAATTGGTTTTAGTTTGTTTGCATAAGAAGAGAATATATATCAACAGGTACATGCAAAAATTAAAGCATTGGGATAGTTATACATGCAAAAACGGTACTAAAGCATTAGGACAAATTTGAATAGTTGTGATGTCCCACAAAATCTGAACATACAGAAGGCGAGATCTACTAAAGATGCAAACGACAATTAAGCACTGAAATGCAAATTTCAATAATGCTCTGCACAAATCAACACAACTATAATTGGTGGGTAATTAATGCTAATGGGGCTAGCTAGCTCTTAATTAATTAATTGCAGAATTATCAAAGCAATTAAATAAGCATTCTTGGATTTCTCGTACACCTGTGGTTGGATATTGCAATGATGAGGTTGCAGATTAAATAAAATATTGGATCGGAAAGCCCACAAAAAGGATGTAAAGATCACTCATAATTTGATTGATTAATTATATTATTAGAATATATAATAAAGTAAACCATAAACACTTAAATATTTGTCCATTGAGATAAAAACATGCAAATGCGTTCCCAACTCAAATGACAATCTGCGGGGGCAAAGATCTGCCAGAATCCCAAAAGACACTAAAAAAATTGAAAGCTGTGACATATAATAGAGGTTTACTGTATTAGGATCTTAGTACAGTGCAAATTGATTGAACAGTTTTCTTTTTGTTCTAATTTGTTGAAAAAAACTTGCAGGATTCTTTTCTACCTGATGTCAGTGAAAAGGCTCATCATTAGTATTGAGGGTGAAAGACCATTCCTAATTTGGTATCAAAATAATCATACATGAATATTTCCAAATACACAACCACTACAAGATCTGTGGCTCTGTTTCAAAAATTAGAGAATATGTGAGAAAATCTTTGAAATTGATTTATCATTTGAGATGTACAATATGCATCAATACGACACGATGAAATTCACAACTTAGGATAGACGTACATTTACTATATATTAGAAGATAATTCAAAATAACTAGAGTTTATGTAATACATAATTAGTTAGGCACTGAAAGTTCAAACAAAACGCTTTACTCAATCAAAATGAGTGAGAAAGAAAATCATTTGTTGGATATTTTTATTAGAGAATATAGTCTGACCCAATTCAATGAAATCAAAGATATCATAACACTTTTGTTTAGTGATTGTCGGGGTTCAACTAGGGTTTTAGTTTTGAATCTATATAGATCAATGAAACATACACATGCATTCACCTAAAACACTTACATATATATAAGTTACTTAGTGCTCATATATTCTCAAAATGCGAAATTGAAATACTATTGTAGAGAACATTACCCATTTTTTGATCCTTAGCCTTGCCAACTGAAATCAAGAAAATGCCATAGAAGAGGAATTGGACTCATCATCACCACCACCTCCACCACCACTCTTCTTCTTTTTCTTCTTATACGGAATCCCTCTTGCTTTAGCCTGACTCTCCTTCACCTCCCTCAAATAAATCCTTATTGCTCCACTAGCAAAAGGATTCATCTCCGGTGATCCGCCGTTCTCCTCATAAGCTGCCCTCAGCCGCCCGATCAATGCGTCGAGGCTGCCCCACGCCTGTCGGAGCGGGCAGGTACACGGCGCTGGGGGCTCGGGCTGCCCGTAAAAGATGCAGCCTTGCAAATGAACCTTAGTCTTCCCAAACTGATCCAAGTACCTAGCGACGAAGCACAGTCTGTTAGTAAGACGTTTCACCTGACCCCAGAGGTCACATGATTGAATCATAGTGTGCATGTTTCGTATACCACAAAATTATCGATCAACAACGACAATATTTACCAACAAAAAATTTAGATTTCACTAATTGAAATAAATTTTTATTTCTGTTGGTGAAAATCTAAATCGTAGTTGGAAATACCAATCAGTGTTGCTAGCTAGCTAGTCTTTTTTTTTTATATATATAATAATTGGTGTGTAAAAAAAAATGATCCAAGTACCTTAGGAATTCCAGCACGTGGTTGCTGTTGCACTCGGGCAGCGCGACGGGCGGGCGCTGGTTGCGCAAGAACTGGCCGAAAGTGTTCCAGTCGCGGCGCTTCTGCGACTCATAGCGGCTAGGGGTGGTGGGGGATATTGACCCTTCCGCCAATTCTTTGCCTCTGTCCATTTAAACAAGTGATCTAACAAAAAAATCAATTATACCATTTATTTAATTGATCACTAGTACTATTTTTTTTTTTGTATTTGTTTTGTGAGACTTAAAGGTGGTATGAGAGGCAAGGTTAAAAGAATAGGTGAGAAGAAGAATGAAATGAAGAGAGGGGGGAAAGATGAAGAAGATCACATCAATGAGCAATTGAGTTGACATGCAATGGGCCACATGCTATTGATTTAATTGTGAATTCGGAATACACCAATAATTTATGCAAAAATGGAAAATCTAGTTGATTACATTTGAGATGTTGATACATGGGATAATTACAGGTATACCCTGGTATGTTGTAATTACAGAAACCACCCCTATGTCTAAAAATTTACGAAAACCTTCTTCGGAACTTGCCCAAACTTTACAAATAGGTCTAACCGTAAAAAGAATGGATGGATTTGATGACATCAGCAGGAAACAATAGTAAACTTTTCAATTTGCATTTCATCCATTTTGATTTTGACATTGAGCAAAATTATGGATAAAATTACCATTTTACGACAAGAGGTATACCTGAAATATATGTGTGTATATATATATATGTATGTATTTGTGTGTGTGTGTGTGTAAGTATATGGGGTGTATATGCAATGTATAAAAAATGAACGAAGATTTTGTGGAACATCAAAAATAAAACTATTTTTCTAAGAAAAATGTGAAGTATTATTAAAATAATATTTTAGTTATCATATAGAATTCCTCCTACTATTATTATTATTATTATTTATAAAAAATTGGTAATTAAATATATATCAAGCTAATTCGGAATTTTAACTATAGTGCTGTTGTCTTCCTTTTTTTTTTTTTTTTTTTTTGGTCTGTTACATATTTCTAACAATAGTTAGTTTATGGGATGACTCTGTGATTTTTCGAACCTCATGAGTGGTTTATGTAATTACACCAAACCTCATGAGGTGTGGCTGTAATTATCGTCAATATATTTTAATGACTCGACTTTGGATTTAATCTTTACCTACCTGTTTTTTATGTGACATTCGTCTAATGACGGCATAGAATATAACATATATTTGAAATAAAATATCCGTTTAGTAGCTTAATTAAAATAACTTACATGCATATACAAGCTAAAAGTTCTCCTAGTAATTTAATTTCAATTATTGTTTGTGGTATTGTCAATTCTTTGTTCTCCACTAGTGTGTACGACTAAACCTAAAGAAAAATATTTCTTACCACTAGTTGACAAAATGCGATCTCCTTTAGTATCTCTAGGGCAGTGACCGCCAATAACATATTATTTTACGTTTTAGATTACTTATATTGCATCTAGATCATGATTACTATGACTTGTGTTGTTTAATGAGGTCAATTTGTCACACCACACACGTAAACATAATCTATTATCTCCATTATAAATGATATGGAGTCTTGACCACTCCACAAACATTTGAAAAAAGTTATATAATTTTAACATGGATTTAATAAAATATACCGTGGCAATACAAGGAACCGAATGCATCATCGGCACTGATGGATATATAGGTTAAAATGCAAAATAAATCTAATTATTTTATAGAAAATTTAAGACACGCCTACATTTTTTAGTTTATGTTAGTGACTCATGTTATTTAGAATTTTGTTCCATGATATGCTCAATATCATTGCATTTCTACGTCTGTCAAATGTCTGGCCTACTGAAATATTCGATATTGTTCACTAGGTGATAATTCTGCTACAAAACAAATAAATGGGTTATGATTTATTTGGCTGATTTTTACTTCTAAATGAATAAGACTAAAGTTTGCAACATTAAACTGAAGTAAAAACAAATAGGTGATGCTAACAATTAACAAAATATACTCGTTTAAAAGCAGTAAGTAGTTATACGATTTGTTCTATATTCAGAATTGAGCATCTGAGCTGTACATAACATTTTATTGCATCACTTACTAGGTCATAACAAAGTTATTTTTTGTAAAACAAGAAGAAGGAAGTTTTTTTTTTTTTTTTTCTTAAATATATTATAAGGTATATGTGATGAAAAATTATCAATTACATTCGTAAATTTTTTTTTACAGTGGGGTTAAAACAAATACCAAGTGGTGGGTTGTGGAAGCAGCTGTTGATGTTTCCTGTTGCAATTTTTAAAAATATATTTATGTGGATGTCGTTTTCAGATGGAAGGGGAATATTGGGTGAAGTCGCCAGAGTATTTATGGAAAATGAGACGTTAATAGATACATGAATTGAGAGCTGCATGTCAGGGATATGGGAGCAGGATTGGATGTATGCATGAAAATTGTTATATATATCAAATGGACAAATGCCAAGAACTCCTCACCCTAATTATCAAAAAAAATTAAAAATTAAAAATTAAAAATTCATGACCCTGGTGGAAAATTTTTAGTTTATATATAAACACATTCTATCTACTTTATATACACAGAAAGAAGTTCTGTATTTTTATTTTATTTTTGAGTTGAGGCTTGGTAAAGCTCAGATCAAATATATATACCATTAGCGTTTTATCTAAACACACATATACATGTATATATGTGTATATACACATATATGTGTGTGTGCGCGTGTGTGTGAGTGAATATATGTAATGCTTATGAAATAAGTCATAAACGTATATGTTAGATTAAATGACGTATTATTTAAATCTTATGTATGTTAACTGGGATGCATGAATGGGATGGGACAGATAGGCTGTGAATAACCAATTGTGGAACTAAGTTTTGTAAAGTAGAGATTCAAAAATAGGTTCATGAATACCATCAATATATTGGGGGCCCCTTTGATGCTCAATTGGGTCCAAGTTGATCCCAAAATAAGCAAAAGATAGCTTGTTAACACTTAACATACCACAATACCAATCTATTTAATCTATTTATTTATTTATTTTTGTTTCTGTTCAATTGGGATTTTGACATCAAACTTCCATGCATTATCATTTTGGCATTTTTTTTTGTCGAAAACAATTTATGGTGAGAAGCTCACTAGCGAAAAATGAGAGTAGGACGAACTTTCACAAGAAAAACAAGTATAATTAAATCTTAAATTACAACTCTTTTAGCAATATATATATACAGTTTTTGTTGTCATGCTTGAAATTACAAAAAATAAAAGTAAAAGCACTAAATTAAATCTTAATTAAATTACAAAATAAAAGCTAATATTAGAAATAGCAAGTAATCACTATTGTACATATACTAAAGGAAGGGAGCCGTGTGCTCTTCTTAAGGAGTATTTTGTCATTTTTCCCTTAAGAATGGGGTAATTTGCAAATACGATATCCCCCCTTGTTTCTGAAAAAACAACTGCGAACCACATCTTATTTTATTTAAATTTAGATATAAAATTGAAACAACTGAAATAGAGACGAAAAATATCCCAAAAGGAACCTTAATTAATTCATGAGTTTCTAGGTGGTGATCAGAATTTGGCAGACAGGTTTCTGTATTTTCTTCATATACAATATTCTATTTGTTCTTCCTCTAATATACATGGTGGTTTCAAACTCTCATGTCAAAAGAAGAACCAAATTTTTTACAACTGGTTCAAATAATTATGGTATAAATTCCGGCTTGTGTAAAACATACATAATCGACCTTTACTAGTTATGGAGTAAAAATTTGTTGTTTACTGAACATGCGAAAAATTATTTGTTGCATGGGAAAAAGAAATGGAGTATTTATATGAGACAACCCAAGATACTTACTTAAATTTCAATCCAAAACATAATTAAGATACTTGAATACTAATGTTTATTTCTCTAAAAAAAAAAAAAAAAGAATACTGATGTTTATTAAACCTCAAAATTTGGTAAAGTTAAATAATAATTACACCTAGGATGCTGATCATGATATTCCAGTTGCTATATTAATGCAGCATCACGAATGATGGCTAGCTGGTTCTTAGTTATAATTTCTCATGTATTGCTCAAAATTGGAAAGCATTTGTGGAGGGGGGGGGGGGGGGGGGGGGGGGGCATATAGCTAAGTTTTGTAGAAGTGACATCTAACCTATTTGAAGGGTCCACCTCTATGCTCTATTTTAATTTACTCCATTATTGGAAACAATTACAGCTGGGAGTCTAATGTATGTTCAATAACATTTATATATAGTTTGTTTCTTAAGGTTGTACCGGTTAATTTTAGGTTAATTAATAGCAAAGCACTGACGTAAAATTCAAGAGTACTTACGGAAGAAGTTTCTTTTGAAAAAGTAGCAAGAGAACCCCGAGTAGTTACACATAAAATACATATTACTGAGGAGAAAAAAAATATATATATACCCCGTTCTATCTAGTCAAAATTAACACATTCTTTAAAAAAAGTACAAGGAAACAATATTCTAAATAATTTGTTTTTCTTAAATAGTATTAAGACTATATACATACTTTACAATATTTGTGATATTTTAAACATGAATATAAAATAATATATTTTAATAACATAAAATATAATTGTCATTTTACATATACACTAAAAAATAATCATTTATTCCCCTAAAAACCGCAACTTAATTTGAGCACAGGTCCTAAATTAAAGAGAGTTTATTTATTAAAAATATTGTAATTAAAGAAAGGAAAGTGGCTGCCCATAAAAGAAAATATAAAAATATGGATAGTGATAAACTGACGTAGAACAAAAACACCTGAATTTTGGACATTTATAATAAAAAAAGACATGCACAAAGATCGCCATAACTTTTGATTGAGTGCTCCATCTGAGCCCCATAAGATATCAAAACAAAAGTTTTTTCACGCTTTACAGTTTAATACGCATATAATATATAGTGCGGTTTTGAGTCTAAAAGACTTTATTCAAGACAATTTCTGTGCAAGATAATTTCGTTGCTTGATGACTTTTGTTTTATTAGGACTTTTAGTTTTATTAGATTTTAGTATTATTAGGATTTTATTTTTATAAAATTATTTTTAATATGTTTTCAAGTACGATTCTATTTTCTACATTAGTTAGGTTATTTGTGAGAACTGTATATAGTGCTTTTACATTATGTTTAGTTATCTTTTGATCAAATATTCATAAAAACTGAAATTTTATTCCAATCTCTAGTGAATTCCAGTTTTCTTCACCAATTACACGTTTGAGTTTCGATTTCGTATTTTCTTTATGCGCCAAATAGCTTCAGAGAGAGGATTTTGCCTTGTGTAAGGACAGTGAGAGGCAAAACTGGAGTTAGTACGATGATGTTGGTCAAGAAATTATGAGCGTTGTGGAAGGTAAGAGACAAAGTTTGAGACGTGAGTTTGGACAATGTTTCACGAGATTGGAAACCTCTCTCCAACTTCTAAACAACCAAATCAACAGAATTGTTAAGCAACATAGGACAAGTGATAAAGGTATAAAATTTCTCTTTTAAATACAATTAATATTATATGTGATTTAGTGCATAATATTATACGTTTTCACTTAGTTTTGTGTATATTTACTCTTTTATAGAGTTTTTTGGCCAATGAACAAAAAGAAGAGATGTTAAGCAACATACCAGAAAAATGTGAAAGAATTCGAATAACTCTCATTGATGTTGAGGGAGAAATCTGGAGTCTAACACAAGTAACATATCGAAAATCAGACAAGCAGAGAAGATTTGGCGAAGCAAAGAAGTTACTACACCTCAAGCATTGGCAACTCCACCAAGTAGCGTTGTCAACGTCACCACTCCATAGCATTGTCAATAGCAGCGTTGGCAACGTCTCCACCAGCAGCGTGGCGACGCCAGGAGTAGCGTTGGCAACAGTACTAAGTCAGAAAGTCCAACCCTACAAGCACCAAGTAGCGCTGGCCACGCTCAAATATTAGTGTTGTCAACGCCACATCAACCGCGATAGCATGTCAATGCTCAAAGAGTCGCATTGGAAACATGTGCTAAATCTAGCAAAATTTCAGGTCGTCTTCCAGAGACAAAGGACTTTTTTGTTGAACCACTTAAACTTAATATAAAATCGAGAAATTGGTCCAACAACCTCAAGTAGGAGAGAGGAGAGTAGAAAAAGAATTAAGAAAGAGAAAAGAACGAAGGAAAGAGTTACAAGAAAGAGAAGAAAAATCATCACGATTATCAAGGAATTCAAAGAATTTAGAGATAGATCAGAGAAATTTCATCATCATCTTTAAATTATCTTCTTAATTCTTAGTTTTCAGAGCTTTTTATGATTCTGTTCTTTTATCGTAAACTCGTTTTGCATTTATCTTTGATTAGGATTGGCTAAACTCGTTCTTCCGGGGGTGGAGAGTAGTCATGAATGAGAGTTGTTAGTTTATGACTTTTTGAACTCAGGTATTTGGGTTAATGCATTTAGTCTTCTTTCTTGCTTTGGAATTCTTGATGTGTGTTGATCAACACATCTACCTATCTTAGTTCTAAGTGTGAGCTTGCTTTGGGTTGATAAAGAAGAGAAAGTCATAATCTACATGTGTTTTATTGACAAAATGTCACATAGCTTATGTTGCTAACAAAAGGGTATACTCATAATAGAGTTTAATGCTTGTTGCTTGGTTTAAATCCACTTGAATAGCGTAGGAGGCGTAACTCATACCGCCAGAGCGATTGCATTCACTAAGTTAATAAAGGGTTTCGGTAGTCTGACCATTTGATCGAGATTGTGCTAGGAAACCACGCATTAAATGCATGAATTCAACGACTTTAGGAAGAAATAAAAAAAAAATAATATACAAAAATTCTGGTGAAATCTTAGTTATGGGGATCATCTCAATTTTGTAATTTGCTATATTTTTGTTCTAAGTTTGTAGTTAATTAATCTATTCACTATTAAAACCCCCTTATTTGCTATTTGTGTTTAAATCCAAATTAGTGAGTCAATCCTTTGAGATTATAGCTAGTGTTTCTAGTCTTTGTGGGATCGATATTTTGGGCAGTAATCTCTACTGCCCTATATTACTCAAATACTTGCCTGTTTGTGATATGATAACGTTATTAATTTGCTATGGTCAAGAGCAGTAAAGATAGCGGGGTTTCATAATTTATATATCAGTAAATGATAAGGAGAGTGGCATGGAATTGGTTATCCCATGTTTCGAATAATCAATACAAAAGTAATTTTAATATTCAGGCCGATATTCCATCATTCCATGGAAAGTTGCAAACTGAAAATTTCTTGGACTGAATTTTAGAGGTTGAATGATTTTTTGAATTCATCGAAATTGTTGAAGATCAAAATGTGAAACGGCACCAACTAAGGGATTTTGCTGCAGTTTGGTGGGAAAAATAAAAAATTGACATGAGATGAAGAGACCGATATAATCCTGGAAAAGAATGAAGCGGGCGATGATGAATTGATTCTTACCACCCGATTATGAGAAATATGCTTTTCAGAGCTACCTAGATTGTTTCCAATTCAACAAATCTTGAGGTGATTTCAAAATGCATGCTAAAATTACCAAAGAAAATTGTTAACTTAGTTAAGGCGAAGGAGGATAACTTTGACACATATGGTAATTCAGATAAAAGTGGTGGTGGGAGTTTTTGTGAAAATCAATTGAAAAATCAGTTGAAAGTTCAGATGATAATGCAGATGAACATTCAGATGATAATTCATATGATATATTATGATATTCCAAATGAAGTCTAAAGGATTGGAAGATGAAGCACCAAATTATTCACTAGTGTCTTCTGTAGATTGGGAAAGTAAGTTCGAGGGTGATATCAAGGCAATCAAAGACACTTGCGACGTTTGAGCTGAAGTCAGGGGCGGAGGCAGGATTTTGGTTTAGGGGGGCGAAATCAAGCGATAATTGTTTTTATAAATATGAATATTTTTATTATTAAATATTTTAATTACTTTAAAAAAATATATTAAGAAGTGTATGTTTGATTTGAAAAACATATAAAAACGACTCTAAAGTAGTACAATTATAGCTAAAATTTGTAAAGATATATAAAACAAAACTACAAAATTAATATATAAAAACCCTGTCATAAAAAAGATATATTTTGCTTGTTTTACGTCCATTTAGATATTTATAATTGTGTCGCATGCTTATGGAGTATTAAATTATTACTAAATCAATACAAAAAGTATTAACTAATATCTTTCTCAATATTGTCTTCTATTAAAGAAATATGAAGGAAAATAACTTTAGTTTAATGTACAACTTTGTCTCCAAAAGTACTTTTATTAAAAAAGTACTTTGTTGTAAGGATGTTTAAGAAAAAGTTATACACTCAACTGTTATGTTGGATAATCACTATATTATTTTATTCACCACACAAATAGAATAACCAAGATTTAAGATAAAGTTTAGGAACTAATAAAATGAATTACTATAAAACTAAGAATTTGAATCAGTTAAAAGAGAGAGAAAAAAAAAAGAAACTTGGGTTTAAAATTACAGTAAATTTCCAGAAGATTTAAAATTATATTTACTACATATTTATATATAGTTTACAGTTACATAAAATATAATGTATAATATATAATATATATAATATAAATATATGTATATACTAATCCACTATATATGGCAGGCTATATAAATGTATAAACATGGTGGGGCTGGAGCTGGGAGGGCGGGGCCCCCATATCCCCCCCCCCCCCCCGGCTCCGCCCCTGGCTGAAGTGATAGCGAAATTCGAGGCAAAGAATGTGAAGAACAAGGAATTGGCAAAAGGAGATCAGTTGACGATTGTTTTGAGGAATGGGAAAATTTTTGTTGGGACGTTCAAAAAATAAAAAAACGAGAAAATATGGTTTTTACAAGATACAAAATAAATTTAAAAATACTGCTTATGTGGTCGATATTTCAGTGGTTTAGAAAATTTCAAAGAAATATGGAGGGTCGGATCTATATGAGTTCCATAGTCGTGTGCCTTCATATTAAAATATTAACTCGAGATCAACTTTTTTAGAAGTGGAAGAGACTGATGTAGGACAAGAGCCCCTAAATTTTGAATATATTCATAGTAGAAAAAGGTATGCATCAAAACATCCATAACTTTTAATTTAGAGCTCCTATTAAGGCCTATTAGATATCAAAAGGAAAATGCTTTATGCTCTACAGTTGAATTTCGCGTATCGTAGTCACACATCTTATTGTACGGAGTGATTTTAAGTCAAAAAAACATCATTTATGAGCGGTCATGCATGATTTTTGGGAAGCTGTATGGAACGAATTTAGGCATGAACCATATATCAATAATTTTTAAAAAACAATTTTATGATGTGTGTTTAATTAAGCTTTAATTATTTATATTTCAAAGAGTTTTGATTTTGTGAAGTCTAATTTACTTAATAGAGTATACTTTATTAGTTAAGTAATAAGATTTCTATGTTTTTAGGAAGATTGAACTTGATTTAATTCAGAGTTTTATTATTTATAAAATTTATTATCCGTGTGTGTAGGTTCTTAATTATGTTTCATTAATCATAAAATAAGTTTGTTGAATAATCTAGTTTATATCTTTTGGAGATTGAGTTTATTTATGTTTAGCATTCTATAAATTTTAGAATAAGGAAAGATATCCTATGACTTATCTCTTTTATGGATTAACTTTCTCTTTGTTAATATTCTATCTTTCTGATCTCAGATATGTTTTCATCTCATCTTTTACTTGGAGAAAAAATTTGTGTATGTGTTTATATTTCGGGGAATACTCATTAACAAGATAAAGACCATTCTACTCAGGGAATTCGTGATCACAACAATCGTGGGAGCTGTTGTAATGCTAGAACGACCAGACCTCTATTGTGCCAATATATAGGAGTGTTGTTCAGCATTAATTAAATTTTGAGCGAATTATATTGTATCATGTAAAGAGAGGTTCAAGTCTTTGTTTCATGAGTAAAAATGTTCATGTCTTATATCTTTTTGAATTTCATATTAAGTTAGAATACTTGAGTGGTACTTTGTTAAGGAGCGTCTAGCAAGGTCGAAGGGAGTTCAAACAAGGTGAGCGTCTTGATTCAAATGGAGTAGAAGTGGTAAAGGCGTGAGTTATAGGGATTTAATTATAGAAGCGATTCAGTAAGTTATTATAACATCCTGTAAATGTAATTCATTTAAGCACTTTTAAAAAAGGTTTGAATTATCAGGCGAAAGCCTCGTGAACTAGAACAATTCCAAATTAGGTAAAAAATCTGAAACTTACCACTTTCTTATTGTTGCAATTACAATGTTTGTTGTTATAACACCAGAACATTTATTATTATTTGATATAATCTGCAATTAAGATCTAACATAACTATACTGGATTTTAATAGCTTTGTAGAGTTTCATGGTATCCCTCCTCTTAATCGCTTGCTCATGATGGTCATGCACGGAGCAGAGTCTTCAAAACATAAAAATAAAATGGTGTTAAGGTAACCTGAATAAACGTAGCAACTTATAACTAAAGGATGTTTACTTAGCATCATTTTACCTTTTGGAAGAAATTCATATGCAACCTACCACTTGAAAAATTATCATTTTTTTTCTTTTATTTTCATTTCCTCTATTGTTTGGAGAACCAAATAGACCTTCAAAAGTATTTATTGAATATGTGTTTGTTCCGTTCTTCTTCTATCTTTGGTAAATATTCTTGAGTAAAATGTGCTTGAAATTAAAACCAACAAAGCCAATTATTAAATTTAAAAAAAAAAAAACAACTCTTCAGATGCAAAGATTTTTGTCAATCATTTCAATTGAAAGGCGTTTGTCCCCGTTTTGGTAGCAATCACCAATCAGAAAGGCAATAAAGTAGGAAAGACACAACTTTTACTATATGTGAAAATGGTGAAATATTCTCAAAATGGACAGAAAAAAACAAATGTTTGGTACCCGATCTATAGCCTTTCAATCGAGAATATGTACTTGAGCTGATTTCCTGATACTTGGTTGGTGGGAGAACAATAATTATTCATGTTTGAATCATTATTCATTTGTACAAGAGATACTATAAGGAAGAATAGGAAGCAAATCAAGAAGACGTAGAAATATTTTAATACTAATACTAAAATTTAAGATAACTATCTTCTTAACTTCTGAAATTTGGTCTAATACAGCAACATCCATTCTTTTTGGATTATTACAGAAACTCCTCTGATGAATTTAAAACAGTACTAATAATCTATTCTTGTATAATCTGAAGCTTCAAAGTTGTGCCTTATTATTCCAACCTTAGACAAGTTCTTTATATAATTAGACCAAAGCTGAGGAAGTACTGTAGAGTAGATAAAACTAAAAGTTAGATCACGCTTCTTAAGTTTCCATCTATTGTAATCTATGAAAAGGTAAGTTGCAACTCGCAACTTAATGACATGAAAAGTAAGTGCCGACTTCAAATTTACTAGTTGAATTTTGAGACCATGCTTACCAACCGCAATTATTTCTAGTCATTAGGCCGTTTGTTAGTTTCTACACATGGGCAGCGCCAAAAATCTGAGTTAATTAAGGGGCTAAAAACCTTGTGAGAATAATAAATTCTATGCAAAGACAATTTTTATGTATGTCAACATTAAGAATTTAGTTTTAGTCTATCATTTTTCGACTCAATTTCTTATCCAAAACCACAAGCTTGAATATTAAAAAAAAAATGCATATATTTTCTTTATGAATTGTACACGCAATATTGTTGAAAATGATAATCTTTATTTTATTAAATACATGTCAAACAGAAATATATAACTAATGCAGATAAAATTTAGAAAGTAATATGACAAGAGAAATAAATTATTATGAAATTAAGTATAAAAATAAATAAACTAATAACCAAAAGAAATTATTATAAGTTAGATTAAAAATTCACAAAAAATATAATTAGAAATATATATATATATAGCTATTATATATACCTAAGAATACAATATATATAACTATATATTATCTTTATATACTTAAATAGGGGATTAGGTGCGCATACCGCCACCCTCCCGGCGGCTTCAAAGATTACTAGATTAAGTCATTACACGAGTTTTCCGTGTCAACTAGATAAGAACTTTTTCATCGCGTTATTAAATGATTATTCGCTTGAAACTCGTTTAAAAAATGTGACAGGCTAACTATATAACTCAAATTAAAAGAATTGGGTCATGTGTCAATTCTATTGATATAGAATCTCAATTCGTGTTCAAATAGAAATATCATCATTCTGCCGCAAACTTTGAAGTATTACTTCTTTTAAGCTGTTACAATATCTTTGATCTGTGCCCAAAAACAAAAGAAAAAAAATAAGAAAAAAGAGCAATCAAAATTTGTACTTTAGACGTGATAAGCATGGCAATCCAAAGTCGAGAAAATCACATTTTTGGTGCCTTAACTTGGCACAAGTTCTTTGTTGGTGCCTTAACTTGGCACATCACGTTTTTGGTGCCTTAACTTGTCTTTTTTTTCTATTTAGGTACCCCGGTGGCGGCAATTTGAAAAAGTCGCCGGATTTTGCCACGCTGGACGGAATTTGGGGATTTTGACTCAGTCAAATGTCCACGTCATCCCTTACGCCTACGTGGCACGCCATGTGGACATTTATGAAGAAAAAAAAAAGGAAAACCAAATCGCTGTTTTCAAAACAACATTCAAAAATTGAAGAATGCAACCTCATCCGAAAATTGAAGAATGCAACCTCATTCAAATTAAAGTTTGTGCTACGGATTTGGTTTAGGATTTAAGATCACTGTATGCCAAATTTGATTTGTACGATATAGGGAAATTATGCGGTTTGATTATGTATTTTGATTAAGGGAAATCAGAATTTTACTGAATGAAGGGAAAACGGTTTTAATTGGGATTCACCAAGATTTTGAGATAATTCCAATTTGGATATCCTTTCCTTTCATACAACGTTACGTTTTCTTCTACAGAAGTTAACAAGAAGCTGTAACGGCGAAACGACGACGGCGTCGGAAGGAGAGCGGTGGCTTTTATCCCGCTCGACAGATTTGGAAGGATAAGGAAGACGCTGGTAGTTTCACTACCCCAGGCGCCAAGGATGAAGTAGAGTAGCGATTCGCCGCCGCTGCTACAGCTCAGGTCAGGAGGCGATGGTGCAGCTAACCGTCGTGTATTGTGAGACGGAAGAGGCGAAGCCGGCTGGTGAAGAAGTCCAGTGGTGATGATGCCGTCGGAGTACACAGTAGACCGTCGTGGGTTTCTTTTCCGGTGAAGGAAGGTGGCGGCGCAAGGAGAGAGCCGCACCGCTTGACGGAGAAAGCTTCGCCTGAAGGTGTCGGCCATTCGTCGCCTGCGTCTGGCGGTGATCGCTGGTTGAGGAGAGCGGCGATCCGTTCGCCTGAAGGTGACGGCCATTCTTCAATTTTTGAATCGCTGTTTTGGTTTCCCTTTTTTTTTCTCATAAATGTCCACATGGCGTGCCACGTAGGCGTATGGGATGACGTGGACATTTGACTGAGTCAAAATCCCCAAATTCCGTCCAGCGTGGCAAAATCTGGCGACTTTTTCAAATTGCCGCCACCGGGGCACCTAAATCGAAAAAAAAGCCAAGTTAAGGCACCAAAAACGTGATATGCCAAGTTAAGGCACCAAAAAAGAACTTGTGCCAAGTTAAGGCACCAAAAATGTGATTTTCTCATCCAAAGTCTTTTGATATGCTTTTACAATTAAGTAGCTAGAGCACACAAAAGTTTAAGCTATTTATCATTTGGAATGATTAGGAAATTCTTCTTTCCTTATAGCTTCGATCTCCAGGCCAGCTACATATATAATTTATATCTTATTAGGGGTCCAGGCAAGAGTAATTAAGATCAAAAGTTATATATATGGTAAATAAGTATTTGGTTGTAGATGAAAAATGAAGTTGAACACGCATTTATCGCCATAATTGTGACTAACAAACTATATGATTTAAAATGACCGAGCCTTATAAGTTGTATATCCTGTGTACGTACTAGAGACTCATATGTCCTGGAAATGGCAATGGATATCCTATTGGTAGCGTTTCCCCGCTAATATTTAGGGCTTCTCAGGTTACATTAATTCACGATTAGCTTTCACATTGTATACGAATATTAACTCTCCTATAAGTTCAATATGTATAAACAATAGCTAGGTTAAGTATATAGGACCGTGAAATTTTTAATTTTTTTTTTAAAATAACCATTGCATTTCCACCACCAAACAAATGTACATCACCAGAAAAAAGACATTCCGAGTGACCTTAATACACCCATGAAAGAATTAGAAGCACAGCAACAAGCAAAAAAAAACAATAACAAAACTTGCAAAGTAGACCAGCAGAGCAAACGAGACCCAAAAATACAGACAACCAAAGAACAAAGGAACTCCAGACAGCCCTCAACGATCACCACAGCAATTGATCGGCCACTCCCGATCAAATCTAGAATGTCGTGCCAACGAGTGAGCCGCCTGGTTACCTAAAAATAAATTCAATCCCATAAAAACCTTATGAAATTGACATATGATTTGATTGAAAAATATCAAATTGGTGAATTTGGTGTTTTGTTATCGCTTGCTTACCAAACCCGACTTAGATTTGGTTATTGATTTATGGGTTGATTTTCGGAACCAAATTGAATTCGAAAACTCTTTTATTGGTAGTGAAAGAAGATTACAGGGTGTTAGCTAAATAGTTGTATTCAGAAGACGAATCCGTTGGAGTGAATATCAACTAGGACCGGGGATCGTCTTAAAGAGAGTAGTGATGTAGTTCGCACCTCATCCCAAGTCCCAACTGCTTAACTTTAAATTCGTTGCAATTAATTACTTATCAATATTGAGATAATGTTTTTCCATTTGAATTGAGGTACTCTTTTACACGTTTTTTCTATTTTATATCGTGACTTAATTTATTGAATAAAGGAACATCAAGATATTAAAACCACAGTCGTATCTGAAAACCATCAAATGTTCACTGAGTTTAAGAGAAAGTGAACCTGTTCTATGTATTTTAATTACTTCAAATTAAAGAAGCAACAGATAGGAATATTATATTCATGCATTCATATATTATTGATCTTAGTATTATTCAATGTCGTCATTGTTGTTTCTGTCTTGGATTAGATATATCTAATATAATTCTTTGACATTTTGGCCAAACCTATCATATAGCTCCATTTTCATATGGAACGAAATTTTACATGCATAAAGGATATAATGATGTAGAACAAGAGCCTTGAATTTTGAAGAAACGTTGGACAAAATCAGGCCCACACGGAAATGGACATAACTTTTGACTCGGTTATCGGTTTTGGGCCCACAACATATCAAAACGTACGTCTTTTAGTCTTCTACACCTCGTCTCGGGCTCAAATTCGTTCGTTTAAGGCAGTTGCGGAGCCTTCCAAGTTTATGTGGCTTTATTTTTGAAAATTTTCATGTTTTCCTTATTTGAGTAGAACTCTATTTAGTATTTCCTATTTCCTTATTGGGTTTTTGGGTTTTGAGAGACAAATAAATACTCTGTTTTTCATTATTGTTTGGCAGACTTTATAATATTTTTATTTAATAAATTCGAATTATATCCCAATTTTCCTGGTGGATTCCAGTTTCTTGTCAATTACACGTTGGTGTGTCGATTGTCACGTTCCGTTTTGCGTCATATAAGAATATAAGAATCACTCGTTTTCAGTAGTGGATTTTCAGAAATACGCTATGAATGACCCATTTTGACGTGAGAACATACACAAACACACACGTAAAAGGGTTAGAAAAACAACCACATAGTAAATTACTGTTGTAAAAAGGAGTTGTTACGTTCCTTCATCAGTCAGTCGGCAGATAATAGGACGAAATGGTAGGACCTTTCTTTAAGCCTTCAGGTGATGATGCTTTGTGTATATTGAGACCCATAATTGGATCATGTTCCTTCGATTCAAAGTATGTGAAGACATCATGGATTATTGTTGTTGTTATAAGATAAAAAATCTAACGGATATAAGTGTTACTAGAACTATGAGTACTTATCTAGTACGACACTATTTGGTCATTGAAACTTATTGTTACTGCATAATTTTTATAATACTTAAGATTGCGCACATGTGAGGTTTATATACTTAAGACTGCGTTCGCGTGTTTAAAGTTCCATGCAAATAGAATTTATGTGTCGAACTCTATCTAGAGATCGGAGATTTAGTTTATCTGAAATCACAAACAATATATATTGAAGTTTTGAAGGTGACGATATTAATTTGATATGTGACGATTTTGACACAATGACATGAGAGATGACAACATCGTGTACAAAATATGAGACATGGCCACTAAAAAACAACTAGACTTAATGAAGCAAATAAAATCTGGATGAAGAAACAAAACAAACATACCAACGAAAATTGTCTTAGAGAAGACATTTTGAGCATCTACAGAAAGATCACAAAGATAAAATTTGTTCTCGGAGTTGGAGAAATCTACTTGCCAATTTAACCTGGTGTGTGGTCACTTTGTCGTACAAAAGTTGGTTTCTCTATAAGCACGATCAAATTTCATAGAATTTAATCCGGAATAAAGAAATAGATTTCCACTAACAAGACAAAGAATCTATATTAAACATTTAAATAATTAGCATACATTTAAACAAAATGCTATGTAGATTTGATACCAAAAGGATATGTTTAGCAATCTAGATAGGATCAAATGCTTATGAGGAGTAGGAGAAATTTTTATTTGCCAATAAATTCGCACGGGTCAATTCGTCGCGCAAAAGTTGGTTTTTTGAGTTATCTATAAGTTCAAGTAAATTTCGTTGAAATGATAACTCGGAACAGATAAAGATTCTACTAAAAACAAAGAATCTTTGTAAAAGACTTAAAGCTTGCTTATATTATTTATAATACTAATAAAGTACACAACGGATTAGAGGTTATTATTATATGGGTAGGCAATGAGAAAATTAATCCACTAATCTTCGCGAAGGACTTTCAATTTATTAGTTATCTTATATCTTTTTTATTAATAGAAATATTCTCGTTTTCATTTTAGCTTTTAATTCATTTTCGTATAAAAAATCAGAAATATACATGTCGATAGCAAGATACGATAAAATGCTTTTATTATTTCAATTTTAAAATACAATTGTTGGAGAAAAAAGAGAGGGAGAAATCAAATAAAATAAGTTTGGACTAATCTAGTTTATGTAGACCAATTTCAGCATAATCTTGGTATATGCTAAGTTTGTGGAGACGGAATAAGATCTTAATTTTCTTTATTCCTGTTGCAGCATAAATAAGTTCTTTTTATGGAATTTTATCTTGTCTTCTTTTATGGCATCAAGATCTGAGACTAAAGTCAATTGAAAGTACTGGAAGTACCTGGTATCATTAAAGTTTTCTTTTCACAAAGAATTAACGCATAATAAATATAAATTTCAGTGATCTGTAAATTTAAAAATGTGTTATTATTAATATTTTTTAAATGCCTTTTAAATGCCGAATAATATTCACAAAAACATTTTTATAAGGTAGGAAATGAGAGATGTTATATACTAATCCCTATGATTTAATTACAAAAGCCATGATTGTTTGAAAGATAAATACTCTTTTATAATGGATATTGAAATTCCATATGCATCTCATTCTCACGTGGTTTGGCTACATGACATGCAAATGTGTGGATTGGTTCATTTCAAAGAAATTTTGCTCTAGAACGGACTAAAGCAAGGACCCATAACGCCTAAGGTTGATCTAATAAACTTGTACAATTTTAACTCAATTTATGTAATTTTATAATTATTAATGGCATAAATTGTAGAAGATACTATTATGGAAAAACTGCAAGGTTGGTTTGGTTTAGATTTAAATTGTTTGGTATATCAATTGTTGGAAACAAATACGTGAACACGTAAAATTTTAGTTATAACTACATGAACTACACTTTCTGAAGTTTAATGTAATTAAGAAATCACCCTCAGTATTTAGAAATTATAGATACATCCTGTGAAACTAATTTCAGTTAAAGTTAACATATTGATGAATTAAAAACCATTACACATCCCCAATTACAGGTGCACCTCATGAGGATTAATTAATGGTGTTCGTATAAAAAGTAAAAACTGTGTGTACCTCTTAAAACTATATCAGAGTCCCCAATCTCCATTATGCTGTAGTGTCATACTATTGCTGTGGAGTAGGAAAATTATTGCCCAAAACTCATATAAACATAATGTCACATTTTGTGGTCATAGTTATCTATTTTTTAAATATTATAATACTTCAAAATACGTGACAAAATTATAGCTGTAACATGTACAACATTCATAAATTTTATTTAGACAAAATTGCATCAATCCATGGCAGAAGTTTTGAGCACCGCATGTTTTGATGAAGCTCATTCTCACTTGCATGATCCTCTATTTTGTTTCTATTCCTTCGTCCAAATGAATCAAGTCTCCTTTTTGCCTCTTCATATATCTTAAGTTCTTCATTCTTTGATGGACTAAAAAGGAAAATTGACTTTTCATGAGCTTGTAAGGGCAAAGTTTTAATCTATAAAAACTATGCAATTTATCCAATATCAGCAAATTAAATTTTACTTAAAACTAGAGATCCTTAATATTTGTTTACGTCAAAAACTAATATGAGATTGTTATGAGAAAATGTACGTATAAATGTCTTGTTTTCCTTTCCTGTTGATCAATGGGGTTGAATCTTTATTACTTTTTAGTTTCCAAAGTATGCATTTTTAACTTAGAAAGACTTATAACTGTTAATAGATCTCTGCATATATTATGTCGTACAAGCGTACAACTTATATCTTTAAACTTTTTTCTTCAACGTGTTGAGATTATTTCTGGTTGACTAGTATGCTTAATTAAATTTTGTTACCGACCGATGAAGCATGATGCATACAGTCGTTAGGTGCATATTTCCTTGTGATATCTGACGTTTGATAATTATCAGAGAGTAGGTAACAATGTGAAATATGGTTCCGGATTGAACTTTTACAATAGTATTCTAATATTAATTTTATCATTATATTCTTTTTTATTTTTTAAAAGATAGAAACATTATCTTAATTTATTATAAATTTGAAAACTATACCCACCCCTACATATGATGATTTTCTTTTAAAGATGTTAATTGATCATACAACCTATTACCAAAAAGAAGAAGATCATGTAACTTGACTTGCCAGTTGCCACAATATGCTATCATTGCCTCGTTTTTTTTTTTTTTTTTAAATGTTGTAAAACTCGTAACCACTATTTTTAAATTGTGTACTAGATATATTCTGGAGTTGTCAGCCAACAAATTACATTAGACAACTTTAGAAAGCATTAAATCAATTGATCCCCAATTGATTATAATTACGGGTCTTTGTGATACTCCATCTTATATAATCAATCATTTCTGGTGTCACACTTCACGCGATTGACTTGCAGATTTTTGTTTTTGCCTAGTGTAAAGTGTCATGCACTCATGCTTGCCGAAGCAGTCATGATTCTTGATCTCAGTGTGTGTACATATATATATATATATAAATATAGAGAGAGAGAGATGCCTAATATTGGTTTTTGTCTTTCTACTTCTTTTAACTAACTTGAGGAAATCAAATTCTTACTTTAGAAGAAGTTAGATATACATCGAAAGTTACATATATTCACATATTACCTGCATAATGACGCTACAAATTAGCTCATAATTTCCAAGCATTCTTTTCTTACGTTCCAAAATTTTGTTTTCTTTTGTCACATCACAAAGATCATCTAAGTGCTTCAAATCTCAAGAAAATATTGTAATTATAAAAACTAGTTATTTTATAGAATAGCATGTGAGATTGATTTCTAATTTTTTTGTCATGTTTTAAAAACTAAAATTAATATTGCAATCTGACCTCGAACTCATAGCAAGTGTGTTGATAAATATTGAGGTTTGAGTATATAAAGTTTAGATTTAAAATTATACTAAAAACAAGAACTATTTTTTTTCTAAAACTCTAACTCATTCAATACTATATCTCCACAAACATTTTTGCAAAAAAAAAAAATATATATCGTAAATAATAGGGAAAATAACACCTAAACCCCAAAAATTGATTTAATTACAAAAACATCCTCTATTGTTTGAATTATTACATAAACATCTCCTGTAATTTGAAAAATATTACACACTCATCCAAGATTTAAATAAATTACATGAGAGATTATTTTGCAACTAATAGCCATGCACAGTTGAGATGGAAGTATGAGGGAGTAGGGGTGTGCATGGTTCTGTTAACTAAACCAGTGGTTCGGTTTTCAAAGAAGCCGAACTTTTGGTTACCCCAAAAACATTAACCCATAACCTAACCAATGAACAGATTCTCCATTTTGCAAAATCGAAAAATTATCATTTACAACTAAGATCAATAATTTTACATTATCAAGTGAACAAGTTACATCCCAAGTAATCAATTTATAAAACTGATCATCAATCATTATACATACTGAAAGCAATATCAATTAAAAACCCATCGATCACTAAAAGTCTATTTATAAAAGATTGGTCAAACACCTTTTTTTCTAGTATAAACTTGTTCATGTTGTTCTTACATCATATTCAATAACATAATCCGTAACTATTCATAAAAGGTGTTTTATAATGATATTATGTAGCTAGACAAGAGTTAAAATGATGTTGCTTCTTTTTCGATTTTAGGGATGAAATTTTCTGCCTAAACACCTCTACTGAGTTTAACTTTGTTGTGTTTTTGTTGCCTCTTTTTTTTTTTCAACCAATTATTTAAATTCAAGGAAATTATTTATTTGAGTTCATAAGATGATTAATGTCATTTTTCTTTTAAAATGGAATATTAGTTAATAAAACGTTACATCTTTACGTACAATAAAACAAAGAAAAATCATCTAAGTATGTTTGTTGTGTTTCTACCTCTTCTTTTTTACAAAATAAATAGATTAATGGCACATAAACAATAAAAGCCAATAAAAACATTATGGCTCATTAAACAATAATCGGTTTTTCTGGTTAACCATTGGTTAAATAGGTTCGGTTACATAATAAAAAAAAAAAAAAACTTGATATTTATAAGGGCAAAATACCCAAACCAATAAATCGAACCAATAAATCGGTTTCGGTTATAGTTTGAACCGATTTCTAAGTTTTAAGTTTGGTTTTCGATTTTAAACAAACTTTTTTATTTTGGCCGTTTGTTGCAATACATCACCATTATTGTATCCTTGAAACTCGAAAGAACGCAATAATGTATTCTTATTTTTATTTACTTAAATCTTTCATGGATATTTTAGTAATTATTCAAACAACGAAAGTTTTTGTAATTATACTATACTTGAGGGGTATAGTCGTAAATATCTCAAAATAACGCAGCTATTTGATATACACAAAATTTGATCTGTTCTCTAATATTAATATAATATATATTCCTTAAAATTCCTCAAAGATTATTGAGAAAGAAATATTAGTGTTTAAACCATAAGCATATTCCTAGCTAAACTCGAATCCTTAATTAATAATCCTATTCAAACTGTTACTACTCATCAAATAAAACAATATATTATAATATAAAAAGATATACTCCGCAGAGCATTCGAGAGAATCCCGCTATAAAAGCAGAGCAAAACACCTCAAACAAACAATCTCCAACACAAACAAACACACTTTCTCTCTCTCTCTCTCTCTCTCTCGTGATTCTCTCTCATCTTTTTAACTGTTACAGAAAAACTCCACTTTTAATCCCAACTCGAAAAACCCGTGTCACTTTTGTTCTCCTTTGAGTAGTAGTTGAATCAAAAAGAAATCTTTTTGATATATATATATAGATACAGAGTTAAAGAAGTATGAGTAGAAAAATAGAGAAGATGGCTTCAATCGATGCGCAGCTGAGGCTCTTAGCGCCTGGGAAAGTGTCGGAGGATGATAAGCTAGTGGAGTACGATGCTCTGCTTTTGGATCGTTTTCTTGATACTGTTCAGAGTTTGCATGGTGGTGACATTAGAGAAACGGTAATAAAAATAAAAAATAAAAAAAATTATTTTTGTTTAATGTAATGTCGTTTTGGTGTGTTTTTGTTTGTGGGTTTCGGCTAATTTTGTGTTTTGATGAGTATTTTTATGGTGTTTTGAGTTTTGGTGTATTTGAGTGTTGTGTCCTGTTTATTGGAATGTTATTTAGAATTGTGGAGTTGATGATGATTGTTTTAGTTAGGCTTTTTTGTTTAGTTGTTTGTAATGCTTTGAGATTTGTTGGTTATGTGCTTGTGTAGCTTGCTTCACATTAGTGTTTATGTATGTTGTAGTCTGAATGACAAAAAAGGTAATTATATCTTTATATTGATTCATGGAAACAAAATATATTTGTCTTGCCCCTTTGAGTTTAATCCGATTCGGCGTCTTGAAACCTGATTATGTTTTGTTGATTCTGAGGACGTAGTAGGGTACGTTAGGTCGGAGGATTTTTGGTGAAGGCCTAAAGGAAAAAATGTCTTACTATATGGCGACAGTCCCGTGTACTTCGAAAATTAATTGCTCATTGTGTTATTTACTCTTGGAACCTCTAGTGACAAATCCGGTTTTCCTTGCTAGTCTTCGGTAAAACGCATACTTTAATTTGACTGCGGCTTTACATCTTTTACGTACGTTTAGATTTATGTGACACGTATCTAATGTGTGGAGGGATATTAATGCACGCAACTGTGGGTTGTTAGAAAAGTAAGGATATAAACCTTTGTCGTAAATTAGGTACATGTAGAATAAACCTGACCTGAGGGCGGCACAGTTGACGACACAGCGTTTGGCACAGAAAATTTATAATGTGAAATATTATGGCACTTGTTAATAACATCTAAGAACTATGTTCTTCTGTCATCATACTAGTTGCAGCAATTAATGCTGCTTTCTCTTTGCCAAAAGAATTTACTATCATCTGCTGAATTTTATATGCTTTTAAACTATGAACTAGGTTCAAGAACTTTACGAGATATCTGCAGAGTATGAGGGGAATCGTGACCCACAGAAACTGGAAGAGCTTGGTAGAGTTCTCACGAGTTTGGATGCTGGCGACTCCATTGTGGTCGCTAAATCTTTCTCCAACATGCTTAACTTAGCCAACCTTGCTGAAGAAGTTCAGATTGCATACAGACGCAGGATTAAGTTAAAGAAGCGTGATTTTTCTGATGAGGCCTCTGCAACAACTGAATCTGACCTTGAAGAGACTCTAAGGAGGCTTGTGGGACAGTTGAAAAAGTCACCCGAAGAAGTTTTTGATGCTTTGAAGAATCAAACAGTTGATTTGGTGTTAACTGCACATCCTACTCAGTCTGTTCGTCGATCTTTGCTTCAGAAACATGCAAGGTTTGTGACATAGCTTGCTAGTATAATGAATTCAAAAGTGTACCCAAGATATTGCTGTTTCTTTTTTGTTTAGAAGAGTTGAAACTCTATTGCTTCCCTTTTTTCATGACAATTTATTGACCAAGAATGATGTGATTAAATAGGGAAAATTGTTAACTCTTTCAGTGTAACCTTTCCAGGATTCGTGATTGTTTGACTCAGCTAAATGCTAAAGACGTAACGCCTGATGATAAACAGGAGCTTGATGAGGCATTGCAGAGAGAGGTATGCTGTGAATTTATTGTTGTTTTTTAGCCTTGTTTCAGTTATGAAAACCAGTTTTACATTAAATTCAGAAATAGCATGTCGAAACTTCTTTATATTTGTTATTTGAGGCCTTATATGTGATAGATCAAACATATCACTTGAGAAGGATCGACCGAGCTTTCTCATCACTTTCTACTGGATCTTTTTGTTTTTGGGAAATAGATCTAAATAGATTATTCTATTATCCCATGGCCATGCAAAAGTATATAAAATTGCTTCATTCTGCAATGTCTTCTGTAATCTATTATGTGACAACAATTGTATTTGGCTTGGATAGATACAAGCTGCATTTCGCACAGATGAAATTAGAAGAAGCCCTCCAACTCCTCAAGATGAGATGAGAGCCGGAATGAGTTATTTTCACGAAACAATTTGGAAGGGTGTGCCAAAGTTCTTACGACGCGTCGACACTGCTTTGAAAAACATTGGAATAAATGAGCGCGTTCCATACAATGCTCCTTTGATCCAATTCTCATCCTGGATGGGTGGCGATCGCGATGGTAAAGCCCTTCTCTTAACTCTATTTTCAATTACTTTTTAACAGTATTACATGATATCTGTCAAAACTGAGAATATATTTATTGTTTAGTACTAATTGTAGGATAATAACTTATATGCAATCTCAGCTTCACCCTTCAAAGTCTTAACATCGCAGCTAATGATGTATTTTCATGTTGTGGCAGGCAATCCAAGAGTAACACCTGAAGTTACAAGAGATGTGTGCTTACTGGCTAGGATGATGGCTGCTAATTTATATTTCTCACAGATAGAGGATCTAATGTTTGAGGTATTGGAATTATTTTGTTCATAAACTTTTCCTGTGCGGTTTTGCAAGCTTTGATTTCTGATACATTTACTGACGTTTCCTGTTATATTTATCTCTGATAGCTTTCAATGTGGCGCTGCAACGATGAACTCCAGGCACGTGCAATCGAAATTCACAGTTCGTCAAAGAGAGACACGAAACATTATATTGGTATGTTAATACAATTTAGTTTTCTTTTCCCCTTTTCATTCTGCATCTTATCACCAAGTTATGTGCTCTTTTTGATTTCTGTAACCTCACCCTTGTCCAAATATTATAAAAAGTTATATCTTGTAACATTCACTTTATTTGTTCATACAGAGTTCTGGAAGCAAATACCTCCAAATGAGCCTTACCGTGTTATTCTGGGAGATGTGAGGGATAAGCTTTACCATACCCGTGAACGTGCTCGTCAATTGCTTACCAATGGAGTTTCAGATATTCCAGAGGAGTCAACTTTTACGGATGTCGAAAAGGTAGCTAATCTCAAATTCTTCATACTTCCTAATCACGGTGACTTTTTATTGTACCACTAGTTTGTTTAGTCACTTAGAATCATTTTCATCTTTTAAGTGAAAAAACAAAAGAAATACTTTTATTGTTATATATACGGAAATTGCTATATCTCACACTAAAATTTGCTCTTTTTTATGATTTTGATCTTCATAAAAAAGACAATATTCTCATTCAAACTTGTATACTTTGTCTTCAGTTTCTGGAGCCCCTGGAGCTATGTTATAGATCACTTTGTGCTTGCGGTGACCGTCCAATCGCGGACGGAACCCTTCTCGATTTTCTACGACAAGTTTCAACATTTGGGTTGTCACTCGTGAGACTCGATATCCGTCAGGAGTCAGATCGCCATACTGATGTTCTCGACGCGATTACTAAACACCTGGAAATTGGATCCTACAAAGAATGGTCGGAAGAGCGCCGTCAAGAATGGCTTTTATCCGAGCTTAACGGCAAGCGCCCACTCTTCGGCCACGATCTTCCCAAAACCGAGGAAATTGCCGACGTACTCAACACATTTTACGTCATTGCAGAACTCCCACCGGACAATTTTGGCGCCTACATTATTTCAATGGCGACTGCCCCATCTGATGTGCTAGCTGTTGAGCTTTTGCAACGAGCATGCAATGTCCGAACCCCTTTGAGGGTTGTTCCGTTATTTGAAAAGCTTGCTGATCTTGAATCTGCGCCTGCTGCTGTGACTCGGCTTTTCTCGATAGATTGGTACCGTAACAGAATCAATGGGAAACAAGAAGTCATGATTGGATACTCCGACTCGGGAAAAGACGCTGGTCGGCTCTCTGCTGCCTGGCAATTGTATAAAGCTCAAGAGGAACTTGTGAAGGTAGCAAAAGAGTATGGAGTGAAGCTGACGATGTTTCATGGGCGAGGTGGGACAGTTGGAAGAGGAGGCGGTCCGACTCATCTTGCTATATTGTCTCAGCCACCGGATACTATTCATGGGTCGCTGCGTGTCACTGTTCAAGGAGAGGTAATTGAACAGTCATTTGGAGAAGAGCATTTGTGTTTCAGAACCCTCCAGCGTTTCACCGCCGCTACACTCGAGCATGGAATGAACCCCCCTGGTGCACCAAAGCCTGAATGGCGTTCATTAATGGATGAGATGGCCGTGATTGCCACAGAAGAGTACCGTTCTGTAGTTTTTAAGGAACCTCGGTTTGTGGAATACTTCCGCCTGGTAAGTTCTAAGCAACATATTCTGAAACTTATTCTAAAACCAAGATTTTACTTAAAAGGTGCATGTATATGCTAACGATACTTCTTTTTACACTTTCTTAGGCGACGCCTGAATTGGAGTATGGGCGGATGAACATTGGCAGTCGCCCAGCAAAAAGAAAGCCAAGCGGTGGAATTGAATCATTGCGAGCAATCCCGTGGATATTTGCTTGGACGCAGACAAGATTTCATCTTCCAGTCTGGCTCGGATTTGGGGCCGCAATGAGACATGTTATTCAGAAGGATATAAGGAATCTTCAGATGCTCAAAGATATGTACAATGAGTGGCCGTTCTTCAGAGTCACAATCGACTTGATTGAAATGGTGTATTCCAAGGGAGACCCAGGCATCGCTGCTTTATATGACAAGCTTTTAGTCTCCAAGGATTTATGGCCATTTGGCGAGCAGCTTCGGGCAAACTACGAAACAACTAAGAACCTGATCCTTCAGGTAAGATACTTTTCACTCTTCTACTCAATCTATAAATGAAAAGGCAAAGTTACATTTACACCTGATGAAGTTTGATTTTATTATATTAACATCCCTTGCTGTTTGACAATCATAAAAACATCCTATGAAAAATTTAAAAAGGAATTACAAATAGTACTTGTTGATCAAAAACACATCCCTGAAGGTTGCATAACATTACAGTTAAGCCTCCTATAGTTCGATGTTGGTAAAGCTTCTAAAGGGTGTCTCTGTAGTCTGTATAATCTCGAGCTGTAATATTAACAGAACCTAGTAAACGAGCGACCATGAAGCTTACACAATTCTTTTCCTGTCTTAGGTTGCTGGACACAAGGAACTTCTTGAAGGCGATCCCTACTTGAGGCAGAGGCTTACACTCCGGGATCCATACATCACCGTACTGAACGTGTGCCAAATCTACACACTGAAGCGCATTCGCGACCCGAGTTTTAACGTAAAGGTCGGCCCACATCTCTCCAAGGAAATAATGGAGAGGGACACGAGCAAAGCCGCTGCGGAGCTGGTGAAACTTAACCCGACGAGCGAATACGCACCGGGATTGGAAGACACACTTATCTTGACCATGAAGGGGATTGCTGCTGGATTGCAGAACACTGGTTAAGCTATATATATATGATGTGGATAAGTTACTGGAGAAGAGTGAGTTTTATCTTTATGGAAGTAGCTTTGATCTGAATAATACTGTAATTTTTATATTTTACTCGTTTTTTTTTTTAATGTTATCTTGAGAAATTAACTGAATCACTTATGGAAAGGTGAAAATGTTGGAAAGTGCCATCCTATGGTGAAATAAAACTGCAGTTTTTTGTTGCAATATTTCTTTCCTTGCTTATGTTTACTTGCAGTTTCTCATTAATGCTTTGCTTAAATATTTTTAAAAACTATGCCTTTTGTTTTTTAGATATTGTATTAAGTTTGCATTACTAGATTTCAAGTTGGTCAACAGGCTCCAGTAGGCGTTGAGCATCACATTGACATGAGCATTCCATCTTTATATGTGATGAACAAGAAAAATAGTTTTTAGATTTGACCAAGGATTAAGAATAATGAGATTTATTCGATTAAGCTTTTTAGGTGATAATATATATTTAATATAAATACACAATTCAGTTAAACATAATTTAAACGTGAATTTTCACCTTTTATCAGTTCACTCCCTCTACAAATCAAGTTATCATGTCCAGCGTAAAATTTTCCAACAATTCCAATTTTCAGTATAAAAAACATGCAAATCGTCCACTTGCAACGGGATAGAAGATTTTCACTCATCAAATTGAATTTAGACTAATTAATCATAATATTAGATCTTTGAATTGTATCTTGTTGAAAGAGTGAAGACTCAAGAATCCTATTAAAGAACGGTCTCAATAAACTACGCACATAGTATACCTGATTATATAAGAATATTTCAATTTCTAATCAAAACAAAACGTATCACTGGTGCATACGTTGATAGTTATGTATCTCTGCCAGTGTTATTAAAACCGGACCGGACCGGCCGGTCCGGCCGGGCTAACCGCTGACCGGTGGTCAAGCCGGTCTGAAAACACCTCCTGGCCCGTTTTTTTCTTCAGCCGGGTGCGACCGGCGATTTTCCCGGTTGAACCGGGTTGAACCGGTCAACCGGACCGGTTGTTGAACCGGTCACAAGTAAAAAAAAAGGAAAAAAAGTTTTCTTCCCCAATGATTCAGCCCAAGAAATCTCACACAAACACAATAAGCAACAACACCCGCTCAAAACATAAACAGAGGAAAATAAAAAGGAAAAAGAAGAAGAAAAAGAATAAGAGGAGAGGAGAGGAGAAGGGAGGCGCCGCTGCTCGCCGCCCCTTGTCGCGATCGCCGCCAGCCGATTCGTGGGCTGTAAACCAATTTCACTTTATTTTGCAAAAGTCAAACTTCCGTTTGTTTTCTTTATGGTTCAAAATGTTAATTTAGTAATAGATATATTACTATATTATAGTTAATTACCTAAAAAGAAGAGCATAATTTTGGGATATGATAGGGCATTGGAGAGAGATTTTATTTTTGATAGATAGGAATGTTGAGAGTTACGTGTCTTTCCATAAAAAAAAAAAATTAACTCTTTAAAATGCCTAATTTTTTGTACATTAAATCAATTAACTATTTGTCAATTATATAAATGGCTTAATGAAAGGAAATAAATAAGATTATATAAATCATTTTGTTGGCTCAAGTTGTGTTACAAATTATATGTGCTTATAATATGCATTAGATATATAATTATGTCTAGATTTGTTTTATACATATTTTTTTAATTATGATATATACTTATTAGATTTATAATGTACTAAATTAGACATTATATATATTTATATATTATAATGTAATTGTTTGAATTTAGATACACATTGTCCTGATGATCTATATTTTTAGGGGTACAATTTGAAACAAATAGAAATTTGTAGGATACCGTATCTTAAATAATCTAATATAATGGTGATTAGGGTTCATAATGATTCGACAAATGACTCGACGTAATTATACTTTGTGGGTAATTATAATTTTACTTTTCGTGAGATATTTGGTTCGATTAATTAATATAATTAGGATATATTGTTATGTGATCGTGAATTTGGACGTGATGTTTATGATTTAATATTGTAATGCAATTGTAAAAATAAAGAATTATCCAAGATGAGATTTTTGAATTTTTCAATATACCTTCACCGGTTTGAACCAGCGGTTAAACCGATTGAACCGGTTGAACCTTGAACCGGTAACGTCACCGGTTCAATGACCGGTCCGGTTCTGAAAACACTGATCTCTGCAATTATTCAAACATTAAGTAAAATCTCTTAACCCCACTCGTGAATTAACACTAATTCTATCTATAGCTCTTATGATAACCCTCATTTTGGCCCTCAAATCCTCTGACGATGTATGAGCTCCAAAAGGATTCTCTTCTCCTCTCCGATGATGTACAAGAGTCGAGGCAAAACATAAGCTTATGTTTCATACATTCGTTTTATATAACGTGTCTCATTTGATTTGATAATTTTTTTGGTATTACACGATTATCGCGAGTTCATGCACGTGGCGACATACATAGCATACATACGACGTCTACATGAAATAAATTTCAATCGCCCTTCTACTCACCTCACGACTTATTTACCAACTACATATTTGATTAAACTTACTATTCCATAAAAGTACATTATATCCGTTGACGACTTCTATACGCTATATACCAACGTCTGCATGAAATAATGTTTCTGCGAATCAAGTCAACGCATACACTATATAACGTCTACATGAAATAATTTTTCTACGAATCAAGTCAATGCATACACTATATAACATCTGCATGAAATAATTTTTCTACGAATCAAGTCAAGGTATACACTATATAACGTCTGCATGAAATAACTTTTCTACGGATCAAGTCACCGCATACACTATATATGACGTCTGCATGAAATAACCTTTCTTCAAATCAACCCTACTCACCTCACTAATCACTAAACAACATACACCAACAACAAACATCTCAAAACCATCATTTGCTTCAACAATCCCAAAAAAAGTTTCCACAAAATTCAACAACAAAATCAAACACCAATAATCTAAATCCACTCTCCATTGACCCAATCTTGATGAACCCTCAATTGACCCGTACGATAAGCAACCCTTTTATCAATATTATCATAATACACCACATACTTATCACGCCCAATCTTGCCCGTTATTGTCCCCTTCCACCACCCCTCGCTGTCGAACGCATCAACGGCGTCGTTTCGTCGATAATCAAGAGCTGGTTTCGCCGGCGGTTTTGGGCGGATCTTGGCCGCGGATACAATCTCCCTCAACGGTCCCGATTCGTCCTCTTTAATCAGATTGTCGTACTGTATTATGTACTCTTGTCTCGTCAAATGTGACACAACTGTTGCGCCGTAGTACGATCCGTCGCCGAGTTCGTCGACGATTTCGACTGATTCGCCGCGATTGAATTGGGCCATTTTTTTTTGGAGGAATTAGGGTTTTGGATTTTTGGGGATTTTTTTTTTTTTTGTAGAGGAGAGATGTTTTTTTATAGTTTAAATTGAATAAATGTTATAATGATAAATGTTTTATATCTTATACTTTAACGCTTTTAGCACACCATTTAATTAAAATTTACCCTATTTTACGGCAATTTCATTTACCCTAGAAAATTACAAAAATTACTTCTTTTTTCAACTATGACGAAAATACATCTCAATAGTTTTTTTCCCCATGTTTATAGCAATAATAACCAAATTCATGATAGTTTTGTACCATAACAAAAAATTATAAAAAACTTCAAAAGAGATTCTAATATTAATTTAACAAAATGTTACATTCATCAAAATTGAAACTTGGATCCATAATGCAAACACAAGAACGAAAAGCACAAGTGAAAAATTAAACAAAAACTTTGGAACAAAACAGAATCCAGAAGCTAACTCAAATATCATTGATAAAGTTCTTGAAAGATCATGCAAAATTCATCGAAATCGAAACTTTGATCCCTCGCTCAAAACAAGAACCAAAAACAACTAGTGAAACTACACTAAAAACTTGACAACAAAATCATCTATAGCAGTAGCACAAAATATCATCCCTCAAAAACAACAGAACACTATTATGAACATTCTTTTTCCAATTCAAGAACATCAAGAAAAAGAAACATTCTCTATTAATCTTTTCAAAATCTCAACACAATGCGACTGATCTTCTTCTCTGATCTTCAACAAAACACCACTTCCCATTCCTCCACTCCTGATGGATCCTCAGAACGCTCGCATCGTACGCAAGCTCCACGAAAAAATCCTCGAAATACACGTAATACTTGTCGTCCTCCACGGGACTGATCCCGCTGATCGTCCCCACCCACCACCCGTCGTTGTCAAAGGCGTCGACTTTATCGCCGTACCTGAACTGGGTCGCCGGAATATTCGCCGGCGCCGGACGGATGTCGTCGCCGGCGACGACTTCTCTCAGTGGCAATGAAGAGCCTTCTTCTAACAGAGTCTTGTACTGGACGACGTACTCGTTTCTCGAGTGGATTTTCGCGACGATCGTGGCTTCGTAGTATGATCCCATGAAGCCCTCTTCCTTGCTCGAGACCTCGACTGAGTCTCCGGCGATAAACGCCATTGATGATGAGTGCTTGTGAGAAGGAGAAAAAAGAAACAGAGAGTGTAGTGTAGTTTTCTTGATTTTTGACCGTTTGTGGATTTGTTTGTGAGTTTGTGAGGTTTTGTGGGGGTGCTAGTTGTATTTATAGAAAGTAGAGGGGGGTCCCAACTAACTGTTAACGGTCGTTGTGGTTTAAAAAAGGAAACTTTTGATACAAGTAAGTAAACTTATAAATCGTGTGTGGATTTTGTTGGTGTTAAATTTGGGTTGGTTTTGTTTACTATACGAGAAGTTTATTTGTAACGTTTATTAAACTTTAGGGAGTGTTTTTGTAATTATTTAGATTTTAGAGGATCGATATATATTTTGTAATGTTTTTGTGATTTCGATTTTCAAGGGTTGCTCTTGTAATTATTCAAACTATAGAACATGATTTTATAATTAGACGGAGTTTTTAGTGGTTTAAATGAACTTTTTCCTTTATCAATTGCTAATTTCGTTGGTTTTAGTGTTTTAGAATCATTAAAACATCACAGATTGTTTAACTGGAGTTTTTTATTTAAATGAAAATTATAGTGTTGTGATTAGTTTAGATTTGTTTGTGAATGCAAGGTTTTTTGGGGGGTGAGTTGTATTTACGGAACTGAGGAAGCACTAAATTAGCCAAAATAATATATGGGCGAGGCAGTCCCTCGTTTTTGCAGTGTATGTTTAAAATTTAATGACCAAAAACTTTGTTATTTCTAGTACTTTCTTTTTAATTTAAAATTTAATTATAGTCTCTCTTTTAAAAAAAATGTAAAATGAATATTAGTACATATATGACGGAATTGTAACTTAATTTTAAACTTTAATTTTAATTTTGTATTTCTTTCACAATTTAAAGTAGAAAATACATATTTCTTTTGAGAAAAAGTGTACATATGTTTCGCTATAGAACTTATCCTCACTCAGTCTTGGGTTAACTACACTTCCTTTTAGGGGGTAATTGTCAATTTGTTGGTACAACATATGGGGAGATTGTCAAAGAAAAGAAAAAAGAAAAAGAAAGATCCGCTGTGAACTGTGAAATAAGGAAACTTTTGTCACAAGGGATTGTGGTAGATTTTGTTAGTCTAAATTTAGATTGCACTTGGTGTACAAAAATCCAGTTCATTAATTGCTAATTCTTTGGTTTTAGTTTTCTCTTGTATTGTATGGAAATTATTTGAAGTTTTGCAACAAATATATTTCCTTAACTTAACTGTAGGTCAGAAACTTCACAATGATCCTCGCATTACAAACAAAAGATTAAGACAACTAGTTTTGTTGATAACATGACAATGACATCATCAATCACATGAAATAATTATGATAGATTTGTGGTACACTGGGAAAATTTCATTTATATTCAGAGGATCTTTGGCAGATCTTGTGTAGATGTACTAAGGACCTAAACTAATTCCCAGACTAACACTGATTTAGATCTTTGACAATTTTTTGATAAATGAAAGATGTTAAGATGAGAATATTTTTCTCAAAGTGTTAGTTAGGGATTTATTTCTTCAAAAGTGTGAAATTATTTTTTCTTAAAGTGTTAGTTTGTCATTTCACTCTATCTCTATATTTCTAATTTTGTTTTTTTTTGAAAGACTATATTTCTAATTTTCTATAGACTGTAAAGTGCAAAATTGAATATAAATTAGTTCAATTTACTTATTAACCGCTACCCTATTAATCAAATCTTCTAGCACTTTTTATCTCGTTCGAAATTATACAGATTTTAGCCATCGCACCCAACTACTAGACCCCAAGTAAATCCATGTAAATACAACTTAGTTCTAAAATTAATTGAAATAGATTTTTCAGTTAGATAAAACCTTTTTATAGTTTTAAAACGAAACACTTCGAAGCTGAATTTGAAAGAAGACAGAAACTTTTATAAATCTAATTATATTTTCTAATCTACAAAAACAAAAACAAAAAAAGCAATATCCACCAGTTATGGGCTTATTCTTCAACGAATCTGCGCTCACAGGCTGGAGAATTTGGGCTAGGATTCTTTGAGAAACAAATCATATCTATAATCTCTTGCCACATGAAGTTCAATTGTAGCTTGGATTGATATTCAAATGAAAAAAGCCCACGTCGTTTCATTCTATAACGAGAAGTCTGATGTTATTTGTAGACTCAGAAACATGGATCAACATTCCGTTTCAACAGTGTGTTTCGGGTATTAAACATTAGAAACTTTTTGCAATGTTTCGAGATCTTTTCGATATTTTTTGGAAAATTCGTAAAAATTCCTATTGCAGTAGATATAGAAAATACTGTGTGTTTCTTTTCCACAGAATAGAAAATAGAAATGTTTCGGTACTTTTAGAGAAAAAAAAAAAAACAAACTTTAATCCATGCTCAGAAAGAAGCATAAGTTGGCATTATTAGCTTTTTTGTTCAAAAAGAAAATAATAAAATTGTAATGTATATGAGACTCATTATAATATGAAATCAATCCGCCAAGGTGCAATATATAATTTTAGTTCTAAAAAATTCACGACTTAAGTTCAACTAGGGTAAGACTCAAGAAAAATTTTCAGCTTACGTACGAATACAAAAAGAATTAATTGATACTCGAATTTTTACCCATTACGTGCTAATAACAAACTATTTCAGTAAATTACAAGTTCATTGTGACATTTTATTTAGCACTCTAATAATTGAAAACTCAAATGCTACTCTATCCTTGAGACACGATCCAGTTGAATCGCTATTTCACATGTCTTTTCTAAGGTTCAAATATGCAGTCTTTTGCTTCCCACGCACAAAAGCACAACTCTCAAATACAAATAATGCAGAAATACAGCTACACCCCCTGAGGTTTGGTGCAATTACAGACACCACCCCTGAGGTTTGGGAAATTACACTCACCTCCCCTGTAACTAACGTATGCCATATAAAAGACAATAATGCCCTTCATTAATTTTTTTAGAGAATCTAAATTAATTACAAAAGGCTAATTGATTTTTCTCTTTTTCTTTCTGGTTTGATGAGCTCTCATTTTTTCTCCTTTCTTTTTTCTTTTAGTTTTGTAATAAATTTGATACTAAAATATTATTAAATTTGCAAATCAAGAAACCTATGTATGCTTCATTCTTTTGTGCATTTTTTATTGAGATGAATGAGGAGTTCTAAGAATATTGTATTCCTTTATTTTATATTATTAGAAGAAACTATAATTAGTAAACATTAAAATAATATAATTATTTTTTAAACATTTATAACTAAATTTAAATAAATGAATTAATTAAATAGATGTGTGTTTCTTTTAAAAAAATACTTTTTATTTTTAGTATTTTCTTAGCAATATAATTTTTATGTTGATATTAATTCAGGTATTTGTAGAATTTTAAAAAATACTATTTACTTTATATAATAAAACCTACTCAAACTTTGTATAATATCAATTGAAATGGAACAAGGGTAGAGTTGGAAGTTTTCATCCATATATTCAATAGAGGGACTTTATTGTAAGGTTGTGCAAACCTCAGGGGTGGTCTCTGTAATTTCTCAAACCTCAGGGGTGGTATCTGTAACTACACCAAACCTCAGGGGTGCAGCCGTAATTATCCCTACAAATAATGCAGAAATATTATAATGACATTTCAGGTCAATTAATTGGAGTAATCATGAATCCAAATACAGTCCACTCCCATTCGTCATGATTTCGATTAATTATCTTTAAATTCCTTTAGGCTTACGGTAATTACAAAATTTAAATAATTATAACAATTTTGAGATTCTAAAATATCATATTTAAACTCTATACCAAAACCAATATATATATATATATATATAGCTAGTCAACATTGGAAGGAACTGATTGGTCGGTGCACCACTATACACCTCAATGTTTTTTCTATTATAGCGTAAAAATTACAATTTTTGATGACCACTTTTGGAGACTATTATTATGTATATAAGATAGAATGAAGAGATAATTGCACATCAACATATTTGTCAATCACACTACAAATTAATTGAGATTTTTGAGACTAATCACTTACTGCAAATCATTTCGTACTGAATATATCAAGCTCTACAACGATGACGGTAAAACCCCTCTCTCTCTAGATCTCTCAACAAATAAATATAAATTAAAATAAGTTTAGTGCATGTGTATGAACTTGTACATGCATGATAAAGTATATATATAGTGTTTTCTATAGTTTTCATGGAATGTTTACCTAATGTTATCATAAATAACGTCTCCTGTTTGGCTTTTTATCGATTCTTTTTGTGCAAGTTTTGTAGATTTTTTTTTGGTTCATGCACTAAACTTGTTGTAAGTAATTGTTAATTTTACTATGTTCATCTTTCTTAATCTCAGATGACAGAAATGCGTGTACATATGGATTGTGCGGGGTGTGAGAGCAAGATTAGGAAAGCTCTTCACAAGGTTAAAGGTACTTCAATCAAATCTATCGTTAATTTAATAACAAAAATATCTCTTAAAATAAAATTTAATTGTTCTAGAGATATTTTGAAGCTTCAAAAGGACAAAAATTGAAACCTAAAACTCCATCCAAATAAAATTAAACTAAGAAAAAAAATTAAAATATCTCACATTGTATCTCAGAATCGTATAAAGTAAAATTCACGGTACAAAAATTATGATGCGAATTAATAATTACTTCTCGGTACTCTACATGCCTGGTCATGTTATCTAAAGTTGTATCATATAAACAATTTTTCTAATTAATTCTAGCTATATCTAGTAAAGTTAACAAGATAGATGATTAATTAATTTTTTGTGTAAGTTTAGGTGTGGACGAAGTAGACATAGACATGGGCTTGCAAAAGGTAACGGTCACAGGATATGCTGATCAAAAGAAAGTCCTAAAAACAGTTAGAAAAACTGGAAGAAGAGCTGAACTATGGCAATTCCCATTTAATCCTGAGATGAGGAACCAAAATTACACTGGACACCAACACCACCAGCATAATTACGGCGGCCCTTCCGCTTACTATGCCACTCAGCCATCGGCCTCCGCCTACAACTACTACAAGCACGGATACGACAGCCATAGCAACCGCGCTAATTACGGTGGGAATTCGACGATTTTTGGAAATCGAGCAGGGGATACATTTAGTGATGAGAACCCCCACGGTTGTTCTATAATGTGAAAGATCAAAGTAGTGCCTCTATGAACCAAACTTGTATGCTAACTAGGAAAAATATCCGTATCAAGTTTTTTTTTTTTGTGTTTGTTTTTAGTAACTAAGGTGATATTGTTTCATAAATTTTATTTCAAATTTGAAGATGTTTTATTTTTCTCCCACCATTGATCCAATAAAATGTATTTTTGAAGTTTTGATTGATTCAATTGTGTCATAACTCATACACTATAATATGAAGCTCGTATCGATTCGGAATGATTTCCATTAAGATGAATCTTGCCATGCTGATTGACTGCATATGACATGCTGCGGCAAATTTTTTTTTTTCCGTCAATATGTCTATAATTCACATCGAGTTCCACTCAGCGCATCATATATGTATATAACTATTCATTTATTAAGATTTAGAACAAATATTATCATCACCGACTAAATATTATTACAAGAGTAACACATAGTGTGACACGTACGCTTCAACTGCTAACATCTTTTTTTCGTCTAATCAGTTCGTTACATGGATTAAAATTAAAAATTTCTCAAAAAGTTTTAACTTTTGATTTGTGTAAACGAAACATAAAAGTATTTCTTCTCACTTCTATCGCAACAACAATTTTTACAAACTTTTCAAAATCAATTAAAAAGATCTCGAAACGTTACAAAAAAATTCTAATATTTAGCAAATCCAAACATATATACGTTAACTTGACCCACGAGAAATGCCCGCAACAGCTGGTAAAATTGTTTTACACCGATTAAGTTATTTGTATTATTGTCGTTTTCATATATTTGCACTATTTAACAATTGGGTGCATTGCCGCCCACTCTGATAATCTTTTTTGTCGAGTAGAATACATTACAATTATTTTGTTCTCTCACATGGTCAGACAAAGTTACAATCATAAATGTTTGAATTAATATATGCATGTAAATAAATTAAATTAAATCAAATAAAATTATTTCCCTTACAAATTTAATAAACTGTTTATTAAATACTCAATACTCACTTAATACATACCCAAAAATTAACCGAGGTTCCCAAGGTTTTTATACTGAGATCGTGCTAAAACACTACCTTACTAAAAGAATAAAAAAAAGTAAGAAAAACTTATATCCCACTAAAGCGACTTTAGTTAAAACCGTAAGAAACCGCAGGAAACATCACCGAACAGTAGAGCCTGGTCTCACCATCAATCATTCAACCACCTTTCTCTCTCCAGTCTATTTTATTTCCCTGTGCCGTACAAAAACATCGGCTGTGGGTCAGAACAGAAGAGAATCTAGAGAGAGAAAGTAAACCTTCAAGCTCCATAACCTAGAGAGAGAGAGAGAAAATCAATTCGATCGGGCGATGGCTTCCTCTTCAGATCGCGACACCGCCGTCTACATCGCCAAGCTCGCCGAGCAAGCTGAACGCTACGACGGTAAAAAAACAAGCAAAAATAGAGAATATACTTGTTTTCGTTATGTATATGTATCTATAATAGTGTTAAACTGTTAATTGAGTGTTGTATGGTGCTCAATTTTGAATTAGAAACGGTTGAATCGATGAAAAGCAAGCAAAAAAGAAGAATCTACTTAATTTCGTATGTACCTGTATGTATAGTTGTGTTGAACTGTTGATTGAGTGTTGTATGGTGCTCAACTTTATGTCAGAAATGGTTGAATCGATGAAAAACAAGCACAAAAAGAAGAATCTACTTTTTTGTGTATGTATCTGTATGTATAGTTGTGTTGAACTGTTGATTGAGTGTTGGACGGTGCTCAATTTTGTGTCAGAAATGGTTGAATCGATGAAAAACAAGCAAAAAAAGAAGAATCTACTTATGTTCGTATGTATAGTTGTGTTGAACTGTTGATTGAGTGTTGTACGGTGCTCAATTTTGTCAGAAATGGTTGAATCGATGAAAAACGTGGCGAAAATGGACGTGGAACTGACAGTAGAAGAGAGGAACCTGCTATCTGTTGGTTACAAGAACGTGATAGGCTCCAGAAGAGCTTCGTGGAGGATTTTGTCGTCGATCGAGCAGAAGGAGGAGTCGAGAGGAAACGAGGTGAACGCGAAGCGGATCAAGGAGTATCGGCACAAGGTGGAGACTGAGCTCACGGATATTTGTAGTGACATTATGGCTGTTATTGACGAACATCTGATTCCGTCATGCACTGCCGCTGAATCGACTGTGTTTTACTACAAGATGTGAGGATGTGGGGGAGGGAATTAGGTGTCTTATGTTTTGATTCTAAAGTGTTGAGTTTTTGATTTGTGGTTGAATTTGTTTCGGTTTCCAGGAAAGGGGATTACTATAGGTATCTTGCTGAGTTCAAGTTTGGCAATGATAAGAAGGAGGTTGCTGATCAGTCTCTGAAAGCGTATGAGGTATAATTCGTGGAGCTTAGTTCTTTTCTGTTCTTTAGAAGTCGCTTTCTATGACTATGTTATGGGGAAAATGCTGTTTTAGAATTTAGTGCTGTGATTTAGGTCGATGACCAAGATGTAAGTGATTCTGTGATGATCCAGTTACTTATACTTTTCCTTTTACTGTTAATTCTTTAAATTTTTTTGGTTCCATTCGACGGTATGTTTGGAAGATAACCTGAGTGTTTGAAATATGTAGGAAGCATGTGCCCTATAATTCAGTGAGTTTAATATGCTTTATGTGGTTTTCTTAGTAAGAGTGAATTGGTGGTCTTTAGTATAAGATGACCGCTTTGTGACTGTTGCTTATGCATATCTGAAGTTAGGAACATATCATTTTTTTAGCTTGAGGGAGGGAATTTGTGTATCATTTCCTGGTCTGAAGTGCTTGAATATAAATGCACGTCCTTGAGGGAGTGCGATTTGTTCTCTCATGCATTAGAAAGATGAACTTGCATTTCATAACTTTTGAGTCCATGGTTATTCGTGTTTCTGGGTTTTTGTTGGAAATACTGTTTCAAACTTTAGGGCATACATTAGTAATGTAAGTTGATGGTGAAAAGATGAATTTTTGTGTTTCAACTTTCAAGCGACGTAAGTTTTTAGAACAGAGAGTTTGTGTATGTGAAATACTTGAATGGTCTTGGGAGCTCCAAGAACTACTTTTGACTGTTGAATGATGCAAATTTTATTCCATGCCTGCTCACCTATCCACCTACCTATCCTCATCTGGATGCTTATCTTTATTTCTGGAACTATTTTTCAGACAGCTACGACCAATGCTGAGGCAGAGTTACCACCAACACACCCCATTCGGTTGGGTTTGGCTTTGAACTATTCAGTCTTCTACTATGAGATTATGAACTCACCTGAAAGGTCTGTCTCGTTAATGGTTTTTTTGTATATATCTTGTCTCTAATAACAGTCATCCTCTCAACTGAACCACCTCAATTTTCAGGGCATGCCACCTTGCAAAACAAGCTTTTGATGAAGCAATCTCCGAGCTTGATACCTTGAATGAGGATTCCTACAAAGATAGCACCTTGATTATGCAGCTTCTTAGGGACAATCTCACACTGTGGACCTCTGACATACCAGAGGATGCAGGTAATTTGGAAATTACTCGTTAACAAGATTATAAGGTCTTTAGGCCTTTGGTCATATTAGTAGAAGTAGTTTAACTATTACAATTTTTTCTCGTGTAAATTTTTCATCTCATCTTTTCCCTTGTTACTTTTAAGTTGTTGCTACCGTTTCTTTATGTTGGTATAGAACTCTTAATATGAAAATTTTAGGATAAAAGTGTGAACCAAAAGTTCGCTTTCTATTAAGTTCTCAGCTCAATTAGAGTACAAGACTTTTGAAAACTGTCACAGCTTGATCTGTCGTGTGCTAGATACACGAGCAAATAAATTTCAAGTTAGGAATACAAGTTATTGCTGGATAATACCCTGCAATCAAGCCAGCCACAGGAACTTCAGACTTCACAGGACAATTTTATTATTTGTGTGTGATAGTCCTTTTTTATATCGTAAAATGGTGAAAAGCTGAAAATTGAGGACTTAACTTTCTAGTAAGTTTTGAATCAGCATGACATATGCAGTTTAGAAATGGTCATATCTTCATCTTTAATGTGGTAGTTAAATGATGAAGAAAAGTTTTAATCCAATAGATGATTGATATGCTCGTAAAACTTTGCTACTAAGATGTGATCAAGCGGGCAGTGATACACTTTATTGATTTCAATGGTTCAAGCATGGTTATTTTCCTATAACAACTGATCTCATTTCAGTGTCTACTGGCCAATTGGTTATGGCCTCTACTGATACAGGTTGCCTCCTCGATGGGATGCATCTTAAGATATTGAAGTGTGTGTCTCTTATGTTTTATATTTCCTTATCTTAGTGGATGCACATGCAGTTTTAGAACCTTCTTGTTGAGAGTAGGCAAGCAACTCAGATATATGTCTTCTTCCCGTTCTTAGTGGTCCCGGAACTCAAATAGGCTTGCCTTTTGCCTTGTTTCAAAGGTAGATGGCGACACTGAGTAAGAGACATCAGTTTAGGTTCCCACTTCTCCTTTTCCACACACTTGGACATTTTCGAGTTGTGACTCACGATTGTTGAAACATCATTTACCACCTGATAGCTCGAAGCTGTGGACGTTAGACAATTGTCGCTTAGTTTTTCTCTCCTTATCTTCTCAAGGATGATGTCTTTTTTATCGCAGATTCTTCTATTTGACTCTCACGATTCCTTTTCTAGGGTTTATGTAGTTATCATATACTTGATACTTCAGTCTCTAGGGTTGCTTACACCTTAAATTAGGAGCACTACTTAATCTCTCAGTGTGTTGCCTCCAAAAACATCGAGTGTCGCTAAAATTGCTTTCCTTAATTGCAGAAGAAACCTCACACAAAGCTGGAGGTGACGGTGCAGAGGTGGGTTGTTTTCTGTCTCCTACTCTTTGTTTATTTATCATTTATATATATGCTGATTTGCTCATTCACGTTGCAGTGAAGTCGCTGGTTGATGATGGCCTCGAATTTCTGATGAAAGGAGGGGGGGGGGGGGGGGGGGGGGGGATGTTTGTTTGTAGTTGATAATTGTTTGGTGATGTCTTTATGGCTTGTACACTCTTATGATTGGTGTTGTTGCCTTGTGGTTTAGTTTGTATCCCTATTGTTTGTCCTTCCCTTTGTGAATGGAGTTCAATGTTTTGTGCATTTGATGTGGTGTTTGTTAGGTGGTTTATTTTTAGTGACTACCTCAGCATGAATGGAAAATCTTTGTGGTGTTTGTTTGTTTGCCTCTTCAGGCTTATCCCCATCTATTCTCACTTTCTCTTTGTTGGAGCACAAGTGGGTCTAAGGTTTTTCCTTGGTTAAATTGGCATTTTCCGAGTAAATTTTCAGGTACAATAGTTCGTATGAAACGTGGTGCCATTGCCAAACACCTTTATTTTAGGAAAGAAAATAAACTAGGAAATAAGAACATAGGTAAGAAATATGTATGTAACACATATCAATTAAACATCTTAACTAAGAATTATGATTATGGCATGGTCGTAACTCGTAAATGTCATAGTTCCGGAACTTCAATAATAGAACTGCATATATATTTCTGTAGCATACCTACTCCAATTTGTTCCCATTCATCTATTTGGCGACGACTATGTTATTTATATTTTCCTCCCGAATTAAAGAGGCCTCAGACTCGTATGCTTTGCATGAAATTTCACATATTTGTCAAGTGTGCTATAGATTATTAATTACTAAGAAAACAACAAGAGCACGTGTAATTAAAAGTTCAAATTTTCATTACTGAAAATACACAAATAGTATATGCACAATAACACGTGCAAGTTCACAAGAATCTTCAAGAAATTAAGTACAGCGACGGGAGATTGATTAAACACGAAATGTAATAAACAAGACAGAGAATTTAGGAATGGCCACAAAATTAGGAGTCTTCACTATTTTTTTTATGACTCAAATTACAATTACACATAAATACTATTTATGTTAGGACAATAACTTTTAATAAAATCTCATGTAGACTGTCTATTGTGTTGTACTGATGAGATGGTATACATTACTTTTAGGCTCCACCATTCTTCATATATATTCCATCTCCAATGTTTAGACATGTGCAGCATATGCCAGAAAATATTCTCCTCCAAAATTCGCTGTCACATACATCACTCGAATATTACATGACAATACTCTCTCATTATTATGAAAAAATTCGGTTTAGCACACAATTTTATGATTCTTTTTTTATTTTCGTTTCAAATAACTCGCGAGTCGTATCAATATTGAATTCAAGCTACGTATGTGCACTAAATCTTCAATCTATACGATCGAATGAATTTGTGGAAAATAATAACAAAGGAAAAAAACAAAAATAAATTAGCGAGTATCTATAGTACAAGAAAACACCACAAGTATTCTACACACACTCAACTTCTGAAAAAACTAGATTGCATTTAGAGACGTAATAAACAGTAAATCTGTAAATGTGATACCAAAACGTAACTTAACATATCCACATAAATTTAAACACTTGCAATTAAAATATATATTAAATTAATAAAATACGTGACAGAAAATCTTAGGAGAACCTTAACGCCGCCGTTACTACAACTCGGGACAAAACAAAAACCAAAAAATAAAAAAAGAAAAAAAGGAAAAAGAAAAACAGAGGCGTAAACACGCACAATCACACACATGCAAACACACACAAAACCAATTCACGCAACCCATTACAAATCTTTATTGCAATGGGAATCAATTCCTCTTTATATCAACAACAACAACAACAACAACAATTAATAAAACAAATTCCCTTTCAAAAACGCACAAATCCATCATGGAAAACTCAAACTCAAACTCAAACATATCCGCCGTCATATTTGATTTGGACGGGACCCTTTTGAACACAGGTATTGATTTATCATAATCTGCATTTGTTTGATGATTTTGTGTGTTTTTATGAAGTGGGCTGATATTATTTTTTTGTTTTTTTGTGTGTTTTTGCAGAGCAGCTGACGAAGAACATATTGAAGGATTTTTTGGCCAAGTATGGGAAAGTGCAGGACAATGAGAAGGAAAAGAAGAGACTTGGTGTCACTTTCAAAGAGTCGTCGGTTGCGATTTTGAGTGATTATGATCTTCCTTTGACTCCTGAGCAGTTTATGCAGGAGATCATACCAATGTACCATGGAAAGTTAGTTCTTTTTGATCCTCTGTCTCAGAATTTAATGCTTTGTTTCTTTAGCTATGTTGTCTATGGTATACATTGAATTGTCGTCTCATTTAAAAACTCGAGAGAGATTAGGCATTGTTATGTGGACTTGGAAGCTTTTAGGGCGATTAGGCATTGTTACGTGTACGTTCCAATACGCCTGCTCACGTGCAGGCTGCGAGCTTTTTGTTTAGAGGGAAACATGATATTTTCCTAGTAAGTGTATGGGGGTTGGATTCGAACCTAAGATCTATTTTGTTTTTTTGGGCCTAAGCTAAATATACCATATTGAATTGTCTGTCTCATCTTAAAGTTTGTTTTTAGAGAGATTAGGCATTTATGTTTGGTGTTGTGACCCGCCTGTTGTCTTAGTTCTACTCTTGAATGTTGATCTTTAAGGGAAAGTGTCATGTGGTTATAGAGCTTGTTGTGATTGGGAATCTGGTTATCACAGCCTTAAAACGTGCATATATGATTGAACTAGTTATGTTACTCAAAAGGAATTAGCACAGGAGGTGAGATGTGTACTATCGTCTTGTCACCATAGGCATTGTTAATTTATTGATGTATCTTTTTTTATTTAGGGAACTAGTCAAATGACTCGCGACCATTTGTCATGAAATTGAGGAAAGTCATCTTGGCTGGATGCCACATATATTACGTAATGTGATACTGATTGTTAAAGCTCGTTCCAATCTGCCTAATTATATTATCTTAAACATTGGTATCCGATTAGTTAGTCTCTCCAGTCACTGTGAATTCAACATGCCTATCGTTGCATATTTTTCCAGTAATCTGATTTTTACACTGCGCAACGTCTCAAATTATAAGCCGTAGTTTATTTTGTCGTGGTATTATTAATAAACTGTCTAGCTGTATCAAGGTTAGAAAACTTTGATGCGACATGTAATTCAACTGAAAATTGTCGTCCTTTTGACAAAGAGTCTTGGTGGATTTTGATCTCAGGATCTTTCCCTTTCATTATATTTTAATTACAGGTGGCTACAAGCCAAACCACTTCCTGGTGCTAATCGTCTTATGAGTCATCTTCACAAGCATGGAGTGCCTTTAGCACTAGCTTCAAATTCTTTGAGGAAAAACATTGATGGAAAAATATCACACCGTGATGGTAAGTTTTGTGTTCATATCTAATATGTAGGCTGGCGTTATCCATTTCAAGTTAGATTGTTTTTATGTTAAAGTCGGTGTTTTGGCATCACATGTTTATCATGTTCAGTTCCGTACACGGAGTTATTCGACTGCTAAATCAGTAAGCTATTAACTGACATGTTTGTTAGGAATCAGAAGAGGGTAATTATGAAACAGCTTAAGACAGTATTCTTCATTCTTTAAACATGCAATACTTTTAGTGATATCTCTAAAACGAGATTAACAGACATGTTTGTTTGTAATCAATAGAAAGAGGTTATTATGGAATAACTTAAGACAATATTATTACATGCAACACTTTATGTGATATCACGATTATGTGTTTGTGAGTAATCAATAGAAAAAAGGGTAATAATTTATTGCTTCGAGATGAATAATTTCTTAACAACTGTACTTGTTCCAGATTCGAGCTTGGTATATCTCTTTCGAAATATCGTCTTTATTTTTCTTCTTTTCACCCTCTTTACAGGCTGGAAAGAACGTTTCACAGTGATCCTTGGAAGTGATCAAGTCAAATCTGGAAAACCTTCTCCAGATATGTAAGACAATATTCTTGATTACATGCGACACTTTTAGTGGTCCATGAAACATACATCATTACAGTTATTTTATTACCTTATTACCATGATCAGTGCCTTTATGGGTATAGTGGTCTGTCTTGTGATACTATCGCTTTTACATTTCTCATGAAATTCTCGCTGCGGATCAGATTTCTGGAAGCTGCAAAAAGAATGGAAGTAGATCCAGCGCACTGCCTTGTCATAGAAGACTCTGTGTAAGTTTTGTTCCAGTTTTGATACAATTGACCTTCAGGCACTTATAATGGATAATCAAATTAGGGAGACGTAATTAATGACATAGCTTGTCAATATTGGATTCCTTTAACCTGGAATTAACTCGTTTGCGGTCAAATTCAATGTAGAGCAACTTACCAACTTTTAGGTTATGTTTGTCTACAGAAATAAGAAAGTAAATTTAACGTTATTAAGTGTAGTTGTTTGCCATTGAATTCTTAATGCGATTGCTTTAAAATCAATAGAAAAACAATTCCCATCGCGGAATAGTTCTCTGCAGAATATACATTTGTGAGATTCTTTCGCCTTTGCCCTCTTTAAGTATGTTATTTTCTCATACCTGGAGTTCAATGACTTCTTCTAACGCCTCTCTTTGTCTACCTTATTTATTTATTTAATTTCTTTTATTTTATCCAGTGTCGAACTCTTGATGTAACTATAGAAGTTACTTTCATTTACGTAGAGATCAAACTTTATCTTTTTAGGTTACATTTGAATCCATTCTCTTCTTTAATATGAAGCTTCTAATCCTTGATGTAAGACTCTTTTGGTTTTGTATGTGTTATTAGTTACTGTTTAAGTTGTCCACAAATTAGTTTGTCTTTTCTCTTGGGTTTTCTAGATTTATTATATACAACTCTATTGGCACCTGAAAGCTTTTATCCATTTTTCCACATTCCATCTTAATTTCCATATCTATATTTAGTTTTAATTGTTAGCATGATAACTTCTTTCTCCACAAACTGTGGTTATTCCATCTTTTACTACCAACAGCGTCGGTGTCAAGGCAGGAAAGGCCGCTGGAATGAAAGTGGTAGCTGTCCCATCACTTCAGAGTGAAATTGATTCGTATTCTGTTGCCGATTCCATACTCCACAGCCTCCTAGAGTTCCAGCCAGAACTATGGGGTCTCCCACATTTTGTAGACTGTATGTTTCTTGTTTTGATATATCCACCCTCATGTAAATGATCTTCATTCATGCTGTCGCATAAAAGATGTATCGAATTGATGAATTGCAGGGATAGACAATGCTTTGCCCATTGAACCGATTCATCTTTCTGGTGCATATAGTAGCGGGCTTATCCAGATATATGCAGGTTCTAAGAATTATCCTTTCTCTATGTGTTTTCGTACATCTGTCGTTTTCCTATTGAAGGTCATTTTACTTCTGTAGTGTGTTGGTTCAAATGTTAGTTTTACTAGTACTTTTTTTTTTTTTTTCGTTTCATAACAGTCTTTGATGCACTATAAATAGTATATTCTGCTGTCCAAGTTTGTCTCCTTAGTTATTATGCTTGGAAGTTAGATTTTTGTGACAAATCTAATAATTGAAAATTAACATTTATCCAGATAGACTGAATTTTCTCCCTGATCAAATCTGGGGACTTTACATTGGCTGGGTCAGATTTGACGCGCAGAAGGTCTCGAAGGCTGTACTCAGCATAGGTTGGAGCCTTGGTTGTTGCTCTTCGAATAGAAAAATTGTGAGTATATGTAAATTGTAGAGGTGATGGTTACCTGCAGACTTTTCTCCATAGCTTCTCAAAAAATTCATTTCAATCAAAATTATTTTTATTGCATGAGCATTTTAATGTTTCATTCAGAAAAGGTACACTTAGAATAATAGGTATGCATATGCATACCTATTTGTATAAATACAACGTATAATTCCATTTTTGGCTATATATTCCAGTATGCCTTCTTAGTATTATGCGTGGCTTCAAATAAAACTTCTCAATAAAGCTCAAACTTTCTTTCTAACCACTTTCTGAAATAAGTTTTCTTTTGGCTCGTGAGTCATTTTTCAATTATCATTGGCCCTTCTGTTTCTTTCAATGCTATTCCCTATACTTTCATGGTATTGGTAAGTGAATATAAACCTTTCTTGTACCGACTCACTTTTACCTTTTCAGGAAGCATGTATAATTGATGGAAGTGATGACAATAAAAAAGATGCTAAAATGCAGTTACTGCTTGTGGGTTACCTACGAAGATCGTGTCGTGTGGTAAGCTCTGAGTACATGGCAAAGGCTAATCTTCTATTTCAGATTTTTTCCTTCCTTTTTCTAAGAATCCAAAGAAAAGAGAGAGAAATATGCCAAGATTGAGATAATTTGAATTCTCAACTATTACCTTTATCAATTTCAGCCATCAAAAAGTGAGGCAATGAAAACACACTTTGCTCAATATATATAGTTGTTTCAGAATGAATTTGTATGAAATGCATCTGAATATGTTTTTCTTTCTGCGTTTGGAACAATACAACTGGGGCCTTTTCGTAGCCCGACATAGACTAGACACTTATTATATACGTGCTAAGTATTGAAAACACGTGTTCTTTTTTACAGGCGTCTACTCTTAATTTACTGGCTTTTTGTCTAAATTTGTTGTGATAAACATTTCTAATTACTCTGAATGCAAATGCAGGGAAATATGCTGAACAACCTGGACATTCTTGAAGAAGACAAACTGACTGCTGATGCTGCATTGAATTTGCCAGAATTTTCACACAAATCTTGCAAATCTTTCTTGTAATGCAGTTAAGATGATGGTTTGCTTGATTCAGAACACTAAGGATGTCGCTCCGTGGTACTTTATGTTGTTTTTCTTATGTATCAGTAAACAAAGTATAGATCATACTCATTGTTAAGTTTTTATAATTAGACGAATTTATCGTTTTTGAATTTTGGTCTCGGTGCGAGTGTAAAGTTTAATTCCTGGCATACATTTCACATGATGCAACATATATGAGATGTTGAAAATTTTAATAAAGTTTCACATTCATATAATCCAATTCAATGAAATGCTATAGCCACTCAAGTGTTATACAGACTGGATAAAGTAAACATGACTGCTGGTAATGTCATGCTATGCATTTCTTTATGGGAAATCCAAACATAACACACTTTGTTGTAACTATGCAACTCTCTCTGTTTATATATATATTCAAGTTGGGAACAGAGAAAGTAATATTTTTTTAAAAAAAATTAACAAGCTTGTACATTTAGCAAATGCTACACAATATGTGTTGCATATAATGGTATCTCCTGCTTTAAGGCAGAAGTACTCAACACATGAAAGATCAGAAAATAGTGACAAGGAAGAAGAAGAAACATGGTTCACTTAATATACTTCTTTTATTTCCATTATTTCTTCTTAGCTCTATTTTAGCCTCACAATGGAATGCCATCAGGCCAAAGTTTCTGCAAAACCACTCTATCTTACTTCACAGTGCTGTTAAGTTTGATATTTATCTGCCAAAGTCTCCTTAGAATATCTTTCATATCAGGCCTCTCTTCTGGCAAATCTGCTGCGCATTCTATAGCTATTCCCATAATTGACACCAAGCACTCTTTGCTGATACCCTCAACATCAGCTCCCTCTGCATTTAGTAACTCAGCATCAACAATTTGCATTATACTACCGGGATAAGATTCAGACACCCATCCTTTCATGGTTAATTCTCCAAGAAACATCTCATCAGTCGGCTTCTTCCTTGTAAATGTTTCCATCAACAAAATCCCATAGCTATAAACATCAACCTTAGTCGAAACTAATCCTGCCGATCCATACTCTGCATAAATAACAGAAAATTGAAATGAACGCAGTTAAGATAAAAGATACATGGAATTCAAGACAACACTGGTCGCAATTTTTTCTCGGTGTAGATTTTTACCTGGTGCCATGTACCCGATTGTGCCTAAAGTCTTGGTCTGTTCTATTCTTTGATCTTCCATGAAGAGCTTGGAAATCCCAAAGTCCGCTACATGTGCTACCATATCTTCGTCCAAGAGGATATTGTTCGGTTTCAAATCACAATGTACGACAGGTGAAGAATAACCATGATGTAAATACTCTATTGCAGAAGCGACGTCTATCATTATTCCAAGTCTTTGATCAATGCTTAAAGGATATCTTGGATCATTGAGCCATTTGTGAAGATTCCCGTTAGGCATGTATTCCATCACCAGGGCTTTGAAATCAAGGTTGGAGCAACTTGTTATGACTTTAACAAGATTTCGATGTCGAAGGCTGCACATTATTTGGCATTCTATATCAAAGCTTTTGAATGCACCCTGCACATCTAAATTGAAGACTTTAATTGCAACAGTTGTTTCATTAGAAAGCGTTCCTTTGTATACTGAGCCAATGCTGCCTTTCCCAATCAAGTTTCCTACATCAAGGTGGTTAGTGACTCGAAGAATTTCATAGTATGAAATCCTCTCATGTTTGAGGCCAATTGAGGATTCAAACACAGATGATAAAGCTGAGTTTCTGGACCGACGTTTGAGTAGAAAAATCACAAGAGCCACTGCAATTATAACTGAAACTGCTGGTGGTAGAATATATCTTAGAAGTTTGTTTTGTCTTGAAGATTTGGGTGTAATCCTTTTACACACCTCTACCCCAAATCGGGGTGCTCCACATAAACCTTTATTTCCCATGAATAGTTCAGCTGTGAAGTTATCAAAATGCCCTCCATTTGGGATTTCACCAGAAAGCTGATTGAATGAAACATTGAAGTAATCCAGATCCACAAGGGTCTCCAAAGAATTTGGAATTTCACCAGAGAGATTGTTTTGGGATAAGTCCAAGTACTGCAATAATTTAAGATTACCGAAAGACTGAGGTATTGAGCTATTGAACTCATTATCTTGAATTGCCAGATGAGTTAGGCTCTGAAGCTCCCCAATAGTGCTTGGAATGCTCCCAGAAAACTGGTTACCGTTGAGATACAAAATTACCAAGCTCCTTAGATTCCCGACTTCATTAGACAGAGAACCTTGAAAAAGATTACGAGACAAGGATACGACTTCAAGGTCCCGATTGGACCAGAGAGTTGATGGAATGTTGGAACTGAAGGAATTATTGCCCAAATAAAGTTCCCGCAATGAAGAAATGTCTCCTAGGCACCTTGGCAGCTGGCCAGATAGTTTGTTGCCCTCTAAGCTCAACACAAACAATTTTTCCAGGCTGCAAATACTCTCTGGTATTGTTCCGTGCAATCGATTGCCAGCGACCGCTAAGAGCTGCAAGTTTCTCAAACGTCCCAATGTCTCAGGAATCTCACCACTTAACCTGTTGTCTATAAGGTGTAGCCGCACCAAGTTACGCAGATTACCAATCTCACTAGGAATTGTGCCATTGATCCTAGAACGTGCAACAATTAATTGTTCAAAAGATGCAGACAGATTGCCTATGGATTTCGGAAGCACCCCGGTTATAGGATTACCTTGTATGTCTAGGTGGCTCAGATTCCTACAATTTGTCAATGAAGTAAGAAACTCTTGTTCTGGTACGGAAAGATCATTCATGAACAAATTTTCTGCTAATCTAATTCTTCGTAAATCTTGTAAGTTCCCGAGATTAATCGGTATGAGCCCACTGAACGAGTTGTTGCTAATACTAAACAATGTTAGTCTGGAGATATTTGAGATGGAACTAGGAATCTCCCCTATAAACTGGTTCCCCCCAAAATAAAGTTCTTGGAGATTTGGAAGCCCTTTGTCTATGGAACGTGGAAAGCTGCCCGAGAGCTCATTCATTGCAAGTGAAAGTCTTTCCAATCTTGAGAGGTTGAAAATAGATGGTGGCAGTTGACCTTTGAGTTTGTTTACTCCTAGACTTAGATATGTTAAACTAGAAAGATGTCCCATTTCTGGAGGAACTTCACCTCCAATGTTGTTGTCACTAAAGTCCAATACTCCTAAACTCGACAAATTGCCAATTGAAGGTGGAATAGTGCCTACAAAAGCAACATTCAAGTCAATCAACAAGGAGAGAAGAAAGACTTACTGATGTCTTTGATCTGTGTCAAGATTCTTTCAACACTCGAGTCAACCATATATATCTGAATTTTGAACCATACCTGTCAACTTATTTCTGCGGATAGCAAGTATCCGCAGCTTGGACAAGTCCCCAATATCCACCGGCAAACTTCCCGCAAAACTATTAAAAGATAGTCTGACCTCATTTAGCTCTGCACAATCAGACAAACCTCTAGGAATATACCCGACCAACTGATTCCTCGGAAGCCTCAAACGCTCAAGTTTTGCAGAAGGAGGACATATATCTGGAGGAAGTGAACCTGAAAGCCTGTTATTCCCAAGTGTAATTTCACTTAAAGAGGAAATGTTAAATATGCTCCAAGGAATACTCCCACTGAGTTGATTAAATCTCATGTTTAATGAACGAAGGCGGCCTAAGTTTCCGATCTCATCTGGGATTAGGCCAGTGAAACTGTTGTTACTCAAATCTAGGAACATCAGGAATGAGAGGTTGCCGATATCTGGTGCAATGGTGCCTTTCAAATTCATTTCGACAAGTTCCAAAGAGACCACTCTGCTGCTGCTGCTGCAAGTGACGCCGATCCAGGTGCAGAAAGAGGTTCCTCGCGACCAGTTTGTAGTTAGAAAATTATTCGGGTCGGAAGTTATGCGAGCTTTGAGTGCTAAAAGAGATGATTCGTCTGTAGATGTGTTGAAAGATGAAGCAAAGCTGATTGTTCTGTTACAAAACAGGCATAAGAATGTCAGCAGCATTGCATATTTCTGTTTCATTTTCAATCTCAAAACTTGCTGACTGAGGTTGAGACTTGAGATGGATCTGACTCTAATCCTATAATACAACTCATTTATCATATTATGTATCACTCCCTCTTCATCACCAGCTTCATAATTTCCCTTCTTAAGATTAATCTATTCAATTTTTTTTTTATTCCATAAGATGACAAATAATGGCAGACTAAACTAGAGGATGTCAAGTTTCAGACCAGCACATGGGTACAATAATTTAACATCATATACTCATAAAAAATGATCTTTAAAAAATGCTGTACATGTGAAAGAATGGATTAACTAAGTCAACGTTTTATAGTTTATTAAGAACAAAAAGAACAGAAGAATTTCGAGAGGTAATATCAGACCATGACATGTTACATAACTAATTAATTTAAAGTGTGAAAACGAAAGAAAACCACGCGAGTACTTCCAATCTTTTATTACACGTGTTAAGATCGAGAAGGGATTGGATTATAAAATAACTGAAGCAAGTTTGATGCAGAGTAAAATGAATTGGATTTCACATGGCAGTTGGATAGGAGTAAGACCAAGTGTTAATTTTGAACTGGGCCGCTTTTGACAACTTAGCAGCCTAATTCGATCGAAATGATCCAACGAGAAATATGCATCTCTTCGACATATGACTTAGTCCAATTTCGAGCAAATTCGAGTATTGTTCGTCTTTCATATAACTTCCACTGTGTCAAAGGTTTTAGTTGAAAGTTTTCTATGAGCCTGTCTGCATAATATTGAACACGAGCACTTCGAGGGTGCCAACCTAGTTGGGATGCTCGGACACTAGACGTCACCAAGTCTCCATCTTTCATTTGAAAGAAAAAATTGAACACGAGCTGCTTGCTTCCTCTCGTTTTATAAGAAAAACAGAAAATCATAATAGCCTGTATAAAGGAATGATAGTCTCTCTCCTAATGCCCTTTCATATGTTTCTTTTTCTTCTTGTTACTTCTCATTTTTGAATTTGGTCTCAATGCAAGAATAATGTTAAATTCCTGGCATAGATATGACACGACGCAACATATATATATATATATATATATAGATATATAATGTTTAGAATCTTAACTAAATTTCTTAACATTGAAAGCATCCAATTCTTTGAATGCTTTATTCACTTATATGTTAATACAGACTGGATAAAGAGATGGACTATATCACACTAACAGTAGAACTATAAGATTATGTCATGCTAGGCATTTTCATGATAGACTCTATGACACACATTCTATGGCTACTTCCATGACTGACACCAAACACTCGTTAATGATATCTTTTACATAATCTCCCTCTGCATTTAGTAATTCAGAATCAACAATCTGCATTACAGTACTGGGAAATGATTCAGACACCCATCTCTTCATGGTTAAGCCTCCAACAAACATCTCATCTGTCGGTTTCTTCTTCGTGAATGTTTCCATCAACAAAATCCCATAGCTGTAAATGTCCACTTCTCTTGAAACTAATCCTGCCGATCCATACTCTGGGAAATGAAATTAAAGAAATTGCATAAAGATGTACATAATTCTAAACAGTATTGCTTGTAAAAATAGCTGGACTAGATCAGTTTCGTCACCTGGTGCCATGTGTCCAATTGTGCCTAAAGTCTTTGTCTGATCAGTTCTTTGATCTTCTATGAGGAGCTTGGAAATCCCGAAGTGTGCTACATGCGCTGCCATATCTTCATCTAACAGGATATTGCTTGGTTTCTGTTAAATTATACACTTTGATCTTCTTTCCTTATTTAGTTAATTTTTGTAAAGCTGTTATAACAGCCTTCCTTATATAGAATATAGCCGTTAGTTGTAGTTTAGTATAAATACTCCTGCTCATTTGTTCATTCGATTGATTCATTACATTCTTTAACAATGTATAAATTCTCCAGAGGAACCATTCATTCCTCAATTGTTATTCAATAATATATGTCTTCATTTTTCCTTTTAGAAACTTAATATGGTATCATTCACCTCGTAATCGATCCAACCTTCCGCTGCTCTCTGCAAATTCTTCTTTGAACTTGATCTGCGAATTCATATACGAATTCGATTGGCCTGTTTTCAACGAATCCATTACTTCCTTATTTAATCTGATCTTCAGAATCTTCTTGATCTGATCTCTCTTCTGCTAATTTGTTTCTCAAATTCGATTAGTAATATCCCTGATCTTCTTTCCTTATTTTGCATATTACGCTCCTCTTTGTGATTTACCTTATGTGGATTGGTGATCTCGTTCTTGTTCATCACACATTACTTTCTTGCACGATTCACATCGTTTTCACCATCTAAAAATGTCTAAAAATCCTAGTGAAGACTCTACATCAGTCTATTTTCTTGGCAATAATGATTCCACTGGATCTGCCATTGTTGGAGACGTTTTCACTGGAGAAAACTATATCTCATGGACAAAGGGAATTGAGATGGCCCTCAACGTGAAAAATAAGATCAAATTTATTGATGGCACACTACCTATGCCTGATGACAAAGATGCTGTTCTGCAAACCTCTTGGATAAGGGCAGACAACTTAGTCCTATCTTGGCTTTTAAACTCTGTGTCTAAAGATATTCGACACAGTTTGTTATACTTCAAGACTGCTAGGGAAGCCTGGTTAGAGTTGCAAACACGCTACGACAGATCAGATGGATCAAGGGTCTTCCACCTTCAAAAATCTTTGGCTAACATTACTCAAGGCACCCTATCCATCACTGCATTCTACAACTCTTTCAGGACATTATGGGATGAATTTGTCAGCCAAAGACCAATCGTTTCTTGTACTTGTGGCAAATGTGTTTGTGAGGTTAACAAACACATGCTCGATCTTCAGATGTCTGATTGTGTGCTCAGTTTTCTAGTTGGTCTCAATGATTCCTACGCTGCTATAAGAAGCCAAATACTGCCGAATTCTCCTCTACCATCTTTATCTAAGGTGTATTCCATGCTACTTCAAGAGGAAAATCAGAGAATTTTGAACAATACCTCTCTTACTCATGATCCGTTAGCCATGTTTACCAGATCAAAGTCCTCCTCTGACACATATCCAAAACCTGCTGGTAATCCTAAGCCTGAGGGTCAGATTCAGAATCAGAACCGTTTTTCAAAGAATTTTCAGAACAAGGATAAGAAAAAGTTGAAGTGCACACACTGTGGCTTCTCAGGACACACTGTGGACAGATGTTTTCAACTCATCGGTTATCCACCTGGTTGGGACGGCCCTACAGGTAAAAGAAACATTGCTTCCTCACATTCTGCTAACCTTGCTTCTGTTAATGATGAAGTACAGGCTCCTGTTGATCCTAATCAAGCCTTGATTGAGAAATTCTTAGCTTTTGCTAAACATCAACATACCTCAGGCTCAACCTCAGCTTCTGACACCAATCCACCATTTGCTGCAACTGCTGCAGTTGGTAAGATCAGTTTTTCTCCTCAGGTTTTCTCAAGTTTTTCAACTCTTGATCCTTCATTTAAAACTCAAAAACTTTGGATACTTGATAGTGGTGCCACTGACCACATGGTTTGTGATTCTCATATGTTTTCTACTATGTCTAAATCCACTCACATTCCTATTTCATTACCTAATAATAAAAAGACTTTAGCTACTGCTATAGATAACATTTTTCTAGCAGGCAAAATTACTTTATATAATGCTCTTTTGGTTCCTGAGTTTGGTTTTAACCTAGTGTCAGTAAGCAAACTAACCAAACAATCTAATCTTGTGGCTTCCTTTTCCTCATCTGGTTGTGTGTTGCAGGACACCTCCACGACGAAGATGATTGGTTTTGCTAGAGCTTTGAATGGCCTTTATGTGCTTGATCTTTCCTCTATTATTTCTGTTCCTGTTTCTAATTCTAGTACTTTGCTTCCTGCTTGTAATGTAGCCATGAATAAAGGCTCTATAGACAATGTTTGGCACTATAGATTAGGCCACCCATCTTTTCAAAAGTTACATTGTATCTCTGCTATTTCTCCTAATAAAAATGCTTCTCATTTACCTTGTGATATCTGTCATATTTCTAAGCAGAAAAGATTACAATTTCCTACTCATATTACTACTTCCACTGCTGTTTTTGACTTAGTTCATTGTGATATTTGGGGTCCCTTTTCTATTGTTTCTCATGAAGGTTTTAGACACTTTCTTACAATTGTTGATGACTTCTCTCGTTGCACTTGGATTTATTTTATGAAGCAAAAATCTGAAGTTCCTCAGATACTTAATCAATTTTACAATCTCATATTTACTCAGTTTTCTATCAAGATAAAAGTCATTAGAACAGATAATGGAAAGGAGTTCCTCATGAGAAGTTTCTATGATAATCTTGGGATCATCCATCAAACAAGCTGTGTTGAAACACCACAGCAAAACGGGCTAGTTGAAAGGAAGCACCAACACATTCTCCAGGTTGCAAGAGCCCTTAAATTTCAGTCAAACATTGAGCTCAAACACTGGACTTATTGTATTGCTACTGCTGCATTTCTCATTAATCGTTTGCCTTCTGCTACTTTACAAAACAAAACTCCTTTTGAGTTACTTTTTAAAAGACCTCCTGATTACTCTATATTAAGATCTTTTGGTTGTTTATGTTTTGCATCTACTCTCACCATTCACAGACATAAGTTTGCTGCAAGAGCACAAAAGTGTGTGTTTCTAGGATATCCTAAAAGCACAAAAGGTTACATTTTATTGAATCTCAGCACTTCACAGGTTCTCATATCAAGAGATGTTGTGTTCTATGAACAAGAGTTTCCTCTTTTGCAGAAACCAGCAGATAATATACATTCTTCTCCTAATGACTCTCCTCCTAACAAACCTATTTGCGTAGATCCTTTTATCTCTTTGCAGGAACCTGTTGTCCAGCCTCCACCTCCAGGTGTTGCTCCAGATTCACATCTTGCAGATTCTCAATCTCAAGTACACACACCTGACATACAATATCAACTGGACTCTAATGCATCAGCTACCAGTGATACTGCAGATTCCATCCCTACCTCTGTTGATGATATGACTGTACAAGTTCCTGCCTCTTCCTCTGATATTATTCATGTTCATACTCTACTTGTTCCTCATGAAAATATTGCTAACATTGCTCCTCTTGCAGCTACTAGAAAATCCACCAGGAATGTTGCTCCTCCTGCCTATCTTCAAGCTTATGATTATAAGCTTCCTCCTAGTTCTCACAAAGCTAATTCTGTAATCAAATATACTACTTCTTATCCTATTGACAATTTCCTCTCTACAGATAGACTTGGAGACACTCACAAAGCTTTCACAGTTGCTATCACTAAACATCTTGAACCTAAAACTTATAATCAAGCAAAGAAATTCCCTGAATGGCAACATGCAATGAGAAAGGAATTAGATGCTTTAGAACAAACTAACACTTGGGTACTCACTGATCTTCCTCCTAATCACCATTGTATAGGCTGTAAATGGGTATTCAAACTGAAATATAGGGCTGATGGAACAATAGAAAGACACAAAGCACGATTAGTTGCCAAAGGTTACACACAAGAAGAGGGCTTAGATTATTTTGACACCTTTTCACCTGTAGCAAAGATAACTACTGTGCGTGTTCTTCTCTCTTTAGCAGCTTCTAAACAATGGCACTTGCATCAACTTGATGTGAACAATGCATTCTTACATGGTGACCTTGAAGAGGAGATTTATATGTCACCACCTCCAGGTTATTGCTCTGAAGGAGAAACCAAGGTTTGTCTCCTCAAGAAAAGTCTTTATGGCCTTAAACAGGCATCAAGACAATGGTACAACAAACTTACTACATTTCTACTCTCTCTGGGCTATGTTCAAACCATTTCTGACTGCTCTTTATTCATCAAACATACTAACACTTCTTTTACAGCTCTATGTGTTTATGTTGATGACATTATACTCACAGGAGATGATATTCAAGAGATTAACCACATCAAGAACCAACTGGACCAGAAATTCACAATTAAAGATCTTGGCAACTTGAAATATATCTTAGGTATTGAAGTTGCCAGGACTAAGAAAGGGATTACACTTTGCCAACGAAAATATGCACTTGACATTTTACAAGACTCTGGCTATCTAGGGTGTAAACCATGCAACACACCAATGGATTCTTCTACTAAACTTCACACTGATGATTCACCACTTCTTGATGATCCTTCAATTTACAGGAGATTAGTGGGCCGTCTCTTGTACCTCACCATCACCAGGCCAGACTTAAACTACAGTGTTCAATGTTTGACACAATTCATGGCTAAACCTACCACTTCTCACCTTGCAGCTGCACACAAAGTCCTCAGATTTATTAAATCCAATCCAGGTAAAGGTTTATTCTATCCTGCAAATTCTCATTCTAACATTCGTGGTTTTTGTGACAGCGATTGGGCTGCTTGTCCTACAACTCGAAGGAGTGTGACTGGTTTTGCTATATACATTGGAGATTCTCTAGTGTCATGGAAGGCCAAGAAGCAATCAACCGTTAGTCGATCTTCCACAGAAGCAGAATATAGGGCTGTTGCAACAACAACCTGTGAAATAGTGTGGCTTCATCAACTACTCTCTGATCTTCACATCCAACAAGTGAGAACTCCTCTGATCTTCACAGACAATAGGAGTGCTTCCTGCATTGCCAACAATCCCGTACATCATGAGAAGACCAAGCATATCCAGATTGATTGCCACTTCGTTCGGGAGAAAGTCCACCAAAAGTTTCTCAAAGTTGTGCACATCACCAACCATCACCAGATTGCAGACATTTTAACCAAACCTCTATCTCTTCAACCGTTCTCCAGAATGTCTTGCAAGATGGGCATCATTGATATCCATGCCCCTCTTGAGGGGGGATGTTAAATTATACACTTTGATCTTCTTTCCTTATTTAGTTAATTTTTGTAAAGCTGTTATAACAGCCTTCCTTATATAGAATATAGCCGTTAGTTGTAGTTTAGTATAAATACTCCTGCTCATTTGTTCATTCGATTGATTCATTACATTCTTTAACAATGTATAAATTCTCCAGAGGAACCATTCATTCCTCAATTGTTATTCAATAATATATGTCTTCATTTTTCCTTTTAGAAACTTAATAGTTTCAAATCACAATGGACAATAGGCGAGGAATAACTGCAACGATCAATTCATTAGAAAACGTTCGTTTAAACTTATTTTTCCTACAGTTCATGAAGTAGTTACTTTGTCGAGGATATGGTGCATGCAACTCATGGCTTGATTCTACGTCACTTTGTTAGCTGTCAGTTCTCTTTTCAATAGGTATGTATGTTGAGATATTGTGAATGTAAAATTTCTAGCTTGCATTCGCATTTTCTATCGTCAACTCTTTCTTTATAGTCTGTAAAAACTAAGATCAGTGAAGTTCCAAAAATGCCCTCGGTCCTCGAGAGTCTCTAAGAAATTTGGAACTGAACCTGAGAGATTGTACTGCAGAGATCTCATATTACCAAAACGTTAGCATTTGAAGTTCCCCAATAGTGCGATACAACCTTGTAAAGCTCCTCAGGCTGTTTTGACAAAGAAACCTGAAAAAGATTATGCGATACAACTTGAAGGTTCCTATTCGACCTTAGAGTTGACGGGATACTGTAACTGAAGGAATTGTTAGACAAATAAATTTCTAGTAGTGAATGAAGATTTCCTAGGCATCATGGCATTTGACTGAGAGCATGTTGTCCTCTAAACCCAAATTAAACACGTTTTCCAAGTTGCAAATGCTATCCGGTATTTTTCCTTGCAAATGCTATCCGCTGCAAGTTTCACAGATATTTTAACTTCTCAACTCATTGTCTCTAATCCATGAACGTGAAGCTAATAAAAGTTCAAGCCAAATTACCTTGCAATTTCGGAAGTATCCCAGCTATAGGATTTCCTTGTATCTAAGTAAGGAAATCATGTTCTGGTATGGACAGGTTATTCATGAACATATTATCTCGCAATGTAATTGTTCGTAGATTTTGTAAGTTCCCTATATTTATTGCTACGAATCCAGTAAATGAGTTCTGGCCGATACTAGGCACCGTTAGCCTGGAGATATTTAAGATGGAGTCTGGAATCTCCCCTGTAAAATTAGAGATTTGGAAGTCTATCAATGGAATGTGGGAATCTACGTGAGAGCTCGTTCCTCCTTTCAATTTGTTTATTCCAAGACCAAGAAATGTTAAACTGGAATGTTAAACTTCAATGCACTTACACTTTGAATTACAGATAAAAAATCAACAGGGATAATTTATCAAGCACAAGAACACATTTGATTGCAATTACCATTTGAATGAATTGTTTGACTTGGATTTATGGTAGCTATATTCTAACTATGCATATAAAATAGAAATACCGTACCAATACACACAGTTCACTGCTCATAAAGAATTTTTCAATATAAAACTAGTTTTTTTCTGAATATGGACCATAACAAGTTTTGAATGATTTAGAAGGAGTCAGAAGAACATCAATCTCAATCTTCGATTTTGAACTACGATATATATTTGAAGGGATCTTGCGTTCACATTTTTTGAACTAAGATTCAGTTCCATGGGATCTTTTGTTTCGCAACTTTTCACCCCAGCAAGAACGTTATCTAAAACTTTTTGTCACCTGAGCCATATCTGTCAAATGATTTCTCCCAAGAGCACAACCGCAGTTGCGACAACTTCCCAATATTCACCGACACATTTCCAGTAAAATTATTAAAAGACAAAGAAACCGCATTGACTTGTGCACAATCCGACAACCCTCTGGCAATCTCCCTAACCAACTGATTCCACGAAAGTGTCAAATGCTCAAATTTTGCAGAAGGAGAACATATATTGGAGGAAGAGAACCCGAAAGCCTGGTAACCAAAAATGAGATTTCCCTCAGAGAAGAAATGTTAAATATGCTCCGTGGAATAGTCCAAGTAACATCATTGCCAGCAAATGACAACTTCTCGAGATTCTTTAACAATCCCAGACTCGGGGGAATAATCCCTCCGAGTTGATAGAACCTCATTTAGTGAATGAAGGCAGTGTAAGTTTCCAAGTTCATCTGGGATTAGGCCAGTGAAGCTGTTGTTACTGAACTGTAGGGGCAATGGTTGCCTTGTAAACTCGTGCCGGCCGCTGCAAGTGACGCCAATCCAGGTGCAGAAAGAGGTTCCTTGTGAAATCAAAGTATGATAGTTTAGTGCAAGTGCTAGAAACAAAAGAACAACAATATTAAAAAAAAAAAAAATTCAACTCATAAATATGTACTAATTTATTTATTGATACTGAAGAAATAAATGAAGATTTTAGAGAGAACGGTTTGCAAACCTGCACAATTTTTTTATTTAGGTACTTCTTATCTAAAAGACTAAAACTACCTCATGGTTTTAGAAATTCTACACAAACCTTCTCCATTCTCCCTTTTCCAGCAAGATAAATCAAATAGCTAGATTTATTTCACTATTGCAACACTACTTACATATTTAAATTGAGAGAAACAGACGAGACGGATCTCTAGACAACGGCCATGTCCTGCTGCGAGACTTCTCTACTGTATTGAATTTCAGTTACATTGCTGTAGTTTAATATTTATCTTCTTAAGTCTTACAAGAACATCTTTCATGTTAGGCCTCTCCTCTGGAAAATCCGCTGAACATTGTATGGCTAGTTCCATTACTGAAACCAAATACTCTTCAACCATATTGTCAGCATATTCTTTTTCTGAATTAAGCAAGTCCTCATCAACTAATTGCATTACAGTAATGGGATATGAATCAGACACCCATTCTCTCATGGTTAACTCTCCAAGAAACATCTCATCTGTCGGCTTCTTCTTCGTAAATAGTCTGCACTTGTTGAATGAAATTGACCACAACTAATATATTTGTGCAGTCAAATTAGCAGCTAATTCTTTAGTATCTGCCAATTGCATTTCAGAAGATAACTCCAAATAACAGAAAGAAGGAATAATTTGATTGAATATTCTTGTATAATTTGGGACTTCAAATGGTTTTTGAAGAAAAACCAAGCTGTATTGGTATATCCAGAGGTTTTTGAAGAATAGTTTATGTCTTTGGAACTTGTCTCAAGAATAGTTATGTCTTTGGAACTTGTCTGAAGAATAGTTTATGACTTTGTTCAGGTTTGTTAAGTACCGTTTATAATATCCAGTTTTAAACTTGGATAATGTTTTCTTTCACATTCAGAGTTAAATGAAACTATATCTACCAACATATACAGACTACAGGGAAAAACTGCATGATACTAGAAATAACATGATGTGATACTTATTTTGGACTTCAAAAGGAATTCACATCAGAGATCTCTAGACAGCGAGCATGTCCGGCTGCGAGACCACTCTACTGTATTGAACTTCAGTTACAGTGCTGTGCAGTTTAATATTTATCTTTTTAAGTCTTCCGAGAACATCTTTCATATTAGGCCTCTCCTCCGGCAAATCTGCTGCACATTGTATGGCTAGTTCCATTACTGAAACCAGACTCTCTTCAACCTTATTCTCAACATATTCATGCTCTGAATTCAGTAGGTCAGCATCAACAATTTGCATTACAGTACTGGGATATGAATCACACACCCAACCTCTCATGGTTAACTCTCCAAGAAACATCTCATCTGTCGGCTTCTTCTTCGTAAATGTTTCCATCAACAAAATCCCAAAACTGTAAACATCAACCTTAGTTGATACTAATCCTGAAGATCCATACTCTGTCGAAATCACACAGGAAATGTAAGGAACTCAGTTACGAAAAAGATAGTAGCTTGTAAAATTAACTGGAGCTTATTGCTTTCTTTACCTGGTGCCATGTATCCAATTGTACCTAATGTCTTTGTTTGGTCCATTCTTTGATCTTCTGTGAGGAGCTTGGAAATCCCAAAGTCTGCTACATGTGCTACCATATCTTCATCTAAGAGAATATTGCTCGGTTTCAAATCACAATGGACGACAGACGATGAATAGCCATTATGTAAATACTCTATTGCAGATGCAACGTCTATCATTGATTCCAATCTTTCTGCAATCTTTAAGGGATAGTTTGGATTGTGGAGCCATTTGTCGAGGTTTCCGTTAGGCATGTATTCCATCACCAAGGCCTTGAAATCAAGGTTGGAGCAACTTGTTATGACCTTAACGAGATTTCTATGTCGAAGGTTGCGCAGTATTTGGCATTCTGTATCAAAGCTTTTGAATGCACCCTGCAGATCTAAGTTAAAAACTTTAATCGCAGCGGTGGTTTCATTAGAAAACATGGCTTTGTATACTGAGCCAATGCTGCCTCTTCCAATCAAGTTCGCTACATCAAGGTTGCTTGTGGCTCGAAGAATTTCATAATATGAAATCCTCTGGTTTTTGAGGCCGAGCAAGGAAGCAGACATAGAAGATAAAGCTGAATTTGGGGAATGATGTTTGAGCAGAAATATCACAAAAGCAGTTGCAAACACTATTGAAACAACAGGGGGTAAAATATATCTTAGAAGTTTGTTTCGCCTTGACAAGTTTGGTGTATTCCTTTTACATGCCTTGACACCGAATCGAGGTGCTCCACATAAACCTTTATTCCCCATGAAAAGTTCCGCTGTGAAGTTTTGAAAATTCCCTCCATTTGGGATGTCTCCACAAAGCTGATTGAAAGAAACATTAAAGTAATCAAGATCCAAAAGGGTCTCTAAAGAATTCGGAATTGAACCAGAGAGATTGTTTTGAGATAAGTCCAAGTACTTCAATGCTATCAAATTACTCATAGTGCTTGGAATCCTACCAGAAAATTGATTTCCATTGAGAGACAAGTTTATCAGACTTTTAAGATTGCCAATTTCATCAGACAAAGAACCCTGAAAAAGATTATGAGACAAGTCTACAATCTGGAGGTTTTGGTTGGACCATAGAGTTGATGGAATGCTGGAAGTGAAGGAATTGCTGGACAAATAAAGTTCTCGCAATGAAGAAAGGTTTCTTAAGCAAGTCGGCAGCTGTCCAGTCAGCCTATTGTCCGCTAATTCCAAATCAAACAAGTTTTCCAAGCTGCAAATGCTATCTGGTATGGTTCCATTCAGCCTATTACCAAAGATCCTTAAGACCTGCAAGTTTCTCAAGAGTCCTAATGTCTGAGGAATCTCACCAATCAATTCATTCGTTCTAAGGTTTAGCGACACCAAATTATGCAGATTACCAGTTTCACTAGGAATTGTGCCTCTTATCCTAGTCTGCCTAACCAACAAATATTTAAGAGATGCAGACAAATTTCCTAATGATTTTGGAAGCACTCCAGTTATGGGATTTTGTGATATCCCTAATAGGCTTAGATTCGTGCAATTTGTCAAAGAAGTAAGAAACTCTTGTTCTTGGATAGAAAGATCATTCACGAACAAATTATCATCTAATCGAATTGATTGTAGATCTTGTAAGTTCCCAAGATTAGTAGGTATGAGTCCACTGAACGAGTTGTCTCCAATATCTAACTCCCTTAGGTTGGATAGATTTGAGAATGAACTAGGAATCTCCCCTGTAAGATGGTTTCTCGCAAGATAAAGAACTTGGATGTTTGGAAGGCCTTTGTCTATGGAACGTGGTAAGCTGCCTGAGAGCTCGTTCATTGCAAATGAAAGTCCTTGCAATCTCGAGAGGTTGAAAATAGAAGGTGGCAGTTCGCCTTTGAGTTTGTTTATTCCAAGACTCAGAAATGTTAAGCTGAAAAGATGTCCCAGTTCTGAAGGAACTGCACCTTCAATGTTGTTTTCAGCCAAGTCCAATGCTTCCAAATTCGACAAGTTGCCAAGTGAAGGTGGAATAGCGCCTACAAAAGGACGCCACTAAGAGTTGATTTCTAACCAAAATAACTGAACATCTATTTTGTATTTGTTTTTGTAATTAATTATTTGAAATCGCGTGTTTAATTGATATGACTAGAATAATCAAAGTGGTTTTCAGAAACTTTAATTGAGACCTAATTTGACTCAGCCATCCGCGTGTGACAAAGAAAAAAAATTAAAGATTAAAACCTTGATTTTGTGTACATGTTAAGACTAGCTATTTTGGACCTTTTAAAAGAAACATCACCAAGAGTTGTTTTGCTTGCTTTTTCATTTGTGCGAGATTTTTCGTAATTATGCAAGATATAGGAAGATCTTTTGACTCTACTTTATATTTTTTTTTTTTTTATGAAATATTATTAACAATTATGATTGTTAATAATTTAATCTCTTCTAAAAATCTTTTGCTGACTTTTCGACTTTACAAATTACAAACCAAAATCCATTTGTTTGAATCCCACAGCTTTTCTGTTTTGGATTCGGAGGCTGAAAATTGCATCATTTTTTGCCACACTAAAAAAATGCACGCCTATTGTGCTGGGCGCAAAAAGCCTAGTTTTTGCGCCTTAGGCGTATGCTCCACTGTTTGGGGCGTACTCCCTGCACACGTTGCTCCTCAAAGCAACTCCTTAGGGCGTTTTGAGGCTTATTTCGCCGAGGGCGCGCCCCAGGGTGCGTTTTTAACAACAGATATATATTTGTAAGAGATTTGTTAACAACCATTGGTTCATCGAAACTCTTTTAACACCAGATTCATATAAATATAAATTTATATACAAATGTTGATTCCAAACCTGTCAAGTGATTTCTCCCGAGATAAAGTATCTGCAGCTTTGACAAATTCCCAATATCCACTGGCAAACTTCCACTAAAATTATTAAATGACAAAGAAAGTATCTCTAAATCTGCACAATCAGACAACTCTCTAGGAATCTTCCCGACCAACTGATTGATTGAGAGCCTCAACGCCTGGAGTTTTGCTTCAGGATGAGGACATATGTTCGGAGGAAGAAACCCCGAAAGCCTGTTACTCGTAAATCCAATTTCCCTCAATGAAGAAACGTTAAATATGCTCCATGGGATACTTCCACTGAGTTGATTGAACCTCATATATAGTGAACGAAGGCGGCGTAAGTTTCCGATTTCATCTGGAATTATGCCAGTGAAGCTGTTGTTACTCAAGTCTATGAACCGCATGAACGAGAGGTTGCCGATATCTGGTGCAATTGTGCCATACAAACTCATGTTGAAAAGATTCAATGCCACGACTCTGGCGCGCCTGTGGCTGCAAGTTACACCATTCCAGGTGCAAAAAGAGGTTCCACGTGACCAGTTTGTGGTTAAATAGTTATTCGGGTCGGAAGTTATGAGGGCTTTGATTGCTAAAAGAGATGATTCATCAGTGGATGTGTTGAAAGCTGAAGCAAAGCTGATATATTTGTTATAAAACAGGCAAGAGATTAATATGATCAGCGATATTGCATAAGTTTGAGCCATTTTGGTAACAGAGGATATTGGGTTTTGTCTTAGTTTGTGAAGCTACATATATATTTATTTATACATCCATGATTTCACCTTGAGGTTGTGAATGTAGAAAGTCCAGGTCTTGTTGTTTAGGACAAACGTAACGTTGTGGAAAAAAATAAACAGAACAACTAAGAAGAATTGGGGTCTACACATGCATGTTGGTCCATAGTGTTAGAAAGATGTGCACTTATTGAACCAAATTGACCGCAACATTGACCTTGTAATACTCTTAAGTATTGCAATGTTCGATCCGTCACTAACTAGCTTGAGCTGCTTAACATAACTCCAAATACCTAAAGCAATAATTGAAATGTAGTTTGTTGTACAACTTGAGACTTTGACTGATTTATTAGAAAAGGGATTTATCAAGAATATGAATTCACGCAGAATGAAAAACTGGAATTAGCACACAAACATTTAATTGATTAATAAATCGAAATGCACCAGATATTGGAATAAACTTTAGATTTTGTTAATAAATTGATCAAAAAATAAATGAAATATAAAGAAAAAGAACTATATATAGTTCTCATAATTAACAAAAAGTAGCAAAATGGTTTAAGTTTGTGTCATTTTTGGGTTAGAGAGGAAACTGGATTTTGTTTCAGTTTGTGAAGCTACTATATAAGCTGGGAAAATGTAGTCCTGCCTGACCTTTCATATTTTAATTGTAGGGAGAATTACACGGACACCCCCTGAGCTTTGGGGTATTTACACAAACACCCCCTCATCTTTGGAATATTACACAGACACCCCCTACAGTATGAATCCTGTTACACAAACACCCATACAGCGTTAAATCCTAACGGAAGAGGATGACATCAGCAAATTTGTTACTCAAATTTCCAAAAATGCCCTTCATGCAAAATCTTAAATTCTGACCTAGTCTTAAGGACGAAAATACCCTTGTAATAAATGACAAAACTTAGGGGGGTCATTGTAATCATCTGTTTCATGCAAGGGGCTAATAGTTAGTGCTAGTTTCTGTGAGGGGTGCCAAAGTAAGAAAATTTTAGTTGCAAAAAGTAAGTTAATATGTTATCTTATTCTAAATATATCGCTTTGTAGAATTAATTTATAATGCTACATGACAATATTTTAACAGAATGTGCTCACTTGTAGTGCAAAAATATTTATAAGAATAGTGTAAATAAAAAAACTAACATTCTATTACGTAATCATCTTTTGTCATGCTATAACAAAACTTAGATTTGTAATTATCATATTTGTTTATCAATATACATCCAACCTATAACAGTTGCGCAATAAACAAGACTTTACTGTTCCCATTTAGATGTTGAAACCAAAATTTAACACCACAGAATACAAACTGTACCAATTGTAAAACAAAATAATGCAACCTCTGAATATACTTTTACCAAACATCCAAATGTCACAACACATTGTACTTAGGATGTCATACCACAAAATATGCAATTGTTAAACAACTAATGCACACCATAAAATTGTTCAATGAAATGAAAACATAAATGTTAAACAGATTAAGTAGAATAAATTTTCAGGAGTTCAGTGATTCTCCAGTTTGTGAGGCACCACTAATTGATGTGGAAGCAAGAGTCTTTCTTTTCTTCTTTGGTGCCTTTGCTCCTACTTTTGAGCTTGTTCCAGTTTTTTCCTTTTGAGAATTGCTAGCTTCTTCTAACTGTGTTGATGTACTGGGAGTAATGCCATCTTCATTGAACTAAAAAAGAATAAAAAGTTTATATTAGAATAGCAGCAGCAATAACATGCAATCACAAGAATGTTAAATCATTTATAACCTGGTGAGGTAATGTTTCTTTTTCTGCATTTCTACTCTTCTTTCCTCTTTTCTTCTTCACTGGCCCCTTTCCACATGTTCTTGAATTATGCCCTGCAGTGTTACATTTTTTACATCTCACAATCTTTGATCTTTTTCTAGCATCCTCCTCTCCTGGTTCTCTTCTTCTATTTTTCTTGGGTCTGCCTGGAAGTCGCTTATTTGGTGGAGGCAACACATTAGAAGGATTAAGATCATTCATCTCAGGCCAGAATAAAGGATCGGGAACAACACGTATCTCGGGATTGTAGGCTTTCATGAAATTCTCCCTAGAAAAACTAGAGTCTGTGTAGTTCTCAAGTTTCTCTCGGCGATAACCTATTGCCTTTGCAGCATGACTACATGGTACCCCAGATATATCCCAAATCCTACAGTTACAACTCTTGTTGCTAAGATTCACAATGTAATTGACATTCTTATCTCGGATTTCGAATTCACTTTCACAGGCCCCTAAGATGGTATGCTGCCTGGACATCTCTCTTGCTATATTCAGTTTTGTCACTACATTTGGTACAAGAACATTGGTCCATTTCCTTGCCTTCTTCTGTCTTTTTTGAAGCAAAGTCATCAATTTAGCCCTCAATCCATCAACCAGAGAAAGAATAGGTTTAGGCCTTAAATCACTAACCCAATGATTAAATGATTCCGAAATGTTATTGGTAACATGTTCGTTCTTCAAAGATAAGTCATATGCATGCCTTGACCAAAGTTCACAAGGAATCTCCAACAACCATTTATACCCAGCAGGACTGAGTTCCTTTATCTTATTCATGGCAAAGTTAAAAGTTGATGCAGTATATGCTCTAGCTGCTATCCAAAAATACTTCTTTAAAGCTATACCTGGAAATAGCTGCCTAAAATTTGCAAAAATATGCCTTACACACTTCCTGTTAATAGCATTGGGGACTAAATCTTTGATGGCCTCGATTAATCCCTGCAATTGACAACAAAAATGGTTAATCACCTTGATGTAACATTGCATATATATATATATATATATATATATATATATATATATATATATATATATATATATATATATATATATATATATATATATATACATACATACACTTATATTATTTTCTTTAGACACTAAAATACATGAAATAGAAAACATACCTTTTGTCTATCAGTCATAAAGGTCCATGGTTTGTTAGGACTAAATCCTCCAAGAAAATCTGTAAGATTTTCGAAAAAGAAGCACCAACTCTCTTTGGACTCACTTTCAACGACTGCAAAAGCCACTGGGTACAACCTGTTGTTCCCATCTAAACATATAGCAGATAATAAGACACCACCAAATGAGCCTTTTAGATGACAACCATCAAATCCTAAGAATGGAGAGCAGCCATTTAGAAACCCTTCTTTCAAAAGCATGCAATCCTAGGAAGAATCTTTTGAATGATGGCACATTTGGTATTCTAGGAGCAACATCTTGACATCCTTCATCCATGTGATATTGTATCTTCACCAAACTACCAGGATTAGTTGCTCTCACCATCACAGCATACTTTGGTAGTTTAGTAAATGACTCGGCATGGTTTCCTTCAATGATGTCAAGTGCTCTCTTTCTTGCCATGTACAATGTCATGTAAGGTGGAGTCAGCCCGTATTTTCTCAATTCAGCACTTAACCCTTTAGGTTTTATATTAGGGTCATCCCTCAACAAAACAATCAATTTTTTTGCCATCCAAGTAGAATTGGCCTCTTTCACTATGTCCTCTCACACATGTGTGTTTCTCATGATATGTTTTGATTTGGAAAGAGCTCTTATCTGGCATTAGAGAAGCATGAATTCTCCAATTACAACCTTCACCTCCACAATGTGCGGTCACTCTGGTTCTTTCATTTTTATCTCTTACTAAGTGAAACCCTTCTTGGACCACAAAGTCCTGTAATGCAATCCTAAATGTGTGGATATTCTCAAACACCATTTTGGATTCTAGCTTTATTTTTTTCCCCGGCTCATCAAGTAGTATTGCTTCATCTTTGTCAAGACAACCATGTAAGGGATCATTAATAAATTCATCATCAGAATCATTTTCAGCCTCACAATGATTATCGGACTCGTACCCACTAAGCCAACAATCACTATCATCACTACCCGAACTAAGTTCATCCGGTGTATCACTTTCACCACCAATCTTCGCAATAAAATAAGAGTCAATATCGTTTTCAATAGCTTGAACCCCTTGAATACTATCAATATCATCAACATTGACAATTTTCTCTCTGCATCTTTTATTTTTCTTATTGTTATCCCTATCCATGTCTTCATCTGCACTATCACCCATGTGCACAAGACGATCTGGTTCACTATCTTCATCTACACCACCATCAATCTCCCCCTCATCATCAGCATCCCATGTCTCACCCACTTCATTAGCATCATCACTTGTACCAACTACTAGAAATAAATTAATTAAACTGCAATTCGAGTTCCTCTCAAACATAGTAAGTACATCACTGTCACATCTCACATCAAAAAAAATCACCAGTACCATATATCGAACACCTCAAGTTGAAGGTCAAATTGCTTACTCCTGGTACATGGGAGAGTGCAACTTCACGCATATCATCTACCAAATCCATATGATTATACTTGTCGGGATCAATTGCCGATATCTTTCCCTCATAACCCAAGTAGCGAATATGAAGGTCATAGAGCTTGTCTACCATAACTGCAAAAGTATAAGGCCAAGTTAATAATAATAATAACAATAACAACAACAACAACAACAATAATAATAATAATAGTTCAAAGAATTTAACAACATTATTTGTATATATAAGAATACCACTAATTTTATGCTCTTAACAACATTGTTACACAATGTTAAACCATATAATTTGCTGCATATTACTTGAAGCTATATGAAGCAACAATGCTCTGTTTGTTTCTCATTAGTACAGATAGTAAAACTGATAATTGCTAAAAGAAACATTGCACATATGATGTATAAGTAACGTAGAATCTGTGGTATATAACTATTGGGACTTATAGGTAAATTAAGTTTGATGCTCTTAGGAATTTGCTAAGAAACATTCTTAAATTTGGTAAGACTGTCTACCATTCACGTAGATAACTTTCATAAATCAATAGCTTATTTAGAAAAATTTGCAAAACAGAAGATTGAAATTTAGCAAAAGTAAAACTACCAGTAAAATTTTGAAAAAAAAGGACAGACTAGAATGAATACAAACAACATAATTTGGAATTCAAACATGTAAAATGAAAAAATAACCAACTCATTACATAAACACATTGACATGCATAGTTTTCAAACTAAAGAAGACTACCAGTTCAACAAATTGAAGTGTTAAAATTGGGGATTTCACGTTAAACAAAAAATAGGTAAATCACATACTTTAGAGCAAGCATCATAACGTGAATCACAAAAAAAATCAAGATAACAAAAACCCCCAAATTATCAAGTTCCTAAAATAAAACCGTTAATCTGTCCAATATAATGATATCTTCTTATGTGGATAAAAATAACACTCAGTTCAAGTATTTGCCATACATCTACAATTATTTTTGCTTAAAAGACATAACGTACGTACCTGCTTCTATAATTTTCAGAATTGTCGGTCTTCGAGTACCTAGGTGCGTGATGAGATGATGATGATGGGCATCTTATTTTCCTTTTTAGATGAATCTCATATTGAGAAAAAAATAAAAAATAGGGTTTTGGTTGGGTGAAGGATATGAACGATCAGTGAGTTGTTGTATAGCTTAAAACTGTAAAATTGCAGCGGGGTAAAATTGTAAAATTAATGATTAGATATTTTGGCATAAATTGATTTAATTTCCTATTTTTAAGGACAGAAAAGATTGAGGGCATAAATGTATTTTGACAGAAAACTTAACAGAGCTGTAGGGGGTGTCTGTGTAATATTCCAAAGATGAGGGGGTGTTTGTGTAAATACCCCAAAGCTCAGGGGGTGTCCGTGTAATTCTCCCTTAATTGTATTATCAGTAAACAGAATAAAGTTAAAAAATTGGTAAATACTTGGTTTGTGATGCTCGCACCATTCACTTTTGTTATTAGTTCGTTTTTGCCAGTTTATGTTGTACAAAACTACTTTTACACAAGTGCAGAAAAATAATACATTAATTAATTAGTAAACTTTTCAACATAACTGACTGCTGATGCTGCCTTTACCATAATCGTCGTCAATAAAAGAATTATTGGTTGCTATGGACCAATGGCCTATTTTTCTTGTAATACATACATACATACATACATACATACATACATATATATATATATATATATATATATATATATATATATGTGTATATATATATATATGTCCTTGTCTTAACCATGGATCTTTATTCTTGAATCTGGCCAGTGACTCAACGGGAGCTTCATATTGCTTATCCGCTCTCTTTTTAACAAAATAATTAGTAAATAAACAATAAAAAGTCGTTGGTCTTTTCCATTTCTATTAACAAACCTCACCTTACATATATCTGAATTGAACATTATTGATATTTATGTTTTTGATTACTACTTTACCATTTGTGACTGAATTAAGGCATGTATTAACGATTTAAGTAGGGGCAAAGTTGTCAATCTGCTTGAAAATTGAAAAACTTAAGAAAAATGCCACAAATGGCCCACATCTTTAAGCAAAGTTCCACATGCCTTCCTCACCGGTTTTTATGAGAAATAGTCCTACAATATGGCATGCTCTCAGTTTTGATCCTTTAATTTAATGCTAAAGGGCCATATTTGTTCCTATATCAGTATATTGTGTCAAACTTTCAACTAAGTCCTTTAAGACTAAAAGTTGCCCAGTAATTAATATATTGTTTAGACCTGTATTGCTTAGCTTAAACCGGAGGATATCATGTTCAAGCTCATATATCAGTACATAAGTCCTTCAATCACACACGTATCTTGTAAAAATTTTCATGCACCGAATACGAGAAAACTGCATTTTTGATACCCTAATTTGGCACAATTTCTTTTTTCGAGAAAAACGTATTTTTGATATCCTAACTTGGCACCATTTATCTTTTCATATAATAACTTGGCATCTCACGTTTTGGTACCCTAATTTGGCAATTTTTTCAATTTGGTACTCCGGCGGCGGCAATTTCAAAATCTCTCCGGAATTTTTCACGTTGAACTATATTTGGGAATTTTGACCCCAGACAAACTCCCAACTCATCCACTTGCCACCTTAGAAGCCAAGTCAAAAGAATAATAAAATAAAAGGGATAATATCAGTGACACCCCCTGAGGTTTGATGAAATATCAGAGACACCTCCTGAGGTTTGCATAATATCATAGACACCCCCTGAGGATTGTAATGACATATCAGAGACACCCCCTCTATGAAAAGACGTGCCAAATCCAGCTGTATTTTTTAATTGAATTCCTTTTTTACCCTTGTCAAATTTGACATAGATTTTGAGCTATCTTTAAAGACTAAAATACCCATTGTTACTTAAATTATTATATGGGATGTTATTTGCTATGTTAAGCTGCCTATGAGGTGTCATTAATATAATTAAAAACTTTTTGTTCTACAAATTTGAAACAAATAATTAATTTCATATGAAATGTAACTATTTATTATATTTATCTTATAGTTTTACTTTCTATTAAAGATATGCATTAAAATTAAAGATATAAGTAAACAAAAGACAAAAAATGAATTTTATTTATTATTCCAGCATTTAGATTTCAGATTTTTCATATTTTATTTTAAAATAAACCATTTTTAAAATCTATGGCAGAGGAAAACAGGAAACAAAAAAGAAGAGAAAAACGAAATAAGTTGTCGCCCTCGTGCATCATTTTTTTTAAACTATTGTTCAAGTAAATAAAATGTGTTTACTCATTTTTAGTTGGATGATTATGCTAACTTATTTGACCCATGGACTAGTTGGGGTTTTAAGGATATTCTTGTCTTTTTTCCTTACAAATATAATTTAAAGGGTAAAGATGTCATATAAATCAAAATCAGCCATTGTCTTTATGAGAGGGGGTGTCATTGATATTATGCGAACCTCAGGGGGTGTCTCTGATATTTCATCAAACCTCAGGGGGTGTCACTGATATTATCCCTAAAATAAAATAAAATAACAATTAAACAAGTTGAATTTATGGTGCTTCTAAAACTGCTTTTGAAAATACGGTATTTTAAAAAAAAATTAAAATGAAAATGTCACTTCTTAAGCATTGCAAGAAAATAACATTTTTGGTGTCTTAACTTGGCACAAGTTCTTTTTTGGTGCCTTAACTTGGAACATCACGTTTTTGGTCCCCCAATTTGGTTTTTTTTTTTTTCGATTTTGGTCCTTTGGTGGCGGCAAATTGAAAATGTCGCCGGATTTTGCCATGGTGGACGAAATTTGGGGATTTTGACTCAGTCAAAAATCCACCTCAACACATATGCCTAGGTGGCATGCCATGTGGATAAATTATTAAAAAAAAATTAAAAAACTATTTTCAATTTCTTTTTTTTTTTTAACAAAAAGGCAACTGGTCCACCCACCCCACCGCCACGACGCCACCCCATCCATACTCCTCCAACTCGTCTTTGGTGCCTTAGTGACGAAGCTCCTTCCGCTGCCCGACCTATTCAGGTTGCATGCGGCCGGAATACTTTCACGGCGGCGCAAATCGGTCGGCACCACTGTGAAAGTAAAACAAAATCGGGGAAGTCGTCTTCCCCGATTAACAACCCGCCGGCGTTAATTGGTCACGCGACGATGCTACCTTCCCTAGATCACGTCGTAGCGCCATCAATCAACTCCGGCGGGTTGGTAATCGGGGAAGATGACTTCCCCGATTTTGTTTTTTTTTTTTTTTCTTTTTCCTTTTTCAATTAAAATTTATAAAAAATAAAATAAAAAATAGAAAAATTTAAAGAGCCAAAATAATTGGAAATAAAAAACATAGTAATAGGTGTAATTTTATAAAAGATATTCTTTTATTTTGTTTTTAAAATTTTAAATTACAGACATATAGTTTTTAAAATTAAAAATCTACTTAAGAGTAATTTTGAATTTCAAGTGATTTTTTTATGAATTGAAAATTTTCTGTTAGTTTTAGTTTTCCTTTTTTTTTTTTTATAATTTATCCACATGGCGTGCCACCTAGGCATATGGGTTGAGGTGGATTTTTGACAAAGTCAAAATCCCCAAATTTCGTCCACCGTGGCAAAATCCGGTGACATTTTCAAATTGCCGCCACCGGAGGACCAAAATCGAAAAAAAAGTTAAATTGGGGGACCAAAAACGTGATGTGCCAAGTTAAGGCACCAAAAAAGAACTTGTGCCAAGTTAAGACACCTAAAATGTGATTTTCTCTAATCATTGCAAACTCCTAACTAATATTTTCAATAATTTTTTAAAAGTATTTGCAAATAGTCACTACTTTGAGTCAAAAGTCAGCTTAAGTAACTTTCAGCAAAAGTAACAAACTCCTCTTGCAAACACCCTTAAGCTAAGGCTATTTTGAAAGCTGAAACTTTGAACCTGTCATGACCAGGAAACCTTGTGAACTGTTAGGGTCGGCTATGAAATTTTCTAATAAATCAAGGAACAGAAAATGTTAGATACTAATTTCTTTTACATTGTAACTAAAAGAGTGTCTTTGCTTAAAAAAAAACCTTCCTGATGATCTGAAGGACAGATTGTTGAATGAAATAGCCAGAAGTTTGGTTGATCCAGGACAATTTTTGCTTGAATATAAATCCTATTTTCAAGAACATGAGGTAATAATATTTTGCCATCTTATAAATATGACAACAATACCTTAATTTCTTAACGCAATTCAGGTTTCAAAAATGGATGTTCCAAGAAACGATCGAAGGGAACATCATGAACGTTGATTTGGCATCAGAGAGTATTGTATCTTGACTGGAAAGAAAGTAAATTTATTCCAATTGTAAACCAAAATTCAGCCACTGGTGAAGAAGAGAAAATAAGCAAAGTGATTACATTTTTTCTTTATCCTTATAACGAAAAACTTTTCCCTACCAAATCAGAAACTTTGTTTTGCCATTTTTTTTTTCTTTTTAAATCCGGAGGCATAAATAAGGACCAATAAGTTATATACAGTGTGTTGCATTTAGTAATTAAGTGAAGAAATTTATTCAAGCGAATTGGTGAACACTTCTGAACAAACATTACCGTGTGCACTTGGTTTGTGATGCATGCCTTACGGATTGATAAGATCTACAAACAAGGAATGGATCAAGAGGAACATATAGGATGTTTAATTCCTTATGTGCGATTTTAGATTGTAATGTATCTTGTGTGCGAAAATTGGGTTCTAATAATGAGCTATAATCTGTCAAAAGAAACTATACAAACCAAGAATAATATCAGTTCGACTAGATAAGTTGGTATTAATTTCATTAAAGAATCACACGTTTTATGATTAAACGGACTTAATCGTCATTGAAATCTGGTCTTAGTGCATGTATAATGTATAATTCACGGCTTACATTTTACGTGGTGCAGCATATATGAAATGTTTAAATGTTAATCAAGTTTCTTATTCAAAGAATCCGACGTTGTAAAAAAGCTTTATTTACTTGCATGCAATGCACGTCCATATACACTACTCCCACATTTTTATTTACAGGAAATCCAAAAAGTTAATCTCCATCTCCTAAATTTTCTTATTTTCTTTTATTTTAAATAATGTTACTTTTAGTGACTATTTAACACCACTTACATATATTATATTATATTATATAAATAATTTTATTTCTGTTCTTTCTATTTTTAGTAAATATTTTAAATATTAGTTATAGCCGTTGATAAACGGCTTTCCTTAATTGGCAAGTTTCTCCTTGCCCGCTCTAGTATAAATTTCAGGTTCTGTTTTGTATTTTTTCACTTTGTTTTCTCCAGATATTTTTTGATGAGATTGATCTCTCAATCGTCAACACAACAACACTTTGTATCTTTCGATTCAATCGTCGGTAATAAGATTTGGGTTAATCTTTTGATTCTGATTCTCTATTACTTTGATTGTGCTTGTGATGAATGATGATTTGTTCGGAATACAAATTCAATATGGTATCATCGAGTTTTTAGGTTTTTACGATCCATTTTCCGCTGCTAATTTCTGCAATTGATCGTGTTTTTGATCGATTGATCTCTGCAATCGGTTGATTTCTGTTCAACTGATTGATTGTTCGGTTTAGTTTTTTCGTTTGCGATCGAATTTGTTGTTCGATTGATTTGGTTGATATTGATCTGGTGCTCAAATTCATTGTTTGATTGAGTATAATGACTTCTCCAAATACGAGTTCTACTACTGTTCCGGTGAAAAATCCGAGTGAGGATTCCACATCAGTTTATTTCTTAGGGTCACATGATCATACTGGTTCATCGATTGTGGGTGATATTTTCACGGGTAAAAACTACATATCTTGGTGTAAGGGTATTCAGATGGCCCTAAAGATCAAGAATAAGATACAATTCATTGATGGAACCCTCCCCTGTCCACCTGAATCTGATCCTCTTATGCGTAATTGTTGGTCTCGTGCAGACAATCTTGTTCTGTCCTGGTTATTGAACTCTGTCTCAAAAGAACTCAGGCAGAGTTTGCTGCTGTATTTTGATTCTGCACATGACTTGTGGGTTGAACTGAAAACTAGATATGATAGGACAGATGGATCAAGGGTCTATCAATTACAAAAATCTCTCTCAACTATCACACAAGGTGCTCTTTCTATGACTGACTATTACAATACTTTTAGAGTTCTATGGGATGAATATGTTAGTCAGAGGCCTGTTGTTGCTTGCACATGTGGAAGATGCACTTGCAATGTGAATAAAACAATGGTTGACATTCAGCAATATGACTGTGTTTTGAAGTTTCTGATAGGGCTGAATGAGTCCTATTCTGCACTTAGAAGTCAGATTTTGTTGCTATCTCATCTTCCAGGATTATCTCGTGTGTATTCTATGTTGCTCCAGGAAGAGAATCAGAGGGAGATTTGTACTCCTCTTACTTCAGAATCCTTAGCTATGTTCACAAGAAACAGGACTTTTCAAGAATCATCAAAGCAGAATTTTCCTCCTGCTAGTACTACTTCTCAGTATCATAAACCACCTCTTTCTAAGCAAGATAAAAAGAAGCTTAGATGTACTCACTGTGGTTATTCTGGTCACACTGTGGATAAGTGTTTTCAGTTGATTGGATATCCACCAGGGTGGAATGGTCCAACTGGTAAAAGACTTAATAATTCATCTCATTCTGCTAACTCTGTTGCTTCTGAGGGTTTATCTGATGTCACTCAGGATGAGGTTAATAATACTCAAAGCTAGCAAGAGTTGTTCCAAAAGTTCATGGCTTACTCTCAAGGAATAATGGGCTCTTCAAAGCCTTCAGCAGATACTACTCATTCTGTTGCTCATGCAACTACTGGTATTTCTAAGTCTCTTTTATTTTCTGTTCAAACTGAGACTTCTTTATCTGCATCAAATAGATGGATTCTTGACACTGGAGCCACAGATCACATGATTTCTTCTCTTGAAATGTTTTCTGATACTCCTATTTCCATTCAGACTGTTATTCATTTGCCTAATGACAGTAAAACTCTAGCTACTTATAAAGGGAGTGTTTATTTATATCCTGATGTTCTCTTAACTAATGTCCTTTATGTTCCTGCTTTCAAGCATAACTTGCTTTCTGTGTCTAAGTTACTTAACTCCACTTTGTCTTTGTTCTTTTCTGCTTCTTTATGTGTTTTGCAGGACCAACTCCAGCAGAAGAGGATTGGTTCTGTTAAGTTGCTTGATAATCTGTACATTTTGACTACTCCTGTTATCAAAGTTGATTCTGTTGTCAAATGTAATGTTGCTAAGAGTAATGATTGTATCTGGCATATGAGATTAGGACATCCATCTTTACCTAAGCTTTCTGCTATTTCTGATTTGAACATCACAAATTGTAATAAGGATATTCCATGTGATACTTGCCATTTATCCAAGCAAAAGAAATTATCTTTTCCTATAAGCACTTCTGTCTCTTCTCATATTTTTGAATTACTACATGCTGATGTTGGGGACCTTATCATATTACTTCCCATGATGGTTTCAGATTTTTTCTGACTTTAGTAGATGATTTTAGTAGATGCACTTGGGTGTTCTTACTCAAGCACAAGTCTGATGTTAAATTTCATTTAAATAGATTCTATCATTTAGTTTTAACTCAATTTTCTGTTAAGATCAAAACCATTCGCACAGATAATGGTTCAGAGTTTTTTCTTAAGGATTTTTATGATCAGTTTGGCATTATCCATCAGACCAGCTGTGTTGAGAGACCACAGCAAAATGGACTTGTTGAACGCAAGCACCAACACCTCTTGCAAGTAGCTAGATCCCTAAGGTTTCAATCTAACTTGCCCTTACCTTATTGGAGTCACTGCATTGCTACTGCTGCCTTCCTTATTAACAGATTGCCTTCTATTACTCTTCAAAACAAATGTCCTTATGAGGTGTTATTCAACAAACTTCCTGATTATACTTCACTTAGAGTCTTTGGTTGTTTAGCCTATGCCTCTACCATCACTGTACACAGAACTAAGTTTGATCCAAGGGCTACACAGTGTGTTTTTCTAGGCTACCCCCATGGTACAAAGGGATATTTGTTATTAGATCTTCTTACAAAGAAGGTTTTTATTTCCAGAAATGTCATGTTCTATGAGCATATATTTCCTTTCAAGAATGCAGAATCTGTAGAGCAGATTCATGATAAGTTACAGTCTCAAAATATATGCATTGATTCTTTCATTCAAGTGAATAAAATCATTGATCAGAATCCTATTGAGGTTGAAGCTCCAAGTTTTTCAGATTCTGATTCTGGTAGTAACTATCAATTACCTACTCCAGATGTGTCACAAATCCATATTCCAGAGGATTCTTCTACTCATGAATCTGACTTATCAGTACCTCATCTTATTCATGATCAAAATGTCCATTCTGCTGAAACTCCAGATCCTTCTGTTGATCAGTCCTCAGGACCTGCAGAACCTGCTCCTACTGCTCCTATTGCTGTAACCAACATTAGAAGATCTTCCAGGAATACTGTTATTCCATCTTACTTACAAGTTTATGACTTCTCTCTCCCTGAGTCATTACATAAGGCTAATTTCACCGCTTTGCAAAGATCTGTCAAAGGCAAACATTATCCAATCAGTGATTATTTGTCCACTGCACAGCTAGGTCACTCTCATAAGGTCTTTACAGCTAAGATCTCTCAGATAACTGAACCAAAATCTTTCACTCAGGCTAACAAAGTTCATGAATGGAGAATAACAATGACAAAGGAGCTTGAAGCTCTTGAAAAGACAAAAACCTGGGAATTGACAGAGTTGCCTCCTTCTCAACATTGTATTGGCTGTAAGTGGGTCTATAAGATCAAGTATAAGTCTGATGGAAGTATTGAGCGTTATAAAGCTCGCTTGGTAGCTAAGGGATACACTCAAGAAGAAGGTCTGGATTACTTTGATACCTTCTCTCCAGTAGCCAAGTTGACAACAGTAAGAAAAATCATAGCTTTAGCTGCTTCTCAAAAGTGGTATCTCCATCAACTAGATGTCAATAATGCATTCCTCCATGGAGATTTGGAAGAAAAGATTTACATGAAACCACCTCCAGGGTACTATAAACCAACAGACAAAAGAGTTTGTCTCCTCAAAAAGAGCCTATATGGTTTAAAACAGGCCTCAAGACAATGGTTTCATAAGTTAACAGAGGCTTTACTATTCTGTGGTTATAAACAAACAATCTCAGATTCTTCCTTATTTGTAAAGAAAAATGGTACAAGATTCACAGCACTCTGTGTCTATGTTGATGATATAATCCTCACTGGTAATGACATACAAGAAATCACTGATATAAAAGCTCAACTGGACAGAAGATTCACCATCAAAGATCTTGGCACACTGAAATACATTTTGGGTATTGAGATTGCTAGGAGTGAAAAAGGGATTTCTTTATGTCAACGCAAGTATGCATTAGACATTCTTACAGAATCAGGTTACTTGGATTGTAAACCAAGTTCTACTCCCATGGACTCTTCATCTAACCTGGTCAATTCTGATTCTGATTTACTACAGGAACCAGCTTCCTACAGAAGACTAGTTGGCAGACTGCTTTATTTGACAATTACTCGACCTGATCTTAACTATAGCATTCAGTGTTTGTCTCAGTTCATGGCCAAACCAACTAAGCAACATCTAGAAGCCGCTCACAGGGTGCTGCGTTACATAAAAGCAACACCAGGTAATGGTTTATTCTACCCCTCAAACACAAAACACTCATTTAAATCTTTTTGTGACAGTGATTGGGCCTCTTGCCCTGAAACAAGGAGGAGTGTCACTGGTTTTGCAGTCTACATTGGTGATTCAATCATTTCCTGGAAAGCTAAGAAACAAATCACAGTTAGTCGATCAAGCACAGAAGCAGAATATCGAGCTATAGCAACAGCTACCTGTGAAATCATTTGGGTTCAACAACTTTTGCAAGAGCTATACATTGAAGAAACCAAAACTCCACTCTTATACACTGATAACAAAGGAGCATACTGTATTGCCAACAATCCAGTCCACCATGAACTTACAAAACATATCCAAATCGACTGCCATTTCGTCCGAGAAAAGGTTCAAAAAGGCAACCTCAAAATCTTTCACATTTCCAAAGATCATCAAGTTGCTGATCTCCTAACCAAACCACTGCCTTTGCCCGCTTTTAATGCCATGATTTCCAAGATGGGATTACTCAATATCCATGCCCATCTTGAGGGGGGGTATTAAATTATATAAATAATTTTATTTCTGTTCTTTCTATTTTTAGTAAATATTTTAAATATTAGTTATAGCCGTTGATAAACGGCTTTCCTTAATTGGCAAGTTTCTCCTTGCCCGCTCTAGTATAAATTTCAGGTTCTGTTTTGTATTTTTTCACTTTGTTTTCTCCAAATATTTTTCGATGAGATTGATCTCTCAATCGTCAACACAACAACACTTTGTATCTTTCGATTCAATCGTCGGTAATAAGATTTGTGTTAATCTTTTGATTCCGATTCTCTATTACTTTGATTGTGCTTGTGATGAATGATGATTTGATCGGAATACAAATTCAATAACATATCCAAGTAGTATTTTTAAGGTTAAGAACTCTTAAAGACACATACAAACGTGTCTCTTTTTTTTGTTATATTCCATCTAATTTTCTTGTCAATTCAAGTATGCATATTCAAGTTAGGATCATATATAGTAAGTAATTAAAGAAGATTTCGAACACCAGCTTGTACATGAGCAAAGATATATACATGTTTCAAGAACTCAATCTAACGCTTTCAGGCAGATGGATTGTATCATACATGAAAATACGAAAAACAAGAAACTAATGACCCACTGCTTGATTTATTCTTCTGTTTCTTTTTTCCATTCTCCCCTTCCAACAAGAGAAATCAACTAGATTTAGTTCATTGTAGTAGAACAACTTCCATATATAACACTGATAGAAACAGACGAGAAGGACCTCTACACAACGGTCATGTCCTGCTGCAAAACCACTCTACTGTATCTAACTTCAGTTACATTGCTGTAGTTTAATATTTATCTTTTTGAGTCTTACATGAACATCTTTCATATCAGGCCTCTCCTCCGGCAAATCCGTTGCACATTTTATGGCTAGTTCCACTATTGAAACTAGACACTCTTCAACCATATTGTCAGCATATTCATCCTCCGCATTTAGTAAGTCAGCATCAACAATTTGCATTACAGTACTGGGATATGAATCAGACACCCATTCTCTCATGGTTAAGTCTCCAAGAAACATCTCATCTGTTGGCTTCTTCTTCGTAAATGTTTCCATCAACAAAATCCCAAAACTGTAAACATCAACCTTAGTTGAAACTAATCCTGCTGATCCATACTCTGTCAAAATCACACAGGAAATGTAAGGAACACAGTTACGAAAAAGATAGTAGCTTGTAAAATTAACTGGAGCTAATCACTTTCTTTACCTGGCGCCATATATCCAATTGTACCTAATGTTTTCGTGTGCTCCATTCTTTGATCTTCGGTGAGGAGCTTGGAAATCCCAAAGTCTGCTACATGTGCTACCATATCTTCATCTAAGAGAATATTGCTCGGTTTCAAATCACAATGGACGACAGACGATGAATAGCCATGATGTAAATACTCTATTGCAGATGCTACGTCTATCATTGATTCCAATCTTTCTGCAATCCTTAAGGGATAGTTGGGACTGTGGAGCCACTTGTCGAGGTTTCCGTTAGGCATGTATTCCATCACCAAAGCCTTGAAATCAAGGTTGGAGCAACTTGTTATGACCTTAACGAGATTTCTATGTCTAAGGCTGCGCATTATTTGGCATTCTGTATCAAAACTTTTGAATGCACCCTGCAGATCTAAGTTGAAAACTGTAATTGCAGCGGTAATTTCACTAGAAAAATTGGCTTTGACTACTGAGCCAATGCTGCCTCTCCCAATCAAGTTTGCTACATCAAGGTTGTTTGTGACTCGAAGAATTTCATAGTATGAAATCCTCTGATGTTTGAGGCCGAGCGAGAAAGCAGACATAGAATATAAAGGTGAATTTTCAGAACGACGTTTGAGCATAAACAACACAATGGCAGTTGCAAGTATAATTGAAACAACAAGTGGTAAAATATATCTTAGAAGTTTGCTTTGCCTTGACGACTTGGGCATATTCCTTTTACACGCCACGACCCTGAATCGAGGTGCTCCACATAAGTCTTTATTCCCCATGAAAAGTTCACCTGTAAAGTTTTGAAAACACCCTCCGTTTGGGATTTCTCCAGAAAGCTGATTGAATGAAACATTGAAGTAATCCAAAAGGGTCTCTAAGGAATTTGGAATTGAACCAAGGAGATTGTTGTGGGATAAGTCCAAGTACTGCAGTGATATCAGATTACCTATGGTGCTTGGAATCCTACCAGAGAACTGATTCCCGTTGAGTGACAAGTTTGTCAAGCTTTTGAGATTGCCAATTTCATTGGACAAAGAACCCTGAAAAAGATTATGAGACAAGTCTACTATTTGAAGGTTTTGATTGGACCATAGCGTTGACGGAATGCTCGAACTTAAGGAATTGTTGGACAAATAAAGGTATTGCAGTGAAGGTTGGTTTGCTAGGCACATCGGTAGCGGTCCGGTGAGCCTATGGTCTTGTAAATGCAAATCAAACAAGTTTTCAAAGCTGCAAATGCTATCTGGTATTGTTCCGTGCAGTCTATTTCCAGAGATTGACAATAGCTGCAAGTTTCTCTTTCTTCCAAATGTGTCAGGAACCTCACCACTCAATTCATTGCTTCCAAGGCTTGGCAACAACAAATTATGCAAATTACCTATTTCAATAGGGATCGTCCCTCTAATACTGGTATCTCCAACATATAATTTTTCAAGAGATGCAGACATATTGCCCAAGGATTTAGGAAGCACTCCGGTTATAGGATTTTTTGATATCTCCAACTCTTTAAGTTTCGTGCAATTTGTGAATGAAGTAAGAAACTCCTGTTCTGGTATGGAAAGATCATTCATGAACATGTTATTTCCCAATCTAATTTCTTGTAAATCTTGTAAGTTTCCAAGATTTATGGGTATAACTCCACTAAATGAGTTCCTACCAATGTCTAACTCCCTTAGCTTGGATAAATTTGAGAATGAAGTAGGAATATTGCCTGTAAATTTGTTTCTACCAAGATAAAGTCCTTGGAGATTTGGAAGCCCTCTGTCGATGGAACGTGGAAATCTGCCTGGGAGCTCATTCCCTACTAGTGAAATTATTTCCAATCTCGAGAGGTTGAAAATGGAAGGAGGAAGCTCACCTTTGAGTTTGTTTATTCCTAAATCCAGATATGTTAAACTAGAAAGATATCCCATTTCTAAAGGAACTTCCCCTTTAATGTTGTTCTCACTGAGTTCCAATACTTCCAAATTCGACAAGTTGCCAAGTGAAGGTGGAATAATGCCTATAAAAGGATAAGAGCATATTTTCATCTAAGAGACTATTTATTTCTTGGTTTCAAATCACAATAGACGACGATATGTAAATACTCTATTTGTGTGTGTGTGTGTGTATATATTCATACCTGTCAACTGATTTCTCCTTAAACCAAGTATTTGCAGCTTTGACAAGTTCCCAATATCCACTGGCAAACGTCCATTAATATTATTATACCGAAGATAAAGAAATTGGAGATCTGGAAGCCCTTGTAGGGAATGTGGAAGGCTGCCTGAGAGTTCGTAACGTGAAAGTGAAAGCGTTTGCAATCTGGAAATGTTGTAAATAGAGAGTGGCAGTTCACCTTTGAGTTTGTTTGAGTCTAGATTCAGATAGGTTAAGCTAGAAAGATGTTCCAATTCTGAAGGAACTTCCCCTTCAATGTTATTGTAACTAATGTCCAAATCTTCCAAACTCGACAAATTGCCAATTGAAGGTGAAATAGTACCTACAAAAGAAAATATATATTGGCTTGGTTTCAAATCACAATGGAATTCATTTAAAATCCTTCTTGTTGATTTCTATATTCTTTTATGAAAGAAAGTTTGGCGTACAGTCGACGTATACACGAATAAATTGAGGACCATGATCATATAAAAGTATTTTTATGAACTTTTTTTTGCTCTTACCTGAGAGTCCGTTTTGCCAAAGTGAAAGTGATTGCAACCTCGAAAGGTTGTATATAGGCAGTGCCGGCAAATCACCTTTGAGTTTGTTTGTTGGTAAATATAGAAGTGTTAATGTGGAAAGGTGTCCCATTTCTGAAGGAACTTCCCCTTCAATCCTGTTGTCACTAAAGTCCAATTCTTCCAAACTCGACAAATTGCCAATTGAAGGTGGAATTGTACCTACAAAATGATACACTTGATTGATGAAAAATAAAGTTTCAATAATATTCTAGGACAAGAAACACATGTGATGACATGAACAAAAATCTCATGTGCACTATTGTTACTCTTACGTACCCTCATGAACATAACACCAATTAATATACAATATTCACACAGCAGCTCATATAAGCATCATTTGCAATCTTATAAGAATCTCTGAATCCTCAGTTGTGTATACCTGTCAACTGATTTCTCCCGAGATAAAGTGCCCGCAGCTTTGACAAATTCCCAATATCCACCGGTAAACTTCCACTAAAATAATTAAATGACAAAGAAAGTATCTCTAAATCGGCACAATCGGACAAACTTTTAGGAATCTCCCCGACCAACTGATTCTTTCGAAGCCTCAATGACTCGAGTTTGGTTGTAGGAGAACATATGTTCGAAGGAAGAGAACCCGAAAGGATGTTCTCCAAAATTCCAATATTCCTCAAAGAAGACAGGTTAATTAAGCTCCACGGAATACTCCCACTGAGGTGATTGAAGCTCATATACAGTGAACGAAGGCCGCGCAAATTTCCGATTTCATCTGGAATTAGGCCAGTGAAGCTGTTGTTACTCAAGTCTATGAACCTCACGAACGAGAGGTTTCCGACATCTGGTGCAATAGTGCCATACAAACTCCTGTTGAAAAGATCCAACCCAACAACTCTGGCGCGTCTGCGGCTGCAAGATACACCATTCCAGGTACAAAAAGAGGTTCCACGTGACCAGTTTGTGGTTATATAGTTATTGGGGTCGGAAGTTATGCGAGCTTTCAGGGCTAAGAGAGAGGCCTCGTCAGTGGATGTGTTGAATTTAGAAGCAGAGCTCATCTTTTTGTGACAAAACAGGCACATGAATGATCATGAACAATTGAATTTGAATCACATTCGATCAAAATGATCAAATCTTAGAACTGACGATTACAGAGTTTTATTGAGAGGAAAGATTATTAAATCTTCCTCATGAAGAAAAACAGAAAAATTAAAGTGAAAAAGTAAACTAACTAATCCGCCTATTTATACAAAACAGAGAGGAGCGGATTTTACTAAAACAGGAAGGTAGTTATGCAACGGCTATAACCAATATTTAAAAATTACTAAAAATAGAAATAATCTATTTTAACACTCTAAGAAATGATAATGCCAGCAATATTGAGTAAGTTTGTGCCATTTTGAGTAGAGAGGAAATTGGGTTTTGTTTCAGTTTGTGAAGCTACATATATATACTCCATGATTATCTGTTTGGTTCTACTGGCTGATATAGATATTTTCCATCAGTATCAGTAAAAAGAATAAAGTTAACAAATTGGTAAATACTGCTAGACATCAAAATACTTGGTTCGTGATGTTGCCAATGAAAGAACATTGCCTTAACTATGGGAAGAAAAAATAAACAGAAAAGTTAAGAAGGGTATGCCAATAAATCAAGATTGGGGTCTACTCATTAATTGTGTTAGAAATTGACCGAAACACTTTGACCTTGTAATGCTCTAAGTCTTTGATTGATTTAGTAGAAAAAGTCAGCCGGGCATTGATTTATCAAGAATGGAACTAGTCTCTTTTGGGAACAAGGAAGCAACTTACCTTTTGTTTCTAACTTATTTGAATGTACTAACTTCACATAATACTACACATTAAGCAAAGGTACATTCTGGATATTACGAAGATGCACATGCCATTTCTTGTTTATGCAAACGACAAATAATTCTATGCAAACGACAAAGGTACACTCTAAGTCTTGTTTCAAGAAATCAAATCTCATGTTTTCAGGCATATGAAACATATTATACATGAAAATATGAAAAGAAGAAATTACTAATGCACTCTATTCGATTTCTTCCTCTGTCTCCTTTTTCATTCTCCCCTTTTATTTCACTATTGCAACACAACGGATATGTCCGGCTGCGAGACCACTCTACTGTATTGAACTTCAGTTACAGTGTTGTGCAGTTTACTGTTTATCTTCTTAAGCCTTACAAGAACATCTTTCATATCAGGCCTCTCCTCCGACAAATTCGCAGCACATTGTATGGCTAGTTCCACTACTGAAACCAGACACTCTTCAACCTTATTGTCAGCATATTCATTCTCTGAATTCAGTAAGTCAGCATCAACAATTTGCATTACATTACTGGGATATGAATCAGACACCCATCCTCTGATGGTTAACTCTCCAAGAAACATCTCATCTGTCGGCTTCTTCTTCGTAAATGTTTCCATCAACAAAATCCCAAAACTGTAAACATCAACCTTAGTTGAAACTAATCCTGCCGATCCATACTCTGTCAAAATCACACAGTAAACGTAAGGAACACAGTTTACGAAAAAGATCGTAGCTTGTAAAATTAACTGGAGCTGATCGCTTTCTTTACCTGGTGCCATGTATCCAATTGTACCTAATGTTTTTGTCTGCTCCATTCTTTGATCTTCTGTGAGAAGCTTGGAAATCCCAAAGTCTGCTACATGTGCTACCATATCTTCATCTAAGAGAATATTGCTCGGTTTCAAATCACAATGGACGACATGCGATGAATAGCCATGATGTAAATACTCTATTGCAGATGCCACGTCTATCATTGATTCCAATCTTTCTGCAATCTTTAAGGCATTGTTTAGACTATGGAGCCATTTTTCGAGGTTTCCGTTAGGCATGTATTCCATCACCAAGGCCTTGAACTCAAGGTTGGAGCAACTTGTTATGACCTTAACGAGATTTCTATGTCGAAGGTTGCGCAGTATTTGGCATTCTGTATCAAAGCTTTTGAATGCACCGTGCAGATCTAAGTTAAAAACTTTAATCGCAACGGTGGTTTCATTAGAAAACGTGGCTTTGTATACTGAGCCAATGCTGCCTCTCCCAATCAAGTTTGCTACATCAAGGTTGCTTGTAACTCGAAGAATTTCATATTATGAAATCCTCTCGTGTTTGAGGCCGAGCAAGGAAGAAGATGATAAAGCTGAATTTCTTGAATGACATTTGAGCAGGAGTATCCCAATAGCAGTTGCAAATGCAATTGAAACAACAGGTGGTAAGATATATCTTAGAAGTTTGTTTGGCCTTGTCGATTTCGTTGTAATCCTTTTACACGCCACGACCCTGAATCGTGGTGCTCCACATAAATCATTATTACCCATGAAAAGTTCAGCTGTGAAGTTGTCAAAATGACCTCTGTTTGGGATTTCTCCAGAAAGCCGATTGAATGAAACGTTGAAGTAATTAAGATCCACAAGGGTCTCTAAAGAACTTGGAATTGAACCAGAGAGATTGTTTTGGGACAAGTCCAAGTATTGCAGTGATATCATATTAGCTATGGTGCTTGGAATCCTCCCAGAAAACTTATTCCCATTGAGATACAACCTTCTCAAGCTCCTCAAATTGCCAATTTCATTAGACAAAGAGCCCTGAAAAAGATTATGAGACAAGTCTAGGATTTGAAGGTTTTGGTTGGACCATAGACTTGATGGAATGCTGGAACTTAAGGAGTTGTTGGACAAATAAAGTAGTCGGAATAAAGGTTGGTTTGCTAGGCACCTCGGCAGCTGCCCAGTCAGCCTATTGTCCTGTAATTCCAAATTAAACAATTTTACCAAACTGCAAATGCTTTCTGGTATGGTTCCGTGCAGTCTGTTGCCAGAGATAGCTAAGAACTGCAAGTTTCTCATCTGTCCCAGTGTCTGAGGAATTTCACCACTCAAGTCATTGCCTGAAAGGTCTAGCGACGTCGAATTATGCAGATTGCCAATTTCAAAAGGAATTATCCCTCTAATCCTGGAGTTTGAAACATCTAAATCTTTAAGAGACGCAGACATATTGCCTAAGGATTTTGGAAGCACCCCAGTTATAGGATTTCCTGATATCAGTAAGTCGTTGAGATTCATGCAATTTGTCAATGACGTAAGAAACTCTTGCTCTGGTATGGAAAGATCATTCATGAACAAATTATCATATAATCGAATTGATCGTAGATCTTGCAAGTTTCCAAGATTAGTAGGTATGAGTCCACTGAACGAGTTATTTCCAATATCTAACTCTCTTAGATTGGATAGATTTGAGATGGAACTAGGAATCTTCCCTGTAAAATGGTTCATTCCAAGATAAAGGTATTGGATATTTTGTAGCCCTTTGTCTATAGAAGGTGGAAAGCTGCCTGAGAGCTTATTCATCGTAAGCGATAGTACTACCAATCCGGAAAGGTTGAAAATAGAAGGTGGCAGTTCACCTTCAAGTTCATTTACTCCAAGAAACAAAAATGTTAAACTAGAAAGATGTCTCATTTCCGAAGGAACTTCCCCTTGAATGTTGTTGTAATTGAAGTCCAAGTCATTCAAATTCGACAGATTGCCTAGTGAATGTGGAATAGTGCCTACAAAAGGATATCAGCATACACTTGAATTAACGCAAATTCTTTCAATCAAAAGACATTCTCGAAAAGCCCTTTGAACACCATATTCCATACCTGTCAAGTGATTATTCCGAAGATAAAGTTTTTGCAGCTTTGACAAGTTTCCAATATCCACTGGCAAACTTCCATTAAAATTATTATATTCAAGATAAAGAATTTCGAGATCTGGAAGCCCTCCGTCTATGTAATGTGGGAGGCTGCCTGAGAGCTCGTTGTTGTAGAGTGAAAGCATTTGCAATCTCGAAAGGTTGAAAAATAGAAGGTGGCAGTTCACCTTGGAGGTTGTTTACTGATAGATTTAGAGATGTTAAGCTGGAAAGGTGTCCCATTTCTGAAGGAACTTCCCCTTCAATCTTGTTCTCACCAAAGTCCAATCTTTCCAAACTCGACAAATTTCCAATTGAAGGTGGAATTGTACCTACAAAAGGATACACTTGAATTAAAAATAAAGTTCCAGTAATCTAAGACAAGAGCATTGGAGTAAATTCTTTATCTTAGATTTGTAGTAGAGTCTGCAATACAGTACATTCACACATCACATCTCGTATATATGTATCATTTATTGACTAAAGATAGAACATCTAGTTTCTAAGAATATCTGAATCGTGTATACCTGTCAAGTGATTTCTCCCGAGATAAAGTATCTGCAGCTTTGACAAGTTCCCAATATCCACCGGCAAACTTCCACTAAAATTATTTAATGACAAAGAAAGTATCTCTAAATCTGCACATTGGGACAACCCTCTCGGGATCTCCCCGACCAACTGATTCAAAGAGAGCCTCAACGCCTGGAGTTTTGCAGAAGGAGGATATATGTTCGGAGGAAGAAACCCCGAAAGCCTGTTACTCGTCAATCCAATATCTTCCAATGAAGGAACGTTAAATATGCTCGACGGAATACTCCCACTGAGTTGATTGAACCTCATATTCAGATAACCAAGGCGTCTTAACTTTCCGATTTCATCTGGGATTAGGCCGGTGAAGCTGTTGTTACTCAAGTCTATGGACCTCATGAATGAGAGGTTGCCGATATCTGGTGCAATGGTGCCGTGCAAACTCATGTTGAAAAGATCCAACGCCACGATTCTGGCGTGCCTGTGGCTGCAAGTTACACCAATCCAGGTGCAGAAAGCGGTTCCACGTGACCAGTTTGTAGTTAAATAGTTATTCGGGTCGGAAGTTATGAGGGCTTTGATTGCTAAAAGAGATGATTCATCAGTGGATGTGTTGAATTTTGAAGCAAAACTCATATTTTTGCACAAGAATAAAAATGCCAACAATACTGCGCAAGTTTGTGCCATTTTGAGTAGAGAGGAAACTGTGTTTTGTTTTAGATTGTGAAGCTACATACATATTATGCATATATATGTACGTAGCTTGACTTAATAATCGCAGTACCAGTCAATGAAATATATGTTAATTGATTTTGTACTCTTGCTTCTTTGGTTAGTGATATATTCATGTTGTATCAGAATTAATTACTTTTTAGTGGGTGGGGAGTATACGTCAACTGTCGAGGTGATGGTTACCTGCATGCAGACTTTTCTCAATCTGTTTTTAAGATTTCAATCATTGACACTATTTGAATAATAGGTGTGCACATGCATGCATATCTATTTGCAATAATTCCATTTCTGGCAATATATATGTTCCACAAGGTGCATGATATTTGTCGAAGGTAATTTGCAACCGTTAGCAGACAACCATATCTACCAATATTATTATATCCTATGCATTAAATTAGGTATTACAATGATGAATTGATATTGTATTAGTTTAGTCAAAACAAATCCTCACCACAAGCAATTTTTTTTTTTTTTTTAATGAAATGGAGTCAGAGAGCTTTAACTCCCACGACTCAAATTTATTAAAAAAGAAAGGATAGTAACAAATGTTCAGCGGAACCTAAAACAAAAACTAATAAATGTGGATGTGACGTCCACCAAGTGTTTCTCGTGTGTTGTCTTCCAAAATTAGCTAAAGCATCCGCCGCCTTGTTCCCCTCTCTGAATATATGAGAAACCTGAAAATTTATAGAATTTAAAAAACTTGAGTTAATCCATCGACATCGAATTTTCCAAGGCACCTTCTCGGATTTATCTCTAATGAGATTGACAACATATGTAGAATCACTCTCCAACCAAATATAATTCCATTCCATCTCCCTAGCCTTTTCCACTGCTAAAATCACCGCCCAAAGCTCCGCCTCAAATGCGAAAACCGACTGAAGTTGGGCCGCGAACGCCCCTAATGTGAAGCCCCTTGCGTTCCGAAAGATTCCCCCTGCCCCACCCTGTCCCGGTGTGCCAATTATACATCTATAATATATATATATATATATATATATATATATATATATATATATATATATATATATATATATATATATATATATATATGTGTGTGTGTGTGTGTGTGTGTGTGTGTGTGTGGATTAATTGTGAAGTAAAAAAGTGACAAATAAAGAGCAATAGCCGAGGGTTACAAAGTCAGTGCATTAATAAAAACATCATTAATGCAAAATCACTCTCAAATATTGTATTCCCTCAAATAAGCCCCAAATATTTTCTTCTTATTTCAACTTTATCCTAAACACCCAACAATTAATATTACCACTGTTCACGTTCCAAAATAAATTTTCATTTGGTTCGTGAGTCATTTGTCAATATTCATTGGCCCTTCTATTTATTTTGATGTTATTCTACTTACTCACTTTTTTTATTTCAACTTTCATGGTAATAAACATAAACCCATCTTTTTCTACTTCCCCAGCATTTATAATTGATGGAAGTGTTACTTATACTCCTTTTTCAAATAAATTCATTTTGCTGATAAAAAAACAAAAAAAAAATAATTGATGGAAGTGATGACAATAAAAAAGATGCTAAAATGCAGATACTGCTTGTGGGTTACCTACGAAGATCATGTAGCTAGGGTGGTTAGCACTGAATACATGGCTATAAGAACACTTTGCTTTGCATAGTTGTCCCAGATTCATTTTGCATAGAAATGCATCCTATTATGTTTTTTTTTTTTTTCTGCATTCTATCAGTAAAAGAATACTTCTGGGAGCCTTTTCGTAGCGCAATAAAGAATAGACGCGTAATTGTAATACATACTAAGTATTGATAATATATGTTCTTTGTACAGGCCTATACTTCTCATTTGCTGGCTTTCTGGCCAAAAATAGTTGCGTGTCTCTGGTGCAAAACATTTTTAATTACTCGTTAATCCAGCGAATCTTTCTTGTGATGCAGTTTAGACGATGTTTTGCATGATTCAGAACATTAAGGATGTCGCTCCGTGGGACTTTATGTTGTTGTCACTATGTATCAGTAAACAGAGCACATATCATTCTCATAATTTAAATCAGTTAAGAACAATCACAAGTTTTCATGATTAGACGAATTCATCGTTTTTGAATTTTGGGCTTGGTGCAAGTGTAATGTTAAATTCCTGGCATACATTTCACATGATGCAACATATATATGATGTTGAGAACTTTAATGAAGTTATTCACATTCAAAAAATATAATTCAATGACATGCTACATTCACTCAAGTGTTATACAGACTGGACAAAGGGAACTGACTGCTGTTACTGTCATGCTATGCATTTAACGATATGCATCTCTTCGTTTGTAGAAACTCTTTTATTTCCATTTATTTGCCCCTCCCTCTTAAACAAGAGAAACAAGCTCTATTTCGCTGCACAATGTGACACCAGGAGTCCAAAGTGCCAGCAAAACCACTCTATCTTACTTCGCATTTCTGTGAAGTTTAATATTTATCTTACCGAGTCTCCTTGTAATATCTTTCATATCAGGCCTCTCCTCGGGCAATTCTGCTGCACATTCAATGGCTAGTTCCATTACAGAAACAAAGCACTCTTCAATCGTTTTGTTAACATAATCCTCATCTGCATTCAGTAAGTCGGCATCAACAATCTGCATTAAACTTCCGGGACAAGATCCAGATACCCGTGCCTTCATGGTTAACTCTCCATGTAACTTCTCGTCTGTCGGCTTCTTGTTTGTATTTTTCCCAGCAATCTATTGCCAGAGATTGATAAGCGCTGCAAGTTACTCAAATATTTTAACTTCTCAACTCATTGTCTCTAAAGGTGTAGCCGGATCAAATTATGCTGATTAATTACCAATCTCTCTTAAAATTATGCCTCTAATCCATGAACGTGAAGCTTATAAAAATTCAAGAGATGCAGCCAAGTTGCCTAGCAATTTCAGAAGTATCCCAGCTATAGGATTTCCTTGTATCCAAGAAGTTGCTCAGATTCCTACATTTTGTCAGTGAGGGAAGGAAATCTTGTTCCCTATACTAGGCACCATTAGCCTGGAGATACTAAAATTATAAAGAAGTTAGAGATTTGGAAGTCTATCAATGGAATGTGGGAATCTACGTGAGAGCTCGTTCCTCCTTTCAATTTGTTTATTCCAAGACCAAGAAATGATAAACTGAATGACGTCCCATTTCTGAAGGAACTGCCCCCTTCAATGCACTTACACTTTTTTGAATTACAGACAGAAGTATAAAAAATCAACATGGATATACCTCCATATTTATCAAGCACAAGAACACATTTGATTGCAATTAAAACAATTTGAATGAGTTGTTTGACTTGGATTTATGGTATGCCATATTCTAACTCTACCGTACCAATACACACATTTCACTGCTCACAAAAGAATTTTTAAATATAAAACTAGTTTTTAACTGAATATGGACCATAACAAGTTTTGAATGATTTAGAAGGAATCAGAAGAACATCAATCTAAATCTTCGATTCTGAACTAAGATATATACTTGAAGGGGTCTTTCCTTCACATTTTTTTTTAACTAAGATTCAATTCCATGGGATCTATTGTTCATATTTTTTCCCCCAGGAAGAATTTTATCTAAAACTGTTTGACACAGAGCCATACCTTTCAAACGATTTCTCCCAAGAGCAACCACCCGCAGTTGCGACAACTTCTCAATATCCATCGGCACATTTCCAATAAAATTATTAAAATACAAAGAAACCGCATTGACTTGTGCACAATCCGACAACCCTCTGGGAATCTCCCTGACCAACTGATTCCACGAAAGTGTCAAATGCTCAAGTTTTGCAGAAGGAGAACGTATAGTAGAGGAAGAGAACCCAAAAGCCTGTTAACCGAAAATGAAATTTCCCTCAGATCAGAAAGGTTAAATATGCTCCATGGAATAGTCCAAGTAAGATCATTGCCAGCAAATGACAACTTCTCGAGATTCTTTAACAATCCACAACTCGGGGGAATAATCCCTCCAAGTTGATTGAACCTCATTTAGTGAATGAAGGCAGTGTAAGTTTCCAATTTCATCTGGGATTAGGCCAGTGAAGCTTTTGTTACTGAACACTAGGGGCAATGGTGCCTTGTAAACTCCGTGACTTGGGCGTGCCTGCCGCTGCAAGTGACGCCAATCCAGGTGCAGAAAGAGGTTCCTTGTGACCAATTTGTGGTTAAAAAGTTATTTGGGTCCAAATTTATGCGAGCTTTGAGTGCTAAATAGTTAATCTCTCACACACATACTACCTATGTATTCTGAAAAGCTTTTGAATAATCAGATACACAGAGAAGCTCAGTTCTTTAAAGAGCTAAATTATTGGACTTCACATTAAAGATACAAATGGGGAACGGCAAAGTATGATAGTTTAGTGCAAGCGCTAGAAACAAAAGAACAACAATTAAAAAAAAAAATCAACTCATATTAGCCCATCACTAATTTTGTTACTAGATGAACAGATCTACTGAAGAAATAAATGAAGATTTTAGAGAGAATGGTTTGCAAACCTGCACAAAATTTTTATTTAGTTACTTCTTATCTAAAAGACTAAAACTACCTCATGGTTTCAGAAAGTCTACACAAACCTTCTCCATTCTCCCCTTTTCAGCAAGAGAAATCAAATAGCTAGATTTATTTCACTATTGCAACACAACTGGCATATATAAAATGAGAGAAACAGACGAGACGGATCTCTAGACAACGGTCATGTCCGGCTGCGAGACCACTCTACTGTGTTGAACTTCAGTTACAGTGCTGTACAGTTTAATGTTTATCTTCTTAAGTCTTACAAGAACATCTTTCATATCAGGCCTCTCCTCCGGCAAATTTGTTGCACAATGTATGGCTAGTTCCATTACTGAAACCAGACACTCTTCAACCTTATTGCCAGCATATTCATTCTCTGAATTCAGTAAGTCAGCATCAACAATTTGCATTACATTACTGGGATATGAATCAGCCACGCATCCTCTCATGGTTAACTCTCCAAGAAACATCTCGTCTGTCGGCTTCTTCTTCGTAAATGTTTCCATCAACAAAATCCCAAAACTGTAAACATCAACCTTAGTTGAAACTAATCCTGCCGACCCATACTCTGTCAAAATCACACAGGAAATGTAAGGAACACAGTTACAAAAAAGATAGTAGCTTGTAAAATTAACTTGAGCTGATCGCTTTCTTTACCTGGTGCCATGTATCCAATTGTACCTAATGTCTTTGTTTGTTCCATTCTTTGATCTTCTGTGAGGAGCTTGGAAATCCCAAAATCTGCTACATGTGCTATCATATCTTCATCTAAGAGAATATTACTCGGTTTCAAATCACAATGGACGATAGACGATGAATAGCCATGATGTAAATACTCTATTGCAGATGCCACGTCTATCATTGATTCCAATCTTTCTGCAATCTTTAAGGTATGGTTTAGATTGTGGAGCCATTTGTCGAGGTTCCCGTTAGGCATGTATTCCATCACCAAGGCCTTGAACTCAAGGTTGGAGCAACATGTTATGACCTTAACGAGATTTCTATGTCGAAGGTTGCGCATTATTTGGCATTCTGTATCAAAGCTTTTGAATGCACCCTGCAGATCTAAGTTAAAAACTTTAACCGCAGCGGTGGTTTCATTAGAAAACGTGGCTTTGTATACTGAGCCAATGCTGCCTCTCCCAATCAAGTTTGCTACATCAAGGTTGCTTGTAACTCGAAGAATTTCATAGTATGAAATCCTCTCGTGTTTGAGGCCGAGCAAGGAAGAAGATGATGAAACTGAATTTCTTGAATGACATTTGAGCAGAAATATCCCAATAGCAGTTGCAAATGCAATTGAAACAACAGGTGGTAAAATGTATCTTAGAAGTTTGTTTGGCCTTGACGATTTCGTTGTAATCCTTTTACACGCCACGACCCTGAATCGTGGTGCTCCACATAAACCTTTATTACCCATGAAAAGTTCAGCTGTGAAGTTCGCAAAATGACCTCTGTTTGGTATTTCTCCAGAAAGCCGATTGAATGAAACGTTGAAGTAATTAAGATCCACAAGGATCTCTAAAGAATTTGGAATTGAACCAGAGAGATTGTTCTGGGACAAGTCCAAGTATTGCAGTGATAGCATATTAGCTATGGTGCTTGGAATCCTCCCAGAAAAATTATTCTTATTGAGATACAACCTTCTCAAGCTCCTCAAATTGCCAATTTCATTAGAGAAAGAACCCTGAAAAAGATTATGAGACAAGTCTAATATTTGAAGGTTTCGGTTGGACCATAGAGTTGATGGAATGCTGGAACTAAAGGAATTATTGGACAAATTAAGTAGTCGCAATAAAGGTTGGTTTGCTAGGCACCTCGGTAGCTGCCCAGTCAGCCTATTGTCCTGTAATTCCAAATTAAACAAGTTTACCAAAATGCAAATGCTTTCTGGTATGGTTCCGTTCAGTCTGTTGCCAGAGATAGCTAAGAACTGCAAGTTTCTCATCTGTCCCAACGTCTGAGGAATTTCACCACTCAACTCATTGCCTGAAAGGTCTAGCGACGTCGAATTATGCAGATTACCAATTTCAAAAGGAATCATCCCTCTAATCCTGGAGTTTGAAACATCTAAATCTTTAAGAGACACAGACATATTGCCTAAGGATTTTGGAAGCACCCCAGTTATAGGATTTCCTGATATCAGTAAGTTGTTGAGATTCATGCAATTTGTCAATGAAGTTAGAAACTCTTGTTCTGGTACGGAAAGATCATTCATGAACAAATTATCATATAATCGAATTGATCGTAGATCTTGTAAGTTCCCAAGATTAGTAGGTATGAGTCCACTGAACGAGTTATTTCCAATATCTAATTCCCTTAGATTGGATAGATTTGAGATGGAACTAGGAATCTTCCCTGTAAAATGGTTCATTCCAAGATAAAGTTCTTGGATTTTTGGTAGCCCTTTGTCTATAGAACGTGGAAAGCTGCCTGAGAGGTTATTCATTGTAAGCGAAAGTACTACCAATCCGGAAAGATTGAAAATAGAAGGTGGCAGTTCACCTTCGAGTTGATTTGCTCCAAGTAACAAAAATGTTAAACTAGAAAGATGTCTCATTTCCGAAGGAACTTCCCCTTGAATGTTGTTGTAATTGAAGTCCATGTCATTCAAATTCGACAGATTGCCTAGTGAACGTGGAATAGTGCCTACAAAAGGATATCAGCGTACAATTGAATTAAAAATAAAGTGTTTTGCTAGTTATTTGAAATCAATGATGACTGAGGAAATCCTTGTTTTAATTGATATGACAAGAATAATCGAAGTGTTTTCCTAAGGTTGTATGGCCTGAGCTCCATTGTTGTTGAAGTTCCTAAGTATCATAAGTTTTTTTTTTCTTTCCACCTCAATTAACGCAAATTCTTTCAATCAAAAGACATTCTCAAAAAACACCATATTCCATACCTGTCAAGTGATTATTCCGAAGATAAAGTATTTGCAGCTTTGACAAGTTTCCAATATCCACCGGCAAACTTCCGCTAAAATTATTAGAATCAAGATAAAGAACTTGGAGATCTGGAAGCCCTCCGTGTATGTAATGTGGGAGGCTGCCTGAGAGCTCGTTGTTTTGGAGTGAAATCGATTGCAATCTCGAAAGGTTGAAAATAGAGAAGGGCAGTTCACCTTGGAGTTTGTTTACAGCTAGATTTAGAGATGTTAAGCTGGAAAGATTTCCCATTTCTGTAGGAATTTCCCCTTCAATGTTGTTGTCACCCAAGTCCAATCTTTCCAAACTCGACAAATTGCCAATTGAAGGTGGAATTGTACCTACAAAAGGATACGAGCGTACACTTGAAGTCTCAATAATCTAGGACAAGAAACACATGTGATGACATAAATAAAACTCTCATGTGCACTTTTGTTACTCGTACCCTCATGAACATAACACCAATTAATATACAATATTCACATAGCAGCTCATATAAGTATATATCATTAGCAATCTTATCAAAATCTCTAAATCCTGAGTTGTGTATACCTGTCAACTGATTTATCCCGAGATAAAGTAGCTTCAGCTTTGACAAATTCCCAATATCCACCGGCAAACTTCCACTAAAATTATTTAATGACAAAGAAAGTATCTCTAAATCTGCACAATCAGACAACTCTCTAGGAATCTTCCCGACCAACTGATTGATTGAGAGCCTCAACGCCTGGAGTTTTGCTTCAGGATGAGGACATATGTTCGGAGGAAGAAACCCCGAAAGCCTGTTACTCGTCAATCCAATATCTTTCAATGAAGGAACGTTAAATATGCTCCACGGAATACTCCCACTGAGTTGATTGAACCTCATATTCAGATAACCAAGGCGTCTTAACTTTCCGATTTCATCTGGGATTAGGCCGGTGAAGCTGTTGTTACTCAAGTCTATGAACCTCATGAACGAGAGGTTGCCGATATCTGGTGCAATGGTGCCGTGCAAACTCATGTTGAAAAGATCCAACGCCACGATTCTGGCATGCCTGTGGCTGCAAGTTACACCAATCCAGGTGCAGAAAGCGGTTCCACGTGACCAGTTTGTAGTTAAATAGTTATTCGGGTCGGAAGTTATGAGGGCTTTGATTGCTAAAAGAGATGATTCATCAGTGGATGTGTTGAATTTTGAAGCAAAACTGATGATATTTTTGGGACAAAACAGGCACAAGATCAATAAAAATGCCAACAATACTGCACAAGTTTGTGCCATTTTGAGTAGAGAGGAAACTGTGTTTTGTTTTAGATTGTGAAGCTACATATATATATATACACACTTTAGAAAACCGTAAGTTGACTTAATAATCGCAGTACCAGTCAATGAAAGATTTGTTGTTTGATTTGGTAGTCTTTCTTCTTTGGTTAGTGATATATTATTCATGTTGTATCAGAATTAATTACTTTTTAGTGGGTGGGGAGTATACGTCAACTGTCGCGGTGATGGTTACCTGCAGATGTTTTTTATATTTCATTGAGACTTTGAATAATAGGTATGCACATGCATGCATATCTATTTGCAATAATTCCATTTCGGGCAATATGTTCCACAAGGTGATAGTTGTTGAAGATAATTTGCAACCGTAAGCAGACAACCACCTACGTACCAATATTAATTATCATTAAGAAAGATGAAAAATACGCGGTAGTTGAGATATTATATATACTATGCACTAAATTAGGTATTACAATGACTAATTGATATTGTATTAGTTTATCCAAAAAAAATCCTCACCACAAGCATAGTCGGTTTATATATATATTATATTATATATATATGTGTGTGTGTGTGTGTGTTGATTAATTGTGAAGTAAAAAAGTGAGTGTCTGGACAAATAGAAATAGCCGAGAGTTACAAAATTCTTGTACAAAGTCATCAGTGCATTATTAAAAACATCATTATTGCAAAATCACTCTCAAATATTGTATTCCCTCAAATAAGCCCCAAATATTTTCTTCTTGTTTCAACTTTATCCTAAACACCCAACAATAATTTTTCATTTGGTTCGTGAGTCATTTGTCAATATTCATGGTAATTAGACATAAACCTATCTTTTCTTACTCGCATTTTTTTTTTTCCAGCAAGCATGTACTGCTATAAGAACACTTTGCTTTGTATAGTTGTCCCAAAATCATTCGATTATGTTTTTTTCTCCTGTGTTCTATCAGTAAAAGAATACTTCTCGGAGCCTTTGCGTAGCCCAATAAAGAATAGACGCGTAATTGTAATACATTCTAAGTATTGATTACTCGTAATGCAAATGCAGGCCTATACTTTTCATTCACCGGCTTTCTGGAAAAAAATTGTTCTGTGTCTTGGTGCAAAATATTTTTAATTACTTGTAATGCAAATGCAGGGCGATATGTTGAACAACCTCGACCATTCTTGAAGAAGACAATCTGACTGCTGATGCTGCATTGAATTTGCTATAATTTTCACACAAATCTTTCTTTTAATGCAGTTGAGACGATGTTTTTCTTGATTCAGAACACTAACGATGCGGCTCCAGGGGACTTTATGTTGTTTTCCATATGTAACAAAGTACAGATTGTTCTCATAATTTTGATCAGTTAAGAATAATCACAAGATTTTATGATTAAACGAATTTATTGTTTTAAATTTTGGTCTTGGTGCAAGTGTAATATTAATTCCTGTCATACATTTCACATGATGCAACATATATATGATGTTGAAAATTTGAATGACATGCTATTCTATATTCACTCAGGTGTTATACAGACTGGACAAAGGGAACTGACTGCTGATAGTGTCATGCTAAGCCTTTCCGATATGCAATTCTTTGTTTGTAGTAACAAGAGAAACAAGCTCTATTTCGCTGCACAATGTGACACCAAGGGTCCAAAGTGCGAGCAAAACCACTCTATCTTATTTCGCATTGCTGTGAAGTTTAATATTTATCTTACCGAGTCTCCTTATAATATCTTTCATATCAGGCCTGTCCTCGGGCAATTCTGCTGCACATTCAATGGCTAGTTCCATTACCGAAACAAAGAACTCTTCAATCGTATTGTTAACATAATCATGCTCTGCATTCAGTTAGTCGGCATCAACAATCTGCATTAAACTTTCGGGACAAGATCCAGACACCCATGGCTTCATGGTTAACTCTCCATGAAACTTCTCGTCTGTCGGCTTCTTGTTTGTAAATGTTTCCATCAACAAAATCCCATAGCTATAAACATCAACCTTAGTCGAAACAAATCCTGCCGATCCATACTCTGCATAAATAACAGAAAATTGAAATGAATGCAGTTAAGATAAAAGATACATGGAATTCAAGACAACATTGGTCGCCAGGTGTGGATCACTTTTTACCTGGTGCCATGTACCCGATTGTGCCTAAAGTCTTGGTCTGTTCTATTCTTTGATCTTCCATGAGGAGCTTGGAAATCCCAAAGTCTGCTACATGTGCTACCATATCTTCATCTAAGAGGATATTGTTTGGTTTCAAGTCACAATGGACGACAGACGAGAAATAACCATGATGTAATACTCTACTGCAGACGTGAGGTCAATCATTATTCCGAGTCTTTGATTAATGCTTAAAGGATATTTTGGATCATTGAGCCATTTGTCAAGGTTCCCATTAGGCATGTATTCCATCACCAAGGCCTTAAAATCAAGGTTAGAGCAACTTGTTATGACTTTAACAAGATTTCTATGTTGAAGGCTACACATTATTTGGCATTCCATATCGAAGCTTTTGAATGCACTCTGGACATTTAAGTCGAAGACTTTAATCGCAGTTGTTGTTTCATTAAAAAATGTTCCTTTGTATACTGAGCCAATGCTTCCTTTCCCGATCAAGCTTCTTTCATGAAAGTGGTTCGTAGCTCGGAGAATTTCATAATATGAAATTCTCTCGTGTTTGAGGCCGATGGAGGATTCAGAAAAAGACGATACAACTGAGTTTCTGGAACGACGTTTGAGTAGAAAAATGGCAATAGCCGCTGCAGCAATAACTAAAACTGCTGGTGGTAGGATATACCTTATAAGTTTGGTTTGTCTTGAAGAGTTGGTTGTATTCATTTTACATGCCTTGACCCCGAACCGTGGGGCTCCACATAAACCATTATTCCCCATGAAAAGTTTAGCTGTAAATTTTCGAAAAGGCCCTCCAGTTGGGATTTCTCCGGAAAGCTGATTGGATGAAACGTTGAAATAATCAAGATCCACAAGGCCCTCTAAAGATTTTGGTATTGAACTAGAGAGATTGTTTTGGGATATGTCCAAGTACTGCAATGATATCAAATTACCAACGGTGCTTGGAATACTTCCAGAAAACTGATTCTTGTTGAGAGACAAGTCTATCAGGCTTTTGAGATTGCCAATTTCATTAGACAAAGAACCCTAAAAAAGATTGTGAGATAAGTCCAGGATTTGAAGGTTTCGGTTGGACCATAGAGTTGATGGAATGATAGAACTTAAGGAATTGTTGCACAAATAAATGTTTTGCAAGGAAGAAAGGTTTGCTAGGCACCTCGGAAATTGTCCAGTCAGCCTATTGTTCTCTAATCTCAAATCGAACAAGTTTTCCAAGCTGCAAATGCTATCCGGTATTGTTCCATGCAGACTATTGCCAGAGATTTGTAAGCGCTGCAAGTTTTCCAAACGTCCCAATGTCTCTGGAATCTCACCACTCAACATGTTGCCTGCAAGGTTTAGTTGCACCAAATTTTGCAGATTACCAATCTCACTCGGAATTGTGCCTCCTATCCTAGTACGCCCAACTAATAAATATTCAAGTGATGCAGACAGATTGCCTAATGCATTTGGAAGTTCTCAAGTCATAGGATTACCTTGTACGTATAGGTGGCTCAGACTCGTGCAATTTCTGAATGAAGTAAGAATCTCTTGTTCTGGTATGGAAAGATCATTCATGAACATGTTATTTGCTATTTTAATTATTTGTAGATATTGTAAATTCCCAAGATTAACAGGTATGAGTCCACTCAACGAGTTGCTTCCAATATCTAACATCGCTAGCTTGGATAGATTTGTGAATGAACTAGGAATCTCCCCTGTAAAATGGTTACCCCCAAGATAAAGATGTCGGAGATTCGGAAGCCCTCTGTCTATGGAATGTGGAAAGCTGCCTGAGAGGTCATTCTTTGTAAGCGAAAGTGCTGCCAATCTCGAGAGGTTGAAAATGGAAGGAGGCAACTCACCTTTGAGTTTGTTTACTCCTAGATTCAGATATGTTGTATTAGAAAGATTTCCAATTTCGGAAGGAACTTCCCCTTCAATGTTGTTCTCTTGCAAGTTCAATACTTCCAAATTTGACAAGTTTCCAAGTGAAGATGGAATAGTGCCTACAAAAGGATACCACTTACAGTTATATTATTTATTATTTATACGGTAAAAAAAAATTAAAACTAACATCAAGAATAAGTTTTATGACTTATTTCTTCTATTTAACAAAAAAAATATTTCATAATTTTAGTATCAAGTTAAAAAAAAAATCTAATTAATATCTCTTTTAATTTTAAGTTTTGTTTTTCTTATTTCAACTTAATAAACATGTTTATTTTTTGGATTTTCCCATGTTCTTACCTGTTTAGTTAAAAAAGTAATATTTCATCTTAATATTAATTTAGTATTTTTTTTTAAATCACAATCTTTAACTGAACTAATAGAGAAATAGACATAGAAAAAATTCAAAATAATAGTATGCATGCTGTTATTTAATATTGAATGATTTTAGAATATCTTTGGGCAACACTTTATATAATATTACTTGTACACTGTCTAAAACTTATAACTATACCCTTAGTATAATATGACATTATTTCTAAACCTTTTTAAATTTTAAGATGACATCATTAAAGTCTATCAATATTTTAACAGTAGTTAGTTTTGTGAGAGGTTATTGTAATTTTTTTAAAATAACATGGGAAGCTTTGTGATTATACAAGACCTCATAGGGTGTAGCCATAGTATCCCAAAAGTTAATCTTCATACATGTTTGGCAAAAAAGTCACGCGTTATGCCTAATAAGTAAAAATAAAAAGTCTTTAAAAGAAAGGCGAGCATAGAAAAAGCCCTCTTATATTTTGCGTAAATGTTAAGACGAGTTTTTCACTTTAAAAAAAAAAGTAAATTCATAAATATTTATTTTTTTGCTTACTTTTACATTTTGTGCGAAGTTTTTCGTAATTATGCAAGATGTAGGATGATCTTTTGTCTCTCCCTTTTTTTTGAAATGATTTTCTTTTTTTATTTCGCTTGTTAATTACACGTAATTCTAAAGAGCTTTTTTAAAAAAAAAAAAAAAACTATTACCTCCTATAAAATAACATTATAAAAGTTTTGTCATCCATCAAAGGGATGCCTATTTTCGTGAAAAGAAAAAAGACAAGTGGCTATTTCTCTTAATCCTTTGGTCTTATTTTTAAATCTCAGTACATTATTGTTTTAATCCTCAATTGAATAGGAAGATGAATATAAAGAATAATTCTAAAAATCTTATCATAGAGATTGCGAGCTTGGATTTGAACAGAAATATTAAGAGGCTTAATTAAAAGCATTTATGTTATTTCTTCTCTACCTAGTAGCAAATATTAAAAAGTGTAAAGAAAAAGTAGAGACAATAACAAAATAGTACAAAAGTAGAGTACCATCTCTTAAACTTATTTCTCCCAAATCATAAATCCTAAAGATTTTATCGATTGTGAAAATACATTTTAATATAACATTAAGCCCTTAAAAAACAAAAAATAAAAGTAAAAAATTTGTCATCTTCTTAGAGAAATTGTTGAATGAATGAACTAATCGACCTAAAGATATAGCAAGAGTTAGTTGTGTTAGAGCCGGAACAATAATTCTAACTTCCTACTTTGAATATGGAATAGTAGCTAGAAAATTAAGAATATAAATAAAGTTCCAATAATCTAGCACAAGAACACATGTGGACGTGATGACAGAAACAATAATCTCATGTGCATGTTTCTTACTTGTGCGCTGATGTACAATTAAAACACCATTTGAATGAATTCTTAGTCCATAAAGTTTATAGTATTTTGAAATAAAGGACAGTACCAATTAATGTTCAGAGCTCATAAAATTTACTCTACAAAATCAGAAAATCTGAATCATATGTATGTATATATACCTGTCAATTGATTTCTCCCGAGAGCCAGTATTTGCAGCTGTGACAAGTTCCCAATATCCTCCGGCACACTTCCAGTAAAATAATTTGCTGACAAAAAGACCATCTTTAATCGTGAACAATCAGACAACTTTCCAGGGATATCCCCGACAAACTGATTCCACGAAAGCCTCAAAATCTCAAGTTTAGCTGAAGGACTACATATGTTTGGAGGAAGAGAACCCCAAAGCCTGTTATTCCCGCGATTTCCCTCAAAGAAGAAATGTTAAATATGCTCCACGGAATACTCCCACTGAGGTCGTTGCCAGAAACGTACAAGTTTTCGAGATTCCTCAACAATCCCAGACTCGGGGGAACATTCCCACTCAGTTGATTGAAACTCATATATAGTGAACGGAGGCGGCGTAAGTTTCCAATTTCATCTGGGATCAGGCCAGTGAAACTATTGTTGCTCAACTCTATGAACCTCAGGAACGAAAGGTTGCCGATATCTGGTGCAATTGTGCCGTGCAAACTCATGTTGAAAAGATTCAACGCCGCGACTCTATCAGTATGGCTGCGGCTGCAAGATACACCATTCCAGGTGCAAAAAGAGGTTCCACGTGACCAGTTTGTGGTTAAAAAGTTATTTGGGTCGGAAGTTATGCGCGCTTTCAGGGCTAAGAGAGAGGCCTTGTCAGTGGATGTGTTGAATTTTGAAGCAGAGCTCATCTCTTTGTGACAAAACAGGCACAAGAATAATAATGCCAGCAATATTGAGTAAGTTTGTGCCATTTTGAGTTGAGAGGAAACTGGGTTTTGCTTCAGTTTGTGAAGCTACATATAGGAGTTTGCGCCTGAAAGCTGATATAGATATGTTTTCCATCAGTGTCAGTAAAAAGTATAAAGTTTACAAATATGAAAACCAGCAGAAAACGCATTCGAAGCATTGAGTTTTGGAAGAGGAAAATGCAATTTATACACCTCACTACTTATGATATTTTGGAGCATATTAGTTAGTTAGCATTGTTAGTTTTTGATTCCTTTTATATTCTTCTCTCTCTTAGGTGTCATATTCCTTTTAGTACTATAAATAGAAGGACACTCTCATTGTACAACATCATGTAATTCAGTGCCAATCATTTGAATACAATTATTCCTTTTGTTCCCTTCATTCAAAATGTCGAGCTCCATCTTCTTCTCCAAGCTGAATACAATGTTTCTATAACAAACAAATTGGTAAATACTGCTACACATCACAATACTTGGTTCGTGATGCTGCCTCGAACTTGCCAATGAAAGAACATTGCCTTAATTATGGCGAAGAAAAAACTAAAAGAACAATTAAGATGCCAATAATTCAATATTGGGTCTACTCATTAACTATGTTAGAAATTGACCGCAAACACATGACCTTGTAATGCTCTAAGTCTTTGATTGATTTTGTAGAAAAAGTACTCAGCCGGTATTGATTTATTAAGAATGGAATTAGTCTCTTTTGGGAACAAGGAAGCAACTTACCTTTCTTTGTAACTCGATTTATAATTATAGGCTTCTTCGCTATTTAAACAACGAGCAAAATGCTTCATTTTAGAAAGGTCCCTAATCCTTGTTGCAACAAATTGTAATGAATTCGTCTTTAGCCTCAATCATGGGATATCACGCTGCAAGATTGAAGCACTTTTCCTATTTGATATTCTTGACATTTTGATATAGAAAATATATTCTCGCAAAATGTAGAATATATATGTTATTCGCTTAATAAAAATGCATGAAATATATAACGGGATACATACAAAATTAAGGATAATTAGAATATATGCTTCCTTGATTTCGGTCATGTGTCCCATAAGAAGTGTAATTTCCATACATTTGTCATACAATATCAAATGATATAATTAATTAGTTAAATACGAGACAAGTGATTAAGATCAAAAATTGATTGAGTACTTTCGCGCCAAAAATTTCAATTTTGGCCAGAATTATAACTTATTTTGACCAATTTGGAAATTTTGACCTTCAAGTTGGGTATTTTGACCAAATTGATCAAAATAAGTTATAATTCCTGCCAAAACTGAAAATTCCAACGTCGGAGTGTTCAATGTGGGGAAATTGACAACTTAGGATACTAATTTCGTTGGGGTCCAAATTAATCAAGATCGTTAACGTGCCAAATTAGGGAATAAATAGTGATTTTTCCCTTCATATCCTCACGTTCAATACCAAGAACTTAATCTGTAAATCACGTTGTCTATAAAGTTCTAGGTGAGGATTATCTCAACTCTACCAACCTTATTGCCGAGGTCAATTTGTTTCAAGAAGTTCAAATATTTCTAACATAGTAGGCCAATCTTAATTGTTCTGGTTTTTTTTCCTTCTCAAAATACGCTTGCACCATACCGAAATGCCTGATTTCCTATAATCACACCGGCACATCCACATTGTCAGTCTCTTTACTAGTTTAAAAGTTGAGCTTTCGAAAGAGGACTTAACTTAAACATGAGCGCTTCAATGAACCGAGCTTTTATGAGTCCAATAATTCAAAAGCATGCAAGATTTGACTTTTTAGTATAATCACATAAACACAATCATGGTGTATGTGTGATTAATTCATACACTTTTGCACTGATCAATGAGCTTGAACGTGATATCCTCCGGTTTAAGCATAACCTGGCTGAACAATATATCAATTATCAACTACGAGGCTACTGTTAACATTAAACTCAGAAGCAAAAATGTGGCTAATAATTTGAGACAAAAATAAACGATACACATATTTATGTAGAACGTCTAAAACTACTTTGAGGTAAAAACACAACGATCAAGGTAAAAATATTTGTGTCCGAGGAAAAATGTAAGAATTACAACTCTCTTATTCTACCAGAGTAAAATAACTCAACTCTCTAATATTTTTACGACAATTACAATAGTATATCCTTGTATTTGTTGTGTAATGCCTATCAAAAGTGGACCTTCTAATAAATGCTAAGTGACCAAGATTCAAGAACGGTGGCCAACTTCATATATCTTTTCATTTTTCGCACACAAGTCTACCTACCGTTTTTTGAAATCATAGACGTATATCTTGTTCCTGTTTTGTCACAAAACAATCAGCTCAGTTGCAAATATCAAGACAACCATTGATGAAGGCTCTATTTTAGCCATGAAAGCTCTCACAACTTCAGACCCGAATAATTTCACAAGTAACGTCTTTCTTCAAATAGTTAAACGTCCGATGCAGTTTTTCTCAGCAAGCATAAACTTCAGTTACCTTAGCATTTCAGGCAGCAGGATAATCCAGCTTCCAATGATCAACAATAATTCGTCTCGCCATCTCCATAGTTCCTGATTTATCAACTTAAACATGGCGAATTTAATCTGCATGGAAACCAGAAAATAGAACTAAGTCTCCATCTGGTATCTAATTTAAATAGCAATAAGTCAATTGAAGTTCATATACACGTTTATTCAGAAAATTATAAAAAAAGAAATCATTACTTTTTATATATGTTAACATAAAAACATTTTGCTAATTATGTTTCATTTTAATTTTGCATAATTCAAAAGAAATAATATAGAAAATTATAGTAGTTGAATAAACACACTTTATATAGAATTCATTACATATTAAATTACCAAAAAGAAATATAGAGTTTAATACATATTACAAATATATATTTATGAATTGAGTTAATGAAGAGTATAATATCATAGTGTTACTTGCTAAAGTTTAATTTTATGTAGGGAAATATATATTCATTGATAAATTTATATAAGATTTTACTTATCAATCAGAAATAAGATGAATAGTTATTAAAATGTAAAATTAAATTATGAACTGATAATAAATTGACTAATAGCTTAATTAAATATGCTAACGGCTAACTAACAATGAATGAGCGGGAGCGGGGAAAATAACAGATTTACAAACCAACTAACTAATTTGACAAAGTAAAAATTACAAAAGGACCCCTATATTTTCTATATATTACAATAGTAACGTCCTGGAACTGTAACTAGTTATCTGTGTAGAGTTATTGAGGATTGGGTTGCGCTATGTCATGACTTGATTGTTTGGGAAGGAAGATTTTACGTGGTTGATACGTTTGGGAGACTATTTCTTGTGAATCATGAGGATTTGAATGTGAGTGTTGTGGATGATCTCATCTTTGGTGGGCATAGAAAGTTTCTTGTAAATTCAAATGGGGAATTACTGTTGGTTGACTTGTATCGGCGCCATCATGAAGTCTACGAGAAGATTGCAAAGTTTAAGGTGTTTAGGTTGGACGAGAATGTTGGGGAATGGGTGGAGGTGAATGATTTGGGGGATATGGTATTGTTTTTGGGCGACAGTAGTTTGTTTTCGGGCGGAAGTTGTATTTTTTCTGTTTCGGCCTCTGAAATTTTCCATAAAGATGACCCTTGTAGTAGAGGGAACTGTATAGTTTTTGATAACCTGTGGTATCTTTATGGGAATTATGGGGGGCCAAAAGGCCTGAGCACTGGTGTTGGAGTATTTGACATAGAAAGTGGGATCATTAATGGGCCAATTCATAGTCACGTTCGTTATTCCCAAATGTTGTGGCTGCCTCCCCCTTGGGTTTGTTTACGTGCATCAGTTTAAGTAAGAGTCGGTCAGAACTCCGGTACGATCTATATGCTTCAAAAGATTTATTCATATGAGAAAATTGCACGCAAGGCAGCATTTTCTGCGCAAGTTCAGTTGCATCAATGGTGTTCCTATTTCAGATTCTGACTCATTGTCCCCATCTGCATTATTTGAATTAGTTTTTTGTCCAGATAAAATCAACTTTGTTACACTTCGTCCTACGTTTATCGCATCAGTTCCTTTTTGTGTTTTGTCTTTTTTAATTATGATTGTTGTAGTAGAGGGAAATGTATGATCTTTAGTGACCAGTACTAGAGTTGGATTAGTGGAGCGTGGATATGCCGAGGTGGTGGAGTATTTGACTTGGAGAGCGGGATCATAGCGGGTTTGGATCACAAACAAGCCTCAATTAGTGGGGAAAGATATGTTGAATTCTAAGAATTGGTTTGTTTTGTAACTTTTGTTAGAATTTATGAAACTTTCCCTTATTTTAGGTACCTCTCTTGTACAGCTTAATTTTTCATATTGACATCTTAAAAAAATACTCAATATAAGTTCGTTGATATAATTTCTCTGAGCTTGATTCTTCCTCTCCTATATTTGCATCAGATCAATTGTGAACACTGGGAAAACTATCATATACCACCTTTTGATTCTTCCTTTGTTTTAGGGGTGGCGATATTGCCAAAGCATTTATTGTTGCTGCCAAAGCAATTTTTTCTGACTTCCTAATTTGCCCTCATTAATCAAAATCTTTATAAAGCAGCATTTCAAAATACTTGTTTAACATCAATCATCTTAATTAATCACTCCTTAATGATAGTAACTTAACAATAATAAAACGACAATTCAGATTTGTTATGCCTTATACATTTCTATTATGATATTCTTTTATTATTGCGGATGAAATAACTCTTTTACTATTTTTTTTCCTTTTGTCACTATTGTAAGATAATCACATAAATTAAAAACAAAAAATTTACTTTCACTTGAGGTTCTGTGCATTTCCGTGGTGCACTAATTTTTTTTATAATGCTAAGATTTTTCAGAAATTTGTTATTATAAAATGTCAGAATTACTTTACTTTGTAAAGTTTTACAATTTTCTTATAATATACGAGAATATATGTGAAATGTTTCCAGAAAATAATAATTGAATGAGACTCAAATATAAATTTATAAAGTTTTAGCCATGTTCTTTTATCAACTATTAAAATTTCTGAATGCAAAATTTCTGTAATTAGGTATTATAACATTATACAGATTACAAATTTTATTAAGATAATAACTTACGAAGTTCGTTGAGTTATAAAATATAAATTCTGACAGTTTCAAACATTTGTAATATTTTCACATTTGATTTTTGTCATTACTCTTTTTCAAAGTTGGAATTTTATTTTAAGATTTTCATGAGATGTTTTGAATATAAAAAGAACTTAAGTACTTAAGAATTTGAATTTTTAATTTGTCTTCATCAAGAAAAAAAAAATACTATTTTAAGTAAATAACGTCCATATCTTTAGTTACTATGATTAGGAAAGAGAATTATGGCAAAAGAGATATTAAGGGGATTCTAAGAATGTATTGTCGACAGGCTTTGACTAATTACAAGGGCAAATTAGGAAGACAAAAGTGATCGCTCTGGCCGCAACAATTACTGCTTTGGCAATATCGCTAACCTTGTTTTAGTACTCATCTTCAACTCCCAACATCGTCCACATTTTGAATGTGAGCCAAAGTATAGTGCAAGCATTGTGAAAAGGAAAATTTTGCACTTACTGAGTGAAATTGTTTGCAATCAGATCATTTAACAATGCTGCAATGTACTTTCCTGAAGATATTATTTGCTCTCACTATTTATTCAATCGAGTTAACTGTTGATTATAATGGAGCTCAATGTTACGACTGTTGATTATCAGTCAATTGTGCTTCTGAAGAGAAAAATTGATTGAAGTTTGTTGTAGAATCTGAGACTTCAAATGATTCCGTAGAACAATAAAGCTATATGATCGATCAATAAGAAGTGTTCTGTTTTGGTAACAAGGAAGCAAAGTTCCTGTATTCTGAATTTTGCTCCAGAAAAAAGCACTGTTCAGATTTTGGGATCAATAAAGCAAACTTTCTCTTTTCATAAAACACAAAAATGCTGTTCACTCCTTTTGTTGCAACCGTTAAAAAGGACCAACTTTTCAGTAGGGACATTAACTATGGGAAGGATCCTTTCTTTTTTCCGGCAGATTAAGTAAATAAGCATGAATGATGGGATAATTATAAGAAGCAAGATACCATTGATTTACTTACTATACTTCTTTTAACCTCTTTCTTTTTTCACCTTTATCAAGAAGAGATACTAGCATTCTACTATTTCAACATGATCTTACTCCAATCTTAGAGCTATGAAGTTTCAAATTGATTTTCTTGAGTCTGACAAGAGCTATGAACTTTGCTGCACAATTATGGCTATTCCTATTACTGAAACCAAGCACTCTTTCAGGATACCTTCTGCATTCAGTAACTCAGCATCAACTATCTGCATTACAGTACTGGGAAATGATTCAGACATCCATTGCTCCATGATTAACTATCCGACAAACATTTCATTTGTTGGCTGATTGTAAGACACATGTTAATTTTTAACCAATCCGCTTTTGACAAATTAGTAGCCTAAATCCTTGTTCAATCAGAAATGAGCCAATGCTCAATGCATATCGCTTCAGCATGATAAAGTCCAATTTTGGGCAAGTTACTATGTTTAGGCCTGACTTTTCGTCTTAGTACTTTTTATTTATTTTTTATCATTTTCTTGTATTGATATTTGAAATTTTTTCGTGTAGTTTCAAATTCAAGTGTTGCTCATCTTTCCCATAGGTTGTACTACGTCCAGGTTTTAGTTAAAGGTTTTCGGAAAATATTTCTATATACTTTTCTGCATAATATTAAACGCAAGCTGCTTGCTTGCTCTCGTTTTATATAGAGGAATGATAGTCTCGCTTCTATTTCCTTGTCTCCTTACTTCTTAAACTGTAAAAATAGATTATATACGTAGGAGTTTTGTAAACATGTAATTTTTACTAAATGAAAAAAAAAGGGATATTGAACAACCTGGCCATTCCTGAAGAAGACAAACTGAGGATGTCTTGCTTGATTAAGAGCACTAAGGATGTCGCTTTGTGGGACTTTATGTTGTTTTTTCTGTTATGAAGAATCCCAAGTTTTTATGATCAAACTAATTTATCGAATTCGGTCCTGATGCAAGTATAATGTTAAATTCCTGGCATAGATTTGATAAGATGCAACATATATGTTATGTTTAGAATCTTAATTATGTTTTTGACATTCAAAGCATCCAATTATGTGAAATGTTTTGCTTATTCAAGATCCTCAAGGGTCTCTAAAGAATCCGGAATTGAACCCGAGATACTATTGTGGGATATGTACTTCAGTTTTTGTTGTCTTGAGTAGTGCTTGAATACTCCGAGAAAGCCAATTTCCAGTGAGATACAAACTTCATATGTTAGGAGGAAGAGAGCCGGAAAGCCTGTTGATTGAAAATGAAATTTCCCTCAGAAAAGAAATGTTAAATATGCTCCACGGAGCATACCCACTAAGATCATTGCTAGAATCATTGACAACTCCTCCAGATTCTTTAACAATCCTGACTCGAGGGAGTATTCCCACCTAGAAATATTGCAAAAGTCTGTGTCATATTGGGAGGAGCTGATCTTGGACAGAGAGTTAACAGGAGTTTGTGAAGCTACATATGCCCAAAAAGGAGTTTGAGCTTAGCCACCACTTTTGATCACTTCACATACATTTGCCCAAAAAGGGTTCTTTTGGTTGAAATAGAACACATACTACGCATATATTTGAAACATTTTGAATAATCAGATACACAGAAAAGCTTGGTTCTTCTAAGAGCTAACTTTTAAGATAGAGCTAAATTATCGGACTTCAAAGAGATTCACATTAGAGATGCCAATGGGGAACGTTAAAGTATGATAGTTTAGTGCAGGTGCTGGAAAAAGTTTCAAGGTTGGCCCATCACTGATTCTGTTACTCGATCAAAAGATCACTGATGGGCCATATATGTGTCGTTAATTTATTTATTTATACCGAAGCACTGAATGAAGATTTTAGAGAGAGCGGTTTGCGAACCTGCACAAAATTTTTATGTAGTTTCTTCTTATCTAAAAGACTAAAACTACCTCATGGTTTTAGACACTCTACACAAACATTCCATAATATGAACGTGAAATATCAGTTTTCTCCTTCAACCTCTTTTTCATCTTCTCAACTCAACAAACTCGAATGAATAACACATTGGAAGACTATATAATTTCAATCACATCTCTAAATCATATTTTTGAGGCTAAAAACTCTGAAGATACATACAAATCTGTATCGTTTTCATTATTTCATCTAATTCCCACGTCAATTCACGTATGCATATTCAAGTTAAGAACATATTAAGTGGAAAAAAAAAAAATCAAGCATCAGCTTCTACATTAGCAAAGATATGATGTTTCAAGAAATCAAATCTCATGTTTTCAGGTATTTGAACATATTATACATGAAAATATGAAAAGAAAAAACTACTGATCCAGTCAATCTGATTTCTTCCTCTGTGTCCTTTTCCGCTCTACTCTTTTAAGCAAGAGAAGTCAAAATAGCAAGATTTATTTCACTATTATATTGCAGCACAACTTACATATTTAAATGAGAGAAACAGACGAGACGGACCTCTACACGACGGTCATGTTCTGCTGCGAAACTACTCTATTGTATCTAACTTCAGTCACAGTGTTGTGCAGTTTAATATTTATTTTCTTAAGTCTTACAAGAACATCTTTCATATTAGGCCTCTCCTCCGGCAAATCCGATGCACAGTGTATGGCTAGTTCCATTATTGAAACCAGACACTCTTCAAACATATTGTCGGCATATTCATTCTCTAAATTAAGTAATTCAGCATCAACAATTTGCATTATAGTACTGGGATATGAATCAGACACCCAGCCTCTCATGGTTAACTCTCCAAGAAACATCTCATCTGTCGGCTTCTTCTTCGTAAATGTCTCCATCAACAATATCCCAAAACTGTAAACATCAACCTTAGTTGATACTAATCCTGCAGATCCATACTCTGTCAAAATCACACAGGAAATGTAAGGAATACAGTTATAAATACGATCGTAGCTTGTAAATCAACAGGAGCTGATTGCTTTGTGTACCTGGTGCCATGTATCCAATTGTACCTAATGTCTTTGTTTGTTCCATTCTTTGATCTTCTGTGAGGAGCTTGGAAATCCCAAAGTCTGCTACATGTGCTACCATATCTTCATCTAAGAGAATATTGCTGGGTTTCAAATCACAATGGACGACAGACGATGAATAGCCGTGATGTAAATACTCTATTGCAGATGCCACGTCTATCATTGATTCCAATCTTTCTGCAATCTTTAAGGGATAGTTTGGATTGTGGAGCCACTTGTCGAGGTTTCCGTTAGGCATGTATTCCATCAACAAGGCCTTGAAATCAAAGTTGGAGCAACTTGTTATGACCTTAACGAGATTTCTATGTCGAAGGCTGCGCATTATTTGGCATTCTGTATCAAAACTTTTGAATGCACCCTGCAAATCTAAGTTAAAAACTTTAATTGCAACGTTGGTTTCATTAGAAAAAGTGGCTTTGAATACTGAGCCAGTGCTGCCTCTCCCAATCAAGTTTGCTACATCAAGGTTGTCTGTGACTTGAAGAATTTCATAGTATGAAATCCTCTGGTTTTTGAGGCCGAGCAAGGAAGCAGACATAGAAGATAAAGCTGAATTTCTGGAATGACATTTGAGCAAAAATATCACAATAGCAGTTGCAAATACAATTGAAACAACAGGTGGTAAAATGTATCTTAGAAGTTTGTTTTGCCTTGACGACTTGGGCGTATTACTTTTGCACGCTACGACCCTGAATCGAGGTGCTCCACATAAATCTTTATTCCCCATGAAAAGATCAGCTGTAAAGTTTTGAAAACGCCCTCCATTTGGGATTTCTCCAGAAAGCCGATTGAATGAAACGTTGAAGTTATAAAGATCCGCAAGGGTCTTTAAGGAATTTGGAATTGAACCAGAGAGATTGTTTTGGGATAAGTCCACGTACTGCAGTGATACCAGATTACCTATGGTGCTTGGAATCGTACCTGAAAACTGATTTCCGTTTAGAGACAAGCTTATCAAGCTCCTCAAATTGCCTATTTCATTAGACAAAGAACCCTGAAAAAGATTATGAGACAAGTCTACGATTTGAAGGTTTTGGTTGGACCATAGAGTTGATGGAATGCTGGAACTGAAGGAATTGTTTGACAAATGAAGTGCTCGCAACAAAGAAAGGTTTCTTAGGCAAGTCGGCAGCTGACCAGTCAGCCTATTGTCCTGTAATCCCAAATCAAACAAGTTTTCCAAGCTGCAAATGCTATCTGGTATTGTTCCGTGGAGTCTATTGGATGAGACTGATAAGACCTGCAAGTTTCTCAAACGACCAAGTGTCTCCGGAAGCTCACCACTCAACTCATTGCCTTCAAGGTTTAGCCACAGCAAATTATTTAGATTACCAATCTCATTAGGAATTGTGCCTCTTATCCTAGTACCGCCAACAACCAAATAGTGAAGAGATGCATACAAATTCCCTAAGGATTTAGGAAGCACTCCAGTTATAGGATTTATTGATATATCTAAGACTTTTAGATTCGAGCAATTTGTCAATGGAGTTAAAAACTCTTGTTCTGGTATGGAAAGATCATTCATGAACTGATTGCCTTCTAAATGAATTCTTTGTAGATCTCGTAAGTTCCCAAGATTAATAGGTATGAGTTCACTAAACGAGTTGTTTCCAAAATCTAACTGCCTTAGGTTGGATAGATTTGCGAATGAACTAGGAATCTCCCCTGTAAAATGGTTCCCCCCAAGATAAAGTCCTTGGAGATTTGGAAGCCCTTTGTCGATGGAACGTGGAAAGCTGCCCGACAGCTCGTTCACTGTGATATCAAGTATTTCCAATCTCGAGAGGTTGAAAATGGAAGGAGGCAACTCACCTTTGAGTTTGTTTAGTCCTAGATCCAGAAATGTTAAACTGGAAAGATTTCCCAGTTCTGAAGGAACTTCCCCTTCAATGTTGTTCTCTTGCAAGTCCAATGCTTCCAAATTTGACAAGTCGCCAAATGAAGGTGGAATAGTGCCTACAAAAGGATGCATGCCACTTAGAGTTGGGATAAATATTTTGTATTTGTTTTAAAATTTAACAATTCGATATTACGATGTAACTTAAATCATAAGTTTAAAGTCAAAAATCAAAAATTTGGGGTACCGATGTGTCCAACACCGCTTCCTTTATATAATAGTATTGATGATCCTGATTCCATACCTGTCAAGTGATTTCTTCCGAGATAAAGTACCTGCAGCTTTGACAAATTCCCAATATCCATGGGCAAACTTCCACTAAAATTATTAGATGACAAAGAAAGTATCTCTAAATCTGCACAATAAGATTTAGGAATCTCCCCGACCAACTGATTCCGAGAAAGCATCAACCCCTTAAGTTTTGCTGCAGGACGAGGACATATGTTCCAGGGAAGAGAACCCGAAAGTGTGTTACTCCCAAAGCCAATTTCCCTCAATGAGGAAATGTTAAATATGCTCCACGGAATACTCCCACTGAGTTGATTGAATTCCATGTTTAGCATACGAAGGCGGCTTAAGTTTCCGATTTCATTTGGAATTAGGCCAGTGAAGCTGTTCATACTCAAGCGTATGAACCTCAGGAACGACAGGTTGCCGATATCTGGTGCAATTGTACCGTACAAACTCATGTTGAAAAGATCCAATGCCACGACTCTGGCGCGCCTGTGGCTGCAAGTTACACCATTCCAGGTGCAGAAAGAGGTTCCACGTGACCAATTTGTGGTTATATAGTTATTTGGGTCGGAAGTTATGCTAGCTTTCAAGGCTAAAAGAGAGTCCTCGTCAGTGGATGTGTTGAAAGCTGAAGCAAAGCTGATATATTTGTTATAAAACAGGCAAGAGGTTAATATGATGAGCACTATTGCATAAGTTTGAGCCATTTTGGGAAAATAGGAATTGGGTTCTGTTTCAGTTTGTGAAGCTACATATATATTTATTTATACATCCATGATTTCAAACATAAGTACAAGACTTGTCAGTGGAAGACTTAAACCCGGTCTTAGTTATGGTATCTTTCTTCTTCTGTGTTTCTTGAATCCAGTGGCTCAAAGGGAGCTTCATATTGCTTGTCTGATCACTTTTTAGCAAAATAAATAAATAAAAAATAATAATTAGTCGTTGGTCTTTTCAATTTGTTTTAGTTATGGCATGTTTTTTTTTTTTAACTTTTGGTCCTATGTTGTGTCGTAATTTCGATTAAGTTGTTTAAATTGCCTTGTTATATTGTTTAGACCTGTTGTGCTTAAACAAAAGTCTTACAATCACACGTGATTTTTATAAAAAATCTTATCTTGCAAGCTTTTCAAGTATCGGCTACACACAATCGCGATCGGTTCTTTAAGTGCATATTTAAGCTAATACCCCTATAAAAGCTGAAATTTTGAACTTGAAAAGGGATTCACCTTGAGGTTGTGCATGTAGAAAGTCAAGGTCTTCATGTGTAGGCCAAACGTTGTGGAAAAATATGAACAGAACAATTTAAGAAGAATTGAGGTCTACGCATGTTGGCCCATAGTGTTAGAAAGATGTGCACTTATTGAACCAAATTGACCGCAACATTGACCTTGTAATACTCTAAGTCGCACTTGCACTTCTTAACATAACTCCAAACATCCGTCACTTGCACTTCTTAACATAACTCCAAACAATGAAAAGTTTGTTGTACAACTTGAGACTTTGATTGATATATCAAGAATGGAACTATTCTTAATATTTTATATTTTAAATAAGGGTCAATTGCGTTTTGCCCCTTAACGTATGAGGTGTTTTGCTAAGTGCCCTCTAACGTTTCAAAAAGAGCACTTTGCCCCCTAAACAATAGGGGGGGTGATCGCAATTGACCCTTTAAATAACTTCTTAAAAAATGGGGATAAAAGCATTAAACCCCCTATACTTTACCCCCTCCCCTATCCTTTTATTTTTGGCAACTTGCCCATGTACTATGGATAAATAAGCACTTTGCCCCCTGAGTCATTTTTTCACCATTGGATTTGAACACGTATCAGGATTTTTTACCGTTCGATTCGGACTCAGGGGCAAAGTGCTTATTTATTCATAGTTCACGGGGCAAGTTGCTAAAATTAAAAAGAAAGGGGGCAAAGTGCAATCGAGGGTATAGTATAGGGGGTTTAAGGCTTTTATCTCTAAAAAGTATTTACAAACACTCACTACTTTTAGTCAAACTCAAAAGTGATAAGTAACTTTAAGCCAAAGTAATGAACAAACTCTTACTATAAGCTCTTGCAAACACCCTTAACCCAAGTCTCTGTGGAACGCTGGAATTTTGAACTTGTCATTACCTGGAAATCTTGTGATCGTCAGCTATGAAATTTTCTAATAAATCAAGGAAAAGGAAATGCTAGATTACTAATTTCTTTCACATTGTAGATAAAAGAGAGTCTTTTCTTAAAAAAAAAAAAACCTTCCCGATGATCTGAAGGACCAATTGTTGAATGATATAGCCAGAAGTTTGGTTGATCCAGGACAATTTTGCTTGAATATAAATCCAATTTTTAAAAACATGAGGTACTAATATTTTGCCATCTTCTAAATATGAGCATACAACCTTAATTTCTTAATGGAATTCAGGTTTCAAAAACGGATGTTCCAAGAAACGATCGAAACGAAGCCCTTGGAGAGCAGACTTCTCATGCGGAGGAGGCAGAAGGGAACATCATGAACGTTGATTTGGCATCAGAGAGCATGGTATCTTCAAAATTCACCATAATGGACTGGCAACAGAGCAAATTTATCTCGATTGTAAACCAAAATTCAGCCACTGGTGAAGAAGAGAAAATAGTGAAGCATTTAGAGTGTGTACTACAATCATCAAATCTCCATTTTCTCCAGGTTCTGGTACTACTTGTTTGGAAACTTCGGCTAAACCACGTGAAGAAACGCTACATCATGATAAAATTGAGGAGTTTGTCTCACATGATGACCAGCAATTGCTCATGTCCAAATTATCCGTAATCCCTCTAAATGAGAAAACAGAACATTAAGAATTGGATGCCAATATTTCAAGCATCTACTCATGTTAGGACGATCCGCATTTCTTGAATAATTGACAGAATCGCCACAATAACTGTAATATCCCCAAATTTTCTTATCTCTTAAATTATTATCTTTACTTATATAAATATGTATTACGAACCTTGTTAGATATGTTTGAAAATTTGTATTTTAGATTAGAAAATAAGAACTATTTAGTTTAGATTGTTAATTGCAATTAATTAATTTTATCGGGTAATTCAAGATTCGTGAGACATCCGCTATGCAAATAATTTCCAAGTTCAATTTGACTAACTTTATAAATATGATATGTCTTTAGAATAACTGTGGTACTTAAATGAAGTCATGTGAAAATTACGAGGTATAATTGTAAAAAGGGTCTTGTATGGATGAATCAACAAAAAAGCCCACCTAATGAGGGACACTTGGCATGCAATAGTCAACCAACTTTAAAGTCATTTCTTTATCCTCCACATGTCCATCTCTAGTATAAGTTATCATCACTCACTAATATATACATATATGCATACATACGTATTACACTTTCTCATGAAGAAAAGAAAAATGAAGAAGGAGAATGAATGGGCAAGTACTCCACTTCCTTATGCGTGGTAAATTTATAATCTGGAATTATTTATTGAATTGCTAATACTATGATTATATTATTATAACTTTTGTTGGTGACTATCTCTAGTGTTTTTCTAATTGGAGACTCTTTGAATGACGAATTGTTTTACATACTAAATGACGTGTTTTATGTTTGGAACTTTTTATATAATAACTTCAAGGTGTTATTAAACCTAATGTAAACCTTTGTGAATTTATCCCTCGTAATGAATTTTATAAAACTGTTCAAAAACCACTGCCAGAAAATCATGCGGGAAAGTGTATAATGAGTTTAGAAAATTATTGGAGCATGTTAAGACTCTTGTTCTTAATTGATGAATTTTATATGATTATGTCTTTATTTTGGTAAAATTATTTTGAGATTTTATGAAATATTAAAGAGTTCACGATTTTATATAAAATAGTAAACTAAACTGTCATAATTTAGCTTTGAATATTATAGTTGCAATATGATATTCTCAAAAAAATTAGTGGATTAAGTAAGTGTTTTTGTAACTAAACTATTTATTGTTTGTGATTATATTATCTCTATGTTTGTAATGTGTATCATATGAGTTGTATATGTATATGTATATGTATATAAGATAAGTTAAGATTAGTAATCATCATTTGAGATTTGCTTTCTTTACGTTAGGATTAAGTTTAGAGGTGTTGGAGTTGCTCTTTCGCTTGACCAATAGGTAGATGAGCTTAACTTCAGGGTATCTCGACATCCTTGCAATTGGACTTAAGGTGAGTGTTCAGAAATGTATTACATGTTTTCAAAAAACTGGAAGGATGCATGTATATATATCTATAGTTTTACTTAAAATCGATTTTCTAAAGCAGAGTTCTATTCAAAAGCAATCCAAAGTATGGTTTTACTCGAAATTGATTTCCTAAATCATGTGGATCATGAAATCGTTTGTTCAAAAGTATTTTGTCATTTATGATGATTATGTCCCGTTATATTCGGATATGTCCCTTTCAGTTAGTTGGATCCAACTTGACTTGGGTGTGCATGGGGTACCACCGGGCGGCGAAGGGCTTGCCGGTTGGGCCTTATGTCCCCATGGCCCATTCACTCTTAGACACATCGGGAGGTCGTTGTGTTTTTGTTGGGTCGTAGTTTTTCACATGTACCATGGCATGTGTTTCAGATTGTAAGGTAGCTCCTTACACGGGGAGATAAGGACTGTTTATTATGGGTGATATGGCTGGTCTGCATCGACAAAAATGTGTGGACTTCGTCATCATAAGTGACTAAAGTTTCAATTAAAGTGGTCTTTCAAAGACTAGTGTTTCAGTTAAAGCGTTCTGTCAAAGATCAACGTTCAGTTAAAGTGATCTATCAAAGATCATCGTTTGAGTTAAAGTGATTTGTTAAAGATTAAAGTTTCAGTCAAGTCATTTTTGTCAAAAGCGAATATTTCAATTACATTTGTTTTGGTCAGAAATTCACGTTTCAGTAAAAGTGATTTCCGTCAAAAACTAAAGATTTTGTTGAAGCTATTTCTTATAAAGTGATTTCCAGTTAAAATACTTATGATTTTCACAGTCAAAATTATTGCATGTTACGTCTCGCTTTCTGTCTCAAATATTTTGAAACGAAAGTATTATATTAATAAAATCATTATCTGCCCACACTCCATGAACACTCACTGAGATTTTTATCTCATCAAATGTTTTCTTCTTTCATTCCTTCCAGATTTAGACTTTCTGGAGTAGAGCTCAGAGACCTTGGAGTGCTAAAAGTTACTCACCTCGAGACCTAGATTAAGTATTATATCGTGACCTTGTTACTTTAAGTGTATTGTAACATCCTTTGTGGTATTGGGAACTTAGAATTCTTGTTAACATGTTCCGAGCTCTGATTTTATATATTTTTAGGTTTTAACATTTCCCGGGCTGTTACATAACACTGTAATGCTCCAAATTAGGCAGTAAATTCTATCTTTCAATGGCATTCGTGAATATCATCTAATTACTTCTCTCTCCACAAGGGTCTGCCTAACAAATCAAAAACTTTGTTCTGTCCATTTTTTTCTTTTTAAATCCTGAGAGATAAATAAGGACCAATAAGTTATATACAGTATATTGCATTTAGTAATTAGTGCAAACTTCTGAACAATCACTATCGTGTTCACTTGGTTTGTGATGCATGCCTTACGGATTGATAAGATCTACGAACAAGGAATGGATCAAGATGAACATACATATGATGTTTTGCAAATCTTTCTTCAGAACACTAATTAAGGATGTTGCTGCCCGAATTTTATTGCTGATTCTCCATTTTTATCAGTCTACAGAGTACATGCCATCCGCATAAAGAATCACACGTTTTATGATTAAACGGACTAATCGTCATTGAAAACTGGTCTTAGTGCAGATATATGAAATGTTCAAATATTAATCAAGTTTATCTGGTTGAAAGAATCTGACGTTGTGAAAAGCTATATGTAATTGCATGCCATGCAAGTCCATATACACTACTCCCACTTTTTAATAAATAGGAAATCCAAAAACCGAAGCTCCATCTCCAAAAATTTTGTTATTTTCTTTTAATCATGCAATTGTACTTTTAGTGACTATGTAACATGACTTACATCTCCAAGTAGTATTTTTAAGGTTAAGAACTCTTAAAGACACATGCAGATATGTCTCTTTTTTTGTTATATTCCATCTAATCGTTTTGTCAATTCAAGTACGCATATTCAAGTTAGGAAGATTTCAAAAACCAGCTTGTACATTAGCAAAGAGATATACATGTTTCAACAAATCAATCTCATGCTTTAAGGCAGATGGAATAAATCATACGTGAAAATACGAAAAACAAGAAAGTAATGACCCACTCGGTTTGATTTATTCTTCTGTTTCTTTTTCCATTCTCGCCTATCAACAAGAGAAATCAACTAGATTTAGTTCATTATATAATATAACAACTTACATATATAACACTGAGAGAAACAGATGAGACGGACCTCTACACAAAGGCCATGTTCTGCTACAAAACAACTCTACTGTATCTAACTTCAGTTAGAGTGCTATGAAGTTTAATATTTATCTTTTTGAGTCTTACATGAACATCTTTCATATCAGGCCTCTCCTCCGGCAAATCCGTTGCACATTGTATGGCTAGTTCCATTATTGAAACCAGACACTCTTCAATCATATTGTCAGCATATTCATCCTCTGCATTTAGTAAGTCAGAATCAACAATTTGCATTACAGTATAGGGATATGAATCAGACACCCATTCTCTCATGGTTAACTCTCCAAGAAACATCTCATCTGTCGGCTTCTTCTTCGTAAATGTTTCCATCAACAAAATCCCAAAACTGTAAACGTCAACCTTAGTTGAAACTAATCCTGCCGATCCATACTCTGTCAAAGGAAATGTAAGGAACACAGTTAAGAAAAAGAAAGTAGCTTGTAAAATTAACTTGAGATGATCGCATTCTTTACCTGGTGCCATGTATCCAATTGTACCTAATGTCTTTGTCTGCTCCATTCTTTGATTTTCTGTGAGGAGCTTGGAAATCCCAAAGTCTGTTACATGCACTACCATATCTTCATCTAAGAGAATATTGCTCGGTTTCAAATCACAATGCACGACAGACGATGAATAGCCATGATGTAAATACTCTATTGCAGATGCCTTGTCTATCATTGATTCCAATCTTTTTGCAATCTTGAAGGCATAGTTGGGATTGTGGAGCCATTTGTCAAGGTTCCCATTAGGCATGCATTCCATCACCAAGGCCTTGAAATCAAGGTTGGAGTAACTTGTTATGACCTTAACGAGATTTCTGTGTCGAAGGTTGCGCAATATTTGGCATTCTGTATCAAAACTTTTGAATGCACCCTGCAGATCTAAGTTGAAAACTTTAACTGCAGCGGTGGTTTGATTAGAAAAAGGTGGCTTTGAATACTGAGCCAGTGCTGCCTCTCCCAATCCAGTTTGCTACATCAAGGTTGCTTGTGGCACGAAGATTTCATAATATGAAATCCTCTGGTTTTTTAGGCCGAGCGAGGAAGCAGACATAGAAGATAAAGCTGAATATTGGGAACGATGTTTAAGCAGAAATATCACAATAGCAGTTGCAAACACTATTGAAACAACAGGGGGTAAAATATATCTTAGAAGTTTGTTTCGCTTTGACAAGTTTGGTGTATTCCTTTTACATGCCACGACACCGAATCGAGGTGCTCCACATAAACCTTTATTCCCCATGAAAAGTTTAGCTGTAAAGTTCTGAAAATTCCCTCCATTTGGGATGTCTCCAGAAAGCTGATTGAAAGAAACATTAAAGTAATCAAGATCCAAAAGGGTCTCTAAAGAATTTGGAATTGAACCAGAGAGATTGTTTTGAGACAAGTCCACATATTGTAATGATATCAAATTACCCATAGTGCTTGGAATCCTCCCAGAAAACTGATTTCCATTGAGAGACAAGTTTATCAGACGTTTGAGATTGCCAATTTCATTAGACAAAGAACCCTGAAAAAAATTATGAGACAAGTCTACGATCTGGAGGTTTTGGTTGGACCATAGAGTTGATGGAGAGCTGGAACTTAAGGAATTGTTGGATAAATAAAGTTTTTGCAATGAAGAAAGGTTTGTTAGGCACCTCGGCAGTTGTCCAGTCAACCTATTGTTCTCTATACTCAAATCGAACAAGTTTTCCAAGCTGCAAATGCTATTTGGTATGGTCCCATGCAATCTATTGTGGGAGATTGTTAGAACCTGCAAGTTTCTCAATAGTCCCAATGTTTCAGGAATCTCACCACTCAACTCATTGTCTTCGAGGTCTAGCAATATCAAATTATGCATATTACCGATTTCAATAGGAACTGTTCCTCTTATACTAGAAATCCCAACCAACAAATATTGAAGAGATATAGACAAGTTCCCTAAGGATTTAGGAAGCACTCCAGTTATAGGATTTCTTGATATCTCTAAGTCGTTCAGATTCGTGCAATTTGTCAATAAAGTAAAAAACTCTTGTTCTTGGATAGAAAGATCATTCATGAACTGATTATGTCCTAATGTAATTCTTTGTAGATATTGTAAGTTCCCAAGATTAACGGGTATGAGTCCACTGAACGAGTTTTTGCGTATATTAAACTCCCTTAGCTTGGATATATTTGAGAATGAACTAGGAATCTCCCCCGTAAACTGGTTGTCCTCAAGATAAAGTCCTTGGAGATTCGGAAGCCCTTTGTCTATGGAACGTGGAAAGATGCCCGAGAGCTCGTTCAGTGCCAATGAGAGTTCTTGCAATCTCGAGAGGTTGGAAATGGAAGGAGGCAACTCACCTTTGAGTTTGTTTACTGCTAGACTCAGATATGTTAAGCTGAAAATATGTCCCAATTCGGAAGGAACTGCACCTTCAATGTTGTTTTCACCGATGTCCAATACTTCCAAATTTGACAAGTTGCCAATTGAAGTTGGAATAGTACCTACAAAAGGATACGTTACAAAAGTGGTGTCATCCATCAAAGAGATGGCCAATATTCTTGACAAAAAAAAAAAGTGCCTCTTTATTTTAAATTATAAACGAATATAATGAAAAAGAAATAGTTCTCCAATTTGACAACTTTATGAGAAGGATGAACAACGAGAAATTAGGAAGTTGAAAAAGCAGTTATGTTATATCTCTACCTAGTAGCAAATATTAAGAAGTGTAAAAAAGTAGTGACATACAACCCCCTAACAAAATAGTAGAAAAGTACAGTACCATCTCTTAAACTTATTTCTCCCATATTACAAATCGAGATTATCGTTTCTTATGAGCCAGAACAATAATTTCTAACTTTTTGCTTTGACCTACAATATCATAATTTTTTTTTTCTTTACACCTTAAATATAGCAAATGTTGAGTGTGGTTCGACACTCTGAAGTTAGAAGTCAGCAAAACAGCAAAACAAGTTCAAAAGTTAGTTATTTGCAGTTAGAAGCGAGCATAGTTGCTTTGGCGGGAAAACCGGTTTTGTTAGTTGTTTGTGAGCTGTTTCTTAACTGTTTTTGTATGCGATCGGTTAGCTCATATTGTTGTCTATATAAGCAATTGAGTGGCGATCATTTGCAGCTGAATCATACACTTTTTCATCACTTGTAAATCTCCGAAAACATTGAATAAAATTCTTCTTTGCTCCTTGGATGTAGATTGTGAGATCACATTGATTTCTCAGTCGAACCAAGTAAAACCGTGTGTTCTTGTTCTTGTTTGATCCTTGTGTGTTCTTGTGAGGTTGAGGGTTTATTGTTTGTTCGTTTTGCACGAGTGTGATCGAGTTTGTTTCAACCTATCTTGGTTTGAGTTTGAGAATTCACAACAAATTGGTGCGGTGAACGTGGAGATCAAACCATGGCTTCTACTAAATTCGATGTTGAGAAGTTTACTTGTTCAAACGATTTGGATTGTGGCGTGTGAAGATGGGAGAACTCTTAGTGCAACAGGGTCTTCTTGATGCTTTAGATGAATCATCTATTGATGCAGAAATGGATGTAAAAGCAAAGATGTCTTGGAGATAAGGTGCTGAGACAAGTCTCTAAGGAGAGATTTGCTGCAGAGATCTGGCTCAAATTGGAGAACCTCTACATGACCAAATTCCTGGTAAATCGTATGTACCTTAAGCAAGCTTTATACTCGTTCAAAATGCAAGATGATAAGCCTGTAGAAGAACAAATGGATGTGTTTAACAAACTGATCTTGGATCTTGAAAATATTGATGTTACTTTGGATGATGAAGATCAGGCTTTGTTGTTGTTGAGTTCTTTGCCTAAATCACATAGTCATTTCAAAAAAACTCTGATCTTTGGAAGAGAATCTTTGACATTAACTGAAGTGCAATCTGCACTGAACTCTAAGGAGTTGAATGAGAGGAATGAGGGTAAAACCTCTGTAAAAGGTGAATGTCTCATTGTAAAAGGCAAAAACCAGAAGAAACAGAACAAGTTTGACAAAAAGAAGGAGAAAAGGGCATCTAAGAAGGAAGATATCAGTGAGAAGAAATGCTATCACTGTCACAAACCAGGTCACATTAGAAGATTTTATCCTGAGATGCAAAAGGGCAAGAATCTTGATAAATCTGGTGGTTCAGGTGATGCAGCAATAGCTTAGGATGGCTATGAATCTGCTGATGTCCTTATGGTGTCTGAGAATGACCCAGAAAGGGAGTGGGTTATGGATTCAGGGTGCTCATTCCACATGACACCTAATAGGATGTGGTTTGCGGAGTATACTGAGAGAGAAGGTGGTCTGGTGTTGTTAGGAAATAACAAACCGTGCAAAATAGTTAGTATTGGTTCAGTGAGGTTCAAGATGAATGATGGTCAAATCAGATTGCTCACTGAAGTGAGATATGTACCAGACTTGACGAGAAATCTGATTTCACTTGGTGAACTTGAAAGAAAAGGCTTTCAGTTCAAAGGAAAAGATGGAATTCTGAGAGTTTCAAAAGGACCCATGATGGCTATGAAGGGTCTAAGGAAGAATGGACTATACTCACTCCAGGGAGAAGTCATTATAGGCTCTGCAGCTGTTGGATCAAACTCAATACAGAATGAGGTGGAGCTTTGGCACAGAAGGCTGGCTCATGTGAGTGAAAGAGGGTTGGCTGAGTTGAGTAAGGAAGGGCTTTTGGGATCAAAGAAGCTGGAGAAGCTTAGTTTCTGTGAGAATTGTGTGTTTGGGAAAGCATGTAAAGTGAAATTCTCCACAGGACAGCAAAGAACAAAAGGAACTCTGGACTACATTCACTCTGATCTATAGGGTCCTTCAAGAACTCCATCTCACTCTGGTGCAAGGTACTTTCTCTGTATAGTAGATGATTACTCCAGAAAAATATGGTTATACACTCTCAAAACTAAGGATGAAGTCTTTGAAACGTTTAAGACTTGGATAACTATAGTAAAAAATCAAACATCTAAGAAAGTTAAAAGACTGAGAACAGATAATGGTTTAGAGTTTTGCTCTGAGTTGTTTAACAATTTTTGTAAAGAGCATGGCATTGCAAGGCATAGAACAGCTGCAGGAACCCCTCAGCAGAATGGTTTAGCTGAGAGGTTCAACAGAACTATCCTTGAGAGGGTGAGGTGCATGCTACATAGTGCAGCTCTACCTAAGATATTCTGGGACGAAGCTGTTGTGACAGCTGGTTATTTGATAAATAGATGCCCCTTGATTGCACTTAGCATGAAGACACCTGAGGAAATATGGTCAGGGCACCCTTCTGATCCGAGTAAACTAAAGGTATTTGGTTGCTTGGCTTATGCACACATCAAACAAGATAAACTAGAGCCAAGAGCTCTGAAATGCATGTTCATTGGGTATCCTGAGGGTGTGAAAGGATACAAGCTGTGGTGTCTTGAAGATGGTCTAAAGAAGTGTTTAACAAGCAGAGATGTAGTGTTCAATGAATCAGAAATGGCATTCAAAAGGAAGGATTCAAAGAATGATACAGAAAGCAACAAAACTGAAAGCTCACTTGAGAAATACCAGATTGAGGTGGAGTCTGGTTTTGTCGAAACAATACCTCAACCAGGAGCTTGGCTTTTAGATGATGATGATCAATCTGATTCATCTCTTGATACACCAGAGATACAGGAAGCTAACCAACAAGCTGATGAGACCTATATGCTCACTAGAGATAGAATCAGAAGGCAAACTAAACCACCAACCAGATATGGATATGCAGACTTGCTTGCATATTCATTTGTTGCAGCTAGTGGTGTTCTAGAAAAAGAGCCTAAAGATTATAAATCTGCTCTGAAAAGTAAAGATAGACACAAGTGGGTAGTTGCTATGAAGGAAGAGATGAACTCCCTGAAGAAAAATGAAACATAGGAACTGGTAAAGAAACCTGCAGGTTCTAAGATAGTGAGTTGCAAATGGATTTTCAAAAGAAAGCAAGGGATTTCTGGTGTTGAATCAGAGAGATATAAGGCACGGTTGGTTGCTAGGGGTTTCACACAGAGAGAAGGCATTGATTACAATGATGTTTTCTCTCCAGTGGTAAAGCATAGATCAATAAGGATTTTGTTGGCTATGGTAGCCAAGTTTGATCTAGAACTTGAACAGATGGACGTAAAAACAGCATTCCTATATGGAGAACTTGATGAAATTATTCAGATGAAACAACCTGAAGGCTTTGAGGTGAAAGGCAAGAGGATAAAGTGTGTAAACTAAAAAGGTCTCTCTATGGCCTTAAGCAATCACCTAGACAGTGGAGCAAAAGGTTTGATGAGTTCATGAACATAATAAGTTTCTGCATGAGCAAGTTTGATAGCTGTGTTTACTTCAAATTCAACTCAAATGAAGACTTCGCTATATTACTGTTGTATGTAGATGATATCTTGATAGTGAGCAACAGCATCAGAGAGATATCATGGATCAAAGGAAGTCTGAAGAAGGAGTTTGAAATGAAAGACTTCGGATCTGCTAAGAAGATCCTTGGAATGGAGATAACAAGAGATAGGCACAAGGGTGTTCTATACTTATCACATAAAGAGTACTTGAGGAAGGTACTGGAGAAGTTTGGTATGTCTGAAGCAAAAGCTGTGAGTACACCTCTATCACAACAGTTCAAACTTACTAGTGAGCAGTCTCCTAAGACTGCAGAAGAAAAGGATGAAATGAGGAACATTCCTTATCCTAATGCTGTGGGATATTTGAGTTATGCTATGGTCTACACAAGATCTGATATAGCATATGCAGTGAGTATGGTTAGTAGGTTCATGGCAAGCCCAGGAAAGTCACATTGGCAAGCTTTCAAGTGGATTTTGAGATACATAAGAGGCACTTTGGATAAGGTGCTAATATATGGTGGAGCTGAGAGAGAGAGAGTGATGAGATCACAGGGTTTGTGGACTCTGACTATGCAGGATGTTTGGACACTCGAAAGTCCTTAACTAGTTATGTCTTTACAGCATTTGGTACAGCTATTAGCTGGAAAGCTAACTTGCAAAAGGTGGTAGCTTTGTCAACCACAGAAGCTGAGTATATTGCCCTTACATAAGCAATTAAAGAAGCTTTGTGGCTTGAGGGTATAGCTAAAGAGCTGAAGATTCAGAAGCAGGTTATTGTAGTGAATTGTGATAACCAAAGTGCTATACATCTGTCCAAAACCCAGATGTTTCATGAGAGAACAAAGCATGTAGACATCAAGCTACACTTTGTGAGGGAAATGTGGCAAGAGGAGATGTGTTGATCAAGAAGATTGCTACAGAACACAACCTCTCTGATATGATCACCAAGGTACTTCCAAGCAGCAAGTTTTTCTACTGTTTGGAGTTGATAAACTTGAAGGATCAGTAGCTTTGAGCTAGGTGGAGTGCAGAAGGTTTGAATGTGGAGAGATGTGAACCAAGGTGGAGAATTATTGAGTGTGGTTCGACACTCTAAAGTTAGAAGTCAGCAAAACAGCAAAACAAGTTCAAAAGTTAGTTATTTTCAGTTAGAAGTGAGCAGAGTTGCTTTGGCGGGAAAAACGGTTTTGTTAGTTGTTTGTGAGCTGTTTCTTAACTGTTTTTGTATGCGATTGGTTAGCTCATATTGTTGTCTATATAAGAAATTGAGTGGTGATCATTTGCAGCTGAATCATACACTTTTTCATCACATGTAAATCTTTGAAAACACTGAATAAAATTCTTCTTTTCTCCTTGGATGTAGATTGTGAGATCACATTGATTTCTCAATCGAACCAAGTAAAACCGTGTGTTCTTGTTCTTGTTTGATCCTTGTGTGTTCTTGTGAGGTTGAGGGTTTATTGTTTGTTCGTTTTGCACGAGTGTGATCGAGTTTCTTTCAACCTATCTTGGTTTGAGTTTGAGAATTCACAACCGCAAATTCCTTGTCAATTTCTATATCTTGTTAATCCACCCTTATAACATAAACCTCAGAAAGACTTTATTTAACGTGTCACATACACAAATGCAACAAAATCAAGGCATAAATCGAAATCTTTGATTTATCAATGTTGTTAATAGTGTCGGGCGTAAGCGCGGGGCGTGAGTCTCATAAATGTTCGTATTTTATTTTTTAAATATATATAATAGTGCATAAAAGTGCAAATAAAAAATTAGAAAATAAAAGTAGAGCTAAAATAAACCTTAAGAAATGTTTAAGAAAAATATTTGAGCTACCAAGTTACTGGCATATTTGGGCTACCAAGAAAAATATACAATTATGATTGTTAATAATTTAATCTCTTCTAAAAATCTTTTGCTGACTTTTCAACTTTACGAATTACAAACCAAAATCCATTCGTTTGTGTCCCACAGCTTTTCCGTTTTGGATTCTGAGGCCGAAAATTGCTTCATTTTTTGCCACACTAAAAAAATGCACGCCTATTGTGTTGGGCGCAAAAAGCCTAGTTTTTGCGCCTTAGGAGTACGCTCCACTGTTTGGGGCGTACTCCCCGCACACGTTGCTCCTCAAAGCAACTCCTTAGGGCGTTTTTAACAACAGATATATGTTTACAAGAGATTTTTCAACAACCATTGATTCGATCGGAACTCTTTTAACACCAGATTCATATAAATATATTTATATACAAATGTGGATTCCAAACATGTCAAGTGATTTCTCCCGAGATAAAGTATTTGCAGCTTTGACAAGTTCCCAATTGAAGGTGGAATTGTACCTACAAAAGGATACACTTGAATTAAAAATAAAGTTCCAATAATCTAGGACAAGTGCATTGGAATAAATTCTTTTTCTTAGATTTATAGTAGTCTGAAATACAGTATATTCACACATCACATCTCGTATGTATATATATATATATATATATATATATATATATATATATATATATATATATATATATGTATCATTTGTTGACTAAAGATAGAACATCTAGCTTCTAAAAATCTCTGAATCTCGTATACCTGTTAAGTGATTTATCCCGAGATAAAGTATCCGTAGCTTTGACAAGTTCCCAATATCCAACTTCCACTAAAATTATTAAATGACAAAGAAAGTATCTCTAAATCTGCACAATCAGACAACTCTCTAGGAATCTTCCCGACCAACTGATTCCCTGAAAGTCCCAACTTTTCAAGTTTCGCTGCAGGATGAGGACATATGTTCCAAGGAAGAGAACCCGAAAGGCTGTTACTCGCAAATCCAATTCCCCTCAATGAAGAAACGTTAAATATGCTCCACGGAATACTACCACTGAGTTGATTGAAGCTCATATACAGTGAACGAAGGCGGCGCATATTTCCGATTTCATCTGGAATTATGCCAGTGAAGCTGTTGTTACACAAGTTTATGAACCTCAAAAACGAGAGGTTGCCGATATCTGGTGCAATTGTGCCGTGCAAACTCATGTTGAAAAGAACCAACTCCACGACTCTGCCGTGCCTACGGCTGCAAGTTACACCATTCCAGGAGCAGAAAGAGGTTCCACCTGACCAGTTTGCGGTTAAATAGTTATTCGTGTCGGAAGTTATGCGGGCTTTAATTGCTAAAAGAGATGATTCATCAGTGGATGTGTTGAAAGCTGAAGCAAAGCTACTATATTTGTTATAAAACAGGCAAGAGATTAATATGATCAGCGATATTGCATAAGTTTGAGCCATTTTCGGAACAGAGGAAATTGGGTTTTGTCTTAGTTTGTGAAGCTACATATATATTTATTTATACATCCATGATTTCAAACATAAGTACAAGATTTAAACCCTGTCTTAGTTATGGATTTTTCTTGAATCCAGTGGCTCAACAGGAGCTTCATCTTGCTTATCCGCTCATCTTTTAGCACAATAAATAAATAAATCATAATAAACCGTTGGTCTTTTCGATTTGTTTAGCTATGGCATATTTTTTTCACTTTTGATCCTATTTTGTGTCATAATTTCGATTAAGTTGTTTAAATTGCCTTGTCGTTAATAATATCACTCACACACATGTGATTTTTATAAAAAATCCTATCTGGGAAGCTATTCAAGTATCGTATACGCACAATCTCGATCGGTTCTTTAAGCGCTTATATAAGCTAATTCCCCTATAAAAGCTGAAATTTTGAACTTGAAAAGGGATTCACCTTGAGGTTGTGAATATAGAAAGTCAAGGTCTTGTTGTTTAGGCCAAACGTTGTGGAAAAAATAAAACAGAGCAAGTAAGAAGAATTGGGGTCTACACATGTTGGTCCATAGTGTTAGAAAGATGTGCACTTATTGAACATTAACCGAATTGACCGCAACATTGACCTTGTAAAACTCTTGAGTCTCGCAATTTTCGATCCGTCACTAGCTTGAGCTTTTAACATAACTCCAAATACCTAAAGCAATAATTGAACTGTAGTTTGTTGTACAACTTGAGACTTTGACTGATTTATTAGAAAAGGGATTTATCAAGATTATGAATTGACCCAGAATGATAAACTGAAATTAGCACACAAACATGTAATTGATTAATAAATCGTAATGCACCAGATATTGGAATAAAATTTCGATTTTGTTAATAAATTGATCAAAAAATAAATGAAATATAATATATAGTTCTCACAAATAACTTAACTAAGTAGGAAATACGATCCTATATGGGAACAAATTTTTAGAGGAAACAAAATGGTGTAAGTTTGTGCCATTTTGGGGTTAGAGAGGAAACTGGATTTTGTTTCAGTTTGTGAAGCTACTAAGCTGGGAAAATGTAGTCCTGCCTGACCTTTCATAATTCAATTGTATTATCAGTAAACAGAATAAAGTTAACAAATTGGTAAATACTTGGTTTGTGATGCTCGCATGACCTTTCACTTTTGTTATTAGTTCGTTTTTGCCAGTTTCTGTTGTACAAAACTACTTTTACACAAGTGCAGAAAAATAATACATTAATTAGTAAACTTTTCAACATAACTAACTGCTGATGCTGACTTACCATAATCGTGGTCAATAAAAGAATTATTGGTTGCTATGGACCAATGCCCTATTTTTCTTGTAATACATATATATATATATGTATATATATATATATGTATATATATATGTATATATATATATATATATACTAGAAAAATAGTCTATAGTGACGCGGATATGTGTCACAAGAAACTAGATTTTGTGACGCTTTTCTTTCAGTGACGCCTGCAAAAAGTGTTTGGTTCGTGAGCGTAACTATAGGTTGTAGTGACGCTTTTTAGTGTCTACTAAACATTATTTTGTGCCGCATATCAACGGCTGTTTTGAACTTTTTGGTGACGCTTTCATGTGTCATAAAAGTGTTTTTTAACTAATTAACTTAACTACCTATTTTTAAGACACTAAAAAAGCGTCAGTATATATAAATATGGACACAACAAAAAACGTCTCCATATGAGATGACTCAGAAGTGTCATTTGACATAAAATAAAAATTTTATACGAAAAAAATTTCAAAATTGCTTTATTCGAAGCTTTCTCCTATAATAAAGAAGTAAAAGCAACGAAAGATACAAACATATAACAATCAAACATTGTTATTAGTTTAAAATATTATAACTTTTCAAATGAGTATTACAAAATGAATGCTTCTTAAGTCAAAGAATCTATTACAATGATTCACATATAAACTAACCGTTCCTTGATATACTACCTTAAAAAATATCTAAATCTCTGTGTAATAATATTTTAATCAAGATAATACTTCAAGAAAATTTCGATCATGTAGCTTCCTAGCATTGTGTTGGCTCCATTCACTTGAGCTTCACCAATTGCCTGCAGTTTAACATAACGGAGTTTGTGTAAAGTGATCACAATTGAATACCTAATATCAAAAGGATGGAATCTGTTAGGACCGCAAGTCCGACAGCTTTCAAACTCGGTTGAACAGTCAGGATTGCCAGGTCCAACTAGATTTTATTTTCTTGTTTGCAAAATTATTTTAAAGGAAAATTCGGTTTTATTTACTTTGATTTATTTACTTATTTATTCACACGGTTTTATATGGTATTTATCTTGTTATTAGACGCGTGAATATTTAGGTGAGTTTGGAAAGATTTAACTTGATCTTATAGTATCTTATCTTATGGAAAGTTAATCTTTATCAAACTCTTTCCTATATCCTTTAGTAATCTATTCCTTGTGGAGTTCTTCTTTGTCTTTGATGTGCAGAATATACGAAGATCATGAAGATCTTATCAAACGGAAACAAAGACGTTGCAAAAGGAAGGATCGCCTTATCATGGAAAGATTCGGATATATTTGGAAAGATCCTGTCTCGACTGGATATGGAGACTAGCCGAGATTCAAGGATATCTTTCAGGAGAGCTATCCTATAAATAGTAGAAATCCTAGGAATCAATGTAGAACACTCGTGTCACAAAATATACATCTTTAGGTGTTCTCTTTTATTTTGATTTCTTAGTTTTCGCCCTCTTGAGTTACATCAAGAACGTGAGAAGCCGACAAGAGTTGAAGGGAGTTCAACGGGAAAGGATTGCGCCAGTTAGAGGGATCTATACGTACGAGCAGTTCGCTTGGAAGCATTCTCATAAGAAGATCATTACGGGAGTCTTGGTCTTACGGGTCAAACGGAGTAGACGCGAAAAAGGTTCCAGTGGTATCAACATTAGAGGGATTCGGTGTTAGAGTAAAACCAGTTGGTGTAATAACTTTTGTCCGTTGAAAGAAGTTTGATTCAGACGAAAGCCTCGTGGATGTAGGACATAGTCCGAACCACGTTAAAATCTGCTGTCTTACTTTACTGTCTTACTTACCTGTCTTACTTATCTGTCTAGACTAGGTACCGCAACTACTGTTTATAACGTAAAGTATTAGACTCTAAGATCTATCAATTGGCATCAAGAGCCTGTCACCTACTTACATTGGTGAGATTCTGGTTTATTTAGATCTTGCAGATTTCATGGCACAAAACGTTGAAGGATCATCATCATCAAAGCCACCACTTTTGAATGAGTTCAACTACTCATACTGGAAGGTTCGCATGAAAGCTTTCATCAAACGAGAAAATCAGAAAGCGTGGAAAAGCATTCTCAAAGGATGGACTCCACCAAAAGATGAAGATGGAAAGCCAAAGCTCGAGCTCGACTGGTCTGACGCAGAAGATCTAGACGCGCGTTACAACTCCATTGCAATCAATGCAATACTTAATGGAGTCGACCTCAACCAGTTCAAACTGATTTTAAAGTGTGAGTCGGCTAAGGATGCATGGAATGCTCTTTGCGTTGCCCATGAAGGAACTCCATCCGTGAAAAGATCGAAAAGACAAATCCTTGGCACACGGTTTGAGGAGCTCAGAATGGGGAACATGAAACAATCGCTCAATACAATTCCAAACTCAGAGACATTGCAAATGAGGCCTTCCTCCTTGGTGACGAGTACAGTGAGTCCAAACTTGTTCAGAAAACTCTTCGCACTTTGCCCTCAAGATTTGATATGAAAATTGAGGCGATTGAAGAAGCAAGAGACGTGGAGAACTTGTCACTTGAAGAACTCATGGGTGCACTTTCAACATTTGAGTTGAAAAAGAATTTGAATGGAGTCACTCATAAAGGTGTTGCTCTCAAAGCTGAAATCAAAGGTACGAACACTTTTCCTTCATACTCTGATGATATATTAAAAACTTCCGCTGCTAATGATCTTAGTGTCAAAAGAAGAGGAATAGGTGTTCAATGCAGGGAATGTCAAGGCTTTGGTCATATTCAAGCTGATTGTGAAAATCTTCTCCCGAAGAACAAAAACAAAGCAATAATATCCACCTGGAGCGATGAGGAATCAAATGAAAGTGAGGATGAACCAGAAGAAAGAGCCAACATAGCACTGTCCTCTGTCATCAGTCCTGACTCTCTACCTGTCTCGACAGACAAGGACGACCGCAATGATGAACCTGATTCTGATGATGAGGAAATTGATCCAGAAGCTCTTGGCGAAAATTTTCTTATCTTGGCCGACAAATGGAAAGCAGGAACTATAAGAATTGCCGAGTTGGAAGAAAAAATCAAGTCCATGAGTCACAGCAGACCTCAATCAAATGCAACACTTGAGCAGAAAGTTCTTGAATTACAAAATCAAAATTCTGATCTCAAGTGAGAAATCAAAGCCCTCAAAACTGCTGTGGAAGGAGCCAAAGAGACAGCCAACATGTTTGAGCAGATGCACCAAGACGTGCAAACAGAACTTGTTACTGTCAAAAAGAATGTGAAACTTCTCAGTTCTGGAACAGAAAAGTTGGACCATGTGTTGAAAAACCAAAAACCAACGAGAGATCGTGTAGGACTTGGGTTTGCAACAAATGATTCTCAATTTAATCATATTTCTGCAAAAGATGTTTCACAACCAAGGAAGAAAGCAGGTAAGAATTCTAGAAAGAACTCAAAATTTGATATCTCACATTCTGGTAATTCTTATGACAGGTTCATTCCCGTCTGTCACCACTGTGGTGTTAAAGGACATATCCGCCCATACTGCTTTCAATTCCGAGAAACGCCATTCACTGGCTATCCTCCAAGGATATCTCAACAACGAGTCACAACAGCCAAGAAGACTAAAGACAAACCAGTGAAAAAGACAGTTGTTCCAAAAGAAAAACCAGCAAAACAAACATGGGTGAAACGTTCTAATTCAGATTATCATAATGTTGCCTATGCTTACTCATCTATTGTTTCTCATGTTTTTGATCGCAGGTCTAGTCCAGTTCACAAGACAAGTCAAGTTTGCAGGTCCCGACCAGCTCGCAAATCTAGCCCAGTCTGTTATCACTGTGGTGTTGAAGGACATATTCGTCCAAACTGTCCCAAACTTAAGGAGAACACATATAAGGACAGAGCACCAAAATCAGTTCATCATCGAGTCGCAACCGCTCGAAGGACTCAAAGAGAAACAGTGATAAATGACTCTAATGAAGAAGCGAAGCCAACAAATCACATAAGGGTGAAACGTTCTAATCATCATAATGTTTATTATGCACATTCTTCTATTGAAAATGCCTCACCTAATTGTTGGTATCTTGACAGTGCATGCTCGCATCACATGACAGGGAACAAAGACTTTTTGACTAACTACGTTACTGGTCCAAGTGGAACAGTTCAGTTTGGAAATGGTAAAAAGGGTCAAGTTGTTGCAAGAGGAACACTCAACATCAACGGGTTTCCGAAGCTTAGCGATGTGTTTCATGTTGTTGGACTTGAGCAGAATTTGATTAGCATAAGCCAGCTATGCGATCAAAAGATGGTTGTCATCTTCTCACAAGATGAATGTCACGTGATTGATGACCAAAAGTTTTGTGTTTTTACAGGAAATCGGACTGCTGAAAATTGCTATACTCTGACGCAGTCACGACTCCCTATAGAACAATTCACAAACCCTGTCTCAAACAGATCTATCTCTCCGTTTGTTAGTGAACTAATTTGTTTTTATGGTTCGCAGGTCAGTCAAGGAGCCAACAGATTGGTCATAGGTCAATCCAAGTGCGTTCAATATCCTATCAAGGACCTTGATCTTGAAACTGCAGAACAGTCAATGATTCCTGTCGCAACTCCTACATGGGTTGTCGATGAGACAAGAGGCAACTTCATAGACCTCAGTTTCTCCACTTTTGGAACAGGAAGTCATCTCTACCTAACTATGCATAATCGTGTCATATCACTTGCTATTGGTTGGGTTGATCACATGCTTAAGATTTTTGTTTTTGTGCAAAGTGATGTGTTGGTCTTTAGTAACCACAATTGTGCTATTATCATTGTTCATAATCATGTTAAGCACATATGCACACAGCACACGGATATATGGCACCATCTCATATGTGATTTAGGTGATAATGAATGTGCTGTCATTAAGCATGTCGCGACTGGAAGACAAACTGCTGTTATTCTTATAAAGAAAATTGTTTCACAAAGCTTTGAGACCCTCAGAAAGTCTCTCAGCATTTGTCTCCACTAAGCGCTGGTCGCGTGCCCGATTTAACTGAGATGTTTTTATTTGTTGGACTAACTGTCATGACTTCCTTGCAGACCTGTTGGACAGCCGGTTCTGGAGCGTACTTAGAACTGCATTGATACACAGTGCACATCATTCCCTCAGTTAACTCAGTGAAATCGAAGGATTTTGCAACGGGCAACTTTTGTTTTGAATTTGTTTTTATAATCTCTTTGACATGGACATTGTCCACTTTTGCTACCTCATCACTTTAAAAACAGAAGATTTGAGCTGAAAAGAAAAGTATGAGTGATCAAAAGAGTTGTGAAAAGAAAAGAACAAAGAGAGCATGAGCCAAAAGAAAAAGTGCTTCAAAAGACAAATATATGGAGGAAAAAGCTGCCTAAACTCAATGAATATGTGTGAAAGCATTCAATTCATATTTCACGGTCATCACAAAATTGAAAAGAGCTACCATATTCTATATAAAGTTATGTGCGAAAGCTACCTCTATGCAAAAGGCTCAAAGTGTGTGTGTACAATGTGCAATTGTATTGTTTGAAAAGAGATATCTTGCAAAACGATTTTTGCCCCTTTCAAATTCTCTTCCCTTTCATCTGTTTATCATATGAGAATTCACACACACACATTTTAATGTATTCATCTGGTTCATGAGTATGCTTCAGTCTCGACCTGTTTTATACTCAGTCTTATAGTCTGTCATGACAGGGTGTCTAGACATCCACTTACACCAGTTGAATCGGTCCTCGGTAAGTTATGTGAGTAATTTGCTAAGTTACTTTCTGTTTGTTTCTTTTATTTTTGTGTTTTAATTTGTTTTAATTTTTATTTTATTAAACAGGTGCTTTTTATTTTATATTGTTTTTAAAAACGCGATATGTTTAATTTCGGCATGAATTTGTTTCCCGCCTATGCTTTGCCGCGTTTTAATTTCGTAGAGATTGAGTTGCGTTCCTTGTTGGAATCTTTCCTAGATGAGTCTTGGTAAGAGTCCTATCACTTATGGGAAGTTGTGGATAATGATTATAGAAGATATGACATTGATTTGATTACATCTATTTATATATCTTTCTTTTGTATCATATCTCACGCCATCCTACTATCTCTCTCTCTCTCGTGTGTTCATAATTTTTTGTGTGTGGATTTGTGTTTATGTCTTCTTTCTCACCTACATTTATCAAGAAAATATTTAACATGGTGAAATCTAAGTCATCAAGTGAATCGTCTCAGTCGACCCCACCAGTCGACCCTGACAGTGCATCCACCACGGGCAACGAGTTGTCCCAAGTCTTGCAGCCAAAGCCGCTCAAAATCCAAATTCCGGCGGACTTTGTTCCACCGCCATCTTCCACGGCACCACCACAAGACACCACACCACCACCACCGGCAACAGAGTCACCACCCCGTGCCACTTCTCCTCAAGCACGCGAGTTCTCTCCTCCTTTGGACGACTTGCACTCTGTTCCCATGCCGGACGACGCTTCGCCGTCACCTACACCTGTTCCTGCATCCTCTCGCCGCCACACCGCCGCGGCTAAAGGGAAGCAGAAGGCTCAACCTCCTAAGCGCACCTCATCTGCTCGTCAAAAGTCCAAACCTGTTGCAGAGGGTGTCGCGAGCCGAGTCGGGACACGCAAGAAAGTTCCTGTATCCAAACGTCCCCGATCCGCTCCTGCTGCCTCGGACTCTGCTCCAATCGAGCTCTCTGACTCAGATTCCAGCCCTGTCCGCAAACAGCAGAAACGCTCAGCTCAGTCCTTGTCTGATCAGGACAACCAGTCAGGCGACCAGTCGGCCTCTGAGGAAGGCAGTCACCACCAGGCTGAAGAAGAAGCTGAAGGAGATTTTACAGTCCCTCCCCGTGTTCCACCGTCCGATGAGCCTTTCAGGGTGAAAAAGGCATTTTCCGACAGGTTCTACACATCTCAAGCCAAACTCAGGTATTCTCGTCTCACTGGCCGTATTCCTGTTCGTGAAGTTCAACTTCATGATGATTCTTATGAGGGTACGGGTATTATTGAGTTTTTGGAAGGGAGAGGGTTTCTTGAATCCACTCGCAGGGTACAACCGTTTGTAACCCAGATTGTGCATGAGTTTTACGCCAATCTGGATACTCAACTAGGCGTTCCAGGCTCAGCCAAGGAACATTCAGCATTTGTCCGGAAGTTCATCTTCAAGATCAGTCTGCAAATTCTGAACATACAGTTGGGGTCTCCTGACGTACAAACCGGTCGCGACTCCGAGTTGGAACTGGAAGCAGACATGGATGCAGTCGCGTCAACCATAACCGGCCAACCCATGAAGTGGCCAAAGAATGGCAATCTACAGCGAGGTTCCCTTCTTCCATGGTATGGTCTGATCTATGGAATTATGGTAAGAAATTGGTACCCTATGTCTCATATTTCTACCGTAAGTCCATTAACTGCTTCTGTCTTATTCTGAATTGGTTCGAATGCTCCCATTAATCTTGGGAAACTGGTCTTTGAGCGTTTACAACTTGAAGCATTCGACCACAAGGTAAAGATGACCTAAGGCTATCCATCATTGGTCTATCGCTTGCTCACATCTCAAATGGATATCCGGGTCTCTAAGGACAAGATGACGAGCCGCCCTAGGCATTATCATGCCCCGAGTCACCTTGTTCAAGCTCTACTTGGTTCTCCGATCCGGCGCTCTGTCCCAACTGCCAGGGATAACGAAGCTGGACCGTCTGTTCCCCAGGGCAGTTTCGACAACCTACAGTCGCAACTTGCCCAGGTCATTACACTGTTGGAGTCCATGAACGAGTCACTTGCCCAATTAGAGGCAAAACCTTGACTAGTTCTGGCAAAATGGGGGAGTAAACAGAATATGTAGAATGGGGGAGTCTTGAAGAATGGGGGAGATTTCTACTGGCTGCTGCTGTTTTATCTTGTTATATATTTTATTTGTTTTGTTTTTATTATTCCGCTTAAGAACAATGATTTAACTACTTATTTTATTAAGTTGTTTTTGCGGAGTGTTGCACCGCTGTTGCAACACGTTTTTATTGCTGTCGAGACTCGTTAGTCGATTTATATGCCTATCTCTTACTAACTTGTTTTATTTCAGCATGTCTACATTTTCCTTGGGATTTAAAAGTGTTTTTGCCAAACAATCAATTGGGGGAGATTGTTAGGACCGCAAGTCCGACAGCTTTCAAACTCGGTTGAACAGTCAGGACTGCCAGGTCCAACTAGATTTTATTTCCTTGTTTGCAAAATTATTTTAAAGGAAAATTCGGTTTTATTTACTTTGATTTATTTACTTATTTATTCACACGGTTTTATATGGTATTTATCTTGTTATTAGACGCGTGAATATTTAGGTGAGTTTGGAAAGATTTAACTTGATCTTATAGTATCTTATCTTATGGAAAGTTAATCTTTATCAAACTCTTTCCTATATCCTTTAGTAATCTATTCCTTGTGGAGTTCTTCTTTGTCTTTGATGTGCAGAATATACGAAGATCATGAAGATCTTATCAAACGGAAACAAAGACGTTGCAAAAGGAAGGATCGCCTTATCATGGAAAGATTCGGATATATTTGGAAAGATCCTGTCTCGACTGGATATGGAGACTAGCCGAGATTCAAGGATATCTTTCAGGAGAGCTATCCTATAAATAGTAGAAATCCTAGGAATCAATGTAGAACACTCGTGTAACAAAATATACATCTTTAGGTGTTCTCTTTTATTTTGATTTCTTAGTTTTCGCCCTCTTGAGTTACATCAAGAACGTGAGAAGCCGACAAGAGTTGAAGGGAGTTCAACGGGAAAGGATTGCGCCAGTTAGAGGGATCTATACGTACGTGCAGTTCGCTTGGAAGCATTCTCATAAGAAGATCATTACGGGAGTCTTGGTCTTACGGGTCAAACGGAGTAGACGCGAAAAAGGTTCCGGTGGTATCAACATTAGAGGGATTCGGTGTTAGAGTAAAACCAGTTGGTGTAATAACTTTTGTCCGTTGAAAGAAGTTTGATTCAGGCGAAAGCCTCGTGTATGTAGGACATAGTCCGAACCACGTTAAAATCTGCTGTCTTACTTTACTGTCTTACTTACCTGTCTTACTTATCTGTCTAGACTAGGTACCGCAACTACTGTTTATAACGTAAAGTATTAGACTCTAAGATCTATCAGAATCCAAAACATGCAACAAAAGTAAGCAGGTGCAATAATTAAATATTCATTTGCAAGAAATGATGGAAAAAACCAAAAGCTAAAAGGGCTTACAGATTATGATACTTGAGATTTACAAATATCATTGCTCTCATGTACTATTACTAAAGCTGTTGTTGAAGTAAAATTGTGAAAAGAAAGACTTTTTGACCAATGAGAAGGGAATCTATTGCATACAAATTTAGAGCAAAAACAGGGGACATCAACATAGAATTAAAGCTCAAAATAACGAAATTACTCTCCAATTGGTGTAAGCTCTCTCTAAGAATAACCATAAATAAACATGAAATTGGGATTCTGATTATCAAAAACATACAATTGAATAGAATCATAATGCAATTAGTTGGTTAAAATAAATGAAAGACTCACCCTCAAATGGTCAGCATGTAGCCTTATCCTTGTCTGTATCCTTGTCTGTGAAAACTAAAGACTCCACAATAAGTGGTCCTGAAATTATCAACCACCAAATATTACTCTATTTGACAAAGTTGATACAAATTAATGCCAATAAAATGGAAAAAGAAAAATTACTACTTGGAATAAACCAAATACTTCAGTAAAACTTCTAAACTAGTGAACATCATTCATGTTCTCTGCTTACTCTTTCCATGAAATAAAATTGCACTCCATTCTCCTGAAATATGTAAGTATAGAAAAAACACTTATAGCAATGAATCATCCTTTTAACATTTAGACACAAACAAAAGTTAGATATAACCCACCAGAACAACCCGACAGCACAGTCCATTCAATACTAAAAGGTTTCTTAAACTCAAATGCATCATTTTCTACTTGATTACAAATTGCAATTCTCCTACATATATAATTAATATATAAAACACTATCGCACAAAAGTTTACCAAGAGAACTGAGTAGCAATTGAGTTGCTGACAAAATCCAACAATCAATAAAATAATATTCAATCAATTCTTCAATGTTCTGGTACTTATCGATCTTTGGGATCTTCACATTTATGAAAGTATTCAGCTATTGCTGCAAAGTCTAATCAGAATGCCGCAATTTTGAGGTAGTCATCTGGCTAGAGGCTTCTCAGAAAAGTGAGAAACAACGGGTAGAGATAAGAGTACTTATTCTAGGAAAGATAAAAATGACAAAACAAAATGAGTCACCATTAGTATAGGATGGTATGACTTCCTGTAACTCAGAAATTCATCTCATTCACCAACCATATTCCAATCTAATGCACATGTAATGTATAAATTAAAACATACTAGTTTCAAAGACCACATTACAAAGGAAAATGTGTACAAGTTTCATGTGTTTGCCGTCTCATCTGGAAAATAAAGGGCAATAACACTCATCATAAATCGAACATTTGAACAATGAAACTGCATGCATAACTTGAATCTCCCTACAAGTTAAAAGTTCGGGCGTTTCTTGCTAAAAACAATTGAATGATGGGAAACAAGACAATCATGACGTGGCATTGATGGTGTGATTAATGTCTAGACTAGTAAACCTTTTGTCCTTTTCTTCTCTTTTGAAAATCCATCAAAAGAGAAAGTCACACGTACAGTGATAAAGCAACTAATATTTTCTTTCTTTCTTAAGAGTCTTGAAACAAACTCACCATGTGATAAGTATAATCTTAAGATGAATCTGCATTACCTTAGAATGGACTTTAGAAGTAATTTTAGTTTACCAAAACCTCCAGCTAGCAATACTATTATATATGGATCTGCAAATCTTATGTAAAAACAAATAAAACAATGGATGAATTCTCATGTGCAAAACCTAGAAATTTAAAAATCAAAAAGCAAACCAATATTTTGCTTTTGGAGACGAAAATCTGCCCAACTCTCCAAATTTGAAATGGAGAAAGGCAGAAACCCACATCAAAGAGGAAAAAAAGAAAAAAAACGGATCTGTTAGAAAAAAGGAATGAACAATAAACTAAAGCAGAGAAGAGAGGTTCCACATTATGAAAGGGTTGAAATTAAGCTAATGGTCCTTCTTGAAATTCCAGAGGAAATTAGAAGATTGAGAGAGAGAGGAGTGGTTGTGTTATGTTTATTGAAGAAGATTTGGTGAATGGAAAATTACAAGGCAGGATAATTGGAAATGGGATTGAGGGGGAAAATTTAAGTGAATGCAGCTTTTTTTTCGAAGCGTCACAAAATGTGCAATTTAAGACGTGTTTACTAGAGCATCAGTATATGGGCGTCAAATTAGATAGTCTTTTTAGTAGTATATATATATATATATATATATATGTCCTTGTCTTAACTATGGATCTTTCTTCCAACGGGAGCTTCATATTGCTTATCCGCTCTCCTTTTAACAAAATAATTAGTAAACTTTTCAACATAACTCGTAACCTATGTTGCACGGATACGGATACGGGACTCGGATACGACACGATAAAGACACGGGGACACGGGTTTTTTGAAAATTACAGGATACGATACGTGCAGGATACGTAGAATATTTTATACTAAGAATTTAATTGTATAACAACATAATAATAAAACGACGTCAATAATAATTTAACTTCACTAACAAACAAATATATCTACATATTCAATTTCAAACACAACAAAATTATGCAAGCAAACATAAAAAGATCCATAATCCATATAAATTCAAAGTACAAAAATGTAAATTCAAAAATTACATTCAAAAAACTCAAAGATACATTTTTCAATCTGTATGTTTGTTATTCAATTGAAGAAAACCCATAGCCTTTTTTCCTTTAACTTTTTGTGATATATGTTAAGTTCTAACTACTTAATGTTACAAAATAACCCCAATATATTTTACAAAACTCACAAATTGCCCCTAAAAACACGATATGCGTATCCGAATTATTAAAATTAGATAGAAAATCGGATACGCCACGTGGTGTATCCGATACGTATCGGGTGTGTATCGTATCCGATACGTATCCGACACTGCATTTTGTGATTTTTTCAAGTATCCGTGCATCATAGCTCCTAACTAATATTTTCAATAATTTTTTAAACAGAAAATGTCACTTAACTCCTAACTAATATTTTCAATAATTTTTTAAAAGTATTTGCAAACAGTCACTACTTTGAGTCAAAAGTCAGCTTAAATAACTTTCAGCAAAAGTAATGAACAAACTCCTCTTGCATACACCCTTAAGCCAAGTCTATTTTGAAAGCTGAAAGTTTGATCCTGTCATGACCAGGAAATCTTGTGAACTGTTAGGGTCGGCTATGAAATTTTCTAATAAATCAAGGAACACAAAATGCTATATTACTAATTTCTTTTACATTGTAAATAAAGAGAGTCTTTGCTTAAAAAAAACCTTCCTGATGATCTGAATGACCGATTGTTGAATGAAATAGCCAGAAGTTTGGTTGATCCTGGACAATTTTTGCTTGAATATAAATCCTATTTTCAAGAACATGAGGTAATAATATTTTGCCATCTTCCAAATATTGACAATAAAACCTTAATTTCTTAACGCAATTCAGGTTTCAAAAATGGATGTTCCAAGAAACGATCGAAGGGAACATCATGGCATCATAGAGCATTGTATCTTGACTGGAAACAAAGCAAATTTATTCCAATTGTTAACCAAAATTCAGCAACTGGTGAAGAAGAGAAAATAGTGAAGCCTTTAGAGTGTGTACTACAATCATCAAATCTCATTTTCTCCAGATTCTGGTACTACTTGTTTGGAAACTTCGCTAAACCGCGTGAAGAAACGCTATATCCTGATGACATTGAGGAGCTTGTCTCACCTGATGACCAGAAATTGCTCCTGTTCAAATCATCCGTAATCCCTCTAAATGGGAATTCGAAAACAGAACATTAAGAATTGGATGCCAATTATTTAAAGCGTCCACTACGTCAGGACGATCCGCACTGCTTCAATAATTGACAAAATCGCCACAATAACAATGTAATGCTCCAAAGTCCAAACTAGCCAATAAATTCTATCTGTTAATGGCACTCCTAAAATATCATCTACCCCAAAATTTACTTCTCTCTATATATAGCAAAGTGATTACATTTTTTTTTTATCCTTATAACGAAAAACTTCTGCCTACCAAATCAGAAACTTTGTCCTGCCCATTTTTTTGTTTTTCAATCCTGAGGCATAAATAAGGACCAATAAGTTATATACAGTGTGTTGCATTTAGTAATTAAGTGAAGAAATTTATTCAAGCGAATTGGTGAACACTTCTGAACAATCATTATCGTGTTCAGTTGGTTTGTGATGCATGCCTTACGGATTGATAAGATCTACAAACAAGGAATGGATCAAGATGAACATACAGGATGTTTAATTCCTTGTGTGCGATTTAAGATTGTAATGTATCTTGTGTGCGAAAATGGGGTGCTAATAATGAGCTATTGTCAAAAGAAACTATACAAACCAGGAATACTATAAGTTCGATAAGATAAGTTGGTATTAATTTCATTAAAAAATCACACGTTTTATGATTAAACGGACTTATCGTCATTGAAATCTGGTCTTAGTGCATGTATAATGTATAATTCATGGCTTACATTTTACGTGGTGCAGCAAATCTTTAAATGTTAATCAAGTTTCTTATTCAAAGAATCCGACGTTGTAAAAAAGCTTTATTTACTTGCATGCAATGCACATCCATATACACTACTCCCACATTTTTATACATAGGAAATTATTAGAATTCAGTGAAACATTGAGGACCTTTTTGTAAATAGTCTATTGCAGTTAGTTAGAGTTCTGTTAGTTTGTTATTTTCCCGCTTCTGTTAGTTTTGTTTTACCGTTAGTATTTAAACCCTTTTAGCTCATTGTATTCATAAGACGATTTGATCAATATACTTTCTACAATGCTCTCATGATTTGCTCTACAATTCTACATGGTATCATTCGCCAAACTTCACGATTTTGATCGTTGTTCACTGATTTTCACCGGTGATTTACTATAATCATCGTTTACCGATCTTCTTCTCCGATTGATTTTTTGAAATTCGCCTTCGAATCATGTCAATTCCTGATTTAGCTGCTTCGAGCGGTGCTACTGGATCTGTTAATGGTGTTTTGCAGCTACAGAGCTCCGATCATCCTGGATTAAGTCTCACTTCGATTCCTTTGTCCGGCATTAACAATTATTTGCCGTGGAGTCGTTCGATCAAGCTTGCGTTGGGCGCGAAGCGCAAGTTAGGGTTAATCAATGGTACGGTGTTGAAACCGGCGATTAATCATCAGGATCATGATGATTGGGTGCGAGTGGATTGCATGGTGATGGCTTGGATCCTGAATTCGATTGCGAAGGAATTGGTGGATGCGTTTCTGTACGCAGATTCTACTTGTGCATTGTGGAGACAACTGGAGATGCATTATGGATTGAATAATGGCCCGCTCCTGTATCAGCTTCAGCGTGAGGTTGCCTCCATATCTCAGGGTAATCTCTCTGTTTCAGCATACTATACTAGGCTTAAGAGGCTTTGGGATGAATTAAGCTGTCTTATACCTGTGATTAGTTGCCATTGTGATGCGGCATCTATGTGTATTTGTAACTTGTCACAACATGCGTTGGATGCATCTTCGTTGACAAAGTTAATGCAGTTTTTGATGGGATTAAGTGATGAATTTGATGCTGTGCGCAGTCAAATTTTGGGGATGGATCCTTTACCGCTTGTGGAGAAAGCGTATGCTATGATCCTTCGTGTTGAGAAACAGAAGGAGATCAAATGTTGTATCACTGCACCTCTTGATAATTCTGCTATGTTTGTTAAGACTTCTGCACAGTCTACACAGAATTATTCCTCTAGAGATTATAAACAGAAGAATGCTGAGAGGTTTTGTGACTTCTGTAAGAAGAAAGGTCACTCTAAAGATACTTGTTTCAAGTTGGTTGGGGTGCCTGATTGGTATAAAGATTTGCGTGAGAAGAAAGGTCATTCACAACCTAAGAATTTGGCACATTCTGTTGTGACTTCTGTGGAGAATGGACAGGCTACTCCACAATACTCTAATTCCAGTGGTAATGACTCTTCTCCTTCTATGGAGTTTCAAACTCACTTTTATAACATGATGAAACAGATGATGAAGCAGGACAATGTCAAGAATTTGATCACTCAAGAAGGTGGTAGTGTGAACTTTGCACACTTTGGTGATTTTGCTGGTATGAACCTCAGTCTATTCTCTTTAAGTTCTACTTATCACAACAATTGGATCCTTGATTCTGGTGCATCGAATCATATGATTGTTGAGGCTTCTTCTTTAGTAAATTCTAAGCCCACAAGTTGTCCTACACCTGTTTATCTGCCTGATGTTTCCATTAAGTTGGTTAAAAGCATTGGAAATGTTATTCTTACTTCTGCACTTCATCTTCATGATGCCTTACATGTTCCTGGCTTCAAGTTTAATCTCATTTCAGTTTCTAAACTTGCTAAATCTTCAAACATCAGCATTACATTTCTTCCTACCCATTGCATATTGCAGGACCTTCAGACTAAAGTCATCCTGGCTGTGGGTCATCTTAGAGGCAATCTCTATTTCTTAAATCCAGATAAATGTGCTCCTCAATGTAATGTTGATCTTTGTAACTCTGTTTCACATATGAATAAATCACCTCTTGCTTTGAGTTGTCATGCTTTACCTTCTCTTTGGCATTTAAGGTTTGGTCATGCTTCTTTACAAGCACTTAAACACTTAAATTGTTTTTCAACTCCTGTGAATGATCATTCTTCAAAGTCTCCTTGTGATGTTTGCCACAAGGCAAAACAGTGCAGAAGTTCATTTCCTTCAAGTACTTCATCTTCTGATGCTATACTTGCTCTGTTACATATGGATACCTGGGGTCCATATAAGATTCCTACAGCTGGTAATGCTCACTATGTCCTCACTATAGTGGATGACTTCAGTAGGTCCACTTGGACTTTTTTGTTGTAGAGCAAGTCTCAAGTTCATACCACACTTGTTCACTTCTTTGCTTACATTCAGAATCATTTCAAGGTGTCCATCCTCAGTGTGCGCACTGATAATGGGACAGAATTTACCAATGGTGCTTGTCAGAATCTGTTCTCCTCTCATGGCATAGTTCATCAGAAGTCCACACCTTACACTCCTCAACAGAATGGGGTTGTGGAAAGGAAGCATCGCCACCTCCTACAGGTCACTAGAGCCTTACTCTATCAGGCTAACATGCCTTCTGTATTCTGGGGCTATGCTTTGTTAATGGCTACCCACTTGATCAATCGAGCTCCATCTTTTCAGCTGCATTGGTTGACTCCTTTTGAGTTGTTATACTCTAGGAAACCAGATATATCTAATATCAAGGTGTTTGGGTGTTTATGCTACTTTGCAAATGTAGCTCCCCATAAGGATAAGCTAGATCAAAGGGCTTTCAAAGGGTGTTTTTTGGGTTATGCTCCTGGTCAGAAAGCTTACAAACTTTACAGTTTCCACCACCAGAAGGTTTTAGTCACAAGGGATGTGACTTTTCATGAGCATACTTATCCTTTTACAGACTACAATGTTGTAGATCATCTGACTCCATCACCTGTGGTTCAGTTTTCAGATATGTTTGCTACTGAATCTCCTCTGACTGTACCTCTTCCAGATGAACCATCTACTCATATATCTCCACCTCATATTGATACACCACCTGATGCTCCAGTGCCTTCTTCATCTGAATCATCATTATCTACAGATATGTCTGATTCCCCTTCTGATACAGTTATTCAGCCATTGCTTGTTCCTGATCAACTCAGGAGAAGTACTAGATCTCATTCAAGACCTGCTCATCTCAAGGATTTTATTCTACAGTGCTCCTATAATCCTCTTTCCACCTGTATTACATCTCACATTACTTCTTCAGATCATACTCCACCTACTTTTCCATACACATATAATCCTCACATTTCACCTTCTTACCAATCATTCTTGGCTAATGTTTCTGCCAACTCTGAACCTTCATCCTACAAGCAAGCTTGTCAGGATTCTAATTGGATCAAGGCTATGAACTCTGAGCTTCAGGCTCTTGAGAGTAACAACACATGGATAGTTGTCCCTCTACCTAAGGATAAGCATCCCATTGGATCAAAATGGGTATATAAAACAAAATTGAAAGCAGATGGTTCTGTGGAAAGGTATAAGGCCCGGTTGGTGGCAAAGGGGTACAATCAAGTGTTTGGACTTGATTACACTGAGAGTTATTCACCTGTGGTTAAGCTAGTTACTGTGAGGATTTTGCTTGCCATAGCTACTGTTCACAATTGGCATATTCACCAACTGGACGTGAATAATGCTTTTTTGCATGGTTTTTTAGATGAAGATATATACCTCAAACCGCCTGAAGGATATACTAAGGTACCTAAGGGGTTTGCTTGTAAACTAAACAAGTCTTTATATGGCCTGAAGCAGGCTTCTCGACAATGGAACTGTGAGTTGCACCTGATCAATTTTGGTTTCAGTCAATCTACTTTTGATAATTGCTTGTTTACTCTGGGGTCAGGTGCTTCTTTCATTGCTCTCTTGGTGTATGTAGATGATGTCCTTATAGTGAGTCCCACTATGCAGCTTATTCAGGATGTGAAGGAGTCATTACATAGAGCTTTCACCATCAAAGACTTAGGTGCAGCTAAGTACTTTCTTGGTCTTGAACTTCTCAGATCTTCCTCTGGTCTATATATCAACCAGAGAAAGTATGTATTGGATATAATTCAGGATGCTGGTTTATCTGGTGCTAAACCTCACAATGTTCCATGTCAAAAGGGTCTCAAGTTGATTGATGTAGGCCCATCTTTTCCATCTCCAGAGCAGTATAGGAGGCTCATTGGTAGATTACTCTACCTGAACATGACAAGACCTGATGTGTCTTTTATTGTGAATCAGTTAAGTCAGTTCATGCAAGCACCTAAACAACATCATTGGGATGCTGCAGTGCAGGTCCTACAATATCTTAAAGGCTGTCCTTCTCTAGGACTATTCTACTCCAGTTCTTCTCCTATCAATGTGCAAGCCTATAGTGATGCAGATTGGGCTTCATGTTCAGATACTAGGCGTTCTATCACAGGATATTGTGTGTTTATTGGTTCCTCTCTGGTTAGTTGGAAGACAAAGAAACAGGTCACGGTTTCCAGGTCTTCAACTGAGGCAGAGTACAGAAGTATGGCATCCACCACATGTGAAGTTCAATGGATTTCCTACATTCTTAGAGATCTTCAAGTAGCTGTTCCTCTGCCCATTCCCTTGTACTGTGACAACAAATCCGCCGTCCACATTACACACAATCCAGTGTTCCATGAACGTACCAAACACTTGGATATTGACTGCCATATAGTGAGAAATTGTTACAAGAATGGCTTTCTTCATCCTCAACACTATCCTGCTTCTCTCCAGCTAGCTGATTTCTTCACCAAACCTCTCCCTATTTCCTCTTTCTTTCACTGGTTGTCCAAGTTGGGTCTAGATGATCCTCATAGACCTCCAACTTGAGGGGGGGGGATATTAGAATTCAGTGAAACATTGAGGACCTTTTTGTAAATAGTCTATTGCAGTTAGTTAGAGTTCTGTTAGTTTGTTATTTTCCCGCTTCTGTTAGTTTCTTTTACCGTTAGTATTTAAACCCTTTTAGCTCATTGTATTCATAAGACGATTTGATCAATATACTTTCTACAATTCTCTCATGATTTGCTCTACAATTCTACAGAAATCATCTCCATCTCCTAAATTTTCTTATTTTCTTTTATTTTAAACAATGTTACTTTTAGTGACTATGTAACATCACTTACGTTAGTTACATATCCAAGTAGTATTTTTAAGGTTAAGAACTCTTAAAGACATATACAGATGTGTCTCTTTTTTTTGTTCTATTCCATCTAATTTTCTTGTCAATTCAAGTATGCATATTCAAGTTAGGAACATATATAATAAGTAATTAAAGAAGATTTCGAGCACCAGCTTGTACATGAGCAAAGATATATGCAGGTTTCAGGAACTCAATCTAACGCTTTAAGGCAGATGGAATGGATCATACATGAAAATACGAAAAACAAGAAACTAATGACCCACTGCTTAATTTATTCTTCTGTTTCTTTTTTCCATTCTCCCCTTCCAACAAGAGAAATCAACTAGATTTAGTTCATTATTGTAGAACAACTTCCATATATAACACTGAGAGAAACAGATGAGACAGACCTCTACACAACGGCCATGTCCTGCTGCGAAACCACTCTACTGTATCTAACTTCAGTTGCATTGCTTTAGTTTAATATTTATCTTCCTAAGTCTTACAAGAACATCTTTCATATTAGGCCTCTCCTCCGGAAAATCCGCTGAACATTGTATGGCTAGTTCCATTACTGAAACCAAACACTCTTCAACCATATTGTTAGCATATTCATTTTCTGAATTAAGCAAGTCAACATCAACTATTTGCATTACAGTAATGGGATATGAATCAGACACCCATTCTCTCATGGTAAAATCTCCAAGAAACATCTCATCCGTCGGCTTTTTCTTCGTAAATGTTTCCATCAACAAAATCCCAAAACTGAAAACATCAACCTTAGTTGAAACTAATCCTGCCGATCCATACTCTGTCAAAGGAAATGTAAGGAACACAGTTAAGAAAAAGAATGTAGCTTGTAAAATTAACTTGAGATGATCGCTATCTTTACCTGGTGCCATGTATCCAATTGTACCTAATGTCTTTGTCTGCTCCATTCTTTGATCTTCTGTGAGGAGCTTGGAAATCCCAAAGTCTGTTACATGCACTACCATATCTTCATCTAAGAGAATATTGCTCGGTTTCAAATCACAATGGACGACAGACGATGAATAGCCATGATGTAAATACACTATTGCAGATGCCACGTCTATCATTGATTCCAATCTTTTTGCAATATTTAAGGCATAGTTTGTATTGTGGAGCCATTTGTCGAGGTTTCCGTTAGGCATGTATTCCATCACCAAGGCCTTGAAATCAAGGTTGGAGCAACTTGTTATGACCTTAACGAGATTTCTATGTCGAAGGTTGCGCATTATTTGGCATTCTGTATCAAAACTTTTGAATGCACCCTGCAGATCTAAGTTGAAAACTTTAATTGCAGTGGTGGTTTGATTAGAAAAAGTGGCTTTGAATACTGAGCCAGTGCTGCCTCTCCCAATCAAGTTTGCTACATCAAGGTTGCTTGTGGCTCGAAGAATTTCATAATATGAAATCCTCTGGTTTTTGAGGCCGAGCAAGGAAGCAGACATAGAAGATAAAGCTGAATTTCTGGAATGACATTTGAGCAATAATATCACAATAGCAGTTGCACATACAATTGAAACAACAAGTGGTAAAATATATCTTAGAAGTTTATTTCGCCTTGACGACTTGGGTGTATTCCTTTTACACGCCACAACACCAAATTGAGGTGCTCCACATAAATCTTTATTTCCGATGAAAAGTTCAGCTGTAAAGTTTTGAAAATGCCCTCCATTTGGGATTTCTCCAGAAAGCTGATTGAATGAAACGTCGAAGTAATCAAGATCCAAAAGGGTTTTTAAAGAATTTGGAATTGAACCAGAGAGATTGTTTTGGGATAAGTCCACGTACTGTAATGATATCAAATTACCCATAGTGCTTGGAATCCTCCCAGAAAACTGATTTCCATTGAGAGACAAGCTGATCAGACTTTTGAGATTGCCAATTTCATCAGACAAAGAACCTTGGAATAGATTACGAGACAAGTCTACGGCTTGAAGGTTTTGATTGGACCATAGAGTTGATGGAATGCTGGAACAGAAAGAATTATTGGACAAATTAAGTTCTTGCAATGAAGAAAGGTTTTCTACGCACCTTGGCAGCTGTCCAGTGAGCCTATTGTTCTCTAAGTTCAAATGAAATAAGTTTTCCAAGCTGCAAACGCCACCTGGTATCGTTCCGTGCAGTATATTGCCAGATAAAATTAAGAGCTGCAAGTTTCTCAAATCTCCCAGTGTCTCAGGAATCTCACCAGTCAACTCATTCTCTCTAAGGTTTAGCCACAACAAATTATGCAGATTACCAATATCACTAGGAATTGTGCCTGTTATCCGAGTACCCCCAACCAACAAAATTTCAAGAGATGCAGACAAACTCCCTAAGGATTTGGGAAGCACTCCAGTTATAGGATTTAGTGATATCTGTAAGTCTTTCAGATTCGTGCAATTTGTGAATGAAGTAAGAAACTCTTGTTCTGGTACGGAAAGATCATTCATGAACAGATTTCCATATAGTATAATTTTTTGTAGATATTGTAAGTTCCCAAGATTAATAGGTATGAGTCCACTGAATGAGTTGTCTCCAATATCTAACTGCCTTAGGTTGGATAGATTTGAGATGGAACTAGGAATCTTCCCTGTAAAATGGTTCCTCCCAAGATAAAGGTATTGGAGATTTGGAAGCCCTTTGTCTATGGAAAGTGGAAAGCTGCCTGAGAGCTCGTTCAGTGCAAATGAGAGTATTTGCAATCTAGAGAGGTTGAAAATAAACGTCGGCAGTTCACCTTTGAGTTTGTTATTTGATAGACGCAGAACTTTTAAACTGGAGAGATCTCTTATTTGTGAAGGAACTTCCCCTCCGATGTTGTTTTCACTGATGTCCATTCCTGCCAAGTTCGACAAGTTGCCAATCGAAGGTGGAATAGAACCTACAAAAGGGCGCCACTAATTAAGAGTTGGCTTCTTTCTTTTTTGTTTTGCAATACATTGCCACATATTGTCGAATGACATGTTATCTATTTTTAATTTATCAAGGAATTAGTGTTATTATCTTTCTTCTTTTAATTGGTTTTTGAATGTGCAATAAAGTTGTAAGTAGTTTTTTTTAGTTTTAATTTTATTTTCTTTGCTTTTTAAATAAATATTTGTGTGTATAAAATTATAGTCAAATGAGGTATATGAAACAATTAATAAGACCGGCAAAACTCATGATATTTGTTAAATATAAAACAAGAAAAAATTGAATTAGAGGATATTGACAAAAGGAATGACAATACTTCCATTGTTATAAATAGAAAACAAGAGATATTTGTAATTTTTTTTTATTATTGGTATGCATTAAAGAAGACGAAGTTAGACAATTTATGTTCAAATGGTATATTAGAGAACAATCATATTTTGCTTTAGATTTAAGAATTTCGCTCTGTCTATATCATTATAGAAAACTACACCCATATGTGGTTTGGTGTAATTATAGAAACTTTCTCAGAGGTTTTTCCTATTTCTAATTATTAATAAGTTATTTTTTAGAATTTTAACAAGTTTTTAATTTGTCTTTATTAGTTCAAAGCCATTAAACCCCCTATACTATACCCCTGTTGCACTTTGCCCTCTATCCTTTTTTTCTTGGCAACTTGCCCCCTGTTCTATGGATAAATAAGCACTTTGCCCCTCGCTATATATTGATTGGTAAAAAAAATTTACCCCCTGATCTGATTTTCGACGAATTTTCACTAGAATTTAAAACTCAAACACGGGGGTTCATCACGGTTTAATTTCAAATTCGATAAATGCGTTCTTTTCACTTTAATTTTTGTTACATGTTTTTAATTTTCAAACCCCAAAATTTTGATAATCTAACTACGGTTTGAAAACTAAGAAAATGTACAAAAAATTGAAGGAAAACGAGGGCATATTATTGAATCTGAGGTGAAAACATGATGAAACCCCATATTCTCGTTTCAAATTCGCGCAAAAATTTGCCGAACATGAGGCAAAGTGCTTGTTTATCTGTAGTACAGGGGGCAAGTTGCCATAAAAGTAGGATAGAGAGCAAAGTGCAACAGGGGTTATAGTATATGAAGTTTCATGCTTTAATCCCTATTTCAAATGAAAAGTAACATTGCATTTCAATTTTTTAACATGATTATAAAATCTTGGTGACGTCATCGAATTTTATTCATATTTTAACAACCATTAGTTTTGAGGAGATTACTATAATTATCACAATCATAGGAGAGGTTTTGTAATTACACCAAACCTCATACGGTGTCGTCCTAGTGTCCCAAAAGCTAATCTTCATAAATAATAAAATATAATTTGAGAGAGAGAGAGAGGGAAGGTTGCAAATGCCTTTCATGTTTTGCGTAACGGAAAGAAAACAAAAAAGAGAGAAAAAGAATCTACCCGAAAGAAAAAAAATTAAAGATAAAAACCTTGATGTCGTGTGTTAAGAGTATTTTTGAACTTTTAAAAAGATATCACCTAGAGTTGTTTTGCTTGCGTGTTCTTTTCTGCGAGTTTTTTCGTAATTATGCAAGAAATATGGTGATCTTTTGTTTTTCCTGTTTTATGAAATGATTTTTATTTTTCGCTTGTATGCGTAAAGCTGGAGACCTTTTTCTTTTCTCTTATTCTTTTACTATAACCTCCTTTAGACGAACATTATAAAATTGTTGACATCCATCAAAGAGAGGGCCAATATTATTGACAATAAAAAAAAAGTGCCTTTTTCTTTTAAATCTTTCGTCTTATTTTTAAATCTCAGTACATTATTGTTTTAACCTTAATTGAATGGGAATATAAATATAAAGAAAAATAAATAGTTCTCCAATTTGACAATCTTATGTTAACCTAGTAGCAAATGCTAAGAGTAGAGACAAACTATACACTAACAAAATAGTAGAAAAGTACAGTACCATCTCTTAAACTTCGTTCTCCTAAATTATAAATCGAGAGTTTTTGTTTTATGAGTGAGAGCAATAAACTTTCTATTTGACCTTAAATATCATAATTTTTTGTTTCTATACACCTTAATTAACGCCAATTCCTTTAATTAATTTCGGTCTCTTCCCAATTAATTTTTTCCAGCTATCGAAATTGCAACTTTAGAGCCAGAGCAATTCCTATATCTTCTTAATCTACCCTTTTAACACCATATATATATATATATATATATATATATATATATATATATATATATATATATATTCACATATATAAATCCTGATTCCATACCTGTCAAGTGATTTCTCCCAAGATAAAGTATATGCAGCTTTGACAAATTCCCAATATCCACCGGCAAACTTCCAGTAAAATTATTAAAAGACAAAGAAAGTATCTCTATATCTGCACATTGGGACAACCCTCTCGGGATCTCCCCGACCAACTGATTGAAAGAGAGCCTCAATGACTCAAGTTTTGCTGTAGGATGAGGACATATGTTTGAAGGAAGAGTACCTGAAAGCCCGTTACTCGTAAATCCAATGTCCCTCAATGAAGAAATGTTAAATATGCTCCACGGAATACTTCCACCGAGTTGATTGAACCTCATAAATAGTGTACGAAGGCGGCGTAAGTTTCCGATTTCATCTGGAATTAGGCCAGTGAAGCTGTTGTTACTCAAGTCTATGAACCGCATGAACGAGAGGTTGCCGATATCTGGTGCGATTGTGCCATACAAACTCATGTTCAAAAGATCCAACGCCACGACTCTGGCACGCCAGCGGCTGCAAGTTACACCATTCCAGGAGCAAAAAGAGGTTCCACGTGACCAGTTTGTGGTTAAATAGTTATTCGGGTCGGAAGTTATGAGGGCTTTGATTGCTAAAAGAGATGATTCATCAGTGGATGTGTTGAAAGCTGAAGCAAAGCTGATATATTTGTTATAAAACAGGCAAGAGATTAATATGATCAGCGATATTGCATAAGTTTGAGCCATTTTGGGAACAGAGGAAATTGGCTTTTGTCTTAGTTTATGAAGCTACGTATATATTTATTTATACATCCATGATTTCAAACATAAGTACAAGACTTGTCAGTGGAAGACTTAAACCCTGTCTTAGTTATGGAGTTTTCTTGAATCCAGTGGCTCAACAGGAGCTTCATATTGCTTATCCGCTCACTTTTTAGTAAAATAAATAAATAAATCATAATAAATCCTTGGATGCCATTAATTCAAGATTGGGGTCCACTCATTAATTGTGTTAGAAATTGACCGCAAACACTTGATCTTGTAATGCTCTAAGTCTTTATTGATTTCGAAGAAAAAGTCAGCCGGTATTGATTTATCAAGAATGGAACTAGTCTCTTTTGGGAACAAGGAAGCAACTTACCTTTCTTTCTAACTTATTTGAATGTACTAACTTCACATAATACTACATTAAGAAAAATGTACATTCTGGATATTAGGAAGATGCATATGCCATTTTCCGTTTGCATAAACGACATATAATTCTCATGTCAACCGTTAGATCTTATTATCGGATTTTTACTGTTATTTGTTGTTTTAACACAATAAGTTGTAATTCCATTTGCAAAAACGACATGTCATTCTGATGCCAACTATTAGACCTTATGATCATATTTTTACTGTTATTTGATGTTTTAACTCAATAAGTTGTAATAAAAAGCAGCAGTCAAAAAAGTAATACTAACACGCACGATTTAACGTGGTCCCGTAAAACCAAACCTACTCCACGAGGCATTCACCTAAATTGAATAAAAATTCTTTCACAACAGAAGAGACTTACTTAGGTCTTAGACGAAAACAGACTCCATTTTTTTTTAAAAAAAAATATGACGCCTCTCTTAACTTTGCAACTACTACATTTGACTCACTCTCACTCTTAGCCTAAAACTCCCTTCTATTTAAGAACTCTCCTCTTTATTCTAAGTCTAGAACCCCCTTCTAACTTTAAAACAGTTTTTTTTTTTTAACAAGAATAGAAGTGACAATCTCTCGGGGTACTAAACTCTAAGCTCTATAATTTTATACTCTAATGTTTTCAAGATGGTTTGAATTTTCAATCAGCTTCTTCGCTATTAAAAAAACGAGCAAAGTGTTTCATTTGAGAAAGGTCCACAATCCTTGTTGCAACAAATTGCAATGGATTCGTCTTTAGCGTCAATCATGGGAAATCACGATGCAGGATCGAAGCACTTTCATATTTGATATTTTTAACATTTCAATAGAGGAAATATCTTCTTGCAAAATGTGGAATATGTTATTCTCTAAACAAAAATACATGGAAGACATAGTGAGGTAGATTCAAAATCAGGGATGATTAGAATATATGTATATATATATATATATATATATATATATATATATATATATATATATATATACACATATATATATATACATGCTTCCTTGATTTTGGCGAGGTGTCTCTTCAGATGTTGTTAAAAGCGTTGGGCGTAAGTCGAGCGTTTTAATTATAAATATATCAATAATAAAATTAAAATTAAAAAGACTAAAAGAATAAGTTAATATGTTAAAATGAAATATTCATGTTAGTATAAATTTATTAAATCAACTTTACTCTACATATTTATATGAGGTGGATAAAAATATATTCTTAAACACTCAATATATTCTAAGTATTATTAAATTAATTGATTATTATAGAAATTCAAAAGTAATACATTAAACAAAAAAAAACATGAGGACATAGTTTAACTTATATTATTAAAGCATTAAATACGAGAAGTTTTGAGTTTCAAAAATGTAATTTATTTCTCATAAATATGGTGAATGTACTTGTTTGGTGTAACATATTTTTTGTACGAAAGATATATGAGAAAAATATAGAAAAACAACCTAAACAAACCTAAAAAACATATTAATTTTTTGGGCACTAAGCCCAACAACTTGTGGCACCAAAGGCACATCTTTTGTCTCTGAGCGTACGCCCTAAATCACCGGGTGTAAGCCAGCGAAAGTTAGGCCCCAAATCACTGGCTCGAGGCGTTTGGGAGTCAAAAGCCCTTAGCGAGTTTTTAACAACACTGGTCCCTGCAATTTAAGTAATCCAATTTCAATCCAGTTTGTTACACAATATCAAAAGATATAATTAATTACTTAATACGAGATACTTATTTAGACCAAAAATTCTCTAACTTTTAGGCAGTATATACCAATGATGAAATCAAATCTGATGCAATTCGTTTGGGAACTTTTCGGCTTTAGTTCTTTAATGTGTAACTTGTACAACTTTGGTCCTTTAATGTAAACTTTCAACTTTGTAGTCCTTCAATATGCAGAAATTACTAAACTCGTCTTTTTTTCTGGAAAACATTGTTCATCGCCTGAAAATGCACATACGAAGAACATGTCTAGCAAAAAATTACACAAATTACCCCTGAACTATGGGTAAATTAAACAAATCATCTCTCATGTTTATGAAAGTACATAAACTACTCTTATTTTATGTTTGGTATTGCACTTACCCCCTTACGTTGTTAAAATTAACAAAAAAAAAAAAAAATATGAAATCAACACAAAATTTACTTGGATAACCTACTCTTTAATTTCAGAAATTATATTTCTAATCTAGAAAAAAAGACAAGGTTTTAAAATGATTACATAATATTATATTTTATTTATACTTCAAATTAATGTGATTTTTATTTGAATTTATAAAAGGTTTGTAATTGTTTTTTTCATATATCAAATATTTAATAGTTAATACAAAAATAAAGGAAAAAAACAAGAAATGAGGGAATCGTCTTCGCCATTTCTCTCCTTGCCGGAGCATAAGCTGGTTTTCATGGAGACAACATAGGTGATCATTAGAGGACGAATTTCGCAAAAGAGAAAAGTTAGGGACTATTTTTGCAAAAAACCATGAAAGATTACATTCATGATCATCTATGTTGTCTCCATGAAGCAATTATCTAACAGCTCTTATTTATCTTACCATTTTATATAGCAGGGATAATTTGTTGTGATTTTTCACAATGCGATAAGTTTAATTTACTTCATTATGAATGACTAATGATGTGTCAGAAATGATGGTGTTAATGTGAAGGGTTATTTCTTGCGGTCGTTAATAGACAATTCTGATTGGTCTTCTTAATTTTTGAACAAAACCGCTTATTTACTTCATATGAATATTGCCATTATGCCAATTAAAAAGCTAGGCCAGTTAATCGGTCTAGCCATGAAAATGGCTTCAGTCCTAGGCAACCACCTAGAACTGGACAAATTTGAGGATATGGTTAATGAATTCATTTGACTAAGGAAAGAAATATTCGACAAGTGTACAAGCACATACTCAAGCTTAGGGAGCTATTACATGCACGGCACTTCCTCGGCACAAATCGGATCATAATCCCATTGTTGTCAATTGTAAGCCTCACATCACACGACCCGCTGCTAGACTCCGGTTTCAGGGTATGTGGCTAACCCATCCAAACTTACGCGCTTGCATTCAACACAACTGGTTGAGCACTAACAATTTGCCGCCAATGCAAGCTCACACATTACGGCTTAAGTTGCTGCGGAGTGCACTGAAGGAGTGGAACCGATTGGTTTTTGGGTTCTTACACATTCAGATTTTGGAGGCAGAGACGGCTTTGGGCGCTATTCAAGAGGAGATTTCAATGAACGGCACTTCGGACTCTAATCTTGCACGGGAGCTTCAGGCTCATGCCGATTTAGACCTCGCCCTCACGCGTCAAGAAATTCTCATGAAGGAGAAGAGTCGAACTAAATGGTTGGAAGCGGGGGATCGGAACACGAGTTTTTTCCATCACTCTGCGCGCATTAAAAGATCCCTATCCGATCTCAATAGCCTGATGATTAATGGTGAGGTTTCGATTAATCAACAGGAGATCTCTGACTTTGTTTCGAGGTACTTTGAGGATATTTTTCAGGAACAAAATAATTGCACTCGTGATCCAGACTTGATTAAATCTGTTGTGCCTTGTTTGGTGGACAATGACGACAATGATGTCCTTACTCGCATGCCTTCTTGTGAAGAAATTCATGCTATGGTTGTCGCTATGGACGGAAATAGTTCTCCAGGCCCTGACGGGTTCACCGGAAAATTCTATCAAGCATTCTGGGATATTGTAGGTCCGGACACCTGCAAATGCGTCCAAGATTTTTTCCAGACAGGTAAATTAACAACTGGCCTCAATTCGAATTTCATGATCCTCATTCCTAAAACCGTGGATGCCATTCATATTGAGAATTTTCGTCCTATTGTTTTGAGTAATTTCTGCTTTAAAATCATCACGAAAATTCTGGCTACAAGACTCGGTGATATTGCGTCTAAAATTATCTCACCCAATCAATTTGGTTTTATCAAAGGCCGAGATATCACACATTGCATTGCAACAGCTTCTGAAGGGATAAATGTGTTGGATAAAAAGAATTTTGGTGGCAATATGGCGTTGAAAATTGATATCCGCAAAGCCTTTGATACGATGGATTGGGGGTTCGTTATGACGGTCTTGGAGGCTTTTGGTTTTTTGGACAAGTTTCGGGGCTGGATAATGGAGATTTCTCGATCGGCACGGCTTTCAGTGCTACACAATGGCTCAGCTCTTGGTTATTTTAGTTGCAAACGCGGGGTTCGACAAGGAGATCTCCTTTCTCCTTTGCTTTTTGTTATTGCAGAAGACTTTTTAAGCCGTTTTATTACTCATCATGTGACGACAAATAAATTACAGCTTATGAAATACACTTCGGCATCGAGGTTCACGTCCCATCTTCTCTATGCCGATGATGTACTTCTTTTTCTAGCGGCCACCAGGCGCAATGTCACCATTGTTCGCTAAATTTTTGATACTTATGCAGCTGTTTCGGGACAGCAAGTTAATTGGGAAAAATCGGGAGTATGCTTTTGTAATTACATTTCTACTCATCGCCGACTGACGATTGTGAATTTACTGAACTTAAAGCAACTTATGTGCCCCTTCAATTACTTGGGGGTTCCGCTTTTCCGAGGCAGCCCTCGCAGGCGTTGGTTGCAGCCTATTGCCGATAAGATCTTGGGAGTTTTCTCCTCGTGGAAAGGCTCTACTCTATCCCAGGCTGGTCGTTTGGCTTTGGTTAACTCGGTGATCCAAAGCTCGTTCATCCACTCATTCTCAATTTATGCCTGGCCGAAGAGCCTTTTGATTCGAATGGAATCAGCGATTAGAAACTTTATTTGGACAGGTTCTATTGATAGACGCAAACTGGTGACGGTTTCTTGGACGAAATGTTGTCTTTCTATTCATGATGGAGGCATCGGTTTGAAGAATTTATCAACATTGAATGAGTCGCTATTAGCTAAACTTTGCTGGAAATTAGTGAATGCTAATACTTACCCGCTCAACCTTGTGAAGTCCCGGATCTTTGAACAACACGCACCAAAAAGAGGTTACATTTCATCCTCTATTTGGTGCTCTGTGCGGCATGGTTGTGACATTGTTTCAGATTCTATGCGTTGGCTTATTTGTAAATCATCCCCTTGTAATTTTTGGACTGATAAGTGGATTTTTCCAAGTGTGGCGGATCAATTGTATATTGAGCCTCAAGACCGTTTATTGTTGCTGGACAAAGTTTCTGATTTTTATTTTGATGACCAGTGGCATTTGCCAGATGAGATTCCTCCTTCTATGAAAGCTAAAATCGTGGACCATTTTTTCATTGAAGCGGAATCGGACAGATGTGTTTGGTCTCTCGGATCAAATGGTAATTTTCAGGTACGTGTGGTTTACAAGAAATTATGTTTGACTCCCAGCCACGCAGCTTCTTGGACGAAATTTATTGGGAAGGAATTCCTCCCTCCATCCCGCTCTTTAGTTTGCTGGCGTGCGGCTATGAAGAGAATTCCCACTGAAGATGCGTTGAAACGCAGAGGTTTAAATATGGCTTCAGTTTGTCGATTTTGCAATGCGGATTGTGAATCCATTGACCATGCGTTCGTTCATGGTCGTTTTGCGTCTACTGCTTGGTCGGCTGTTTCGGGGATTTTTGGTCATCCTATCACTACATCAGGATCACTTGCTGCATTACTCACGGAAGCGGAAAAAATTCATTTTAGCTCGCAAGTTCGTGCCCTTTGGACAGTTGCAATTGTCTCATGTGTGTGGCTTCTTTGGCGGGCTAGAAATAAATGTGTGTTTGAAGACGATACACCGGATATTGGCAAACTTTTGAGGCATTTGTAGCATTGTATTAAAGAAGTTGACTTCTTCAAAGTTGGCACGGCGTCTTCAATGGACGATTTACGCATACCTCGTCATTTTGGTATGTCCATTCGACCTCGTAAAGAACGAATAATTTCTGTGCTATGGTATCCACCTTTGGAAGCTTGGGTCAAATGTAATACCGATGGTTGTGCTCTTGGTATGCCGGGAATTGGTGGAGCTGGAGGTATTTTTCGTAATTCAAGAGGGTTTGTGAAGGGGGCATTCTCAATGCATGTTGGTTCGACATATGCGTTTGAGGCGGAGCTTTGGGCAGCGATTTTGGCTATTCTAAAGGCAAAAGAGCTTAATTGGACCTCCCTTTGGTTGGAAAGTGACTCCACGTATGTCGTAAATTTGCTGACCTCTAACTCGGATAAAGTACCGTGGAGTTTGCAAAGTAGGTGGACTGTTTGTCTTCAATTTGTGACCTCGATTAATTTCCGGGTCTCACACATCTTTCGCGAAGGTAACAAGGCAGCTGATGCGCTTGCGAAATTTGGAGCCCGCTCTCCGGGCATGCACTGGTGGCCTTCGAGCCCGCCTTTTGTTATTGATTTTGTTAATGATGATGCCTATGGTAGAGAATGTTTTCGATTCTGTTGAACATACGGTTTTGCCGTTTGATTGTATTCTTTTTTTTCCTCTTTTAGTTTTAATCTATATGAGTCTCGGTCCTTGTTGAGCTCCATGCTCTCAAGAACCGTGCCTCCATTTTCACGTAAAAAAAAATTCAGGGGGTATTTTGTACATACTGAAAAGGTTAGGGTGGGGACGATATGTTAAGGGGTGATTTTTTTTTTTTAATTCTTGTCAAATACGGACCAATAAAAAAGCCCTTCCGACGATCACGTGCAAGGCACGTTGCCGGAAAATATGGCCTTTTAAAGTTGACCATGGGCATTTCGCACAATTTTAAAAAGCTGAAGGGTAGATTCTCTTTTTTTACAATTTAGGGAGAATATTGTGAAACAATTCATAGGTTGGGGAGTTTAAAGCGTTTTACCTCTTCTTCTTCTTTTTATGATGGATTATTTGGAGTCATTCTCATAAGTGCAATTGGCAATATATAGCTTTTGTGCGACTTGGAGCATTAGTGTTATTGTTGCGGTCAATTTGGTTCGGAAGTGCATATATTTCTAACATAGTAGGCCAACATGAGTAGACCTGAATCTTGAATTATTGATACCCCTATCTTAATTGTTCTGTTTTTTTTTTTTTTTCTTCTCACAATACGCTTGCACCAAACTGAAATGCCTTTACTTCCTACAATCACATCCACACTGTCAATCTCTTTACAGGTTTAGAAGTTGAGCTTTCGAAAGAGGACTTAAGCTTAAACTTGAGAGCGCTTCAATGAACAGCGCGAGCTTTTGTTTGTCCAATAACTCAAAAGTTTGCAAGATTTGACTTCTTAGTATAATCACATAAACACAATCATAGTATATGTGTGATTGATTCATATATTTTTGTACTGGTCAATGAGCTTGAACTGATATCCTCCGGTTTAAGCATAACCTGTCTGAACAATATATCAATTATCAACAATGCTACTGTTAAAATTAAACTCAGAAGCGAAAATGTGGCTAATAATTTGAGACAAAAATAAACGATACGCAGATTTATATATGTAGAAAATCTAAAACTACTTTGAGGTAAAAAAAACTACGATCAAGATAAATATATTTCAGTCTGAGGATAAATGTAGGACTTACAACTCTCTTAAAATAAATCAGCTATCTAATTTTTTTACAACAATTATAACAGTAGCCTTCTATTAGTTGTGTAATGCGTATCAAAAGTGGACCTTCTAATAAGTGCCAAGTGACCAAGATTCAAGAACGGTGGCCAACTTCATTATTCTTTCAGTTTTCACACACAAGTCTACCTACCGTTGTTTGAAATCATGGACGTATATTTGTCACAGAACAATCAGCTCAGCTGCAAATTTCAGGACATCCACTGATGAAGGCTCTATTTTAGCCCTCAAAGCTCTCATAACTTCAGACCCGAATAATTTCCTAACTACAAACTGGTCACGAGGAACGTCTTTCTGCACGTGGATCAGCGTCACTTGCAGCCAAAGGCACACTGAATTCGTGGGTTGGATCTTTTCAACATGGGTTTACTAGCTAGGGAACCATTGCAAGAGATATTAGCAAACTCTTGTTTTCTGGCCTAACACCATATGAAATCGGAGACGTACGCCGACTTTGTTCACTGAATATTAATTAGGGATAAAAGCGTCAAACCCCCTATACTATAGGGGTGTAGCGATTTGCCCCCTGAACTTTTTTTTTTTTGGCAACAAGCCCTCTGTACTATGGATAAACAAGACTCTTTGCCCCTGATCAAATTTTCGGCCAATTTTCGTCGGAATTTGAAACGTGAACATGGGTTCATTACTACTTAACCTCAAATTCAATAAAATTCCCTTTTTCCACTTCGATTTTTGTTATATTTTTTTCATTTTGAGACCCTAGTTTAAATTATCAAAATTTAGGGTTTGGAAATTCAGAAAATATAACAAAATTCGAAGTGGAAAATGGGCATTTTATTGAATCTGAGGTTAAATAGTGATGAACCATTATATTCACGCTTCAAATTCCAGAAAAAATTGGCCGGAAGTTTGATCAGGGGAAAATTATTTTTTCAGTCAATAGTTGAGGGGGCAAAGTGCTTATTTATCCATAGTACAGGGGGCTCGTTGCCCAAAAAAAAAAGTTCAGAGGGCAAATCGCTACACCCCTATAATATAGGGGGTTTGACGCTTTTATCCCTATTAATTAATAGCCTGAAGTAACAAACTTTTATTTTTATTAATCATACACACATATACATATTTATCATTGCGATTGTAATTGGAGGAGATCAAAGTGTTACAGACTAGTGCAAACGCTGGGAAAAAAATAGAACAGTAAAGAATTAGATGCCATCATGCCAATGATTAAAGATTTGCACCTCTTGTAACCAAATTGACCGCAACAAGAACAAGTCAGAGCAATTATTTGTGAATAGTAATTTTGAAGATAACTCCAAATAATTAAAATGAAATAATCAATTGAACTTTGTCCTAGAATTCGAATTTGTGACTTCAAATATTGGTTCCGAAGAAAGGTCAAACTACATATTTCCTACATTTAAGTGTTATATCCTAAGTTACATAATGCGGATGTATGAGTGAGTGTGGGTGCAAAAACGTGTGGGACAGTGCGCCAAACTTAAAATTTTATGAATGTGAGTGCGCCTCAATGCGTTTATTAAAATAATAAAATATAATATCTATAAGTGTATCAATTATTCAAGTAAGATGTAAATTTAACATGCATAATTAATTCAGGTTTATGTATGTATTCATTAGTGGGAGTTCATTTAAATTTATGTGTGCGTAATTGTATCTTTTTATTTTCTTTTATTGAACGAGGGATTCATTATCTACTCCTCAATTTCATTCTTTTTTCTTGATATTATTGTTCAGTGGCTAACACTTGAGAGCTTTTCACTATTTTCCTGTTTCATTTATTTTATCTATGTATTTTTGCTCCTTTTCGATATTTTATTTATGTCATTTGTATCTCATTACCTATTAAAGTCACTAACAACATTGTGCTATTATTTTGTTGTCCTCCTTTCGTCCATATTTTGTTCTTTTACTTTATTTTCTGTAATTATTTTGTTTCCAGTGTTACTTTTGTCTAATTATTTTTCAATGAGCATATAAAGTGGTGAGTGGCAAAGGATAAAGTAGATTTGAATATATGTAGATAACATTTACTGAGAGAATTTATGAATTCTTAAAGTGAGTATTAAGAATTTTAACGAACAAAAATAAAAATGCAGAAACGTGTCTAAAATGAACTGTTGATCAAGTATTCAACAGACAAATCGGACTAAAATCAATAAATTTGAGGGTTTGTTGCAACTAACTCTTAACTATTAATATTATAGTAACCTTTTCTTAACATTCAAAATTTTGAATGAGCACATTGCGTCATCCCCAAATAATTAATACCCAAGACTTCAAAGGGTCCTTGTAATTGTTGGTTGCTGTCACGTATTAACTTTTACGCCCTAACTCAAACGTATATAGAACATTATGGGGACATGAAACTATTGACAAGATATGACAGTTGTGCGACTTGGAGCATTAGAGTACTATTTCATGTTGCGGTCAATTTGGTTCAAGAAGTGCAGATATTTCTAACATGGTAGGACAACATGCACGAGTAGACCCCATTCTTTAATTTGGTTCTGTCTTTTTAACAACGGTGGCCAACTTCAATTTTTTCAGTTTTCCCTATCATAAGTCTAACTACTGTACATATATATGTAGCTTCACAAACTGAATAATTACCAGTTTCCTCTGTACCCAAAATGGCACAAACTTACCCAATATTGCTATCATTATTATTCTTGTGCCTGTTTTGTCACAAAAAGATCAGCATTGCTGCAAATTTCAACACATCCACTGATGAATCGTCTCTTTTAGCCCTGAAAGCTCGCATAACTTCCGACACCAATAACTTCTTAACCACAAACTGGTCACGAGGAACCTCTTTCTGCACCTGGATCGGCGTCACTTGCAGCCGCAGGCCCGCCAGAGTCGTTGGTTTGGATCTTTTTAACATGAGTTTACAAGGTACGATTGCACCAGATATTGGCAACCTCTCGTTCCTGACGTTCCTAGACTTCAGTAACAATAGCTTCACTGGCCTAATCCCAGATGAAATTGGAAACTTACGCCTCCTTCGTTCGCTAAATATGTGGTCTAATCAACTCAGTGGCAGTATCCCCTGGAGCATATTTAACATTTCATCGTTAAGGGAAATTGCATTTTCGAATAACAGGCTCTCGGGCACTCTTCCCATCATATGTCCTCCTTCTGCAAAACTTGAGCAGTTGAACCTTTCGAATAATCAGTTGGCCGGGGAGATTCCTAGAGGGTTGTCTGATTGTGCGGAGCTAAATGTGGTTTCTTTGTCTTTTAATAATTTTAGTGGGAGTATACCGGTGGATATTGGGAACTTGTCAAAGCTGCGGATACTTGCTATCAGGAGAAATCGGTTCACAGGTATGGTTCAAGATTTAGATATATACGTGAATCATGTGTTAATAGCGTTTTTGAGAAAAAAATTAAGTTGAATGGAACACCTCGACGATCTGAACCCTGCTCATGAATCTTAAGTAATCATTTTCAAATATATGTCCAAAATAATATAGATGCCTTGATTTGTTGATTTCTAGTAAATTATTCAAAACTTGTGTTGTTCTATCATTAGTTAAGTACTTGCTGAAAATGATTCTAAGAGTTGTCATATGTGTATTATTATTTCTTCATTTAGTCATCAATCATTTCAAATAATTATCAAAATAAAGACTTTACAGAATTGGACCATAATAACTGTAAATGCCATCCTTTTGTAGGCACTATTCCACATTCAATTGGCAATTTGTCGAATTTGGATACATTGGACTTCAATTACAACAACATTGAAGGGGTTGTTCCTTCAGAAATAGGAAACCTTTCCAATTTAACATATCTGCGTCTAGCAGTAAACAAACTCAGTGGTGAACTGCCACCATCTATTTTCAACCTCTCGAGATTGCAAACACTTTCAGTTACAATGAATGAGCTCTCAGGCAGCTTTCCACATTCCATAGACAAAGGGCTTCCGAATCTCCGACTTCTTTATCTTGCGGGCAATCAGTTTACCGGGAATATTCCTAGTTCCATTGTAAATCTATCCAGGCTAGTAGAGTTCGAAATCATCAATAACTCGTTTAGTGGACTCATACCAATTAATCTCGGGAAGTTACAAGATCTACAAACTGTTAGACTAGAAAATAATCAGTTCATAAATAATCTTTCTGTACCAGAACAAGAGTTTCTTACTTCATTGACAAATTGCAGGAGTCTCTACCACATAGGGATATCAGGAAATCCTATAGCTGGGGTGATTCCTAAATCCTTAGGCAATCTGTCGGCATCTCTTCAATATTTATTCATTGCGAGTTCTAGGATTAGAGGGACAATTCCTAGTGAGATTGGTAATCTGCATAATTTGTTGTGGTTAAACCTTAGACAGAATGAACTGAATGGTGAGATTCCTGAGACGTTGGGGCGTTTGAAAAACTTGCAGCGCTTACAAATCTCTGGTAATAGTCTGCATGGAACTATACCAGATAGCTTTTGCGGCCTTGAAAATGTGTATCTTCTAAGTTTAGACACCAATAGGCTGTCTGGACACCTGCCTAGGTGCCTAGGAAATCTTCCTTCACTGCGAGAACTTCGTTTGTCCAACAATTACTTCAATTCCAGCATTCCGTCAACTCTATGGTCCAATGGGGACCTTCAAATTGTATCCTTGTCTCGTAATCTTTTTCAGGGTTCTTTGTCTAGTGAAATAGGCAATCTAAGGAGCTTGAGAAGGTTGGATCTCGCTGCAAATCAGCTTTCTGGGAGCATTCCAAGTTCTATTGGAGAAATTCAGAGCTTAACTCGTATAGAAATTCAACACAATGAGTTCACTGGCTCAATACCTTCATCTTTTAGTAATCTGAGATCATTGCAATACTTGGACTTATCCCGAAACAATCTCTCTGGTTCAATTCCAAATTCTTTAGAGACCGTTGTGGATCTTGATTACTTCAACGTTTCATTCAATCATCTCACGGGGGAAATCCCAAATGGCGGCCATTTTGGAAACTTCACAGCTGATCTTTTCATGGGAAATAGGGGTTTATGTGGAGCACCTCGATTCATGGTCGACGAATGCAAAAGGAATGCACCCAAATATTTAAGAATAAACAAACTTCTAAGATATGTTCTACCGCCAGTGGTTTCTATTATAGTTGCAGCTGCTATTGTAATCTTTCTGCTCAGACATCGTTCTAGAAACTCAGCTCTATCATCTTGGCCTCACTCAAATTCCCTTCTTGGCCTCACACACGAGAAGATTTCATATTATGAAGTTCTTCGAGCCACAAACCACCTAGATGAAGGAAAGTTGATTGGGAAAGGCAGTATTGGCTCGGTATACAAAGGAACATTTGCTGATAAAACAACCGTTGCAATTAAAGTCTTCAACTTAGATGTGCAGGGTGCATTAGAAAGCTTCGGTACAGAGTGCCAGATAATAAGTAGCCTTCGACACAGAAATCTCGTTAAGGTCATTACTAGCTGCTCCAACCTTGATTTCAAGGCCTTGGTAATGGAATATGTGCCTAACGGGAACCTTGGCAATTGGCTCTATAACCCAAACTATTCCTTGAATATTGATGAAAGATTGGGAATAATGGTAGATGTAGCATCTGCAATAGACTATCTACATCATGGTTATTCACCGCCTGTTGTCCATTGTGATTTGAAACCGAGCAATATTCTCTTAGATGAAGATATGGTAGCACATGTAGCGGATTTTGGGATTTCCAAGCTCCTCACAGAAGATCAAAGAGTAGAACAGACGAAGACATTAGGTACAATTGGATACATGGCACCAGGTAAAGGAAATGATCACCTACAGTTTTTTTTTTCAAGTAATACTATTTAGAATTCCATGCAACTTTGTTTTAACTGTGTTCATTTCATCTCTATATGTCATTTTCCAGAATATGGTTGGGCGGGATTGGTTTCGACTAAGGTGGATATTTACAGCTATGGTATTTTGTTGATGGAAACATTTACGAAGAAAAAGCCGACAGATGAGATGTTTCTCGGAGAGTTAACGATAAAGCGATGGGTGTCTGAATCATATCCCAGTACTATAATGCAAATTGTTGATTCGGACTTACTAAATGCAGATGACGATTATGTTAAAAATATGGTTGAAGAGTGCTTGGCTTCAGTAATGGAACTAGCCATACAATGTGCAGCGGAATGGCCAGAGGAAAGGCCTGATATGAAAGATGTTCTTGTGAAACTCAACAAGATAAATATTAAACTGCACAGCACTGTGATTGAAGTTAAATAGAATGGTTAAAAAGCAGGACTTGGCTGTCCTCGTTTGACATCTGTTGTATGTAAGTTGCAATATAGAAATAAAGCTAGCAAGTTTCTTCTTAAAAATGGAGAAAGAAATAAAGAAAAATCAATATAAAGAAAAAAAATAGTAGATATAATTTTTTTAAATACCTCTCTTGTACAGCTTAATTTTTCACATTGACATCTTAAAGAATTAATCCATATAAGTTCTTTGATCATAATGTTTCTCTGAGCCTGATTCTTTCTTTCCTATATTTGCATCAGATCAATTGTGAACACTGGGAAAGTACTCCCAACATCGTCCACATTGTGAATGTGAGCCAAAGTATAGTGCAAGCATCGTGAAAAGGAAAAATGTCTGCAATCAGATCATTTAACAATGCTGCAATATTTCACCAAAAAAAAAAAACAATGGTGCAATATGCTTTCCTGAAGATATTATTTGCTCTCACTATTTATTCAATCGAGTTAACTGTTGATTATAATGGAGCTCAATGTTACGATTGTTGATATCAGTCAATTGTGCTTCTGAAGAGAAAAAATTTGATTGAATTTTGTTGTAGAATCTGAGACTTCAATTGATTCCGTAGAACAATCAAGCTATATGATCGATCAATATTAAGAAGTGTTCTGTTTTGGTAACAGGGAAGCAAAGTTCCTGTTCTGAATTTGGCTCCAGAAACTTTTCAGGTTTTGGGATCAATGAAGCAAACATTCTCTTTTCATAAAACACAAAAATGTTGTTCATCTTTTCGTTTGCAACCGTTAAAAAGGACACAACTCTTCAATAGGGACATCAACAGGAAATCATATTCTAAAGTTAAGAAAACATAGAAGACACCACAAATCTGCCTCCCTTCTCCCCTCTTTCTGTCAATTGAAATAAACATCCAAGTTGGGAACAACGCGAATAAGAAACTTGGAACACCATCTTGTACGTTGAGCAAAAGCTCCTTTTTTTTTTCCTGGCAGATTAAGTAAATAAACATGAATGATAGGATACTTATAAGAAGCAAGATACCATTGGTTCACTTACTATACCTTTTCTACCCTCATTCTTTTTTGTCCTTTATCAAGAAGAGATACTAGCTTTCTACTATTTCAACTCGATCTTACTTCAATCACAGAGCTACGAAGTTTAAAATTGATTTTCTTGAGCCTCACAAGAACATCTTTCATATCAGGCCTCTCCTCTGACAAATCTGCTGCACATTCTATGGCTATTTCCATTACTGAAACCAAGCACTCTTTCATGATACCTTCGGCATAATCTCCTTATGCATTCAGTAATTCAGCATCGACAATCTGCATTACAGTACTGGGATAAGATTCAACCACCCATCCTTTCATGGTTAATTCTCCTAAAAACATCTCATCTGTTGGCTTTTTCTTCGTAAATGTTTCCATCAACAGAATGCCATAGCTGTAAACGTCCACCTTAGTCGAAACTAGTCCAGTTGATCCATATTCTGCAAAAAATGACATAGAGAAATCAAATGAATGCATTTGAAAAGATTTATTTGGAAATCATTGCTCATAAAAATAAATGGAGTAGATCATTTTTAACTTTTACCTGGTGCCATATATCCAATTGTCCCATAAGTCTTTGTCTGTTCCACTCTTTGATCTTCCATCAGGAGCTTGGAAATCCCAAAGTCTGCTACATGTGCTACCATATCTTTGTCTAAGAGAATATTTCTCGGTTTCAAATCACAATGGGCGACAGGCAATGAATAACCCTGATGTAAATACTCTACTGCAGATGCCACGTCTATCATTGTTCCCAATCTTTCAGTAATATTTAAGGGACAGTTTGGATTATAGAGACAATTGTCAAGGTTCCCATTAGGCATGTATTCCATGACTAAGGCCTTGAAATCAAGGTTGGAGCAGCAAGTAATGACTTTAACAAGATTCCTGTGTCGAAGGCTATACAACATTTTGCAGTCTGTATCAAAGCTTTTGAATGCACCCTGCACATCTAAGTTGAAGACTTTAATTGCAGCAATTTTTTCATTAAAAAATGTCCCTTTGTACACTGAGCCAATGCTCCCTTTACCAATCAAGCTTCCTTCATCAAGGCGGCTTGTGGCTCGAAGAATTTCATAGTATGAAATCTTCTTGTGCTTAAAGCCGGGCCAGGAGTCAGACACAGATGATAAAGCTGAGTTTCTGGGATGACACTTCAGCAGAAAGATTACAATAGCAGCAACTATAAATGAAGCCACTGGTGGTAGAATATATATTAGAAGTTTGTTTTTTCTTGAAGATTTGGGTGCATTCCTTTTACATTCTTTGACCCCGATTCGGGGTGCTCCACATAAACCTTTATTTCCCATGAAAAGTTCAGCTGTGAAGTTTCCAAAATGGCCTCCATTTGGGATTTCCCCTGTGAGCTGATTGTATGAAACGTTGAAGTAATCAAATTCCACTAGGGTCTCTAAAGAATTTGGAATTGAACCAGATAAATTGTTTTGGGATAAGTCCAAGTACTGCAATGAAATCAGGTTACCAAAAGACGGAGGTATAGCGCCACTGAACTCATTGTTTTGAATTTCTAGACGAGTTAAGCTCTGAATTTCTCCGATAGAACTTGGAATGCTCCCAGAAAGCTGATTTCCAGAGAGATCTAACCTTATCAAGCTTCTCAGATTGCCTATTTCATTAGATAAAGAACCCTGAAAATGATTACGAGATAAAGATATGACTTGAAGGTTCCGATTGGACCATAGAGCTGATGGAATGCTGGAATTGAGGTCATTGTTGAACAAATAAAGTTCCTTTAGTGAAGAAAGTCTTCCTACGCAACTCGGTAGCTGTCCAGAAAACATGTTGTTCTCTAATCTCAAATTAAACACGTTACTAAGGCTGCAAATGCTATTCGGTATTGTTCCATTTAGTCTATTGCCAGAGACTGATAATTGCTGCAAGTTTATCAAATGTCCAAGTGTCTCGGGAATCTCACCAATCAACTCATTCTCTCTAAGGTCTAGCGACACCAACTTACGCAGATTACCGATCTCAGTTGGAATTGTACCTCTGATTCTGGAATAGCCAGCGACTAAATATTCAAGAGATGCAGGCATATTGCCTAAGGATTTTGGAAACACTCCAGTTATATTAGTTCCTTGTATGTATAAATAGCTCAGATTCCTGCAATTTGTCAATGAAGTAAGAAACTCTTGTTCTGGTATAGAAAGATCATTCGTAAACAAATTGTCTCCCAACCAAAGTTTCTCTAGATGTTGTAAGTTCCCAAGATTAACTGGTATGAGTCCACTAAACGAGTTAGAGTTGATACTGAACTCCTTTAACCTGGTGAGATTTGAGACTGAACTTGGAATCTCACCTGTAAACTGATTCAGTCCAAGATAAAGAACTTGGACATTTGGAAGCGCTTCATCTATGGAATGTGGTACTCCGCCTGAGAGCTTGTTCGCTGCAAGTGAAAGTGTTTGCAATCTCGAGAGGTTGAAAATAGAAGGAGGGAGTTTACCTTTGAGTTTATTTACTCCAAGACTAAGACGTGTTAAATTGGATAGTTGTCCAATTCCGGAAGGAACTTCCCCTTCAATGTTGTTGTAACTGAAGTCCAATAAAGTCAAATTTGATATATTGCCGATTGAAGGTGGAATAGTACCTACAAAAGGATCTCATTTACATTTAGATTTAGAGATAAAAGTTCTTAAGATTGTCTAATGAATTGCCAATTGAAGGTAGAAGATTAATCCAAGTTAATATAGATATTGCATAGGATTCACCAACATAATTCAGTTCAGCGGGAGCCAGGATCTTTCATTAACGTTAACTTATCCAAGAACATTAATCCAAGTTAATATGGAAACTCTTGAACATCTTATTCAAGTATATGAACTCTGAATCATACCTGTCAAGTAATTTTGCCCATGAGCAAGTACCCGCAGCAGCGATAAGTTCCCAATATCCTCCGGCACTTTTCCAGTAAAATTATTATAAGACAAAGAAAGAACATTTAACTCTGTACAATCAGACAACCCTCTAGGAATCTCTCCGACAAACTGATTTGCTGAAAGTGCCAACCCCTTAAGTTTTGCAGGACATATGTTCGGAGGAAGAGAACCCGAAAGCCTATTACTCGTAAAATCAATAAACCTCAGAGAGGAAATGATAAATATGCTCCAAGGAACACTTCCAGTGAGATGGTTGTGATAAAAGTCTAAGTTTTCAAGATTCTTTAACAATCCCAGACTCGAGGGAACGAGCCCATTGAGTTGATTGAACTCCACATTTAATGAACGAAGGCGGCGCAAGTTTTCGATTTCATCTGGGATTGGACCAGTGAAGCGGTTGTAACTGAAGTCTATGAACCTCAGGAATGAGAGATTGCCGATATTTGGTGCAATGGTGCCTTGTAAACTCATGTTGAAGAAATCCAACGTCGTGACTCTGCCGTGCCTTTTGCTGCAAGTAACGCCAATCCACGTGCAGAAAGAGGTTCCTTGTGACCAGTTTGTGGCTATAAAGTTATTCGGTTCGGAAGTTATGCGAGCTCTGATTGCTAGAAGAGAGGATTCGTCGGTTGAGGTGTTGAAAATTGCAGCAAAACAGATTGTTTTGTGATAAAACAGGCACAAGATTATCAGCAGAATTTTCACAGGCGTTTGTGCCATTTTGTATAGTTCTGACTTCAGGTAGAGCGGGAATTAACGTAGAAGATATGCATTTTGTTAAAAGACAGTAGAAGAGATGTTATACTTGTGTGAAAACTGATTACTTTACATGTATCTTATGTCAGAAGGTTTACTTTTCAGATGTTATAATCATGTTTAAAAAGTCTGCACTTGTTGAATGAATTTGACCGCAACTAATATATTTGTGCAGTCAAATTAGTCAGCTAATTCTTTATTTATCTGCTAATTGCACTTTAGAAGATAACTCCAAATAACAGAAAGCATGAATAATTTGATTGAAGATTCTTGTATAATTTGAGACTTCAAATGGTATGTATCTTATGTCATTGGAACTCCAAATAACACTGTTCAGATTCCTAACACTGAAGCATAGTTTATAATATCCAAGTTTTAAACTTGGATAATGTTTTCTTTCACATTTAGAGTTCCAAATTATATGAATTTATATCTACCAACATATACAGACTACATCTGTATGATACTAGAAACAACATCATGCCATAGTCTGCTTTTCCATATTTTAGCTGTCCCAATTTTTAATGGGAAATGAAAAAGTCAACCCCAAACTTCTAAAATGGTTGTTTGTTTTTTAATCTGAACTTATATTTAACAGCGTAACACTGCGTACATGTTACAACTCTATATTGTATTCTAAGATTGAGAAAACTTGGAAATACATACTATTCTCCCTCCCTCCCTCTCTGTCTCTCTCTCCGTCATGAGCTTAAATACAAAGAACTGAACATGAGCTTGTACATTTACCAAAAGATCTCTTGTTTTCAGGAACATTAAGTAATTAAACATGAATGGTGAGAAAATATGAAAAGCAAGAAACAATTGATTCACTTACTAGAGTTCTTCCTTCAAAAGGAGATTCTAGCTTTTTTTCATTCTATCTTACTTCAATCACAGTGCTATGAAGTTTAGTATTGATTTTCTGGAGTCTTACAACAACATTATTCATATCAGGCCTCTCGTCCGCCAAATCTGCTGCACAATCTATGGCTAGTTCCATTACTGAAAACAAGCACTCTTTAATGATACCTGTGGCATAATCTCCTTCTGCATTCAGTAACTCAGCATCGAAGATCTGCATAACCGTACTTGAATATGATTCACTAACCCATCCTCTCATGGTTAACTCTCCATGAAACATTTCATCTGTTGGCTTCTTCTTCGTAAATGTTTCCATCAACAAAATCCCATAGCTGTAAACGTCCACCTTTGTCGAAACTAATCCTGCTGATCCATATTCTGAGAAAAATGACATATAGAAATCAAATGAATGCATATGAAATAAATGCTAAACCGGATTCTTTGGATCATTTTAAAATAACTGGAGTAAGACATTATTAGCTTTTACCTGGTGCCATGTATCCTATTGTGCCTAAAGTCTTTGTCTGTTCCACTCTTTGATCTTCAATAAAGAGCTTGGAGATCCCAAAGTCTGCAACACGTGCTACCATGTCTTCATCTAAGAGGATATTGCTCGGTTTCAAATCACAATGGATAATCGGCGAGGAATAGCCTTGATGTAAATATTCTATTGCTGACGCAATGTCTATCATTATTCCCAATCTCTGATCAAGGCTTAAGAGATAGTTTGGATAGTAGAGCCATTTGTCAAGGTTGCCATTGGGCATGTATTCCATCACTAAGGCCTTAAAATCAAGGTTGGAGCAACTTGTGATGACCTTAACGAGGTTTCTGTGTCGAAGGCTACGCATTATCTGGCATTCTGTATCAAAGCTTTTGAATGCACCATGCACATCTAAGTTGAAGACTTTAACTGCAGCAGTTATTTCATTAGAAAATGTTCCCTTGTATACGGAGCCAATGCTGCCTTTTCCAATCAAGTTTCCTATATCAAGTTGGCTTGTGGCTCGAAGAATTTCATAGTATGAAATCCTCTCGTGTTTGAGGCCAAGTGGGGAATCAGACAGATTTGGTAAAGCTGAGTTTATAGCGCAGCGTTTGAGCAGAAAGATCACTACAACAGCAGCAACTATAATTGAGACCAGTGGTGATAGAACATATACTAGAAGTTTGTTCTGTCTTGAAGAATTGGATGTACTCCTTTTACATTCCTTGACCCCTAACCGAGGTGCTCCGCATAAACCTTTATTTCCCGTAAAAAGTCCAGCTGTGAAGTTCTCGAAATGTCCTCCATCTGGGATTTCCCCAGTAAGCTCATTGAATGAAACGTTGAAGTAATCAAGATTCATGAGGGTCTCTAAAGAATTTGGAATTGAACCAAAAAGATTATTCTGTGACATGTCCAAGTACTGTAAGGCTTTCAGACTACCAAATGATGGAGGTATCAAGCTAGTAAACTTGTTGTCTTGAATTTCTAGATGAGTTAAGCTCTGAAGTTCCCCAATACTGTTTGGTATGCTCCCGAAAAACTGATTTCCAGAGAGATACAACCTTGTCAAGCTCTTCAGATTGCCAATTTCATTTGACAAAGAACCCTGAAAATGATTACGAGCTAATGATAAAACTTGTAGGAGCCGACTGGACCAAAAAGTTGACGGAATGCTGGAATTCAAGAAATTGGCAGACAAATAAAGTTCTTGCAAAGAAGGAAGGTCCCCTAGACACCTCGGCAGCTGTCCAGTCAGTCTATTGTTGCCTAAACCCACACGATACACGTTTTCCAAGTTGCAAATGCTCTCCGGTATTGTTCCCTGCAGTCTATTGCCAGAGATCGATAAGCGCTGCAAGTTTCTCAAATGTCCCATCGTCTCAGGTATCTCACCGCTCAACTCATTCTCTGTAAGGTCTAGCCACATCAAACGCTGCAGATTACCGATTTCACTTGGAATTGTGCCTCTGATCGTGCAGTATGCAGCAACTAAATATTCAAGAGACGTGGACATATTGCTTAAGGATTTCGGAAGCACCCCTGTTATAGGATTTCTTTCAATTTGTAAGTAGCTCAAATTCCTACAATTGGACAATGACGTAAGAAACTCTTGTTCTGGTATGGACAGATCATTTGTGAATTGATTTACCCCCAACCTAAGCGTTTGAAGACCTTGTAAGTTACCAAGATTTGTCGGTATGAGTCCACTGAATGAATTATTGTTGATATCAAGCACCGTTAGCTTTGAGAGGTTTGAGATGGAACCAGGAATCTTCCCTGTAAACTGATTCATCCCCAGAAACAGTTGTTGGAGATTTGGAAGCCCTTCGTCTATGGAAAGTGGAAGGCTGCCTGAGAGCTCGTTCATTGTAAGTGAAAGTGTCTGCAGTCGTGAAAGATTGAAAATAGAAGGTGGGAGTTGACCTTTGAGTTTGTTTAGTCCGAGACTCAGAAATGTTAAACTGGAAAGATATCCCATTTCTGAAGGAACTGCACCTTCAAAGCCATTGAAACTTAAGTCCAATATATCCAACTTCGACAAATTGCCAATTGAAGGTGGAACGGTACCTGCATTAGGATAGTACACATATAAGTTCCAAGAACCAAAGGGAAACTTAGTTTTGTCAGTATTCTTGAGATTAGTCTTCATAATATTTTGACAGCAAAAAGAATCAAATCAATCCCACACCTCAACTAAATTATATAAATGGAAAGTGGAAACATCAGTACTAATATACATATAAGACATATCAAACATTGTCTACCCATTGTTAATAAAGAAAGAACATCCCCAAGCTTCGAATAATTTAGGAGAAATCAACAAAAAGGACATCAACTAAACCATGGATTTGCAGATTAAGAAAAGCACTGAAAGAGATGGACAATTCTTAATGTGTGTAAGATTGACAAAACCAATCCCATTCAGCAGGATCTCTCCTTCAGATTTTCTTTTTCCACAAGAACGTTTCTAAAACCATTTATCACCCGATTCAAGTATCCGAATTTAGAACCATACCTGTCAGCATATTTCTCCCGAGGGCAAGTATCTGCAGCTGCGGCGACTTCCCAATATCCACGGGTAAACTTCCAGTAAAATTATTTAAAGACAAAGAAACTATCTTTAACTCTTTACAATCAGACAGCCCTCTAGGAATATCCCCGACAAAGTAATTCACCGAAAGTCTCAATTGCTCAAGTTTTGATGAAGGAGGACATATGATCGGAGGAAGAGAACCCGAAAGCCTGTTACTCGTAAATACAATTTCAGTCAAAGAAGAAATGTTAAATATGCTCCATGGAATACTCCCAGTAAGATCATTGCCAGCAAATGACAACTTTTCCAGATTCTTTAACAATCCCAGACTCGAAGGAACTTGCCCGCTTAGCTGATTAGACCTCATATTTAATAAACGAAGACGGCCTAAGTTCCCGATTTCATCTGGGATTAGGCCAGTGAAGTTATTGTTACTGAAGTCTAAGAAAGTCAGGAATGAGAGGTTACCAATCTCCGGGGCAATGATGCCCTGTAAACTCATGTTGAAAAGGTTCAGTGCTGCTACTCTGGCATGCCTCGCACTACAAGTGACGCCAATCCAGGTGCAGAAAGAGGTTCCATAGGACCAGTTTGTAGCCAAAATGTCATTTGGATCGACAGTTATGCGAGCTTTGAGGGCTAAAAGAGAGGATTCATCAGTGGATGTGTTGAAATTTGCAGCAAAGCTGATCTTTTGGTGATAAAAAAGGCACAAGATTGTCAGCAACACTGCATATGCTTGTGCCATTTGTGTGAGGTGGATATTTGGGTACAAAGGGAACTGGGTTATGTTCAGTTTGTGAAGCTACAAATGTTATATATGCAGCATGCTTGTGTGTGAAAGCTGGATATAAAGAAGTTGAACTTTTAGCCACCATTGTTGATCACTTCTCATTTTACTCACACCAATACAAACAGTTTGTCTTCTTCCCCTTAATCAAGAAGTGCTTTTGTGTTGCATGATTTAAAAAGAATAAATAAATTCACTCAGACATTATTACAGTAACCTTACAGTCAATTTCTTTTTCAAGACTTGTCAAGCTTAAACCACTTTATTTCTCACTCTCTCACACACACATACTATATATAGATCCTAAAACTTTTTTAGGAATCGGATATATATACAAGTGCTCGGTTGTTTCAACAACTAACTTTTAATATTGAATTTCTATAAGGATTCACATTGTAGATGTGAATGATATATAGTTTAGTGCAAGTGTTGGAAAAAAAAATAATAATAATAAAAAGATTGGCGTCTGTCTCTAAATCAACAGATCTGTGGTGGGTCCATTGATATTTTGATTAATTTATGAATACAGAAAATAGAAAAGAAAATTATAGGATATATATTACAAAAAATAGAGAAGAAAATTATAGGATATTAGCAGATTTAATACTTAAGTAAACAGAATTGATTATGTAATGGGAGAGACAGGCTCATATGTTACTTGACACTAACAACGGGGAAAATGCATAAGACCCCCATGTGGTTTCCAAAACTTGCACCAAACCAAAGGGGGTTTTAGACAATTAACAAAGCACAAGGGGGTTTTGTGCAGGTTTTCGAAACCACCAGGGAATTTTAGGTTGATTCCCTCACTAACAATTGACTTGTTTCTATTAGGTTCTTCGCAACAAGAACTTCTCATTTTCTCTAGGTTGCCATGAACATTGATCACTATATCTCATTATCAAGCCAAACTTGTATTTTGATTTAGATCAAGTTGCGAAGCTATCGTGTTAACATTTTTTTTTTTTTTTGATGATCAAGATTCAATAAATTTTGGAACTCAAGACGAGATCTACACATTTAATTGAAGTTTGGTTTAGAGTGTTGGTAGACTTCAATGATTCTATAGAAAAATCTATACAATATGATTTATCAAGTATGAGCGCTTCATAGCGAATACTGCATAACAACAACTAAACTATTCCTGAATCATGTTTGTAAGTCACAAATGGAAATAAATGCTTACAAGTTTCTGAAGGGATTGTTCAAATTGGTTATGGTCAGTTTGCATGTTAGTACTTCACATATCATCCACCATAAGATTGGTAAACTAAAAGGCTAAACTAGTGCGTCGAGAAAAATTATTCCGTATATTAATTAAGAGAACTTAGAAATACATGTACTTCGCCATCCCTCCATCGCTCTCCGCCTCTCTCTATATTTCCGGTCGATTCCAATATGCATATAAGGTTGGAACATAGTAAATAAAAAACTTGAACACCAGCTTGTACATTTAGCGAAGGCTATACAATATGCCTTGCAATTCGCAAATAACGAAATTTACTGTTTTCAGGCAAATTGAGTAATTAACCTGAATGATGAGAAAATTATGAAAAGCAAGAAACAACTGATTCACATACTATACTTCCTCTTTTAGTCCCGTTCTTTTTTTCTCCTTTTCCGAAAAGAGACACTAGCATTCTTTCACTATTAACATGCTATCTTACTTCAATCACAGAGCTGTGAAGTTTAGTATTTATCTTTTTGAGTCTGACAAGAACATCATTCATATCAGGCCTCTCCTCTGGCAACTCCGCTGCACATTCTACGGCTATTCCCATTACTGACACCAAGCACTCTTTCGTGATATCTTTTACATGATCTCCCTCTGCATTCATTAGCTCAACATCAACAATCTGCATTACAGTACTGGGAAATGATTCCGACACCCATCCCTTCATGGTTAACTCTCCGACAAACATTTCATTTGTCGGCTTCTTCTTGGTAAATGTTTCCATCAACAAAATCCCAAAGCTATAAATGTCTACTTTTGTCGATACTAATCCTGCTGATCCGTACTCTACAAGAATTAGAACAAAAGCAGTTAAGATACAGACTTATGCATTTCAAGATATCATTCATTGCTTGTAAAAATAACTGGAGTAGATCGATTTTTACCTGGTGCCATGTATCCAATTGTGCCCAAAGTCTTTGTTTGTTCCATTCTCTGATTCTCTGTCAGGAGCTTGGATATCCCAAAATCTGCTACATGTGCTACCATATCTTCATCTAAGAGGATATTGCTTGGTTTCAAATCACAATGGACAATCGGAGAGGAATAACCATGATGTAAATACTCTATTGCAGATGCTACGTCTATCATTATTCCCAGTCTTTGATCGATGCTTAAACGATAGCTTGCATTGTAGAGCCATTTGTCAAAGTTCCCATTAGACATGTATTCCATCACTAAGGCCTTGAAATCAAGGTTGGAGCAGCTAGTAACGACCTTAACGAGGTTTCTGTGTCGAAGGCTACGCATTATCTGGCATTCTATATCGAAGCTTTTAAATGCACCTTGGATATCTAAGTTGAAGATTTTAATTGCAGTGGTTAATTCGTTAGAAAACGTTGCTTTGTATACCGAACCAATGCTGCCTTTCCCAATCAAACTCTCTACATCAAGATTGCTTGTGGCTCGAAGAATTTCATAATATGAAATCCTCTCATGTGCGAGGCCAAAAGGGGAATCAGATGAAGGCAAAGAGGCGGAGTTTTTAGCTAGGCGCCTGAGCAGAAAGATCACAATAGCAATTCCAACTATAATTGAAGCCAATGATGGTAGAACATATACTAGAAGTTTGTGTTTTCTTGAGGATTTGGTTGTATTCCTTTTACACACCTTGACCCTGAATCGAGTTTCTCCACATAAACCATTATTTCCCATGAAAAGATCAGCACTAAAGTTTTGAAACTGTCCCCCATCTGGGATTTCCCCAGTGAGCTGATTGAATGAAACATTGAAGTAAGCAAGATTCTGGAGGGTCTCCAAAGAATTTGGAATCGAACCAGAGAGATTGTTTTGGGATAAGTCCAAGTACTGCAAAGATCTCAGATTACCAAAGGATGGAGGTATAGCGCCACTGAACTCATTGTTTTGAATTTCTAGATGAGTTAGGCTCTGAAGTTCCCCAATAGTACTTGGAATGCTCCCAGAAAACTGATTTTCAAAGAGATACAAGCTTACTAAGCTCCTCAGATTGCCGATTTCATGGGAGAAAGAACCCTGAAAAAGATTACGAGATAAGGATACAACCTGAAGGTTCCTATTTGACCAGAGAGCTGATGGAATGCTGGAATTGAAGGAATTGTTGGACAAATAAAGTTCTCGCAATGCAGGAAGGTTACCTAGGCACTTTGGCAATTGACCAGACAACCTGTTGTCCTCTAAACCCAAATAAAACATGTTTTCCAAGTTGCAAATGCTATCCGGTATTGTTCCGTGCAGTCTATTTCCAGAGATTGATAAGCGCTGCAACTTTTCCACACGTCCCAACATTTCAGGAATCTCACCAATCAACTCATTGTTTATGAGGTGTAGGCGCACCAAATTATGCAGATTACCAATCTCACTTGGAATGGAGCCTCCGATCCTGGTACATGCAACTAGTAAATATTCAAGAGTCTCAGACATATTGCCAATGGATTTCGGAAGCACCCCAGTAATAGGATTTCCTTGAATTTCAATGACGCTTAGATTCTTACAATTCGTCAATGAAGTAAGAAACTCTTGTTCTGGTATGGAAAGATCATTTATGAATAGATTATCTCGCAATCTAAGTATCTCCAGATTTTGGAAGTTCGCAAGATTTATCGGTATGAGTCCACTAAACGAGTTCGCGCCGATATCAAACCCTGTTAGTCTCGAAAGATTTAAGATGGAGCTAGGAATCTCTCCTGAAAACTGGTTCATCGCAAGATAAAGAAGCCGGAGATTTGGAAGCCCTTGATCTATAGAACGTGGAAAGGTGCCTGAGAGCTCGTTCATTGTAAGTGAAAGCACTTGCAATCTCGAGAGGTTGAAAATAGACTGTGGCAGTTCACCTTTGAGTTTGTTTATTCCTAGACTCAGAATTGTTAATCTGGAAAGTTGTCCCATTTCTGAAGGAACTGCCCCTCCAATGTCATTGTCACTGAAGTCTAACATATCCAAAAGCGTCAAATTGCCGACTGAAGGTGGAATAGTACCTACAAAAGGATACCATTTACACTTAGATTTACCGATAAAGTTCAAAAAACATTGGTGATATACCTCGATAGCTATCAAGCACAAGATGATGTGCAGTTATTTACTCTTGTCCCGGCATTTCTTGTACCTTTGACGTAAAGAGATCATTATCATTCTAGGTCTACGCCTGAATCTACACTATATGTATCAAAATATCGTACAGTACCAATACACACACATAACAAAGCTCACAAAAGCATTCTCCATTTATTGTTGATTTCAACAAGAACTAATACACACGTACAAAAAGTTTTATCAATCTGTTGTTGACTTAAGATAGAACATCATAACTTTTGAGTAATAACAGGACGATTAAACAAAAAAGAACGTCAATCTAAATCTTTGATTTTCGAAGGAAGAGATATACGGAAGGATATAATAAATTAAGATTGCATGAACATAACTAATACCTGTCAAGCGATTTCTCCCGAGAGCAAGTAACTGCAGCCGCGACAACTTCCCAATATCCACCGGGACACTTCCAGTAAAATTATTAAAAGACAAAGAAACTGCATTTAGCTCTGTACAATAAGACAACCCTCTAGGAATCTCTCCCACCAACTGATTCCACGAGAGTATCAACCGCTCAAGTTTTGAAGAGGTAGAACATATGTTCGGAGGAAGAGAACCCGAAAGCTTGTTAAGCGAAAATGAGACTTCCCTCAAAGAAGAAATGTTAAATATGCTCCATGGAATACTCCCAGTAAGATCATTGGCAGCTAATGTCAACTTCTCGAGATTCTTTAACAATCCCAGACTCGGAGGAACATGCCCACTGAGTTGGTTAAACCTCATATTTAGTGAACGAAGACGGCCCAAGTGCCCGATTTCATCTGGTATTAGGCCAGTAAAACTGTTGTTACTCAAGTCTAGGAACGTCAGGAATGAGAGGTTCCCAATCTCCGGCGCAATGGTGCCTCGTAGACTCATATTGAAAAAATCCAACGCCGCGACTCTGGCATGCCTCGCGCTGCAAGTGACGCCAATCCAGGAGCAGAAAGAGGTTCCTTGTGACCAGTTTGCAGTTAAGATGTTATTTGGGTCGGAAGTTATGCGAACTTTGAGGGCTAAAAGAGAGGATTCATCAGTGGATGTGTTGAAATTTGCTGCAAAGCTGATATTTTTATGACAGAGCAGGCACAAGAATGTTAGCAACATTGCATAAGCTTGTGCCATTTTGTGTGCGGTGGAATATTTGGGTAGATTGGTATTTGGGTTTTGTTCTGTTTGTGAAGCTATTTCAAGAGACAGTAGAAGAGATGTCATGCAGCATGCTTGTGTGTGAAAAATGGATTAAAAAGAAGTTGAAGTTAGCCACCATTGTTGATCACTTTTTCATGTTATAAGGTCTGACTTTCGATTTGTTAATAACCGATGCAATGTGTGCCCATCATTTTACTCATACCAACTCACCAGTTTGTCTTCTTAATTATCTCGGTTAATATAAGCAGTGTTTTTGTTTTGCATGATTTGAAAATAACACAGTTAAAGTAACCTTATAGTCAATCTTTTTATCCATAGTTATCAAGCCTAAACTTTAAACAGTTTATCTTTCTCTCTTACGCACACTCACACGCATACTATATTCATACAAATGCTCTATTTTTTCAGCAGCTAACTTTAAACATTGGTTTTTTTTAAAGGATTCACATTGTAGATGTGAATGAAGAGAGTCAGAGGATGATATATAGTTTAGTGCAAGTGTTGGAAAAAAAAAAAAAAACCAAAGAATATAAAAATTGGCGCCTACCCATTACTGGTCTATTGTAATTTAACAGATTTGTGGTGGGTCCATAAATATTTAATAATTTATCATTACAGATAAAGAAAAGAAAATTATTGGATAATGCTATACACTTGACTCTAAAATCGGGTTATGGCGAGTCCTATCTCAATCTTTTTTTTTTTTTTTTTATTTTTTATCACAAGGCGCGAATTCTTTTCTCTGTTGTACCCTCATCGATATCTCCTTACGTTGATTCAATAGCATGATTCAATAGCAGGGTATTGAAAATATAAGCAGGTTTTAAGTATTATACAATTATACTATTATGTCATGGCCCAGCTAAGAGGGAGAGAGAAGGAAGACACCGTTTATACGGAAAATGGGGCAAATTACCTAGTCCTAATTTATATATTGGTGACCTTGTTGTTTCGTCGCTTATGAATTATGATTCGGTCTATTATATTTGGCTTCATGAAAAGCTTATCCATCCGTCTATTAGACTCTATATATTGTTGTGGGAAAATTTGTAATTTAAATAAGTTTTGTTGTACTAAATTCGTGAGGTTTAAATTTTTAAAGCACTCACTTTTGGGATGGATCTGCGTTTGTAATAGATTAGGTTTCACGGTCGTTTGGAAGCATCACATTCAAAATAGGCAACACTCTAAAGAATGGTTCAAGAAAGAAAGAATATGCACAACACATAGCACAATTGTGATGCTTTATTTTTCGGATATGTTGTTCCCATACAAGTTAAATCTTTTGTAATCGCATTATATTCTGATTGGCCAAAATGTTAAGGCCGTCGTAGATTTTATCCATCCGGCTATTAAAAATTTATGCAGGTCAAGTTTTTTTTTTTTAATGCAAACTAATTTTTTTAAAATATTTGATGAAATTCAAGCTAAATGCTCTTTAGAAACCGAGTATGCGAAACTGAATATTGGGATTCACAAAGTGGAAGTAATTATGTGAGTAGAGAAAGTCAAATAATTATAGTTAAGGCAAGTGTTGTGGAAAAAACAAGAACCAAAATAGAATGGATTGTCAAAATTCAAGGTTGGCGTCTACGTCCTGTAGGTCCATAAGCTCGACAGATGAGTTATGTATATTATATAATGAGCCTATTGTTAATTAATCAAAACTCAAAAGTAAATGAAGAATAGCGGGAGTTCAAATCCTTTCTTTTAACATAAAAATATACTTTCATCACTTCGCTATCATCGAATCATATATTTCTAATTCTAACTAACAACTGATTATTAAAATGAAAGCCTAGTGCTCTTATCCAAAAATCAAAATGCATCTTAAAGGGGCAAATTGCTACTTTTTTTTTTTTTTTTTGATGAGAATCGGAATAAAATTAATTACGGAATAAATGAATTACAAATGTTTGAAATAGGAAATCCTCCATCACAAAATGAGACATTTGGGAGGTTATGGTCACAAAAAAAGTTCGACCATTTAGACAAAAGAGCCCAATGAGCTAAGTTATGGGCCGCACCGTTTGCATTACGGTTGACAAAAATAAACCTCCATCTCGGCCACTGATTCCAAAATCTTTTGATACGAATCACAAGTGGATAAGCAGTCCAAGGAGTGACAAAGTGCGGATCCGTAATGGCATTAATCAAGATCAGAGAATCGGATTCCAAAATAGCAAGGCTGATCCCAGCTTTGTCAAGACTCTGGCAAGCATGAAGAAGTGCGAGAGCTTCTGCAACCAGTGGGTTCATACAAAGGTGAGCTTTGCAAGAGGCAAAAAGGATGGTGCCATGATCATCGCGGATAAGGTAGGCTGTATAGGCTTCACCGTCTTTAAATGTAGCGTCCGAGTTCGCCTTGAGCCATCGGGATGGGGGAGGCTTCCAAATGGTGGATGGACAAGCACGGGATGTGAGGGATAGTGAGAATTGAGCGGACCAGTGCTCTCTTTCACTTTCTCCAGCTTTGTGTACCATCTCCTGCAAATTTAAAGAAGGGGTTCCATGAGTGATACGGTTTCTGTTTTGCCAAATAATATCACAGTAAATGACAAATAAGATAAGACACTTCTCTTTAAAAGCAACATTCGTGAAGAAATTCCCTGAATCAAGTAGAAAAAGCCTCAAAAATTCTTTGATGTTCCAATTCCTAAAAGGATCCAGATTAAGATGCCAGTCAGAAAGAAGCCACAATTGAGAAGTGAGAGGGCAAGTGATGAAAAGATGTTCCAGCGTTTCAATGTCGTTGTTGCAAATAGGGCAGGAAGTATCAATGATAGGAAAGATGCCGTTGAGCTTAGAACGGGTAGGAAGGATGTTCAAAAAAATCTTCCACAAAAGAAGCTTGTGTCTACCATGGATACGTGACTTCCACAAACGCTTTAAAAGGACAGAATCAGCATTACTAGAGAGATTAAAACGGGGAGATTGGTCGACTAGATAAGCACTTTTGCAAGTGAAGATCCCTGACGAAGAGGGAATCCAAATCGGAGAGCGGCAATGATCAATCGGAGATATTTGAATTTTCAAAATCTCATTGATTGTGGGTTGATCAAAAACAATGGCTAGCTTGTTGGAATTCCAACTAAGCTTGTCATCGGAAAAGAAAGACTTAACCAAGGAAAATCGATAGTAGACATGGGAGGAAATGTCGATAGGTTTGGGGGTGAAAGAGGGGATACTTGGAATCCAAGGCTGGTTCCAAGTAGAGACAGAACAATCACAAGAGATGGGATAGCAGGTGCCCTTAAGAAGAAGATCCCTAGAGTTAAGAATGTCTTTCCATGTCCAAGACATAGTGGACGAGGAGGAGCTGGCATTGAAAAGGGAGGTGCCACGGAGGTATTTGGCATGGAAAATTTTCACCCAAAGAGAATCAGCATAATTACTAATCATTTTCCAGCCTAATTTAGAGATGATGGCCTTGTTAAAATCCTCCATTCTACGAAAACCTAGCCCCCCCACCAATTTAGGCTTACAAAGAGAGTCCCACACTTTAAGGGCAAGGAAATTGCCATTGCTATTTTCTCCCCACCAAAACCTGCGAAGAGAGGCATCAATACGTTTGCAATAATGGATGGGAAGCCGAAAATTAGCCATAACATAAACGGGATAAGAGAGCGCAACAGAGTTAATCAGGATAGTACGACCCGCTTGAGAGAGGGAGCTAACTTTCCAGGAGGCCAAACTTTTATTCATTTTACCCATAAGATCAGAAAAGGCCACTTTGCGAGATTTTGGCTTACAAAAAGGAAGGCCCAGATGAGGCACAGAGTGAGAACATTCATTTGCACCCAAAGAAACAAGGATATCATTTTTAATCCTCAGATTTATGTTGCCACTAAAATGAATGAAGGACTTGTTTAAATTTATAGCTTGACCAGACCAAACACAAAAAGTGTCCAAAACATTTTAATGACAGAAGAGTTAATGGGGGTAGCATGTCCAAAGATAACAAGGTCATCCGCATATAAGAGATGTGAGAGAGAAGGGCTGGTTATGGACACCTTAATACCTTTAAAGGAACCAATATTTTCTTGTTTGAGGATCAGCCTAGAAAAGAGTTCAACAAAGGTAACAAACAAGTAAGGGGAGATAGGATCTCCTTGGCGAATGCCACGAGAAGGCTTGAAAAAGCCACAAGGGGATCCATTCACCAAAACAGCAAAGGAAGTAGTGGAAATACAAGACTTAATCCATCCAACAAAAGTGCTATGGAAACCAAGATTAGTCAAAATGCAACAGAGGAGATCCCATTCAACCCTATCAAAAGCCTTAGCAAGGTCAATTTTAAAAGCCATAGCACTATTTTTTCCTTTTTTACGATGGATAAAGTCCATAAGCTCATGAGAGAGGATAGAATTGTCTTGAATGCATCTATTCTTTATAAAAGCAGACTGGTAAGGAGAAATAAAGAGATGCAATAGATTTTTAAACCTATTAGCCAGTATTTTAGAGATAATTTTATAGGTAAGGTTACAGAGGCTAATCGGTCTAAATTCATCAACAGAGTGGGCATTTTGCTTTTTAGGAATCAGAGCAATGAGGGTATGATTTAAATCTTTGAGATCAGTTTCATTCCTAAAAAAAGAGATGACTGCTTTGATGAGAGCATCTTTAGTAGTGTGCCAAAATCTTTGTAAAAAGCAGCAGGCAAGCCATCCGGCCCCGGACTTTTGTCCGAGGCAAAAGAGAACAGAGAGTCTCTAATCTCCTTAGGAGAAGGAATCATGCAAAGCAGATTATTGTCAGAATCCTTTATCACAACAGGGAAGAGATTATCAAGATGCACAGGGTAAGGGGGAGCAGCAGCATTAAAAGAAGAAGTAAAGAGGGATTTAAAGTAAACAACAAAACATGAGCCAACATCTTTCCAATCTGTGACATGAGAACCATCAGGATTAATAAGATAATCAATTCTATTAAACCTAGAATGAATAATAGATTTAAGATGGAAATAGTGAGTATTGGCATCCCCCTCCTTTAACCATTTTTCCTTAGATCTCTGTTTCCAAAGTGTGCATTTTCTTTTTAACCACAGATCAACATCAGTTTTAAGCTTCTTAATCAAAGAGAGATTAGACAAAGTTTGCGGACCAGCATGCAAATCACCAATACGAATCATCAGAATATTAATACATCTATCAACATGACCAAAACAATTATGGTTCCAACCTTTAAGTTCCCTACGGACATTCTTAGTTTTTAAAACCAATTTTTTCATAGGAGGACCAACAGTGGGGAGGTTCCAAGCATCATGAATAACACGAGCACAAGCAGGATGAGAGAGCCACATTAACTCAAACCTGAATGGCCTGGGGCCAATAGCAGACTCCTTAAAGGTGTTAACGTGATCGGACAGTGGTCCGAGGTAAGAGGAGTGAGATGACAGATGTGTGCGACTGGGAACAGTAGGCACCACGCGCTGTTTGCAACTCCCCTGTCCAAACGCTGTTGGATATTGTCCATCCCGTCTCTGTGGTTATTCCAAGTGAAATCGTATCCTGAAAATCCGAGATCAATAAGAGATAAATTATCCAAATCAGAACAGAGAGAGTGAGAAGATGAACTCGCGAAGGAGTTTCCTCCAGCCTTCTCGCTTTGGTTGCAAATGTCGTTGAAATCGCCCATTACCACCCATGGCCCGTCAAAAGAGAAAGAGACATTTAACATATGATCCCAAAAGTGCCGTTTAGCTTCAGAATATGGCGGACAGTAAACGCCGGTGAATTGCCAGGTAGAGGAATCAGGAGATTTGATGAGAGCATTAATCAGAAAGGAGTTTGAAAAGCTAATAGTGATATCAATGGAGTTCTTCCAAGCAAGACAAATCCCCCCTACCAATCCGACGGGAGGAACAATGAGAGAGTTTGAGAGAGAGAGTTGGCCGAAGAGAGAGAGGAAGCTTTGAGCTCCGAGATGAAAACTAAATCAGGTCGAGCGCTGACAAGCAGCGATCTTAATGCTCGGATTGGACAAGGTTTTGCGATACCTTGGCAATTCCAAGCGAGAATCTTCATAGCCGACTAATTGTTTGACCCCTCTTGACTGGAGGGGTCTTCCGATGGGATTTCATCGCAGATAAGGGGGACAGAGGTAGGATTAAGGGAGATGAGTGAGAGCAAGGAGTTTGAATCTGTTTGGGAGATGGCTTCCAGATTAAAGGTGAGGTTTATGGGTACGGTGAAAGAGGGAGTTTCAGTTCTGGGTCTGACTGAGCGAGGGCGGGGGGAAATAATTAGGGCCAGGGAAAGCACGTTTGAGGCTAAGAGAATTCTGAGTGGCAGAGAGGGTGAATGTAGGCGAACTCCTAGCAGAGGTGGGTAATCGTTTAAATCTGGAGGGGTTAGATGAGGAGTTGCTTGTTTGTAAGGTGGTGTTAGTGGCGGAGTATTGGTCAATGGTGGAGGAGAGGGATTCATCGTCAGAATCAATGGAGGTGATGGTGAGTTTGGTAGTGGAGATATTTGGGCTCAGTGGTGGGGATGAGGCAGAGTCTGGGTTAGGGGGTCTATAATAAGAGTCCTTATTCAGCTAGAAGTACAATCCAAGTCGAACTATAAGTCTAAATAGGTTGAATTAGACCTATTTTGAAATAGCTCGAATTGGGCTTTCAAATAGGTCGAATTGGGCCTCAAATAGATCGAATTTGACCCCAGATAGCTCGAATTAGGCCTCTGGGCCTCAAATAGATCGAATTTGGGCCCAGATAGCTCGAACTGGGCTTGAAATAGCTCGAAATAGGCCTGTTCGGGCACAAATAGATCTCGCTTGGGCTCAATTTGGGCCGACTTGGACCGATTTCCGAGTTTTGCCGTAAATTGTAATTTTGCATTAAAAAATAATGGTGCTGACGTGGCATAATATGTCCCGAAATACGCTCGTGGTATTGTATTGGATATTATGGCGTGGCGGTACCGAAATATGGTACATCAATAGCAATTATCTTTAATTAATTGGAATTTACGTCAATTTTGGTTTACTTATAATATATAATTAATTTTATGATTTCCAATCTTCAAGCAATTTAATCGATTCTTAAATTTTGCATCTAATATTTAAAATTAAAAATTAATTCATCACCTGAAAATATGGCAAGAAGAACTTAAAGACTTGCTAATTGAAGACTTAAAACCATTTTTTTTTTAAAAACAAAAAAAAAAAACAGGTGTAAAATAGAAGAAAAATTATGTAAACTATTGAGTACTGACAATTAAAATTTTATGACTAAAAACTATGTAGCTTCTCATTTTCTCATGTTGATTGGTCCTCTTTCCCAAATGGTTGTCTTCTTTAGGAAAAGTGCAACTGCCTAGATGATGTCGTGATAAAACCAATAGTTAAGTATTCATGTATTCGACTTGACATGATTCTCGTTTGTTTGCATATTGCTTATTTTCAATTAATTGAGATTATAAGAGTTGTTGTTGTTGTTTAAAAATTTGTTAGAAATAGTTTTGAACTATGAAAAAGCCTCAAGGTTGTAAATTTGATTATTCCAAATATTTTAGGAGTGTAAGTGCATGTATCTCATTTTTACTTCTTTTTTTGGAGCAAAATTAGAGGAACATTAGAAATGCGACTTCTCTATGTAACATCACACGCATTTTTCGCAGGTGTAGTTAGTGGGGCTCGTCGAAAACACAGAATTATGTGAAAGGTATAATTAGATGGAGCTTGGTTTCAGTAATGGAACTAGCCATAGAATGTGCTGCGGATCTGCCACAGGAGAGGCCTGACATGGAATATGTTCTTGTGAAACTCAACAAGATAAATGTAATTATGAATTATTGAGCAACTCAAATTTGAATCCATCAGTAATACTAAGAAGGCATACTGGAAAATAGAATAATATTATAGTGCATTTAAACACGTTTACGGAACAAACAAAGTGCTCGTTGAAATTCTAATTTCAATCAACACAGTATAGAAGTTCAACGACCTTCACGAAAAATGATATATGTGACAGATAGAAAAGATACAATTATTGAAACCTGCAAATATCCGGAGAAGCCCATCGCAAAAAACACCGGGGAGATGAATGGTTCAATAAGCAATGCGTTGCCTTCACCTGCAACTCTGCAAGTCCTGTACTCACGTGCATGTATCAAAAAATTTGGACATTTATACGAAACATACCAAAACATGCATGCTTCTGTGTCCACATGGTATTAGTGCAGTCTTACTCCAGAACAATAGGCCTATAGCCTAACAGGGCAAAGCTACAAGGACAAAAAATCGAGTTCTGTTTATATTTGATAACGAGAAGAACAAAGTAGAAAGGAGGATTATGTTAGATTGCAATATGGATATTTGTCTTTAGTTTAGTAAACAATTTGGTGAGATATATTGATTATAAATAAGATAATTTGGCCATTTTAGTTTACTATTAGCTTAAACAAGTGAAGAAGTAGACTCATTCTCTTGCCAAATGGTCTACTATAAATACCATTTTTGGTCCTTTTCTCAAGATAGAAAGCATTGACTTATCAGAAGAAGAAAAACAGGTGATGAACTGATGATGTTTGGGATGGTGACAAGAGCATATGGTCGGAAGTTCAACCAAATTTCAACTCATGCGTCTTAGTTTTTAAGCCTCCATAAATAATACAAAACCAGCTCCTTTTAATTTACTCTGCCTAAAACACCTCTACCGAATATGGCAAAAACGCTTGCAACACTGCTGACATTGTTGTGCTTATTTTGTCACAAAACGATCAGCTTTGCTGCAACTTTCAACACATCCACCGATGAATCCTCTCTTTTAGCCCTGAAAGCTCACATAACTTCTGATCCGAATGATTTTCTAACTACGAACTGGTCGCAAGGAACCTCTTTCTGCACTTGGATTGGCGTCACTTGCAGCAGTAGGCACGCCAGAGTTACGTCCCTGAATTTTTTTAACATGAGTTTACAAGGCACCGTTGCACCTAATATCGGCAACCTCTCATTCCTGACGTTCATAAACTTGAGTTACAACAGTTTCACTGGCCTGATCCCGGATGAAATCGGGAACTTGGTTCGTCTGCGTTTATTAAATATGAGGTTTAATAAACTTAGTGGGCATGTTCCTTCGAGTCTGGGATCGTTAAAGAATCTTGAAAGGTTGTCATTTGCTGATAATGATCTCACAGGGAGTATTCCGTGGAGCATATTTAACATTTCTTCCTTGAGGGGAATTTCTTTTTCGACTAACAGGCTTTCGGGTTCTCTTCCTCCGAACATATGTCCTCCTTCTGCGAAACTTGAGCGGTTGACACTTTCGCGGAATCAGTTTGTCGGGGAGATTCCACGAGGGTTGTCCGATTGTTCAGAGCTGAAGGTACTTGCTCTCAGAAGAAATCAGTTGACAGGTATGTCTCAGGATTCAGATATTTGTATTGAGTGTGAAAAGAGTTTTTAAAATTGTTTTCATGAGTCTTATATACTAGCTTTCAATATCTCTCTTATACTTAGGAAAGAAAAAAGATTTATATATTGATGTTTTTTTTTTGTTGAGTTCCACTGTATTATTCCAATCTTGCGATGTTCTATCTTTAGTCAAGAACATATTGAGAAAACTTGCATGAGCTGTCTTATGTGTGTATTAGTTCATCCTTTAGTCAAAAATTGATTGAGAAATGAGAATGCTTTTGTGAGCTTTGTGATGTGCGTATCGCCACTGTACTTTATTTCAATATATACAGTTTAGATATTGAATGATTTAATTTGATCTTTTTATGTCAAATTACTATAAATTAAGTCAAAGAATTCATTCTAATAGGATCACGGATTAGGAGGTCTATTGAAATTAAAGGTACTAGAAATAATCAGTACATGAGTAAATTAAATGTACATGTTCTTGTGCTTGAACACTATATAAGCATACCCCCATAGACTATGGAACTTCATCTGTATTTCTAAGTATAAATGGTATCCTTTTGTAGGCAATATTCCACCATCAATTGGCAATTTGTCGAATTTGGATACATTGGACTTCAGCTACAACAACATTGAAGGGGAAGTTCCTTCAGAAATGGGACATCTTTCTACTTTAACATTTCTGAGTCTTGCAGTAAATAAACTCAAAGGTGAACTGCCACCTTCTATTTTCAATCTTTCGAGATTGCAGACACTTGGACTTCCAGTGAACGAGATCTCGGGCAGCATTCCACATTCCATAGACAAAGGGCTTCCAAATCTTCAAGATCTTTATCTTGGAGGGAATAAGTTTACAGGACAGATTCCTAATTCAATCTTAAATCTCTCTAGGCTAACGGTGTTTAGTATCGGCGATAACTCGTTTAGAGGACTCATACCCATAAATCTTGGGAACTTCCAAGAGCTACAAAGACTTACTTTGCGAGGTAATCTTTTCACCAATGATCTTTCCATTCCAGAACAAGAGTTTCTTACTTCATTGTCAAGCTGCAGGCACCTAAGCTTTTTAGATATACGAAGAACTCCTATAACTGGGGTGCTTCCGAAATCCTTAGGTAATATATCAGCATCTCTTGAATATTTATTTGTTGCGCGTTCCAAGATCAGAGGCACAATTCCTAGTGAAATCGGTAATCTTCATAGTTTGGTGTGGCTAAGCCTTCAAAACAATGAGTTGACAGGTGAAATTCCTGAGACATTGGGACGTTTGAGAAACTTGCAGCGCTTAGAAATCTCTGACAACAGATTGCAGGGAGCAATACCGGATAGCATTTGCAGCCTGGAACACATGTATTTCGTGACTTTGCGCAATAATAGACTGTCTGGACACCTTCCAAGCTGCATTGGAGACCTTTCTTCGCTACGAGAACTTTATTTGGCCTACAATTCATTTAATTCTAGCATTCCATCAACTCTATGGTCCATTTCGCGCCTTCAAGTTGTATCATTAGCTCATAATCATTTTCAGGGTTCTTTATCCAATGATATCGGGAATCTGAAGAACTTGAGAAGGTTGTATCTCTTAGAGAATCAGTTTTCCGGGATCATTCCAAGTACCATAGGGGAACTTCGTAGCCTAACTCATCTAGGTATTCAGAGCAACAAGTTCAATGGCTCAATACCTTCATCCTTTGGTAATGTGATAGCCTTGCAGTACTTGGACTTATCCCTAAACGATTTCTCTGGTTCAATTCCAAATCCTTTCGAGAACCTTGAGAATCTTGTTTACTTCAATGTTTCATTCAATGAGCTTACAGGAGAAATCCCAGATGGAGGACCTTTTGAAAACCTCACAGCTGAACATTTCATGGGAAATAAAGGTTTATGTGGAGCACCTCGATTCAAGGTCGAGCAATGTAAAAGGAATATACCCAAATCTTCAAGGAGAAACAAAATTCTAAAATATGTTCTGCCGCCAGTGGCTTCAATTATAGTCGCAGCTTCTATCGTAATTTTTCTGCTCAAACGTCGTCCCAGAAACCCAGCTTTATTATCTGTGTTTGATTCCTCAACTGGCGTCAAACACAAGAAGATTTCATACTATGAAATTCTACGAGCCACAAACCACCTTGACGAACGAAACTTGATTGGAAAAGGCAGCATTGGCTCAGTGTACAAAGGATTGTTTTCTAATGAAACAACAGCTGCAGTGAAAGTCTTCAACTTAGAGGTGCCAGGTGCATTCAAAAGCTTTGATGCAGAATGCAAAATATTGCGTAGCCTTCGGCACAGAAATATCGTTAAGGTCATTACTAGTTGCTCCAACCTTGAATTCAAGGCCTTAGTAATGGAATATATGCCTAATGGGAACCTTGACAAATGGCTTTACAATCCGAAGAACCATTTAAGCTTTGATCAGAGACTTGGAATAATGATAGAAGTAGCATCTGCAATAGAATATCTACATCATGGTTATTCCTCTCCTATCGTCCATTGTGATTTGAAACCGAGCAATATCCTCTTAGATGAAGAAATGGTAGCACATGTATCGGACTTTGGGATTTCCAGGCTCCTGATAGAAGGTCAAAGAATGGAACAAACAAAGACTTTAGGCACACTTGGATACATGGCACCAGGTAAATATAGATCTACTCCAGTTCTTTTTACAAGCAATTATATCTAGAAATCTTCATATTATCTGAGTTTCTTCCATTCTTTGTAGAGTATGGATCAGCAGGATTAGTATCGACAAAGGCGGACATTTATAGCTATGGGATTTTGTTGATGGAAACATTTACAAAGAAGAAGCCGACGGATGACTTGTTTTTTGGAGAGTTAACCATGAAGCGATGGGTGTCTGAATCATTTCCTAATACGATTGTTGATGTTGAGTTACTTAATGCAGAGGGAGATTTCGATGTAGGTACGATTGAAGAGTGCTTGGTGTCAGTCATGGAAGTAGCCATAGAATGTGCATCTGAGTTTCTGGAGGAGAGGCCAGATATGAAAGATGTTCTTGTCAGACTCAACAAGATAAATATTAAACTTCATAGCACTGTAATTGTAGTGAAATAAACCACTGAAAATGGGAGTGGTTTATTATGAAAATATGTAGCATGACACTATATCATGTTCTACTGTCATGAAGTTCTCCCCTTTATCCAGTCTGTATACCATCTAAATGAATAAAGCATTTCAAGTTTAAATGTGAAACTTAATTGAGATTCTAACATCATTTCAAGTTTATGCCTGGAATTTAACATTATACTTGCATCTAGACCAAAATTTATAAAGCATAATTTGTTTAATCATAAAAACTTGTGATTCTTCTTAACAGAACGTAAACGATGAGTTCGTCTATAATGCAAACTCTGTTTAGTGATACAAATGGAAAACCACATAAAAAATTTAGACAGCAACATCCTTAGCATTATGAATCAATCAAAATATCATCTTTAATTCCATATCCCAATAAGAAAGATTTGCAAGACTTGTGTGCAAAAGCTGGCGAATTCAATGTCGTGCACTTGCACCAGAGACCTACAAGAAATTTAGCCAGAAAGCCCGGAAATTAACATTTTTCTCTTTCTATTATTCGGATTGTTCGGAATGAAAGGAAAAGAATCTGAAATTGAAAACTAGCCATGTATTCGGTGCTTACGACCCTACATGATCTTCGTAGGTAGCACACAAGCAGTACCTGCATTTTAGTATCATTTTTGTTGTCACCTCCCATCACTTATACAATGCTTGTTGAAAAGGTCCAATGAATATTGTCAAATGAACCACCAACCTTATAAAAACTTATTTCGGAACATGAGCTTGTGATTAGAAAGGAAAATTTTTGAGCTTTATTAGAAGTTCTAATTTGAAGCAAGAGCTAATACTCAGATATCATACTAGAATATATCGGCTTAAGTTAGAATTATGCGTGTTTATGCATATAGATTTGCAAATGCACCTGCCTATTATTAAAAGTACACCTTGTTTTCTGAATGAAAGTGTTAAAATACTCATGTGAAGATAATAACATTGAAAGAAGTTAGAAAGAAAAGTAAATTGGTTCAAGGTCGAGACATGTGAAGGGAATACATCCAAGTGTTTAGGAAAAAACAAAGTTCTTATATATATGTTCTCATTACACTTGAATATATGTAGGAAACTGAGATCTCTTTCTTGTTCTTAGTTCTTCAATGACTTTACATAGTTCCACTGTACTTATTTAATTACATACAATTCCTAACTCAATTTTTCATGGAGTTGATTGAAAGAACAAAAGGCTTTGTGGAAAGAATTTGAAATCGCAAAAAAGCTTTTGAGACCTCAAGAAACCAGAATCGAGTTTTATGCAGAAATTTGCATATTTCTTACAATCTCAAGACAGTATAATCGCCTCTCAATATTTATTGAAACACTGAAACTTATCTTTTCATCATGTGGTTCTGTTGGTGCTTAGTGCATGTACACAAATAAGAGATATAGAACACCAGCTTCTACTTTTAGCAAAGATAAGCAATATGCATGATGCAAATAATAAAATCTCATTATTGAAGAGAACGTTGTAAAAAACAAGGAGCTACTGATTCACTATAGCTGCATATATTCAACTGCAAAACCATTTTATCTCACTTCAACTACAGTGCTGTGAAGTTTAATTTCATCTTATTGAGTCTCACAAGAACATCTTTCATATCAGGCCTCTCCTCCGGCAAATCCGCTGCACATAGTGTGGCTAGTTCCATTAATGAAACCAAACACTCTTTAATGATAACGTTTGCATAATTTTCCTCTGCATGCTCAGCATCAACAATCTGCATTACAACACTGGGATATGATTCAGATACCCATCCCTTAATGGTTAACTCGCCTAGAAACATCTCATCTGTCGGCTTCTTCTTCGTAAATGTCTCCATCAATAAAATCCCATAGCTATAGACGTCCACCTTAGTCGAAACTAATCCTGCTGATCCATACTCTACAAAGGTGACACAGAAAATCGAAATTAATGCAGTTAACATAAAAGTTTCATGGAATTACAGATAGCATTGCGGTGTAAAGATTACTGGAGTATATTGTTTTTTTACCTGGTGCCATATACCCGATTGTGCCCAAAGTCTTAGTCTGTTCCATTCTTTGATCTTCTACAAAAAGCTTGGAAATCCCGAAGTCTGCTACATGTGCTACCATATCCTCATCTAAGAGAATATTGCTCGGTTTCAAATCACAATGGACGACAGGAGATAAATAACCATGATGTAAATACTCTATCGCAGATGCTACATCTATCATTATTCTTAATCTTTCATCAATCTTTAAGGGATAGTTTGGATTGTTGAGCCATTTCTCAAGGCTCCCATTGGGCATGTATTCCATGACTAAGGCCTTGAAATCAAGGTTGGAGCAGCTAGTAATGACTTTAACGAGATTTCTGTGTCGAAGGCTACGCATTATTTGGCATTCTGTATCAAAGCTTTTAAATGAACCATGTACGTCTAAGTTGAAGACTTTAATGGCAGCAGTTGTTTCATTAGAAAATGTTCCTTTGTATACTGAGCCAATGCTTCCCTTTCCAATCAAGTTTTCTTCAGAAAGGCGACTTGTGACTCGAAGGATTTCATAGTATGAAATCCTCTTGTGTTTGAGGCCGAGAGAGGAATCAGACAAATATGACAAAGCTGAGTTTCTGGAACGACGTTTGAGCAGAAATATCACAATAGCTGCTGCAACTATAATTAAAGCTATAGGGGGTAGAACATATCTAAGAATTTTGTTCGTTCGTGCTGATTTGGATGCGTTCCTCTTACAAGCCTCGACCCTAAATCGTGGTGCTCCACATAAGCCTGTATTTCCCATGAAAAGTTCAGCTGTGAAGTTCTCAAAACGCCCTCCATCTGGGATTTCCCCGGTTAGCTGATTGAAAGAAACATTGAAGTATTCAAGATCTTGAAGGGTCTCTAAAGAACTTGGAATTGAAGCAGAGAGAGAGTTCTGAGACAAATCCAAGTACTGCAACGATCTCAGGTTACCAAAAGATGGAGGTATTGAGCCATTGAACTCATTGTCATGAATGTATAGATGAGTAAGGCTCTGCATTTCCCCAATACTAGTTGGAATGCTCCCAGAAAGTTGATTCCGATGGAGATACAACATTCTCAGGCCCGTCAAATTGCCGATTTCATTTGACAAAGAACCCTGAAATCGATTACGAGATAAGGATAAGACTTGAAGGTTCCTATTGGACCATAGACCTGATGGAATGTTGTAACTGAAGGAATTCTTGCCCAAATAAAGTTCTTGTAATGAAGAAAGGTTGCCAAAGCATCTTGGGAGGTGTCCAGACAATCGATTGTCTTCTAAACCCACACGATATATGTTTTCCAGGCTGCAAAAACTATCCGGTATTGCTCCATGCAGTTGATTCCAAGATATTGCTATGCGCTGCAAGTTTCTCAAACGTCCCAGCACCTCAGGAATCTCACCAGTCAACTCATTCCGTTCAAGGTTTAGCCACACCAAATTATGCAGATTACCTATCTCCGTAGGAATGGTCCCTCTAATCCTAGCATTTGCAGCACGTAAATATTGTACAGATGCGGACATGTTGCCCAAGGATTTCGGAAGTACCCCTGTTATAGGGTTTCCAGATATATGTAAGGTGATTAGATTCCTGCAATTTGCCAATGAAGTAAAAAACTCTTGTTCTGGTATGGACAGATCATTGGTGAACAGATTATCTCGCAATCTAATTAATTGTAGATCTCGTAAGTTCCCAAGATTTATCGGTATGAGTCCGCTAAACGAGTTGACTCCGATATCCAACTCTCTTAGCCTGGAGAGATTTAAGATGGAATTAAAAATCTCACCTGTAAAATTATTCACACCAAGATAAAGAAATTGGAGATTTGGGAACGCTTTGTCCATGTAGCGTGGAAAGCTGCCTGAGAGCTCGTTCATTGTAAGTCCAAGTATTTCCAATCTCGAGAGGTTGAACAAAGAAGGTGGCACTTCACCTTTGAGTTTGTTTAATCCTAAGCTCAGAAGTGTTAAGCTAGAGAGACGTCCCATTTCTGGAGGAACTTCCCCTTCAATTTTGTTGTCGCTGAAGTCCAATGCATTCAAATTCGACAAATTTCCAATTGAAGGTGGAATAGTACCTGCAGAAGGATAGTTTACACACAAGTTCTAAAAATCAAAGGTAACATTATACTAAAACAATTGCTAATTCGTGACCCCATCTGGACAAAATAATTGACACGTCTGGATATCATTTTGACATGAAAACATCGATCGATCAACACAAGGGACTACGCCTGGCATTGAACTACATTAAAGCTAGCAAAGTATAGTCCTAATAGACATAATAGAAAACTCATTTGAACATTCTCTCTTAATTATTGACTAAATAAAGAACATCACTTGCTGTGAATGATTTTGGAGAATCAGGAAACGTTTTCTAAAACCGTTTTGACACCCAATGCAAGTATCCGAATCCTGAATAATACCTGTCAATCGATTTCTCCCGAGAGCAAGTATCTGGAGCTGCGACAAGTTCCCAATATCTACCGGCAAACTTCCACTGAAATTATTTGCGGACAAAGAAACTATCTTCAACTTTGCACAATGGGACAACCCTCGAGGAATCTCTCCGACAAACAGATTCCTTGAAAGCCTCAACTGCTCGAGTTTTGCTGCAGGACGAGGACATATTGCCGGAGGAAGAGTACCGGATAGCCTGTTACTCGTAAATCCTACTTCCCTCAATGAGGAAATGTTAAATATGCTCCATGGAACACTCCCAGTAAGATCATTGTTAGCAATTAACAACATTTCCAGATTATTTAACAATCCTAGACTCGAGGGAACGTGGCCATTGAGTTGATTATACCTCACATCTAGTGAGCGAAGGCGGCCTAAGTTTCCGATTTCATCTGGGATTACACCGGTGAAGCTGTTATTGCTCAAGTCAAGGAACCTCAGGAACGAGAGGTTGCCGATATTTGGTGGAATGGTTCCATGTAAACTCATGTTGAAAAGATTCAATGCCGCGACTCTCACGTGCCTGCGGCTGCAAGTTACACCAATCCAGGTGCAGAAAGAGGTCCCTAGTGACCAGTTTGTGGTTAAAAAGTTATTCGGGTCGGAAGTTATGCGAGCTTTGAGGGCTAATAGAGAGGACTCATCTGTGGAAGTGTTGAAAGCTGAAGCAAAGCTGATGTTTTTGTGACAAAGAAATAATATGATCAGCAATATTGTGTACATTTGTGACATCTTGAATAGAGTTCCCATTAATGAGAAAGAGAGAATGGCCTGTTTAGTTCATTCTATCATGACTTGAGAAGAGATGCGGTGCACCTCAAATTTGTTTTGTAATAGTTATTAGTTAGCCACCATTCTTGATCACAATTGTGTTATTTAATTATTTTCTTCACGAAGAAAGATTAAGATGAAGTGTATATAGACTTGAAGTTGACTCATAATGTAGATGCGATTACATGAAATCAGTCAGATTGTGATAGTGTAGTGCAAGTGTTGGGAAAAAAACAAAGAACAAAGTGTAGTGTAAAGTTTCAAGGTTGGCGTCTATATATTGGCCCATCTGTAATTAGCTTTTTGGGAGAATTACACAAACACCTCAAGTAGAATGCATCTCATTACGTAAACACCCTTCATAGTGTATATTTTGGCAAATAGACAAGCTTCTTATGCTAATCCTAACATGAAAATGCTGTCGCATATAATTTACTTAAATTTTCGAAAATGCACATTGTTTTTTATGTCTTTACATTTTTTAACAGAACAAACGAGACTTATTTTCTATTATTGTTAGCAATTTTAATTATTTTTTCATTTACTATAAAAGAATTAAAGAAGGGCAAAAATTTACGTTCAACAAAATTAAACAAATTTCAGACAAAAATTTACCATAAGGGGTGTTTGTATAATTATCCAAATATGAGGGGTGTCACTGAAATTAGTCCATACCTCAAGATTGTGTGTGTAATTCTCACTTGTTTGCCCTTTGAACCTTACTTCTCCGCCTGCTGCGTGTTTTCTTACCACGTAGTATTTTATAATATCTTATCGCATATTTTAAGAAATTTTGTTGCGCGAATATTTAAAATATTGTTTGACATCTTTTCCCATACTTTGGCCCGGGTATTGATACTCTCATGAATTGTTGCCCACGTATACTTTAAACTAATTAGAGAAATTATCTGTTTAGATATTATTAGTACATTACATATTAATTTTTGATGAATTATAGACTAAATTATATATATTTATGCATGATAATAACACAACAACGATGATGATAATAATAATGATAATAATAATAATAATATTAAAATGAATATTAATTATTTTTCGTGACAGGTTTTTACTTTTCCCTGACTATTTTGGTAAACATGGAATGGCATTTAACATAATTTAAGCATAAAAAAAAAAGAACCATGATCACTTGCACAAACAAATCAGGGAATTCATCGGGCCATAGTAAAGTAAATAATTTATCGATATGGATTTTGTACGTTTTTAATCTTGTGGGGCTTTCAATTTCTTGTTGCACTTTTATTTGAAATATGTTTGTTGTGAATATTTAAACTGTAAGTTTGACTAGAGTTATCATCGTTATAGCAAGTGGGTGCTGCTAAAACACTGTAGTGGACTGGTGGCATGCAGGCTAGTTGGTGAATGAATGTTATCATCATTGTCGTTTTGAACCAACACTTGCTTATCATCATTGTCTACATGCATGCAAGTTGCGGAAACTAAAATATACATGTTTCTGTATGGGTCCCATTGTATTGTTCATTATTAATTATGTATGGGTCCAATTGTAGTACTACTCTAATTAATAAATTTTCTCAATAATATTGGTATTAAAATGGGTAGATTGGTATCAGCTGGGTTTTGTGAAGCTATTTCACGAGACAGTAGAAGAGAGGTTAAGCAGCATGCTTGTGTGTGAAAACTGGATTAAAAAGAAGTTGAACTTAGCCACGTACCATTGTTGGTCACTTTACATGTTATAAGGTCTAAATTTTGTGGCGGGTCCATAAATTTTTTAATAATTTATCATTACAGATAAAGAAAAGAAAATTATAGGATAATGCTATAAGTATTGAAAATATAAGTAGGTTTGAAGTATTATACAGTTCTACTATTATGTCATGGCCCAGCTGGAAGAGAGAGAGAGAGAAAAGGACGACACCGTTTATGCGGAAAATGGGGCAAAATCACCAAGCCCTAATTTATTATTTATTGACAGTAAAATTGTTTCCCGCCAATGTCAAATTTGGGATGATCTTATTTAAGTGTTGATTCCAATTTCAATCTATTGACATTTTTAAATTTGTTGAAGATTAGATAAAATGTCGATGTCAATCAAGGTTCGTTGTACGTATAAAAAAAAGGTGAACTTCAATTTATATTAATTCAAGCTTTGTTTGGCACCCCGTCTTAGGAATATGGACATAATCAGGGGCGGATTTACTTGAGGGCTAGTTTAATTTATTTTAAAATATTTTATCAAATTTAAATAAAAGTCTATAAAAATTGTTTTATGCTTAAATTAAATATAGGCTAAAATAAATAAAAGTAATACAATTAATTATAAAAAATCTAAAAAAACAATTAAAGTATAATTATTAGTATACAAGTGATCTAACAAAAGACAAGGTAAATAATGATACAAAGGCAAAACCATGATATATAAGTTTAATAATAATCACTAAACACTACATGAAAAGAAAGAAAGTAAATTTACATAATATTTCTATACATCATTTGAGTATATCTTTTCACTCTATAGAAATAAGCGAAATATTCATTGAATGTGAATCTAAAGTTTATTTCTGGAAGACAATGTGGTTGTTGTTGGGTTTTAAAAATTAATAGCGATTTTGAGGGGTTTTCTCTACAACTTTATTTAAAAATGTGTCTGTAAACTTCAATAATTTATTAGGCTTATTTTTATTATTATTTGTAAATATATAATTAAGACATAGTAATAATATTAGGCTTCTTTTTATTGGTCTTACTTTTCACACACACACATATATACAATTCACACACACACACACACACACACACACATATATATATATATATATATATATACTTGTAATTCTTTACTTACGAATCACAAGCAACCTTAACTTCACTGTTATTCTTCCTTTACTATTTCGTGGCATTTATATATCTGATACATAATTCAATTTCTTATCCATCATTGAATCAAATTCAATTATAGATTTATAATCACAAATTGACTTATAAACAAATTAGTTGTTCTTATAAACAAATTAGTTGTTCTTATACGATAACTCATCTGCTAGTTCTTGAACTTTACAATGCTCAATAAACTACGTTGAATTGTCGGTTAACGAGCAACTGTATTATCTAGAGTACTAGCTCACGTGATACTCTTGTTATACGCATTAGGAAGTCTATTGGAAGTTAGGCCTAAATATTGTTTCTATCTACTACTAGGAAGCAAGGCTGTCAGTTTAAATAATTTCGCTCAATTTTCATTCAATCTAGACATCACTTGGAGTTGGAGTTGGTTGTTGTGACAAATAAGCATATATGCACTAAGTATATTTCTTCATCATGTTTTCGAGGTTGCTTTATAAATATAAAGTTTAATTTTGGCAGTCAGATGATTGAAATTGTTTCATGTAATACAGAAGTTTATTTGCTCATTTTTTGAATATTTCAATCACCTCGTGGAGAATTTTGTGTAAGACACTAGCTACTAGAAGTAGATTAAAAGAATTTCTCCATGATACTTGTACTATTTATGGTATGAATCGTGAAACACTGGAGACATTTTCTTGAGTTGTCCTCAGGGGCGGAGCTAGGAATTTGACTTAGGGGGGCGAAATTACCGATTTTTTTTTTTATACAAATACGAATATTTTTTATTGTTGATTATTTTTAACTACTTAAAAAATCATCTTAAAATATAAGTAACTTAAGAAGTATATATTGAATAAATCTTTTTGTAAAAGTGAGTCCAAAGTAACACAATTATTAGTTAAAATTAGTAAGGCTAAAACGAAACTAGATAAATATATACAAAAATATGTCATAGAAATAGAGATGTTGTTTGCATCTTTAGGAACTTTATAATTGTGTAATTCGCTTAAATAACTGTTATATGTCAAATACTTTAAGAGAATATTAAATTAATATTAAATGATTGATTAATATCTTTTTTTATTGTGTATTAATGCAATATGTAAATTAATAGCTTTAGTTTTAATCTACAGCTTTATCCCTATTTTTTTTTAATGACATTCATTGTAATAAGTCTAAGATTTTCTCAAATAATATATTAGATAATTATCTCTTTTATTTTATTCTTTACGAGAAAAGTAGGAGAGGTTTAAGATAAATTTTAGAAAGTGGTATAAATAATATATTTATAAAACTAAAGAATTGAATTAGTTAAAATAGAAAAAACTTATGCATAAAATTCCACTAAGGTTTCCATAATATTGAGAAGTACTATGTATAATATATATAATACAAATGTATATTACAATATAGTGTCTATATATATTTATAAATATACAATATATAAAAGTAATATCTATAGTAAATATGTATATACATATACCTAGGGGTGGGGCTGGAGCTGGGGGGCGGGGGCCCCCATATGCCCCCTGGCTCCGCCCCTGATTGTCCTCTTGCCATTTTTGTATGGTCACATACTCACATTAAATGAAAATATAAATTAGCTTCTTTTGAACAGTTTTCTGTCAGTGAATGGATTCATTTGTTACATGAGACTAGCGACTTGTTTTTATCAGGCTCTCAACAACAAGAACTTCTCATTTTCTTTATAGTTGCCAATGCCACGAAAAAAGAGTTTTTAATTTTTTTAACATCAAAGAAAACTTTATTGGAAAGAAAATAATGGAGTACAAGACATACTCCGGATCAAAAAACTGTTCTGGCTCAATGAGAAAAGCTATAACCAATATAAGGGAGAGTTCGCACAGTCTGACAAAAGAGTAAATAAAATCTGAGTGTTTGATTGAATCTGAACCAGCGCCATGTCTGCACTTTAATGGAGTCAATGACTTTGGGGATGTCAACCTGCTGGTTTTCAAAGAAAATTTTGTTTCTACAGATCCAAATTTGCCAAATAACAAAGGTCCAAATTGTCGCCCATGATCATAAAAGATATTAATTTTGCTTCTCTCTGCAGATCACTTGAAATTTGAGCATATATAGGAACACTCCAAAGCCTATTACAAAAGCTCATTGATGCGAGAGGTTGTTTGCCTACTTTTTGTACTTAATCTGTTGTACTTTATCTTTTTGTCGGGGAAAATGCATAAAACCCCCCTGTGGTTTTGAAAACCTGCACGAAACCCCCTTGTGGTTTGTTAATTGTCTAAAACCCCCTTGTGGTTTCATAAATCCTGCACAAAATCCGCAAACTTGCACAAAACCCCCTTGTGGTTTCAAAAAGTTTTGCACAGAATCCCCTTGTGGTTTCATGAAAAGGGGATTTTGTGCAGAGTTTATGAAACCACAAGGGGGTTTTAGACAATTAACAAACCACAAGGGTGTTTCGTGCAGGTTTTCGAAACCACAAGGGGATTTTAGGTTGATTCCCCATCTTATATCTAATAAATATAATTAAGTATCAAAAAAACTTGTTTTATAATTTAATAACACGTATTGGTTGGTTACATTGGTGACTCGTAGTCTCGTCGCTTATGATACGGGGTACTACATTTGGCTTCATGAAAAGCTTATCCATCCGTCTCTTAAATTTTATGCAGGTCAAGTTCTTTTAATGTAAGCTAAATTTGTTTGAAATATTTGATGAAATCCAAGCTAAATGCTCTTTAAAAACCGAGTATGCGAAATTGAATATTGGGATTCACAAAGTGGAAGTGATTATGTGAGGAGAGAAGTCAAATAATTATAGTTAAGACAAGTGTTATGGAAAAAACAAGAACCAAAATAGAATGGATTGTCAAAAATTCAACGTTGGCGTCTACTCATGTTGGCCCATCACTTGCTCGACAGATCAATATATATATTAGGATCAATAGCGATCTCCCCCCTATCGTTTGGGCCGTTTTGCGATGTCCCCCCTATCGTTTCAGAAGTTAGACTTTCCCCCCTAACGTTTCATAAGTTTTGCGACTTGCCCCCTGGACCGTTGACCGGCGGAATATTCCACCGGAGATTCCAAAACGTGCCCAGCACGTGCCCGGCGAAAGGGCATTTTCGTCCGACCACTTTTAACTACACCCCCTAACCTTTGGTAACCAACGTTTTCCCCTCTAACGTTTATGAGTTAGACATTGCCCCCTAACGTTTGCACAAAATGAGCAGAGTGCCCCCTAACGTTTGGCAAAGTTAAGCAGATTGCCCCCTAACTCATAAAGTAATATTTTCTTTGTGCAACATATTTATTTTTTTCTTCTTGTCTTTGTTTGCTCACAAATACTTTTTTAATGATTTTATTTCTTCTAAATTTGAGTTCGGAAGCATCATTCCATTTAAAAGTATGTATGTGCATATGCAACCTGCTCTTGTATTTTTTAACTAGAATCGATTTAAAAGTATGTAATGGTTTCTTTTCCTTCTAAAAGATAATAATCTTATTATAGTTTGTTGAATTCAATGAGGTGGGTGTTGTGCAAGAGTGGAAGAGGGAAGCATGGTTTTGTTTCTCATGACCAATTTTGCAGAATGTGATTTTAAGGAAAAGGCGAAACTTTTTAGACGCTTACTTAAGTTATAGAAAAAATATTTTATTAACCGTTATACGATGACATGGTGCAATTAACTGTGGAAATTATGGTGACTATTTTAATTGTAGAGCATTATTTTTTCTATGATTTCATACCAACTGGCCGTTTAAATTAGTAACCGGATTGTATATACCATGTACCACCTTACCCTGCATCGATTTTATATAACATCTGAGAGTACTTCATGTTTTAGAATTGAATAATGTAAAAATATATAAAATATCACTAAGATCACGTCGTTTTGATTTTCAAATAAGATGCTGAAAGTGGAAAATAGAAAATTTGCACATGTATTTCATACAATTCTAATATATTGAGCTTTTTAAAATCATAAATTGAAATGTTAAATCGAATTTCACTATTTTCGTCGATTTGGACGAAGGTTCCATCACAAACTATAATATCTTTGTATGACTTTTTAAACATTATTATACTTTCAACAAAACTATAGCTGTCATTATAATTCACAAGAATAGTAGCACATATATTTGCACAAAATAGTGTCGCCTTTCTGATTTAACTTCTGCAGAGGTGAGCTTGTAACTTTAGGGTTCCAAGATACAGACCAATATAGTTGTTTACTTAATATACAAACATTCTGTTTTAGGTACTAAACTCAGAATTGGAACCCATTTACTATTTTTGTCTATAATTCAATTAAAGAAGCTAAGTAAGGAAGAAAAAAAATCATTAAAAAAGTATTTGTGAGCAAAAAAAGACAAGAAGAAAAAATAAAATATGTTGCATAAAGAAAATATTACTTTATGAGTTAGGGGGCAATCTGCTTAACTTTGCCAAACGTTAGGGGGCAAAGTTTTACATTGCAGCAAACGTTAGGGGGCACTCTGCTCATTTTGTGCAAACGTTAGGGGGCAATGTCTAACTCATAAACGTTAGGGGGGGAAACGTTGGTTACCAAAGGTTAGGGGGGTATAGTCCAAAGTGGTCGGACGAAAATGCCCTTTCGCCGGGCACGTGCTGGGCACGTTTTGGAATCTCCGGTGGAATATTCCACCGGTCAACGGTCCAGGGGGCAAGTCGCAAAACTTATGAAACGTTAGGGGGGAAAGTCTAACTTTTGAAACGATAGGGGGGACATCGCAAAACGGCCCAAACGATAGGGGGGAGATCGCTATTGACCCTATATATTATATAATGAACCTATTGTTAATTAATCAACAATCAACAGTAATAATTGAAGAAAAGAAAATAGCGGGACTTGAAATCCTTTCTTTTAACGTAAAACTATACTTTTATTACACCTTTCTAGTGAGTATAAAAATATGAGACGTAACAATGTTGTAGCGAACGGGTGATATAAAACCTAATTAAGGTGGTCGTAGTCTCATCATCACTTCGCTATCATCGAATAATATGTTTCTAATTCTAACTAAGAACTGATTATTAAAATGAAAGCCTAAAATAAAAGTGCACCTTAAGGGGCAAATTGCAACTTAGTCCTTTAACATTATAGGATGGTCATTAAAATAGTCATAATTTGCAAAATTAGTTTTGATCTTCATGCAGTCTACAATTTTATTCCCTTTTCCGCAATTTCCATTTTTTTTTATAACGTGTAAATATAGTCAATTATCTTTAATTAATTGGAATTACGTCAATTTTGTTTTAGTTTTAATATATAACTAATTTTTTTTATTTCCAATCTTTAAGCAATTTAATCAATTCTTAAATTTTGTATCTAATATTTTAAAATTAAAAGTTAATTCATCACCTATGGCAAGAAAAATTTAAAGACTTGCTAATTGATGACTTAAATCAATTTTTTTTATAAAAAAAAAAAAGTAGGTCTAAAATAGAAGAAAAATAATGTAAATTACCGACAGTTAAAAATTCATGACTAAACACTATGTAGCTTCTCATTTTCTTATGTTGATTGGTCCTCTTTCCCAAATGGTTGTCTCCTTTCGGAAAAATGCAACTGCATAGACGATGTCGTGCTACAACCAAGAGTTAAGTATTCATGTATTCGACTTGACGTGATTATAGTTTGTTTCAAATAGCATACTTCAATTAATTGAGATTATAAAAGTTGTTGTTGTTGTTTTAAAGTTTGTTAGAAATAGTTTTGAACTATGAAAACGCCTCAAGGTTGTAAATTTAATTATTCCAAATATTTTAGGAGTGTAAGTGTATCTCAGTTTTACTTTTTTTTTTTTTTGGAGCAAAATTAGAGGAACATTAGAAATTAGCGACTTCTCTATGTAGCATCACACGCATTAGTTAGTGGGACTCGTCGAAAACACAAAATTCTGTGGTTAATGAAATTTGTAAATCGGTAGTTTCTGTTTGAAGAAGAATCAACATAATAGCTAATAACATAAAAACAGATCCAAGTAAAGTACTATTTGATCTTTCTTTGTCTCGAACCCTATACCCCTATAATAATGGTAGAGTAAGGGGTGGCCCCAAAGCGGAATTGACCAGTGGTGGTTGGTCGAAGCTCTAGTAGGTAGCCACTCCCTTCTTAGAGAACCGTACGTGAGACTTCCGCCTCAGACGGCTTCGTCCCGAGCTTCCGTCGTCGGCCTTGGCATTGGACCACTATCTATACATGTATTTCAGCCTGGAGTCTTGAATCTTTTGCTTCTCGGGTGGTGGCGAACAATGGTGCTTGCGTTCCAGTAGATGCCCGCCCGAAAGAATCGCTCACTAGCTAGCCGGACTAGTGGGGGCCCTATCTGGAGACATACTGAATACCATGCCTTTCGAACCGAGCGCAACACCCGTCTTCCAAATCAAAAGAAAAAAGGTCTCTGACAAATCTTAGAGAGATATAAGGTGTAGTGGTTGCACGATGAGGTGGTACAACTAATTCTATTATTGGTGTAAGCACATGGTTGAAATGAGGTGATGAAAAGTTAATGCTCTAACAATTTAAGAAATATTTATAATCTCAACTATTGGCTCATCATGCAATGGTTGTGGTGATATAATTTTTCTAAATGATGGCAGTTGTAAATGGTTTATGACGTTGTAGTGTAAAAATTGACTATGATCGTACATAAATGACTGTAATTGATGAACCTTGTTCTTGGACTAAACTTGGCCCTAAGTCACATTATATGGCATGAATTCCACCACACGTCGTTGAGATAGATTCAATTTAATTTTATAAATATAAGTGAATTTCTTTGAGGAATACATTATTCAAGGTAGGGGTATACAAAAAATTGACCAGCCGCTAGAACCAGCTCAAACCGTCTGCATCCGCCCAAACTCGCGCAGTTTCTTTACTATTAACGCTATAGTGTTTTGGAAACCCACCCCTTATTGGTCAGGTGATGATTTTACATAATCACCCACCCGCAACCCGCCTCCACATGCTCAAATAGATTAATAGATATTATAACATCTCCTCTCCTTCCTTACATTACATTACAAAAATTTAAGAAAGAAAATACAACAAGTTGAATTATATTTGTAATCTTCTGAGTTTTTCTATAATTTGATTTTAAACAAGCTATTGTCTAATAGGAAGTCAACTTCATTGGCGTGTAATGGGGAGTGTAGTGTGATGTTATTTGCAACCTAATATATATTTGATAAAAGCGTAAATCTTGTTGTTGCAACTTACTTCATCTCATTCTCAAAATTGACGTAGTTAATGTAGTATTTACTAATATATATATATATATATGTATGTATAGTTTTCGTCATTAAGTCATTTTATTATTTTTTTATTACATTGAAACCCACAATCTGCTCGTCTTCCACCCGCCACGTGCACTACTTGAACCCGCACAGTTTATGAAATAAATACATCCGCATGGTTTGAACAATTAATCATCTATTAGAATTGAGTAAGATAAAAAAAAATTGCGCACCCGCCCAAACCACCTGTGTACACCCCTAATTTAAGGTGTGATACAAAAAATGGTGCAACAACTTAAAAAGAAAAACAAATTGGAAGTTGAATAAGAACAAAGACTGGTAACTAATTTAACCAATTTCTAATTCTTCTCTATTTCCGTACCCACGCAACCATCTTAATTAATTTAAAGCCTTCATCAATTGAACAAAAACCAGTTCCTTCTCAACTAAAATCATCTCTACACAAAATGGCACAAACGTATGCAATGTTGCTGACATTCTTGTGCCTTTCTTGTCACATAACAATCAGCTTTGCCTCAACTTTCAACACTTCCACTGATGAATCCTCTCTATTAGCCCTCAAAGTTCGCGTAACTTCTTTTTTTTTTTGAATGGAATGGAGTCCGAGGGGATTATTTCTCGCGATTCGAATATATTAAAAAATAAAGATCAAACAAGAACAAAAATTCAGCGGAACCTGAAGCATTCTCTAATAGACGAATCATCAAAAACTAAGTTACTAATGAAATGAGGATGTGACGACCACCATGATATTCATGTATGTTCTTTCCCGAAACCAGCCAACGGATCCGCCGCTTTATTGCCTTCCTTGAATATATGAGAAACCCGAAAATGAAAAGAGTTCAAGAATCTTAAAGAATTTACCCATCGACACCGAAGTCTCCACGGCACTTTATCCAAATTATTTTTAACAAGATCGACAACATAAGTAGAATCCCTCTCCAACCATAGGTACTTCCAATCAAACTCTCGAGCTTTATCTAACGCAAAAATCACTACTCAAAGTTCGGCTTCAAAAGCAAAAACCGATTGAATATGCACAGCAAATGTCCCCAACGTGAAACCCCTCACGTTACGAAAAATTCCCCAGCCCCGGCCCCTGCACCGCCAAACCCCGGAGTACCAACCGAAACTCGCATAACTTCCAACACGAATAACTTTTTAACCACAAACTGGTCACATGGGACCTCTTTCTGCACCTGGATTGGTGTAACGCAACTTTAGGCACGCCAGAGTTACGGTGTTAGATCTTTTCAACATGAGTTTACAAGGAACCATTGCAACAGATATTATGAGTTTCCAGGGAACCACTGCAACAGATATTAGCAAACTCTCGCTCCTGACGTTCCTAGACTTGAGTAACAATTGCTTCACTGGCCTAATCCCATATGAAATAGGAAACTTAGGCCGACTTCTTTCACTAAATATGAGGTTTAATAAACTTAGGCCGACTTCTTTCACTTTTTTTGATGACAATGACCCCACTGGGAGCGTCCCCTGGAGCATATTCAACATTTCTTCTTTGAGGGAAATCACATTTTCAAATAACAGGCTTTCGGGATCTCTCCTTCCAAACATATGTCCTGCTTCAGCAAAACTCAAGCAGTTGTGGCTTTCGCGGAATGAGTTTGTTGGAAATATTCCTCGAAAGTTGTCTGATTGTGCAAGGTTAAAGATTGTTTTTTTTTTGTCTTATAATAATTTGGGATAAAAGCATTAAACCCTCTATACTATACCGTCTATTGCACTTTATCCCCTATCTTGTTAATTTTTGCAACTTGCCCCATGTACTATGGATAAATAAGCACTTTGCCCCCTCATCTATTGACTAGAAAAAAATTTGCCCCTGATTGAAATTTCAGCCAATTTTTGCCAGAATTTGAAATGTGAACATGGGGTTTCATCAGAGTTATCCTCAAATTCAAGAAAATGTCCTCTTTTCACTTCAGTTTTTGTTATATTTGCATAATTTTCACACCCTAAATTTTGATATTGGAAACGAGGGTTTGAAAATTAAGAAAATGTACTAACACTTGAGAGGCAACGAGGGTATTTTATTGAACTTGAGGTTAAATAGTGATGAACCTCCATATATATTCACGTTTCTAATTCTGGTGAAAATTTGCTGGAAATTCGACCAGGGGCAAAAAGTCTTAATTAGTTATCCATAGTATTGGGTGCAAGTTGCAAAAAATAAAAGGACAATGGGAAAAGTGCAACATGGGGTATAGTATAGGGGATTTAATGGTTTTATCCCTAATAATTTTATTGGAAGTTTCGCTGAGGATATCAGGAACTTGTCGCAGCTGCAAATACTTGCTCTAGGAAGAAATCAGTTGTCAGGTATAATTTGGAATGCGTTTTTGAGCTATGATAGTGTACTTTATTTTGTAATACTACAGAGGGAAATGGTGTTTTGTTTCTGTCATCACATGTGTCTTCTTGTGCTTGATAACTATGAAGGCATAAGCCCATTGATTTCCAGAACTTTCTTTGTAATTCTAATCGTATGCTGGTATCCTTTTATAGGTACTATTCCACATTCAATTGGCGATTTGTCGAATTTGGATACATTGGACTTCAGTGACAACAACATTGAAGGGGAAGTTCCTTCAGAATTAGGACATCTTTCCAATTTAACATATCTGAATCTAGGAGTAAACAAACTCAAAGGTGAACTGCCACTCTCTATTTTCAACCTTTGGAACTTGGAAACACCGTCACATTCAATGACCAAGCTCTCAGGTAGCTTTCAGCGTTCCATATATGAAGGACTTTCGAATCTCAAACTTCTTTATCTTGGGTTGAATCAGTTTACAGGGGAGATTCCTAAGTCCATCTTAAATCTCTCAAGGCTCACAGACTTAGATATCAACAATAATTCGTTTAGTGGACTAATACCGATAAATCCTGGGAACTTAAATCATCTACAAATACTTAGGTTGGGAAATAATCTTTTCATTAATGATCTGTCCGTACCAGAACAAAATTTTCTAACTTCATTGTCGAATCCCACAAATCTAAGATTGTTACAGATAGAAAGAAATCCATTAACAGGAGTGCTTCCGAAATCCTTAGGCAATATATCTGCATCTATTCAAATATTGTTTGCTGCACATTCTGGGATCAGAGGCACAATCGCAAGTGAAATAGGAAATCTGCATGGTTTTGTCTAGCTGCACCTTAGAGACGACGAGTTGACAGGTGAGATTCCTGAGACACTGGGATGTTTGAAAAACTTGCAGCGCTTATCAATCTCTAGCAATAGACTGCATGGAATAGTACCGGATAGCATTTGCAGCCTCGACAACATGTATAGTTTGGGTTTAGAGGACAATAAAATGTTAGGCCAGCTGCCAATGTGCCTAGGAACCCTTTCTTCCTTGCAAGGTCTTTATTTGTGCAACAATTCCTTCAATTCCAGCATTCCATCAACTCTATGGTCCAGTCGGCGCCTTCAAGTTGTATCATTAACTCGCAAATCGCAATCTTTTTCAGGGTTCTTTGTATGATGAAATCAGCAATCGGAAGAGCTTGGAAATGTTGTATCTTTTTGGAAATCAACTTTCTGGGAGCATTCCAAGCACTATCGGGGATCTTCAGAGACTAACTCGCCTAGAAATTCAGAACAACTCAATACCTCCATCTTTTGGTAATTTGAGATCCTTGCGGTACATGGACTTATCCCAAAACAATCTCTCTGAATCAGTTCCAATTTCTTTAGAAACCTTCGAGAATCTTGATTACTTTAACGTTTCATTCAATGAGCTCAACCGGTGAAATCCCAAGCAGACGACGTTTCGGAAACTTCACAGCTGAACTTTTTATGGGAAACAGAGGTTTATGCGGAACATCACGATTTGGGGTCGAGGCGTGTGAAAGAAATACATCCAAATCTTCAAAGAAAAATACACTTCTAAGATATGTACTCCCACCATAAGTTCTAAGTGCTTACCACACTACATGATCTCCGTATGTTAGGCCACGAGCAATAGCTGCATTTTTTAGCACCATATTGTCCTGTCGAACATACATACTTGCAGAATGAGTAAAAGAATGTCAGTACGATAATTCTTTTGTAGGTTTATACTAACATTTAGTGAACTAATAAAGTAGCATAAAAAGAAACACAAAGGCAAATGCTAATGAATATTATCACTCGACCCACTAAACTAATGAGAACTATTCTTTTCGAATGTGTGCAGTAGTAAGATCACCTTTGCGATTCGAAATCAAAAACTTTGAGCATTATTTAGCAACTCAAATTTGAAGCCATCAGTAATACTACGAAGGTATACTGGAAAATAGAATAATATTATAGTGAATTTATACACGTTTACGGAACAAACAAAGTGTTCGTTAAAATTCGAATTTTCAATCAACACAGTATAGATGTACAATGACCTTCACGAAAAAATGAAATATGTAACAGATAGAAAAGATACAATTATTGAAACCTGCAAATATCCGGAGAAGCCCATGGCAAAATACAGCGAGGAGATGAATGGTTCAATAAGCAATGCGTTGCCCTTACCTGCAACTCTGCAAGTCATGTACTCACGTGCATGTATCAAAAAAATTTAACACTTATACGAAACATACCAAAACATGCATTTTGTGTCCATATGGTATTAGTGTAGTCTTACGCCAGAAAAAAAGGCCTATAGCCTGACTCGGCAAAGCTACAAGGATCAAAAATCAAGTCCTGTTTATATTTGATAACGATAAGAACAAAGTAGAAAGGAGGATTATGCTAGATTGCAATATGGATATTTGTCTTTAGTTGAGTAAACAATTTGGTGAGATAGATTATAAATAAGCCATTTAAGTTTACTATTAGCTTTAAGAAGTAAAGAAGTTTTTCAATCACACTGAAGCTTGTTTCACAAACACCAAAAGTATACTTAATTCAACATAAAATCCTGATTTTAGTATTTTTCAGAGAGTTCGCAAACACTGCCTAAAACAATTCTTGTCTTTCATAGACAAACCTTCTAAAATTAATAGATACAAGTAGACTCATTCTCTTGCGAAATGGTCTACTATAAATACTATATTTGGTCCTTTTTTTTTGGATAGAAAGCATTGACTATCAGAAGAAGAAAAACAGGTGATGATGTGTGGGATGGTGACTAATTTAGAATATTTACTGTTAACGTTCTCAAACAAGAGCATATGGCCGGCAGTTCAACCACTTTTCAACTCATGCATCGTAGTTTTTAAGCCTCGATAAATAATACAAAACCAGCTCCTTTTAATTTACTCTGCCTAAAACACCTCTACAGAATATGGCAAAAACGCTTGCAACACTGCTGACATTGTTGTGCTTATTTTGTCACAAAACAATCAGCTTTGCTGCAACTTTCAACACATCCACCGATGAATCCTCTCTTTTAGCCCTGAAAGCTCGCATAACTTCCGATCCGAATGATTTTCTGACTACAAACTGGTCGCGAGGAACCTCTTTCTGCACTTGGATTGGCGTCACTTGCAGCAGTAGGCACGCCAGAGTTACGTCCCTGAATTTTTTTAACATGAGTTTACAAGGCACCGTTGCACCTAATATCGGCAACCTCTCGTTCCTGACATTCATAGACTTGAGTAACAACAGTTTCACTGGCCTAATCCCAGATGAAATCGGGAACTTGGTTCGTCTGCGTTTATTAAATATGAGGTTTAATAAACTTAGTGGGCATGTTCCTCCGAGTTTGGGATTGTTAAAGAATCTGGAAAGGTTGTCATTTTCTGGTAATGATCTCACTGGGAGTATTCCATGGAGCATATTTAACATTTCTTCCTTGAGGGAAATCTCTTTTTCGATTAACAGGCTTTCGGGTTCTCTTCCTCCAAACATATGTCCTCCTTCTGCAAAACTTGAGCGGTTGGCACTTTCGGAGAATCAGTTTGTCGGGGAGATTCCAAGAGGGTTGTCTGACTGTGCAGAGCTAAATGTGGTGGCTTTGTCTGTTAACGATTTTACGGGAAGTGTGCCAGTCGACATTGGCAAGTTGTCGCAGCTGCAGGTACTAGCCCTCGGAAGAAATCAGTTGACAGGTTTGTCTCAGGATTCAGATATTTGGATCTGAGTGTCCAAAGAGTTTTGAAAAATGTTTTCGTGAATCTTATACAATATCTCTCGTACTTAGAAAAAAAAAAAGATATATATTGATGTTCTTTCTTGTTTTTTGTTTTTTGTTTTTTTGTTAAACAATGTTCTTTTTTGTTGAATTCTACTGTATGATTCAAATTTTACCATGTTCTATCTTTAGTCAACAACACACTGAGAAAACTTTCATGAGCTGTCTTATGTGTGTATTCGTTCATCCTTTAACCAACAGTTGATTGAGAATGCCATGTGACCTTTGTGATGTGTGTATTGCCACTGTACTTTATTTCAATATATACAGTTTACACATTGAATAATTTGATCATTTTATATCAAATCACTATAAATTAAGTCAAATAATCCATTCTAATGGGATCATGGATTAGGAATTCTTTCGATCAATTAAGGTAACAGAAATAATCAGTCCATGAGTAAATTTAGTGTATAAGTTCTTGTGATTGAACACTACAGATGTATATCCCATAGACTTTCGGAACATTATCTGTAATTCTAAGTGCAAATGGTATCCTTTTGTAGGTAATATTCCACCATCAATTGTGAATTTGTCGAATTTGGGTGCATTGGACTTCAGCTACAACAACATTGAAGGAGAAGTTCCTTCAGAAATGGGACATCTTTCTACTTTAACATTTCTGAGTCTTGGAGTAAATAAACTCAAAGGTGAACTGCCACCTTCTATTTTCAATCTTTCGAGATTGCAGACACTTGGACTTCAAGTGAACGAGATCTCGGGCAGCATTCCACATTCCATAGACAAAGGGCTTCCAAATCTTCAAGATCTTTATCTTGGAGAGAATGAGTTTACAGGGCAGATTCCTAGTTCCATCTTGAATCTCTCCAGGCTAACGGCTTTTGATATCGGCGGTAACTTGTTTAGAGGACTCATACCCATCAATCTTGGGAACTTCCAACATCTACAAAGAATTAGTTTGCAAGGTAATCTTTTCACAAATGATCTTTCTGTACCAGAACAAGAGTTTCTTACTTCATTGTCAAGTTGCAGGCACCTAAGCTTCTTAGATATACAAAGAAATCCTATAACTGGGGTGCTTCCGAAATCCTTAGGTAATATGTCTGCATCTCTTGAATATTTATTAGTTGCGTATTCCAGGATCAGAGGCACAATTCCTAGTGAAATCGGTAATCTTCATAGTTTGGTGTGGCTAAGCCTTAGAAACAATGAGTTGACAGGTGAGATTCCTGTGACATTGGGACGTTTGAGAAACTTGCAGCGCTTAGCAATCTCTAACAATAGATTGCAGGGAGCAATACCGGGTAGTATTTGCAGCCTGGAAGACATGTATTATGTAAGTTTGGAAAATAATAGACTGTCTGGACACCTGCCAAGCTGCATTGGAAACCTTTCTTCACTACGAGAACTTTATTTGTCCTACAATTTCTTCAGTTCTAGCATTCCATCAGCTCTATGGTCCAATTGGCGACTTCAAGTTGTGTCATTAGCTCATAATCATTTTGAGGGTTCTTTGTCCAATGAAATCAGCAATCTGAAGAGCTTGGAAATGTTGTATCTCTTCGGGAATCGGTTTTCTGGAATCATTCCAAGTACTATTGGGGAACTTCGCAGCCTAACTCATCTACGTATTCAGAACAACAAGTTCAATGGCTCAATACCTTCATCCTTTGGTAATGTGAGATCCTTGCAGTACTTGGACTTATCCCTAAACGATTTCTCTGGTTCAATTCCGAATTCTCTAGAGACCCTTGAGAATCTTGATTACTTCAACGTTTCGTTCAATGAGCTTACGGGAGAAATCCCAGATGGAGGGCGTTTTGAAAATCTCACAGCTGAACATTTCATGGGAAATAAAGGTTTATGTGGAGCACCTAGATTCAAGGTCGAGCAATGTAAAAGGAATATACCCAAATCTTCAAGGAGAAACGAAATTCTAAGATATATTCTGCCTCCAGTGGCTTCAATTATGATTGTAGTATCTATTGTGATCTTTCTGCTCAAACGTCGTTCCAGAAACCCAGCTTTATTATCTGTGTTTGATTCCTCAACTGGCGGCAAACACCAGAAGATTTCATACTATGAAATTCTACGAGCCACAAACCACCTTGACGAAGGAAACTTGATTGGAAAAGGCAGCATTGGTTCAGTGTACCAAGCGATGTTTTCTAATGAAACAACAGCTGCAGTGAAAGTCTTCAACTTAGAGGTGCCAGCTGCATTCAAAAGCTTTGATACTGAATGCAAAATATTGCGTAGCCTTCGACACAGAAATATCGTTAAGGTCATTACTAGTTGCTCCAACCTTGAATTCAAGGCCTTAGTAATGGAATATATGCCTAATGGGAACCTTGACAAGTGGCTTTACAATCCGAACAATCATTTGAGCTTTGATCAGAGACTTGGAATAATGATAGACGTAGCGTCTGCAATAGAATATTTACATCATGGTTATTCCTCTCCTATCGCCCATTGTGATTTGAAACCAAGCAATATCCTCTTAGATGAAGAAATGCTGGCACACGTATCAGACTTTGGGATTTCCAGGCTCCTGATAGAAGATCAAAGAACGGAGCAAACAAAGACTTTAGGCACACTTGGATACATGGCACCGGGTAAATATAGATCTACTTCAGTTCTATTTACAAGCAATTATATCTAGAAATCTAAAAATATTCATATTAACTGAGTTTCTTCCATTCTTTGTAGAGTATGGATCAGCAGGATTAGTATCGACAAAGGCGGACATTTATAGCTATGGGATATTGTTGATGGAAACATTTACAGAGAATAAGCCGACAGATGACTTGTTTTTAGGAGAGTTAACCATGAAGAGATGGGTGGCTGAATCATTTCCTAATACGATTGTTGATGTAGAGTTACTTAATGCAGAGGGATATTTTGGTGAAGGTACGATTAGAGAGTGCTTGGTGCTAGTCATGGAAGTAGCCCTAGAATGTGCAGCAGATTTGCCAGATGAGAGGCCTCGTATGAAAGATGTTCTTGTCAGACTCGAAAAGATAAATATTAAACTCCATAGCACCGTAGTTGTAGTGAGATAAACCACTGAGAAATGGGAGTGGTTTATTATGAAAAGCCGTAGCATGACATTATATCATGTTCTACTGTCATGAAGTTCTCCCCTTTATCCAGTCTTTATACCATCTAACTGAATAAAGCATTTTACAGAGGATTCTTTGAATGTGAAACTTAATTGAGATTTTAACATCATTTCAAGTTTATGCCAGGAATTTAACACTATACTTGCATCTAGACCAAAATTCAAAAACGGTAATTTGTTTAATCGTAAAAACTAATGATTCTTATTAACGTAAACAATGATAATGATCCTAAGCGTTTTGTATATAATGCAAACTCTGTTTAATGATACAAATGAAAACCACATAAAAACTTTAGACAGCAACATCCTTAGCATTATGAATCAATCAACATATCATCTTTAATTCCATATCCTAGTAAGAAAGATTTGCAAGATTTGTGTGCAAAAGCTGGAAAATTCAATGCAGCATCAGCAATCAGTTTGTCTTCATCATGTATGCACTGCACTTGCATTACAAGTAATTAAAGTTGCACCAGAGACTTGCTAAAAAATTTAACCAGAAAGTAGAACATATATTTTCATTACTTCACGCATATTATAATATGCGTCTATTCTTTTATCCGGCTACAAAAAGGCCCACAGAAGCATGTATTCGGTGCTTACTACATGTATTCGGTGCATCTATTCTTTTACCCATGTATTGAACACAAAAACTTAATCGAATGCCATGTATTCGGTGCTTACCAACCTACATGATCTTCGTAGGTAGCACACAAGCACTAGCTGCACTTTAGCATCATTTTGGTTGTCAGCTCCCATCAATTATACATGCTTATTTCGGACGTGAGCTTGTGATTAGAAAGGAAAAGTTTTGAGCTTTAATAGAAGTTCTTATGGAAGCAAGAGGTAATACTCAGAGAGCATACTAGAATATATCGGCTAAGTACTTAGACTTATGCCTATTATTAAAAGTACACCTTTTCTGAATATTGAAAGTGTTAAAATGCTCATGTGAAGATAATGACATTGAAAAAAGTTAGAAAGAAATGTAAATCGATTCAGGGTTGACAATGTGAAGGGAATACACACAAGTCTTTTAGAAGGAAACAAAGTTCTCTTTCTTGCAATTGAATATATGAAGGAAACAAAGATCTCTTTCTTGTTCTTAGTTCTTCAGTGATTTTATATATATATCAAAGAATACAAACAATTCATGACTCAATTGTTCATGGGGTTGATTGAATGAACAAAAGGCTTTCTGAAGAGAATTTGAAATCGCAAAAAAGAGACAGAAATTTGCATAATTTGCATAATCATGTGGTCTATGTAGATGCCTATTGCTTTGAACACCAGCTTTCAGGCCAGCGAAGTAATTAAGTGCAATTGAAGAGAAAATTGTAACAAAAGAGAAACTAGCTTTATCTCATTATTGCAGCACAATATATATTCAACTGCAAAACCATTTTATCTCACTTCAACTACAGTGTTGTGAAGTTTATTATTCATCTTATTGAGTCTCACAAGAACATCTTTCATATCAGGCCTCTCCTCTGGAAAATCTGCAGCACATTCTATGGCTAGTTCCATTAATGAAACCAAACACTCTTTAATGATAACGTTTGCATAATTTTCCTCTGCATGCTCAGCATCAACAATCTGCATTACAACACTGGGATATGATTCAGATACCCATCCCTTAATGGTTAACTCGCCTAGAAACATCTCATCTGTCGGCTTCTTCTTCGTAAATGTCTCCATCAATAAAATCCCATAGCTATAGACGTCCACCTTAGTCGAAACTAATCCTGCTGATCCATACTCTACAAAGGTGACACAGAAAATCAAAATTAATGCAGTTAACATAAAAGTTTCATGGAATTACAGATAGCATTGCGGTGTAAAGATTACTGGAGTATATTGTTTTTTTACCTGGTGCCATATACCCGATTGTGCCCAAAGTCTTAGTCTGTTCCATTCTTTGATCTTCTACAAAAAGCTTGGAAATCCCGAAGTCTGCTACATGTGCTACCATATCCTCATCTAAGAGAATATTGCTCGGTTTCAAATCACAATGGACGACAGGAGATAAATAACCATGATGTAAATACTCTATCGCAGATGCTACATCTATCATTATTCTTAATCTTTCATCAATCTTTAAGGGATAGTTTGGATTGTTGAGCCATTTCTCAAGGCTCCCATTGGGCATGTATTCCATCACTAAGGCCTTGAAATCAAGGTTGGAGCAGCTAGTAATGACTTTAACGAGATTTCTGTGTCGAAGGCTACGCATTATTTGGCATTCTGTATCAAAGCTTTTAAATGAACCATGTACGTCTAAGTTGAAGACTTTAATGGCAGCAGTTGTTTCATTAGAAAATGTTCCTTTGTATACTGAGCCAATGCTTCCCTTCCCAATCAAGTTTTCTTCAGAAAGGCGACTTGTGACTCGAAGGATTTCATAGTATGAAATCCTCTTGTGTTTGAGGCCGAGAGAGGAATCAGACAAATATGACAAAGATGAGTTTCTGGAACGACGTTTGAGCAGAAATATCACAATAGCTGCTGCAACTATAATTAAAGCTATAGGGGGTAGAACATATCTAAGAATTTTGTTCGTTCGTGCTGATTTGGATGCGTTCCTCTTACAAGCCTCGACCCTGAATCGTGGTGCTCCACATAAGCCTGTATTTCCCATGAAAAGTTCAGCTGTGAAGTTCTCAAAACGCCCTCCATCTGGGATTTCCCCGGTTAGCTGATTGAAAGAAACATTGAAGTATTCAAGATCTTGAAGGGTCTCTAAAGAACTTGGAATTGAAGCAGAGAGAGAGTTCTGAGACAAATCCAAGTACTGCAACGATCTCAGGTTACCAAAAGATGGAGGTATTGAGCCATTGAACTCATTGTCATGAATGTATAGATGAGTAAGGCTCTGCATTTCCCCAATACTAGTTGGAATGCTCCCAGAAAGTTGATTCCGATGGAGATACAACATTCTCAGGCCCCTCAAATTGCCGATTTCATTTGACAAAGAACCCTGAAATCGATTACGAGATAAGGATAAGACTTGAAGGTTCCTATTGGACCATAGACCTGATGGAATGTTGTAACTGAAGGAATTCTTGCCCAAATAAAGTTCTTGTAATGAAGAAAGGTTGCCAAAGCATCTTGGGAGGTGTCCAGACAATCGGTTGTCTTCTAAACCCACACGATATATGTTTTCCAGGCTGCAAAAACTATCCGGTATTGCTCCATGCAGTTGATTCCAAGATATTGATATGCGCTGCAAGTTTCTCAAACGTCCCAGCACCTCAGGAATCTCACCAGTCAACTCATTCTGGTCAAGGTTTAGCCACAACAAATTATGCATATTACCTATCTCCGTAGGAATGGTCCCTCTAATCCTAGTATTTGCAGCACGTAAATATTCTACAGATGCGGACATGTTGCCCAAGGATTTCGGAAGTACCCCTGTTATAGGGTTTCCAGATATATGTAAGGTGATTAGATTCCTGCAATTTGCCAGTGAAGTAAAAAACTCTTGTTCTGGTATGGACAGATCATTGGTGAACAGATTATCTCGCAATCTAATTAATTGTAGATCTCGTAAGTTCCCAAAATTTATTGGTATGAGTCCGCTAAACGAGTTCTGTCCGATATCCAACTCTCTTAGCCTGGAGAGATTTAAGATGGAATTAAAAATCTCACCTGTAAAATTATTCTCACCAAGATAAAGAAATTGGAGATTTGGGAACGCTTTGTCCATGTAGCGTGGAAAGCTGCCTGAGAGCTCGTTCATTGTAAGTCCAAGTATTTCCAATCTCGAGAGGTTGAACAAAGAAGGTGGCACTTCACCTTTGAGTTTGTTTAATCCTAAGCTCAGAAGTGTTAAGCTAGAGAGACGTCCCATTTCTGGAGGAACTTCCCCTTCAATTTTGTTGTCGCTGAAGTCCAATGCATTCAAATTCGACAAATTTCCAATTGAAGGTGGAATAGTACCTGCAGAAGGATAGTTTACACACAAGTTCTAAAATTCAAAGGTAACATTATACGAATACAATTGCTAATCCCTAACCCCATCTGGACAAAATTATTGCCATGTCTGGATAACATTTTGAAGTGAAAACATCGATCAGAAAAGTGACTACGCCTTACATTAAAGCTAGCAAAGTGTAATACTAATAGACATAATAGACAACTCATTTGAAGATTCTCTCTTAATTATTGCCTGAATAAAGAACATCACTGGCTGCGAATAATTTCGGATGAATCAGGAAATGTTTTCTAAAACCATTTTACACCCAATGCAAGTATTCGAATCCTAAATCGTACCTGTCAACTGATTTCTTCCGAGAGCAAGTATCTGGAGCTGCGACAAGTTCCCAATATCTACCGGCAAACTTCCACTGAAATTATTTGCGGACAAAAAAACTATCTTCAACTTTGCACAATCAGACAACCCTCTAGGAATCTCCCCGACAAACTGATTCCGTGAAAGCCTCAACTGCTCGAGTTTCGCTGCAGGATGAGTACATATTGCCAGAGGAAGAGTACCTGAAAGCCTGTTACTCGTAAATCCAATTTCCCTCAATGAGGAAATGTTAAATATGCTCCATGGAACACTCCCAGTAAGATCATTGTTAGCAATTAACAACATTTCAAGACTATTTAACAATCCCAGACTCGAGGGAACGTGGCCGTTGAGTTGATTATACCTCACATTTAGTGAGCGAAGGCGGCCTAAGTTTCCGACTTCATCTGGGATTACACCGGTGAAGCTGTTATTACTCAAGTCTAGGAACCTCAGGAACGAGAGGTTGCCGATATTTGCTGGAATGGTTCCATGTAAACTCATGTTGAAAAGATTCAATGCCGCGACTCTGGCGTGCCTGCGGCTGCAAGTGACGCCAATCCAGGTGCAGAAAGAGGTCCCTTGTGACCAGTTTGTCGTTAAAAAGTTATTCGGGTCGGAAGTTATGCGAGCTTTGAGGGCTAATAGAGAGGACTCATCAGTGGATGTGTTGAAAGCTGAAGCAAAGCTGATGTTTTTGTGACAAAAGAATAATATGATCAGCAATATTGTGTACATTTGTGACATCTTGAATACAGTTCCCATTTTTGTGAAAAGAGAGAAAGGCGTGCATGAAATACAGTTTAGTTCAGTCTATCATGAGGCTATAAAGATGAAGTGTATATAGTCTTGAAGTTGACTCATAATGTAGATGCGAATGCATGAAATCAGTCAGAGTGTGAAAGTGCAGTGCAAGTGTTGGAAAAAAAACAAAAAACACCCCTTGAGGTATGGGTTAACTACAAAGACAAACACCTCAAGTAGAATGTATCTCATTACATAAACACCCTTCATAGTGTATATTTAGGCAAATAGACAAGCTTCTAATGCTAATCCTAACGTGAAAATGTTGTCGCATATAATTTACTTAAATTTTCAAAAATGCACATTGTTTTTTATGTCTTTACATTTTTGAACAGAACAAACGAGACTTATTCTATTACTGTTAGCAATTTTAGTTATTTTTTCATTTACTATAAAAGATTTAATGATGGGCAAAAATTTACGTTCAACAACATTAAACAAATTTCAGACAAAAATTTACCATAAGGGGTGTTTGTATAATTATCCAAATATGAGGGGTGTCACTGAAATTAGTCCATACCTCAAGATTGTGTGTGTAATTATCACTTTTTTGCCCTTTGAACCTTACTTCTCCGCCTGCTGCGTGTTTTCTTACCACGTAGTATTTTATAATATCTTATCGCATATTTTAAGAAATTTTGTTGCGCGGATATTTTAAAAAAATTGTTTTACATCTTTTCCCATACTTTCGCCCGGGTATTGATAGTCTCAATTGTTGCCCACGTATACTTTAAACTAATTAGAGAACTTATCTGTTTAGATTTTATTAGTACATTACCTATTAATTTTTGATGAATTAAAGACTAAATCTTAATGAATTATAGTCTAATTTATATATATTAATGCATGATAATAACAACAACAACAGTAACAACAAGAACAATAATAATAATAATCATAGTAATAATAATAATAATAATAATAATAAAATAAATATATATTATTTATTTTTTCGTGACAGGTTTTTAGTTTTCCCTGACTATTTTGGTAAACATGGAATGCCATTTATCATTTCAATTAGCGTATGTATTCGCACGTATCCTCTGTATCGACGCAACATAGTTTAAGCATAAAAAAAAAAAAAAAGAACCATGATCACTTGCACAAACAAATCAGGGAATTCATCGGGCCATAGTAAAGTAAATAATTTATCGATATGGATTTTGTACGTTTTTAATCTTGTGGGGCTTTCAATTTCTTGTTGCACTTTTATTTGAAATATGTTTGTTGTGAATATTTAAACTGTAAGTTTGACTAGAGTTATCATCGTTATAGCAAGTGGGTGCTGCTAAAATACTGTGGTGGACTGGTGGCATGCAGGCTAGTTGGTGAATTAACGTTATTATCGTCATTGTCGTTTTGAACCAACACTTGTTTATCATCATTGTCTACATGCATGCAAGTTGCGGAAACTAAAATATACATGTTTCTGTGGGCTTCTTCGTTATACCAGAGACGCAGAGAAAAAGAAAATATTCATTTTTGTCCTTTAATGGGGTCCCATTGTATTGTTCATTATTAATTATGTCTGGTTCCAATTGTGGTACTACTCTAATTAATAAATTTTCTCAATATTAGTCCTTTCTTGATAAATTTCTATTAATTTCTCGAGACCCCGATTGGTTTTGAGAATTTTGTAAATTTTTTTCAAAATCTTTTAAGAAAATCTAAAAATAAATAAATAAAACCAATTTCTTGGAATAATAATGCTTACATTTTCCAAAGTATGGAATGATTACATCTACATTCTTGAGATTTCTTATTCTTTGCAATTAATTTGAAAATTAAAAACTTGAAATTAAATTAAAAACACACATTTTTTAAAACACTCACATATTATTGTTATATTAGTTATTATAAAAAGTAATTGAAAATATTAAATTCTTAAACATGTTTTAAAAAGTGAAAATAAAACCCTTTGTTTGTTTTTCTTTTTTCATTATTTTTCTATCAAATAAAATAATAATAGAAACACAAAAAAGAAAAAGAAAAATATAGTAATTACTCTTCGACGTCTTCCCCCACCACAACCTGCGCGCCGATTAACATTGCTGTTGTTCGTGTTCCAACTTCCAAGTCATACGCCTTCCCCAGAAATTTCTACCCATCATATATCCTTTTCGTGCCAACGGACAAGCGATCTTTAACATGCAAATATATTCATTTATCTTTAATTAATTGAAATCTACGTCAATTATGCTTCAGTTTTGATTTTTTTTTTTTTAGTTTTATGAATTCAAATCGTCAAGCAAACAATTATAAAAAAAAAATTACCTAACAATTCAAAATTAATCACTTAAAAAAATGACAAGAAAAATTTAAAGGATTGCTAATTTGATGACTAAAAACAATTCAAAAAATAAATACAGGACTAAAATTGAAGAGAAATCATATAAATTGAGAACAATCAAAATCTCATGACTAAAAACTTTGTATGGCTTCTCATTTTCTTATGGTGGATGGTCATGTCTTCCAAAAGCTTGTCTTTTTTACGAAAAAGCATTTTATGCAACTGCCCAATGACATTGTGATAGAAGCAAAAGTCAAAAATTTATTTACTCGACTCGACGTGATTCTTGTTTGGTTCATACAACATACTTCAATTAATTGGTAGGCTTCGTGGTTTTTGTTGGTTAAAAGTTTTCTAGAAATAGTTCGGAACTATGGAAAATTCTCTAAGTTGTAAATTACTATAAAATAAGTCAAAGCATTGAATGAGATCACGGATTAGGAATTCCACTGAAACTAAAAGTACATGTTCTTGTGCTTGAACACTATGTAAGTATATCCCCATAGACTTTGGAACTTCATCTGTCTTTCTAAGAATAAATGGTATTCTATTGTAGGTAATATTCCACCATCAATTGGCAATTTATCGAATTTGAATGCATTGGACTTCAGCTACAACAACATCGAAGGGAAAGTCCCTTTATAAATGGAACTTCTTTCTAGTTTAACATTTTTGAGTCTTGGAGTAAATACACTTAAAGGTGAACTGCCACCTACTATTTTCAATCTTTCAAGATTGCAGACACTTGCACTCACATTGAATGAGATCTCGGCCATCATTCCACATTCCTTAGACAAAGGGCTTCCACATCTTCAAGATCATTATTCTTGAACTTACAGAAACAATGCGATTTTATAATCGCATTTTACCCAAAATAGAAAGTTTTCATATTATCGTTATAGCCGTTAGAGGAGCGCTTTCTAAATTAGGGAATATTCTGTTATAATCCGTTAAGTATAAATAGGCTCGAACCCGCTCATGTTTCTCACTTTTCACTTTTATGTTTTCTTAGATTAAGAGTTTTCTCTCAATCTTTTTGTTTACACTCATGTAATCGTTGTTTCATTCAACAATCGGTATCAATAAAATCATTCAATTTTTCGTTTAATTGTGATCGGATCACACAATTCCACATGGTATCATTGGAGATTAGGTTAATCGATTCTGTTTCCGGTGCAATTCTCTCTGTTTGATCGTCTTCTACGGTCAAAATTGTTCGATTTTCTGCAAATTTTAGGGTTTTTTGATCATCTGCAAACTTTTACATTTGATTCTCTGGTTGATCTTTGATCATCATGTCTACTAATCCTTCTAATGCTTCGTCTACTGTTTCATCTATGAATTCATCTCGAAATCCGAGTGAGGATTCGAGTTTAGTGTATTTTTTGGGTAATCAGGATCACTCTGGTCAATCGATTGTTGGTGATATTTTCACAGGCAAAAATTACATCTCCTGGAGTCAAGGTGTTGAAATGGCGTTGAGTATTAAGAACAAGATCCGGTTTATCGACGGATCTTTGCCTCTTCTTCCTGAAGATCAGGCTGATTTGCGTGTTTGCTGGAATCGAGCGAATTATCTAGTAATTTCATGGCTCTTGAACTCTGTTTCTAAGGATATAAGGCTGAGTTTGTTGTATTTTAAATCTGCTCGAGAACTATGGCTTGAGACTAAAACACGATATGATCGAACTGACGGTTCACGTGTGTATCATCTTGAAAAGTCATTATCTACTATCACACAAGGATCTCAAACGATTACTGACTATTACAACAATTTTAAGAGTCTTTGGGATGAATTTTTAAGTCAAAGACCTGTGATAGCTTGTTCCTGTGGAAAATGTACTTGCAATGTCAGTGCAACTATGATAGAACAACAACAATCTGATTGTGTACTTAAATTTCTAATTGGATTGAATGATTCTTATGCTGCTCTGAGGAGTCAGATTCTCCTCATGCACCCCATTCCTGGATTGTCTAGAGTTTATTCTATGTTGCTTCAAGAAGAGCATCAGAGAGATCTCTGTAGTTCTACTGTGCCTACTGAATCTTTGGCTATGTTCACTAGAGGAAAGAGTTATCAAGATCCTAAGTCATCTTATTCTGCTTCTGGAGGTGGTAATGGTGGTTATAATTCTCAAAAGCCTAACTCTAAGTATGCCGGAAATAAGAAGGATAAAAAGAAGCTAAAGTGTACACACTGTGGGTACACAGGGCATACTGTGGATAAGTGCTTTCAGTTGATAGGATATCCTCCTGGATGGGATGGTCCTACTGGTAAAAGGAACCCTCCCAATCCTTCTGCAAATAATGTTGTTGTCCCTTCTGTTGAGCAATCTGCTACTCAAAAGTGTGAAGTGGATGTCACTGAATCTCACAAGGAGTTGTTTCAGAAGTTTCTGGCCTTAGTCAACTCTTCAAACACCACTAAGGAGGCTCCTCATTATGTTGCAACTGCTGCAACATCTGGTATTTCTAAAACCATGGCTTGTCTTTCTTATTCTAGCAATGATAGTTCATGTTCTCTTGAATGGATTTTAGACACAGGTGCTACCGATCATATGATCTATCATTTGGATAGGTTTATGGATCACCTAGTTTAGTTAATATTGTTATTCACTTGCCTAATGATAGTATAACTATCTCTACTCATAGAGGAACCATTCAGCTTTTTCCTGACATATTACTTCATAATGTGTTATATTTTCCCTCTTTCAAGCATAATTTACTTTCTGTTTCTAAGTTACTAACCTGTACTCAGTTAAGCTTGCATCTTTCTGGTTCCTCTTGTGTTTTGCACGACCCAGTCGTGAAGAAGATGATTGGTTCTGTTAGGTTACACAATAGTCTCTATTTGTTAACCTCTCCTACTGTTGTTACTTTACCATCTTCTACATGTAATTATGTTAAAACTGATGATGCCTTATGGCATTTAAGGCTTGGTCATACTTCTAGAGATAAACTTAATGCTATTACTCAGATTTCTGTTACATCTTGTAATAAAGAAACATCTTGTGATACTTGCCAGCTTGCCAAGCAAAAGAAGTTATCATTTCCTGTTAGTACCTCTATTTCTACTTCTTGTTTTGAATTGTTACATGCGGATGTTTGGGGCCTTTTTGCTGTTACATCTCATGAAGGTTATAGATTTTTCCTTACTCTTGTGGATGACTATAGTAGGTGTACTTGGGTATACTTATTGAAACACAAATCCGAGGTTAAATATTTCTTAACTAAATTTTATAACTTAGTTTTAACTCAGTTTTCTATTAAAATCAAGACTGAGGTCTGACAATGGTACTGAGTTCATTTTAAAGGATTTTTATCATTCTATGGGTATTGTGCATCAAACATCCTGTGTAGAGACTCCACAGCAGAATGGGCTTGTTGAACGCAAGCATCAACACCTCTTGCAAGTAGCAAGATCTCTTAAATTCCAATCTAACATTCCTATTGAATATTGGAGTAATTGTGTGGCCACTGCTGCTTTAATAATTAATCGTTTACCTTCTAAAGTGCTTCGGAATAGATGTCTTTATGAAGTTTTGTTTCATAATACTCCAGATTATACTATGTTGAAGGTGTTTGGTTGTCTAGCTTATGCTTCTACCATCAGTGCACACAAACAAAAGTTTGATCCAAGAGCAGTTAAGTCTATTTTCATTGGATATCCACAGGGTACAAAAGGTTATCTCTTATTGAGTCTTGAATCCAGAAAAGCCTTTGTGTCCAGAAATGTTCACTTCTATGAACATATTTTCCCTTCCTTTGGTTGATCACAAGAATCTTGACATCTCTGCTCCACATATTTGTACTGATTCCTTTATTAATCCTAAGCAAAATTCTGTTGTTGTACCTGTACCACAGAATGATATGGCTCCTAATGTTTTTCACTATGATTCAGAAAGTGGTGATAATTCATAAATTCCCAATACTCCTGATATGGCTTATAGTTTTCCAGCTGTTGAGTCTTATGATCAGGATCTACTCTTCAATCAGAAAGCTTTTATCCAACAAATGATACTCAAGTTCTTGTATCTCATATAGGGTGATTTAACTAATCCTATAGTTGATCAGTCACTTTCTGTTCCTACTATTGATCCAGTTCCTGTAGCTGATCCACCAGTTCCAGTCAGAATATCTACTAGAAGCACTAATCCACCTTCTTATCTTCAAGTCTATGATTACATCTTACCAGATTCTTTACATAGAGCTAATCTTAGCTCAATCAAGCCTATTGTCAAAGGAAAACAATATCCTATAAGTCACTATCTTTCCACTGATCAGCCTGGACATGTTCGCAAAGTATATACTGCTTCCATTACTCAGCAAACTGAACCAACCTCATTCACACAAGCTAACAAAGATCCTGCTTGGAGGTTAGCTATGCAGAAAGAAGTTGAGGCATTAGAGAAGACAAATACTTGGGTTCTAACAGATTTACCCCCTAATCAACACTGCATTGGTTGCAAGTGGGTGTATAAAATTAAGTATAAGGCTGATGGAAGCATAGAGAGGTACAAGGCCAGGTTGGTAGCCAAAGGCTACCCACAGGAGGAAGGCCTTGACTATTTCGATACATTCTCCCCAGTTGCTAAACTTACTACAGTAAGAACTATACTTGCCTTGGCAGCATCTCACAATTGGTTTCTTCACCAATTGGATGTAAATAATGCATTCTTGCATGGAGATTTGGATGAGAAAATATATATGAAGCCTCCACCAGGCTATTCAAAGGCCACAGACAAGAGAGTTTGCTTACTTAGAAAGAGCTTATATGGTTTAAAACAAGCATCTAGACAGTGGTTTCATAAACTCACTGATGCTTTACTTAGCTGTGGTTATACTCGGGCAATTTCAGATTCTTCTTTGTTTATCAAGAAACAAGGAGAGAAGTTTACAGCCTTATGTGTTTATGTAGATGATATAATATTGGTTGGGAATGATTTAGCAGAGATTGAAAAGATCAAAAGTGAACTTGACAACAGGTTTACAATTAAGGATCTTGGTTCATTGAAATACATTCTTGGGATAGAGGTTGCAAGATCAAAGAAAGGCATTGTACTTTTTCAAAGAAAATATGCATTGTACATATTGACAGAATCTGGTTATATGACTTGTAAACCTGCAGCTACACCTATGGAGACTAAAGCTAAACTTCTCACTGGAGACTGACCTCTTCTTGAAAATCCAGCTGAGTATAGAAGACTTGTGGGTCGTTTGTTGTATTTAACTATCACCAGGCCAGACCTCAATTACAGTATACAGTGTTTGACACAATTTATGTCAAGACCAACTACAAATCTATCTTGCTGCTGCTCATAGAGTCTTGAGATACATCAAGGCAACTCCAGGTAATGGCATTTTCTATTCCTCTTCTACCTCTACTCACTTGAAGTCCTTTTGTGACAGTGACTGGGGAGCTTGTCGTGAAACAAGGAGGAGCATCACTGGATTTGCTGTTTACTGGGAGATTCACTCATATCCTGGAAGGCAAAGAAGCAGCCAACAGTCAGTAGATCTTCCACCGAAGCTGAGTATAGAGCTATAGCCTCTACCACATGTGAGATTCTCTGGATTCAGCAGCTTCTACATGAACTTCATGTCAAATAAGAGAAAGTCCCTTTGCTCTATACTGACAACAAAAGTGCCTACTGCATTGCAAACAACCCGGTGCATCACGAGCGCACCAAGCACATTCAGATCGACTGCCATTTGGTTAGAGAAAAGGTTCAAAAAGGCTACTTGAAGATCTTTCACATCTCAAAGGAGCACCAAGTAGCTGATATGCTAACCAAGCCTCTTCCTTTGCAGCCCTTCCTTCACATGATGTCCAAGATGGGCCTTCACAATATCCATGGCCATCTTGAGGGGGGGTCTTGAACTTACAGAATCAATGCGATTTTATAATCGCATTTTACCCAAAATAGCAAGTTTTCATATTATCGTTATAGCCGTTAGAGGGGCGCTTTCTAAATTAGGGAATATTCTGTTATAATCCGTTAAGTATAAATAGGATCGAACCCGCTCCTGTTTCTCACTTTTCACTTTTATGTTTTCTTAGATTAAGAGTTTTCTCTCAATCTTTTGGTTTACACTCATGTAATCGTTGATTAATTCAACAATCGGTATCAATAATATCATTCAATTTTTCGTTTAATTGTGATCGGATTACACAATTCCACAATTATCTTAGAGAGAATAGGGGAGATTCCTAGTTTCATCTTAAATATCTCGAGGCTAATGGGGTTTGATTTCGGCTGTAACTCGTTTAGAGGATTAATACCTATGAATCTTGGGACTTCGAAGATCTTCAAAGAATTAGTTTGCGAGACAATCGTTTCTCAAACGATCTTTCTGTACCAGAACAAGAGTTTCTCACTTCATTAACTGAGGTGCTCCCCCGAAATCCTTAGGTTAAATGTCTGCATCTATTGAATATTTATTAGTTATGCATTCCGGGATTAGAGGCACAATTCCTAGTGAAATCGGTAATCTTGAGTGTGGCTAAGCCTTAGAAACAATGAGTTGACTGGTAAAATTCCTGAGACATTGGCACGTTTGACAAACTTGCAGCGCTTAGCAATGCCTAACAATAGACTGCATGGAGCAATACCGGATAGAATTTGTAGCCTGGAACGCATGTACTATGTAGGTTTCGACAATAATACACTCGACACCTGCCAAGCTGCATTGGAGACCTTTCTTCACTACGTAAACTTTATTTGTGCTAAAATTTATTTGATTTTAGCAATCCATCAACTCTATGGTCCAATTCGTGCCTTCAAGTTGTATCATTAGCTCATAATCATTTTCAAGGTTCTTTGTCCAATGTAATTGGCAATCTGGAGAGCTTGGAAAGGTCATATCTCTTAAGGAATCAGTTTTCTGGGATCATTCTAAGTACCATTTTTCGTAGCCTAACTCATCTAGGTATTCAGACAACAAGTTCAATGGCTCAATACCTTCATCCGTTGGTAATGCGAGATCCTTGCAGTACTTGGACTTATCCCTAACCGATTTCTCTGGTTCAATTTCAAAATCTTAGAGACCCTTGAGAATCTTGATTACTTCATGATGGAAATAAAGAGTTCAAGTTAATTAGAATTATAGGATTATTCTAATTCTAGAGTTATTAGGTTTATTTATTTCCTAGTCTTGTTTATTTCCTAGTTTATTTTATTACTTTTGTTAAGAGACCTAGTTTTGGTAGGTTTTATTTGCCTATAAATAAAGGGCTAGAGTCTTATTGTTGAACAAGTTATGATATGACTATTATTTTATTGTTGATTACATTTTTCTCTCATATTTTCTGATTCTCTTCTCTCCTTCCTCTAATTCTTCTAATTCTTGTTCTTATTCAACTCTAATCTTTTGATTCTCTTCTTCTATCTTAATCTTTTGTTATCATCTTATCTCTCTTCTTCCAAGTTCTTGATCTCTATCAATGTGGCAACATAGCCATACATATGATTTTCCAAATTTCCCGCTGCAATTGTCAGTTTAGGTTATGTTGAAACTTAGTTCTACAAATTTTGAGTTTTTTGATGGAAAAAATAAAAAAGCCAAAAAATTAAATAAAATCTGCCAAAAAATATCTGACCCTCAAACAATGAAGAACGTAAGAGCTCCAGCAGCAATTATGCCATATCTGCTCTAGCATCAAGCCATAATTTGCAAAATTCGAGGCATCATCATATCCACCGCCATCCACTCGGTAAAATCACTTCTTTCTATTGAATTGTGGACTGCCAGTTATTAGTTGGTAAGTTTAGCTCATTGCATAAAGCTTGTCCTAGAAAATGAGTTTCTTTTCATAGTCGGATAATTATCTTTCAAGGTTTATTTGTCTTGGAGAATTTCAAGCTAGTCTAAAATTGATTTGCTTGTGAATTTGAAACTGATATCTGCAAATAAATCATGTTAGAATGTATTGAGTTCATACATGGAGCATAATAGTCGTACGCATCACGCCTAGAATCACGACCGGGTACAAAGAGTATGATATCAGTGCCCTGGTAAGATTACTTTAGACCGTACCAATCCTGAGATAGGAATAAACATATGCCTAATATATAACTCACCAAGGCATGACTTTGAGTACCATATGTACTTTTCTTTCGACGACATTCCTGAATTTGATGAAATAAACGACTATTTTTCGCTTGATGATTGGATGAAGTGTTTAGAAGACTTCTTTTAATATTATGGCATGGCATACATGGATAAAATTTGGTTTGCTAAATCAAAATTAAAAGGGCCTGGTAGAGAATATTGGCAAAGTATCGGGATGGAGAGGAGCAAGATTTTGAACCATCAATAACTTTGTGAAAATAGATAAAGTATATGTAAAATAGATAAAGTATATGTTCAGAGAAAACTATTCATATTCTTTCAACAGAACTTGATTACTGACTGAGTGGCTAGATTTGAAATAACTGTCTTCAAGAGCTAGTGATTACTGATAAATTTAATGACTTGAAAAAAAGATGCAACATTAAAGAAGAAAAATAAGTCACAACCATGAGATTCATTAATGGGTTAAGAGATGATCTTAAGAAAATAGTTAATATTTGGAAATATGAGACTCTATTTTATGCGTACACGGAGAGCTTCAATTTATGAGAAACGCCAAAGGTCAATTTATTTGAGTAGTTCAACTTTTCAAGTTGAGGAGTCTATACAACTGAAGATTGTCTCACCTACTTCACCCGAAGAGTCTATTAATTTTTTCAAGTCCTCTCAAGGGAATGGAGAAGAAGTTGTGTGTGATAAATATTAAGAAATTGGTCATTCGTCCCCTAGTTGTCTGCATCTTGAGTCTAATGAGGATAACCAAGAATTTTCTACTTATGAGACATCTAGTGTAGAATTGCATTGAGAGACTAATTGTAAAGAGGAAGCTCGGTCTTGCATGTCACCATATGCTGAACATGATTTGCATGCATATTCTCAACCAAAATTTGCCCAGAGTAATGAAGATTATATATTGTTTATTGATATACACTATGATAAATTAGATTAGAATAAAACTGATTATTTGATAATTAAAATTTGTCCAAAAATTCTTTTGACTATGCTTTTGAAAAGCTATTTCCTAAACCTTAGGACGTTTTTGTGTTTAAAAATATTTTGGCTCTGTTGCATATTTGCGAGACTTGCCTCCTAATTTAACAATTAGTGATATTTTCAACAGTAAGGACTTAACTGACTCTCGAGGCATTCTTGAGACTCCCAAATTTTCTGCTACTGCTACCGGCGGTTTCACTACTTTTTCAATTTTGGTGCGTTGCCTACTTCCTATAGAACTGTTCATCCTAAAGGGAATCTATGCTCAAAGAAAAGTTCGAGATGAAGGTTTTATGTATTTGGTTCGATGGAAAGGCCATCCAGGTTTGGATAACTTAGAAACTCGATTGTTGTTTCATTTCTGATTTCCACACCTCTTAGCGAGTACCTTCATGCAAACTCTCCAGAGGGGAGTTTTTTAAGCCAAGGAGAATGATGGAAATAAAGAGTCCAAGTTAATTAGAATTATAGGAGTATTCTAATTCTAGAGTTATTATGTTTATTAATTTTCTAGTTATGTTAGAATTCTAGTTTATTTCTTAGCCTTGTTTATTTCCTAGTTTATTTTGTTACTTTTGGTAAGAGTCCTGATTTTGGTAGGATTTATTTGCTTAGCTATAAATAAAGAGCTAGAGTCTTTTTGTTGAACAAGTTATGAGTTGATTAGTATTTGATTATTGATTGCAATTTTCTCTCCTATTTTCTGACTCTCTTCTCTCTTTGCTCTAATTCTCCTATATTATTTTTCTAATTCTTATTTTTATTCTACTCTAATCATATGATTCTCTTCTTCTAATATCTTAGTCTTTGGTTATTCTCTTGTCACTCTTCTTCCAAGTTCTTGATCTCTATTACCTCATTTTGTTCAATGAGCTTACGAGAGAAATCCCCGATAGAGGGCGTTTAGAAACCTCACAACTAAACATTTTATGGGAAATAAAGGTTTATGTGGAGCTCCTCGATTCAAGGTCGAGGAATGTAAAAGGAATAAACCCAAATCTTCCAGGAGAAACAAATTCTATGATATGTTCTGTCGGGAGTGACTTCAATTATAGTCGCAGCTTCTATTGTAATCGTTTTGCTCAAACGTTGTTCCAGAAACGCTGGTTTATCCTCTATGTTTGATTCCTCTCCTGGCTTCAAACGCGAGAAGATTTCTTACTATGAAATTCTACGAGCCACAAGCCACCTTGATGAAGGAAACTTGATTGGAAAAGGCAGTGTTGGCTTAGTGTACAAAGGGATGTTTTCTAACGAAACAATTGCTGCAGTAAAAGTCTTCAATTAGAGGTTTCAGGTGCATTCAAAAGCTTGAAACAGAATGTGAAATATTGCGTAGCCTCCGACACATAAATCTCATTAAGGTCATAACTAATATCTCCAACCTTGAACTCAAGGCCTTAGTCATGGAATATATGCCTAATGGGAACCTTGAAAAACGGCTCTACAATCCAAACGATTCTTTAAGCGCTTATCAAATACTTGGAATAATGATAGATGTAGCTTCTGCAATAGAATATTTACATCATGGTTATTCCTCTCCTATCGTCCATTATGATTTGAAACCGAACAATTCCCTCTTAAATGAAGATATGGTAGCACATGTATCAGACTTTGGGATTTCTAGGCTACTGATAGAAGATCAAAGAATGGAACAAACAAAGACTTTAGGTACAATTGGGTACATGGCACCAGGTACAAAATTGATCTACTCAAATACTTTTTACGATCAATTATACCTAGAAATCTATAAATCTTTGTTATAACTGAGTTTTTTCGACTCTTTGTAGAGCAGTGTTATCATAACCGGACCGGACCGGCCGGTCGAACCGGTTCGACCGGTGACCGGCCTCTGGTCCGGTCTGGTTTGCTGTTTCGGAAAAAACCGGCCAAAACCGGACCAAAACCGGGAACCGGTGGCCGGTTTTGGCGGTTTGAACCGCTGAATCATTTTAAAAAAAAAAAAAAAAAAAAGAGCGAAATTACAAAACAACCCCTAAAATAATCAGCTTACGTAAAAAAAAATATATATAATATCTATTCCGCCCCCAAAACAAAAGAATAGACTCCTCCTCTCCCCAATCGTGGCGCCGCCGCTCCGCCCTTCTAGCCTTCCGTTGAGCGCCCAACAATACGTATTTTTGTTACTTTTTGCAAAAAAAAAAAAAGAAGAAGAAAAATAGGTTAGATGAAGATAAAGGTCTTGGATGCATGGAGAAGATGATGAATCAATTGAATAAAATAAAGAAATAGAGAGATTCATGAGATTAAGTAGGGAAAGTGTGACTATAGGAAGTTATAAAACATAAATAAGGAGATTGAAGATTTATAGAATTTTGAGCGTGCGTGAGTGATTTAAAAAATTAGGAAAGTGATTAGAGTCATAATTAATTACTAATTAATGACTCTTGATTGCCAAAATTAAATGCTAATTAACCATTCTTGATTTTTTCAAATTCTCAACCACCTATACAACTATAAGCAATTCATTAAAGTACTTTTAGTAAGTATTTTGCTTGAGTTTTAATTACCCTTTACCATCCAAATGTAATTAAGGTAAATATTCTAATAAAGTGTTTAACTTTAATCTTTTTTAGTAATTTATTTAATCAAATACTCTAGTTATTTTTTGTGTATAAATAATAGCCCTTGGCAGTGACTTAATTACTTAGAAGGTTTCAAACTTGCACATTTTCACATAGAATTTATTTCAGTATTTTCCATTGACAAAAGGCTACTCTAACACAAAAAACATAAATACTAAAATGAGGAAGCATTTAATTATGAATGACTTATATATCACATATATATATATATATATGTGTATATATATATATTTATTCTTAGTATAAAATTATGAATAATTTGAGAATATTAAAAGAACTGTATAAGATATATTTGTTGACTCTATTTGTTGGTTTTGACTTTTTGTACCGGTTCGACCAGTGGTTAAACCGGCTCGACCTGTAAAACCTGTAGCCAGTAAGATCACCGGTTCGGGGTCCGGTCCGGTTCTGAGAACACTGTTGTAGAGTATGGATCAGCAGGATTAGTATCAACAAATGCGGATATTTATATCTATGGAATTTCGTTGATGTAAACATTTAAAAGAAGAAGTCGACAGATGACTTGTGTTTAGGAGAGTTAACCATAACGAGATGGGTGTCAGAATCTTTTGCTAATACGACCGCTGGTGTTGAGTTATTGAATGCGGAGGGAGATTTGATGAAGGTATGATTTAAGAGTGCTTGGTTACTATAATATTGGAATTAGGCATACAATGTGCAACAGATTTGCTAGAGGAGAGGCCTGATATGAAAGATGTTCTTGTTAGACTCGAGGAAATAAATATTAAACTTCAAAGCACTGTGATTGAAGTGAGATAAAATGAAATTATGCAATCTATAAATAGCCATGTGTGTCATCAGAATCAACTCTGGTATTGTAATTCGAAGCAAGTATTTGTGCTTACCACACTATATGATCTTCTTAGGTATTCAACAAACAGTAGCAGCGCTTATCACGATAATTTGTTGTCATCGCTCATGTCAAGCACAAAAATTTGTTAAAGGAGTAAAAGATGTCGGTAAGAGAACTTTTAAAGATAAAGAAATGAAAGAATAATGTCATAGGACCATTAAACTAACATTTTTTCATATGTGTGCAGTAATGTGATTGAAGATGATCGACAAAGCAAGAATTTGAAACGTGAATATGGGGTTCATCAGGATTTAACCTCAAGTTCAATAAAATGCGTTCTTTTTCCTTCAATTTCTTGAACATTTTCTTAATTTTCAAACCCTAGTTTAATTTTCAAAATTTAAGGTTTGAAAATTAAGAAAATAAAAAAAAAATGAAATGAAAAGAGAGAATTTTATTGAACTTGAGGTTAAATCGTGATGAACCTTCATGTTCACATTTCAAATTTTGGCAAAAATAAGCTTCGGGGGCCAAAAAAATTTACCCGTCAATAGAGGAGTGGGCAAAGTGTGTTAGATTTAGTTTCCAAATAATAAATCTTGTGAGAGCTATCCCACATTGGTTATGTGTTGATATGATGTGAATGCAAAGTACAATAAAAGCTTTCATGAGCTTTGTCCCACATTGGTAAAGTAGGTTGGGCTCTAACTCATGGTACCTATAAAGACTTTTATGGGCTTTAAGAGCTTTAGCTCTTATAGACCAATTTAACTAAAATAGCGTCCCACATAGGAAAAGTAAAAACTATTTTGTGGGTTTATATATGTTTGCACTGTATTGCTTGGGTAATAAAGTGTGCAAGACATAGGTGGTGCACAAGCACACACGCGCCCTGAGCCGAACCGCGCGCGTGGCGTGGACTCATGGCGCTTTAGTTTGGCCCACTTAGCGTGGGCTCGTCGCGTATCGATCTACACTGTAGATTTTATTTTAGTTAATCAAATAAAATGGACGACTAGGATTTAATCTGGATATTAAATTAATACAGATTAAATTGGATGGTGTGGATTTAATCTTACTTAAGTTTTAAATCCGACGGCTCAGATTAATCCGGGAAAATATGGAGGGAATATTTAGAACTCTTATGTTTAAATATGAACAGTCACATGTTTTGGAGCAGGAGAGTTGTGTTTTTCTGTGAAGAAATACCAATGGAAAGGTTGCAACTTTTTCGTACAACTCTTCTCTGTCTATAAAACCCAGGATTATCAAAAGCAAGACACATCAAAAATTCGGATCTCTCATACATAATACAAAATAATTGCTGCATAAATTATTTTTGTATTTTTCGCATACTTGTTCTTTTTCTGTTTATTAATTTCGTTAGTCCAAAACGCAGTTAATAGATATAATTTTTCTGGGCTTAAATTGTATCCTGGGAAGCGATTCGTTGTAACCCTTTTGGCACAAGAGGTGGGGGCGAATTATGCTTTTAGGATAGCGTCTTTTATTTATGACTTTCAAGTTCCAGATTGCGGCATTTTCGATAAACTCACCAGCAAATTGTTTATTTATCCATAGTACATGAGGTTGTTGCAAAAATTAAAAAGATAAAGTGCAAAAGGGGTATAGTATAGGAGGTTTGATGCTTTTATCCTTTTAATAATCACCAAATATAAAAAAAATACAAACAAAGAACTTTACAAAGATTCTTATCAAACTCTTTTAACTGTACCATTCAAATTAAAAATAATATATGATATATTTTAACTTTGAACTGTTTGTGAAGCTATTTCAAGAGACAGTAAGGTTATGCAACATGCTTGTGTGTGAACTTAGCCACAATTGTTGATCACTTTCATGTTATAAGGTCCGACTTTTGACTGTTAAAAGATAATTTCGTGCCCATCATTTTACTCACACCATCTCAGCAGTTTGTCTTCTTAATTATCTTTTTTTTTTTTTACGTGAAATGGAGACCGGAGATGAAGCGGATAGTAATCCCAACTAGGTTGGCACCACCGTTACGCTATCTCTGAAACTCAAAAATTATAAAACGAGAAAGAAGAGTAAATGTTCAACAAAAGCGATAATTCGGACTACTACAAATGTCATCCGACACTAGATTACTAACAAAAGAAGGGTGGGTTGACCACCATGTTTCGCAAACTTGACGAGCCCCAAAGTTTGCGAGCGCATCTGCTACCTTATTTCCTTCCCTATATATATGAGAAACCCGGAAGTTAATTTCATTGAGAAAGCGCAAACATAAAATCCATCTTCCGCGCATCTCCCATGGAACTTTTTCTGAGTTGTTCTGAATAAGTTGAACCACATATTTCGAGTCACTCTCCAACCAAATGTTCGTCCAACCGAGTTCCCTAGCCTTCTCCATCCCAATAATGACAGCCCATATTTCCGCTTCATAGGCACAAACCGAATCCAGGTGAGATGCAAATGCCCTAAGCGTGAAACCTCTTGCATTACGAAAAATTCCGCCCGCTCCACCAAGTCCAGGAGATCCAAAAGCGCATCCGTCCATGTTGCACTTTATCCAGTTTTCAATTGGCGGATGCCAAGTAACAGGTATAATTCTCGGCGGCCGATGGGGAATGATGTTCATTCCAAAAAATTTAAGAATCCGTAAGTCTTCAGCCGAGTTCGCACATCCAACCTTAAAGAATTCGACCGATTTAATATCTTTCCAAATGTGCCGCAAAAAAGAATTAATATCTGGGGGAACATCCTCGAAAACACATAAGTTTCTAGTCCGCCAGAGAAGCCAAAGACAAGAAGTTATAGCCGTATGCCAAAGCGCTCGAATTTGAGAGCTAAACTTAACTTCCAACGCCGTATTAAGTAGCCTGGTTAGCGAAGAGTCCGTGCAAATGCTCTGCTGAAATACACCTGAAATAGCAAACCAAGCAGCTCTAGCAAATGGACAATGTACCATCAAGTGCTCAATGGATTCATTCGCAAAGCAACACAGTCGACAAATAGAAGCAAAATGGTATCCTCGTCGCATCAGGACATCCTCGGTTGGAAGAAATCCCAAAGCCGCACGCCTGCAGGTTAGAGATCGTGTCGGTGGTAAGAATTCCTTCCATAAAAATTTCTGCCATGGATGAGTAACCGGTGAGGGCGGACAGAATAATCTATACGCTGATCGCACCTGAAAACCCCCGTTCGAACTATGAGCGCAAACACAAACTTCGTTCCCCTCTGAAATAAAAGTATGAGTATCCACCAGCCTATCCGACACATTCTCGGGTAAAACCCACTGGTCATTGACATAGAAATCACGAATTGTATCCCGAAGCAGCAAACGATCCTCCCCAGAATATTCAGCTGGTCGGCGATACTTGGAAATATCCAATTATCACACCAAAAATTGCATCCTGAATTCCAAGAAACCAGCCAACGAATGGAGTCAAGAACCTGATCTCAACATCTATTTAGAGAGCACCAAATAGAAGAAGAGATGTAAGAACGTTTGAGATTACATAATCCGTCAAATAGTTTAGTTTTCAATCCGTCAAGGGGGGGAGACTGCTACGCAATAAATCTCCAGTAAAGCTTGGACAACATGGCTTTATTCAAGCTCTCCAGATCCTTCAAGCCGAGTCCTCCATCGGCAATAGGAAAACAACATTTGTCCCAGGGGACGGTGATAAGTTTTCTGGCATCAATGGAAGCAGACCATATAAAATTCTTAATGGCGCGCTTCAATGTGTTAATCAAGCTCTTTGGCCAAGCATAAACCGAGAACGAGTGAAGTAAAGATCTTTGAATAACTGATGTAACAAGTGTCACACGACCAGCCAAAGAAAGCGTCGACCCTTTCCAAGCGGCAAACTTATTAAGCACCCCATCAGCGAGCGGATGCAGCCAACGCTTGCAAGGAGAACCACGAAAAAGCAGCACCCCCAGATAAACAAAAGGACAGCTTAATTGTTTGAGACCAAGTGTTGTAATTATGCGATGTCACCTTTGTGTCGTGATATATTTACTAAAACAGGCCCCCGATTTTTGCCAATTAACCACTTGACCTGATAACTTCGCATAGACAGCAAAAATATCCTTTATTGCTCGAATATTCGTGAGGTTATCGCGGCAAATATGAGCACGTCATCAGCATAGAGAAGGTGGGAGGGGAATATAGCCTTCGATGTGTATCTCATGGGGTGAAGTTTTCCAGTCTCAACAGCTCGAGTTATTAATCGACTTAAAAAGTCCTCGGCAATGACAAAAAGAAGGGGGGAGAGGGGGTCACCTTGCCGAACACCGCGGTTGCATCTAAAATATCCAATTGGAGTGCCGTTATGTAGAATGGAGAGACGAGCCGGTTGGAAAAGTGCTAATATCCAACCTCTGAATTTTGCAGAGAATCCAAATGCTTCAAGAACTGAGCAAATAAAATTCCAATTCATAGTGTCGAAAGCTTTGCGAACATCAATTTTAAGCGCCATGTTACCACCAAAAGATTTTTCATCGAGCGAGTTCACTCCCTCAGAAGCAGTGGCAATGCAATGAGATATATCTCGACCCTTTACAAACCCAAACTGCTGCGGCGAAATAATACGGGATGCAATACCAGATAACGGTTTGCAAAGATTTTTGTAATAATTTTGAAACAAAAGTTACTGAGTACTATAGGTCGGTAATCCTCAATTCGGACAGCCTCCTTGAGTTTTTGAATTAAAATCATAAAGCTAGAATTCAGTCCTGTGGTCACTTTTATCATGCTGAAAACAATTAACGAACACAACGAGATGTGTCCTTACCGACCACATCCCAGAAATTCTGAAAAAACTTACCCGTAAAACCATCAGGGCCCGGCGTGCTACTACCGTCCATTGCCATCACCGTGGAGTAAATCTCCTCATCGGACGGGATGGAGGTCAGGCCAATATTATCTGCATCGCTCACAAGTGAAGGAACAACCTCCCGAATCAAGTTAATATTTGGCACAACTTCACTAGCAGTAGAAAACAACTCCTCATAATATTGCTTTATATGGTTGGCGATTTCGTCCGGATTAAACGACAACGCATCATTGATCATTAAGCATGAGATCCCTGACCTTGAATTTTTTATAGCGGCAGACCTCTGGAAGAAAGCCGTGTTTCGGTCACCCACTGCTAACCAATTATTTCTGCTCTTTTCTTTCATAAAAATATCTTGCTCGGTTAGAGCTAATTCAAGCTCGGCATGTGCAGTGGCTTCGTCTGCCAAATTTAGATCAGTCGCACCCTGCGCAGAGATACCACTTTGTATGTCCCCTAATTTATCTTCGGCCTCCGTGATGTTAGATTTAGTTTCCAAATAATAAATCTTGTGAGAGGCATCCCACATTGGTTATGTGTTGAAATTATGAGAATGCAAAGTACAACAAAAGCCTTCTTGAGTTTTGTCCCCATTGGTAAAGTAGGTTGGGCTCTAACTCATGGTACCTATAAGGACTTTTTATGGGCTTTAAGAGCTTTAGCTCTTATAGGCCAATTTTACTAAAGTAGCTTAAGTGCCCCACATAGGAAAAGTAAAAGCTTTTTTGTGGGTTTATATATGTTTGCACTATATTACTTGGATAATAAAGTGTGCAAGACATAGGTGGCGCTTACGTGATGCTTTAGTTTGACGCACTTAGCACTTTGCACGCTTGCATCGCGCATCGATCTATACCGTAGATTTAATTTTAGTTAATTAAATAAAATGGACGGCTAGGATTTAATCTGGATATTAAATTAATACAGATTAAATTGGATTGTGTGGATTTAATCTTACTTAAGTTTTAAATCCGACGGCTCAAATTAGTCCGGGAAAATATGGAGGGAATATTTAGAACTCTTAAATTTAAATATGAACAGTCACATGTTTTTTAGCAGGAGAGTTGTGTTTTCTGTGAAGGAATACCAATGGAAAGGTTGTGACTTTTTCGTACAACTCTTCTCTGTCTATAAAACCCAGGACTGTCAGAAGCAAGACACATCGAAAATTCAGATCTCTCATATAAAATACAAAATAATTACTGCAAAAATTATTTTTGTATTTTTGCATTCTTGTTCTTTCTTTTTCTGTTTATTAACTTCGTGAACGCAATTAATAGTTTTATTTTTTCTGGGCTTAAATTGCATCTTGGGAAGCGATTCGCTGCAACCCTTTTGGCACACGAGGTGGGGGCGAATTACGCTTTAAGGAAAGCGTCTTTTATTCGCGACTTTCAAGTTCCAGATTGCTGCATTTTCGATAAACTCACCAACACGTGATTCTATTTCCCAACCAGCCAACCACCGTTTTATTCCAATCACGCAGTGCAGGGCGAAGAACTTTGAGTTTAGCTTGAAGAGCATGCATGGGGTGCATATCCGTAAGGCTCGGCCACGATTGTGTAATAAATGAACGCAAATGTGGATGGGTCAACCACATGCTTTGAAAACGAAACCGGGCAACTCGTAAAGTAGTAATACGACTACAAGAGATCACTAATGCTAAATGATCAGATTGATGTCTGGGCAACGCGACACAAGTAACAGAGCTCCAATGAGACAAGCAAAGTGGATTTATCATCGCCCTATCCAACCAGCATAGGGATATCCACAAGATCACAGTCATCTGAGAAAGAACGAAACTCCCGACACGGAGAGTTAGCCGGAGGGCGACCAGATTTTTCATGTGCTCCTTTAATTGCATTGAGATCTCCCACCACCATCCACGGAAGATTAACAAACTGGGATAGAGTGCGGAGTTCAAAAAAGAAGTCTCAACGAATCGCATCATCATTACTCGCGTATACGCAGGAGAAGGCATGAACAAATCCCTCAAAAAGGATAGTGAAACTCACGTGTTGTCTGCTACAGACAATATGCTGAGGCTGATTCATGTTACTTTTACAAAAGATCCAAAGAGAAGGTAATGAAGTAGTGATACTGTTAACAAACGTAAGGTTAAGGGACTCCCAAAACCGCGCCGGAATAGCCTTAATATAAGCAGTGTAATCTACAATTTATTCCCTTTCTCGCAATTTCTATTTTTTTTATAACGTGTAAATATAGTCATTTATCTTTAATTAATTGGAATTTACATCAATTTAGTTTTAGTTTTAATATAGTTAATTTTATGATTTCCAATCTTCAAGCAATTTAATCAAATCTTAAATTTTGTATCTAATGTTTTAAAATTAAGTATTAATTCATCACTTGAAAATATGGCAAGAAAAATTTAAAGACTTCCTAATTGATGACTTAAAACATTTTTTTTTTAAAAAACAAGTCTAAACTAGAAGAAAAATAATGTAAATTACTGACAGTTAAAATTTCATGACTAAAAACTATGTAGCTTCTCATTTTCTCATGTTGATTGGTCCTCTTTCCCGAATGGTTGTCTCCTTTAGGAAAAATGCAACTGCCTAGATGATGTCGTGATAAAACCAAGAGTTAAGTATTCATGTATTCGACTTGACGTGATTCTAATTTGTTTCATATAGCATACTTCAATTAATTGAGATTATAAGAGTTGTTGTTGTTTTAAAGTTTGTTAGAAATAGTTTTGAACTATGAAAAAGCCTCAAGGTTGTAAATTTAAGGCTTTATACCTGATCAAGCCAAAGTCCATGACAAATTTTATAGAGATATAAGGTGCAGTGGTTGCACGATGAGGTGGTACAACTAATTCGATTATTGGTGTAAGCACATGGTTAAGATGAGGTGATGGGAAGTTAATGCTCTAGCAATTTAAGAAATATTTATAGTCTCAACTATTGGCTCATCATGCAATGGTTTTGGCGATATAATTTTTCTAAATGATGGCAATTGTAAGTGGTTTATGACCAGGGGCGGAGCCAGGAATTTGGTTTAGGGGGGGCGAGATCATGTGAAGAAATTTTTGCATAAAAACAATATTTTTTTTGTTAATTTAGTGCATTTTAAAAATAATAAACCATTGTGCAAACATAAGTATTTTAAGAAGATATTTAATATTAAAATTTAAAAAAAAATACTAATAGAATATATAGCTAGTAAGTTTAAGAGTTTTAAAGTAAAACTAGATTATATTTACAAGAAATATGTCATACGAAATAGAATATCGTATCGCATGTTTTAAGAGGACATTAACTTATAACTAAATTAATATCAAAATATTGAAATACTAGAGCAATACTATAGAAATTATATTTAACTTCAATCTCTAACTTTGCCTCAATTAATTACCCAATACAAAACCACATGTTTCATGTTAAAAACGTAATACAAATATTGAATCATCCTAAAAGTAAAATATACAGTCAAATTTTATGTTATTGTATTTTGTTAACTACATGAAATAAGTAAGAGAAAATTTAGATAAAATTCCGAAAGTAGTATGATAAATTACGAACTAATTATATTGTGAGATTAAACTGTAGAATAGGTTATTAGCAATAACACAAAAACTTTGAGTATATAGTTATGATATAATTTCGATTATATTATGTTTATAAGTATTATATTAAAAATATATATGTACATATGTTATTATAAACATAATATATACGATATATACATATATGTATATATGTATTATAGTATTTATTAAAAATGTGTATAGGGTATGGGGGTGGGCTGGGGCGGGCGGGGTCACATTATAATTGACTATGATCGTAAAATAAATGACTAAAATTTATGATTTATGAACCTTGTAAGTGGACTAAACTTGGCCTAAGTCACATTATATGGCTGAAATTCCACCACACGTCGTTGAGATAGCTTCAATTTAATTTAATAAATATAAGTGAAACTTTTTGAGGAATACATTATTCAAGGTAGGGATATACAAAAAATTGACCAGCCGCTCTAACCAGCTCAAACCGTCTGCATCCGCCCAAACTCGCGCAGTTTTTTTTTTTTTTTTTTTTACTTTTAACACTATAGCGTTTTGGCAACCCGCCCCTTATTGGTCAGGTGGTGATTTTACATAATCACCCACCCGCGACCCGCCTCCACATGCTCAAATAGATTAATAGATATTATAACATCTCATCTCCTTTCTTACATTCATGGATCAAAGTTTCTTTTCTTTTCCGCCAAAAGTACCGAAACATTTCTTTTTTTGACCCTATGGAAACAAAACACACTAGTATTTTCTACGTCTAATGAAACTACAATTTTTATGAATTCTCCGAAACACATCGAAAAGACTTCAAAACGTTGCGAAAAGTTTTTAATATTTAACGTACTAAGAGATACCATAGAATGAAACTTTGAAACATGCTTACATTACAAAAAATTAAGAAAGAAAATACAACAAACTGAATGATATTTGTAATCTTCTTAGTTTTTCTCATAATTTGATTTTGAACAAGCTATTGTCTAATAGAAAATCAACTTCATGGCATGTAATGGGGAGTGTCGTGTGATGTTATTTGCAACCTAATATATATTTGATAAAAGCGTAAATCTTGTTGTTGCAACTTTGCTTCATCTCATTCTGAAATTGATGGAGTTGATGTAGTATTTACTAATTAATATATATATATATACACACACACACACGTATTGTTATTATAGTTTTCACCATTAAGTCGTTGTATTACATTGAAACCCACTATCCGCTCGTCATCCACCTGCCACGCGCACAACTTAAACCCGCACGGTTTATGAATAAATACATCCGCATGGTTTGAACAATTGATCATCTATTATAATTGAGTCGGATAAAAGTTTTTGCGCACCCGCCCAAAACCACCTGTGTTAAGGTGATACAAACAAAGGTGTAACAACTTCAGAAAAACAAATTGGAAGTTGAATAAGAACAAAAGGAAAAGTCCAAAATATTTGCTCATACTTAAAGCTACACATGTCAGTCATTTGGTAATGAGGACTTATTCTTCTATATATAGATGAACAAGTCCTCGTTTATCAAAAATCTGTTGCATGATGCATCTAAAATTGTCAAAACATTGTAACAATAGAAAGATATGAAGTGATCAAGACTGGTAACTGAATTAACTAATTAAAATTCTTCTCCGTTTTCATACTCACGCAACCATCTTTAACTAACTTAAGCCTTCATAAATAGAATAAAAGCCAGTTCCCTTCTCTAACTAATATCAACTGATCTACACAAAAAGGCACAAACGTATGCAATGTTGGTGACATTCTTGTGCCTGTTTTGTCACAAAACAATCAGCTTTGCCTCAACTTTCAACACTTCCATTGATGAATCCTCTCTTTCAGCCCTCAAAGCTCGGATAACTTCCGACACGAATGACTTTTTAACCACAAACTGGTCGCAGGTGACCTCTTTCTGCACCAAGATTGGTGTAAGCTTGTACTTTTAGCAAAGATATGCAAATAATGGAATCGCATGCTTTTAGGCCGGCAAAGTAATTAACTGCAATTGAAGAGAAAATTGTAAAAAAAAGAAGGAGCTACTGATCCAAAACCAAAAGAGAAAAGCTTTATCTCACTATTGCAGCACAACATATATTCAACTGTAAAACCATTTTATCTCACTTCATCTACAGTGCTGTGAAGTTTTATGTTTATCTTATCCAATCTCGAACGAATATCTTTCATATCAGGCCTCTCCTCCGGCAAATCCGCTGCACATTGTGTGGCTAGTTCCATTAATGAAACCAAGCACTCTTTAATGATAACATTTGCACAATTTTCCTCTGCATACTCAACATCAACAATCCGCATTACAGTACTAGTATATGATTCAGATACCCATCCCTTAATTGTCAACTCTCCTAGAAACATCTCATCTGTTGGCTTCTTCTTCGTAAATGTCTCCATCAATAAAATCCCATAGCTATAGACGTCCACCTTAGTCGAAACTAATCCCGCAGATCCATACTCTGCAAAGGTGACAGAGAAAATTGCAACTAATGCAGTTAACATAAAGTTTAATGGAATATAGAAAGCATTGCTTGTAAAGATTACTGGAGTATATTGTTTTTTTACCTGGTGCCATATACCCGATTGTGCCCAAAGTCTTGGTCTGTTCTGTTCTTTGATCTTCTACAAAAAGCTTTGAAATCCCAAAGTCTGCTACATGTGCTACCATATCTTCATCTAAGAGAATATTGCTCGGTTTCAAATCACAATGGACGACAGGAGATAAATAACCATGATGTAAATACTCTATCGCAGATGCGACATCTATCATTATACTTAATCTATCATCAATCTTTAAGGGATAGTTTGGATTGTTGAGCCATTTCTCAAGGCTTCCATTGGGCATGTATTCCATCACTAAGGCCTTAAAATCAAGGTTGGAGCAGCTAGTAATGACTTTAACGAGATTTCTGTGTCGAAGGCTACGCATTATTTGGCATTCTGTATCGAAGCTTTTAAATGAACCCTGTACGCCTAGGTTGAAGACTTTAATAGCAGCAGTTGTTTCATTAGAAAATGACCCTTTGTATACTGAGCCAATGCTTCCCTTTCCAATCAAGTTTTCTTCAGCAAGGTGACTTGTGGCTCGAAGTATTTCATAGTATGAAACCCTCTTGTGTTTGAGGCCGAGCGAAAAATCGGACAAGTATGACAAAGCTGAGCTTCTGGAACGAAGTTTGAGCAGAAAAATCACAATAGCAGCTGCAACTATAATTGAAGCCATTGGTGGTAGAACATATCTAAGAATTTCGTTCTTTCTTGTTGATTTCCGTGCATTACTCTTACATGCCTCGACCCTAAATCGTGGTGCTCCACATAAACCTGTATTTCCCATGAAAAGTTCAGCTGTGAAGTTCTCAAAATGCCCTCCATCTGGGATTTCCCCGGTTAGCTGATTGAAAGAAACATTGAAGTATTCAAGATCTTGAAGTGTCTCTAAAGAATTTGGAATTGAAGCAGAGAGAGAGTTCTGAGACAAATCCAAGTACTGCAACGATCTCAGGTTACCAAAAGACGGAGGTATTGAGCCATTGAACTCATTGTTTTGAATCTCTAGATGAGTAAGGCTATGAATTTCCCCAATACTAGCTGGAATGCTCCCTGAAATTTTATTCCCGTAGAGATACAACTCTCCCAGGCTCCTCGAATTGCCGATTTCATTAGACAAAGAACCATTAAACTGATTACGAGATAAGGATACAACTTGAAGGTTCCGATTGGACCATAGAGCTGATGGAATGTTGTAACTGAAGGAATTGTTGGCCAAATAAAGTTCCTGCAATAAAGAAAGATTGCCAAAGCATCTTGGGAGGTGTCCAGACAGTCGATTGTTTTCTAAACCCATACGATATATGTTTTCCAGGCTGCAAAAACTATCCGGCATTTTTCCATGCAGTTGATTGCCAGATATTGATAAGCGCTGCAAGTTGCTCAGACGTCCCAGCACCTCAGGAATCTCACCAGTCAACTCATTGTTAGCAAGGTTTAGCAACACCAAATTATGCAGATTACCTATCTCAGTAGGAATGGTCCCTCTAATCCTAGCATTTGCAGCACTTAAATATTGTACAGATGCGGACATGTTGCCCAAGGATTTCGGAAGTACCCCTGTTATAGGGTTTCCAGATATATGTAAGGTGATTAGATTCCTGCAATTTGCCAGTGAAGTAAAAAACTCTTGTTCTGGTATGGACAGATCATTGGTGAACAGATTATCTCGCAATCTAATTACTTGTAGATCTTGTAAGTTCCCAAGATTTATCGGTATGAGTCCGCTAAACGAGTTCTCTCCGATATCCAACTCTCTTAGCCTGGAGAGATTTAAGATGGAATTAAGAATCTCCCCTGTAAAATTATTCTGCCCAAGATAAAGAACTTGGAGATTTGGGAGCGCTTTGTCCATGTAGCGTGGAAAGTTGCCTGAGAGATCGTTCAGTGTAAGTCCAAGTATTTCCAATCTCGAGAGGTTGAATAAAGAAGGTGGCAGTTCACCTTTGAGTTTGTTTAATCCTAAGCTCAGAAGTGTTAAACTAGAGAGACGTCCCATTTCTGGAGGAACTTCCCCTTCAATTTTGTTGTCACTGAAGTCCAATGTATTCAAATTCGACAAATTGCCAATTGAAGGTGGAATGGTACCTGCAGAAGGATAGTTTACACACAAGTTCTAAAAATCAAAGGTAACATTATGCTAAAACAATTGCTAATTCGTGACCCCATCTGGACAAAATAATTGACACGTCTGGATATCATTTTGACGTGAAAACATCGATCAACACAAGGGACTACGCCTTACATTGAACTACATTAAAGCTAGCAAAGTATAGTCCTAATAGACATAATAGACAACTCATTTGAACATTCTCTCTTAATTATTGACTAAATAAAGAACATCACTTGCTGTGAATGATTTTGGAGAATCAGGAAACGTTTTCTAAAATCGTTTTGACACCCAATGCAAGTATCCGAATCCTGAATCATACCTGTCAGCTGATTCCTCCCGAGAGCAAGCATCTGCAGCTGTGACAAGTTCCCAATATCTACCGGCAAACTTCCACTGAAATTATTTGCGGACAAAGAAACTATCTTCAACTTTGCACAATCGGACAACCCTCTAGGAATCTCCCCGACTAACTGATTCCATGAAAGTCCCAACGTTTCAAGTTTTGCTGAAGGATGAGGACATATTATCGGAGGAAGAGTACCCGAAAGCCTGTTACTCAAAAATGCAATTTCCCTCAAAGAAGAAATGTTGAATATGCTCCACGGAATACTTCCACTGAGTTGATTGAACCTCATATGTAGATATCGAAGGCGGCTTAAGTTTCCGATTTCATCAGGGATTACACCGGTGAAGCTGTTATTACCGAAGTCTAGGAACCTCAGGAACGAGAGGTTGCCTATATGTGGTGCAATGGTGCCCTGTAAACTCATGTTGAAAAGACTCAACGCCACGACTCTCGCGTGCCTGGTGCTGCATGTGACGCCAATCCAGGTGCAGAAAGATGTCCCTTGTGACCAGTTGGTAGTTAAAAAGTTACTCGGGTCCGAAGTTATGCGAGCTTTGAGGGCTAATAGAGAGGACTCATCTGTGGAAGTGTTGAAAGCTGAAACAAAGCTGATGTTTTTGTGACAAAACAGGCACAAGATTAATATGGTCAGCAATATTGTGTACATTTGTGACATCTTGAATACAGTTCCAATTTTTGAGAAAAGAGAGAACTGGTTTAGTTCAGTCTATGAGGCTATAAAGATTCGGTGCACCACAATCTGTTTTGTAATATATAGTTAGCCACCAGTGTTGATCACTTCTGTCATTAGCTTTAATAATTGCAAATTGTGTTATTTAATTATTTTCTTCACGAAGATGAAGTGTATATAGACTTGAAGTTGACTCATAATGTAAATGCGAATGCATAAAATCAGTCAGAGTGTGAAAGTGTTGGAAAAAAAACAAAGAACAAAAAGTGAAGGATGTGAAAAGTTTCAAGGTTGGCGTCTATTGGCCCATCTGTAATTAACTTTTTGGGACAATTACACAGCACCCTTAAGGTATGGGTTGACTACAAAGACACCCCTCCATGTTTGAGAAACTACACAAACACCTCCTATAAAATGTATCTCATTATAGAAACACCCTTCATAGTGTATATTGGGTCAAATTGACAAGCTTCTGATGTTAATCCTAACGCAAAAAATGATGTCACAAATAATTTATTAGAACTTTCGAAAATGCACATTGTTTTTTATTGAATCTATTGAATGAATTGTTCTTTGACTACACGATATCACTTAAAATCTCGATAAGATTCTATCATTTGAATTCAAGTTCAGTTGGTGATGTTGAACTACGCTATTCCACAGTTTAGGCATCATCTTCATCTTGTTCCTACTTTCAAAAATAAGAGTATGTGGCTGGGTTTTATGGTGCTTTGTGTATAAAATTACTTTGAGTACTCTTTTGTTGGATTGATGTTATTAGTCTACCTGTGTTTTGTATTCCTTAGGGTGTTATGTTCCTTTGTTTTGCTTTCGAAAGGTGTTTTCTTTGTTTGGGTTGAGTACCTCTTGTACTCTTAACCATGAAATTATTTCTTATAAAAAAAAAAACGGAAGCGTAGGTTATAACCGAAACTGCAAAAGACATGTTCATACACATTAGACCATATATAGTTACATGTACAAACATACATCACACACGATAGTGTGCTTAATTATTACCAACAAAAAGTTACTTCCCAAAACCAAAAACTCAGCTTAGAAAAGAACCATTTATTCTTCACGAACGCCGGCCATAGCCAGCCACCCCACAACGCCTCGACCATCGTGGATCGCTTAGAAGTAGACGGCCCTCATGCGGCACTGAGTGGGCAACTCCATCTCGCACATCATCGGCAGCGATTCCGCCTTCTTCCTCATCTGTTCCATCTCTTGAGTGCCATACCTTGATTACATATCCATCATCATCTTTCTAATCGCGTCGCACACGCACATACTGCTCATCATCTTCATCTGATCACAGCACTCTTGTAGATGCTCCTGTGTTCATAACTTCATATACATATTTTAAGCACATTAAAAGACAATAATTTTAAAAAATAAAAAATATAAGCTTTTAATATTAACAAAATTAAGTCCTAATTTGATAATACCTCTTGATATCGTGGATTCGCCACGGCGCTCCTAATGAACGAGCCTTGGCGACCGCCCCCCATCATCCACATGCGGCAGTGGCTCATGCTCTTCTATTGGATCTCCGTTTGTCACGATTGCTGACGTGGATTCTCCTCGTCGACTGTCGTGGTCACCACCGTCGTGTACGTGGTGGCGCTAGCCATGGCAGTGAGAGCAGCGAAAAGGGCAGCGAGAATTGCATACTTAGCCTGTTAGCCATATTGTTAGTAGAGGTGTTTGCTGTGATTATTTCTAGTGATGGTTGCAATGTGGTGATTTTGCTGGAGGGGGTTCGATCGATATTTATATTGGATTTGCATGGGAAGAACGTGGCTGAGATTAGGTGAATGGTGTTGAAGAAAGTAGAGCGGAGACTACACGTATGGTTAACATGCAGATGAAGCCATGCATGTTCTGTTTGTTGTGTTATAATTACTCTGTTTTTTTTCTTGGGGAGGTTTCAATGAGACTAGAAAATATTTGATCAACTTGAAAGTTACAACTCATTTGACAAATATATAAAAAATGATTTATAGCATCTTGTTCTTTTCAGTAATGTTGATAAACATAAGAAAAGTAATCTTTATTTTTATTTTTTTTTGAGTGAAAGATGGAGGTCGGAGATGATGAACGACCCTGATGAGGAAGCGCGCAGCAGCCACCGAAACTCATATATTAAATAAGGAAAAAGGAGTTACAAAGAGAAGTTCATCGTTGATATGTAATATTTTGAATTGGCTGATTTGATACTTTACGTCATATTGGTTCATGTTTCTTTAGAGTCATGTTTCGACTTAAGCTCGGGATAACTTGCACTTAGACACTACATAGGTTAAACTGGAAGCTGACATAAACATTTTGATGATAAAGTCAATAAAATAGTAAAATCACAGTCAAGATCGAGGAAAGCACAACCTATTCAAGGAACGGTCCATCGAATGATCGAGCTTTGTTTAGTGAAAATGGAAGTAACTTTTCCATGCATAATACGAGTTATTTTTAGGCGGCTATTGCAAAAATTCTGGACATACGATCAAGGAGTATCCCTAAGTACGTAACACATGTAACATTGAATTGGAAAGTCGATCGAATTGAGGATCACGATTGATTATTCGGATGTCTATTTACTAGCTTAAGGTACCAATTCAATGTCCAAAATTGAACTGATCATGGACCAAGATCTAATTGATGGTGGCCCAGACCTGAGTCAATCATGCATGGGCTAGGATAACAGAGCTAATCCGTTCTTCTTTCATAACCTGCTTATGTCCCGCGCCATACCTCAAGACCAATTGTAGCACATAAAGAAGCACGGTTGCCTTCAAAATCTAAAAGGGCCAAAGTGGAAGCTGTCTTGAGCCAATATAAACATGTAAATGTTAAATTATATTTTATGAAAGCTGTGATTTTAAAGGCAACATACTAATCAATATTTCATGAGAATTCTGCCCCTTTATATATTGCAATATATAGTTTAGACAGTATGCAGTCTACATTGCATTTCCATTGATAATTTGAAAACAATTTTCTTATTAATTTAGTGAACTTTCAATATTTAATAATTATTAACATTTATGATAATATAAACATATTATTACTATTAGTATTATTATTGTTAAGTAACATTTTTAAGATATCATGCATGGTCACTGAACATTAGACTCAACATACAACTTTGTAAGTAGTTAAAGACGAAGAGAATAAATATTGAGTTCAAAGGATCGTAACAACTCTCATCAACGTTCATTTATATAGTTTGGAAATTTACAAATGGATCAAGTCGTGAATGTAATACATTCATATAATTGGATAGGCATATCTATTCATCTCTAGTTCTAAAATTATCATTTCTCAATTTCTGGAGAATCTGTCCATTTTTTGGGATGTCTTATTTGGCTCTGTTACTCGTAATTAATTTGCTTCGGCAGTTGAGTTTCATGTTATATATTACTTCTGGACTACATACTGGCAAAATATGACTTTCCTTTTCAGTATTAGTTATGTTCATTGGACTTTAAAATGTGGTGTACTGCCTAGTAATTAACAGCCATTTCAAACATAGCCCAACTTGCTTTAAAATAATCCTCGATCCACAGACCACAGGTGCTTTCTGCTGATTCAACATTACAGCATTTGTTTTCATGTGATAAAGTCTGTTGAGAAGGAATTTATGTCAACAAAGTGATGAAAATTACTGTTATAGTATCATTATCTTTTTTCATGTGGTTCTTTTGATGCCTAAGACTAATGTATGAAAAAGATTTTTAGCAGCAGCTTGTACTTTTAGCAAAGATTTACAATATCTGTGTTGCGGCTTGCAAGTAATGAAATCTTATGCTTCTGAGGCAGATGAAGTCATTTACAAAGATTAAAAAACGATAAAAAAGTTGTAAAAAATAAGAAAATACTGAGACGGTTCTACCTCAATCTTAACCAACAAGAGAAACTAGCTTTATCTCACCATTGCAGCACAACTGAGAGAGACAGACGACACACCGGCCGAGTTCTTCCTCAAAACTGCTCTATCTAGCAGGGCTGTGAAGTTTAGTATTTATTTTGTTGAGCCTCACAAGAATATCTTTCATATCAGGCCTCTCCTCTGGCAATTCTGCTGCACATTCTATAGCTATTCCCATAATTGACACCAAACACTCTTTATTGACATTTTGAAGGCTACCTTCCTCTGCATTCAATAGCTCACCATCAACGATCTGTGTTATGGTACTGGGGAATGATTCAGACACCCATCCTGTCATGGTTAACTCTCCGAAAAACACCTCATCTGTCGGCTTCTTCTTTGTAAATGTTTCCATCAATAAAATCCCAAAGCTATAAATATCGACCTTAGTCGAAATTAATCCTGCTGATCCGTACTCTACGAATATGACACAGAGAAATGAAATGAACGCAGTTAAGATAAAAATGTATCATGTATGGGATTTTAGATAGCTTTGCTTGTAAAGATAACTGGACTAGAAAATGTTTACCTGGTGCCATGTACCCGATTGTGCCCAAAGTCTTAGTCTGTTCCATTCTCTGATCTTCTGTGAGAAGCTTGGAAATCCCAAAGTCTGCTACATGTGCTATCATATCTTCGTCTAACAGGATATTGCTTGGTTTCAAATCACAATGGACAACAGGCGATGAATAACCATGGTGTAAATACTCTATTGCAGATGATACGCCTATCATTATTCCCAATCTTTCATCAATTTTTGAGAGATGGCTTGGATTGTAGAGCCATTTATCAAGGTTCCCGTTAGACATGTATTCCATCACTAGGGCCTTGAAATCAGGATTGGAGCAGCTAGTAATGACCTTAACGAGATTTCTGTGTCGCAGGCTACGTAATAGTTGGCATTCTGTATCGAAGCTTTTGAATGCACCCTGCACATCTAAGTTGAAGACTTTAACAGCAGCTGTTGTTTCATTAGAAAACAGCCCTTTGTACACGGCGCTTATGCTGCCTTTCCCAATCAAGTTTCCTACATCAAGGTGGCCTGTGGCTCGAAGAATTTCATAGTATGAAATCCTCTCGAGTTTGAGGCCGAGAGGGAAATCAGACAGAGACGCTAAACCTGAGTTTCTGGAACGACGTCTTAGCAGAAAAATCACAATTGCAGCTGCAACAATAATTGAAGCCACTGGTGCTAGAACATTTCTTAGAAGTTTGTTTTTTCTTGAAGATTTAAGTGCATTTCTTTTACATTCTTCGACTCCAAATCGGGGCGCTCCACATAAATCTTTATTTCCCATAAAAAGTTGAGCAGTGAAATTATCAAAACGTCCTCCATCTGGGATTTCCCCCGTCAGCTTGTTGAATGAAACATTGAAGTAGTCAAGATTCTCAAGGGTCTCCAAAGAATTTGGAATTGAACCAGATAGATTATTGTGGGAGAAGTCTAAGTACTGCAAAGACCTCAGATTACCAAAAGATGGAGGTATTGAGCCATTGAACTTGTTGTTTTGAATTTCTAGACGATTTAGGCTCTGAAGTTCCCCCATAGTGCTTGGTATTCTCCGAGAAAACTGATTCTCGGAGAGATATAATATTTCCAAACTCTTCATATTGCCAATGTCATTAGACAAAGAACCTGAAAAAAGATTATGAGCTAATGATAAAACTTGTAGGCGCGGGCTGGACCATAGAGTTGATGGAATGGAACTGAAATAATTCGAAGACAAATAAAGTTCTCGCAATGAAGAAAGGTTTCCTAGACACCTTGGCAGCTCTCCGGACAGGCTATTAGTGTCTAAACCTACAAGATACACGTTTTCAAGGCTGCAAATGCTATGCGGTATCGTTCCGTGCAGTTTATTGCCAGAGAGTGATAAGCGTTGCAAGTTTCTCAAACGTCCAAACGTCTCAGGAATCTCACCAGTCAACTTATTGTCTGGAAGGTGTAGACACACCAAGTCATGTAGATTACCGATCTCAACTGGAATCGTGCCTCTGATCCTTGAATCTGCGATTAATAAACTTTCAAGAGATGCAGACATATTGCCTAAGGATTTTGGGAGCACCCCAGTCATAGGATTTCCTTGTATCCCTAAGTACCTCAGATTCGTGCAGTTCGTCAATGAAGTAAGAAACTCTTCTTCTGGCACAGACAAATCATTTCTGAACATATTATTACCCAATCTAACTGTTTCGAGATCTCTTAAGTTCCCCAGATCTTTAGGTATAAGTCCACTAAATGAGTTCTCACCGATACTTAAACACTGTTAGCCTAGAAAGATTTACGATGGAACTAGGAATCTCCCCCGTAAACTGATTTATCCCAAGATAAAGTAACTGGAGATTTGGAAGCCCTTTGTCTATGGAACGTGGAAAGCTTCCTGAGAGCTCGTTCTGCGTAAGTGAAATTGTTTGCAATGTTGAAAGGTTGAAAATAGAAGGTGGCAGTTCACCTTTGAGTTTGTTTATTCCAAGACTCAGAAATGTTAAGCTGAAAAGATGTCCTAGTTCTGAAGGAACTGCACCTTCAATCCTGTTGTTACTCAAGTCTAATGTATCCAAATTCGACAAGTTACCAATTGAAGGTGGAATTGTACCTAGAAAAGAACACTGATTACATTTTTTCCTTCTCATCGTATGATACTGTTTGCACTTATAATTACAGATAAAGTTCCAAAAAACCTTGGATGTAGAACTCTATAGTTATCAAGCAATAATTGCTGATCCATGACCCAGTTTGATCAAATTTCTTTACTTGTATTTATAGTATTTTGACGTGGAAAGACCATTTTCATGAAAGATCCTACACCTGAATCCATACTAAATGTATCATAAAGTGCAGTGCCAATACACACATCTCACTGCTCAGAAAAGCATTCTTCATCATTGTTTAAAGATGGAAAATCACAAATATTGAATAACTTAACAGAAATATACAAAAAAAAGCTGCATCAATTCAAATCTTAGTTCGTCAAATCAAGCGAGATAGTGGAAGCAATTATTTAAGATTCTTGAAAAGAATTTCATCCAGTGGGATCTTTCATTACGGATTCGGATTTTCTATGCCACTTTTTGTGTTGTTTCATGTGTCATTTAGTTGTGATAATATCACATGTCATGGATATTAATACATGGAGAGTGAGTGACACACAAAATGACATAGACGTTGTGCTCTCCTTCACTTTTTTTCTACCAACAATGTCTACTAAATCTCTTTGACACCATATTCAAGTAAATGAATTTGGAATCATACCTGTCAACTGATTTCTCCCGAGACCAAGTATCCGCAGCTTTGACAAGTTCCCAATATACACCGGCAAACTTCCAGAGAAATTATTAAAAGACGACAAAACTATCTTTAGCTCTGCACAATTAGACAATCCCCAACCAACTGATTCCCCGAAAGCCTCAACGTCTCAAGTTTTGCTGAAGGAGGGCATATGTCTCGAGGAAGAGAACCCGTAAGCCTGTTATTCGACAATGCAATTTCCTTCAGAGAAGAAATATTAAATATGCTCCACGGAATACTCCCAGTTAGATCATTGCCAGCCAATAACAAGCTTTCAAGATTCTTTAACAATCCCATACTCGGGGGTGACAGATTTTCTGTAATTGGCTTGATGCCTTTGAAACATTTCATTGCCATCTTATATAGAGTTTACAGGTAACAATCAATCCCTAATCTAAGCTAATTAACATAATTACATGTTCTATCTACCGCAAGAGAATAATCTAACAAGGAAAGAATATATCTATACATGGAAACTATATTTACATAATTGGTTTAGATTGATAGTGTGGATTGTGGAAATCATCCGTTGACATCCCCCCTCAAATTGATGTCGGGCGATCAGCAAGCATCAATTTGCTAATAAGAAAATGGTGACGTTGGCGACCCAAAGCTTTAGTAAACACATCTGTTGTTTGAAGTTCAGTGGATATATGTGGAAGAGTGATGATATGTTTATCAAAAGCCTCACGAATAGAGTGACAATCAACTTCAATGTGTTTGGTACGCTCGTGGAACACCGGGTTAGTGGCTATCTGAACGGCACTAGTGTTGTCAGCATGCAGTGGAGTAGGTTGATGTTGAGGAAATCCAAGTTCAGCTAATAGACCTCGGAGCCAAATAATTTCAGAACAAGCAGATGACATAGCGCGGTATTCAGACTCAGTAGAAGATTTAGAAACACGATCCTGTTTCTTACTCTTCCAAGACACAAGAGAATCACCAAGAAACATGCACCAACCAGAAATAGAACGACGAGTATCCGAGCAACCAGCCCAATCCGCGTCACTGTAAGCGGTCAATTGAATTGGAGAATTCACAGGAAAGAATAGACCACGAGTACAAGAACCTTGTAAGTAACGAAGGATACGACGAACACCTGACAAGTGAAGATGAGTAGGTGTCTGCATAAATTGACTCACTTGTTGGACAGCAAATGCAATATCCGGACGAGTAATCGTCAAGTAGTTGAGACTCCCCACTAACTGCCTATACAAAGAAGGATCGGAAAAGAAATCACCATTGTCACGTTGATACTTCATATTGACCTCTAACGGTGTATCGACTGAGCGACCATCCTCAAGACCGGCCAACTTAATTAACTCTTGGATGTACTTATGCTGATTTAAGAAGATACCAGCTGCAGTAGAATGCACTTCCAAACCTAAGAAATAATGTAAGGGACCCAAGTCCTTCATATGAAAGGAGGTTTGAAGGTGCGTCTGAAGATTAGAGATCAAGTCAGTATCATTCCCAGTAATAACAATATCATCCACATAAACCAGAAGTATGACAATCCCAGTAGCAGTTTTGCAAAGAAAAAGAGATGAGTCATATTGACTCTGAGCAAATGAGAAGCTAAGAAGCGTAGCACGAAACTTCTCGAACCAAGCACGCGGAGCCTGTTTCAGACCATAAAGAGAACGTTTCAACTTGCAAACATCTGAAGAAGGAATCGAGAATAACCCAGGCGGTGGAGTCATATAAATCTCTTCCTTGAGATCTCCATGTAAAAACGCATTCTTCACGTCCATTTGCAGGAGAGGCCAGCCATGGGAAGCAGAGATAGCCAATATAAGACGGACTGAAGTCATCTTAGCAACTGGAGCAAAAGTCTCATCATAATTTACCCCATATTCTTGTCTGTTACCAAGTGCCACTAAGCGCGCTTTATAACGATCAAGAGACCCGTCAGAACGTAACTTAACAGAATAAACCCATTTGCAACCAATGGGCTTAACACCAAGTGGACAAGGAGTAATGTCCCAAGTGTGATTTTCTTGAAGAGCTTGAAGTTCCTCTTGCATAGCTCGCTCCCAACAAGCCTCTTTAACTGCCTGAGAATAAGAATTAGGAACTGAAGTAGAAGTCAAAGTGGCAGAATAACCATACCAATCAGGGGGACGAATCCCGCGAGTAGATCGTCGAAGGACCACAGGAGCAGGAGCAGGAGCAGGATCTGGATCAGGGTCGGGAAGAGGTGGCGATGGGGGGGCCTGTATTCGCTGATAAACAATGCCAGGTTTAAAACGCTCCATAGGTGGTGATAGAGGCTCAAAAGATGGAAGTCGAATGCTGTCAGGAGATACAACTGGCTGCTGAAAATAATACTGATGTTCAAAGAAAGTTACATTTCTTGAAATGCGCATGCGGTTGGAAACACCATCATAACATACAAATCCTTTATGTGTATTGCTATATCCCACAAAGGCACATCTCACAGACTGAGCAGACAATTTGTGACGATCGTGAGAAGGAAGCAAAACAAAGCAAACACAACCAAATGTTCGAAGAGTAGTGTAATCAGGTGGTTTTCCATAAAGACGATAATAAGGTGACTCAAAAGCCAAGTTTTTAGCAGGTAAGCGGTTAATAAGATAGACGGCAGTTGACATAGCTTCCACCCAGAAAATAGATGGAACAGAGGATTCCAAAAGTAAAGTGCGCACCATATCTAACAAATGGCGATTCTTACGTTCTGCCAACCCATTTTGTTGGGGGGTATAAGGGCATGACTTTTGAGAGATAATTCCTCTTTCTTGTAGGAAATTTTGAAAAGATTTAGACACATACTCACCGCCATTATCAGAGCGAAGGATTTTTATTGTAGCAGAAAATTGTGTGTCAATGTAAGCCAAAAATTTCTGAAAAGCAGTGAACACCTCAGTTTTGGAATGCAGAAAGTAAATCCAAGTAAAACGGCTATAATCATCAATAAAAGTCACAAAATACTTAAATTGACCATGAGAAATAATAGGAGAAATACCCCAAACATCACTGTGGATAATCTCAAAACAAGCAGTAGCACGACTACCATGACTAGGAAAAGACAAAGTTTTACTTTTGCCAAGTCGACATGCATTACATTCAAACGAATGGGAAAAACTTTCCTTATTACCCAAAATGTTATTGCGAAACATATAAGATAAAATCTCATTATTTGGATGACCTAGTCTCCTATGCCAATCCTCTGACTTATTGCTAACCGTCATACATGCCAACGATAAAGAACGAGGAACAGAAAACTGCAACGGGAACATCCGTCCCACCTTAGGCCCCCTCGCTATCACCTTCCCCGACACCTGATCCTGCACAATACACCCATTATGAGAAAAATGTACAGTACATCTGTTATCCACTAACTGGCCGACAGAAATCAAACTAGTAGATAATGCAGGAGAGACAAACACATTACGGAAAGAAGGTCCAATATCACCAATTTCTTGAATAGGAAGAACACACCCATTAGCAATCTGAATAGTTTGCGTACCAGTATATTTTCTCACATTATGTAATGAGTGTGAAACCTGTCATGTGATTAGACGCACCAGAATCGACTAACCAAGGATGAGAAACAATTTTACCTTGACCTTGTAATCCTAGGGCAGAGAATGCTGAAAGTATCATCTGTTGAACAACCTCTGGAGTAAGAGTAGCCTGAGTGGTAGACGAGAACGTGGGTTGACTCGGAGGGGCACCAGCCTGGAAAGCATTGACACGACGATTTTCAGGACGAGCCCTACAGTCTTTAATGAGATGGCCAGTCTTCTTACAATACTTGCAGAACAACTTTGTGCAGGTGCGAGCAATATGACCAACTTCTTGGCAATTATAACATTTTTTAGCCTCTGGTCCTTTGTTCCTCCCTTGTGCTGCATAGGCAACATTCATCGCCTCAAATGTTTCAGAAGGAATGGTCATACTAGCATGCGTTGCCAATCGTTGTTCTTCCCGCAATAGTTCCCCAAGACACACATCCAAAGAAGGAACAGGATTTCTATTGAGTAGCCCGGCCCGAACAATTTCAAATTCTGAGCGCAGTTTCATCAAAAACTGATCATGTCTGGTGTCCTCATGGACTGTTTGGAGAGCAGAAAGAGCCTCATTGGGTACCTTGCTATATAGTATACCAGAGTACTCGCTCCACAAATTAAGAAAGCCGGAATAGTATTGTTCAACATTGAGATTACCTTGACTATAGTTGGAGATTTCGAGCTCCAACTGAAAACGTCTAGCTGTATTATCTTGATGATATATGCGGCGCAGATACTCCCATATGTCTTTTGCTTTGCCAAACGACCGCAAGTTATTCACCATATGGGGTTCTACCGACCCCAAGAGCCAAGAGATAATTCGAGCATCTTGTGTCTCCCATTGAGCAAGTGCTTTAGCTTCGTTGGGAATCGAAGAGGTCCCGTCAATATGTCCCCAAAGTTCTCTCCCTTTCAAAAACATCTTAAATTGAAACTCCCAAGCAGCATAATTTCGCCCTGTAAATCTCACAGAAAAACCTTCTGTAGCCATTAGAATTCCAAAATTTATCACCAAAAGTTACTGTGCAAAATGAAACCAAGTTCCAGAATGTATCAAAGTGAATGCAATTACCACACACGGTAAATTCTCAACAAACAAAATCAAATTGCAATACCCAATTACCAGACCCACGATCCAAACCCGTATCCAATAACAGACAATTGGACCCGAAGACAGAAAGTTGTCCACCGCCAAAGAATTCGTGCAATTTCTGCGCAAATTGAGCCGCCGATCCGCCGCTCACACTCGTTAAGAACAACTGTCCCGTTCACCTGGGAAATTCTGCAGCAAACGCCGATGCCGACCACGCACCGAACTCGCCGCCTGGAAGTAGACTTGTCGCCTACAAATTGCTGCTCACACAGCAGAAGGGTTTCGCCAAAGAGTTCGGCTTTTCGGAGAAAAAAAAAATTCAAAGCCTTTCTCTTTGATGGCTCTGATACCATGACAGATTTTCTGTAATTGGCTTGATGCCTTTGAAACATTTCATTGCCATCTTATATAGAGTGTACAGGTAACAATCAATCCCTAATCTAAGCTAATTAACATAATTACATGTTCTATCTACCGCAAGAGAATAATCTAACAAGGAAAGAATATATCTATACATGGAAACTATATTTACATAATTGGTTTAGATTGATAGTGTGGATTGTGGAAATCATCCGTTGACAGGGGGAAGGCGCCCACTGAGTTGATTAAACCTCATATTTAGTGAGCGAAGACGGCCTAAGTTCCCGATTTCATCTGGAATCAGGCCGGCGAAGCTATTATTGCTAAAGTCTATGAACCTCAAGAATGAAAGGTTGCCGATATATGGTGCAATGGTGCCTTTCAAACTCATGTTGAAAAGATCCAGGGCTATAACTTTGACGTGCCTGCTGCTGCAAATTACGCCATTCCAGGCGCAGAAAGATGTTCCTCGCAACCAGTTTGTGGTTAGAAAGTTGTTTGGGTCGGAAGTTATGCGAGCTTTGAGTGCTAAAAGAGAGGATTCATCAGTGGATGTGTTGAAAGCTGAAGCAGAGCTGATGTCTTTGTGACTAAACAGGCACAAGAGAGTCAGCAATATTGCATGTGTTTGTGCCATTTTGTGTGAAGTTGATTTTATGTGGAGATAGAACTGCATTTTATTCAGTTTATGAAGCTAAAGATGTGCATGGTTTCAAATGAAAGTAGAAGAGATCACTTTATATATTGCATGGCTTTGGAAAGTTTGCCTTTCTGATTAACAATAGAGCTAGATGTCACCAGCTCATCAGGAGCTTTTCATTAAATGTCATAAATAAACAGACATTAATAGATATCTTTATTATTTAACATTTTTCTCACATGTAGACTAATACTTTAGTAAAATTTGGCACATGATGACAACTTTCTTCATTTGTGCGGCAAATGTTGAGATGCCTAGATCTCCTCTTAGTACATATCTAATGTTATGTTTGAATTCTGTACATTAGCTTCATAATTTCCTCGTACATAAAGTTGTCCCTTTAGCCTCAATTAGTAAGCTGTGCAATGATAAGTCGACTCTCTAATATCATCATACTATGATGATTCATCATAAAAAAGAACCATATTTGTTTTTCTCTGAACTAAATAATTGATTGTTATAATCAGAGTCAACGTATTACGTACCAACAAAAGAAATTAGAGTAAACATTATCGCACATGCGGGCACATGATGTAGGCATCCATACATTATGCATATGTGAATTGAAATATTATCTTATGAACAAAACAATAACTTCAATAACTTTAAATATCTAACAAAGTTTTGGGGTCGATGTTGCAATGTGTGATACCATGATGCAGTGGCTCATTGAGTATCAGCCCTCAGAGAAAAAGAAATAAATAATAAACCGATAACTGAAATAACCTCATATTTTGTCTAATGCGTGATTGTTTTTGGAGGAAATGCAAAATATGCCCACTAACTTTGGCGATTTGGCATTTTTGCCCAATATCTTTTCGGGCCGGACTTTTACCATGTAGGTATCGACTTCCGTCGCAAAATATGCCCAATCGGGCTTTAAACGGGCTTTTTGCCTACGTGGATGCCAATGGCTAAAACGTCAATACACGTGGAAAAACGTATTGCCACGCGTATTTTTTCACATTCAAAAACGTTTTTACCAAAAGTTATAGGGCATTTTTGCAATTTTGTTAGAATAACTTAAATAAATTCAAAAAATTATTTTCAAAATTAGTAGTTTAAGAAAGGATTTTTAAGATAATTTCAAGAGTGTTTTCCTAAAATCTCAACGACAATCGTTATATTCTTAATATAGTACATTTTATTTTTATAATGGAAATGAATAGCTCACAGGGAAGGAAGTAAATCTTAAATCTAATTTTATAAGTATGTTTTAATAATTTAGAATTAAACTACAGTTCATCTCTTCTGAAAAGGGTTTTTCTCAAAACACAATCAGATTCGCGATGCCGAGACATACCTCTGCCGACAACGAATTCATCGAGAAGACGACTTCTCGATTTTCTTTTTGTTTTGGCTGTTAATATTAATACATTAATATGAAAAACCGTTTAAGATATTTTCAGTAAATTATAATAATCTTAAAATAATCTGACTTTCATCTTTCCAGTTCTTGGTTCCGAACTGTTATTTTAATTCTTCCATCTTTCGATAATTAAAAAAATTAATTTGTTAAATTTTACGGATAATTACAGCTACACCCCCTGAGGTTTGGTGTAATTACACATACCTCCCCTGTGGTTTGAGAAATTACACATACCTCCCCTGAGGTTTGAAACCTTACACATACCTCCCCTCTTAAATTTAAGGGTTGTTTGGGTGTAAGTTATGATAAAATTATGCTTATTATACTTACACCCCTAAAGTTTGGTATATTTATAAAAGTAATCCTTGATGTTAGAAAAATTAAAATTAAATACTCCAAAAGGTTTTATAAACTATTATATTATTACATACAAATATTAAAAGTATTTAAATTTAAATTTAAAAATAAGTTAATCTAATCCAAAATATATTTTTGAATCAAAACACGTAACTTTTAGTTTTTTTCTTTAAAACAATTCCCGTAAATCTCAGTCAAAACTTAACTAACTACTCATCTTTGTGCCTTTGTTCTCGTTATAATTTTAAACTAACAACTATTTTAGTAATAGAAGAAGATAAAACACCAAAAATTGGTTTCACTAAATATAGTGCATTTAGGTTGTTTATTTTGTCAAAAAGTTCAACAAACCTTGCTACCTAAAACCAGTGACCATGTCTGATCCAAGGATGATAATTCTATTGTCACTGTTGCTGGTAATTTCGTCATCATTCTTCATTTTTTAAATGGGTTATGAAAATCTTGATTATTTCTGTTATATTTGTTAGTTTTCATTGAAAATGAGAGTTTTTACAATTGAATTTTCTATTTCTTGTCTTTTTTTTCGGAGATTGCATAGATATTTATTATATTACCAAATGCTTCTTTTTTGTTGTGATAAACTGAAATCTCCGTGGGCACGCGTAATAGTATTTAATATGGAACTATAATAAAATTTATGAGATTATTAAAAGTAAAACAAAAATGAAGAAATAAAAAAACAAACAAAAACAAGAAATTAAATATTTTTACAAAAGAATAAAAATATTAAGATTAGATTAAATTTTAAAAATAATTTAAATAATTTTTATATTTTTGGTTAGTCATATAGTAGTTTCTAAAATTATTTGGAGTATTTAATTTTAATTTTTCTAACATCAAGGATTACTTTTACAAATATACCAAACTTTAGGGGTGTAAGCATAATAAGCATAATTTTATCATAACTTACACCCAAACAACCCTTAAGTTGTAGAGGGGAGGTATGTGTAAGGTTTCAAACCTCAGGGGAGGTATGTGTAATTTCTCAAACCACAGGGGAGGTATGTGTAATTACACCAAACCTCAGGGGGTGTAGCTGTAATTATCCCTAAATTTTATAGTTTGTTTTTGAATTTTAATTTGTTAAATATAATTTGGAAATATAATTTGAAAATAATTTTTTGAATTTATTTAAGTTATTTTAACAAAATTGCAAAAATACCCTATAACTTTGGATAAAAACGTTTTTGAATGTGAAAAAATACGCGTGGCCATGCGTTTTCCACGTGGATTGACGTTTTAGCCATTTGGCATCCACATAGGCAAAAAGCCCGTTTAAAGCCCAATTGGGCATATTTTGCAGCGAAAGTCGATACCTAGAGGGTAAAAGTCCGGCCCGAAAAGATATTGGGCAAAAGTGCCAAATTGCCAAAGTTAATGGACATATTTTTCATTTCCTCCATTGTTTTTTGCTCAATATATCATTCATATCTAGAGCGCGCGCATACAACAAATTTTGTCTTCTAATTCACTTTGTGTTATATACCACCAACTATATTCGATCTCAACCTCGGGTACATTGCATTCCGTCTGCCTTTAATAATAATAATAATAAATAAATAAAGGAAAATTCATTTGTTGCCACAGCCAAGATATTTTGTAGACCATACTGGTAAAGAATAATTAATATCAGAGTTATGGTACTTAAAAACGCCAATAAACGTCGCAATGCTATACCAAAGTGTTTTTTTTTTTTTTTTTTGTAGATAATGGTAACTTAAGTTTTTCTATTAAACATAATAATCATATACCAACGAACATAAGTCTATTATTAGCAGATTTTTTATTATTGGATTAATCTTTGAGGGTTTTCTCTCAAATTCGTATTTTTTTCCATCTTCCTTATAACTTTCGCTATGTATGTCAAATGTTCAAATAAAAACTAGATCAAATCTTTGAGATTAATGATGACGTTAGTTTACAACCGTAACGTCAATCATGATGTGTCGTTGTTAGTACTAATGCATTGACATCTACTGAATACTCCGTCATTAAAGCAGAATTGATAGCTCTGACAGAACCCATGACTTCATCGAGTATTGTCAAATGTTACACCCAAAATGTGGTATATCAATATAAATATAAATTGTAAGCCTGATGTTTGGTCATACTGACGAGGAAGAGAACAGATAAAAAAAATATATGAACATGTTTATTCATTTTCACTGATTTAACACATTTCCTCAAAGTGATTTTGACTTTATCATCACAAAATTCACTCTCCGAATAATCTTTTCATTTTACTTCTTTTCTAACTTGTTAAGGATATCATATAGAGAATTTCGAACTTCATAATATATCTTATAAAAAATATACTATTTGCAAATTGGTTCAATGAATTTAATTTGGGCTAGATCTAATGCGTAATTAGTAAATAAACAATAATTGCCCCTAAGATTTCTAGTGCTTGTGATTCGTCTCAATATGTGAGTTAATTATAAATAAAAAGCTAGTTTATATAAGCAAATGATGGCATGTAGGAATTTATAATAAATCTCATTTATCTCATTTGCTTACACTAAAAAAAAGTATAGTATATATATAAAAAGCTAAGATCAAAATTGATTTCGCAATTGGATTCCTCCTAGCTTAACAGAGTCCAAGTTCAGATTGAAGATTTAAAGCTCGAAATGCGGTTATTCAAACTTGGATTTGAATGCATGGCTAAAACCGCGAGAAGGGTGGATTAAACTTAACGTTGATGGTCGTGTGCTCCATTAGAAGAACAGTGGTGCCGCGGGGGGGCATTTTGCGCGATGATAAAGGAACTTGGTTGTAGGGATTCGTGACATTTATCCCACAACCGAGTGTACTTGAAGCTGAAGCGGAGGCGATCCGTGTCGGGCTGGCTATAGCATGGGAGTTCAGAATCCCGAAGATTGAGATCGAAATTGATTCAAAGGAGGCATTCATGCTTATTTCTAAGGCCGTGAGTGACAACCATCCCCTAGAAAATAGTCTTGCAGAGTGCTGATCACTTCTGAAAAAACCTTGCACAAACGTGTTTCGATGGATCCCTAGATTGCAAAATAAAGTGGCGGATGAGATAGCAAAATTACCTTGTTGCTCGGGTCGTGGAGTTATCATGTTTTCTTCACCTCCTCCTTCTATCGTTTCTTTTCTTGATTTGGATGTTATCTAAGGGCCTGGTTCTTCTTATCAGTGTTTTTAAAACCGAACGGGACTTTTGAACCGGCAAGGAACCGGTTCACGGTTTTGACCGGTACCGGTCAAAACCGGCATCTAGACAAGGGGCCGTGTCTCGGTCTGGCCGGTTCGACCGGCCGGGCCGGGCCGGTTTAAAAACACTGCTTCTTGTTTCATTTGTTTATCAAAAAAAAAAAACTTGGATTTGAATATAATTTATGAAATATTTAATTAAAATTCGGGGGCCCAAAACTAGACCTACTAACAATTGGGTTGTTAAAGCTATATGGACCATATAATAATTACGACTCGTAAAAGTGGTGGCCAGTTGATGAAAACCAAATTTCAAGTACGTAGTGCAGTATCAGCCCAAATCGTCACGGGCTAATAGGAAGTTCAAGTCTCCATGCCCATAAAATTCCTTTGCAGATAATTAACAGCCCCTAATAATAGATTCTAATATCATTTAGATCGGCAATTTTACCTGTCCCCAATCATGTATTATGAACCATTTCTTTCCATATAAATATATGAATTTATGTTCTTTTTCTTTGTGATACATTTGACCTGTTACAATTATTGAGAATAATTGAATGGTTGAGGAAAATAAGAATATAGTTGTTTTTATGAACTTAGAAACCTTAAACGACGATATACTTAATTCCTTAAGATTCAGGATTAGAGTTCTCACGTCCAATTAGGTTCGAGAAGACTAGAAACCTTAAACGATATACTGAAAAGGAGTTATGGCATTTTACTTTTAACATCCAAAATTACTGTAAGACTAGTACATCACTCGAGAAATGCTAATATACATAGCATAAATTCGACAATGACCAGAAAATATCACAAAAATGTAATCTAGTGCTGCATATAATTTTCAATGAACAGCATAAGCATATACATGCATTGTTGGGGCATCGTATCATATTTCAACAAAACTTAAATGAAAGGATAACTATTAAGATAACATTGTTCCCTCTTTCCATATTTGGACATGCAACGGGATCTCTCACGGATTGTGTTTTCGAGTAATCAGTTCACCTTATCAAAATCAGCAATCAAATTGGAAAAGCAGTCCTATTAATTAAATAAATATCATTATAGTTTTAATGCAGGACCGCCCAAACACTTAGAAAATCTCGGCTGTCAATTTAGTAGATCCACTATACTAAAAGAATTTAAGAGTTTTTTTTCCTTAGTTTTAACAAGAAATTGATATGACTTTAAAAACCTAATCTCCAAAGCTAGCTATTAAGGAAAAAGAGCCCAAAGTGATATATACTCCACATCAACTTGCCATATATCGATTTGGGTCCAAGTACCTGGCATTAGGATCATTATAAAAAAAATGAAACAAACGAACAACTCTTTCTTACAAATATGCACCCTTTGATTCCACTTAATTAGGATTACACCATATGACCTACGAAAATACATCGAGTCCTACTCATATAGATTCTCATCCCACACATATTTTGATTGAGTAAAGTGTATTTGTTTGATCTTATAATCATATCGTTCTATAACACATTCATTTATGTTACGCGCTCTAAACGTTAACTACAAATCTAAAGTTTGAATTTGTCATACTTTTGTGGTGTATTTATATGCATATGGCTCGAATAACTGAACCATGGTAAATGATGTCTTCATGTATTCAATTCGAAATGAGTTACACTTATTTTTTGTGCGAATGTTTTAATTTATCAAATCATTTTTCCATGTATTATTGCATATCTAATATAATATATCAAATCATTTCTTCTCGTATTACGGCATATTTAATATAATATACATATTTCAATTCATCTGCACTCATAGTTTGAGATTAAGAGTCTAACACATGGAACAATATAATAGAGCATGTCTAGTAGCAATCTACTAAAGAATATGAAACAAAAAGCAAAATCAAAATGTCATAATTAGAGATAACGCGGAATATTAATGGTTGGAGCAAGATTAATTAGTATCCGGTATATTCCTACCCACCATTGAAAAAGAGATGGTCTTGGTGTACAAAAATAGCAAGTATTAGTTACAGCCAGCGATTAGTGGATGTGATAATTTTGTCAGAATATCTTAATTTGGATTAGGAACAGCATATTACTGGCCAGTAATTCGTAAAATTTAACTCTAAATTCGCATTTAATGTCGCGCTTTACTATTTCTATTGAGAAAATGAAATCCATTAATTATATCATTCGTTTGACCTTTAAAGTTAAGATGCAGCCGACCAGCGTGACATATGGTTGTACGTACAAGTGACGTACGGTAGGTAGATCGATGTAGGTATTACTTAGAGGTTGCCAAAATTTCAAATTTCCTCTGCTATATAATTAATGTAATAGCAAATGTTTTGAAGTATTGAACTCCAAAATGATTTACAATTTACAAATAAAACAAACATGTAATATATACTTGAAGGGTGATATTTGCAAATGCTCGTGAAAATGATTTATAGGCTTTTAGGTCGACATAAGTACTTTTCAGTATAACTTTTTTTTTTAAAAAATAAAAATAGAAACTCATCAGTTGAGACTTGAGAGCGCTCTAAAACTCCCAGCTAGGGTAATTAGCACTTGTGGGTCGCCCAACAATCTTTGCGACTTGTATATTAATAATATTAAAAAAATAGATAAATTGAAAGAATTCATAGCAAAGAGTCAACAAAACCTAAAACTCTCTCTACCTCAATTATTATCATTAACAAAAAATTCTAAAATATATGAAGGGCAAGATGACCACCAATGTGTCCTGGGTGACGAACAGCTTAGTTAGCCAAATCCGCCACTTTGTTTTCTTCCATAAATTTATTTGAATCAATGAAGTGAGTTGAGCGTGTAAATTGTAGGCATTATGACCATCGAGTTCGCAGCCAGCAAGGCACTTAATTTATCCAAATTGGATTTCAATATATTAATCACATTTTTGAAAATTCTTCTGCACCTCAGAGGAATGCCAGACTATTGGATTAGTTTTTGGCGCTTCTAAGGTAGAATAACCATGCTAAACATCCACAAAATCATGTCATCCAGTACCAAAGCAACAAAGCCAACTTTCAAGAAATCCACCTCGTTTATGCAATTCCACAAATCTCTAAGAAAAACATTAGTATCGGTTTCCTTCATCAAAAGCAAAAAATATTTCTAGTGCCCATAGCAACCCAATCGCCACCGTGATCACTTCCGTTTGCATTTATTTGTCTTAAAAACACATAAAATGCACAAGCCAAAGAAGCTAGATTTAGGGTGTTCTAAGATTGCTTCGGAAAAAATATGGTTATCTAGAAAAAAAAAATTTAAAAGAAAAAATAGTTTTACGCTAAATATTGCCTAATTAATATTTTGCAGCTAAATTTTTGTAAAGATTCGCAAACACCCTTGACTTTTAGTCAAAAAAAACTTTAAATAATTTAATTTAAGCTCTTGGAAACACCCCAATCCCCATAGTATATAATTATAATAGGAAAAAATTGAAATGGAAAAGTTATTATTTTCTGCATAGACATAGAGCTCATTACTACAAATTATTGGAATTTTGTCTTCACGTTATCTATGGTTTTCTTTTTTTTTTTGTTAGTACGGTGAAAGTTTCCATTCAAATTGTATTTACGAAAAATCGGAACATATAAAAACTCTACAATGTCAATAATTACTATACGATTCCGAGATAGATGGAGAGGTATGTAACCAGTAGAACTGGAAACGGATTAAAAACCTATTAATTAATACCGAGTTCTACATACTTATTTATTACGTTATTGGTTCTATCTTGCTCAATATAGTGAGTGGCTAGCGTGTGGACAGGAAGACGAGGTAAAAGGGGTGATTGCATGTCAAGATCTTATAATAAAAAAATTTATAAGAATATAATGTGTGCTTGTATGTTACGTACACATAGTACATTATGATGCTTACTTTTAAGGTTACATGGGATTATAGACTAAATAGTTATTCTCTTTGATATATTTCCGAGTCACATACATATATACATATTTAATGGTGATATTTTTACGTTATGAAATTGATTGTGCAGTGATTTTCTCCACTTAAGCATGTCACTTGATGGGAGTACTGTGTGTGCGTGTGTGTTTCATTCTCCTAAGTGTAAATCTAGAGAAACACATTTTAGTCATCGCATCCTTGATGAAGTCCAACCTAATCACGCATATTTTATGTTATTCATGTTCTTCTCTAAATTACCTATATTTTCATGTATAAAAATTAACATACTTTCTTTGTTAACTAGAACTAGTCCCTCTTGAATTAAAAGTCTTTAATTACTTAACGATAAATTTCTATATTTTTTCCCCATCTACTTTCTTTTCTGATATATTTATATAATATCAAGAATTATATCATATGCATGACACCAATCCAATAACTTGAATATACATTATTTATCAAAAACTGGAAAAATACTTTTACCTAGGTACGATTCTTTGGGATGATATACATACAGTATATTGTCCCGATACATTAATATTATACAAGGTATAGCGTGGGGGCATATAATTTTACCAAAATTGATTCAAGAAACAAAAAATTGTTGTTTCCTTTCTTTGTTATATTCAACGTTGTAATCTTAGAAACGTAACCTAGGAACCCTACTTTGATCTCTAGTGACAGTGATGGTTCTGAGAGATAATTATGAAGCATTCTATAACATGCGTACACATACACATTAGAGATAATTACAGCTAGACCCCCTGAAGTTTGGTGTAATTACAGATACCTCCCATGTGGTTTGAAAAATTACAATGACCTCCCCTGAGGTTTCGGGTGTAATTTACGATATCAATATGCTTATTATATTTAGACCCCTAAAGTTTAGGATAATTATAAAAATAATTTTAGAAACTACTATATTATTAACTAAAAACCAAAAAAAAAAAATGATTAGGTTAATACTTTAAGTTTGAGAATAAGTTAAAATATAATCCAAAATATATTTTTGAATCAAAACATTTAACTTTTAATAAATAAATAAAAATAATTCACACAAACTTCGTTCAAACACAACTAAAATACTCATCTTTATGCCCTCCTTCTTATTGCAATTGTAACGTAACAATTATTTTTGCACCAGAAGAAGATAGCACAACGAAAATTGGTTTCAACTTTCAAGAAATTGAAAGAAGAAGAATTCTCCAAAAAATAGAAACTGCAGTAAATGCAGTGCATTTAGGATAGCAAGTTTTGTTGGACGTGATCACTAGTTCTAGATAGCAAGTTTTGTTGAACTTTTTGACAAAACAAGCAACCTAAATGCACTGCATTTTCTGCAGCTTCTATTTCTTGGAGTATTCTTCTTCTTCTATATTTTTAACCAACTTTCGTTGTGCTATCTTCTTCTATTGCAAAACTAATTGTTAGGTTACAGTTGCAATGAGAAGAAGGGCATAAAGATGAGTATTTAGTTGTGTTTGAACGAAGTTTGTGTGAATTGTTTTTTTTTATTATTAAAAGCTAATGTTTTGATTCAAAAATATATTTTGGATTATATTTTAACTTATTCTCAAATTTAAAATTTTAATTTAACAATTTTTTATATTTTTAGTTAATAATACAGTAGTTTCTAAAATTATATGGAGTATTTCCTTTCAATTTTTCAAACATCAAAGATTATTTTTATAATTATCCTAAACTTTGGGGGTCTAAATATAATAAGTATAATGATATCTTAAATTACACCACAAACAACCCTTAAGTTGTAGAGGGGAGGTATGTGTAAGGTTTCAAACCTCAGGGGAGGTCATTGTAATTTCGCAAACCACAGGAGAGGTATCTGTAATTACACCAAATCTCAGGGGTGTAGCTGTAATTATCCCTACACTTTATATACACATCAATGAGAAATCTTGCTAGGTAGCTAACTAGGGTTAGGTCTTTTTGCACGTGGGAATAGGTAATTCACTTCATTTCTATTATCTTTTTGTAACACAAACAAAAATATGTGTAGACAAACAGGAATTGAAGTGGATAATTAATATAAGTTTTTTTTTTTTTTACTTAAACTAGGTATATGCATGTAGATCTTGTGATCAACGATTATTTAATCTAATACATCTTAGGATTACAATTATCTTAATATCACCACTAGTTACATGACAACTATTTCGTATATTAAATTTAAGAATTACAGTTATCTTACATTTAATATGACCACTGGTTAGATGACGATATATACATGCATGTATAGTCGGTGAGTATATATTGCCAAACAAATGATTCCGTAAAAGGGATGATAATTATGTGAAACGGATCGATGAAACACATGTGAAAGGGTCATGCAATTGTGACTTTGCCTGAATCTGTTAGAAGTGAGGCAGTGCGCCTTTCTTGTGCCATAATATCTGCCCTATTAATCTAACTTGTTTGGCATCCATCATCATACATTATTGGCAAACCTTAGTACATATCGACATATATATACCTAACTTAGCTTTTATGTTACAGAAATTTCGGGTTCATGTTCAACAAAAACAAATTAATGGGTATTTAATATAGTTCTTATTCTCGGTATAAGTTTATTGTTTGTCCTTAATGAATGGTGTCTCCCTTGCTCTCGAAAAAAAAGCATATATAAAGGAATCGAGCGATCTTTTATGTACTTTGGCACTGATTAATTTTGGTGTGCATGTAATATATATTTATGATTGGATGATTAAAGTATATAACTAACTGAAATGTAGACTAATTAATAGAGTTAGAAATATTACAAATATTTTTTTTCCTTAACCCTATATATTATTGTCTTCAAGATATAATAAAGCAAATTCAAATAATCACTATATTATTACATGCGATACAATTAGTCAATAGATTCTATAAGAAAAAATGTACGATATTTGTATAGGAATTTCAAGCCCCTCTATGTTATCCTTAACAAGCCTTATTACTGGGAGACGTGGAGTTAAATAATATATATATATATATATATATATATATATATATATATATATATCCTATAGGACGGAATGATCATCGGACTCTCTCACGTGAATCGCAGAGTCAACATTATCATGGTAGACTCTGATACTATGTAAAGAACTTTTTATACTCTCAACCTTCCCCTTAAAAGGTTGTTATAGTAAGATACAGGAGTCTGGATTGATTCTTAACCCATATTTAATTCAACAGTTTATGGGTAGACTATAGACTATATATTGCATAAACCTTTTCACAATTATACCATCCCATTCAAGTAAAGCAGACAAATCTTGAATATGTCACAGTTTGTCATATCATTTTGTAAAATATACTGACAAATACACGACAGAGATTATAATTCTCTGTTAACACAAAACATACATATGTTTTATGCTTGTGTTTAATCAACAAAATTATACCATTATACATACCTATATAAACGCGAACATGACTCATGAGTTTGCTGTCTGCATAGGTTTGAGTGTGCCAGAGTTACATGCGATTTCAACTAGCTTGATTAATATATATGTATACACACATACAATGGAGAAACTCCCTCCATGAAAGCCACTAACTTGATTAATATATGTTAGGACTGCAAGTCCAACACGATTCAAACTCGATTGAACAGTAAGGACTGTCAGGTCCAACTAGATTTTATTTCCTTGTTTGCAAAATTATTTTAAAGGAAAATTCAGTTTTATTTACTTTGATTTATTTACTTAATTATTCACTCTGAATTGTATGGTAATTATCTTTATTATGCGAGTGAATATTTAGGTAAGTTTGTAAAGATTTAACTTGATCTTATAGTATCTTATCTTATGGAAAGTTAATTTTATCAAACTCTTTATTATATCCCTAAGTAATATTTTCCTTGTGGAGTTCTCTTTTGTCTTTGGTGTGCAAAATATACGAAAATCATGAAGATCTTATCAAACGGAAACAAAGACTTATCAAAAGGAAGAATCGCCTTATCATAGAAAGATTCGAATATATTTGGAAAGATCCTGTCTCGACTGGATATGGAGACTGGCCGAGATTCAAGGAGATCTTTCAGGAGAGCTATCCTATAAATAGTAGAAATCCTAGGAATCAATGTAGAACACACGTGTAACAAAATATACATCTTTAGGTGTTCTCTTTTATTTTGATTTCTTAGTTTTCGCCCTCTTGAGTCAAATCAAGAACGTGAGAAGCCGACGAGAGTTGAAGGGAGTTCAACGGGAAAGGATTGCGCCAGTTAGAGGGATCTCTACGTACGTGCAGTTCGCTTGGAAGCTTTCTCATAAGAAGATCACTACGGGAGTTTTGGTCTTACGGGTCAAACGGAGTAGACGCGAAAAAGGTTCTGGTGGTATCAACATTTGAGTGATTCGGTGTTAAAGTAAAACCAGTTGGTGTAATAACTTTTGTCCGTTGAAAGAAGTTTGATTCAGGAGAAAGCCTTGTGGATGTAGGACATAGTTCGAACCACGTAAAAATCTGATGTCTTACTTTACTGTTTTTTATACCTGTCTTACTTACTTGTCTAGACTAGGTATCGCAACAACTGCTAAAACGTAAAGTATTAGATCTAAAGATCTATCAATATATATGTATACACACTGTATAATTGCATGCATAAATGTGACATGAGAGTATGGTTCTTACTCTTTTAATAGCAAGTTTGTGGACCTCTTTTTTCCTTGAACGGACAAAAGTAAATTAATTAGAGTAAAATAAGTACATAAGGCACTCACAAGAAACAAGAGTTCAAGGACAAAATAGGATACACCTTATTACATTGCATTATTACAAGTACTGGCATGATCTTGGAAACATACTTGACCCCAGAGAATTCTTATTCCCAGTGCATTTCATAACCATGGTGCAATCCAACTCTCTATCTTTACTTCGGCTCCAATTTTTTTTATTTTTTTAAATATGATGTTATATCTCTCAATTCGAAGTGCCCAATGCTAGCCATAAGCTAGGTTTCTAAAAAATTATTAAATACATAATATTATTGTAGCCACAAACTATAATATATACATAGATACTTGTGGTCACAAATCTACCATGCACAAACCTAACTTAAGTAAGAAATTTCAACTTTATAATATGGTACTTTTTTCAAATAAAAATATTCCTGGTGAAATTGTTAATAAGCTAGCAGTTATATATTAGAAGGTAGCTAAAACCTTGTTTGATACGTGAATCCGTGTCTAATATTTAAATGTATAATTAATATTGTTGGACGGAGCAGCGTCATCCCCATGTATGAACTTGTGTTACAATATACAAGAATCTGCAGTGTTTCTAAAAGAATACAGTCCTTCCGACACTCGCACTAAAATTCTCCTTGCAAGAGAGTATCCTTTGCTACATCCCAGAAGTCATTCGTCTTAAAATCATTATAATCATTTAATGTGGACTTATAATCTCAAGAGAATTGACCAACTACAACCGATATATTCTAGTGGCTTTGAGACTTTGATCTCGAGAAATCCCAATCCTAATTGAGGCTACCTCGCGTAAATTTATAAAATTAAAGGAGATTTATCAAAATTGGTTTTCTTAGTTGTACAATTGGACTAGGACACATAAAAGAGATGAAATATCCACTTAAATGACCACGATGATAAATTACCACTAAAATATTGAATATCTATGCTCTATTTCTGGTCGACTCATAAATTACACGTATAAACTGTTTGAAAATATATAATAATAAATAACGATTATTTTTGTAAGTTAGAACTTTTAAACGAGACAATAATTAAAAAAAAAAAAAAAGGTCTATATATCCAAAATGTATACTGAGACTGCAACTTATTCATGTGATAAAGACGATCGAAATTTACATCGGCTTTCACTCAGTAATATGATTAATGCACCCACGGCAAGCACACACTTTAAAAAGGATTTTGGCAATTAAAATACAAAGTGAAGGCAAAGATAAAAGAGACTTTTGGGTTTGCAATGCATGTAATGTCAGGAGGGATACATGGATACATGCAGACATATTTATTATGCATCGATACGGACACGATATGATACGGACACAGCGACGCAAATTTTAAGAATTACAAGTCGGTCGAGACACTCTTGTATTTGTTATATTAAAATATATAAACCATCATAAAAAATGCTCAAATAATATTTTTAAAATTAAATATGGAATCAAATCAAACATATTTAAACTCAAAATCAAGTAACTAATTACTAACATTCAAATAAAATACTCATTAAAATTGAAGTCATAAATTTTAAATATTAAATATAAAGTTATATACACAAGCCAAATTACAAAATAAAGTGTTACACAATACTCAAAATAATATATTTTAATCAAATTTTAGTGCCACAATTTGAAGAAATAACGATTTTTTATGTCCGCCCTTGTTGTATATGCAGAAGAGTTATAAAAAGAAATGCGGGGGATGGGAGAATATGAAATTTTTAATGTTTTTTTTGCTCCTTAGTATTCAAGTTTTAAAGTGTTAATTTTGGACCCCTCAAATATCTAGTTTTATCTATATATATTTTAAGAAATTTAAGTGTTGACTACAAATAAAAGTTAATTAAGAACGGTAAAATCAGCCAAAAATGTGTTCAGAAATGTCAGAGACGTGTCTGATACCGTGTCTCTTTTTTCTTTTATTTTTATTAAGACACATCATGTGACGTGTTTCACACGTATCAAAAACATGTCAGTATCGAACACGTATCGTACACTGCATTAAAAGATTTTTCGACGAATCGATTCATCGTAGATAAATTGTGCACATGTGCTTTTATATAATTACAGTGCGGCCCCTCCTTTTTGAACATAGAAAGAGCAAGTTAGGTTTTCCTTGAAGGCAGAGACCGGTTCATGCCTCTATTCTCCTTGAGTCATTTATTGGACCACCTTGACTTCCAGCCTCACGCAACCGCTCACGTGCGCACATCATCCTATTTTCTTACATCCCATATTTCATACATTTACATGCATATATGCAGCTAGGAGGACCTCTATCTTTACCATGCAGTAATTAATTTGTACACCTTTTTTTTTTTTTGGAAAAGGGAAAGCATTTTTACTTAAGCAAATATGCCAAGAGTTTATATGATTGAAAAAGAAGTATGGTTCTATGTGTATCCCACTTATAATAGACATCAATGTTTCCCAGTATTATATTTACTAACTATATTGCGTCATAATTGCTAGATCTCTTCACAATGATAAATTAGTAAGGTTGCTCCGTGAGAATTGTATGTGACTTACTTTCACAATTTCTTTGCTTTTTAACTATTATAATAACAAAAATATAAAAGCATTAAACCCCCTATACTATACTCCATATTGCATTTTGCCTCCTGTCCTTTTATTTTTTGCAACTTGCCCTTGTACTATGGATAAATAAACACTTTGCCCCCTGAGTCCAAATTCAACGGCAAAAACGATTGACACGTATTCAAATTCAATGGTGAAAAAGTGACTTAGGAGGCAAAATGCTTATTTATCTATAGTACAAGGGGCAAGTCGCAAAAATAAAAAGACAGAAAACAAAGTGCAACAAGAGTATAGTATAGGGGGTTTACTACTTTTATCCCTAACAAAAAAATATAGAGAACTACTATCACAGAATAATGTAGATATATGAATGAACCACCTTGTGTCTATTTTTAAGATTTGTTTCCTTAAAATTCACTGATCATACGGTCCACAATTAATGAAGAGCATTACCAATCGTGCAATACATCACATTTTCAATACAAAGTACATTAGTAAAAGAGATAGCTTTTATTTTATAGCACTAATGTGTTTTTCCCTCTCTCCGTGAGTTCTAGCTAATTAGGAAATATATATAGTGCACCACAAATGTTCCTTATCGCCGATTATTGTACTTTCATCTATAGTTCCCCAAAAAACAAAAAGAAAATAAAAAAAAAAAACCTTAATTTTCTGAATAAGTGTTAATTGTGTCTCATGGACTTTCAACATCTTAAGTTGACTGTGTTAGCCCATAATTGTCGAACAAACAAATTTTGATAAGTTGGCTGAAAACTCACGTTCTTTTCTTCTCCTCGAGACAACATGATATAGGATTGTTGACTGTGTTTTCGTGTTCACACTTCACACCCCTTCTGACTTCTGTGGTGTTGTTTTATTCATGCAATATTTAAATATGTATAATTTTGTTTAATTGATTATATATACAGGATTAGTTTATTAACTAGGCTTCGTTTTATAAGTTTTACTTTAAAGGAGGTTGCATATATATATATTTTTAACTACACCAGGTAACAAAATAATAGCTTATAATAGGGTTTATTGTGTCATACTGAAGCGGTGCAATAATAGCTTATAATAGGGTTTTCATGAGTTAATCAAAATAATGCACAAATGTTTGGACAAATAAAAAAATAAAACTATTTTTTATGTCGTGAGAACTTGTAACTACGTAAATTTAAAGGTTAACTAGACTCAATAATCTGCAAACAGTTGTTGGCCAGACATACTCCATGTAAGAGAGAGACGTATAAATCATAAAATCAAATTGCTAGTTTCAAATCTATCTTTTAACCAACTAAAAAGGCCCATAGGCAATCACAAAAAAAAAACGGCTAGTCTCAAATCTCATTATGTAGGATGTTTTGAACTAACTAATTGTTAATGTATAGCCATAAACATGGATCAGTACTCAACGTACGTAGGACCGTATGGTCCATGTATTTTTTGTAGGAGTATACCACAATGACACGAGGGCCCGTGTTAGATGCAACTGTTCCAAATTGAAATCTGGATGTTTCCATTATTGCCGATTAATCACATTATCATTCAGTACGTTAGGTACTTAGGTCCAAATATATCTCTGATTAGCTGGAATTAATTAACTTTGTTTTTTTTTAATCTTTCAATTGTCCGTGGATAGCTAGAGCTAGTTCCTAAGAGATTCCAGAAGATCCAGACCGTTCATATTTGACTCTACAAGATCATCACTATAGATTTTCAGAACTAAAAAGATCAAAAGTCGCTAAAAAAAACTAGTCATTATCCCTTCTTTTTGATAATTAACTATTCATTATCCCAAAAGAACATAATGAATATCAGTGACAAATTAAATTATTGCTTAAAGTCACTGTCAGGACCAAATAATCAATCATTGAAACCGATCGATGGATGCGCAAATTAATTTCAAGGTGTGAAAAAAGAAATAGCAATTTTTTTCTAGAATAGATGTACTGGTACCCAAAGTTATAATTAGTCATAACATAGTAACCTTTGATAATTCATCTCGATTATTACTACAGTAAAAAAAATCGCTTTAGATGTTGAACAATCGTTGTTAAAATGTGAATATTCAAAATCATTTTTTTCTATTATATTCTATATGGGACCGGCACTTAACCCCACAAACAACTGGTTATTAAGCATTTGAGATTAAATATGCCATAGACCCACTAAGAGAATTCATTCATATTGTTCTTGCCAGGTTCAAGCCAAACAAGTTTCGAGCAATTCTAGTTACACGTCATGTAGGATTCAAGTATAGTTCTCTACGTGATGAACGGCCAAGATTAGTCACGTACCGTTCGTTTTTCATTTTCAGTCTAATTGTGTTTGAAAACGTGGTTAGTGATGATAAAAATGGACTACATGATTTGACAATTAATGCGACTTCTGGTCCATCATGAGCCCAGCAGTTTAACCCCACAAATAATTATCTCCCATCTTAATTACAGACCTCTTCATGTAAATTAATATGCTGTTAAATATATTCATCGATCGGACTATTAAATTGAAAATTACTAAAAAACATTATTGTTACGGTAAGTAGAGTAGAATTCCAAATAGCAAAATAGTGGTAAGCCAATCAATTGTAGAACTAACACCTGAATTTTATGTCTCCGGATCACTAGAACCGGACTGCGTTTGGCTCTTTTTATTAATATTAGTGACATCTTATTTAAATAAATTATAATTTGATTTATAGATATTATAAGTTCCAAATTAGTGAGCTAAATTCACCAGTACGTGGAGCTTATATATTATAAGTTAGTACTACTATTATTATTATCATTAGTATAATAATTATTATTATTATTATTTTATTTGAAGCCATGATGTGAATATCGATGACACCGAAATTCAGGTACAACTATTATAATCAGGTGGACTAATCCTCGTATGATGATCAACCTTTTTGTCTTGTATAGTTTGAGCATGAAAAATGGACCAGCACTGATATATCAAATCTACTTAAGATAAAATTAAAAAATAAAAATAAAGGAGCAAAGATAATGTTTTGACAATAGAGTGAGTGACAGAAATAAATAAATATAATATTACCATCAACTTTTTAAACCCAATTGATGTTAGTTTGGAATTTATTTTTTTAATGATAATTGCATAACAAAAGCATGACACAGGGGCTTAAACACACATTTCCATCCACACTTATTCTTCGTCTTATCAATCCATTCATGTTTTGTTGCCTTCTATGTTGCTATGTGGTCCCCGCACACAAAATTCCCTGCCACGTGTCTCCTCCTCATTCGTCCTAAAATCACTCGCGTGTCGCTTTATTAATCGCCTAATTTTTAGTTCACAATTCCTAATGGCGTCATCATCAACCCCTAATCTCCTCCCACCCACACCCACAATACATTAATTGCCGTAGCATCACATTTAATAATTTATACAAATTTGTGATTAATTCTTCTCTCAACTAATTACTAACACTCTTTCATAAATTTTCACTATTTTCATGTTATTTAATTATCTGAGATTAATTATGACTTATCCACTGCAAATGACGTTACATTAATTAGTTGTATAATATTGTTACATCCCCGAGCAAAATGACCATTTCGTACCAAGATGTATATTTCTGTTTCTGAAATGACCATTTTACCCCTTGCTATGTTGTGGAATAATTCGATTGATTACCGTATGCATGAGCTATACACCCCCATGTACACGATAAATGTTATTTTATACCATGATGGCACATACAAAATGTTCGTACATACCATATAAAAAGGTGGGCTACCCAACTCTAATCAAAACATTTTCAGCTTATGCTATAATTTTTCTCTTGGTTATGTTAGTAGTACTATCATACCATGCTCTTCTTCTCTGATAAATTTCCCAAATCTAAAAGTTTGCAGGATAATCATCGACAACACTGATCGGAGACGTAACTTATAATCCGCACAAAAGAAAAAAAAAGGTAAATTATATTTAGCCATATGGAAAGCACCGATTCCTCCACCGGATCCCAGCAGCCTCAGCTGCCGCCGGGGTTCCGTTTCCACCCCACCGACGAAGAGCTCGTCGTGCACTACCTCAAGAAAAAGGCCGCCTCCGCCCCTTTACCTGTCGCCATCATCGCTGAAGTCGATCTCTACAAGTTTGATCCATGGGAACTTCCACGTAAATTTTCTTTAAATATTTATCATGCTATATCACTCCATGTTGATACTGCGTTTTATTTTTATTTTTTTTTATATCAATTAATTGAGATTACAGACTTAGTTGTTATTATTATTTTAACTTTTTGTTGATTAACTTTTTGACAGAAAAGGCGACGTTTGGAGAGCAGGAGTGGTATTTTTTCAGTCCGAGGGACAGGAAGTATCCGAACGGTGCACGACCCAATAGGGCAGCCACGTCGGGTTACTGGAAGGCCACGGGGACCGACAAACCGGTGCTGACGGCGGGAGGAACGCAGAAAGTTGGTGTCAAGAAGGCTTTAGTTTTCTACGGAGGAAAGCCCCCGAAAGGGGTTAAGACTAATTGGATCATGCATGAGTATCGACTCACCGATGGTAAACCAAACACGAAACCCCCCGGCTGCGATATTGGCAACAAGAAGGGATCTCTAAGAGTAAATTAACCTCCCTCTCTCTCTCTCCTTTTTATTACAAGAAGATTTTGATCTTGGTACTTTTGTTTGATTGTTCAGCTTGATGATTGGGTTTTATGTCGGATTTACAAGAAGAACAACACACAAAGGCCAATGGATCAAGACAAAGATGACATGAGCGACTTGATGAGTTCAATTCCACCAACTATGTCACTTCCTATCAGCCAGCAGAGGCTTAAGGCCACGAGCTACGGCGGTTACAACGAAAACGAACAATCTTTGTACGACGGAATGATGAATAGCAACGATATCGCGATGAATTCCCATTTAGGTCTGTCGGGATCGAAGCTTCCTCTTATGGTTTCAGCCCCGAATATGCTCTCAGGGAAACGATCTCTCCCGAATTTATACTGGAACGAGGAAGGGAACGCGAACTCTCCAACGACGAAGAGGTTCCTAGCCGAGAACTGCGATGGAAGTATTGGTAGGACGGATGACACGACGAACTCGCTAGCTAACATTCTCGGGCAAATCCCGCAAACTCCGTCGCTTCAGCAGCAACAGGCAATGCTAGGGAATCTCGGGGACGGGGTTTTTCGACAACAGCCGTACCAAGTTTCGGGCATGAATTGGTACTCATGAATATATGAATTTTTAGTTTTTATTATGTTAAGTGAAATTTTTATTATGTTATAGAAGATTTGATAAAAAGCAGGTATATGGGATATGATTGGGGTTAAATATTTAATAGTCATAGAACTATTATCGTTGATGGTTCAAAGATTTTACAGGTGATGGATGGGAGTGATGAGTATAGTTGAATTTAGCATAGGTGAGGAGGTGAGGCCGTATATATTTTTAACTGTCATTTTCATTTTTGATTACTATATATATTATATAGTATGATTCATATATATACTTTGTATTTGGTCATGTTGTAGATGAAAAATTGAAGAAATCTTCTACTGATCTGGTTCTAGGGAAATAGAAATAAATAGATTGTAGAAATTATGGTGTGTTTCTTTTTCTCTTTTCTTTTTTGTTGTGTCGTACTATTGACGATATGTTGTTCTATGAGTTAATGAAATATATAGCTAGTAAATAAAGTTTTAAACTTTTATCTCCACCGGTGCTTGATGATATATATATATATCTGATTTGTTTTCAATTTATCAATTGCTTTGAATTCTTGAAGATGCAAATGGACTGGAAAACCCTAATTTAGCAGCTGGAGTTCATTATTATAAAGGAAAACTGATGTATGAAGCGAAACTAGGTTATCGTCCTTGTATTTGTTATTATAGTTTTGGAATATAATGTTGGATTTTATTATAAAAATTCTAACTTTTCATAGACTACGATCTTTTATTTTATTTTATTTTATTTAATTCTACTTTATTTTATATGGAGATAAGCAACACGTTTTTAAATCACATATCCTGGAACTTTATGGTCACACTATATATCTTTACGTCAACATATAACAAATCTTTTTCAAAACGGTTACAACACATGATGGAGCTCCCTGAAAATCTGTTGATTTTTTGTGCAGTTCGTAAAATAATTAAAGCGTTATGCTTTATTAGAAGTTGACAAAAAGAGAATTAACATGTGACCTGAAAAAAGTTCAGGGCATGCACGATTCCCTAAAGAATTTAATGACACAACAGATAATTTTGCTTTATAGTTATTAAAATGGAGGAATCTCCACACTTTTTTCTATCATGATGAAATTTGAGGATGGGCTTCATTTAAATTCTCCAGGAACTCAAACGTACATATTCCTGGTTATTTTGTTCTCATGATTAATAAATTTAAAATTTATATGTATATATATTTATATATGTATATATATGTGTGTGATAAATATTTTAATTTAATTTTAAATTCCGATAAATTGCTAATAAAGTTAATTTGTTATATACAAGTTTGTTGAATTGAACAAGAATTGTTGCATTATTTCCCTTTTTGTGTTATATACTGAGAGTTATGTAAATATTTTCGTTACCAAATAAACATGGCAATCTCGTCAAGTAATCCATAAAAACTAAAATGATGCCTAACTTTTGGAAAAATATTCATATTTTTTTCAAAATAATAATTAAGACTTTATCTCTTGGCCCTTTATATTAAATTTAATCGCACATAAGTTCCTAATAATTTAGTCCTAATATCTTGGTGACCTCTCAAACTATATTTCAGGTTTACGTTAATCCTCAACAATGAATTCATTTATTTTATTTCCTTTTCATGATAATGATGTATGTGAGGTAATATGCACGAATTTAACATCAAAATCATTTACAGGTAAAAAAACTAAATTGAACATAGTTTAGAAAACCGTACACGCAGATTCCAGTGGGAGTGAAAATATTTAATAATGGTAGTAAATGCACTTCCTCTTGAAATAATCTATGGTGCATTATTCACATGCCATCATTTTTCTTTAGCATATTGGAAAGAAAACTAACTACATATGGTAAAATGACTTTTGATCTAGAAAGAGCATCAATCTTAATTAAGCAAAGGAAATTAACTCATAAAAGCATTATAATCTCATCACTATCTTAATTTGTCCTAATGCCAGCTTTCATGTCCATCATCTTCAAAAGTTTTCTTGATTTAATCTCCATTAAATTTACAAATATCTGGGTGTGCTTGTCTTTTTCTCTAATGGCTTGTAAAGGCCAAACTAAAGTATATTCTAGCTAGCACTACATAGGTAATTGTCTTTTTTATTTTCTTTTTCTTATTTCACAACAAAAGGGGTGTACTAATATTATTTTGATAAAGAGTAAATCATGATAACATCAACTACAACTTATCTATTAAGTTTTACAAATTACGAAAGCGCTACATCTACTAAATGTAAATGGGGATAAACTATAAGCTCATAAAGGAATTAAGTGTGAGTTTTGATCTTACCCCTTCAAAAATATAATCAAGATATATGAAAACTCAATACAAAATTTTACTCCAATATTAATTCTTCAGAATAACTGTTTCTTTCTACATTACATACATTCTTTAATTATTTCCAGCAATCACCTCATCACGTTATAAGTCAAAACGGCATAATATGAAATTTTATTTATTTTTCGCTGGTGCTATAATTAGTTCTCAAATTGCGTTTTTTATGATTTTTGAATTGTGACTATCATGATGATGCACTTGTGTCGCAATTTACTCATTAACAAATGGCTTTTTATCTTTTTTCTTCTAGCTAGATTGATCTTTAATCTAGGGACCATCTCGTCTGTCATCGAGAAGGAATCATTATCTCAAACCACACAAATTTATTATGGTTAATCTCATTCCCATTTAAGGAAAGAGTACAGAACAACTTTAATACATCATTTCATTTCACGAGTACTTATTAAGGTAAGGAGATAATGTATGATGGAGATGCACTAAGTATTTGTAGTCTCTTATCAAAGCAGCTTTCGTACGCCTGTTGCTAGAAAATCACCTCATCGTCAATTTGTGTGTAATATTTCAATATTACATTCTCAGGTGGAAAATGCATAAAACTCCTTGTGTTATAAGAAATCTGCACCAAAACCTTTTTGTTACATTTCTCGTATAAAAACCTTCTCTTCTCATCAAAACCATTTTATTTTAACAAATGTTGCATATTATACACGCCACCTTTGGAACTGATTTTCAAATTTTTTATAAGGGGGTTTGGTATAGGGGTACTTTTTATAACAAGAATGGGCTTGGTGTAGGTTTCGAAAACATAAGGGGATTTTATGTATTTCGCTAAGGAGGCAAAATGACATTGGCATAATATTTAATGTTTGTTAAGTATTTTCGTTAGAGGGGAGTTTGATGCATGAATTTTCATAACATGCAGAGGTTTTATGCATAAAACATGACATGAGGGAGTTCGGCAAAAATTCAAAAGAACATAGGGGGGTTTTAGGCAATTTTCCCTATTCTCAAAGCTAATTAATGTTCATGCATCCGATCGTATATATCTGCAATAATAATGCGCATAATGCACATAGATGTTGACATTATTCAATTGGTAACTAATGGAGACAAATGTGAAATACTATGTATTACTTTTTGACCCTCTTGATAAGATCTTGAGATGCATCACCCAGCCTGAATTCCACTTGCACATGCATGATGCAATTTCTCAATAAATAGAAGATTGAATTACGACCAAAAAAACACCGTACAATGGCGAATAGAGTAGATATACTCAATATTGTTGTTAGAATATATTGTTAATTATATTAGGACATATTTCCAAAAAAAAACAATCTTTATCTTATGTTAGAGTACATCTAAGGTATTGTTACATATATAGTATTCTTCATATACTATAATTTATAACATAAAACCTATTAGCATGATTATGATGAATTAGATTTATAATTTTTTTGAACTTGTAATCTTTTTCCTATTTCTAGGCTCCCGGATTGGGAGTATGCCTTGTACTCTTTTCTCCGAAAATAAATTTTTTGTTCCAATTAAAAATTCCCATCTTTAGTTATCTTATATGTTTTTTCTTTAAAAAAATCTTTACCTGCAGAAAAGGAAATACTTCGTTTAGTTGTGTCATCAGTGATGATTTTCCATTATGTCATTTTAAGCATGTTGAATTTTTACTTTCGTATAGAGTTTTATATCTTATTAATCATTCATGAATTATCTGTCGATTGACATACTATGAAATTGTCATCTTTAATCTTGTCCCTTTTATATTAGGTTCAACTTTGACCTTCTCTCAGTATTTCATTCAGTATTTTCTTATATTTGTTAGAATTGTCTTTTCTTGGAGTACTTTTCATGAGTCAATATCTTCATTTTTGTCTTATCAATGGTAAGCTAACTTTGATTTTCTTTCATCTTTTATCATTGATCTTCATACTGGTCGTTAATGAAACGATGGTAATTATACGTAACAGGAGTTCTTTTGGATTAATGAGTTCTATAAAAGGTTGATTAAATTTTGATTTTTCGCTCAATGTTTTATCACCAGTCCTTTTATATTAGTCGCTGAAAAATCTCTTATAATTAGACATGTTGAAATTCATAATTCTCTTTTGCAGTGTTACGTTCATAAATATAAATATAGAATTGTACTAGACACTTTACTAATTATCTTGGTTCCAAGCAAGCTCAATTTGATGTTATATCACCTTGAGCTTAAGGCGATGCTAGAGTGTATATATATTGTAGGATATAATTCTACTTTTAAAGATTAAAAATTCAGAATTACATTAAGGAATATTAATTATCAAGATTGTATATAGTGGATGAATTAGAACTATATATGAAATTCAAACACCTGTCTTTATAAAAGTCTCTTTTGTAATTAAACACTATTACCACTCAAATTACTGAATCAAAATAACATTTATCCTCCTGCATTCATTACTTTTGCAAGTCTAGCTTTTTTTGCTCACTTCTGTTATGAAAATTCAATCAAATCTGACGAAGTTCTTGATTAGTAATTCCACATGCACAGAGTTTATGTACATCTTTTTCCAATTAAAGAAGTGCAGGATAAGTTACAACAATAGTTTCTTGTATTTGGCCAAGTTATTGTAGTTAACGCTTCCATTGTGTTTTCAAACTTACATGAACAATATAATTAGATTATGAGATTAGTCGATATATCACAATGCTGAAAGTTTCCACTATATTCTTTCACTGCAAATGGTTTTTTAGTTATAACTCTTGAAACTTTACGTATTATTGTTTTAAAGTTTTGACCATAGTCGTCCTAATTTGTTCAATTACTTCAAAAGGGTAATTTGCATTACAAGTTGTATGTTCCGATCGACGGGTAAATTACTATTCAAATGCATGCATGTTATATCATTTTTCTCAAGTGATGAACCAAATGGGATGATTAATCATTAACTGGGTAGGATACACACGGTTGGGGGTCAAATAATTAAATTGTTTATCAATAACTTATAGGTACGACAGTTCATAAATGAAACTATTGTCACGTCCCGATGCCCGAAATTGGCCTATCTGAATGTGACTCTGCAGCTAACAAACCAAGAATCTTTCCAAAATTTTCAAATATCAAGTTAAAAATCTCGAAATTATAGGCGGTAAACATTCTATAAATTTCATTAATTTGCAGTTATGTCCCACATGATGTTAGATAATTTTCCCAACTGTTTGTGATTAATTCAAAAACCAGAGTTGTCATGGTCCTAATTTGACGACTACACCACATGTGATCAATTAAAGGTCTGAGTTAATCACTAGTATAGGTCGCTAACAATTCAACAAATCATAATTATGTTGATTTGACAACTAAGAGTTATAGCTTCATGTATAGAATTAATCACTACTTCACTAATACTTAGTCTAGTCCCACATTTAAAAAAAATGTTTATTAGGCTGTACCAAGGACCAATTTTACAAGATCAAATTAAAACTTATAATAGCCAATTCAAAAAATCATCTACATATAATATCCTTGGTAAATCTATTTGTCATTAATGACTACACAAATGATTTCTTACTACTTACGTACTGTGGTAAAACTTGAGAGGTAACAAGAGGTGCTATGTGAAATATTAAGTTATTTGATTAGAGTTAAGTATATAGTTTTACTAGAAAAGAAAATTAGAAACCCATCACCACCAAGAGCTAAGGAAGAAAAGCTTTGGGTTAATATATTGGTTAATAATTCTAATTAAGTGCGAGAAACAAGCAAAATGATCTGTAACTAACACTAACATTACATTTATTAGGCTTAGGTTTAGTGTCTTACTATTATGGCTATATGGGCCTATTATGTGTTGATATGCTTCTTTGTTTTTTGGGGTCTGTGGGCCTATTCACACCCTGTCATGATTCATAATCCCGATTAAAATATTAATGACATTATTTAGATATTTCTCTAGTTTCTTTCAGGCCAAGCGATATATTTAATTTTATTTTTTTGGAGTTCAATGGTCGAAGCGTTGCCAGCTTTGCAGTCTAATGTAGGAAAAAATTGTTTAGATAATAGGCGATTAATCACATGATTAGAGTTTCATTAAAGAAAAGAGGAACGGTACAACCACACAAGAATGCTTAACGAAAAATTATACATTAACTTTAAAAAACAGGCAATTAGTCACATGTGTACGTAGTTTTATGGCAGCCTTACTATTAGAGAATGATATTCAATTTTCTAATGCAAAAGTCGATCTGAGTTCTGTTACAGCCCGTTTTTTTGGGGGGAGCAGGTGGGCCTAGTTGAAGCCCCCCCTTTTTTTTTTTTTTTGGATTCCTTTTATTGATAATGCTGAAGAAAATGACACAAATGATGAAATTAATTCGTATATTATTCTGCCTCCAACCAAAATCATAAATAGTAAATTATAAAAGAGAGTAAAATGATATTTGATGAAATAAAACATAATAAAACATAAAAGGTTAACTTATGAAAAAAATATCTAATGAAAAAAACATACAAACTAAACTAGTAAAATGGTTGAATGATTCTACTTTCTAGTGAAAAAAAAAACATAAAAAGATAAGTTAGTAAAAAAAAGTGTAATTTTAAAAAAAAAACCATAAAAAGTTAACGTTAAAAGAAAAGAATCAAAGTGTTAGACTGGTGAGGTCGATATGAACTTCTTTATCCTTGATGTTATAAATACTTGGAGCTTTTTTGAGCTTTGCTTCACGCCATGCCTGCTCCAAACCATTCTTCCACATCATACAAAATTTAATCGATTTTGGTGTTAATCGATTTCTGTGATCCGTGATCAAGTTCTTTCCGTGACTAAAACAATTTTCAGATGCAACTGTAGACATTTGAACCGCTAGCAAATCAAGAGCTATACGAGCAATAACCGGGTACGCGCCCTCGTTATGCTTCCACCATTGCAGTAAGTCGAATTTCACGCCATCTTCTTCCTCTTCTGGTAGATAATAGTTGAACTCTTCGAACCCATTCTCTGTTGATGTCTGAGTCCTCTTGCTACCAAGCGTCTTTTTAATTAGACTTTTCACCTTACTAGTGGATGATTCATTTTCTCGAGAAGCACGTTGACGTTGAGGAGTTGATGGGCCGCGATAGTACAATTGGTGGAGTTGTTTAAATATCCCTATTATTCGAGCCCTTTCCTATATTTCATCAAATGCTATACTCAAAGAATCATAGTACATATTTAGAAGTTCAATGCAAGAGTTTAATCTTATCCGAGGATCTAAATATGTAGATAAGATGGCAACTTCGGGCACTTTGCTATAATATTTCAACCATTTGGCCTCCATTCCCCGAACTATCATTGAAACTTTTGTTTCACCTGAGTCATATTGGGTTTCTGAATCCGACCTCATTGGACTATTTCCTACATGATATCGCAATTTCTGTCTTGTGCTTTCAAATAATTGCACAATATTTACTAAATGCATCAACATATTATTTGAAATAGGTTTGTAAACCTTTGACATTGCTTTCGTAACTTTGTCAAACTTTCTTAAAAAATGTGCAATCACTTTTCAAATTCTCCAATCTTCGGAATCACATTGAGGAGCACCAATGTGCAGATGACTTGACAGAAAACAGTTATAGCAGTTTCCATAGGCAATGCATCAAGTATCATTTTATATATTGAGTTCCACCTCTGTGGACAATATAGATAAGGAACTTTAAATGGTTCTTTCATTTGCTGGCACATTCGTTCATAATATGACAGTCTAGCCGGGCTAATCTTAATAAAAGTCAAACAGTTTCTCATATTTTGTACAGGTTTGGCCACCGCACGTAAAACGTCTTTCACAAATAAATGTAATATATGACAAATGCATCTAACATGAAATACGCTACCGTTAAGTATTGGATGAAGCAGTTGTTTCAAAGATCCTATAGCACCGTTATTGTTGTTAGCATTATCTAAACTAATGCTCATTATTTTATTTTCTATGTGGTATTCCTCGAACGTATCCGTTAAGGCTCTACAAAGTACTGGACCCGTATGGGGGTAGTCTAAGTCTATAAACTCGATTGTTCTTGTACGCATCATTCAGTCAAGATCTATCCAATGTGCAGTTACACACATATAACTTGAACTACCTACAGATTGCCACAAATCTGATGCGAAAGAAATTCTCGCATCCAAGTTCCCTAACATCGGTTTTAGTTCATCCTTATATTTTATATAGTGCTTATAACCATCTCTAAAGCATGTATGTCTACTAACGAATTTAGCATCGAGACAAAAAAAAAGAAGAAAAAGGAGCGGCAAAATTGCCTCCCAACGGTTCAAATTTTGCCAACGGCAATTTTGCCTTAAAAAAAATATTAAAAATTTGGCCAGACTTATATTTGGCCCAGATATAAATTTTGGGCCGAAAAAATTGTTACAAATTTTGACCCGCTTTATTCGGCCTAGGATCGGATTTGGCCCGGTCGTCTAAAGTGGGCCGATCCCGGGCTCCCAAATCCGGGCCTGATCCAGGCCTGGGTCGGTTTTTTTCCGGGCTGGTCCGGGTCGGGCCAAACTGGCCCACTGAACATGTTTAGTTCTGTATTCATCACTTACTTTCAGTTTTTATCCGTTAACTTTTTCGGGTCCATTGGCTGCGATAATATGCTAGCTAGTCGGCCGAACAATTTATTATTTTGAGAATATTATTGATAGATATAGAGAAATCTCAAATTCTCAATAAGAAGATCAAAGTTGCATTGTAACAAGTTGTAGCTAAAAATTCAGTCTCAAAATAAATACAAGACGATATGTTCCATATCGAACCAATCAAGAAAACGACAGAAAAACCAAGAAGTTTGATGATCAACACCAACAAGAAACGCTTATTCATGACACTAACAAAAAGTGGAGCAAAAACATTTATGTTATGTTTCTCGCAAATAATCAACTTTTATAGTGAGTTGGAAAATATGCCCCGGTGAGTACAAAGGTTGATGATCCAAACACATTGAGAAGCCAAATATGGCATGATAACATGGATTGTAACAATTAGCTAAAATAAGAGTTGAATACATTGAAAGAATTCAAAGTCGAAATTAATTTAACTCAAGTATACTTTTATTTAAAATTTAGGGAAGATAATTATATTAAATTTAAAGTGTAACATACCTCCTAAAATTGTAGTTTCTCGTCTCCGACTTTTCAAAAAGCCAAGGCACCACTGGGAATCCTACATTGGCAAGTCATGCCACATATCAACATTTAGTAACTATCAACAAACTTGAGAGATTTGATCACATCTTTGCTAGCTAAAAGAGAGATAGTTGATCACATTGCCGCTAGCTAAACGATTATCTCAACTCTTATAAGTGCAACAATAATGCAAAAATTAAGAAGCAGAATAACTAGTTTAATTTGACGATAAAAGCAGTAGATACAGGAATTTGACATCAATGGGCCATTTAATCAATTTGGTACAGTTATTGCATTTTGGTTATGTATTATACAAGTATCATACTTTTGTATGAGTAACTTCAGATAAGTCTGGTTTACCACTGAGCATCAATAATTTTTTTTAATTTTTTTTTTAACTACAACAACTCTCATAACTTCCCAGCAATGCATGCAAATGGGACAATTTCAGTGAGACACTCCCAAAATAGCCTAAAATTTTTCTGATTTGGAAGATAATTCAACGAGGTATGAAATGTCGACTTACGGAAAGAATTGTTGGAAAAGGTAGTCTCGGGGCATTAATGTCATAGAAGCCCACCATGAAATTATAAATCTATTGTGGGAAAACTCTCCGTTAAACTGCTGAGAGAAAATAAATAAGTTAAAAAAAAAAAAAAAAAACGAAGGCAATTGGTTAGGGACATATAGGAAAGAATAAAAGACATCAATGAAGAAAAACCTAGAACTAGTTAGATAGTCATAGCATTCAAACCCATTTTATACTGTAGGACGCACGGATGGTGATATAGCGTGTGTAAAATGCCAAACAAATAACATGATATTTTTTATATAGAATCTCAGAAAAGTGAAAATGTCAAAGTTGATTGTCGTTTAATTTTAATGAGATTTAATTAGAATCCAAAGAGTTGGTTCAACAACTTACAACAGTAATAAAAGCAACATATGCTTCTTCAGCAAGATAAGCAAAGGTATTAGAGTCGATTATTGGCCCGTTGTTGTCTGAAGAAAAAGTTGATGAGCTAATCAGTATTACCCGCCCATTTAAAGCAATGTTTTTCAGAATGACATTGTAATTTGGTCTGAGGATTTGGACAGAGATAGAATATATTATTTTTGGAAGCAAATAATTAAGGAGCTATTTTTCCAAATATAATCTTTGACACGTGAAACACATAGAGTCACGTGAATATCTAAACTACAATGTCCCTCGGTAAGAAAGTGAGGGTTGTACGATTCTGTATTTCGGATCGTTGAATCTGTATATTAGAAATGGGGTATGATTTGGTAATATTTTAAAAGACGGATCATTTGTTGGATCAAACTAATTCGGTACGATTCGGTAATTACCGAACTTAGTATAGTAATTATCAAACGATTTGATATTTTTGCCAAACTAGTTTTGAAACTCTTTTTACAAAAAAAAATTAATAAATAAATGCAATAATACAACACCTAAATATTTAAGTTTAAAGTGATAAAACACTATGACAAACAAGACAAGACATGAAAAAATCATCCAACACAAAATCAGCCATCATTCAACAATTTATCATGTTCATCAATCACATTAAGACGAAAAAATTAGAATGAATGAGACGACTACGTGGTGGCGTGTTTGAAGGAGGCGGAGGCGGATGAAGAGCCGCGGAACTTTTGAAGAATGAAGATGAGTGAGTCATCTTTACGCGGAAGAGGGTTTCATTTTTTTGAATTCTAAATTCGTAATTCTTTTTCCTTACTTGATGAATGAAGACTAATCGATTAAAAAAATGGAATACTAAAGTCATGTGAAGAAGACTAATCAATTAAAAGAAAAAGACTAACGACTTTACGGATATAAAAATAATAAGAGATCGGTATTCGGTACGAACCGATACACTGACCCCTTGTACCGAATACTGAATCAAATTATAATTTGGTATTTGGTCTGTGATCGTTTATCGAATCAACTGAAATGATTCGGTAAACAATCCGTACTGTTGATCTGGTTTTTGATCTCTATCGTTGATCCGGTTTTTTTTTTTTTTTTTTGGTACAATCCAAAAGAAAATGACACGAAGAAATAATTAAACAACTAAAAAAAGTTTAGATCAATAAATATACGTATTCTGATGGAAGAAGCAAAGTTCTTACCTTTTGACAGTAGTAGGAGATAACATTGTTCTATATTGATTCTATTTGCATAAGTCGCTGATTTCCTATATGTATTTTATTCGTTTCCAATGAGAGTATGTACACAAAGTATGTACGTAGGGTATGTACATGGAGTATGTACGCAGGGTATGTACGTAGAGTATGTACCCAGGTATGTGCATGGGTAATTTAGCAGTCTATTTTCACCAACAAACAATGTAGCGATGGGCCATTATGACAACATAATAAGTAAAAACAGAATTGAAACACCTTATTAAACTGAAAGCTCAATCTAATAAGCTAAAACGAATTGAAACATAAATAAGAGATTAAATAAAACTTACTAGCTTATGAGAGGGAGAAAGTCAAAGAGAGAGAGCCTTGTGTTTCAGTTCAAGAAAAAATAAAATAAAAGCTTTATTGCTCAAAGAATTTGTAGCATTAAGAGCGTCCTAAAGTCGGTGTTTAGTTCAGCCGCTTTATGTTTCAAATTCTTATTGGGCTCTAAGGTAGTTTTAAAATGATAATAGGCAATGCCCGTTTATTTTGAGGAACTAAATGGACATGAATTTGGACCTGTTGGCCATACGCCAATTATTTTGAGGAATTGAATGGACACGAATTTGGACCAGTTGACCTAGCACCATTAAATTAGTCAAAACTGAATACCTTAATATACATTTGAAGCAAAACATAAATCAATCAAATAACGACTTGAAAGTTGAAATATAAACAAGAACTTAAATAAACTTACCCCACGGAATTCGCTTTTATGATAGGGGTAAAGTCACAGAGAGCCTTGTGTTTCAAGAAGAAAATAAGAAAATAAAAGCTTCACTATGGGGCTGTAAGGTAGTGTTTACAATGATAATGGGCTAAGGCCCGTTTATTTGAGGAACTAAATGGAAACAATTTTGGACCAGGGCCCAACGCCCATTTCTATTTGAGGAACTAAATGGACACGAATTTGGACCATTTGGCCCAACGTTGCTGTAAGGTAGTGTTTACAATGATAATGAGCTAAGGTCCGTTTATTTTAAAGAACTAGGTGGAAACAATTTTGGACCAGGGTCGAACTCCCGTTTCTATTTGAGAAAATAAATGGACACGAATATGGGCCATTTGGCCCAATGCCATTAAATATTCAAGTCTAAGGCCCAAATAAAACAACTATGAACTTTTTAAGAATGTTTTGTTTTGCTTTTTAAATGTGGTGCTGCCAATTAAATGGACACGAGTTTGTAGTTGGCCCAACACCATTAAATTACTCAAGTCTAGATAGGCCCAATAAGAACAACTATGAACTTCTTTCTTGTACTCAAGAGAAAGATTAGAAATTGTTAAAACAAGTATACACATTGATGAACAAATCTCAAGAAGTGAAAGCAGTCTACTATATAAACATGTCTTTCAAAAAAAAAATACTAGATAAACATGTACTCACACAATTAAACGTACTGTATTTGTTATGCACTTGTCATAATTAAAAAAACAAAGAAACTTACCCAGCAACAAAAGGACTGGAGGCGCCCTCGAGATGGAAATTAAAGACGGGAGTAGATTGTTGTTGTTGCTGCTGCAAGAACCTCACATGTCGGAGTCTGTCGCGATGGATGAGGTCGACTCCGGTATCATTGACCCTCTCCAGAGTGAAAGCCATACATTGATCAAAGATCACCGCCAGTGCTACAATTGCCGCCGTCAAAACCGGAAAAATCACCGTCGCCATTTGTGTGTGGGAGTATGTTAATTTGTTGGTGTAAGAGAAATTGACAAAGAATTATGTTAACTTGTTGGTGTAAGAGAAATTGACAGAGGATTATGTTACTTGTTGGTGTAAGAGAAAGTGACAAAGTATTGTGTTAATTTGTTGGCGTAAGAGAAATTCACAAAAAGAAATGGAGTAAGAGGAACAAGGCTCTTCATGTGAATTAAGAGGATGGCTCACTGTGTTCTTATGGCAGACCTTAAAATCACTAAGTAATTTTTGTCAAACAAGTAACTAGTAATCTGTCTCCACCCACATCAAGCATTGTAAAAGCTATTTTCTTTTGCTAAATATAAACATTCATGTGTTTAGAATCGTACATAAATAGGTAAGTTTACAGAGTTTGGAATTCCATTAGAATTACATGTACGCAAAGTATGTACGTAGAGTACGTATGTAGGGTATATAAGTAGAGTACGTATGCAAGTGATGTATGCAGGGAAGACAAAAAAATTTGTAAAAAAATGATATAAGCCCGCATCTACCAGCAACATGGACATCAAAATTTGCGTAAATGTTTATTCACTTCAATATCCAATCAACTAATATTGTTAAATACACAAAATTAGTGGGTGGTTGTGCCGCATACTATTATTAATTTGCTAGAAGATTGCACTGATAAAATAGTACTTCTTCAGCTATTAAAATACAAGAATGATAAATTCCCTAGCCGTTAATGATTTCTACCAATTTTAGAGTAGAAATTAAGATAGTCAGTTGAACGAGTAAAAGTGTAAGAGTTGGGAGAGCAAGAAAGCTTAAAAGTATAAACTTTGTAAAGCGTTGGACTATTGTTCCCGACTCGTCCAGGGTGAATGCTATTGTTTGATATAGAGAAGTTCGAAGTAGAAGAACCTACAATACACGATAACGCATAACTAAGCCAGACAAAGTATATATGATATGAATTTGAAGTTAAATCGAGGAAAAGTTGGGCAGATGGAATTAAAACTCAACACGAGAATATATACGTGAGAAACACTACCATATAAAGTTCCTCAAAAAGTTGTAAAATTTGATATTTTACCCTGTAACCTTTTTGTGAAGAATCATATCTATACAACACAATAATGTACGTGAAGTAATATGTTTATATGCAGTTAAAGTTGTAATGAAACTTACAGTTATGATTGGCCCATCCAATCCTCTGTGATACCAAGTCGTATACCATGGCAAATTTCTGCAAACTTAAAAAAAGAATAATAATAATAATAAATTCCTAAAATGCCCACTTTTTGTTCTTTCCTATTCAAACCTGTGGCCCCTACTACCTTCTTCTTCAAGTCTACATGCAATCGATTTTCTTTACTTTCATTCCATTGCACTTCAAAGAGTTCATTGTATTTAAATCCCTTTGGGCCAAAGGTGTAGTCTTTGTTGTGAGAAGTTGATCATTCTTTGGTAAGTCATTCTTGAATTGACCCACATTGTTTTCTTTCTTATTTGTCCCTTTTTTTCAATATTGTTTCTTGATGTTTAAGTACTGGATCAAGTAGTAATGCATGTCCCTCTTGTTTCCTTTTATTTTTTGACAAGGGATATTGAAAAAAGGTAGGAATCTTCGGCATTGATCTTCTTATGGATAATTTGCTTATTAAATTGATTTTGGATCATCAGATCATGATCTTATCTGTCTCTACTTGTTGGACTGAATCCTGAAGTTCCAGCTCTCATTCTAATGGCTGAATTATTTTGTTACATCAAGTCGGTAAACGGGAGAGATGTGGTTGTGATGTATATATATATATATATATATATATATATATATATATATATATATATATATATATATATATATATATATATATATATATATATATAACTTGGGATTGACCATGAACTTGCCTTAATCTTAGATCATTTAAATTACTTAGTTTCAGGTGCATTTATGGATATAGCTTTCGTTTGGTTGTCGTAACTCATAATTCAGTTGATGAAGTATTGGGCTAGTACTATAGAGTTCGTCTCTTTAGCTCACATCTTTTGCGTTTTGAGAGCGAGGAAGAAATCTGAATGCTCTTACCTTGGTATTCTTTAGGCACCGATCGATCAATTAGACTTGCTCCAGATTGTAGTGATTTGTTTATCTATTCTATGATTCTGTCGTTAGTTTTGCCCATCTAGTAACATAAACATAATATGAAGTCTGATTTAGATTGGAAGATGCTCGTTGGGATCTTGTTGTTTGTATCATAATTTGAGATGTCCGTTATATATTATTATATTAATAATTTAGGCATGCCAATCATTAGGATGGTAGTATGCTAGTCACTTTTTATGCCCAATTTTCTATCATAATTTACAATGTTTCCTCTGCTTTTCTTTTTATGTTCTTTTGCTCCGTTACTCATTGCTGGTTTGCAGAGTTGTTTTTCCATTGGTTCTATGGTTTAGTCATCTAATGTTGTTATTTTGTGTAGGGTGTGTAAGGTGAAAAGTGTAGTGTAGGAGATATCTCACATTGGAAGAAGATAACTAAATAAATGGGTTTATATGTATTTGCCTAATAAAGTGCTTATAAATGAGTTGGACTTTTTATATGGGCTTTGAGCTTTAGAGCCATGTAGTATTTCCTTATTAAAAGTCAAAGATGGGCATCTTGGGCTAGATTAATTCAGATTCTAATTTGTGTTTAATTAATAATTCAAAATTTATTCTTTGAATTAATTAATGTTATTTTTTGAATTCTTGCACCCGCTCGGAAAGATGCACCCATTCAAAAAAGTTTTTTCACCTTATATAAATTAATAATGTGGGACGAATTATTATTCATCCAAAATTTCCTGCATTTGTCTCAAAATATTTCTTAAGCCTTGTTGTATCTTGTAGGCTAATTTCTTCTACACAATATAGTGGGAAAATATTGCTTCTAGGTAAGTGCTCTTTCACGTAGTGATGTTCAATGGTCAGCTCGGCCCAGGCCCGTGGTGGCCGCGGAACAAACCCGGCCCGGTCCATCCCGGACCGCAGTGGAATGGGTCGGGCTAAATTTCCCGCCGAAATGGGCCCAGGCCCGATTGAAGCCAATTTTTTTTATTCCTTTTATTGCTAATGCCGAAGAAAATGACACAATGATGAAATTAATTCGTATATTATTCTGCCTTCGACCAAAATCATAAATAGTAAATTACAAAAGAGAGTGAAATGATATTTGATGAAATAAAACATAAAAGTTAACTTAGGAAAAAAAATCTAATGAAAAAAACATACAAACTAAGCTAGTAAAATGGTTGAATGATTCACTTTCTAGTGAAAAAAAACATAAAAGGATAACTTAGTAAACAAAAGTGTAATTCTAAAAAATACATAAAAAGTTAACATTAAAAGAAAAGAGCCAAAGTGTTAGACCGGTGAGGTCGATATGAACTTCTTTATCCTTGATGTCATAAATACTTGGAGCCTTTTTGAGCTTTGCTTCACGCCATGCCTGCTCCAAACCATTCTTCCACATCATACAAAATTTAATCGATTTTGGTGTTAATCGAGTTTTGTGGTCCGTGATCAAGTTCTTTTCGTGACTAAACAAGGTTCAGATGCAACTGTAGACATTTGAACCGTTAGCAAATCACGAGCTATACGAGCAATAACCGGTTACGCGCCCTCGTTATGCTTCCATCTTTGCAGTAAGTCGAATTTCACACCATCTTCTTCCTCTTCTGGTACCCTGTTTAGATAATAGTTGAACTTTAAAACTCATTCTCTGTTGATGTCCGAGTTCTCTTGCTACCAAGCGTCTTTTTAATTAGACTTTTCACCTTACTAGTGGATGATTCATTTTCTCGAGAAGCACATTGGCGTTGAGGAGCTGATGGGCCGCGATAGTACAATTGGTGGAGTTGTTTAAATGTCCCCGTTATTCGAGCCCTTTCCTCTATTTTATCAAATGCTATACTCAAAGAATCATAGTACATTTTTAGAAGTTCAAGGCAGGAGTTTAATCTTATCCGAGGATCTAAACATGTAGATAAGATGGCAACTTCGGGCAATTTGCTATAATATTTCAACCATTTGGCCTCCATCCCCCAAACTATCATTGAAACTTCTGTTTCACCTGTGTCATCTTGGGTTTCTGAATCCGACCTCATTGGACTATTTCCTACATGATATCGCAATTTCTGACTTGTGCTTCCAAATAATTGCACAATATTTACTAAATGCATCAACATATCATTTGAAGTAGGTTTGTAAACCTTTGACATTGCTTACGTAACCCTGTCAAACTTTCTTAAAAAAGGTGCAATCACTTTACAAATTCTCCAATCTTCGGAGTTACAATGAGGAGCATCAATGTGCATGTGACTATGACAGAAAACAGTGATAGCAGTTTCCATAGGCAATGCATCAAGTATCATTTTATATGTTGAGTTCCACCTCTGTGGACAATCTAGATAAGGAACTTTAAATGGTTCTTTCATTTGCCGGCACATTCGTTCATAATATGACAGTCTAGCCGGGCTAATCTTAATAAAAGTCAAATAGTTTCTTATATTTTGTCTAGGTTTGGCCACCGCACGTAAACCGTCTTTCACACATAAATGTAAAATATGACAAATGCATCTAACATGAAATACGCTACCGTTAAGTATTGGATGAAGCAGTTGTTTCAAAGATTCTATAGCACTGTTATTGTTGCTAGCATTATCTAAGCGACTGATCATTATTTTATTTTCTATGTGGTATTCCTCGAACGTACCCGTTAAAGCTCTACAAAGTACTAGACCCGTATGGCGGTAGTCTAAGTCTATAAACTCCATTGTTTTTGTACGTATCATCCAGTCAAGATCTATCCAATGTGCAGTTACACACATATAACTTGAACTTCCCAACGGCAATTTTGCCTTAAAAAAAATTATTTTTTTAAAAAGAATTGGGCCGGCTTATATTTGGCCCAGATATAAATTTTGGGCCAGAAGAAATGTTACAAATTTTGGCCCTCCCAGGATCGGATTTGCCTTGTCGCCTAAAGTGGGCCGGTCCCGGGCTCCCAAATCCGGGCCCTGTCTGGGCCTGGGTCGGGTTTTTTTCGGGCTGGTCTGGGCCAGGCCGGGCCAAACCGGCCCACTGAACATGTTTAGTTATGTATTCATCACTTACTTTCAGTTTTTATCTGTTAACTTTTTCGGGTCCATTGGCTGCGATAATATGCTAGCTAGCCGGCCGAACAATTTAATATTTTGAAATTATTATTGATAGAGATAGAGAAATCTCAAATTCTCAATAAGAAGATCGAAGTTGCATTGTAACAAGTTGTAACTAAAAATTCAATCTCTATAGTATATACCCGATGTTATCCTCGTAGGTTGTGGCTTTAGGAGGCATTTACAGTTGCGCCTCTCGCTCTGAAAATTAGATAAAATTAAATCAACTTGGATTGATGCCATTAAAATCACCTTCTATAGTACTCCTTGAAATCAATCCCTTAGAATTTTGGAAAACGAAAAGAGAGTCGGGCCATTCTTGTGATTTATATAGCTCTCGTTGTATTTTTGCTTACGGAAAGGACTTAATATTTCAATGTGCTTTTAACAAACCTCGTGATCTTTAGCTGGAAGTTGATATTTCCACATACAATCTTAATGTGGATCAGGCAATATCTTCGAACCTTCCGATTTTGTTGTACTTGTTTGAACCTAATAGGTAGTAATGACTGGGCACGGTGTTTAGAGACACGCAAAAGCATCACAGTATATGCTATATATATTGGTGATTCACTTGTTTCTTGGAAGGCAAAGAAAAAACAAACGGTTAGTAGATCGTCTACTGAGGCAGAGTACCGCGCCATAGCAACCACTACTTGTGAAATCCTTTGGATCAATCAGCTTCTTAAAGATCTACATCTCATACCATCCAAGATTCCTCTTTTATTCACCGACAACAAAAGTGCCTTCTGCATCACAAATAACCCGGTTCATCACGAAAGAACGAAGGATATCCAAATAGATTGCCATTTCGTTCGGGAGAAAGTCCACAACAAGCTGCTGAAAATCTTTCATATCACCAATGATCATCAAGTTGCGGACATCCTCAAAAAGCCACTTTCCTTATCTACTTTCACTACCATGATGTCCAAAATGGGGTTGATCGACATCCACGCCCATTTTGAGGGGATCTTAAAATATAGAAATATCTCATTTCTATTTTTGGCAAGATTTCATATTACCGTTAGGTTGTTATTCAACCGCTTTCCTCTTTAGGAAAGAAATAGCCGTTAGTTATTTTTGCACAGCTGGATTCTGTTAGTATAAATAGAGTGAGTTAGTGTTAAGTTAATCACTTAGTTTAGATGAAAATATCAGGAGATTAGATTACACACACTCTCTCTCTACGAAGAACAAATCACGATCATCTCTTTCAATCGTCCATCCTCAATCGTCAACTCTGTAAACGTTTCTCTCTGTAATTTGATTTGATTCAATGTTAATTGAATTCGTTTTATCTTTAATTCTTGTTTGATCGGTCGAATTACATAATTCAACAATAACACAATGGATATCGATCCCAATGTGCTTCGCTCGAGCATGAAACATGGGGTTTGGAGTTGAGATATGCCCACCATATTCTCATACCATATGAGGTCCGAAAGAATTTGATTTTATTCACGGCTTGTAAACTCTTAGAATATTTTTTATTTTTTATTATTTTTATGTATCTTTGATCATCACCAACACCTCTGGAAATAAAGTTATTTTCATGGAACTGATATTTATGAACAAAATTCCAACAAAAGTTAATCTAGCTCGAAGAGCAAATGCGATCGAGAAGTGCCTCGTTATTCATGGTACGTATAGTCAATTTTGCTTGCAACAAACAAAATAGTGTTCGAAGGAAGGGAGATTCATACTGGCAATGTTTCTTGACTTAATTAAGGTTAGAATGTGATTATAGCTTAAAGCAAAAACCGGCTCTTTTCTCTCAGAGATTGGAACACCAACTCGTTTAATTGTTTAGACATGTTTTGGATCTGGTGTGACACTTGTTGTAGTCGTAAGAGTTGAGCACCCCTTGTACGTACTCTTTCATAGAATTGCTTGTCTTGTCAAAAATTGGATTGCTAGCCTCCGCGCGCGCGAACAACAAAGGGAGATTCCGGCCCCCTCGTTCCTGCCCTCCGACTAGGAGGTCAGTAACTGCCCTCTTGGTTCACTCTTTGCGGGCCTTTATCGCTCCCTTCCGCATACCCCTGTCCCTCCCGCTTTTTGGGCTCACAACACATAATTTAGTGATATTCACATTGACATTTATTGAAACTAGATCTAATCACCAAAATCTCTTTTAAGGTATGAATAATTACACAAATACCTTACGAACTTTAAACCACAGAAATAAACAATGAGGGAGCCCGTCTGCAATATTTTTACAATTCTAGGAGATGGCTGCGTAATTGTTGAAACTTTAGAAGAGTCTATCTACCTTTAACTTATAGGGATACTTATGTAATTTTTCAAACTTTAAGATGTTTTTTCTTTTCTTTGCACTTAGGCCAAATCATAGAAGGTGTAATTGTAATGAGTCCTAAACTTTAATAAATAAAATAAATAAGTGCGTGCGTGCGTGCGTGCAAGCGTAAAGAAACACAAAATTTAAAAGAAAAATTACAATATGTTCCTACTACTAACGAATGCCAGTCAATCTATTCTAGAAAAATTCCACTTATTCGCCACCAGTCCAGCATTGACTAAAAAGTTCTAAGTATTAACTATTAACAACTTGAAATGGTCAACTAATCCAACAGCGTGTATTCTCCATATTCTCTTCCAACTTTTCTCCTAAAACAGTCAAATAAATACCTTGAAGCCCAACCTTTCTGAACTCAAACTCAACAGAAACTTCCCATCATTCAACTTTTATATTCCCTTTAACTACATATATAAATTCCAGGCCAAATAAAAAAAACTCATTCAACAATCACTTAACCAACTCTCATCAAAACAAGTGCTGATAAATTCAATCACTTAACCAACAATCTCTCATGGATTACTACAGCAGAAGAAAGGTGACAACACCATCAAAGCCACCGGCATCCGCCGCGGGAAGTGCCGGTGACAGGTATGCGAACCGCTCGAGTGGCTATTCGGGGTCGCCGAGGTCTCAGTATTCACATAGAAATTCAAGTATTCGCATGGTACAAGGCCACCGGTTGAGGAGAAGGCAGCCGGTGGACAAAGAGGTTGTCTTGAGGGCGCTTACGCCGCCGAGTCATAGGCCGAGCTTGAGGTGGTTGAATTTCAAGCCAACTCCTAGTCGTCTATCTAACATGTCCATGGCGTAAAGAGACATCGCTACAAACTTGCCAAAGATCAATTCTTTTTTTCTTTTATGTGCATACAGCGGACTGTCCAAATCTTTTGAGTTGTGTAACTTTGTTTCCTTTCTTACTTGTTTTAGTTAATTTTCCACTGAGTGATACCACCTGTAAATTTATCTGGACCTAAGTTTTGAACTTTGAACCTAGTAGTTTTTTGCAACATCTCCTATACAAAATGGAATGATACATATAGAAGATTTTCTTGCTGCATTTTTTCCTCTTTTTTTGTAAACTGGATACATACAGCCGAAGGTATTCTAAAATGTGTACTCTTGACACTCATCCAACATATCTCAAACAGACCTCAAGTCCAATAAACAGGAAACAACAACAGCGATAAACTCGTGGCCACGTAACAATCAAATTACGGCATAATATGGGCCGAGTTTTGACCATCGAATTTACTTGCTCAACATAAAATTTTACATATGTACATATACATTAAGAATCATGAATGTATGTATGTGCCTAAATTACAGATGGACACTATTAAGAAAGGTAAGTATAAACTAGTATATTTAGCTACACTCTATCAGCCACACTACTTATATATAATGAAGTTCTCCTAGCCATGGCCCTTCATATGCCGGGGCTTCAAACACTCACCGCAATCAAGATACATGAAGTCTTCCTCGTATCTTCAACCAGCCTCAGATTTTTTTTCTTTTGTTTCCTTTTATTCCTTTAAGAGGAGCCAAGAAAAGACACAGGTGTTAGAATTATATATGCAGCAGTTACAAAATCAATTTGAAGTCACATGGTATTACCTCAGATGGCACGTCTGATGGTGGTGCAATTGCATTTATTTCGACTGGTGCTTCGGAGATTCTAGCTTCTGATTTCTCATTTGAATAACTGCGAAGAAATTTTGAAATAGATACTTGGTATCAATACTTATATTTCCATGTTTTCAATAAGCCTAAAGTAAATTGAAAGCAATAGTCCAAAAAGCCAGACTATCAAATAATAAGTAGTCCAAAAGGCAGGGGAAGTACTAGAACTAAAACGGTCCGAGCATCTTAGATTGCCCGCTGAAGCTTTCAAAACAAAATAACAAGAGTCGTCTTAAGGACTGTAATACTTACGTTGACAGGATTGTGACCCAGATGAGTTCGACGCAGTCGACCCAAAGAAGCCTTTGTTCAACAGGGACCACACCATATGTAATCAGATGAGCAAAAGGCCAAAGCTTCCAACCAGCCTGACAATCAAGCACCCATTTAGAAACACATCCACAGTACAGAAGAATTGTGCCAGGATGTGAAGGAAAATTTATGGGTTTGATTTGGGACCATAAATGAGAATCTTGAAAAGAAGTATAACAAAATAGATTCACCCAGAATAGCGTTGGTCATATTCGTTATAAGTAGTTTCCAACTAAATGTAGAGATGCAGACAGTGATGGTGGTAATCTCATCTCTTCAAATTGGAAAATCTGGGTTTTGTTCAAAATTATAAAAGTGGACTACATCTAAAATACCCATTTTGACATAATTCACAATTTAGACTTGACACTTTAGCTAAAGATTTTGAATACATCCAATCCAGGAACATGGTGCAACACCACAAAGTAAAAGTTGGAGAAATTTAAACCTCCAAATAATATTATAAAACTAAGCAAAAAACAAATAGGGAAAAGATAAAGTGACTTCATGAAAAATAATCAAATTCATACGCAGAAAGTGATCTTGACTACCACCATGCAACTCCTCAACTAATATACAATATCAGTAGGCTTGACGATAAAGCACGTTTAAAGAATAAGAATTCTTACAGTTAGCATAGGCAAGAAAGTTGCCTTCCACTCAGTGAAGATATTGATGGGAGATTCAAGACGCAAAACTCCTAAAAGTGTAAAGTAGATGCTATTCCAGACAGCAGACCATGCTGTTTGGTCGAAGGCTACTTTAACTGGAACCACCCACCAATCATCAAAAGGAAACAACGCCTGGAGATCATACATTTGCATCAGCACAACATTACAAGTTAGAAAAATAAAAGAAGAAGAAGCGGCCCTGAATAATTACCTCACAGAACTGATAGTAATAGTGGGAAAGGGATCCGTGCAGCGTAAAGCCAACTAGACCAGATCTGAACATGCGGGTGCGATCAAACTCAAACAGGGGCTTCCCTTCATAGCACTGCAAGTTATAAAGTGCACTCATGAGTAAATGGTATCATATTACGAAACAATAAATCACAAAAGAAAGTTCTCAATAAAAAAAACACTTTCCAACTAACCTGTGCAATCCAATCCCCTACAGAGTAGACTACTCCACTTATAACCATTTTTGCTAACACGGGATTCCTTTTAAGAGCTTCCTCGTATGCACTCCAGTTGTGTTGGGGTGCATATCTCAAAATTTCAATCAAAGTCCATCCCTGGATTAACAGATAAAATTAGCTACAAAAGAATATCGAATGCATTTATCAACATATTGTGAGGAAAAGTCATTTGCAGTGTATAAATCTTCCTATTGGATATTTGAAGGAAAGTAAGGTTTTCCTGGTAAACAATGAAAATATGCCGACACTTATTAAAATCAAAATGGATAAGAAATGACAAAAAGTTAAGCACAAAAGATAGAACTTACTCTATAAACAATAGTTCTCAATACAATGGAGAATTAATTACACATATTCAGTTGATCCAAGGGAGCCTAAGTAGCAAAGACTCATCCAAACACATAAAATGATTCCATAAACACTAACAGTCGCCAGCAACCGTGGCAAATTTTTCAAAGAGACGTTTTTTATCAACTGTTTGTGCAAAGGTTCAATCTTAAGCCAGCAACAAATCACATATTCAAACAAGAACAATCACAAAAGCAAAATGGGAAAAATCCAAGTTCTAACATGAAACTAAATTAGCAAAGACAACACTTGAAAATGAGTTCAAACACTAGTTACTCTCAGCAATCACATAATCCGTCCACTGAATCAGTTTCGCCTTATCACTAGTAATCATCAGCAATCACAGCTATCTGCAGGAAAACTTACTCAAACATTCACTTTTCGAGCACCCGTTTGACAAATCGAACTCGTAACTCAAACACACCACAAAACTTCAGAACAAATTAAATTACCAAAAATCCCTTCCAACTAAAAACAATGTCCCAAACACAAGTAATCATAAGCAACCACAACCATTAGCTCCAAGAACCAATTTTTACAAACAAAGATAAATTTTTACAAACACCCAATTCACATAACCAGCTAAACCCACCAAAAACAACAACATTTAAAACAAACACCATTCAACTCACATGCCAATAATCATGATCAATAGTGAGCAACTTAGTAACCGCAAAAGACCCAGCAGCCAACACAATAGTAGCATTAATAGCCCTATCCACAAGCCTCTCCATCTCCAGCTTCTCATCATCACCACCACACGGCGCACCTACACCCGAAGCAGGGGACGAAAACCCGCCCTCGAACGACAGCCTCTCGTTCCCAAAACCCGCCACCATTTGCTCAACCCCGTCCGACCCATCTTCTCTGTTCACGCAAACGACGCCGTCTTGCTCACTTTTCACGGTGATGACGTCATTTTCGCTCGTAGCTGACGTCACCAGGTTGAATTTTTTTTGGGTGGGTTTGAGTGGGAATTTGAAGGGTGTTGTGGAGGTGGGTTTTGAAAAGGGTTTGTTGGGTTTAGAGAGAGAGAGGTAGGATTGTGCTGTGGTGATTGATGCGGCGGCCATTGATGATTGTGCTTCAAGCTCTGTTTTTTGATTTAGCACAAATTCAGCAGCACTCTCTCTCTCTCTCTCTAGCTTTTTTGTGAGTTGAATCGAATTGGGTTTTATGTGATTGTACAAGATTTGAGTGGTGGAGAAGAATCTGAAGAAAAAGTTTGGATCTTTTTGATCGAAAACTTGGGGATGGGAATTTTCTAGTTGTTGTTTAGTGTTTTGTGAGCTTTTTGTTTTTACTGCACGTAACTGGATTTTGAAGATTCTCGAGTGGTTTTTTAAGAAATTTAATAGATGTTTTAGTTATTATTATAATATTATTATTATTATTATTATTGCAATGTCTTTGTGGAATAGTTTATAGTTATAATTGGTTATGGAAAATACTAAGTTGTAATAAATTATATTTTTAATTGTATTGAAAAGTTGAAAAACCTAGCTAATGCGATTTGAATGATGAGATTAGAGTTTAAATAACTCTAGTGAATTGTAATTTCGTGTAGTGATTTAAATAATGATGAATTTATTAAAGTATATTTAAATAATGATGTAGAATTGAAACTACGTGAAATTTCACACTTTCAGTTTCCACTTTATTGCATTCAATGTTAACAATATTATTCTAGTGCGCCACTATTAAAATCACTACAGAGATTATTTCACATCAAATATATTATGTTAACAACTTGTTGTAATATTTCAACCATGACTATTTCAGCTTAAGTGACTATTTTATCCAATCACTCCATAATGATGCAAACCAGTTAATTAATCAGTTATATATATTTATATATAATGTTGAAAGAAATTATGAATATTTTGTTATCTAAGCATTCAAATAATATATATTGAATGTAGTCTACTTTATCATAGAAAGCGACTATCACATAATTTCTTCTTACATTTCACACATATAGCAGTGCTGGTAAACACAAATAGACGTAAACATGTATTGTCCACTTCTCATGCAAATTAGAGCTATAACTAAAATATGTGGAGAAGATTATCCAAATGAAAATTGAAGTAAAGAGTTGTCGTGTCGAATTCTCGTACGAGGATCGTAGCGCGTAGACACTGAGGTCCATAATAAATTAAGAATTAACTTATATATAAAAGAAAAAAAGAGGTCCACATGAATTTTAGTGAAAATGAGACAATGGCTCGTATTCAAAAATAAAAATAATTATTGGGGATAGAAATAAAGAAGACAAAATAAATCTTACCAACTTTTCATGTGGGGCTAAGTCAGAAACTGTGAACCTCATGTATTTAATAATTTTAGATACGTGTCAAAAAAATAATTTTAGATACAATTTCCAATGGCATGGGCAAGAAAACCACGTACTTCTTAAAGTCCCAACTTTTGACTACGTTAAATTCATAAAATGGCGTTTAGGGAAATGGGATTTCTCCCTCCAAGTAGGATTTGTAATACCTGGCTTTTTAAATGAAAATAATTGTTCCTAATTTATTTAGAATCTCCGTATTTTAAAAATATAGTCTTATGAACTCGAGTTGCTAAAGTTTTATATTTCTTAATTTAAAGCATGGGCTAACTAAGATTTCAATATGTATTAACTATAAATGACTTGTAAAGTTTTACGCAAATGTATTAGTATTTAAAAGCCCTGAGTATTGGGCCACAGCTTTGCTTAACCCATATTTTGTTTGAAAACCTTTATTATTAGATAAGATTTAGGGATTTATCCTTCTGTTTAATATAACAAAGACGTTTTATTCACATAAAATGTACATCATATTAAATGTAGTAGGCGAGGAAATTTGTGGGACATAATAACACAAAACGTTTGACTCGACGACCTATGAAAGTAACATAGAGCATCTATACTAGTAAACTATATGTTTGGGATCCGGCGAAACCAGTTGTTTGTCTATTTACTTACTTTTTCCATGCATTTCCTTCAAATTCGAAGGAAAAAGCTCTTATTTTAATACCCTAGTTTTGTGAAGTCAAATGAAATTATGACACATAAAATAAAAATTGAAGGAGTGATAAAGAGTTTAGCTGAAATTACGAGATGAAATACCATTCTTACATTTAATATTTCAATGAGAACAACATCATTCAACGAATGCTCTATTATAAAATTAAGCAAAGATTGACATGGTCATTAACAAGGGCAAGAAGGGGGAGGGGGAGGGGGTCATATTGCACATTTTGAAAGATCGGGAGGTAACGGTTAAAAAAATTCCAGAAAGTAGAGGTTTTGATGTTATTACCCTTTATTTCGTACACATTATTTAAATCGAGATATTTATATCCTCCAACCCTCATTTTGAGTTCTATTTAAGTATTTTACATATTGTGAAAACTATTTGATACTACAAGAAAAATAAAAAGAAAATTTTTGTTAAACAACCACAAAATGAAAAATGATATAAGTTACCTATCTATTTTCAAGATTCATAAAAATATCGATTTCAAACCATAAGAAATAATATTCTTGAAACTAAAAACATATAATACCTTTAAATAAAATAACCTAATTACATAACATGTATTTCATGAAAGTTAAGTCTCAAGAACTACCTCATAAATTTTTGTAGCATTGGTCAACTCATGGCTTATGTGCAATCTAATCTAATATCATGGTTTTTGTCACACTTATTAGATTCTCCAATGTCTAAATTACTCAAGTAATTATGCGGTTAATGAGTAAATAATGCTAATTCAATTTTTTTTTTTTTTAAAAAAAACAGCGCAAACAATTGGAACTGAAACCATAAAACGCAAATTTTATCATATATATCCACATGAAAAATGTCAAAATTGCCACTGAGCCCCAATTCTCTCAATCGGCCAGAACCCTAAACCAGTTGTCTAAACCCTAATTTCAAAAGTTGCTAGAACAAGATGATAGATACTCTTTAATTGATCAACAAGCAGATTTTGATTGTTCAATTGAGTCAATTTTTAACAAAAAAGATGCCGTTCATATCGAAGATAGAGAGGCAAACAGATTACAGCACCTTCCCTTCTTCACACCCCATCGTAATCGACAATGGCGGCTCCTATTTTCGAATTGGGTATGTAAAAACCCTAAATTCGAGTCTCTGTTCTGTATATTCTGTGAATTATGTTGACTTAGTTTGAGCTTGATTGCATTGTGCAGGTGGGCAGGAGAGAGTGAGCCTCGAGTTGTTTTCAGGAACATTATTCAGAGGCCACGGCATAAGATCACAGGTCGATGTTTCGATTTTCACATTTTGGTGTTTTAATTAGACTTTAGCTGCTTTAGTTTTAGTTTTAGTTGTGCCAAAAAAACGCGTCGTTTATGTTGTCTGAAATTAAGCATCACATTGCGATTGTTTCAGCGAAATTCGAAGGACCGATTATTGATCAAGGTTTTGTTTCCGATGTATGTTTCAGTGTTCCAAATATTAGAAACTTTCGCAATGTCTCGAGATCTTTTAGATATGTTTCGGAAAATACGTAAAAATGTTGTTGCAATAGACGTAGAAAATGCTTGTATGTTTTCAAAAATGGAGAAGTTTCGAGAAAAATATAATAAACTTTGATCCATGGGTTCGATATCATTAGGAAAGTGTAAAGCTAGACCTGTCTCTTAGGTTTAACTTACCTGTTTCCTGGGATAGTATTTGCTGTGGGAACAGAGAGTAAATCTTTGTGTAATAGCCTTTTTGGCTATTTCCTTTTCTTTTTTTCTCAAGCATGTATCTTCTGTAATGGCTAGATACGATTATCCATTTCAAGAGTTAGGTCAAAGATTCATAGTTTTGAGCCAAAAATTGCTAAATTTGAAGAATGAGCAAGTTTTTATGCAATCAACAGTCTGACATGAAAATAGGAGTTTGATTGCTAGTCTATTTTCTCATAAGATTTCTTTTAGTGCTGAGTTACTTGTTAATGAATCCGGAATATCCTGAAATTAACAAACTTATACTTAGTAATGCACTTTAACATGGTGTTGTCGTCTTCTATACTTGATAATTTGTATTTTACCTACCGAAATGTTGATTTGGGAATTGTTCTGTACACAGGTGAAACAATAACCGTCGTAGGTGATCATAATCCTGCACTATTGAAGTACTTCGATTGCACTAGGTCGGGACCTCGCTCGGCGTTCGACGGCAATGTTGTTTACCAGTTTGAAATAATGGAATACGTAAGGCTGACTTCACGTGTTTTTGTTATTAGCCTGCTTTTGCTCCAGACTATAACTTTTTTTATCTTCGCTGAAGTATTGATGCCATTGAAGGGATGGTATGAGCTATTTCTTCAATACTTTATTAACCTCTTAATAAAGCAGCTGGTGCGAGACAATATGTAAAAGAAAAACCTACTTGTGAAGGAGCTACCTTACTATTATGTTTTCTGTTAAGTATTAAGCTTATTTTTTGTTTCTAAATTATAGTAATGATATCTTGGAGAAACTCATTAAACCTCCTTCGTCTACCCAAAATTTTTGGGGATTAGTAATTCTCTGCTGACCGTTTAATTTTCATGACAACTTTTTCTTCAATGGCATGTTATATTTTGTATTTATCCTGCGGCATTTTATTGTGTTTCTTCCATACTTAAATTGTATAAGTATTGGGCAATCTTTGACCATAGCAGTCCTAGTAGGAGTAAATCAACAGTATATTATTGTCCTTAGTATGAAAAATAACCGTTCACCTTCATTCTAATAATTTTTTTTCAGTATATAACTGTTGGGAAGTATAGTGCCAAACTACTTAGCTTTTTGTGAAGTTACATTCAAAGAGATACATACTAACGCAATAACAGATTCTAGAGCTGCCTAGAGATGGCCATTGTATTTCTGTGATTGCTATAGATGAGAGTTGGACATGCATAAATTCAATGTACACCACTCCGTTCTGAGGCTGATAGAAATTTTATATATAAAGATTTTTAATTAGATGCATGGACACTCTCATGATTTAGTTTTGGGCTTCAGGCGTGCTCTTTTGTTTAGTTCCCTTATGACATTCCATCTTATGGATGAACTCGTGCTATCTTGTCATTGACCCTCTTCCTATATATTCCAGATTCTTGACTTTGGTTTTGATCGATTGGGTGCAGATCAGTCTCAGGTATGCCTACCATTCATTTTATATATTTTGGGGTGTATATTATTCACAGTTTAAAGAAAAGGGGCCTAAAATTAGATCTTGAAGGAAGTGAGATGCATGTTGGGTTATGTATGGAAACATATACTTGTTGCTATCCTGATCTAAAGTGTGGTACTATCTGATAGTTCAATGAAATGAGAACCTTAGAGAATGGTGACTTTGCAAAGTTAATTGAATATGCATTTAAGTGGTCTATACTAGTATGTATTTGACTTTGTCATCTTGGATTCTGTATAGGCTCCAAGATGGGTCTGAAATTGTTTGGGAAGTTTGAACTACTTGTTGTGATCTGATGTAGATATAGGGATTTTAATTATACTCGTGTGAATCTGCCTTTGTAACTGTCTTCAACAAATCTAATTTTTTGACAGTTGTACTTTCGCGTGGGTCCAAAGAAACAGACTTGTGAAACTGTGGACCTGGACTCTTGGAATGCTAGTTTTAATAAAAAAAAAGAGTTTTAGTTTCCTGCATTAAATGAAAATATTTTGTTTGAATTAATTTCCTTGGTGTGTGATGTATCTTCCCCCACCTGTTTATCCATCTTGTTTCCCCGTCCTTTTCTTATTTCCACCACTGCCAGTAAAACTTGGTTGTATAAAATCAGGCTCTTTTTCCTGTATTATCTCCTTAATATCCTCTATCTGCCTAGCCTTTAAGTTTCCCTTTTCATAGATAGTGAAAGAGTGAGCCAACAAGTTGTAGTTTTACATAAAATGCCTTGGGCCATTGGCATTTCCAAAGCATGCTGCACTCATTTTCTGTATTAGCCCCTGTTGTTTATCAGGGATATTTACTGGGTTACGATTTTCTAGGCTCATTCTTTCACCTGGCAGTCTCATGTTCACGCTTTTAATTAGTTGTGCACATTGTGGGGTTTATCAATTTTTTTTAAATGAATTTGAAACTAAAGAAATTGGGTTCATTATTGCTTCTTAAGCCTTTGTTTCCATTAATCCAATACAGATTAACCACCCTGTCTTGATTACTGAATGTGCTTGCAACCCGGTTCAATCTCGCAGTAAATTGGCAGAACTTCTTTTCGAGACTTATGGAGTTCCATCAGTGGGTGAGTATCTTTTGCAGTCCTTGTCAGAATCTTTTGTATCTATTAATTCATCTAACATTTTGTTTACTCTCTCTCAAAAAAAAAAAAACAAAAAAAATAATATGCGTCATTGTTTGTCATTCACGATTGACTACCTTTCTGGACTTCATATATTTATGATTTACCTCTGAATTGCAATCCTTCTCTTGTCATTCCCAGCATTTGGCGTTGATGCAGCATTTAGCTACAGATACAATTTACAACTTGGAAACTGTGAGAGTGATGGTCTGGCAATCTGCTCTGGATTTAATACAAGCCATGTCATCCCGGTATGCCGTGTTGAATTGTTTTGCAGATTAATATAATGAGAAATTGGTTGAGGGATTCGTTTTTAGGAGAATTATCCTTCAAAAGCAACGTTTGAAGTAAAAATGGAGAATTTGTTCTCTTTCTGTACTTGGTTATCTTCTATTCGTGGGTCGAGGTCTGTCAAGAAAGTTGATAAGCAAATTTTATATGTTTAAGTAGATTCATATTACACCTTGTTGTTGACAAAGTATTAAGATTTTGTTCAGTAATCAGTTTTTTAACTGCTTAGGTAGATAAATAAATGGATATATACAGTTGATGTATATTATATGCCCATTTTCCCATCCATATTGCAGAAATTTGGAAGTCCGTTCATTAGGAACACCAGAAGCGGATATTCAGAATTCATTCTTATTACCACTCATTTGGCTTTCCCTGTTTCCCCACTCCTTTTTCTTGCAACTAAACTCTAACCAGGTCATGAATGCCCATAATAGGCTCGATGAGTAAGGGAAGAAATACATAATTACATCAACCTACCCTGAGATTCTACAACTCTTAAATACGCTGTCAGCAAAGTTCGGGTAAAATAATTACATTGTGATGCAAAAACATTTTGTTTTCCTTCAAATTGCATAGCATAAACAAGAGAACGCAAAAGTCCTTTGAGTAGAATGACATTAACCCTTCAGAGCAGACCCTTGATCCCAAAACTCCGACAATTTTGGAACTTTGTTAGCTGGTGGCGATCTATTACCTCCCTCTGATACAGCATCCCGTCCCCCTGCGGGTCGCTTGGGCCCTTCCCTGTGTAGCTATTCAATGCCACCGATCACCTGATTTAAGCAGAGGCACCCCCTACTGCCGCCACTTATCTGCATGCCTAAAAGAAAATTTGCCATGTATATGTTGTTATGATTTAATTGTATAACAATTTGAGACAGCCAGTTTAGGTATTCAAATTTCCTTTGCTAGTACTGTAAGATTCCATTAAATTTGCTAATATTAGAAAATTGAGGGAATATGAAATTTCACTTTTACTGGTAATATTTTTTTGTTGTTTTTGGCGTTTGCTGTTTGACACGTGACCAAATCCGCTGATGTAGAACTTATCACTTGAATGAATCAGACTCTAGTTGGGTTTTTGATTTCCAACAATTTGATGTACACAGATTTGATGAGTAATCTTTAATTGTTATTACCTCAGGCTGACTATATATATATATATTTTTTGCTGGCTTGTCTAATTTCAGTTTTTGCATGGAGAACCCGTATATGAAGCATGCTGCCGAACCAATGTTGGTGGATATCACATCACTGATTATTTAAAACAGCTTCTATCGCTGAAATATCCACATCATATGTGAGCTTGATAAGCTTTACTTCATATTTACTAACACAAAGTACTTGATAAATGAGACTTGAATTAATTAACTCTAACCAGGTCTAAGCTTACGTGGGAGAAAGTTGAGGACCTGAAGATGGAGCACTGCTATATTGCACCAGATTATGCATCAGAAGTTCGATTGTTTCAAGTAATGAATTTCAATTAGGCCACTCCTCCTCTTTCCTCCTATCTTGTTTGCATGTGCTAATTTTATATTTCTATGTAGAAAGGGGACAAGAAAGCTGAAGAGAAGACCAGGTGCTGGCAGCTTCCATGGACTCCTGCACCAACAGAGGAGGCACCATCTGAAGAAGAAATTGCTAGAAAGGCAGCTCTAAGAGAGAAGCAAGGTCAAAGATTGAGGGAGATGGCTGAAACTAAAAGGTTTAACCGAATTAATGATCTCGAAAATGAAATAAGAGACTTGGAAATGCTTTTACAGAGACTGAGGCATGCTACAGAAGACGAGATTCCGTTAATTCTTGGAAAGTCTGTACATGCTTCTAAGCAGGACGTAGAGTCTGCCCTTTCAAAGGCAACACAATCTTTACGCAAAGCAAAGGGTGAACCTGTTGAAAGTGTCGAGAAGATTGATCCTTTTGCGAGCGAAAAGTTCAACCTTGTTAATGTACCTGATGAGATGCTCACACCGGAGCAGGTTCCCTTTTCTTAAATTTTTTTGACATCAGTATTTCATGTCTCATCTCAACCCATATGATATTTTATGAGATTCATGATCCTTCCTGAAGTTTCCTGGTCATGACATCTAATATAAAGGTCTTAAATCTCCTTGGCAGATTAAACAAAAGAGGAAACAGTTATTTATCAAATCGACGTCTGAGGCACGGCAGCAGAAAAAACAGAAACAGGTCGAAGAGGAATTAGAAAGAGAGAGACTAAAGAAGCTAGAGGAAGAAAAACGTCTGTGAGTTGCAGAACTTTACATTTGTGAAGTACTCTCAGTTTGTTTCTTAGAGTCTCTTTAATTTGATTTTTAGGATCATGTCGAGGTTAATACTGAATAGTTCTATTTTCTTTTCTAATTTCTTAGCTATTGTCTCTAATCATTGCTTTCTCTTTCAACATAGACAAAACCCAGAGCAATACTTGGAGGAATTGCGTGCAAAACACAGAGATATTTCTGAGAAACTAGAGCAGCGAAAGAGATTAAAGACAAATGGCGGACATACTAATGGAAACAATAATGCATCTGCAAGTGTTGGTCGTGGGGAAAGGTTGAATCCTTCCCAGAGAGAGAGGATGCGCCTCTTAACTACAGCAGCCTTTGACAGGGGAAAGGGAGAAGACACTTTTGGTACGAGAGACGAAGATTGGCAGCTCTACAAGCTGATGAGTAAGGATAATGACGACGATGATGAGAAGCCAGATCCAGAAGAAGCTGAATTAGCCCGCATATCTTCTAGACTCCGGGTATATAATCTAACACTATTTGAGTTAATTCCTGGAATAATTATGTATACATTCTTTGAGATTTGATCTAACAACAAAAACCTCTCCCAAGGTTTGAATAATTACATAGACAGCCCTGACGCTTAAATAATATTAAAAGTATAGCGTTTATCCATAATGTTTTACAAAACTTCAGAGGGGTCTCTGTAGCTATTTAAACTTCATGATTGTCCGGCATTTATTTTCTTACTTCCAAGGGGAACTTCTAAAATTATTCAAATATTGGGAAAAGTTTCTGTAATTTGACCAAAAGTCAGTGGTTGTAACTGTATTATTCCTTAATTCTTTGTCCGGGCCGCATCAAACCTAAGTTAAAGTAGAAAAATCTACTTCTTGTACAGGAGATTGATCCAACCTTCATTTTCAAATCAGAAGCAGGGCCTTCTTCTGAGGAGGCCCCACGTTTCCGTCCTCTAACAAAAGAAGATTTTCAGATTATACTTGGGGTTGAAAGATTCCGCTGTCCAGAAATTCTATTTAACCCCAATTGGATAGGCATCGAACAAACAGGGTTGGACGAGATGGTAGGCGTTTCTATTAAGAGACTGCCATCGGAGGGTCACAGATTGGAGGAAAGAATGACCAGTTCAATTCTTTTAATGGGTGGAAGCTGTCTTTTCCCAGGCATGAGTGAGCGTTTGGAAGCTGGAATACGAATGATCCGACCAAGTGGAACACCGATAAAGATTTCCAAAGCATCGGATGCAATTTTCGATGCTTGGCGCGGGGCTTCTGCTTACGCGACTGCTATGCAATTTCCACAGCAGACGTTTAGTAGGATGGATTATTATGAAAAGGGTGAAGATTGGCTTCGGAATTATCAAATAAGGTACACAATTTGATATTTGGAGATTGGAGTATACTGCAAGAGGGTATTTATCTAACATAGGATGACAATGATTATTTTAAGTGAGTTGGATGTAGATACTCTACTGTGATAGTTATGCACATGTACATACTCAAGGCTGTAAGCCATTTATTTAGATGTTAATGTAGCCATTAGGATTGGTGGTCTTTTATTTATATATAATCTTATAATTTCTTGATAAAATTCTGTTTTATATTAGACTTGGTTTTGGACTTTTTGAGAAGTTAATTTTTGGTTCTTAAGAACAAATGGTTGCGCTGTTCGATAACAACTGATAATTTTATATTTGTGATAAAGACCGTAGCTTTTGATGAACTAAAAATCAGGCTTGTCGAAAAAAATATAATCATGACTCAGTTTCTATTCAAGTATAAATTTTTTGGTGTTGATATATTGAGGTAAAATTTCAAGTTTCTTTCCATATGGTTCTTAATATTATTTCGTGGTTTATTAGCTTGTTTGCGCCAAATAATGGTTCTGATTCCTTTTAGTAATGTACGAAATTGTCCTGGTTAAATAAATAAAAAAACCATCAAACTCCATGTTTCTTAAAACCATTAAGACATATTGTATTCTTATTCATTTGACACTAAAGCGATGGTATATTCACAGTTTTTATCGAAACTCACTCTGCTAAAATGATAGGGGTCGAACGGTTATTCCAAGCACATGACCGGCCTATTTAAGTACTTGCTATAATAAGAATACGTTAGTTTGTTTCTATAAATCTTAAAAAAGAAAAATATTAATAATTTATATAAAAACTTTAATTTAGACAATGATAACCTTGACACATCATACGTATCCAACGTAAGATCGAGTTTCACTAAGAATTTCAAGACGAATAGATGAATTACGTGTTCATAAAATACATTGACGATATTAAAACTTCATAGCCATAGGAAATGTGAACCAATTAGAACTAAACAGGATGGTTTGGTTGATAAGGAAAAAAATTAGAAATATTAGGACCGTGCAAATATAGTTGAATCGATGAATGGTCCGATTCAAAAATCGAATATTCGTCTCATTTTCGATTGCCACAAAAAGGTTGAGTTCCATTCCGAATCCAATAGGAAATCAAATATATTTTTCATTTCCTTTTATGAATATTGATAATGGTCCAGAATATTACGACCGTAAAACCCAGAGTTACGATGGTCAGCAAACTCGAACCAGACATGGATCGAACATAAGAAGTCATCTTCGAGGTTAGAGTCGTATAGCTACAAGGGTACGATCGAACAGCCACGTGAACGACAAGGCATTAATGGGTGTCAGAGCTGTCAGCGACTACTAGACAAGCATTAACGATGACCCATGATGCAGATAACTCTTAAATGAGACGACGTAAGGACGGCCCCTACAGTAGACAAGTCTTAAATGAGATGACTTAAGGACGGCCCCTATAATAGACAGCTCTTAAATGAGCAACATTAAAGACGACCCATACGGTCGATAGCTCTTCAATGAGCGCAATTGAATACGACCCATGAGGTGGATAAGTCTTTAATGACGCCCCTCGTGAGTGACATTAAGACGAGCCGTGTCCAACGGCCAATCAGAAGACGCCACGCGTCGAGCTCGGCAGCCTATATATACTACGGTTGTACGGTTTATTTCACCAAGGAAAACAGATTACATTTCTACATTCTAGAGAGAGGATTTCTGCAAACACTTTGCTTAGTTCAATCGAGGTACGCTTCGTACGAACACTCAGTTCAGGAATAGTGCGTTCTTACCCTTCGTTGTATACGATCCGAATCACTGTTCTTTTACACTATACACGTCACTCTTATCTCACCTTTACCACATCAATTGATATTACCCTTATCAATTTGGCGCCGTCTGTGGGAACACACTTACGTTCCTTGAGATAGCTGAGATAGAAGCTAGTGTTGAGAGAAATCAGTTAGAGCTACCACAAAAGAACAAAAAAAAAAATGACTTCCAACCATGGAACGAGTGTAAATGGCGTCAACCCGGCAAAGGTACCGGAGGGGAGTACTGAATCCTTTGAGCCGAGACGCCAAAACACCACTGATCTCGTGTATCTCGCACGAGACGACCTGAGAAGTTTGTTAGGAGAAGCGATCGAAGATGCGACTCGCAGCATGATGAGGGAGACATCGAGAGGGCGTATGCATCCTTCTCCTGATCGTGTGTCTTCTCAGTTTCGATCGCCAACCCCTCGCTCGATGCAAGGCGTATCCGGTCAGCCAACAAGCAAGCCGACTTCTATCCCATCAAGTCATCACGACTCACAGGGTTGGGACAGGGGTCAACAAAAATCGCCAAGTACATCTCGTTTTCGAGACTATGAATTTCCGATTCGAAGTATCTCGCCCCCAACGATGAGTAATGCGCAGACGCCGTCACCATTACCAATGCACGGGGAAAACGCGAATGAAGTCACGATAGAGCTAAGATCGGAAAGAGAGCGTTTTCTCGAACCTATCGACCAGGCTATCGAGGAAATGAAGAAACAGCTGCAAGAGCTGCAGAAATCGGTCGGACCGCAACACGATCTAACGGTCTAACGAAGCCCCTTTGTCGGGGCGACATCGAATCCCAGGATCCCGCATGATCAACGACCCCCGGGGCTTCCCACATACTCAGGAGAAGAAATCTCCGGTGACCCCAAAATACATATCAAAGCATTCACGAACGCGGTAGGTTTTACTGTCGTGTCCGATGCGGCACTTTGTCGCCTCTTTCGAAGCACACTAGTAGGGCGGGCCAGCACATGGTTTGACAACTTACGACCCGGATCAAGTTCCTCATTCGAGTAAATGACCAGAGAATTTGTTTCGCACTTTGCATGCAGTCGAAGAACCCCACGAACGATGAGTTGCCTCTGCACCCTAATGCAAGGAGATCATGAAACTATTCGAGAGTTCGTGAAAAGATTATCCGACGCCACCATCAAAAGGGCTGGTCCAGATCCTGACAACTCGCCCGACGCGGTGATGCACGAACTAAAAGATTGTCCCTTCGAAGAGACCTTAAATGGGGCAAGGGTCAAACGCACGAGAGAATTTTCAGAAAGAACAGCCCGATCCAGTTACGAGCCGTCGGGCCGAACGAAGAACGACGGCCGGATGCACAGATACTCGAAACTCACTCCGCTCACGACGGACCCACAGAATTTGCTCAAAGTGATATCTGCGGGAAACCTAAGTCGAATCACCACTTGGCCAGCAAGTCCGAAGAATCCCGACAAGCACAAGTCGACAAAGAAGTATTGTCGATACCACAGAGTGTGGGGGCACCAACCCAACCGTTGCAGAACGCTACGATCCGAGATCGAGCGTCTGATTGACATGGGATACTTAAGGGAATTTATAGTGGAAACGACCGAACCGGTCGAACAGAAGAGAAGGAGGATGTAAAAGGCAAATGTATCACTACGCTTTCTTCGAAGGGGTGAAAGTACATTTCTCCAATCTTTCTGCTTCTCTTTAAATACTTGCCAAGTCCTAAACAAAAAACGAAAAGTGGTCGAAACGATCCAGTGAATCAAGCTAGACTATGAGAAGAAGACTACGAGTCGCGATAAAAAACAATACGATCGACGCCTCTTCCATCAAAAGCAATAGCTCACCCAGGGTGAACAAGTTTTCGGGGGGAGAAGGAATAGGCCTTAAGTTTAAAATATTTGGCTCAAGGCCACTAAAATTCTTCGAGGTAAGAGATCGATTCGATTCGACTCTAAGCCTTAAGTTTAAAATATTTGGCTCCAAGCCTTTAAATTCTTCGAGGTAAGAGATCGGTTCGATTCGACTCTAGGCCTTAAGTTTAAAATATTTGGCTCCAGGCCTTTAAATTCTTCGAGGTAAGAGATCGGTTCGATTCGACTCTAGGCCTTAAGTTTAAAATATTTTGCTCCAGGCCTTTAAATTCTTCGAGATAAGAGATCGGTTCGATTCGACTCTAGGCCTTAAATTCAAAATATTTAGCTCAAGGCCCTTTAAATTCTTCGAGGTAAGAGATCGATTCGATTCGACTATAGGCCTGATATGTTCGATTGTTGAAAGGTTAAACTCTTAAAAGTTAGAACATGATTCAATTTATTTCTAATACGATCGAAGATTAAATTCTTAAAAGTTAGAATATGATTCAATTCATTTCTAATAAGAGCGGAGATTAAATTTTTAAAAGTTAGAATGTGATTCAATTCATTTCTAATACGATTGAAGATTGAATTCTTGAAAATTAGAAGATGATTCAATTCATTTCTAATACGGTTCGAAGATTAAATTCTTGAAAGTTAGAATATGATTCAATTCATTTAAAGATGTTCGATCGTTAAAAGATTAAATTCTACGATCAAAGCAGAAACAAAAACGAATCAGAAAGGAAGATGTTAGGCATGAAGCCAAATTTTCATTAATTCAAAGAAAAATTTACAAAGGTACTTGCAAAAAAAAAGTACAGGGAAAGACAAAAAAAAACTAAGTGTTTGGAGGAGGACCGGAGGTCGAAGCCCCAGGGTCGGAAAGCGCGCTCACATCCAAGAAACTTAGATCAGGGTTGGGAGGGAGAAGTCCCGATCGGAGGAATTGGGAAGTGCTGAGATCAAACCCCTGCTGGAAGATATCAGCACCATATCGAGCAATCGTCTCCCGATACTCCGAAGAGTTCTTGAACTCCTCGACTGCTTGGCGCTTAATCTCGACCAAGTCATCAGAATGCTTCGATCCCGATTCTTTGCGGGTCGCCACCAACTCCATCAGCTTCTTCTCAAGCTCTTGGCTAGCTTTCAAAGCAAGAGTCGTAGAAGCGTCAGCATCGGCTTTGGCCGGTTCAGATTTGCGATCTGTTCATTCACATCGGCTTATTGACCAACCGACTTGGCCAGTTCAGTCAACAGCTTCTCCTTTTCCTTGGTCAAAGCTTCTCGCTCGGCCTCCAAAGTTCGGACTTGGGCATGTTGACGATCCAGTTCTGCCCGAGCGTCGGTTAGATCGGACCGTAGGATCTCGACCTCCTGGTACCCTTGCCGCAGTTGTTCGACCTCGGCATCCACCTTCGACAGATCGTCGCGCATCGATTGGATTTGAGCCTCGTATTGCGCGTTGTTGTGAAGGAGGGTCGCCCGATCAGCCCTCAACTCCCTTTCGATCACAACCGACTCGTGAAGGATACGACCCAACTGGAGAGAAAAAAAGTAAGTTAGAAAAATTTCTAAGTATGGGGAAAGGATACTTAGCAAAAAAAAAAACGGTTACCTGAGCACTAAGTTGATAGCGCCAGTCGAAGATATCATCCCGATACACGGAGCGCAAGAAATCGGAGTCTCGATCGTTAACAATACGACCGATGACTTGCTCTGCATGACCGGGCGGATAATCCTCGAAGACCGAAGGCGATCCAGGTGCAGGAGCTGGCTCCGAACCCCGATGATCGGAGACAACGAATCGGTCTCTCCCGACTCAGAACGATCCATCAAGGGAGATTCGGGGTCGGGGACCGGGGCAGCTTCGTTAGCATTAGCAGGAGGAATCGAGGTGGACGCAGGCTCGGGATCGGAAGTGTTTGGCAAGTCCCGGATCGTCCCTCTACCTGGCATCGTAATGACCACCGTTGAGTCAGTTCCAAAAGGTAAAGTATTCGTACCAGAAGCTGCGACCGAAGAAGTCGCAGCTTTCTGACCACGAAGCATTTGACCAATCAGACCCATCAAATCGGAGGGGGTCGAAGCAGGAACAGGCGGGACGACGAAGCTGGTCGACGGAGCCAACGATGCCCTGGTCGAAGGATTGCCAATCGGGATCGACGTAGGCCGCATTGCAAGGTTGCCTGAAGGAGAGTCAGAGTCACTGAGAAGAACGATCGATGGAGGATCGAAAGTTGCCGCATCGTCTTGAGAAGGTTCCAAAGCCTCTTGCCGAGTCTTAGACTTCTTCGCGGGCCTCGTGGCGATTTGCTTCCTCTTCCTCCCCTTCGGCCTCGACGGAGCAGGTTCGAAAGCCAGATTCGTTAAAGTCTCGTCTAGATATACGACCGCATCCGCCTCGTCAATTCGTTAAAGGGATACCTTTTCGACAGCCTTCCCTGCGAAACGAACCATAGAGAAGAGTTAACAAAAAAACACAAGTCGAGAAAAAACACAAGTAAAAAAAAAACTAGGAAAATACTTACTGAAAAAAGGGCTCTTCATCAATTCAGTTGGGAAGTAGATCTTTGGCAACGAAGAGGACTGCAATCCGGCCAACACCAGAAGGGTCGGGTCGTCAGTCAGATTCCTCAGACTCAACGATCCTCCAAAGAAACCCTTGATCCCGAACTGCGAGCGGATCGCTTCGGCATTTGCGATCTGAGGATCGACCACCCCGTTCGAGTCGGTCGTCCACGAGGTGGGAATATCCCAAGCAGCTGCAGTACGATTCCTCGGCTTGACGAAGAAAAATTTGTCCTTCCACACTCCATTCGACGATGGGTTGTTCAGAAGGAAAGCGCTCTTCGTATCCCGAGCGGTGAAGTAGTAGAAGGGGGGAGCCTTGGAGTTCAGCTGCACTCGGTAGATCGAGAAGAAACGATCCACGGTGCACGCGACCCCTAGCAAGAGGTGGCACAGTACGAACCCCACCAGAACGAGGTAGGCGTTCGGGTTCAGTTGACTGGGGCAGAGGTTGCAAGCATTCAGGACATCGGCAAAGAACGGATGAAAGAACATCCGAAGCCCACAGATCATCTGGATCGTATACACAGTGATGAACCCACGAGGAGGCAGGTTGGCACGATCTAGTGGCCCCGGAGCACGGAAGTCGATCGTGGTCAGGTCGACCCCATATTTGACAAGTACCGGACCGATATCTCCAGCTTTGAGGGAGCTGGCGGTCGTAGACAGACCGTCAGGATCTGACGAACCACCCTCAGCAGCAGAAGTCGGGGCGGCCGTGGTGACAGGTGGTGGAGTCACGGTGGTGGTGGCGGCAGGAGAAACGGTGATGGGGGCCGGATTGGCTGAGGAAGACGAATCGCCCATGTGGACGTCGTCCTTCATGAGACGACGCCGTTTGTGCACCAGAGGCTGGGGAGGAGAGCTCGGCTCCTCCTCCCTATCGGCGCCGCGCACCGGCACCATCGGGCTAAGAAGGGCGGCGGAAGAAACGACAACAGTTGGAAGATCTTCGGAAGATGAAGAAGAAGACATTTTCAGAGTGTTTGAACGGTGAAATTGAAGAGAGTAGAGTGAAGAAGGTAAAGAACCGAAGAAAAACTTCAAAGGACTTAGGAAAAATCGCCGGAAATTGCAGAGGATTCTTAAGGTCGCCTGAAAGTTTGAATGTAATGTGAAGAAGAAGACAGAGGTCGTACGGTATTTATATGATGGGGAGTCGTGTGCGCGAAAATCTAGGGAGCCATCGAAACCGTCGACTTAATGATGGGCCATTCGAAAGCCCCTATCACAATGTGACACGTGGCGCGTGTCTCACAATCGCCTGGAAAAATCGCGCCCAGTCGCGCACGATCTCCCCCACTCGCCTCGAGTAAATCGTGCCCTATCACGCACGATCAGACGTAACCGTTGTAATTATGGCGAGCCGTTCGGGCTAACTGATCAGGAGGAGCCACGTGGCACGTGTTGAATACGCGCATGTGAATCTCGAGCCCACGCGCACTCGACCTGCACCACACGCCCGACATTTACACTCACGATTCGATAAAGCTGCCCCACGACGTCATTAAGACTTAGCGTATTGAAAACGCTAACGGTTGGAATTCGCACGATGCACAACCGTTACAAAAGCAACAGATGACACCATCGAAGGTCAGACTACGATGCAAATAGATATTCGATGCACAACGCACAGAATTTCGACCCCGACTCGTCGGCATCGAAACTGGGGGGACTATTGATAATGGTCCAGAATATTACGACCGTAAAACCCAGAGTTACGATGGTCAGCAAACTCGAACCAGACATGGATCGAACATAAGAAGTCATCTTCGAGGTTAGAGTCGTATAGCTACAAGGGTACGATCGAACAGCCACATGAACGACAAGGCATTAATGGGTGTCAGAGCTGTCAGCGACTACTAGACAAGCATTAACGATGACCCATGATGCAGATAACTCTTAAATGAGACGACGTAAGGACGGCCCCTACAGTAGACAACTCTTAAATGAGATGACTTAAGGACGGCCCCTATAATAGACAGCTCTTAAATGAGCAACATTAAAGACGACCCATACGGTCGACAGCTCTTCAATGAGCGCAATTGAATACGACCCATGAGGTGGATAAGTCTTTAATGACGCCCCTCGTGAGTGACATTAAGACGAGCCGTGTCCAACGGCCAATCAGAAGACGCCACGCGTCGAGCTCGGCAGCCTATATATACTACGGTTGTACGGTTTATTTCACCAAGGAAAACAGATTACATTTCTACATTCTAGAGAGAGAATTTCTGCAAACACTTTGCTTAGTTCAATCGAGGTACGCTTCGTACGAACACTCAGTTCAGGAATAGTGCGTTCTTACCCTTCGTTGTATACGATCCTAATCACTGTTCTTTTACACTATACACGTCACTCTTATCTCACCTTTACCACATCAATTGATATTACCCTTATCAAATATATAGGTATATTCACATAGACGCATGATGAATTTATTGATGTCTCGAATGTTTATAAATTTTGACAAGAAATGGAAAATGCTATTAAAAACAAATTACGAAAATGTTAAAAATAATAATAATACTAAAAAATAAAAAAGACCCATACCCGTTACACCACCAACCACCCGGAGTGGAGTGGGGGAGAATCGATCCAGCTGCAAACGAAACTGGTTAATATAATATTAAATAGTTAAATAAAAAAATAAATAATAAAAAATAAAAAACTAAAAATTGAGTGTTGAACTGAACTCTTGTTCTTCTACTACTCGCACTGTAATTGCAAAATCTCCGATCTCAGCTCTGAATCAATCAATCAATAACAGAGAGATTGATTGATGGTGAACTGATCAATGGCGAATTTTTTACCTCAGTTCCACAGCATCAAAACCTCCTGCGATCACATCGTTCTCGCCGGTAAATTTTTCATCTTTACTTGCTAATTTTGAGAAAATCTAACTTCAATCTTCAGTGCCGTGTTCATTTTCGTAATTGCGGCTTTGTGTTCTGTGAATTTTGTTTATATGTGATGTTTAGCACCTGATCTAGTATTGAGCATTTGTGATTTTGTGTTGAACTTTTGTTTGTGGTTTAGTAGTTGGGGGTTTAGGTTATGTAAATTGAGTGTTTGCTCATTAGGTACTGACTGATTTTGTTTTAATTGGAGCATCAAATGTGGAAGAACTTAATGGAAGATTTTGACCTAAGTGAGCTGATGTTATGTTGAAATGGTGTGTTTCGACGTTGATAATTGGTGCAGTCCGTTGCTTGATATGTAGATTGTATGTGGGAACGATTCGTCTTGGAATGGACGAGCTACCGTGCTTTGAGTGTAGTGAATTGACAAGAACTCGATTTTTGAACTTTGTGTGAGTGCATCTCTGTAAATGCAGTAGCTCGACAAAAAATGTAATGTCAAAAAGTGTAATAGAGGATCTCATGCCCCGTTCTTGTAGATATATTTGAATAAGAAGTTGCATAGTGCTATTTCTGCGTTGGATTTACATAGATATGGGAGTAGAGAAAATCTTTGATTTTAAGTGATGGAAAGCAATTGTTTTATGAGCACTAATGTATTTTACTATAGTTGAGGATGTGAATGATCTGTGGCCTGCTATAAAGAAGGGGTTCGAAGAACGGTTGCCATTCAGAAGAGCTTTCCTAAACAACAAGACCCGTAATCCTGTGCTTGTTGAAGAATTGCCTGCTGAGTTTATATTGACTACTGATGCAAGACTGCGTAGTCGATTTCCTCAAGAGCAATCATTATTTTGGTTCAGAGAGCCATATGCAACTATAGTTCTTGTTACTTGTGAGGTATTATTCGCAAACTTTCTTACCCTATTTACATAGGTTAATCTCCCTTTGTTGAGAAATGGAGCTCTCCTTGTGAAGAAATTTTATCCTTCCCCTTCTTCGATTGTTAAAAACTCAGTTATCTGTATATCTTTATTTTCTGGCTAGGATCTTGACGAGTTCAAGAACATTCTTAAACCACGCCTCAAACTGATATTTCAAAATGATGAACGAGAATGGTTTATCGTATTTGTGTCCAAAGCACCACTTCACAATGAGCAAGCCACCAAGATGGCAAAAAAAGTCTATGCCAGACTTGAAGTTGATTTCAGCTCTAAGAAGAGGGAAAGGTATGAAACCTACTGTAACATGTGATTTTCTACTCTCTTCTGTGCTAGTGTTGAATAAGATGTTCAAGTATTGCTTTAACCGTTTCTGCCCTAAATGGATTTCAGTCTCTAGGAAGATGCATTCCAAAACATATAACTGAGAATTTTTTTTTGTACCTGCCCTTTATTTTCTTTCTGTGCAGTGTCAGATTATTAATATTCTTCTTTGAATCTTATTGTTGTACAATACTGTTGTAAGATTGGTCTAAACAATAACTTTTGGGATACACCAAGTTTGAAAAGAGGGTGGATTTATGAATCATGCCAGGAATATTTATCTGAGGTCTTCCACAATGCTTTGCGTAGGTGCTGCAAATTAGATATGCATGGACCCGAGGCAAACTTTTGGGAAGACTTGGAGGCCAAAATCATGGAGTGCATCAGAAATACACTTGATAGGCGCATTCAGTTTTACGAAGAAGAAATCCGCAAGCTCAGCGAACAGCGTTTCATGCCAATATGGAACTTCTGCAACTTCTTCATCCTGAAGGTAAACTTTGAACTTCGTACAAGTTCTTGGATAGTGATGATAGACAGCTTTATGCATTCGATAATCGTAAACTGTCGACTTAGTGAGGAAAACTATCTGCTCTAGCTTTAACCGTTTTACTTTTAAGCAAATGAATCTAAATGGTATCTCCATTACTAGTATGCTGTAATGAAAAGTTGTTGTGATTTATACATTTGTTAGATTTTTAATTTTTGTTTGTGGATGGGTATTCTATGTAGTTAAGCATCTTAGTCTAGAACTCGAGGGTAAATGACTGAATAGACATTAACCCAGCATTCTATGTAGTTATGAATCTTAGTCTAGAATTCGTGGGCAAATGACAGGATATGCATTATCCCAGCTCACTAATGCAATAGTAAAATAGAAATTGAGATGATGTTGCTATATTCATCTTGCCAAAATCTTAGATCGTCTTGAACACTAGGATTTGAACCGAGAATCAGTGATGTAGTACATTCTATCAGGTCAAAATAGTAATCGTACTAGTCACTCCATACTTCTCTCCCCCTCTTAAAATAAGTATACGTCTTTCTTGAAAACAAATAAACTTTAATGTGGTGTTTTCCTCTAGTTGTGCCCAGGATAGACACGCTGCACATGTCCATCAAATTGTCTATAACAGTCTATTATATCGTTGCCAACTACAACTTTCTTTCTTATTTCTTATAACATATCGGCAACTGATTCTTTTATAGAAATTAAGTTCTTTAGCCATCAATAACAACAGGTCTTAGAAATTTAGATATATGTTTCTCACGAATATCACCTATTTCGACAGGAAAGCTTAGCATTTATGTTCGAGATCGCCCATCTTCATGAAGATGCGTTACGTGAATATGATGAGCTTGAACTCTGCTATTTGGAGACAGGTGCTTAATTCATAGATTCGTTTTTTCTTCATTGTTAAAATAGTGTTATTTTAACAGGATTTTTAAAGCCGTACTTGTATAGGATAGTATTTATTGCCATCCACTAGTTAGTTTAGCAATAATTTCTTTCATTGGAATGCAGAAGTTTTCTTTGTCATCATGCTTATGCTACAAATTTGTAGGACTGATATGTGGATAGTGATTGGAAAATTTGCCTGGTGAACTAAAGCTGCCAATTTTTTTAACAAGGGAAGCAAACATATGAGTACAAAAATTAAAATCCATTTCTGCAATATAGTTTTGCAGCTTTTCAGTTTGTTTTGAGTTTAGCAAAATATAGCACTGGTTTGTGTGGGTTTCTTTCTTCGTGTCCTAAGACTCTGGTTTTCGTGATGGGAATTGTAGGGATCTACAACCTAATTTATCTTTGCATTGTTCTTCATTGTAGTTAATGTGGCTGGGAAACAGAGGGAATTTGGTGGATTGGAGCGGGGTGATGATCAGGCTACTCTTCTTGACCCAGGCAGAAAAGCATTAACTCAGATTGTTCAAGACGATTCTTTCAGGGAGTTCGAATTCAGGCAGTATCTTTTTGCTTGTCAAGCAAAGGTTTGATATACTGAATATTATTAATATTAGCTACTGCTGACTCTAAATTTATAAGCCCTTCTCTAGTTTACTCCAGTAAAGTGTCCTTTTCCAGAATTTTGATCAAGTTATACGGATATAGTTATTAATTATGCAATTTTGGCATATAGTCCTCTGTTGTTAAGCCTTCAGCTTTCTTTTTTCTTTTGCTGCTCTGTATCTATTTCTATACATTTTACATGCTCTAATAGAATTGTGCACTACTCCATAAAATTGCAGTTGCTTTTTAAACTAAACCGCCCATTTGAGGCTGCATCAAGGGGTTACTCGTTCATAATTAGTTTCTCAAAGGCGTTGGCTATGCATGAGGTAATTTTCTTCACTTTGTTTAATGTATTTGCATGTAGCCTTATCCTCTTTGGTTTTGTATTTGAATATCCCCTTAAAAGTCCTGTATCTGAGTTTCTTCTCAGAGTATACTGCCATTCTGTATGCGCGAAGTCTGGGTTTTGACTGCCTGCTTAGCCTTGATTGATGCCACTGCCTCCCATTACAAAGCTGGGTTAGCTGCACCTGATGTAGAAAAGGAATTCTACCGTGTTCAAGGGGAACTTTATACCTTGTGCCGAACTAAGGTAGTATCAGTTGTTTTCTAGTAACGAATCTTCAGAATCTGATATATATATACTAAGATGTATTTCATGACTTGGCTCATTTGATCTAGCAGATTCCTTAATGGTTTCTGTTAGATTTGGTCATGAAACTGACATCTTCCAAATTGTAATGCTATATATTATTATAATTTTATTGTATGATACAAACATATGTGTTGGTAAAATATCAGTTTCCAGTTTCTCATAACAAATTAAATTGTAATCTGTATTGAAGTATATTATGGCTGTGGCAGTTTATGCGTCTAGCATATTTAATTGGCTATGGATCAGAATTAGAGAGAAGTCCTGTCAACAGGTAATTTGGTATTCTACTATAATTCTGTCTATTTGGATATTTCATTTTTTTTAAAGGAAATGTTGATACATTATCTCTTTTGTTACCAAGACACCATTTTCATTTTTTTTAAAAGGAAATGTTGATACATTATCTCGTTTGTTACTATGACTCCTATTTTATTTGGAGACACCCTTTAGATATATTTGTTAGTAAATACATTTATGAAAGAAAAGGAATCATGTATGTTGACTTGTCTGAGCAGTGCTTCACTCAGCATGCTACCATGGCCCAAACCAGCAGTCTGGCCTTCACTTCCATCAGATGCTTCATCCGAGGTGCTTGCAAAAGAAAAGGTGGGTTCTGATGCATGGCACTTCCAAAAACTAAATTCTATTTCCCTTTAAAGTTCATTTTTTGTCTTTAAGACTTGCTTCAAATTTTACTTATATCAATAATAGATCGTCTTGGTGCTTGTTATTCAGCCATGGCCAAAGATAGCCAGCAATTGAACAGTTTGCAGAAATTTTAAGCTGTGTACTATTTTATACTGTGATGAGCAAATATTGACATTTTTATAGATGATAAAAAGAGATACTAGAGTTCAATTGATATACGCATTGAACCTTTACCTGACCCGTAGCATGGGGTTATATTTATATCTGCAGATGAAATTGTTTGTTTGTTTTATTTAGGAGAAGTTGTACCTCGAACAAGTTGGTCCTGCAAAGTGTAAACCTTGTCCTGCCATGAATCATTGTTACAGTTTTTGAAATGACATGGTAAAATTGTATTCTTAGTCTAGATAAAGGAACTACTTTTCTCCATGTACTTGGGATTAGACCTGGATTAGAAACAAAGAATGGTCTAGCAACAAATTGTATCTCAACTAAGGATGCTTGCATGTATTTGGGCATTAGGATAGACTTAGAAAATGTGGTGGTGGAAATTTGTATTCAATAGTAATTTGTAAATTGCATTCGAAAATGGGTTTTTGTATGCATTATATACTCATTATTTTTTCTTGTATCTTATCTTTAGAGGAATTGTGATGTTTTTTATGTGTGCATGCGAACACACATCTAAAAGAATTGATAAAAGCAATGTTGGAAGATGATTGAGTATCCATTCATTCTCTTTTGTTCTGACCAAATCCTTTCAGTGTGACTGATACATAAAAGAAATTTTTTTGCTCCAATCTACTGCTAAGTTTGTCATTTAGTTTTTCTTCAGGTAGTCCTCTTTTATTCACAGCATCTATAAATTCAATTGATCGTCAATTTTCAGAACACATTCACACATTGTGAATAACTAGTGTTGAGTGTATTGTGTAAGGCTATTCAAACTACTTGCAGAAGCCCTGTACATTGAATTCGTAGAACGATTTTACCACATTGAAGCCTCTTTCCCCAACTTTTAGTTTGTTTGTTTAGTTGTTGGAGCTCCAATATACATTTCAGCCATTCTCAACTCATCGTAAAAAATTTCCTCAATGTTTTAAGATTTTTAATGGGAAATATTTAGTTGCTGTGTTTTCTACTAAGTGTTTGTCTGTTTTCCTAGAAGTATCTTCTATAGTTTCGATCATTATCTCCTATTATTCTGCAGATGATTCTTCAAGAATCTCCACGGCTTAAACACTTCGGCATTCAGAGGAAGCCATTACCTCTTGAACCAACTGTTTTGTTGCGTGAGGCAAATCGGCGTAGAGCTTCTCTCTCAGCTGGAAATACGTTTGAATTGTTTGATGGTCGTCCTAGTGCCGTTGATGGGTAAGGAAATTTTAGGATTGATAAACTATATGCATCTTAATTTTGTTTTGCTATGCAGTTCTACATATGTGGCTGAATTCAGCAATGTGAAGTTCCTGTTTGAATACACAAACCCTTGACATGTTGGCCCATTTTTTTTTCTCTCACTCTCCCTTTCATAAAGAGTTAGCTCAGTTAAGAACTTTTATTGCTCAAAACATAAGATCTCCATGAGACTTCATTTCTGATATATGTTCCTGATGAAAAGAACAAACGCCTACATCTTTAACCTTGACTCGTGTTGATCCCAAAGTACCAACATTTTCATTGTACTAGATGAGAAGAGAAGATAATTGGAAACCTGAAAATGACCGATGAAGTCATTGTTACTAAGATAGTAATGGCTGTTAAATGTAGTATTAATGATCTGCTCAGAAATTGGTGGATGATAGGTAGCTTCGGGTGGAATCCAATAGGTAGTGGTGGCATGCCAGGAAAAATTACGGAAGAAAACCTTGGGGAAACCTAGGAACTTTATGGGCGAAATCTTCAGTTTCTGGCATGCAAATGCACTACCGTGTCCCTTTTCAATGTCTGTTGGCAATGCTATTAGTTAATATTTGATAATTTAGGCTTTGAAGAAGTAGTATTTAGTGAGGGAGTCAACTACTGCAAGTATACATGGGTTATAAATTAATGTTTAGAAGGTGTATCACCCTTGCTTGTTTGTATGTTCTCCCATTTTCCGTACTATGATCGTAAGTTACTTTGTGTTGCCAAAAGTAGCTTTGACGAGTTTTCACATTTTTAAAGATTAAAATAAATGAAGCTTTCAAATGGACTTATTGCAAAGACGAATTGAAGTTATGACTTTTGAATTGCAAAATTTTGGCCTGCTCAAATTTTGGTTCATTGACAGTTCAGGATTAATGTCCCCATCGACTAAAGCAAACACAATATCCATGTCAAGGACCTTCTCTTCTCCTGGAAATGTTGAGGGCTCCATTGATCGGCCTATGAGGCTTGCAGAAATTTATGTTGCTGCGGAGCATGCATTACGGAATACAATTTCTGATGCAGAATTAAGGAAATCATTATCCTCTGTTGAGGAATTTGAGGTATTTGACTTAAAAGAACACTAGTATTTTCAGTGTTTAGTTCTCCTCATATGTCTTAGGTGTGTCCTGTCATACGTTATACCTCAGATTTGATTTTATGTCTATAGTTTCACAGAAGTATTTCCACTAGAACAAGTTATAGTTGAAAAGGCATTAATTTTCTTTTTGAATGTGGCTGCTAAAAATAAATGTAGTTAGGATGCAATACTTTCTTAACTGGGAATTGTTTTGCTGCTCTTCATTGAGCTTCTTCAGTTAATATCAGTTTCACATCTTAGTGACTTTGCTGTATTTGGCAAACACCTTTTATCTTGATCGTTAATTCTTGAATTTAGCTGCATTTTTATTTGTCTCACCTCTCATATGATTTGGGATTTGAACTTTCCAGCAAAAGTATATGGATCTGTCAAAGGGTGCAGCAAATAACTATCATCATTCATGGTGGAAAAGACATGGAGTTGTCCTTGATGGTGAAATTGCAGCTGTCTACCATAAGCATGAAAATTATGATCTTGCCGCAAAATTGTATGAGAAAGTTTGTGCCCTTTATGCGGGTGAGGGATGGGAGAACTTACTGGCTGAAGTCCTCCCATATTTGGCCGAGTGTCAAAAGATACTGAATGATCAAGCTGGCTACCTATCTTCTTGTGTGAGATTGTTGTCATTAGATAAAGGATTGTTCTTAACCAAGGAACGGCAAGCATTTCAGTCTGAAGTTGTCCGTCTCGCTCATAGTGAAATGGAGCATCCTGTGCCTCTAGATGTATCCTCTTTAATTACATTTTCTGGAAATCCAGGGCCTGCTCTAGAGCTTTGTGATGGGGACCCTGGTATCCTATCTGTAACTCTGTGGAGTGGATTTCCAGATGATATAACTCTTGAATCCCTTAGTCTTACCCTTACAGCTACTCATAACACTGATGAAGGTGCTAAGGTACTATCCCCTTTTGGCCACCAATCTTTTAATTCCGTGTTTATTGAAGTGAAACGTTTGCATTTATAGCAATTCGATGCTTGAATGAATTCAGGCAATCAAGAGCTCCGATGCCATTGTACTGAGGCCAGGCAGGAATACAATTACCCTTTCCTTGCCCCCACAAAGTCCGGGTTCCTATGTGTTGGGTGTTCTTACAGGACAGATCGGTCAATTAAGATTCAGATCTCATAGTTTTTCAAAAGGCGGTCCTGCAGACACTGATGATTTTATGAGTTACGAAAAACCAACGAGGCCTATCTTGAAGGTATCTTATATTTGAAATATTGAAACTGAAAACATCACTTTTTATGGAATTGGCATTTTAAGTGGGGCAAAGATCACGTGGAGTTATTCTTCTTCCTTATGCATTTGCTAATTTCTTCCTCTATTTACCTTGTAAACTTATTGTTGGTATTTAGAGTAAAAAATGCAAGAATTCTTACGTCATATTATGATCTAGGTGGCCAAACCAAGGCCTCTGGTAGATCTTGCTGCTGCTGTTTCATCTGCTCTGCTTATGAATGAGTCTCAATGGGTTGGGATAATTGTCAAACCAATAAATTATTCCCTTAAGGGTGCTGTGCTGCACATAGACCCTGGCCCTGGCTTAAGGATTGAAGAGTCACATGGCATTGAAATTGAGAGACATGCAGTAGCATCACAGAATGGAGACAACCTAGTTGATCCACAAGGGAAAAACTGTTCTCCAGTTGATGCTGAAATCAAGAAATTGACTCTACAGGACGGTAAGATTGAGTTGCCAGAATGGACAAGTAACATTACTTCAGTTTTATGGGTTCCACTGCAAGCAATTAGTGAGGAGCTACCTAGAGGAGCACCTGCAGGTTAGAATTAAATGAATTTGGTGGTATCTGATTTAAAAGCGTTTAAGTTTGTTTTTGGAACTACTAAATACATTTACTTTTATCATTTTAGGAACAGCTACGCCCCAGAGACAGAGTATTGTGGATGGTTTAAGGACGATAGCTCTGAAACTTGAATTCGGAGTTTCACATAACCAGACATTTGAAAAGTACCTCTCTTTTTAATATCTTCTTTTCTTTTCATTTTGTGTTTGCTTTAACCCTATGGAATCGAGCGTGAATTAATTGAGATCACATTACAGGACTATAGCTGTGCATTTTACGGATCCTTTCCACGTGAGTACTCGTGTTGCAGATAAATGCAATGATGGCACTCTGCTTTTGCAGGTATTACAACAGTTTTTACAATATTAAACATGTAGATTTTCTATTGTCATTTCCTTTTGAAGGTGAGCTGTAGCTCACTGATAGGCTAGATTGTCAATGACCTGATCTTGGGAGTAAGCTAAGTTTATAAACTCGATAGAATTGACTTAGAGCCTGAGGTCGGTTTCAAAACAAGCTTTACTAGCTTGAGTTTGAGGTCGAGCTTAAGTTTCTAAAACAAGCTTGGTGAGAGCTTGAGTTCGAAACTGCGCTTAGGTTCTAATACAAGTTTTCACTAGAGCCTGTAAACTTTTAAAGGCTCGACTCTAACTCAGCACATTTGAAGCCGTAGGACAGATAAAAAGGAAAATGTGTGATGTCCAAGATCGATATGCAGAGAAGCAAGGGATAGAGGGGATGGATAATTAATAGAGAGAAGAAAGAAAAGGAAGTTCATTTTTAAGAAGTTAGCCAACACAGCAAGAAATTGTAGAAATTTCTGAATTTTAAAATTAACTTTGATTATTTGAAGTGCTGGTTTAGTTATGTTTTTCATTATTCTTATTAGCATCTTGGAATGAGTGAAATACCTCATGCTTGCAAAGTTTATTTTGTATTCTCATTTGAATTAAGTGCTCGATCTGATTGGGCTAGCGTTTGTTGGCTTCTTCGCAATGAAGTATAATAACTATCTTTTTTCGATTGAGCCCTTTCAGCCCCTTTTGATTTGAAAAATAGATAGAAATTAAAAGTAATTAAGAACCATGTATATGGGATGGTAAAGTATAAAATGCATCATTTGATTAGTTCCCCTCTGGAGAAAAAGATATTCTACCCCTTTCTCATATTGCCTTTCACTTCATTCTTTACGCATGAACTGATATTGAATTCCTTTAACAGAAAAATCTTTTTATTTCATTCATATAATTACTTTGACTTTGTATTAGCCTGAGACTTTGTAAGTTTTTGGAAGGAACTGTCAAATGGATTATTTCTAACATAAAAATCAGTGGAGCGCATTAATCATTATTGTGTTTCGATGTTTAAACCGTCAATCTATCTATGCGAAAATTGTAATGATTCATCTTTCAATTTAGCGAAATAAATGATTCTGCTTGGACCCTTGTCTTTATTGCATGAGTAGCTGATTACACACCAGTTTCTTGAGATACTCTGACATTTATATATCACAGGTAGCCTACAGGATCAAATTAGGACAAAATTTACATCATTAGTGCATAATCCTTTACTGAGAAATAATTTAGAGAACATAAACTTTGAAAATCAGAATATAAATAATGTAGCTAGACAGCGCTTGAATATGCGCTTATCTCGTTTATTATTTCTTTAATTTTGATAAGTAAATGAAGGTATTGCCATCAGTTGCTTGCAGCTGACATTATCCAGAGAAAAGTTACGAGTCTTGTGACCTCATGCCCTTTCATCACTTTTATTTTTTTTATTCTTTTAAAATCTATTCTTTCAACCGCAACTTGGTAACATGTTAATGTGATTCAGCAGTTTGTGCGCCTTGGCATATTTTATCATTAAGCTATTACGGTGTGGGATTTCCTACACGTAGTGGATACTCGAAAAGCTCTGAGAGGTCATATCACCCTTAGCCTGGTTTAGTTTCAAAGTCTCATGCAGCTGAACTATCTTTGACATTTGATTTGTTGTCCTTAGGGATTAAATTGAAATGAAATAGAGCAATCTAACTGTAGCCGCAGACATTTTGTACTAATCCATATTACATCAAAACTATGAACCTTAAAGAGTTATTTGAAATTTAGTTCCTTTTTCTTGGTTTAGGTCATACTGCAGTCGCAAGTGAAAGCTTCTCTTACCGTCTATGATGCTTGGCTGGACCTTCAAGATGGTTTTACTCATGCCGGGAAAGATGACGGTCGACCAAGCTCTAGTTTTTTCCCACTATTTGTTTCTTCTAAATCAAGAGCTGGTATATTGTTTAGCATCTGCTTGGCGGACACATCAGCTCAAGGTAGGCTTCAGTTTCTTTTGGCTTTGTATTCTTTTTACGCTCTCCATCTTTTTCGTTTATGTTACCTTGCACAGAGTCAGGCATTGGTTCATGAAATATTTAAGCAATTGTATGATCTACTCTTCTTCCGCATATGAGACATCAAATAATGCTTACATGGTTGAAGTTGTGGCGCATGTCTAACAGGTCTGTTGGCCTCTGACAAATTCATGAATTGTTAGGTTTAAGTGTAAGTCCAGTGCTTAGGAGGGACATGGGTTTTACTTTCGGTACCAATGGCCACTGAATGTCCTGTGGTTGAAAGAGATTCCATGCAACCTTGTAAAACTTGGATCTGATTGAATAACCAGTCGCTGCCTTTTCCTTAGCTTTAAACAAACTAATAAGTCTTGTCAACCCCTACAGCAGAACTTATGAATATCTGCTTTTCAAGATCATGCACTTCAGAAATTAGTGTCTTATACTTGAACGTTTGATAGTTTATCATACTTCACGTTAGAATCTTTGGTTGTAAAAGATATCCGATTCATTATCTTCTTTTCTATTTGCATCTGTGTTGTATCAATATGTGTCTTACTTCTGCAGGTGAAGTGAAGGATTTGCATCCAGATAGTATACTGAATATCAGATACAAAGTTTCTGGGAGCAGAGATCTTGGGGCTCATAGCCCTTTGCCCGAGGAACATAAAGAAATTCATGATGATGATGCACAGTATTTAACCTTTAGGAGTGCGCTTTCCCTACAGAGACCAGTGCTGGATCCTTGCCTTGCAGTTGGATTTCTTTCTCTTCCCTCAAGTGGCCTCCGAGTTGGGCAGCTTGTGACCATGGAGTGGAGGGTTGAAAGGTTGAAGAATTCAGGGGAGCTTGCGGCTTCCGACAACCATGTAAGTTTGTTTCTGTTGCTCTTTTCTGCTAAGTAGTCAAGTTACAACATTATTTTTCTTCTTCACAAGTTAGAAATACAATTAAGGCCAGTTAACCATGTGAGGCTCTCTACAAATTATCATCTAACGAAGGTCATGGAAATGCCATATCATTGTCATGAGTTGCTTATCCTTAATCGTTTTATCTGGAGGCTACATTTGGAACATAGCATTTTGAGAAGGGGGAAGAAAAAGAACGTATAAAGCATTAAAAATTAAAAAATGTTTTGCCTCTTTGAGATGAGGAAAGCATTTCTTCAGTGTTTTTCTCTCAAGAAGCCAAGATTAAGACGTAGTCCATGTGTCCGGTTCACCACTTATAGTTGAATGTCATATTTTGCCGAGGCAAAGGATCTACCCAGCGTCTAACCTTGTAATGGAGCAGCACCAGAAATAATCAACTTTTATTTGAAAAATGTTATCAGTTGAAATACATCAAGTTTGACTGCTCAAGTAACAATCTGCTGGGAAAAAATGGTTATTTAGATACAAACTTGCAGGGAATTTATCATTTTCATTTGTGACAGGATGAGGTGTTATACGAAGTCAGTGTTAACCCTGAGAACTGGATGGTTGCCGGAAGAAAAAGAGGACATATTTCACTCTCCACAAAACAAGGTGATTAATGCTTTTGGCCTCTAATTACTATTATTGCTTCAGGCAATGTACAATATTTTGATTTCTCCGCTATCTAAATTTTGTATTATTCGAATAGGTTCGAGGATAGTAATATCGATATTATGCTTGCCACTCGTTGCTGGATATGTTCGTCCCCCTCAACTCTGTTTGCCTGACATTAACGAGGCGAACATAAATTGCAATCCACCCGGACCCCATTTGGTCTGCGTCTTACCGCCAGCTCTTAGCTCCTCTTTCTGTGTACCAGCCTGATCACTCATTCCCAGGTATTTTGTGTTGTATAATTACCAGCCATTGAGTCACTTCCTTTCTACAAGTGTGTTTGTGTTGCTGATTTTGTTTATCGTGAGATTTTGTAGCATTTGTAATTCTATTTTCTAATTTCTGGAAATTTATTCCCTGAGAGCAGTTTAGTGTTGAGGTTAGTTTTTTTTTTTAATTCTTTCCTCTCTTTTTTTGTTATTTTTGACTGGGTTTGTGTATAGTTACGTTTGGGACATGTACAATGTGAGGCTGATATGTTGTATACCTCCCCTGTTGAGAAAATGAGGAGATAGAGAACAAATTATTCTTCTATTCCTGCTTCTTTTTATACGAAGGCTGTTCATTAGATCTTTTCCTTGTACATTATATCTCCTACCATTTAGTTAAACTACAAATTACATCGTTTTACGTTTGTTAAATATATATAAATTTTTGATTTCCTGGGATAATTACATTTACACTTGAGATTTGGTATAGTTACAGAAACATCCCCAGTTGTTCGAATAATTATTTGGAATACCGTTGAAGCTTAAAAGACGTAAAATTATCTGTAGTTTTCCAACTATAGGAGGTGATTATGTAGTTATTCAAAAAATTATCTGTAGTTTTCCAACTATAGGAGGTGATTATGTAGTTATTCAAACATCAAAGTTGTCGAAATTCAAGGGGTGCTAATGTAATTATCAAAATTGTATGGAATATGTTGGTAATTAGACCACATCACATGCCTTATGTAGGCGTAATTATCCCAACAATCTCTTAACTGTGACAACTCAAGAACTTTTCCCAAGGCCATATACGAGGAACAAAACTAAGGTTTCTTATTGTCATCCCAATTCACAGTTTTCATTCTTTAACGAAGGTTGTTCTACTAATCAATATTCGGAATTTGAAGAAATATCTTGATCACAATATATTAGATTATCCATTTTACACCCCAAATGCTACACAAGCTGAACAAATGCTGTGTTTAATATAGTAAACATCTAACAATGCCTTAGCTAAAGTCATAATGCGGTGCTCTTTTAATCAAATAGAGCTGTTCAGTAGGAAAGTTCTCTTTCAAATCAGCTTAACAACATTGTAAATCTTTTACCATCAGTTTTATTATGTAAATCTTTTATTGGTCTTTTTTAAAACACAAACATGATAATATTGTATTACCAATGTTGGAAACTTCACAAACTTAAAAGTAGTTTAACGATAAACTACGTGGATTATCACAAACAGTACTACTATCATCAAGCAATATATTTATTGTCTTAATATTATTAATTTAATGATCAAAGTTAAATTCTTTTCTACATAATTACAAACACAAAAGCACAGAAATAGGGAGGACTGGGAAAGAAAATAACAAATACACGTTTATGTAGGAGGACTGGGAAATGAAATAAAAGCAGGAAAAAAAAAATTAAAGGTCCCACCGAGACTTGAACTCGGGTTACTGGATTCAGAGTCCAATGTCCTGACCACTAGACCATGGGACCGCTTGTTGACAGCTGCGGTTATTATTCTTTATATCTTAATATAATACTTCCTTCTATTTTAACCTTTTGCAACGTGACCACCTATTTTATTTGAATTTCGTGAGAACTCATAGCTACTACTTTCAAGGTGCTGATATTGAGTGAACTCTCAATTTAAACACAATAGTTGAACAAACCACATTAGGCAAGTTTACGACAAAAGGCATATAACTATGCATCAAGCTGGTAGATTGTCCTACAATAGCACTTTCGCTCTATATTCAATCAAAGGTGGTCCTGTTACAGAAATAGCGTCAGGTACATCAGTTACAATTTTCACTACCCAATAACCAATTTGGTCTAAGGAATAACCCGTTGCACCAAAGGATTTGAGATTGAGAGTAAGAATTCCACTTCTTTAATTTATTATGCCATCATTATTATTATTATTATTATTATTTATTTGTGTACCGGTGTTTGAATCACTGAATCTATATTGATTATTGAGTCAACAAATAAAATATTGACTACACCTACACAACATGATAACAATCTTCCCTACTAATTTTTCCTCTCTTGACCATAAAAGTCATTACGTCTCTTTCTTAAGAGCTTGTCATATAAGACTAATTATTTTCATTGTGGGGGACACCACAGTATCCAATTGGACTACACTATTAACCTAAAGTCTGTTGTTAGTTGGATGTTAATATCATAAATTGGCCGAGGATCTGTCCTCTTGTCCTAATTCTTGCATTGCTTAGAGTAGACAATTCAAAAGTGACTAAAAGTGAGTTGTTTAGTCCAAATCCGAGATTTGTCACAATCTAACATCTCTTGGACACTTGGAGTGGTTCTTAAGACAAAATCTATTCTTGGCACTTGTCATCTATAGCCAACTCCTTTATCTAAAATTTAATGCAAAATGTGAATACTATAACATTTTTCTATAGCCAATTCTTGCAGGGTTACTAAAGGATTTCACACGTACATTCTAAATCAATGGCGACTTCTTGTAGGGTTAATTTTTTAGAATTACTTAAGGGATTTAATGTTGGAAAATTGCTATTAAAATTGTTGTTAAAAATCGGTTCGAGGCCGGATTTTGAGCGGGTTTATTATGTTAGACCCGTACCTCAAGCCATTGATTCAGATTATCAACGATAACTAGACCTTATAGATAGTAGTTCGATATATGACATGCAAAATTTTTTGCTTTCTTACATTGTGACTTTCTCAACGTTTTTCCGAATGAACTTAAGCATCATAAATGACTTAAATACTCAACTAGCGCAAATGATTCTTGTTTAAGCATAAGTCTAGCTTCCCATTAAACTATAGTACTATTTGCCGGTCCATTCAATCACCAAATGGAGGGTCTGAAGTAAGTATCACCACATCAGCCTAATTCTACTACAAGAGATATGTTTCACCATGTTTTGTCTCAAGTGGGAAGTTGGCTTTGCAAATTTACCAAAATCTAGCTAAGATTTTTTGGTGGGTAGTGCTTGGAATGAATCTTTGAAACCACAAGTACTCGTCTCGGCTTCTATCTTTTCTCTATTTTTTCATAATAAATTTAGTACAAAACGCTAACATTATATCAATATGATTATTTTCCTAAATATGTTAACAATTCAATACAACTGCTAATATCCTTGCTAAGGAGAAAAATGAGAAATCTGCTTGAGAATGGGCTTGCCGTTTGAAGCAAATCCAAGCAGCCAAATTAAAAGCGCATGTAAAAAACATTAACTTTTGTGGTGATGATAATAAGATTGGTGAAATATTCGACAATTGGTTAATTCGTTGATCCAATGTTGGACTTATAACATGTAAATTATATGCATTGCGGGCTGTCGTTAGGATAAACTCAGTTACGTACAAATAATAATATCAAAAGATAGTGGAGTTTGTTTGTTATTTTGATATAAAAAGAGGTCATAGTCTGGACTCTGGAGGTCACACAAGACTTTTTAAATTCTGTATCCCATCGGTAGAAAGAAATTAGAGAGAATTTGAAAAATTTTAAAATATTTCGAATAGACTCAAAAGACCTTAAGATTATTAATTGTTGACTCTATATTATTATGACATAAATACTGTTGGAATTTTATTTCATTTCTACATCCACAATCCACACCATGTTAATTGGTAATTTTGCTTCAGTACAAAATACTTAGACACGCGTTAATTAATAATTAAATTATCTTGGCGAGGAAGAATTTGAAAGTAAGACAGAGTACCTTTACTCTTGTTTTGTAAAATCATTAGTGTCCCTCCTCTTATCTCCTTTTAGTACGTACACATCATACTTTCATGTTGGACCCATTAAATGAATAATATGTTCCTCTTTGTTCACTAAAAGCTATCTTAAGAAATTTGATTCAAAAAAGATAAAGCAGCTTAATCACATGGAAAAAGCGTATGCGAATGGCAGATATGATTCTGCCTTCTTTTACTTAATTACTATACTTAAAAGTCCCTTTTAACGGTTTTGGCATGCATGCAATTATGCGTTCCCACTATAAGTTTGAAAATTCTTCCCACAAAAAAGTGCATCCACCATTGATATATTTTTTCCTTAAGACTAAATTAATTGCATCATCCAAATATCTGTCAATCATAGACTAAGAGTCTAATACTTAGATTATATTTTCTTAAAGTTACTAGCATTCGTATCAAAACATGAGAGGGAGGCTCTCAATTGGCTTTCAACTTGCAAATTAGTCATTTTTTAGTTCTTAGGGAGTGGGTAAATCTCCGGACTACACATAGTAAATTGTGAAATTTACTAATCAAATAAACTACATTAAACAAACCTGATGTATCATTAGATATACTTTGAAGACATAAAATCAAATTGCTTATGTATGTGTTGAATATACATATAGTATATATAGTATTAATGTGATTTTAGGTCATCAATTTCTAAATTTTGCTTAGTTACTAAGTTAAAAATCAATTCTCTAATTAGACCCACTTCAAATCTAGGATGTAATTAAAATAGAGAAAGTTTGGTATGGGGGAACATGGTTATTTAATGTATTTGTGAAATTTCACGTCTTTAGTGGCATACCGACGGACTCGTCTTTCTCTCTTGTGTGGATGTATACATGGAAAAGATATACAAGATGGAGACATGAAAATGACTCGATAGGGGAAAGCTCTCGTCTTCCACTTTACCTAATGGCAAATAGTCAAAATTAAATACTTAACGTGGAGACACAATTATCATTAATTTTAGCCGTTGAAATAGTTCAATCATTTTTATATTAGTTATATAAATAGAGATATTAATATAATTACCAAATTTAAGTGCTCAAAACAGTTTTGCCACATTTCTTCAGAATAAAAAGAAAGTTTGCCACATCAATTGATCAAGCCACTATATAGGAGTGGTACCTACAAAAAGATATCATAGTAGTCAATGGTGATAAATCTTTTACAGTGACAAAGCAAGGCAAGATGACCCAAGTTGGGGCAAAACTAAAGTTTTATTCAATATCAAAGCGAAACTATTTTAAAGGGTTCACTATGGAATACATATCAAAGTACGAAAAATAAGTTATTTTTTTTCGAACGATAGTAAAATTTGAGATAATTACTAAAATGGAAGATTTTAACCATTATGATTACTCTCGAATAAACGGAATCCAAATTCAAATTATGTTGAAAGAAGTCTATGAAAATAAAAATTATCAAGAATAGCAAAATATTATTACTTTAATTTGTCTAGCCGTGATCCCGTGTAAACATCAAATCCAATCTATTCCGCTGTTCATCAAAAATGTAGTCACGCAAAATATCTTATGAGCTTATATATATATATATATATCAAAATTCTTATCAATATTCAATACTGACCGACATTTATTTATTAAACTCGCTACCTCCCGAAAAATATCCATATGGTTAAATAATGTAAAATCTTAAAATAGCAATTTTGTGCAGATATACTGCAAGATTTGGAAGATGGGCCAATGAGTTAAACTTAAACCCCCATGCCGAAGGATTTAATTCTCAAAACAAACTCATTCTTCCTCATATCTTTTTCAAAGTCGTACGACGTTGACATACCAATAACTCCTAACGTGTATTGCAATTGCTATATCTATACATCTCTTCAATCCACACCTCTCTCTAATTTATTGCACCTCAACAAACTCATTAAATACATAATTATTAATACTATAATGGTAGGTCTAACTATAATTATTTTTCCATGATCTGAATGATTATAAAAGTATCTTTTTGGAGTTTCAAAAAAAAAGAAGCATTATATATTTGAATGATTAATTGACACACCGTTAATATTAAAAACTATTACAAATAGTATCCTAATTTTGTGATATTTCGTAGAGCTTCATGACTTGTCACTTATTATCGTTTAATACTTTTGAACTTTTTTAATGACCGTACTATTTACAGTTATTTGAACTTCATGAAAGACATGCGCAATTTTACCAAACCTCAAGATGCGTAAACGCAAATCAAGGAACTTAATAGTTAATACGATACACATGTTCTAGTATATCATCAAAATTGCTTATTTTTTTTTTTAAATCGATTAGACGTGACATAGACTAATACAACTACTGAGATATCGGAATATTAAACATTTTTATAATTCTATGCGTGTAATAGGTTAATAAATTGAAAACATCCATAACAACCACGAGAAAGGTTCACCTCAACCAACAAATAGAGCCCGAGTTCATAAGTAGATTAAACAATAATCCACACCAGATTCGTACTCTTACCAACTAATTCATTAGCCAAAACAAACTAATCCACAAAATCATTCTCCAAAATAAATAAAAATAAAGAGTAAACACACACATCAATTATCATGGATCAAAGTTTCGTATCCACTGTTTTCTTTATATGCCAACTTTCGAGATCTTTTCGATATATTTCAAAAAAAATTATAAATTTTTTTTATCGTAGTAGATGAATAAAATGCATTTTTTTTCATACAATCAAAAATAAAATTATTTCGATAATTTTCATGAAAAATACAAAAACTTTACTCCATGGTACACATCCAACAGTTTGACTTTATTCAATCATACATATTTACAACTCTCTACTATACCATAATATTTTTCTAATCTCTCTGGTTCCACTTTGTGTCACCAGAGCCATTTTTCTTACACTTTTTTCACCTCCCAAAACCAAAACTTACCAAAAATTAATTATACTAAACATCTTTTCTTTTCCCATAATAATAATAATAATTACCCACCCCACTCTAATCACAACAACAACAACAAAGATTATTGACTCAAAAAGTCAACATAAGTTGTTGAATCGCCAATCCAGCCTCACTTCACCGGGGCCCACATAGTGCTGACGTGGCTTCCTAAACGACACGATATGACTGCTGACCATAAAAGCCGTGACGCGCTCGGACACGCGTATGTCCTCCATCTTGAGCTCGTTCAGCCTCTGCACGTACTCCGTCGGCACGTGCAGTAGGTCCCACACCACGCCCACCCCGCCCGGCTTAAGCACGCGCACGGCCTCGCACAGAGCGCGCGAGCGCTCTGCGGCCGCGGCGGCCGACTTGGGGCCGAACTCTTTGCCGACGGTGTGGACGAAGGCGGCGGACACGACCACGTCGAAGTAGCTGTCGCTGAATGGGAGTGTACGTGGGTCGCCCGGTCTGTAAATATTATTACATTTATTGACATTAGTATAAGATACAATTATAGGAAATTATTTAATTTAAGATAAAAGTAAATGATGATAAGATTAAATGAGATTTTGGCAAAACACCCTGAGTTTTGGTATATTGCTAATTTAGCCCAGTGGAAGTAAGTAAAATTAGTTAAATAAGTCATTTATTGAGAAATGTCTTTTTTTATTATTATTATTAAATAAGTGTGATTTACCCAACATGGAGAATGGAGGAAGAATTTTAACCCAAAAGTGGCATGTTTTACACTTTATTTCTTGGATTTTTTTAAAAAATTTAATTACCAAAAATTTGAAAAAATACTTTTTAAGTAGGCTATTTTGATTATTTTATGATATGAATATATAAAAAAAGAAATAGGGGATGCAGATCAACTGTTAAATTCATTAGAAAATAAGAGAAAAAAGATCAAGGGATTATGGGCTTATATACAGTAATATGCAATTAGTTCTAAATGAATAAAAAAATATTAAAAAAAAAAAGACTTCAGGCAAAATCTATCAAAATAAGCAAAAAAGATCAAGAGGATATGTGTTTAATTAAAGTAATATGCAACTAGCTCTAAATTTATCAAAAAACTTGACCAAAGATACAATAAAATAAGCCAAAAAAATCAAGGGTTTATTTTGCTTATTTAAAGTAATATACCACTATCTCTAAATTAATCAAAACTTGAAAAACTTCACCAAGATATACTAAAATAAGCAAAAAAAATCAAGGGTTTATTTCCTTATTTAAATTAATATGCAACTAGCTCCAAATTTAATCAAAAATTTGACTCAAAATAATCAAAAAAAAATCTTTTTTCAGAAAAATAATCACCACACCAAAGCATTTTCTCTAATTTAAATAAAATAAACCAAAACTATGTTCGCCTTAATTTCCCGCGTCCCTACCTGCACGTGACGTACTCCTGAACACCCTCCAGCCCAGCCGTCCTCAGCGTATGTGTCGGATCCACATTCACATTCCGGGCCGGGTTAAGCCCAACAACCCGACCCGACGACCCGGACTTCTTCAGCTGCAGCGCCACCGCGTTCAGCAGGATCCCGCGCCCGCATCCCAAGTCCAGCGCGTGCTTCACGTTCGACCAATCGGGCACGGCCGACACGATACGCTGCGATATCTCCCACTGCAGCGACACCGCCGAGTAGAAGAAATTCGTCGCGGCGTAAAAGAGACAGACAGAAGAGAGAGCAGTGACTGAGCCCGCGAAACCCGCAGCGAATCGAGCCGAGGCGGGTCCCGGGAAGAAGTGCTCCAGGAAGTGGCACGTGGGCTCGAAGTACACGAGGAATAGGATCGAGAGGATCGAGAAGAATACGGCGTTGATCAGGAGGAACAGCGGGGTCTGCCAGTCGTCGACCCCGTAGATCGCGTAGATCTGCGACCAGTCACGACCGGTTTTTCCCATTTTTAATTTTATGTTGTTTGATAGTTGTACGCGCTAACACTTGACTAGGAACCTCAAGTAAGCCTAACTCGATAATTAAGACTTTATGGAGACATAAAGTATATAGGTACACTTAATAATATCAGATCTGGGAAAATGCAGGAGAATGATTTGGGGATCCTGACAATGTAAGATTTGTTATGAAGATCAGAGGGCAAAGTACAGTTTTTTGTTTAGAGAGAGAGAGAGAGTTTGTTATGGATAGTGAGTGGGATATAAGGCCAACAAGTTGAGTGAAGTGAACACAAACATAGAACAAAATAGGAGTCTTTTCACTTTTCAACAAAGTAAATTAAAAAAAAAAAAATTGAACAGTAAAGGGAAATTTTTTGTAATGATGAAAAAAACTGCAATTTGGCAGATGGGATTGATTCTTCTTGTACTGTAGGGAGGATTATGAATCTTGTTGTTTGTTACAACTTTCTTACGTAATGACGCGTTTTTGCTTATTAGAGAGAGTGGAGAGTTTGGTAGTGGCGATTGGATTTTCGAGGCACAAACTTTTATCCGAGTGAGTGAGTGAGAATGCTCAGAAAGAAGTTATTGGCGTTTTCTGATTTTGATGGTGTTTGTTTGTATTTTTATTGTGTATTGTATTTGTATAGGTTCATCATTCATGTATTTGCTACTGGGTGTATTTTGTGTAGGAGAAAGAGATCCAAAGAGGTATTATAAGCTTTAGAATTGAGATGAGTGTTTTTGCAAATTTTTGGATTAAATTGGTGTTGGGAGTGGGGCAGGGGTGGGTGGGTTGACCTGATAAACTGGTGGAAATGGTATTAGGCCCGCTTGATTTGTTGTTAGATATTTAATTTGTAGAGTTTGAAAATTTTGAAAAGTTAGTGTTAGCGTTGAATTAGGTAGGTTTCTTAATTAAGAAAATAATGAATATCGAAAACACCCCTGAGGTTTGGCAAAACATCAAATATGTTCTTTGAGATTTCGGTAATATCAATGACACCTTCTAAAAAAAAAGTTCACCTAAGGAAAAGGTTAAAAAAAAAAAAAAAAAAAACAATGTTGTTGGTTGTTAAGTATTTTTGACTTCACTCTACGAAAACAGCTAGAAAAAATTAACGATGCCATTGACCTTTTTAAATGAAAACGGAATGTTGTTGCTAACTATTTTTGACTTTACACTACGAAAAAGCAAGAGAAAATTAACGATGCCATTGATTTTTTTTAAATGAAAACAAAATATTGTTGCCGATTATTTTTGACTTCACTTGACTTGCATTATATGACCAAATTGGATTTTGGGTTGGTCGAATTAAATGTTACACCAAGATTTTTGGTTTTTGAAGGTGTTCGTTTCATTTGATATCTATAAATTATGTTGTTGTCCGTATTAGAAGGGTATAAATGTTATTGTGCATAAAATTAGTATTAATGGTGTTAAATGGAAAGAAAAGGGTGGTATTGATATTTTTTTGAAACATAGGGAGTGTATTTTATATTGTGTCAAACTTTAGAGGGTGTCACTAATATTATATATTCCTCAATAAAAAAATGGCAAATTAAGAATGTCATTCAATTCAATCAAGAATTTAGACCGTTTAGGTTCTAGGCTTCTAGGTTTATTACATCATGAGTTTTTTTTTTTTTAAGTGATCTTAATAATCTTAATAGTATGAACTTTTTTTGTTTAGTATAGTTTTATTGATCGTTGTCCGTCTTAGCTAATGATTATGACTATTTCTACATAATGGTGCACGACAATTTCCCTTGAAAAAACAAATAAAGAAAACCTTGACCTACTGAGCTCTAGTCTTGCAATTCAATTCTTTATTGTTAGTCGTAAATACAATTTCAATCATGAAATGTAAAATATCCTGCATGGGAAATTTATTAATAATCCTTTTCTACCTAAATTAATTCTCCAGTGTAAATATTGAATATGTAACTCATAAAAAACTTGCCACATTGACCTTTTCACAATCTTATATTTCAGTGATCAAAACTTAATTGTATTTTATTTAATATTATCACAAAATCATCTAAATAAAAAATAAAAACAAAACTGTTTATTGCAGTACTTTGGAATTAGTCAAGTGAGGGATCAACTGCAGGCTGCAGCACAAAAGAGCAACAGAAACAAAAAAAAAAACATTAAAACATAGGAAATTAAACTCCAATTCGTCCTTAGTTGTTTTCGTCAATATTTTCAAGTTTCAAGTCATGTTTTTTTAACTAGTTCGGGAAATTTTGGTTTGTATGGAAATATATAGTTATGGTATTTTCTTTTCTAGAAAAAAAAAAACAAAAAGCAGAACTAAATGGCTATGGAAAATAAGGCGAGGATATTATTTATATTTATTAGTTTAAGAGATGAGAGGTTATGCGCTTGTGGCAAATTAAATTCGATTAAGATTAGTTTGGGTTTCACGTATGGATTAAAGTTTTGTTTCTAACATATATATTTCGGTATGTCAAATATTAAAAACTTTCTCTATATCTTGATATCTTTTTAACTTGTTTGAAAAAATTAGTACAAATTGTTGTTGAAATAGACATATAAAAAAGTATGTGTATGATCTTTTTAAATTAGTACTTATATTTTTTATCTGATGATGTGAATTTTTAATTTTTATTTTTTTGAAAAATTTGTGGGGGGGTCGATTATGTTTCATCTTCAGTCATTTTATTTTTGAACATCCAATAATAATATAATTATTTACAAAACTTGCAAATACCAGAAGCGAAAGTTTTATTTAACTACAATGTAAAATCAAAAGTTATTACTTTAAGTAACTTCAAGTAAAAGTTTTTGGTTTTATAACTTATAGCACCACTTTAGCACTCATGTTGTTTAGGAATAATTCACCATTTCAATAATGGAAATAAGTATATATATATATATATATCCCATACGTCTGTGCTTGCGAATTTGCCAAACCCATGAGATAATTAATAGCATCAATGATCTTATGCCATGATAGGAAATGAATTAATGTGCTGATTTATTTAATTTAATTTTTGAGAAGGATGACAATTTCCTTGTAAGGTTGCGCTAATTAAGGGAAATTTTAGTCAACGGGAAAACAAGACGAAACGTAGATGCTTCTTCTCATGTTTTTATTTTATTTTTATATTTTGCCGAGGCAAATCTTTCTAAGAAAAACGAGCCGTGGAATAATTCTTTATTTTCAACCACCGTCTCTTTTATTAATTTTCTATCACAATATCTTTGAAGAAGTCATGGTACGGATTCTTTGGAAAAGTCACTGTACGAATTCATCCACTTTTTCTTCTTTTTGATTTTTCCTGTTCCTTGTGATTTCTAGTTTCTAAAATGATTTTCCCTTTTATTAATATATGCTTCAATTTATTTTTATGGTACAAAATTTGACCACTCCATTCGCATGTTACATCTCATCTTGATTTTTGAAATTACGTACCTCAAAGTGCACTAACTCCTTAACTAAATAATTATATCAACTACTTTTGATAACTTTCGGAAGAATACATCTTCCAAACTATAATGCTTGTCACGTTCTTTGATAATATATTATTGTTACTTGAAATTAATCATATTTTAGCCAACACCAAAAGAAATATAATGTTTTTTTTTTGGACATATTTAGTTCGTTAATAAATTAAGACTATTTAAAATATTCTTGTGTGAATGTCATTTCTAGTAAGGGATGATTGGGTGCATGCTTTAAACTAATGGTGGGTCCTTAAATACATAAAGAATAAAGGAAAGAAAAAGAGTGAAAGAAACAAAACGAAGAAATAGATAAAGCACAACATTTTGAAAAGCATATAAATTTATATTAATTTAATATAAGTGTAAATATATGTAATGGGTGCCAGAAGTGAAAAACGCGGAAATGGCCTAAAGCTGCCAATTGTGGGAACTATATAAGCGGAAGCTCTGACGGTGGCACCACCTAATGCTGACCGTTTCTTTTTTTCTTTTCTCATTCGATAAATGAGGTTTGATAATTTATTTATTATTAAATTATAAGTTACAACAAATATGATTACTATAAATATCAAATTAAGTTAGTAGAATGCATGATTAAAGTATTTGGCATACTAATTTGCGTGTTATTGTTAATCTGGAATAACTAATTGATTAACTACTTCACGCGTTAATTACATGTATTACGTATATATATTAAAAAAATAGATAAATATATATATATATATATATATATATATATATATATATATATATATATATATATATATATATATATTAAAATTCCATGCGTATGTGATTTACTAAATTTAAATAGAAATAGATTCGGTATCTAAGGAGTCGGTAAGGACTTTTCTTAAAAAGAAGAAACGATGGATGATTCCCTTCTCACACGGAATTTAATGATCCCAAGTACGCATCAATTTTAAGAAAAAACGCGTTTGCATAATATGATCTCCATATTGATGCCGTTAATTTTCTAAAAATAATATTTATTTCCATCTGGTAATGACAATTGAAGCAATGCCAAATATATAGCATGCTATATTAGGGTGTTATTAAAGAACAAAGCAAAATCGGTCTTATTGTGCAATCGGTTTTCTTCTGATGAAAATTATCAGTTTAAAAAACAAACTAGCGATATATCTATGATAGGTTGATACCATTGAGATCATAACCCCCCAAAAAAGGGAAAAAGAAAAAACTAGATCAACTGATTATCTTTTCTATTATACGAGCAAAATGCGCGACTTTGTTGAGAAATATTCAATGTTCTAGGTTAAGTTCAGTTTATGAATAAATTATTAATTTTTTTTAACACGACCCAAGGGTCATATATTTAACACAATAAAATAGTTTTGGTACAAGGAATACTAGTAAAAGAAATACGAGAAACAACAGTAGACATATCAAAAAGTAACAATAACTATAACCATTCTGAGCATGTATCCACGTTGTAGCAGGCTGTATCCATAGAGGCTTCCATTGCTCCGAGTTTTGCAAGTGCGTCAGCAATCTGATTTGTTTCTCTGTTGCTGAATGTCCCTGTGACTGTAGAGAAGTTAGATAGTCGGATCCAAATATCCTGAATAAGACCCATGAGATGAGTCGGGTGCTCGTGAGTCCTGTCAAGGCAATTCAACATGTACAGTGAATCTGTAGCGACAACGAGATGTGTAATCCCCATATGAATAAATTATTTGAGCATACTTATTTTGAGAGAGCAATGTTCAAAGGGTGAATAGTGGGGATATCAACATAAACCCCCCTATAGTTTCAAAAACATGCATGAAATTTTCTTTGTAGCCGCTGCATGATGAAGTGATACAACATGTGGTGGATATTAAAGATAATTCTAAATTATAGGGCATTAATTTCTCCACACTTCATCACAATCATGCATCTACACTTATAACCGACTTGCTGCACCACCTCATCTTGTAGTCGTTGTACCTAATGATCTCTCATTCGTTAAGTTCCATGTAACTCCATTAGTTTTTTTTATTAAGTGACCATAAGAGCCTTAATTCATTATTTTTAAATATATATTATTTAAATCTAAAAAAAATTATTTTTACAAAAATCAAACATATATTTTTTTTGGATTTATAAGAGAAAATAAGAATAGTTATATATATTATTTTCAAAATAAATAATTTAAAATAGGGATTCCATGCAGGGTTTTTCAAACAACATGGGGAATTTTGTGCAGGTTTCCAAACGACAAGGGGGTTTAATGCTAAAGTTCTAAAGGGTAAAATTGACTTTTTAAAGAGAAAAAAAGTACAAAAAAATCAAGTCTACTCTCACATAGAGCGGGTGTACACCACGCTCTAACGGAGTTGGACGGAAAGGGGATTCCGTGCAATGTTTCTGAAACCACAATGGAGTTTTGTGCAGGGTTTTTGAAATCGCAAGAGGGTTCTAGACAATTATCAAACTACAAAGGGATTTCGTGAATGTCTTTGAAACCATATGGGGGTTTTATGCATTTTCCCCCTAAATAGTGTCTAGTGTAATTGCTTTCGTTTTTCAAGCAAAGTGAGTGGGACTTCCTCTACATAGAAAAAGTAATATACTTGAGATAAATGTATCATGAATTTCAACTTAAGAAGATGCTTAAAATAATATGATATGCTTTCTTATAATCGTAATTTATTATTTGTTATTAGTTAGTTCTTAGACGAGATTTTACGAAAAAATTCTTTCTAGTAAAGAACAAATAGTTCTTTTTTTTGTTCGATACGAAGACGTAGGAAAAAACGTTTTATGATTCTATTTAGAATGAAAAGAGATTCCATCATATTCATATATCATATTCATGTATAGTGAAGTCTTACCCCCAGATTCCTCCAAAAGAGAGTCATTTTTCGAACTTCTTATTAGTAGTGATTGTTTAGTCTGATAGGAAATAAGATAGTCACATAAAAATAAAGAATTGTGGATCGAATGACTATTCATCTATTGTTATTGTATTTTTATGCAAATAGGGGGCAATAAAACTCTATGGAAAGGTGGTGGGTTAATTCGATGGTGTTTAAGGAGTTAGAACATAGGTATGGGATAAAGAAATCAACGGACAATCTTGATCCTATTGAAAAGACTAGTGAAAGTGAAGATCCTAATAGAAAAGGTAGGGCTAAAAACATTCCTAGTTTGATGGGTCATGACAATTCTAGTTACAGTAATGTTGATCATTTATTCGGCGTAAAAGATATTCAGAATTTCATCTCTGATGAAAGTTAGGGATAGTAATGGAGACAATTATTCTATCTATTTTGATATTGAAAATCAGATTTTTGAGATTGACAAGGATCATTCTTTTCTGAGTGAACTAGAAAGTTTTTTTTCTAGTTTTCGCAATTCTAGTTCTATGAATAATGGATCTACGAGTGCGGATTCGTATATAAACAAATAATTATAAAAATAAATACGGATGACTATGCTATATTGTATTTGAAAGGATGTCTATACCGTATTGTATTTGAGAGGATGTCTATATCGTATCTTATTTGAGAGTTTCGAAATTTTGTTTTCTTGTATCCCAATCATGTCATAAACTTTGTACCCATATGCAAATTCATGCATCCATCATATCGATTAGTTCTAAACCAGTCCCAAGATTAATCGCTCACAAAAATGCGAGTTTCACCATAAACTGTGTTTTCAACTTGTATTTGTTTTTCGATCTTTGTTTAGTTTCTCACTTTTTGCATATTTAGAGTCAAAGAGCAATCTTCTATGTGAATCTTTCCTCTCATCCAATCTAATTCATCTGTTTATTTTCGTGTTCTTAACAATTTAATTTGATATCATTCATTTGGTAATCACAAATCTCTATTCCGATGTGTTACTTTCAATCTGCTGCGCAAATTCCTTCCCGTTCAAAATTTATCATTTCATTTTGCAAAAATCGCGTATAGATCAAAGAGTGTTTGTGTAATCTTTCACCTCATTCAATCCAATTTATTCATTCATTTTTATATTCTTTGCAAGTTAATAATTAGCCAACTTTAATTACCAAATTATGGCCACGATCTAATTGACAAATGGCTCACGGTTGAGTTGATCCTGACCAAGGATCATCTTGAGTTGCTCGAAACTCATTAATAAGGTTTCAAATCCAAATCATAGTTTCTCCTTCATTAACGCAATCAATTTGTTGCTTATTTGGACCCAAAACTTGACACGAGGACCGTTACCTAGGGATTCCGCAAAATCCAACTACTATGATAGTGTGACAAAATAATATACTAAACATACATAAATTAACACTAAACAAAATCTTAATTAACCAAACAACTTTTTTATTAACTAAACAATACATGTGCTTTGATCCTAAAAAACCTACAAATTTCAATGTCAAGTCCTCGTAGGTCGCGACTGATTGGTTGACTTCCAAACTAGTGAAGGTTTCCAGTGAGAATTCCACGGTTTTCGTCAATAAATTAGTTATAAATTAATGTGTCATTTACTGAATAATTGTACCATGCATTAATATGATTACGTGAATAAACAAAAACAACACGTGGAGAGGTGTCAGCCAAAGTCCATCCCGCATTTACTAAGGATGCTTTCTGAGGGAGCAAATGAATTAAATTAAAGTTCTGCACATTTATCAAAAATTAATATATTCTTCATCCGAAGTTACCATATTAGTTGTTGTTTTTTTCTTTCTAATAAATAAAAATACAGCAATCTAAGACATGTGTGATTGTTCCGTCTGCTGAATTTAGGACTATAAAGTTTGTCAGTTTGATGAGTAGAACTTTTTAATTCAAGACTCCTATAAAATGTACATAGTTATGTTTGAGACTTGATGTAGACAATATAGTTTTAAACTTTTAATTGAAGAATGGAAATTTATGCTTGCAATTCGACTAAAGGTCTGATTGATTGATCCAGTAGTACTCATGTGTCATTACTGGATCTTATTATGTTGGCTTCAGTTCTAGTGCTTTTTTATTCCTTTCTTTTTTTGGTTGCGTGGGAAAAACAACTATTAGTTAATATCTTCGTTCGTGATTTCATAAAATCTTTAATTCAATCCAACTTCGGAAGTGAATAAATGCCTATCTTTCTATCAAAGGTCCAACCAATTGCCAAATGTTCTAATGTGAGTTATGTTGGAGAGTAATTAATGAATATTATCTTCTTTACAAACTTGAACTTTTAAATAAGATATGATACTTCAGACGACACTTCAAAGAACAGGTATTAGACTTGAATCCCACCGCCACCCATTTATAAAAAGAAGTGTCACGTATCAAGCATTAAAAAATGTAATACTCTCGACAAGCTTGACTTTTAGATGAGTTTATACTCACGTGGAATCTAATAAAAGTTCCAATTGGAGAATTTTAAGAATACGGTAAATAACAAGAATAATTAACTACACAAGACTTGATGTCATACATTTGCTAGATTTGCAAACTGGTAGAATGAAATAGATGACCCAATGAAAACGGGCTAGCCCAAGTTTAAGCTCATTCATAGGGCCGTAAATACAAAAATATATGAATTGGACCAGAAAAAATTCAATTCTTATCTTGGACTATGAAGCGCAATGTCAAAAGACCAATCCGATACTGAGACCTGCATAAATTGCTACAAAGATCAAATATTCAATTTGTTACTAGTAACCTCATTAAACATGACTTAAGTCCAATGGGCCTTTGTGGCTTTGTCCCACAAGCTCTTTGTTTGTTAGGTCGAAAATAATGGGAGAAAATCCGAGACTCCGAATCAATCACTGAAATATATCCCTGAATAATTCATTTTTTGTCACTTAAAAACAGGTACATGTGGAATTAGTTAATAATTGTGACTGGTAAGTTTACTTATTGACAAGCTCTTTCAGCATCAAGGTGATACTAAAACAGAAGCACGACAAAAAATGGTGTTTAACAAATTTATGTACAACATGAAACAAGTGTTAATTCATATATATAGAGTTTATCCGTCACTAGAAATACTTTAAAATTACTCGAGAGAAAATCTTAATGTCTATCAAAAATTGTGTGAGAAATATGCATGAATGAAATTTTTTCCTATTAATATTTACATTGTGAAATTTACAAAGTTTTAGAGTTCTTATGTTCATGTCACTTTAATAATTAGTTGCATAAAACAGGTCGAGTTTTTAGCATAAAAAAATCTCCATACAGAAAAAAGACTCACCAAACTAAATGGGGAACACAAGAATATGTAATGCAAGGGGTATTAAATAAAAACTATAGCGAAAAATCTAGGAAATAGAAATGAAATTTAATTCGAAGACCTTGATAACAACGGAATGCCGAGGGAAACCGAAAGAAACAAAGTATTTAGACTTTAGATCAAGAACAGAAAAATACATTGAATTTTGACTTTGAGCGACCACAATTACTTGTGCATGCAGTTCCTATTATGTAGCCCCATATTCTGAATTTAATGTTTTGTTTACTTTTTAAGGTCGGCCAGATTTACATAGGCATGAAAATTTGGTATTGTTTAGTAGTTACATGTTTATCATATGGAAAATAATTGGGAAATGATTTTTTTTTTCTTTCAATTAGTGCTAGCTGGGAGATGTAGCTAAACAAATGATATAACTAATTTTAAGCGAATGTGGATATTAATTTTAAAAAATGTTTGTCCAAAAAATTTAAGAAAACATTTCAAAAAGATACAATTGTGAATAGAAAACCCTAAATAAACATGCATATCCTCATAATCAAGCTCTTGTCAAATGTGACACTTAAGTTGAATGGGATTGGGGAGACTTACATGATGCGGCATTTAAGTTGTAATTTTGTTTTGTTTTTATCAACGGTGACTCTATATTGTGGCCTTCTTTTTCACTAAACGTTAACATGTGTTGTCAAAATACGGAGGTGTTTATCCTTCAATAAAATGATGGCATATTACATCTCGTTTTTTATCTTCTTCTTCTTAAATTATGTATAAGAGTATGTTTCGTAAGTGCAGATTCGATTATAATTTTTGATGATGTGGGACTGCCATGATGATTCTCGGCCATCGTTTTCGACATAGTGAGCAAAATCCATCAATTTTCTTCGATACAAGCCCAATTTGGAAAAGAATCAATCCGTTTATGCCATCAAATGGGCTTTTTGTTTGATAATTTTAGTATATTTTATTTTTATTAATCTATATCCACAAAATCCAAAATTATATTCTGTCACCCTCATAATCAAAGCTTTCTTTTAGTAGCTACGATACAATGGGAGATTTTTAGCTAACATTATGAATTCAATCACTCCCTTTTACATATGTGTGAGTCTCACGTACGTGAAAATAAGTGATTGAATTCATAAGTATAGCTTAGATATTTCTGATAAAATGTTGGTCTTTTCATAAACCTTGGTATTCATTTCATGGTAAATCCTTAAAGTGAGCTTTAAATGAAAAATAACTATATTTTCTTTTCCAAATTTTGTACTTATTTCGTAGCAACTCCTTTAGGATATTTAGATTTATTATTAAATAAAATTTTGTGATAACTTCTCTCAAACTTATATTTTGTTTCATTTACGCTTTCCGCTATGTCACTTATAGTATATCAAGAGCGAAGCTCTTCTTAAGCTTACTCTTTGGGCGATATTGGTGTGCATGATCAGTGACCCAAATAGCATATTGCATATCTAATTTATTTAATGTTTAAATTTCTAGAGTAAAACCAAAACGCCCTTACCGTTATACGTACATTGTAATTTTTCTAAAATGTTAATTGAATTTCAGGTGCAGTAAGTATAACTGTATAAGGGTTCCTTAATATAATTTTCTTAATGTGAAAAGTGGTCTGTGTAACTAATTCACGCTTGTAGTTTTTGTCTTAATCTACCCTTGTTCTTTTAACCAAATACTATGTGATTATGTGAAGTATTAAGGATAAATCCTTTTAATTAGACAAAGTTTGTGTAGATTTATTGGTCATAATTTTTGTAGTTATTAAAGTTTCTGAACTTAATTATACTATGTGAAGTTGTGAACCACGTAAAGTAAAGTATGATTATAAAATATAGATCTAGACAAGAAAAATCTCAATTTTAAAACACGTAAATTTATGTTCATGGCTTTCATATGTCACTACATTTATATTACATACATATAATGATGTCATCTAATTCCCAAATGTCAACATATTTGCCCCATCCTCCATACTGTTATTCAAACGTCTATATAGTTGAAATTGCAATCTGAAGTTCGTCATCCATTCAATTTTTGCGGTCCATTATTAATGGATCTTTGGCTCGCAACGACTATGCTAATTTCGTGGCTATTACTAAAATTGGAATTGGTCAAAATTATGTATCTTGCGTAATGCCAAAGTCACTCAATCGAGCTCTTATTTGATTTTCAAATCTCACAGTTAATAAATTAAATTTGTTGACCTAATTAAGTATGTTTTTGGTCGAAAAATTGAATTAATAAAGGGAAATACTTTGAATTTATGATAGTTGTTAATTAATCAAATAAATTATAGGTAGCCTGTTTAGCATGTAAGATAAAACTCATCCCAAAGGTTGCTAAAATTACTTGAACCGTGCTTCGTATATCATACACAATATAAATTTCTATGAACGTAGATCGAGTAAGATAGATTATTAATTTTCATATTAGTAGGTAGCAGATACAACTCTCTTTCCACCACTCTCTTTCCACCATTTATTAGTAGGACAAATAGCCAAAATGCTAATTAATTAAGTATTGAATAATGTTGTTCTACTAACAATCTCACGAGTAGTGTGCATGACAATGTCTTCTAATATTCTATCTTAGGAAATAGTATTACTAATATATAGAGTAGTACATTATTATATATAAGCAAAAATCAACATTTCTAAATGTTTGAAAAAAAATAACGAAGTGTCTCCACTTTCGACTAATTAAGTAGAATATTTTTAAGTTCATCACAACAATTACAACTTTTTGATTTTACCTACATATCAAACAAAGCTTTATCTTTAAAGATTTGCAAAAAGTCCCTAATATTTACATTCATCCCTGCATATGTTATGCATAATTCACAAAAGTGCAATTGTTTGATGCCGAAAAACACTCTCATCTCCCCCAAGAGGAAAAAGCTTCTCAATTAAGGAACATTATTGGTACATAACTCTTGCCTATACCAAATCAATTAATGCAAGACATTACTTTAATTACTCAAAACCTATCATATAATTTAAAACTTATACAAAAATAAACACACACACAACTAACCATGACCATGAAATATTATTATTGTGTACAAAATGTTCTAATCCATAAATTTCTATTAAACAATGTTTCATTTTTAAAAAAAGTTGCACATGAAGCCAAAAATGTCAGTTTTCATGACATAGTTTCTTTTGTAGTTTCCTTAGCATGGTTTACATAAGCATATCTAACTTCATTAAATTCACAACGAGCACACAGCCAACTACACTTGACACACGGCGATCATCTTCACCGTTCATCTCAACTCTTACAACATTATAGATACCTATCTCTCTCTCCACAGTTTATTTCCATGTCACAAACTGAACTCCTTCACCTACAAATACCTGCAAATTTTCTTTATTAAATTCAGACAAACTATAGTACACTCACTCACACACATACATAAATAAATAAAAAAACTCTTGTTCATTATTTTCCTAAGTTTTGTAAAAAATTATAGTACCATAAGCTTTATGGTTTGTTTGTGTTTTTTGGTGGATCAGAAGAGCGTCGTGAGGCGGAGCAAGCCGGTGGCGGGCACGTGCTCGCGGTGCCGACACTGCGCCGAGGTGGCGGACATGCGGACACTTACGAGGTTTTGTTACATACCGTTTTATTGGAAGTCTTGGAAGGCTATTATGTGTACTTTTTGTGGGAGTATTCTCAAATCTTATAGATGATTTTTATTTTATTTTATATCTTACTCATGTTTAATTTTATCAATTTTGGGGTTACAACTTTTTTGATGTATTGTAAATAGAATTTATAAGTCTATGGGATGTGACTGATAACTATCACTATGTATATAGTTCTTGTAATTGATCTTGAAGAGAATCTCATCATTTACCACTTTACTTTTTAAACCCTGTGGTTGTATTTGTTTGCTTTTGTTTTTCATCTTTAATTTGGTTCTCATTTGTGCTGAGATATAGATTATCGGCTTCAATCGAACAATATATATAAATCAGTTTTGAAGACTTTCCGTAAGTATTATTTAGGGGCTGATTGCCGTTAGTTTGTAATACATTTTATTGCGTTTTTGGGGGAAATTTTGTGTTGAATTACCAAGTACAAAATAAAATTTTAAGTTTGTAATAATGTATATACTGAAAAATTATAATCTCTAACGTGCTCATTTTACGTATTTATTGCAACGTATGCTTTTATTTTTCAAATTGGATAATTTTTTTTTAAATTAGCACTCTACTTAAAAATCTATTATATTATACGAAATTCATTTTATCTTGCCAGTTGCCCTTCTTCTTCACGAGCCACGAATTTGTTCTCATGTCTCTATCAACATCCATTAATTATTCACTTTCGAATTCACTTGACATGTCTCCCTAAATTGACACGAGAGCAAACAAACGCACGCCTTCGAATAGAAAATGAACATTTATATTTATTTAATAAGATTTAATGAAGGAAGTGACAATTGGCCCTAAAGATCTATATGAAGCCATCGAACGATCAATAATGAATCAGGAGCGGGCACACTGGTCCATAACAGTACCAGAACATTCTTAGTCAAAATCGTGTACTAAAATTTGTACCATCTTTAAATTTGTGCATCGGAAAACAAAATTCTGTTTAATTTCAATATCTCATTGCATACATAATAAATGTTAAGATAATTAATATGCAGCTTATGTGACGATCTCAACACTTAAATCTTGTATCATTGTTAACTGCCACAAATTTGCTATGGGCGGGTTTAAAATCTCTTGTTCATGGGACAAAATTTAAGGGGGTTAATTTCATTCACCTCCCCTGAGGTTTCTTCTCTCTCTACCCACCTCCCCTCTAATTTGGATTTTTTCCATTCACCTCCATCTTTCATTAATTTTATATATATATATATATATATATATATATATATATATATATATATATATATATATATATATATATATATATGTCTAAGAAAAAATGCAATTTATTGTAAAACTAATATATACTATCAAATGTTATAGTAGATGATGACCTTTTACAATATTTGTTATGCAAAAGGAGTAAGAAAAAATTAAGATAATATATTTGAAGTAATATAACAAACTACACATTTGTGACGAATGCATGAAATTAAAGATTTGAAATCAAGTTTGAAATAAGATTAAAACTTTGGATTATAGAAATCATATATATATATTTATCTCTCACAAGATTATTTAGGAAATAATCTAACAAAATCTTCACAATTCCGACATAATATTGGAGAATAAGCGTTTCACTTGAGCCACATAGAAGTTCTGGAACTTTAAATTGATGCTCAGAACTTATCTTGTGCACTCATCTGGATAGGTGATTGTGAGCCGAAACGTATAAAAAAGACCATCTGTTTGCTGTCATTTGTTCGGGATTCATGGTCGGATATGGTGGCTGGCCTGTTCGTTTTATATGTAGTCATGCAAATTATATATCCGTATGCTGTTATTAATTTGTGATTCAGTAGTACGTACTCCGTTTTATGTGGTAACTTTATGCAGTGTTGCAAATCTTTATAGCCTTGTATAGTACTCGATTGTATATACTTGTAACTAGAAACTACTTTTTTTACTATAAAGACAATTTAAAAACAACCAGCTTAATTGTGTATTTGTGTGCTGGAAAGAATACCAGAAAGATGGGGAAAACTAGCAGTTGGTTATCTATACTCAAGCTGAACTTTCAGAAAGAGTACATGAAAGACTCTACTGATCAGTACTGCGTTTAAAAGCAGCGCCTACCAAAGTAAAAGTACGCAAAAGAAGTGTAGAAAATCAGTATAACTTGAGTGCTAAAGCCATAAGACTCCAGCATCTTTAAGCATTTTCATGGGTGACAGTGTTGGCAGCTCTTACAAGGGAAAAGAGACACCAACCACTAAGCTAATGAAAACTTATTTTTGAATGCGCTAGTGATCATTGAAAAGCAAGAAAAGTCAAGCTTCACTAAGAAGTTTTTGTTTAAAGTGACTACTAATACTTATAAGTGCAAATGACGACAGATCAAATATTGCGCGACTTAGAGCATTACAAGGTCAATGCTTGCGGTCAATTTGGTCAACAAGTGCACATCTTTCTTACACTAAATAATTACTTGTTCTGCTTTTTATTTTTTTCCCTTTTTCTTCACGACGTTTGCTCTTCTAAAGTGCAAGACCTTGACTTTGTATATTCACTTGGATCCCTTTTCAAGTTTAAAATTATAAAAACTTATTGTTTGTGTTGTTCCTCCCTCCCCACTCCCTTCCCACTAAACAGTAATTAATTAATTTAGTAACCAAAGAAGAAAGAGTGCCAATTAAAGCAAACAACAAATCTTTCATTGACAAGTAACGGTTTTCACTGAACTAGTGTTTGAAGTCATATATATATATGTGTGTGTGTGTGTGTGTAGCTTCACAATCTTAAACAAAACACAGTTTCCTCTTTACTCAAAATGGCACAAACTTACGTAACATTGCTTGCATTACTATTGTTGTGCCTGTTTTGTCCCAAAAATATCAGTTTTACATCAAAATTCAACACATCCACTGATGAATCATCTCTTTTAGCAATCAAAGCTCACATAACTTCCGATCCGAATAACTATTTAACCACAAACTGGTCAAGTGGAACCTCTTTCTGCTCCTGGACTGGTGTAACTTGCAGCCGCAGGCGTGCCAGAGTCGTGGCGTTGGATCTCTTGAACATGAGTTTGTATGGCACAATCGCACCACATATCGGCAACCTCTCGTTCATGCGGTTCATAGACTTGAGTAACAACACCTTCACTGGCACAATTCCAGATGAAATCGGAAACTTACGCCGCCTTAGTTCACTATATATGAGCTTCAATCGACTCAGTGGAAGTATTCCGTGGAGCATATTTAACCTTTCTTCATTGAGGGAAATTAGATTTAAAAGTAACATGCTTTGCGGTACTCTTCCACCGAACATATGTCGTCATCCTGCAGCAAAACTTAAAAAGTTGGGACTTCCTTTCAATCAGTTGGTCGGGGAGATCCCGAGAGGGTTGTCCCAATGTGCAGATTTAGAGATACTTTCTTTGTCATTTAATAATTTTAGTGGAAGTTTGCCGGTGGATATTGGGAACTTGTCAAAGCTGCAGATACTTTATCTCGGGAGAAATCACTTGACAGGTTTGGAATCAGGATTCATATATATGGTGTTAAAAGGGTAGATTAAAATTGATCAAAGGAATTTGCGTTGTGCAAAGAAAAAAAAAAAAAAGAAAAAACTCTAAGATTTAAGATCAAAATAGAAAGTTGGAAATTATTGCTCAAAAGAAACTCGATTTAAAATATGGGATAAATAAGTTTAAGATTGTCAAATTGGAGAACTATTTATTTTTCTTTATATTCATCTTCCCATTCAATTAAGGTTAGAACAATAACGTACTGAGATTTAAAAATAAGACGAAAGATTTAAAAGGAAAACGCACATTTTTTTATTGTCAATAATATTGGCCATCTCTTTGATGGATGGCAACAATTTTATAATGTTCGTCTAAAGGATGTTATAGTAAAAGAAGAAGAGACAGAAAAAAAAAAAAAAAAAAAAAAAAAAAAAGAAGGTCTCCAGCTTTACGCATAACAAGCGAAAAATAAAAATCATTTCAAAAAACAGGAAACACAAAAGATCATCATATTTCTTGCATAATTACGAAAAAACTCGCAGAAAAGAAAACGCAAGCAAAACAACTCTTGATGATATCTTTTTGAAAGTTCAAAAATACTCTTAAGATTTACACGACATCAAGGTTATTATCTTTAATTTTTTTTCTTTCTGGTAGATTCTTTGTCTCTCTCTTTTTTGTTTTCTTCCAGCTACGCAAAATATGAAAGGCATTTGTCCCCCTCCCTCCCTCTCTCTCTCTCTCTCTCAAAATATATTTTATTATTTATGAAGATTAACTTTTGAGACACTAGGACGAACCGTATGAGGTTTGGTTTAATTACAAAACCTCTCCTATGATTTTGATAATTATAGTAATCTCCTCAAAACTAATGGTTGTTAAAATATAAATAAAATTCGATGATGTCACCAAGATTTTATAATCATGTTAAAAAATTGAAATGCAATGTTACTTTTCATTTGAACTAGGGATTAAAGCATGAAACTTCATATACTATAACCCCTATTGCACTTTGCTCTCTATCCTATTTTTGTGGCAACTTGCCCCTGTACTACGGATAAACAAGCACTTTGCCTCATTGTCTGATTTTTGGTAAATTTTTGCCCGAAATTGAAATGTGAAAATGGGGTTTCATCATATTTTCACCTCAGATTCAATAATATGCCCTCGTTTTCCTTCAATTTTTTGTACATTTTCTTAATTTTCAAACCGTACGTAGTTAGATTATCAAAATTTTGGGGTTTGAAAATTAAAAAAAAATTGTAACAAAAATTAAAGTGAAAAGAACGCATTTATCGAATTTGAAATTAAATTGTGATGAACCCCCATGTTTGAGTTTTAAATTCTAGTGAAAATTCGGGATTGCAGAAAGATTGGAATCAATGATAGACGTAGCATCTGCAATAGAGTATTTACATCATGGCTATTCATCGTCTGTCGGCCATTGTGATTTGAAACCGAGCAATATTCTCTTAGATGAAGATATGGTAGCACATGTAGCAAACTTTGGGATTTCCAAGCTCCTCACCGAAGATCAAAGAATGGAGCAGACGAAAACATTAGGTATAATTGGATATATGGCGCCAGGTAAAGAAAGTGATCAGCTCCAGTTAATTTTACAAGCTACTATCTTTTTCGTAACTGTGTTCCTTACATTTCCTGTGTGATTTTGACAGAGTATGGATCAGCAGGATTAGTTTCAACTAAGGTTGATGTTTACAGTTTTGGGATTTTGTTGATGGAAACATTTACGAAGAAGAAGCCAACAGATGAGATGTTTCTTGGAGACTTAACCATGAGAGAATGGGTGTCTGATTTGTTGGCGTGAGTTGTCATTAGAGAAATTATAGGATTAGCCTTCCATGTTTAAATATGTAAATCCCCAAATTGAAGGGTCAGGCTTTATTCTTGCCATGATTTTTTTGTATAACCATAATTAGGTTGTTGTACTTGGTATATAAGTATACCTCTGTTCTGTGTAAATATTTAAGTGAAAAAAGAACATAAAGTTTTAACATGGTATCAGAGCAAAAAGATCCCGTTTCTCTCTGTAGTTACAACCTTTAATCTTTCTCTCCAATTATGTCTACTACGGGGAATACAACAAGTAATGTGGAGAATTCTGGTAATCCTCAAACCAACTCCCTTATCACTGAATTAACCACACAAATGGCTGATGTATTGACCAAAACTTCAGCCCCCATCATCGAACCTTCTGCTGCCCCAATTGGTATTAAATTGGATGGTACCAATTATGCTCTTTGGTCCCAAATTGTGGAGATGTACATCTCTGGCAAAGACAATTTGGGATATATAAATGGTGATTTACCTCAACCACCACAAACGGACTCTTCTTTCCGCAAATGGCGTACAGATAACGCAATTGTTAAGGGATGGCTAATCAATTCAATGGATTCTTCATTGATCGGAAACTTTATACGGTTTCCAACGGCAAAATCAGCGTGGGATGCCATTGCTACTACTTATTTTGACAGGAGCGATACCTCCCAAGTGTATTCTCTCCGGAGACAAGTGACTCGACTGAAACAAAATGGTGGCTCGCTCGAAAAATATTATACCGATCTTCAAGGTGTTTGGCGTGAAATAGATTTTCGTCGGCCGAATCCAATGGAATGTGTTGATGATATACAACGGTATAATACCTTACTTCAAGAAGACAGAGTGTACACCTTTTTGGATGGACTTGACGATCGACTTGATAATATTAGGAGTGATGTTTTACAAATGCGACCATTCCCTACGCTTGAACAAACTTATGCTCATGTCCGTCGCGAAGCTGTTCGTCAGGCAGTGATGTCAAAGATGGTGTTGATTATATTTCAGGAGTCGTTTTGGCATCGAAGGGACTGAAACATGGACATAATTCTTCATCAACAAAATTGATCCCGCTAGACAGTGGGAAATCTGGTATGCCATCTGAAACTAAAACCTCCTCTGATGAAACTAAATGCTCACATTGTGGAAACCAGAAACATACCCGTGAAACGTGCTTCAAACTGCACGGATATCCCGATTGGTGGGCAGATTTTCAGTCCAAGAGAAAAGGAGACACTGGTAACACAAGAGCTAGTGTAACAATGGGCAAGGTAGCAATTGCTGAAGGAGCGCCACATTTTTCTCTGATTCCTACCACAGAAAGCTCACATGAAGCCTTCACAACCACTGATCCAGGTATTGCTCTCTTTAGTACACTACAGGATGCCCAAAACAATGCGTGGATCGTCGACTCCGGAGCCACTGACCACATGACATTTGCTGCCACTGACTTCTCACAAACTTCTTTACCTCGACGGACTAGCATTGCTAACGCTAATGGAGTTATATCTCCCGTTACAGGGGCTGGCACAGTGACATTATCTCCTTCACTGACCTTACCTAATACACTCCTTGTTCCTTCTCTCTCACATAAATTACTATCTGTAAGTCAAGTTACTACATATTTAAATTGTGTGGTACTTATGTACTCTGGTTTCTGCCTGCTTCAGGATATTCTCACGAAGGAGATCATTGGGCGTGGTACTAAAAGAGGAGGGTTATACTACATGGATGACTTCAGTGTTGGAAGGGCACATCATATGCATCATCAGGTCAGCAGTAAAGAGAAGGAAATTTGGCTTTGGCATAGGCGACTGGGGCATCCGTCTTTCAGATATATGAAACATTTGTTTCCTGACTTATTCTTACATGTATCAGATAGTGAGCTTAAATATGATACATGTATTTTAGCTAAAAGTCACAGAGTTTCGTATCCTTTGAGTACAAATAAAGTAATGTTCCATTTGCTCTTATTCACTCGGATGTGTGGGGCCCTTTCCCAATTTCTACTATGTCGGGTATTCGATGGTTTGTGATTTTTGTAGATGATTGTACTCGTATGACGTGGCTTTATTTGCTGAAACATAAACATGAAGTTTTAGATATGTTTCAGTCGTTTCATGCTATGGTTTGAACCCAATTCTCATCTAAAATTCAGGTTCTTCGATCGGATATTGGTGGAGAATTTGTGAATCATCGATTTCGTAATTATTTTCAAGAACATGGCCTCATCCACGAAACCACATGCTCTCATACCCCCCAGCAAAATGGTATCGCCGAGCGAAAAAATAGACACATTCTTGAAACTGCTCGAGCATTACTACTTGGTGCTTATGTTCCTAGCCAGTATTGGGCCGATGCTGTAACCACGACGGTGCATCTTCTCAATCGAATGCCCTCTAAAGTCTTAAATTTAAAGACGCCACTTCAGGCACTGTCCACGTTTGTCCCTTTGCCAACTGTGTTGATGATTCCTCCCCGAGTGTTTGGTTGTGTTGCTTTTGTCCATCTTCATAAGAACCAACGGACAAAACTTGATCCTTGCGCTGTTCGCTGCTTGTTTTTAGGATATGGGTTCAATCAAAAGGGGTATAGATGCTATGATCCGGTCAAGAAACGAGCTTATGTTACTATGGATGTTACTTTTCTGGAATCAGACACCTTTTTCTCCAAACAAACCAATTCTCCACTTCAGGGGGAGACACAACATGAAGCGCAAAATTGGTTATGGTTTGATGAAAATGATTCTGTACAATCTGATGTTAGAATAGATGTCTGTGATAAAAGGGTTGAAGCTGCAACTGAAGCAAACAATGAAGATACAACACCAGTTGAAGCAAACAATGAAGATACAACAGAAGCAAACACTAACCCCCCTCTCTCACCAGTGCTAGATGACCCTTCTCCCGAGAATATTCCTGAGGTAAGTTCCCCTGCCATATCTCCAGATTCTATTGATATGAATACAAGTGTGGGCTATAATTTACCTTTCAGATACAATCGAGGAAAGCCACCAGCAAGATATTCTCCATATTTTTGAAGCTCAAAACTCAAAGTATCCTGTTTCAAATTTTGTGTCTTCCAAAAGACTCTCTGAACCTCTCAAAAATTTTGTCCACGCACTTTCCACATGCCAGGTTCCCACTAATGTTTATGAAGCTCTAGCTGATCCAAAATAGAGTCAAGCCATAAAAGATGAGATGGATGCTTTACTCAAAAATAGAACTTGGACATTGGTTCCTTTACCAGAAGGAAAAAAACCAGTGGGGTGCAGATGGATTTTTTCAATCAAACATAAAATGCACGGATTGATTGAGAGGTATAAAGCGCGATTAGTGGCAAAGGGCTATACCCAAACATATGGTATAGACTATTAAGAGACCTTCTCACCAGTGGCCAAATTAAATACAATCAGGGTATTGATGTCTCTTGCAGCAAATCTAGATTGGCCCCTCCACCAATTTGATGTAAAAAATGCCTTCCTTCATGGAGATCTAAAAGAGGAAGTTTACTTGGACATTCCGCCTGGGTACATTACAACCTCAGAATCCAAGGTGGTATGCAAATTACAGAGAGCGCTATATGGGCTAAAACAATCACCTCGTGCATGGTTTGGGAGATTTAGCTTGGCAATGAAGAAGTATGGTTTTTGTCAAAGCAACTCTGATCATACTCTCTTCTTGAAGCATCGATTTGGCAAGATAACAGCTCTAATTGTCTATGTAGATGATATGATAATAACAGGAGATGATAAAGAAGAAATATCAAGACTTCAAACGAATTAGCAGCTGAATTTGAAATAAAAGATCTGGGAGGACTTAAATATTTTCTGGGAATCGAGGTTGCTAGATCTAAGCAAGGTATATTTCTCTCCCAACGAAAATATATTATGGATTTATTATCTGAAGTTGGACTACTAGATTGCAAGCCTGCAGATACACCAATTGTCCAGAATCACAAACTTGGAGATTACCTTGATCAAGTGCCTGCAGATAAAGAAACATACCAGAGGTTGGTTGGAAAACTTATCTATCTCTCACACACACGTCCAGACATTGCTTATGCTGTGAGCGTAGTAAGTCAGTTCATGCATTGTCCAAGTGAAGATCACATGGATGTAGCTACCAGAATTCTTCGATATTTGAAGTCTTCCGCTGGAAAGGGAATAATGTTTTCAAAGAATAACCATCTAAGGGTAGAGGGGTATACTGATGCAGATTGGGCAGGAAATATCTCTGATAGAAAGTCAACTTCTAGCTATTTTACATTTATTGGTGGAAATCTTGTTACATGGAGAAGTAAAAAGCAAAAAGTGGTGGCGTTGTCAAGTGCAGAAGCTGAATTCCGTGGAATAGCTAAGGGTCTTTGTGAACTTCTTTGGCTTAGAAGTTTGTTAACAGAACTTGGATTTCCTCCTACATGTGAGATAAATTTGTTTTGTGATAATAAGGCTGCTATCGATATCTCACTTAATCCAGTTCAACATGACTTGACTAAACACGTGGAGGTGGATCGACATTTTATCAAACAGAATCTTGAAGCCAAGATAATCCGACTCCCTTTTGTCAAGTCTGAGGATCAGTTGGCGGATGTACTTACAAAGGCTGTTTGTAGCAGGAACTTTTATAACTCACTTGACAAATTGGGCATGCGAGAGTTGTAGGCACCAATTTGAGGGGGCGTGTTGGCGTGAGTTGTCATTAGAGAAATTATAGGATTAGCCTTCCATGTTTAAATATGTAAATCCCCAAATTGAAGGGTCAGGCTTTATTCTTGCCATGATTTTTTTGTATAACCATAATTAGGTTGTTGTACTTGGTATATAAGTATACCTCTGTTCTGTGTAAATATTTAAGTGAAAAAAGAACATAAAGTTTTAACATGATTCATATCCCAGTACTGTAATGCAAATTGTTGATGCTGACTTACTAAATGCAGAGGATGAATATGCTGGCAATATGGTTGAAGAGTGTCTAGTTTCAATAGTGGAACTAGCCATAAAATGTGCAACGGATTTGCCGGAGGAGAGGCCTGATATGAAAGATCGTAAGACTCAAAAAGATAAATATTAAACTACAGCAATGTAACTGAAGTTAGATACAGTAGAGTGGTTTTGCAGCAGGACATGGCCGTTGTGTAGAGGTCCTTCTCGTCTGTTTCTATCAGTGTTATATATGGAAGTTGTTGTTAGTTGCGGTGTAGAAAAACAGGCAGAAATTCAGCAGAGTTTCGACTGGAAAGTATGAAAAACGGAGCAGAAAACCGGGCAGAGTGTCGAGGCAAGAGTTGGACTCTTTGTCTTTACATCGATATTGCCCCGCAACGGTGCTAACAAAATAAATATTTCGGCAATCGTTTCCCAAGATACAACAACACTATAATCTTAATAAAACAGCACTGAAATTATTAAGAACGGCGAATCAAAAAGAAATTCTGAACTCTGGAGAGAAAACAGAAAGAAAGTGAAAACGTATTGAATTGAATGATTTGGACAGAGGTCTGGGGGGCTATTTATAATTACGAAAAATTGCTTTGGGGTTGACTGGGCAAACACGTCTGACGCTTCGTCACACCAATTCGCTGAGTGGCGGGAGACTTTTTGACTTTTCGCCGCTAACTGGGCGTCTAAGTGGCGGTAAAGCCTTTCGCTGACTGGACACAGCTCTCCGCTGACTAGACACAACTCACGAATTTAATTAATTATTTATCACAATTTAATTAAACAAAATATTAATTACTTAGTTAAATTTTGTCTAAAAAGAATAATATTGACAAGGGAAGCTCAAGCTCAAACCCAAACCCAAGCCCAAGCCCAGGCCCGAGCCCGTGACCCGTGACCCGTGACCCACGACCCACGACCCCGACCCAGACCCAGGCCCAGGCCAAGGCTGAGGCCGAGGCCGAGGCCGGGCCGGACAGACGGCGGCGGCGGCGAGCGCGTGTGGGCTTTGGAAGAAAGACCCATAGTACATAGTACATAGGTCTTTCCCCCTTTAAACACTTGGGTACCCCCAATAAGCTCAATTTTTAGCTCAACTTTTCCTATGTGGGATGGTGACTTTTCACCTTCCCACCCATTTCATTTCAACACAATTTAGCTTCAAGTAGCTCACTTTAGTATTTGATTTTTCATTCACCACTACATGGTTTTGAACAAATAAATACACTAAGTTCATCTACTCAATATGTAGATTTCATTAAGCTAAAGATTTATCAATTTTAACAATTGGAACCCACTTGAATAATTGGTCAAATATGGGTACACAAACCCATTTCCAACAATCCCCCACATGAATAAAATTCAATGCGTACACTCGAAAGTTCAGGCGGAAAGCAACTGCATCAGGATAGGTGGCTTTTGGCTTTGAACTTTCCTTAGTGGGATACATCGGATTTACTTGGCTAATCAGTGAACATGATGTCTTGAACTGTTCAGCCGTTGGTGTAAACCAAGACAACTGTATCCACACAGCAACTCCCCTAATTAATTTTGATTCTCATAGTTGTGTCCATTTTGGCCGTGGACAACTCTTGGATTCATAAGTGTTTTCTTATGAAGCGGCCCGCACTTCACACTTATATAGGTGATCTCATATCAGAAGTATCCTGCCATACTTCACTTAATTAAGTATAGGAATCATTAAAAGTTAAAATTTATCCTTACCCACTCTGCAGATAGCATTTTATCGTACACGGGAATGAGCTGGAGTTAACTCCTTTATGCTACACTGAACCTTTATAATTTTGTTTTCCCATTGAACCAAGATCTTGGGATCTCCAGTCAACAAGGTTGGGTTCCATTACAAATGTTCTTCACTTTTGGGTTTTAGACCCATTCCCCTCGATAAGCAGTATGTTTGATCTCTTGGTAGGCCTTTAGTCAATGGATCCGATAAGTTTTCCTTTGATTTCACATAATCAATGGAAATGACACCATTAGAGATCAACTGCCTTATGGTATTATGTCTACGACGAATATGTCTAGACTTACCATTATACATGCCACTTTGTGCCTTTCCAATAGCTGACTGGCTATCGCAATGTATCATAATTGCAGGCACTGGCTTATTCCAACAAGGAATGTCCTCTAAGAAGTGACGAAGCCATTCAGCTTCTTCACCAGCTTTATCTAAAGCTATAAACTCTGATTCCATCGTGGATCGAGCTATACAAGTCTGTTTTGAGGACTTCCATGACACAGCTCCACCTCCAATGGTAAATACATAACCACTTGTGGATTTAGTGTCCTTAGTATCTGATATCCAATTAGCATCATTGTATCCTTCTAATACAGCTGGATATCTCTCATAATGTAATCCATAAGCTAAGGTGTGTTTTAGGTATCTCAGTACCCTAATCAACGCCTTCCAATGATCTTTATTTGGATTACTTGTGAATCTGCTCAGTTTATTAACTGAGTAAACAATATCCGGACGAGTGCAGTTCATGATGTACATCAAACTGCCTATTATCCTGGCATATTCTATTTGAGAGACAGGTTCACCATGATTTTTACCTAGGTGTAAACTCAAGTCTACTGGAGTCTTAGCTGGAGGACCGTCAAATGCATTGTACTTCTTAAGCACTGTCTCTATGTAATGAGACTGCGATAGCACGATTTCTTTTGATGTCTTAATGATCTTAATCCCTAATATGACATCAGCGAGACCTAAGTCTTTCATGTCAAAATGCTTGGTACATTTTCTTCGTAGTCATGATAATGTCATTACTACTTCCAGTGATTAACATGTCGTCTACATATAGGCAAACTATCACGTAATCATTAGGTGTGCCTTTTACGTATATGCATTTATCACATTCATTAATTTTGAAACCATTTGACAGCATAGTTCTATCAAATTTTTCGTGCCACTGTTTTGGCGCTTATTTAAGCCCATATAATGACTTAATGAGTTTGCACACCTTTTTCTCCTTTCCAGGAGCAACAAACCCTTCGGGTTGTTCCATATATATTTCTTCATCTAATTCACCATTAAGAAATGCTGTCTGGACATCCATTTGATGTATTTCAAGACCTTTCAGTGCAGCAATAGCAATGAGCACTCTAATCGAAGTGATCCTAGTCACTGGTGAATAAGTGTCGAAAAAATCAAGGCCTTCTTTTTGTCGATACCCTTTAGCTACCAATCTAGCCTTGTATTTATCAATAGATCCATCTGCTTTATACTTTCTCTTCAGTATCCATTTGCAGCCTAAAGGTTTGCTACCAGGAGGGAGATCAACCAATTCCCACGTGTGGTTGTGCAAAATGGACTCTATTTCATTGTTGATAGCTTCCTTCCATAAAGGAGCTTCAGGTGAGGACAATGCTTCATTTAATGTCCTAGGTTCGTTTTCTAACATGTATGTCAGAAAATCAGGACCAAATGTTTTAGCTGTTTTGGCCCTTTTACTGCGTCGAGGTTCTTCATTCTCTTCATGGTCACCTCTTACAGCTTCATTTGTTCTTTTAAGAGAACCAGATTCTTTCCTTTCTTTGCAAGGATAGACATTTTCAAAGAATACTGCATTCCTTGATTCAATAATCATATTCTCATTGATATCAGGAATTTGTGATTTATGTACTAAGAAGCGATAGGCACTACTGTTATGAGCATATACAATGAATATGCAATCAACAGTCTTTGGCCCTATTTTTACTTGCTTAGGTTTAGGTACTTCTACCTTAGCTAAACACCCCCACACTTTCAAGTACTTATAGGAAGGTTTTCGACCTTTCCATAATTCAAAGGGGGTTTTATTTCTACTTTTATGAGTCAATTTATTTAATATATGATTTGCTGAGAGAATAGCATCCCCCCACAAATTCTGGGGTAAGCCAGAACTAATCAACATAGCATTCATCATCTCCTTAATAGTTCGGTTTTTGCGTTCAGCTATACCATTTGATTGCGGTGAATAAGGAGCAGTCGTTTGATGAATAATGCCTTTGGAAGCACAAAATTCATCAAATGGAGCTCCATATTCTCCACCTCTATCACTGCGGATAGTTTTTATACTTTTGCTAAGTTGATTTTCAACCTCAAGTTTGTAGACTGTAAAAGCTTCAAGAGCTTCGTCTTTGCTTCTAAGTAAATAAACAATGCAATATCTTGTGCAGTCATCAATAAAAGTAATAAAGTACTTTTTGCCACCTCTAGTTTGCACAAATTTTAAGTCACAGATATCACTATGAATTAAGTCTAGAGGTTCAGTATTTCTTTCCACAGAAGGAAACAGAGTTTTAGTTAACTTTGCCTCCACACAAATATCACATTTATTCTGAGAATCAAAATTAAATGAAGGCGATAATTGTAAATTTACAAGCTTACGAAGAGTATTAAAATTAACATATCCTAATCTAACATGCCATAAATTTGAACACTCAGCCAAGTAAATATAATCCTTATCTTTATTAGCAATGTCAACGATGTTACGTTTCACAACCATTACATTTGTTTTGAACATTCTGTTCAGTACATAGCACTTGCCTATAAACTGGCCATTCTTAGTTAGCACAAACTTGCCAGACTCAAACACTAGTCTAAAACCATTACTAACAAGTGCAGAACCGGATATCAAATTTTTTCGTATATCCGGGACATGCAGTACATCAACTAGGGTCAGCTCCTTGCCAGAAGTCATCTTCAGCACCACTCTGCCGCACCCCACAATATCTGAGGTGTTTGAATTTCCCATATACAGCTTCCTTCCACTGATTGCTCTGTAGTATGAGAACATTTCCCTGTCGGCACAGACGTGGCGAGTTGTACCAGTATCAACAAACCAATCCATCGCATTATCCACCATGTTGGCTTCAAACACCACAGCAGTGAGCATGAGATCACCCATGTCAATTGGGATGTTCTTGTCTTCAGCTACACTGACTTGGTTCTTTGGTTGCTGCTGCTGCTGTTGATTATCCTTCTTTGGCAATCGGCAGTCTTTAGCCATGTGGTTTAGCTTTCCACAGTTGTGGCAGTTCCCCTTGAACTTCTTTTTCTTCTTGTTCTGGTCACCACCATTCCCCTGTTGCTTTCGCTTCTTGTTAGAGTTCGATTTGGTCTCTACCACGTTGGCTCTAGCCTCCATTTGAGTTTTGTTTGCTTTGGCCTCAGACGTCCGATTATCTTCTGATAGATCTTAGAGTCTAATACTTTACGTTATAAGCAATAGTCGCGGTACCTAGTCTCGACAGATAAGTAAGACAGGTAAGTAAGACAGTAAAGTAAGACAGCAGATTTTAACGTGGTTCGGACTATGTCCTACATCCACGAGGCTTTCGCCTGAATCAAACTTCTTTCAACGGACAAAAGTTATTACACCAACTGGTTTTACTCTAACACCGAATCCCTCTAATGTTGATACCACCGGAACCTTTTTTGCGTCTACTCTGTTTGACCCGTAAGACCAAGACTCCCGTTATGATCTTCTTATGAGAATGCTTCCAAGCGAACTGCACGTACGCATAGATCCCTCTAACTGGCGCAATCCTTTCCCGTTGAACTCTCTTCAACTCTTGTCGGCTTCTCACGTTCTTGATGTAACTCAAGAGGGCGAAAACTAAGAAATCAAAATAAAAGAGAACACCTAAAGATGTATATTTTGTTACACGAGTGTTCTACATTGATTCCTAGGATTTCTACTATTTATAGGATAGCTCTCCTGAAAGATATCCTTGATTCTCGGCTAGTCTCCATATCCAGTCGAGACACGATCTTTCCAAAGTATATCCGAATCTTTCCATGATAAGGCGATTCTTCCTTTTGCAACGTCTTTGTTTCCGATTGATAAGATCTTCATGATCTTCATATATTCTGCACATCAAAGACAAAGAAGAACTCCACAAGGAATAGATTACTAAAGGATATAGGAAAGAGTTTGATAAAGATTAAATTTCCATTAGATAAGATACTATAAGATCAAGTTAAATCTTTCCAAACTCACCTAAATATTCACGCGTCTAATAACAGGATAAATACCATAAAACCGTGTGAATAAATAAGTAAATAAATCAAAGTAAATAAAACCGAATTTTCCTTTAAAATAATTTTGCAAACAAGGAAATAAAATCTAGTTGGACCTGGCAGTCCTGACTGTTCAACCGAGTTCGAAACCTGTCGGACTTTGTGGTCCTAACATCTTCTTCAATCCAGAGTCTGACAATTAGGTCTTCAAGACCCATTTCCTTCCTTTTGTGCTTCAGGTAATTCTTAAAGTCTTTCCAGGAAGGTGGTAGCTTCTCTATCATGCAAGCTACTTGGAAAGACTTATTGAGCTTCATGTTCTCAGCATCTAAGTCATGCAGGATCAGTTGCAGCTCTTGGACTTGACTCATCACTGTCTTTGAGTCAATCATCTTGAAGTCCAAAAATTTGCCAACTATGAATTTCTTCAAGCCAGCATCCTCCGTTCTGTACTTCTTGTCTAGGGAGGTCCAGAGTTCTTTTGCAGTTTTTTTAGAACGATATACATTATAAAGTGAATCATTTAAACCATTCAGTATATAGTTCTTACAGAGAAAGTCACTTTGGGACCATGCGTCGAAAGCTGCCCTCTTATCCTTGTCTGGTTCATCGTCTGGCACAGTGGGGGCATCCTCTGACAGCATCCAGGCTAGTTGCAGGGTCATGAGGTAGAACAACATCTTCTGTTGCCACCTTTTGAAATCAGTACCGGTGAATTTCTCCGGTTTTTCATGACCGCCATGCGTTGGAGTTATAGTCACCATGTTCAAAAAATTTGGCAGAATATCGTTTTAAAAGTGTTAGTTGCGGTGTAGAAAAACAGGCAGAAATTCGGCAGAGTTTCGACTGGAAAGTATGAAAAACGGAGCAGAAAACCGGGCAGAGTGTCGAGGTAAGAGTTGGACTCTTTGTCTTTAAAACGATATTGCCCCGCAACAGTGCTAACGGAATAAATATTTCGGCAATCGTTTCCCAAGATACAACAACACTATAATCTTAATAAAACAGCACTGAAATTATTAAGAACGGCGAATCAAAAAGAAATTCTGAACTCTGGAGAGAAAACGGAAAGAAAGTGAAAACGTACTAAATTGAATGATTTGGACAGAGGTCTAGGGGGCTATTTATAATTATGAAAAGTTGCTTTGGGGTTGACTGGGCAGACACGTCTGACGCTTCATCACACCAATTCGCTGAGTGGCGGGAGACTTTTTGACTTTTCGCCGCTGACTGGGCGTCTAAGTGGCGGGAAAGCCTTTCGCTGACTAGACGCAACTCACGAATTTAATTAATTATTTATCACAATTTAATTAAACAAAATATTATTTACTTAATTAAATTTTGTCTAAAAAGAATAATATTGACAAGGGAAGCTCAAGCTCAAGCTCAAACCCAAGCCCAGGCCCAGGCCCGAGCCCGTGACCCGTGACCCACGATCCCGACCCAGGCCCAGGCCGAGGCCGAGGCCGGGCCGGACGGCGGCGGCGGCGCGCGCATGTGGGCTTTGGAAGAAAGACCCATAGTACATAGTACATAGGTCTTCCCCCCTTTAAACACTTGGGTACCCCCAATAGCTCAATTTTTAGCTCAATTTTTCCTATGTGGGATGGTGACTTTTCACTTTCCCACCCATTTCATTTCAACACAATTTAGCTTCAAGTAGCTCACTTTAGCATTTAATTTTTCATTCACCACTACATGGTTTTGAACAAATAAATACACTAAGTTCATCTACTCAATATGTAGATTTCATTAAGCTAAAGATTTACCAATTTTAACAATTGGAACCCACTTGAATAATTGGTCAAATATGGGTACACAAACCCATTTCCAACAGTTGTTCTACTACAATGAACTAAATCTAGTTGATTTCTCTTGTTGGAAGGGGAGAATGGAAAAAAGAAACAGAAGAATAAATCAAGCAGTGGGTCATTAGTTTCTTGTTTTTCGTATTTTCATGTATGATACATTCCATCTGCCTGAAAGCGTTAGATTGAGTTCTTGAAACATGTATATATCTTTGCTCATGTACAAGCTGGTGTTCGAAATCTTCTTTAATTACTTACTATATATGATCCTAACTTGAATATGCATACTTGAATTGACAAGAAAATTAGATGGAATATAACAAAAAAAAGAGACACGTCTGTATGTGTCTTTAAGAGTTCTTAACCTTAAAAATACTACTTGGATATGTAAGTGATGTTACATAGTCATTAAAAGTAACATTATTTAAAATAAAAGAAATAAGAAAATTTAGGAGATGGAGATTAAGTTTTTGGATTTCCTGTGTATAAAAATGTGGGAGTAGTGTATATGGACGTGCATTGCATGCAAGTAAATAAAGCTTTTCTACAACGTCGGATTCTTTGAATAAGTAACTTGATTAACATTTAAACATTTCATATATGCTGCACCACGTAAAATGTAAGCCGTGAATTATACATTATACATGCACTAAGACCAGATTTCAATGACGATTAAGTCCGTTTAATCATAAAACGTGTGATTCTTTAATGAAATGAATACCAACTTATCTAGTCGAACTGATATTATTCTTGGTTTGTATAGTTTCTTTTGACAGATTATAGCTCATTATTAGAACCCAATTTTCGCACACAAGATACATTACAATCTAAAATCGCACACAAGGAATTAAACATCCTGTATGTTCATCTTGATCCATTCCTTGTTTGTAGATCTTATCAATCCATAAGGCATGCATCACAAACCAAGTGAACCCGGTAATGATTGTTCGGAAGTGTTCACCAATTCGCTTGAATAAATTTCTTCACTTAATTACTAAATGCAACACACTGTATATAACTTATTGGTCCTTATTTATGCCTCAGGATTTAAAAAGAAAAAAAAATGGCAGAACAAAGTTTCTGATTTGGTAGGGAAAAGTTTTTCGTTATATGGATAAAGAAAAAATGTAATCACTTTGCTATATATAGAGAGAAGTAAATTTTGGGGTTGATGATATTTTAGGAGTGCCATTGACAGATAGAATTTATTGGCTAGTTTGGAACATTACATTGTTATTGTGGCGATTTCGTCAATTATTGCAGATCGTCCTGACGTGAGTAGACGCTTGAAAATTTTGGCATCCAATTCTTAATGTTCTGTTTTCGAATTCCCATTTAGAGGGATTACGGATGATTTGAACAGGAGCAATTTCTGGTCATCAGGTGAGACAAACTCCTCAATGTCATCAGGATGTAGCGTTTCTTCACGCGGTTTAGCCAAAGTTTCCAAACAAGTAGTACCAGAATCTTGAGAAAATGGAGATTTGATGATTGTAGTACACACTCTAAAGGCTTCACTATTTTCTCTTCTTCACCAGTGGCTGAATTTTGGATTTGCAATTGGAATAATTTTGCTTTGTTTCCAGTCAAGATACAATGCTCTCCGATGCCAAATCAACGTTCATGATGTTCCCTTCGATCGTTTCTTGGAATGTCCATTTTTGAAACCTGAATTGCGTTAAGAAATTAAGGTTTTATTGTCATATTTAGAAGATGGCAAAATATTATTACCTCATGTTCTTGAAAATAGGATTTATATTCAAGCAAAAATTGTCCTGGATCAACCAAACTTCTGGCTATTTCATTCAACAATCTGACCTTCAGATCATCAGGAAGGTTTTTCCTTAAGCAAAGACTCTCTTTTTTTTTTTTTTTTTTTTTTTTTTTTTTTTTATAATCAGAGAAGCAAAATTTTATTGAAAATCAGAGAGTATAAGAAATACTCCTTTATTTACAATGTAAAAGAAATTAGTAATCTAGCATTTTCTGTTCCTTGATTTATTAGAAAATTTCATAGCCGACCCTAACAGTTCACAAGATTTCCTGGTCATGACAGGTTCAAAGTTTCAGCTTTCAAAATAGCATTGGCGTAAGGGTGTTTGCAAGAGGAGTTTGTTCATTACTTTTGCTGAAAGTTACATAAGCTGACTTTTGACTCAAAGTAGTGACTGTTTGCAAATACTTTTAAAAAAATTATTGAAAATATTAGTTAGGAGTTTGCAATGCTTAAGAAGTGACATTTTCTATTTAAAAACTTTTTAAAATACCGTATTTTCAAAAGGAGTTTTAGAAGCACCATAAATTCAACTTGTTTTATTGTTATTTTATTTTATTTTATTATTCTTTTGACGTGGCTTTTAAGGTGGCAAGTGGATGAGTTGGGAGTTTGTCTGGGGTCAAAATTCCCAAATATAGTTCCACGTGAAAAATTCCGGCGAGATTTTGAAATAGCCGCCGTCGGAGTACCAAATTGAAAAAATTGCCAAATTAAGGTACCAAAACGTGAGATGCCAAGTTAATATATGAAAAAATAAATAGTGCCAAGTTAGGATATCAAAAATACACTTTTCTCGAAAAAATAAATTGTGCCAAATTAGGGTATAAAAAATGCAATTTTCTCGTACTCGGTGCATGAAAATTTTTACAAGATACGTGTGTGATTGAAGGACTTATGTACTGATGTATGAGCTTGAACATGATATCCTCCGGTTTAAGCTAAGCAATACAGGTCTAAACAATATATTAATTACTGGGCAACTTTTAGTCTTAAAGGACTTAGTTGAAAGTTTCACACAATATAGGAACAAATATGGCCCTTTTAGCATTAAATTAAAGGATCAAAATTGAGAGCATGCCATATTGTAGGACTATTTCTCATAAAAACCGGTGAGGAAGGCATGTGGAACTTTGCTTAAAGATGTGGGCCATTTGTAGCATTTTTCTTAAGTTTTTCAATTTTCAAGCAGATTGACAACTTTGCCCCTACTTAAATCGTTAATACATGCCTTAATTCAGTCATAAATGGTAAAGTAGTAATCAAAAACATAAATATCAATAATGTTCAATTCAGATATATGTAAGGTGAGGTTTGTTAATAGAAATGGAAAAGACCAACGACTTTTTATTGTTTATTTACTAATTATTTTGTTAAAAAGAGAGCGGATAAGCAATATGAAGCTCCCGTTGAGTCACTGGCCAGATTCAAGAATAAAGATCCATGGTTAAGACAAGGACATATATATATATATATATATATATATATATATATATATATATATATATATATATATATATATATATATATATATATATATATATATGTATGTATGTATTACAAGAAAAATAGGCCATTGGTCCATAGCAACCAATAATTCTTTTATTGACGACGATTATGGTAAAGGCAGCATCAACAGTCAGTTATGTTGAAAAGTTTACTAATTAATTAATGTATTATTTTCCTGCACTTGTGTAAAAGTAGTTTTGTACAACATAAACTGGCAAAAACGAACTAATAACAAAAGTGAATGGTCATGCGAGCATCACAAACCAAGTATTTACCAATTTTTTAACTTTATTCTGTTTACTGATAATACAATTGAAATATGAAAGGCAGGACTACATTTTCCCAGCTTATATAGTAGCTTCACAAACTGAAACAAAATCCAGTTTCCTCTCTAACCCAAAAATGACACAAACTTAAACCATTTTGCTACTTTTGTTAAGTTAATTATGAGAACTATATATATATATATATATATATATATATATATATATATATATATTTCTTTTTCTTTATATTCCATTTATTTTTTGATCAATTTATTAACAAAATCTAAATTTTATTCCAATATCTGGTGCATTTCGATTTATTAATCAATTAAATGTTTGTGTGCTAATTCCAGTTTTTCATTCTGCGTGAATTCATATTCTTGATAAATCCCTTTTCTAATAAATCAGTCAAAGTCTCAAGTTGTACAACAAACTACAGTTCAATTATTGCTTGAGTTATGTTAAGAAGCTCAAGCTAGTGACGGATCGAACATTGCAATATACTTAAGAGTATTACAAGGTCAATGTTGCGGTCAATTTGGTTCAATAAGTGCACATCTTTCTAACACTATGGACCAACATGCATGTGTAGACCCCAATTCTTCTTAGTTGTTCTGTTTATTTTTTTCCACAACGTTTGTCCTAAACAACAAGACCTGGACTTTCTACATTCACAACCTCAAGGTGAAATCATGGATGTATAAATAAATATATATGTAGCTTCACAAACTAAGACAAAACCCAATTTCCTCTGTTCCCAAAATGGCTCAAACTTATGCAATATCGCTGATCATATTAACCTCTTGCCTGTTTTATGACAGATATATCAGCTTTGCTTCAGCTTTCAACACATCCACTGATGAATCATCTCTTCTAGCAATCAAAGCCCTCATAACTTCCGACCCAAATAACTATTTAACCACAAACTGGTCACGTGGAACCTCTTTCTGCTCCTGGAATGGTGTAATTTGTAGCCGCAGGGGTGCCAGAGTCGTGGCGTTGGATCTTTTCAACATGAGTTTGCACGGCAACATTGCACCAGATATCGGCAACCTCTCGTTCATGAGGTTCATAGACTTGAGTAACAACAGCTTCACTGGCATAATTCCAGATGAAATTGGAAATTTGCGCCGCCTTCGTTCACTGTATATGAGCTTCAATCAACTGAGTGGGAATGTTCCCCCGAGTCTGGGATTGTTAAGGAACCTTGAAAACTTGTACTTTTCTGGCAACGATCTCAGTGGGAGTATTCCATGGAGCATATTTAACATTTCTTCTTTGAAGGAAATTGCGTTTCAGCATAATAGGCTTTCGGGTTCTCTTCCTCCAAACATATGTACTCCTTCAGCTAAACTTGAGATTTTGAGGCTTTCGTGGAATCAGTTCGTCGGGGATATCCCTAGAAAGTTGTCTGATTGTTCAGGATTAAAAATTGTCTTTTTGTCTGCAAATTATTTTACCGGAAGTCTGCCGGAGGATATTGGGAACTTGTCACAGCTGCAAATACTGGCTCTCTGGAGAAATCAGTTGACAGGTATATATATATGATTCAGATTTTCTGATTTTGTAGAGTAAATTTATGAGCTCTGATGTGTGCATACTGAATATTAATTGGAAATGTCCTTTATTTTAAAATACTATAGATCATGCAAATGGTGTTTTGTTCATCAGCGCATGAGTACTAAGAAACATGCACATGAGATTATTGTTCACATGTGTTCTATAAGTGCTAAATTATTTATATCATCATTCACCACCCTAACTAATTACGTCGATTAGTTCATTCATTCAACAATTCTCTAAGAAGATGACAAATCTTTTACTTTTATTTTTTGTTTTTTAAGGGCTTAATGTTTTATTAAAATGTATTTTCACAATCGATAAAATCTTTAGGATTTATGATTTGGGAGAAAGAAGTTTAATAGATGGTACTGTACTTTTCTACTATTTTTGTTACTAGGTAGAGACTAGAGAAATAACATAAATGCTTTCTCAACTTCCTAAATTTTCTCGTTGTTCATCTCTTTCATAAGATTGTCAAATTGGAGAACTATTTATTTTTCTTTATATTCATATTCCCATTCAATTAAGGTTAAAACAAATAACGTACTCATGAGATTTAAAAATAAGACGAAAGATTTAAAAGAAAAAGGCACTTTTTTTTTTTAATTGTCAATAATATTGGCCTGGCAACAATTTTATAATGTTCGTCTAAAGGAGGTTATAGTAAAAGAAGAAGAGAAAAAAAAAAAGAAAAAAAAAAAAAGGTCTCCAGCTTTACCGCATAACAAGCGAAAAATAAAAATCATTTCAAAAAACAGGAAAGACAAAAGATCATCATATTTCTTGCATAATTACGAAAAGACTCACAGAAAAGAAAACGCAAGCAAAACAACTTTTTAAAAGTTCAAAAATACTCTTAACATTTACACGACATCTTTTTTGTTTTTTTTTTTTTTTCTTTCGGGTAGATTCTTTTTCTCTCTCTCTTTTTGTTGTTAAAATATGAATAAAATTCGATGATGTCACCAGGATTTTATAATCATGTTAAAAAATTGAAATGCAATGTTACTTTTCATTTGAACTAGGGCTTAAAACATGAAACTTCATATACTATAACCCCTATTGCACTTTGCTCTCTATCCTATTTTTCTGGCAACTAGCCCCCTGTACTACAGATAAACAAGCACTTTGCCTCCTCGTCTGATTTTCGACAATTTTTTGCCCAAATTTGAAACGTGAAAATGGGGTTTCATCATGTTTTCACCTTAGATTCAATAATATGCCCTCGTCTTCCTTTAATTTTTTGTACATTTTCTTAATTTTCAAAGCGTGGTTAGATTATCAAATTTTTGGGGTTTGACAATTAAAAAAATGTAACAAAAACTGAAGTGAAAAGAACGCATTTATCGAATTTGAAATTAAATCATGATGAACACCCATGTTTGAGTTTTAAATTCGAGTGAAAATTCGTCAAAAATCAGATTAAGGGGTAATTTTTTTTTTTTACCAATCAATATATATCGGGGGGCAAAGTGTTTATTTATCCATAGCACATGGGGCAAGTTGCCAAGAAAAAAAGAAAAGATAGAGGGCAAAGTGCAACAGGGGTATAGTATAGGGGGTTTAATGGCTTTGAACTAATAAAGACAAATTAAAAACTTGTGAAAATTCCAAAAAATAACTTACTAATAAATTATTATTTTTTTGAACGAACTTATTAATAATTAGAAATAGGAAAAACCTCTGAGAGAGTTTCTATAATTACACCAAACCACAAATGGGTGTAGTTTTCTATGATGATATAGACAATGCGAAATTCTTAAATCCAAAGCAAAAAATTATTGTTCTCTAATATACCATTTGCACATTAATTGTCGAGCTTCATCTTCTTTTTAATGCATACAAATAATAAAAAAAAATTACAAATATATCTTGTTTTCTATTTATAACAATAAAAGTATTTGTCATTCCTTTTTTGAGCATTTGAGCAAATCTCCTCTCATTCAATTTTTTTCTTGTTTTATATATTACAAATTTCATGAGTTTTGTCAGTCTTATTAATTATTTCATATACCTCATTTGACTATAATTTTCTACACAAAAATATTCATTTAAAAAGTAGAGAAAAAAATTAAAACTAAAAAAACTACTTACAACAACTTTATGCACATTCAAAAACCAATTAAAAGAAGAAAGAATAACAACACTAATTCCTCGATAAACTTATAAATAGATAACATGTCATTCGACCTTTTGTAGGCACCATTCCACCTTCATTTGGCAACTTGTCAAATTTGGAAGCATTGGACATCGGTGACAACAACATCCAAGGGGAAGTTCCTTCACAAATGGGACATGTCTCCACTTTAACACTTCTGAATTAAGTTTCTGAAAACCACATTGATTATTCTAGTCATATCAATTAAACACGCGATTTCAAATAATTAATTACCAAAACATATACAAAATAGATGTTAGAAATCAATGGGTCCCAACTCTAAGTGGCATGCATGCATCCTTTTGTAGGTACTATTCCACCTTCACTTGGCAACTTGTCAAATTTGGAAGCATTGGACTTGGCTGAAAACAACATTGAAGGTGCAGTTCCTTCAGAATTGGGACATCTTTTCAGCTTAACATATCTGAGTCTAGGAATAAACAAACTCAAAGGTGAGTTTCCTCCTTCCATTTTCAACCTCTCGAAATTGGCAACGCTTGATATTACAATGAACGAGTTGTCGGGCAGCTTTCCACGTTCCATAGACAAAAGGCTTCCAAATCTCCAAGAACTTTATCTTGGGGCGAACCATTTTACAGGGGAGATTCCTAGTTCATTCGCGAATCTATCCTACCTAAGGGAGTTCGATTTTGGAAACAACTCGTTTAGTGGACTCATTGATTATTCTCTACACTTTTGAATAATCGAATTTATGAAATACATTACTGATTTAGTTAAACTCTTTTTAAAATAATATATCTAAGATGAAAGAATACTATAATACATAGGGTAGAATAAGAAGGAAAAATAATTATCATATAATACAACAAAAATACAAATAAATATTACATGTATATACTCACATATATGTGCGTGTGTGTTTATATCTATGTGGACTATGATTTGAAGATAATATTTGATTTTTGAATAAGTGTCTTTTATTTCATATTGGTAAAATATAAATTGGAAAATTTGCCCGTAAGAAAAATAAAAATTAAAGCTTAAAAATATTTTGATCCTATTTTTTAGGAGAGAATATGAAGATAGGATAAGGAAAGATTTCATAATCTTCTTTTCCTTTTTTTCCAGGCAAGAAAAGATTTTCCTATCTTTTCCCGGAATTTTCTTTCTTTTCCAGGAAATTCTTGTGTTGCCAAACACCCGGAAAAAAATATTTTCCCCCATTTTCCTGGGAACCAAACTAAGCCTTAAGGTTAAAACAAATAACGTACTCATGAGATTTAAAAATAAGACGAAAGATTTAAAAGAAAAAGGCACTTTTTTTTAATTGTCAATAATATTGGCCTGGCAACAATTTTATAATGTTCGTCTAAAGGAGGTTATAGTAAAAGAAGAAGAGAAAAAAAAAAAAAAAAAAAAAAAAAAAAAAGGTCTCCAGCTTTACGCATAACAAGCGAAAAATAAAAATCATTTCAAAAAACAGGAAAGACAAAAGATCATCATATTTCTTGCATAATTACGAAAAGACTCACAGAAAAGAAAACGCAAGCAAAACAACTCTTGATGATATCTTTTTAGAAGTTCAAAAATACTCTTAACATTTACACGACATCTTTTTTTTTTCTTTCGGGTAGATTCTTTTTCTCTCTTTTTTTGTTGTTAAAATATGAATAAAATTCGATGATGTCACCAAGATTTTATAATCATGTTAAAAAATTGAAATGCAATGTTACTTTTCATTTGAACTAGGGCTTAAAACATGAAACTTCATATACTATAACCCCTATTGCACTTTGATCTCTATCCTATTTTTGTGGCAACTTGCCCCCTGTACTATAGATAAACAGGCACTTTGCCTCCTCGTCTAATTTTCGACAATTTTTTGCCCAAATTTGAAACGTGAAAATGGGGTTTCATCATGTTTTCACCTTAGATTCAATAATATGCCCTCGTCTTCCTTTAATTTTTTGTACATTTTCTTAATTTTCAAAGCGTGGTTAGATTATCAAATTTTTGGGGTTTGACAATTAAAAAAATGTAACAAAAACTGAAGTGAAAAGAACGCATTTATCGAATTTGAAATTAAATCGTGATGAACACCCATGTTTGAGTTTTAAATTCGAGTGAAAATTCGTCAAAAATCAGATTAAGGGGTATTTTATTTTTTTTTTACCAATCAATATATATCGGGGGGCAAAGTGTTTATTTATCCATAGCACATGGGGCAAGTTGCCACGAAAAAAAAAAAAAAAAGATAGATGGCAAAGTGCAACAAGGGTATAGTATAGGGGGTTTAATGGCTTTGAACTAATAAAGACAAATTAAAAACTTGTTAAAATTCCAAAAAATAACTTATTAATAAAATTTTTTTTTTTTGAACGAACTTATTAATAATTAGAAATAGGAAAAACCTCTGAGAGAGTTTCTATAATTACACCAAACCACATATAAGTGTAGTTTTCTATGATGATATAGACAGAGCGAAATTCTTAAATCCAAAGCAAAAAATTATTGTTCTCTAATATACCATTAATTTGCACATTAATTGTCCAGCTTCATCTTCTTTTTTGATGCATACAAATAATAAAAAAAAATACAAATATATCTTGTTTTCTATTTATAACAATAAAAGTATTTGTCATTCCTTTTGTGAGCATTTGAGCAAATCTCCTCTCATTCAATTTTTTTCTTGTTTTATATATTACAAATTTCATGAGTTTTGTCAGTCTTATTAATTATTTCATATACCTCATTTGACTATAATTTTCTACACAAAAATATTCATTTAAAAAGTAGAGAAAAAAAAATTAAAACTAAAAAAACTACTTACAACAACTTTATTGCACATTCAAAAACCAATTAAAAGAAGAAAGAATAACAACACTAATTCCCCGATAAACTTATAAATAGATAACATGTCATTCGACCTTTTGTAGGCACCATTCCACCTTCATTTGGCAACTTGTCAAATTTGGAAGCATTGGACATCGGTGACAACAACATCCAAGGGGAAGTTCCTTCACAAATGGGGCATCTCTCCAATTTAACGATTCTACGTCTATCAGATAACAAACTCAAAGGTGAGTTTCCTCCTTCCATTTTCAACCTCTCGAGATTGGAAATACTTGCGCTTCCATTGAATGAGCTCTCAGGCAGCTTACCACGTTCCATAGACAAAGGCCTTCCAAATCTCCAATACCTTTATCTTGGGAGGAACCATTTTACAGGGAAGATTCCTAGTTCATTCTCAAATCTATCCAACCTAAGGGAGTTCGATTTTGGATACAACTCGTTTAGTGGACTCATACCTATTAATCTTGGGAACTTGCGAGATCTACAAAGAATTCAATTAAATGATAATTTGTTCACGAATGATCTTTCCATACCAGAACAAGAGTTTCTAACTCCATTGGCAAATTGCACGAATCTAAAAGTCTTAGAGATATCAGGAAATCCTATAACTGGAGTGCTTCCCAAATCCTTAGGGAATTTGTCTGCATCATCTCTTGAAATTTTGGTGGTTGGGGGTACTCGGATAAGAGGCACAATTCCTAGTGAGATTGGTAATCTGCATAATTTGTTGCTGCTAGACCTTGAAGGCAATGAGCTGAGTGGTGAGATTCCTGAGACACTGGGACGTTTGAGAAACTTGCAGCTCTTAATTTTATCTGGAAATACACTGCACGGAACCATACCAGATAGATTTTGCAGCTTGGAATACTTGTTCCATTTGGGATTAGGGAACAATAGGCTGACTGGACGGCTGCCGAGGTGCCTAGCAAAACATTCTTCATTGCAAATACTTTATTTGTCCAACAATTCCTTAAGTTCCACTATTCCGTCAACTCTATGGTCCAACCGAAACCTTCAAATCCTAGACTTGTCTCGTAATCTCTTTCAGGGTTCTTTGTCTGATGAAATTGGCAATCTTAAAAGCATGACAAACTTGTCTCTCAATGGAAATCAATTTTCTGGTAGGATTCCTAGCACTATGGGTAATTTGATCTCATTACAATACGTGGACTTATCCCAAAACAATCTCTCTGGTTCAATTCCAAATTCTTTGGAGACCCTTGTGGATCTAGATTATTGTAATGTTTCATTCAATCAGCTTTCTGGAGACATCCCTAATGGAGGGCATTTTCAAAACTTTACAGCAGAACTTTTCATGGGGAATAAAGGTTTATGTGGAGCACCTCGATTCGGTGTCGAGGCATGTAAAAGGAATACACCAAACTTGTCAAGGCGAAACAAACTTCTAAGATATATTTTACCCCCTGTTGTTTCAATAGTGTTTGCAACTGCTATTGTGATATTTCTGCTCAAACATCGCTCCCCAAATTCAGCTTTATCTTCTATATCTGCTTCCTTGCTCGGCCTCAAACACGAGAGGATTTCATACTATGAAATTCTTCGAGTTACAAGCAACCTTGATGTAGCAAACTTGATTGGGAGAGGCAGCATTGGCTCAGTATACAAAGCCACGTTTTCTAATGAAACCACTGCTGCGATTAAAGTTTTTAACTTAGATCTGCAGGGGGCATTCAAAAGCTTTGATACAGAATGCCAAATACTGCGCAACCTTCGACATAGAAATCTCGTTAAGGTCATAACAAGTTGCTCCAACCTTGAGTTCATGGCCTTGTTGATGGAATACATGCCTAACGGAAACCTCGACAAATGGCTCCATAGTCTAAACAATGTCTTAAAGATTGCAGAAAGATTGGAATCAATGATAGACGTGGCATCTGCAATAGAGTATTTACATCATGGCTATTCATCGCCTGTCGTCCATTGTGATTTGAAACCGAGCAATATTCTCTTAGATGAAGATATGGTAGCACATGTAGCAGACTTTGGGATTTCCAAGCTCCTCACAGAAGATCAAAGAATGGAGCAGACAAAGACATTAGGTACAATTGGATACATGGCACCAGGTAAAGAAAGCGATCATCTCCAGTTAATTTTACAAGATACTATCTTTTTCTTAACTGTGTACGTTAAATTTCCTGTGTGATTTTGACAGAGTATGGATCGGCAGGATTAGTTTCAACTAAGGTTGATGTTTACAGTTTTGGGATTTTGTTGATGGAAACATTTACGAAGAAGAAGCCGACAGATGAGATGTTTCTTGGAGAGTTAACCATGAGAGGTTGGGTGTGTGATTCATATCCCAGTACTGTAATGCAAATTGTTGATGCTGACCTACTGAATTCAGAGCATGAATATGCTGAGAATAAGGTTGAAGAGAGTCTGGTTTCAGTAATGGAACTAGCCATACAATGTGCAGCAGATTTGCCGGAGGAGAGGCCTAATATGAAAGATGTTCTCGGAAGGCTTAAAAAGATAAATATTAAACTGCACAGCACTATAACTGAAGTTCAATACAGTAGAATGGTCTCGCAGTCGGACATGCCCATCGTCTAGAGATCCGTCTGGTCTGTTTCTCTCATTTTATATATGTAAGTCGTGTTGCAATAGTGAAATAAATCTAGCTATTTGATTTCTCTAGCTAAAAAGGGGAGAATGAAAAAGGAGCAAGAGGAAGAAATCAAATAGAGTGGATCAGTAATTTCTTGTTTTCATATTTTCATGTATAATATGTTTCATATTCCTGAAAACATGAGATTTGATTTCTTAAAACATGCATATCTTTGCTAATATGTATAAGCTTGTGTTGATTTTATTATTATTTTTTCCACTTAATATGTTCTTAACATGAATATGCATACTTGAATTGACATGGGAACTAGATGAAATAATAAATACGTGACAGAATAATTCAGTACAAATAAATAAATCAATTACATATATATGGCCCATCACAGATCTGTTGATCTAGTAATAGAATGAGTGATGGGCCAACCTTAATTTGAAACTTTTTCCAGCACCATTGGCATCTCTGATGTGAATTCCTTTTGAAGTCCAAAATAAGTATCACATGATGTTGTTTCTAGTATCGTGCAGTTTTTCCCTGTAGTCTATATATGTTGGTAGATATAGTTTCATATAACTCTGAATGTGAAAGAAAACATTATCCAAGTTTAAAACTGGATATTATAAACGGTAGTTAACAAACCTGAACAAAGTCATAAACTATTCTTGAGACAAGTTCCAAAGACATAAACTATGCTTCATAGCTTGTTCCCAAAACAGAACAGTTCTATTCTGGATATACCAATACAGTTTGGTTTTTCTTCAAAAACCCTTTGAAGTCCCAAATTATACAAGAATATTCAATCAAATTATTCCTTCTTTCTGTTATTTGGAGTTATCTTCTGAAATGCAATTGGCAGATACTAAAGAATTAGCTCCTAATTTGACTGCACAAATATATTAGTTGTAGTCAATTTCATTCAACAAGTGCAGACTATTTACGAAGAAGAAGCCGACAGATGAGATGTTTCTTGGAGAGTTAACCATGAGAGAATGGGTGTCTGATTCATATCCCATTACTGTAATGCAAATAGTTGATGAGGACTTGCTTAATTCAGAAAATGAATATGCTGACAATATGGTTGAAGAGTGTTTGGTTTCAGTAATGGAACTAGCCATACAATGTTCAGCGGATTTTCCAGAGGAGAGGCCTAACATGAAATATGTTCTTGTAAGACTTAAGAAGATAAATATTAAACTACAGCAATGTCACTGAAATTCAATACAGTAGAGAAGTCTCGCAGCAGGACATGGCCGTTGTCTAGAGATCCGTCTCGTCTGTTTCTCTCAATTTAAATATGTAAGTAGTGTTGCAATAGTGAAATAAATCTAGCTATTTCATTTATCTTGCTGGAAAAGGGAGAATGGAGAAGGTTTGTGTAGAATTTCTAAAACCATGGGGTAGTTTTAGTCTTTTAGATAAGAAGTACCTAAATAAAAAATAAGTGCAGGTTTGCAAACCGTTCTCTCTAAAATCGTCATTTATTTCTTCAGTATCAATAAATAAATTAGTACATATTTATGAGTTGAATTTTATTTTTTTTAATATTGTTGTTCTTTTTGTTATGCAATAATCAGGATATTAAGAAACATGCACAAGAAAAGCGATAAAAAGGACACGGAATTTGGTAACCCAGTTCGTCAAAAGACTACGTCTGGGGGCGCTGCCAAGCCAGGATTTTCTCTACTAGTTTCTGATGAGTCTTACGATGAATCAATAGAATTACACATAGGTGGGCTATTTATAGTTTTACATAAACCCTGCAACTCCTAGGTATTTTAGGATTCTACTCCCAGGGTTTCCATATTAACTAGGTTTCCATATTAACTAGGATTCCTCTTCCTAGACTAACTGAATTCCTGTTTCCCAAACCAACTGGGTCTCCTCACTCCTAGGCAATTCAGACTTCACAACCCAACAATCTCCCACTTGAAGACTGAATCCATATGTAATCATCTCTCCAACTTCTCAATAGTAAAACCCGCAAGCATTGACAGCGCCATCCTCGAACTTCTCAAGTTCCAAGGCCAGTTGAAGCCATGCATAGCTTCAACTTCTCTAAGGTCACAACCTTAGTCAACATATCAGCAGGATTCTCACTTCCCGGAATCTTTACCAGCTGCAAAATCTTCTTTTCCAAGAGATATCGTATATAATGATACTTCAAATCAATATGCTTCGTTCTTGAATGAAAAGCCGGATTCTTAGCCAAGAAAATAGCACTTTGACTATCGCTGTAGAGAATGCTATTTGTCTGCCCTTTTCCCAATTCACACAAGAAATTCTGTAACCATACCATCTCTTTACTGGCCTCCGTCACTGCTACATACTCAGCTTCTGTAGTAGATAAAGCCACGATCTTCTGCAACTTAGAACCCCAAGAAATCGCTGTACCGCCCAATGTAAACACATACCCGGTAGTACTTTTCCTACTATCCAGATCTCCTGCCATATCAGCATCAACATAGCCATTCAACTCTGTGCTTTTGCCTGAAAAACACAATGCTCTGTTTGTGGTACCCCGCAAGTACCTAAAGATCCACTTCACTGCTTCCCAATGTTGCTTACCCAGTCTGCTCATGTATCTACTCACAACTCCCACTGCATGCGCAATATCTGGTCTAGTACACACCATAGCATACATAAGACTGCCAACTGCTGAAGCATACGGGATCTTCTCCATGTAAGCGTGCTCCAAATCACTGTTAGGTGACTCCTTCCTGGACAGCCTGAACTGACTACCTAATGGAGTACTCACTGGCTTTGCATCTTGCATACTGAACATCCTCAAGACTCTCTCGATGTATTCACCTTGCGAAAGATACAACTTTCCTGCCATCCTATCACGATTTATACGCATACCCAGGATCTGTTTGGCTTCTCCAAGATCCTTCATAGCAAACCGTTCAGACAATTGCTTCTTCAACTTATTCACTTCTTGAACACAAGAACCCGTTATCAACATATCATCAACATATAATAGCAAAATAATAAAGCCAATGTCAAACTTCTTAACGTAGCAACAATGATCAGCATTGCATCTAATAAAATTAATATCATGCATGAACCCATCAAACTTCATATACCACTGCCTCGGAGCTTGTTTTAGGCCATACAAGCTCTTCTCCAGCTTACACACAAGCTCACTGTTACCTTTAGACAAGTACCCTTCAGGTTGTTTCATGTATATATCTTCCTCAAGATCACCATGAAGAAAAGCTGTTTTCACATCCATCTGCTCTAAAAACAAATTCTCTGCAGCAACTATACTCAAAACCATCCTGATGGTCGTTAGCTTCACAACAGGAGAAAATATATCTGTATAATCAACGCCTTCTTTCTGTTGGAAACCCTTCACAACTAACCTTGCCTTGAAACGCTTGCTTCCATCTGCTTCCTCTTTAATCCTGTAAACCCACTTGTTATGCAGTGCCTTCTTGCCCTTTGGGAGCTCAACGAGTTCCCAAGTTTTGTTAGACTTCAGGGAATTCATCTCATCTTCCATTGCAAGCTCCCACTTGCTCGAATCATCACTCTTCATAGCTTCTGCATAACATTCTGGCTCACCACTATCAGTCAATAATAAATAGTGTAAAGAGGGAGAATACTTTTCCGGAGCCCGGTGTTGTCTACTCGATCTCCTCAAAGGAGCCTCCGGAGTACGCGGTTCTTCCTCAACAACAACCTGTTCATTAGGAACCTTTCTCACATCTGAATTAGAAATATCCAATTCCACAACTTTAGAGCATTCAACCCCAGTTCCTGCATTGTCAGTATTTGGTGCACCCAATCTGTCTTTGTACATAATTTGTTCATTAAATATGACATCCCTACTACGAATTATTTTCCGATTCTGATCATCCCAATATCTATAACCGTATTCATCACCACCATATCCAATAAACGTACACTTCACAGATTTAGCATCCAACTTACTTCTAGCAGTACTATCAATATGCACGTAGGAAACACAACCAAAAACCCTGAGAAAAGATAGATTTACCTCTTTGCCACTCCAAGCCTCCTCCGGTATGCCATTATCCAGAGGAACTGATGGTCCTCGATTAATCAAGAAAGCTGCAGTGTTAACTGCATCTGCCCAAAACATCTTCGGTAATCCACACTTCAACCTCATACATCTAGCACGCTCGTTCAAGGTTCTGTTCATACGTTCTGCAACTCCATTCTGTTGCGGGGTTCCTTTAACTGTCTTCTCCATGCGAATGCCATTTACTGCACAATACTCTTTGAACTCAACAAGTTCGTATTCACCTCCATTGTCAGATCTCAGACACTTCACATTAAGACCAGTTTCGGTTTCTACCAATGCTCTCCACTTTTTGAAAACATCAAAAGCTTCAGATTTATGCTTAAGGAAATATACCCATAATTTCCTCGTGGCGTCATCAATAAAAGTCATGTAATATGATGACCCACCAAGAGATTTCACCGGGGCTGGTCCCCATAGATCACTATGCACCAACTCCAACTTCTGCTTCTTCAGGGTTCTGCCAACCTTCGAAAAACTGACCCTTTCCTGTTTTCCGAATACACAGTCCTCACACAAACCAATGTCAACTGTTTTAAGTCCCGGCAATTTACCTTTTGAACACAGATGTTTCAATCCCTTCTCACTCATGTGGCCAAGTCTGCAATGCCACAAATCTGCATCACTCTTTGCACCTGCAACAGCAAGACTTTCCTGATCGATGGTGGTCATATACATTATACCCTTCTTCAATCCCCGAGCCAAAACCATGGCCCCTTTGGTTACCTTGTAAGCACCAGAACCAAAGGACACCTGATAACCGTCATCATCCAGCTGCCCTACAGAGATCAAATTTCTCTTTAAACCCGGAATATGTTTCACGCTACGCAACATCCACACAGATCCATTCACTGATTTAACCCGAACATCTCCCCTACCTACAATTTTGAGAGGTTCATCATCAGCAAGATAAACCGTACCAAAATCTCCGGAAATATAATTCTCCATTATATCACCATTAGGGCAAGCGTGATAGGATGCTCCAGAATCCAAAACCCAGGATTCTAATGGACTGCACACACTCAAGATTAATGCATCACTAATCTCATTAGATGCCGCGTTTGCTGAGTTTTCTTCCTTATTATCAGTGCTCGGAGCTTTACACTGGCGTCTGAGATGACCCATCTTATGACAGTTCCAACATTCAATGGAACTCATGTCCTTTTTTGGCCTGCTTTTATTTCTCGACTTTGATCTACCTCGATTCAACTTTCTTGTTTCTGATCTGCCTTTATTTTCTGTACTCAGAACTGATCCCGAAGAACTACCCGATTCTTTCCTGCGAATTTCTTCACTAATAACCAGGTCTCTCACTTCGTCAAACTTCAACTTTACCCTCCCCGCAGAAGCACTAACAGCTGTAACTGTCCCGCTCCAACTCTCCGGCAAAGAAGACAACAAAATTAGGGCTCTAACTTCGTCATCAAAATCAATTCCGACAGAGCTCAATTGTGATGTAATCAGATTGAACTCGTTCAGATGATCAGAAACTACAGAATTTTCTGTCATCTTCAGGTAAAACAGACGTCTCATCAGATGAACTTTGTTCGCTGCCGACGGCTTTTCGAACATGTCTGCTAAAACTTTTAGCACATCCTTCGTGGTTTTCTCTTTCGCCGTATGAAACGCCACGTTCCGCGATAGAGACAAACGCACCGCACTCATCGCCTTCCTATCCAGCACAGTCCATTCCTCTTCCGGCATGTCCTTCGGTTTGTCCTTCAGAGGTTTCCACAAATCTTTACCATACAGGTAATCCTCGATCTGCATCCTCCAGAACCCGTAATCCGAACCATCAAACTTTTCGATCGGTGATTTTCCCACATCCATCGTGATTACTCCCACTCAAACCTGAGCTCTGATACCACTTGTTATGCAATAATCAGGATATTAAGAAACATGCACAAGAAAAGCGATAAAAAGGACACGGAATTTGGTAACCCAGTTCGTCAAAAGACTACGTCTGGGGGCGCTGCCAAGCCAGGATTTTCTCTACTAGTTTCTGATGAGTCTTACGATGAATCAATAGAATTACACATAGGTGGGCTATTTATAGTTTTACATAAACCCTGCAACTCCTAGGTATTTTAGGATTCTACTCCCAGGGTTTCCATATTAACTAGGTTTCCATATTAACTAGGATTCCTCTTCCTAGACTAACTGAATTCCTGTTTCCCAAACCAACTGGGTCTCCTCACTCCTAGGCAATTCAGACTTCACAACCCAACACTTTTGTTTCTAGCACTTGCACTAAACTATCATACTTTGACGTTCCCCATTTGTATGTTTAATGTGAAGTCCAATAATTTAGCTCTTTAAAGAACTGAGCTTCTCTGTATCTGATTATTCAAAAGCTTTTCAGAATTCATAGGTAGTGTGTGTGAGAGAGATTAACTATTTAGCACTCAAAGCTCGCATAAATTTGAACCCAAATAACTTTTTAACCACAAATTGGTCACAAGGAACCTCTTTCTGCACCTGGATTGGCGTCACTTGCAGCGGCCGGCACGAGTTTACAAGGCAACCATTGCCCCTAGAGTTCAGTAACAACAGCTTCACTGGCCTAATCCCAGATGAAACTGGAAACTTACACTGCCTTCATTCACTAAATGAGGTTCAATCAACTCGGAGGGATTATTCCCCCGAGTCTGGGATTGTTAAAGAATCTCGAGAAGTTGTCATTTGCTGGCAATGATATTACTGGGACTATTCCACGGAGCATATTTAACATTTCTTCTCTGAGGGAAATTTCATTTTTGGTTACCAGGCTTTCGGGTTCTCTTCCTCCAATATATGTTCTCCTTCTGCAAAATTTGAGCATTTGACACTTTCGTGGAATCAGTTGGTTAGGGAGATTGCCAGAGGGTTGTTGGATTGTGCACAAGTCAATGCGGTTTCTTTGTCTTTTAATAATTTTACTGGAAATGTGCCGGTGGATATTGGGAAGTTGTCGCAACTGCGGTGCTTGCTCTTGGGAGAAATCATTTGACAGATATGGCTCAAGTGTCAACCAGTTTTAGATAACGTTCTTGCTGGGGTGAAAAGTTGTGAAACAAAAGATCCCATGGAACTGAATCTTAGTTCAAAAAATGTGAACGCAAGATCCCTTCAAATATATATCTTAGTTCAGAATCGAAGATTTAGATTGATGTTCTTCTGACTCCTTCTAAATCATTCAAAACTTGTTATGGTCCATATTCAGAAAAAAAAAAATAGTTTTATATTGAAAAATTCTTTATGAGCAGTGAAATGTGTGTATTGGTACGGTATTTCTATTTTATATGCATAGTTAGAATATAGCATACCATAAATCCAAGTCAAACAATTCATTCAAATGGTTTTAATTGCAATCAAATGTGTTCTTGTGCTTGATAAATTATCCCTGTTGATTTTTTATCTGTAATTCGAAGTGTAAGTGCATTGAAGTTTAACATTCCAGTTTAACATTTCTTGGTCTTGGAATAAACAAATTGAAAGGAGGAACGAGCTCTCACTTAGATTCCCACATTCCATTGATAGACTTCCAAATCTCTAATTTTACAGGGGAGATTCCAGACTCCATCTTAAATATCTCCAGGCTAACGGTGCCTAGTATCGGCCAGAACTCATTTACTGGATTCGTAGCAATAAATATAGGGAACTTACAAAATCTACGAACAATTACATTGGGAGATAATATGTTCATGAATAACCTGTCCATACCACAACATGATTTCCTTACTTAGATACAAGGAAATCCTATAGCTGGGATACTTCCGAAATTGCTAGGTAATTTGGCTTGAACTTTTATTAGCTTCACGTTCATGGATTAGAGTCAATGAGTTGAGAAGTTAAAATATCTGTGAAACTTGCAGCGGATAGCATTTGCAAGGAAAAATACCGGATAGCATTTGCAACTTGGAAAACATGTTTAATTTGGGTTTAGAGGACAACATGCTCTCGGTCAAATGCCATGATGCCTAGGAAATCTTCATTCACTACTAAAAATTTATTTGTCTAACAATTCCTTCAGTTACAGTATCCCGTCAACTCTAAGGTCGAATAGGAACCTTCAAGTCGTATCGCATAATCTTTTTCAGGTTTCTTTGTCAAAACAGCCTGAGGAGCTTTACAAGGTTGTATCGCACTATTGGGGAGCTTCAAATGCTAATGTTTTGGTAATATGAGATCTCTGCAGTACAATCTCTCAGGTTCAATTCCAAATTTCTTAGAGACTCTCGAGGATGGAGGGCATTTTTGGAACTTCACAGATCTTAGTTTTTACAGACTATAAAGAAAGAGTTGACGATAGAAAATGCGAATGCAAGCTAGAAATTTTACATTCACAATATCTCAACATACATACCTATTGAAAAGAGAACTGATAGCTAACAAAGTGACGTAGAATCAGGCCATGAGTTGCATGCACCATATCCTCGACAAAGTAACTACTTCATGAACTGTAGGAAAAATAAGTTTAAACGAACGTTTTCTAATGAATTGATCGCTGCAGTTATTCCTCGCCTATTGTCCATTGTGATTTGAAACCAAGCAATATCCTGTTAGATGAAGATATGGCAGCGCATGTAGCACACTTTGGGATTTCCAAGCTCCTCATAGAAGATCAAAGAACTGATCAGACAAAGACTTTAGGCACAATTGGACACATGGCACCAGGTGACGAAACTGATCTAGTCCAGCTATTTTTACAAGCAATACTGTTTAGAATTATGTACATCTTTATGTCAATTGCTTTAATTTCATTTCCCAGAGTAAGGATCGGCAGGATTAGTTTCAAGAGAAGTGGACATTTACAGCTATGGGATTTTGTTGATGGAAACATTCACGAAGAAGAAACCGACAGATGAGATGTTTGTTGGAGGCTTAACCATGAAGAGATGGGTGTCTGAATCATTTCCCAGTACTGTAATGCAGATTGTTGATTCTGAGATTACTAAATGCAGAGGGAGATTATGTAAAAGATATCATTAACGAGTGTTTGGTGTCAGTCATGGAAGTAGCCATAGAATGTGTGTCATAGAGTCTATCATGAAAATGCGTAGCATGACATAATCTTATAGTTCTACTGTTAGTGTCATATAGTCCATCTCTTTATCCAATCTGTATTAATTAACATATAAGTGAATAAAGCATTCAAAGAATTGGATGCTTTCAATGTTAAGAAATTTAGTTAAGATTCTAAACATTATATATCTATATATATATATGTTGCGTCGTGTCATATCTATGCCAGGAATTTAACATTATTCTTGCATTGAGACCAAATTCAAAAATGAGAAGTAACAAGAAGAAAAAGAAACATATGAAAGGGCATTAGGAGAGAGACTATCATTCCTTTATACATGCTATTATGATTTTCTGTTTTTCTTATAAAACGAGAGGAAGCAAGCAGGTCGTGTTCAATTTTTTCTTTCAAATGAAAGATGGAGACTTGGTGACGTCTAGTGTCCGAGCATCCCAACTAGGTTGGCACCCTCGAAGTGCTTGTGTTCAATATTATCTGGAGAGGTTCATAGAAAACTTTCAACTAAAACCTTGACATAATGGAAGTTATATGAAAGATGAACAATACTCGAATTTGCTCGAAATTGGACTAAGTCATATGTGGAAGAGATGCATATTTCTCGTTGGATCATTTCGATCGAATTAGGCTGCTAAGTTGTCAAAAGCGGCCCAGTTCAAAATTAACACTTACTCCTATCCAACTGCCATGTGAAATCCAAATCATTTTGCTCTGCATCAAACTTGCTTCAGTTATTTTATAATCCAATCCCTTCTCGATCTTAACACGTGTAATAAAAGATTGGAAGTACTCGCGTGGTTTTCTTTCGTTTTCACACTTTAAATTAATTATGTAACATGTGATGGTCTGATATTACCTCTCCAAATTCTTGTGTTCTTTTTGTTCTTAATAAACTATAAAACGTTGACTTAATCCATTGATTCACATGTACAGCATTTTTTTTATAAGTATATGACGTTAAACTATTGTACCCATGTGCTGGTCTGAAACTTGACATCCTCTAGTTTAGTCTGCCATTATTTGTCATCTTATGGAAAAAACATTGAATAGATTAATCTTAAGAAGGGAAATTATGAAGCTGGTGATGCAGAGGGAGTGTTAGATAATATGATAAATGAGTTGGTCATGTATTATAGGATTAGAGTCAGATCCATCTCAAGTCTCAACCTCAGTCAGCAAGTTTTTAGATTGAAAATGAAACAGAAATATGCAATGCTGCTGACATTCTTATGCCTGTTTTGTAACAGAACCATCAGCTTTGCTTCATCTTTCAACACATCTACAGACGAATCATCTCTTTTGGCACTCAAAGCTCGCGTAACTTCCGACCCGAATAATTTTCTAACTACAAACTGGTCGCGAGGAACCTCTTTCTGCACCTGGATCGGCGTCACTTGCAGCAGCAGCAGCAGAGTGGTCTCGTTGGAACTTGTCGAAATGAATTTGAAAGGTACCATTGCACCAGATATCGGCAACCTCTCATTCCTGATGTTCCTAGATTTGAGTAACAACAGTTTCACTGGCCTAATCCCAGATGAGATTGGAAACTTATGCCGCCTTCGTTCATTAAACATGATGTTTAATCAACTCAGTGGGAGTATTCCTTGGAGCATATTTAACATTTCCTCTTTAAGAGAAATTACACTTGGGAATAACAAGCTTTCAGGTACACTTCCTCCAGATATATGTCCTCCTGCAAAACTTGAGCATTTGAGGCTTCCGAGGAATCAGTTGGTCGGGGATATTCCTAGAGGTTTGTCTGATTGTGCAGAGCTAAATGAGGTCAGACTATCTTTTAATAGTTTTGCGGGAAGTTTGCCGGTGGATATCGGGAACTTTTCAAAGCTGCGGATACTTGCTATCAGCAGAAATAAGTTGACAGGTATGGTTCAAGATTCATATATATATATATATGTTTGACTCGTGTGTTAAAAGAATCTTGTCACAGATCAAAGACGTCAGTAAGTCTTGCTTCTCTCCATGTTGATTGACTTGAATCTTACTTTTGTAGGCACTATTCCACCTTCAATTGGCAATTTGTCGAGTTTAGGAGTATTGGACTTTAGTGACAACAACATTGGAGGTGAAGTTCCTCCAGAAATGGGACATCTTTCTAGTTTAACATATCTAAGTCTCGGAGTAAACAAACTCAAAGGTCAACTGCCACCATCTATTTTCAACCTCTCAAGATTGGAAAGACTTTCACTTGTAGTGAATGAGCTCTCAGGCAGCTTTCCACATTCCATAGACAAAGGGCTTCCAAATCTCCAAGAACTTTATCTTGGGGGGAACCAATTTACAGGGGAGATTCCTAGTTCCCTCTCAAATATCTCCAGGCTAACATTGCTTAGTATTAGCAACAACACGTTCAGCGGGCTCATACCTATTAATCTGGGGAACTTACAAGATATACAAAGAGTTAGATTAGCAGGAAGTTTGTTCATGAATGATCTTTCTATACCAGAACAAGAGTTTCTTACTTCACTGACAAATTGCAGGAATCTGAGCCACCAAGACATACAAGGTACTTCCAAAATCCATAGGCAATCTGTCTGCATCTCTTGAACATTTAATTGTTGCACATTCTAGGATCAACGGCACAATTCCTAGTGAGATTGGTAATCTGCATAACTTGGTGCAGCTACACCTTATAGACAATAGGTTAAGCGGTGAGATTCCTGAGACATTGGGGCGTTTGAGAAACTTGCAGCTCTTAGTGATCGCTGGCAATAGACTGCACGGAACAATACCAGAGAGTATTTGCAGCCTAGAAAAATTGTTTGTGTTGAGTTTAGAGGGCAACAAACTATCTGGCCAGCTGTCAAGGTGCCTAGGAGACATTTCTTCATTGCGGGAACTTTATTTGGGCAATAATTCCTTCAGTTCCAACATTCCATCAACTCTCTGGTCCAATAGGGACCTTGAAGTCGTATCCTTGTCTCGTAATCTTTTTCAAGGTTCTCTGTCTAATGAAGTCGGGAATCTAAGGAGCTTGGTAATTTTGTATCTCAACGGGAACCAGTTTTCTGGTATCATTCCAAGCACTATTGGGGAGCTTCAGAGCCTAACTCATCTGGCAATTTTAGCATCATTTTTATTGTCACCACTTCAATCAATTATACATGCTTGCTGAAAAGGTAAAAGTGAGTCAGTACAAGAAAGGTTTATATTCACTTACCATTAAAGTATAGGGACTAGCATTGAAAGAAACAGAAGGCCAACGATTATTGAAAAATAACTCACGAGCCAAAAGAAAACTTATTTCAGAAAGTGGATAGAAAGAAAGTTTGAGCTTTATTGAGAAGTTTTATTTGAGGCCACGCGTAATACTAAGAAGGCATACTGGAATATATAGCCAAAAATGGAATTATACATTGTATTTATATTATTCAAAGTGTACCATTTTCTGAATGAAACATTATAATGCTCATGCGATAAAAATAATTTTGATTGAAAGGAATTTTTTGAGAAGCTATGGAGAAAAGTCTGCAGGTAACCATCACCTCTACAATTTACATATACTCACAATTTTTCTATTCGAAGAACAACCAAGGCTCCAACCTATGCTGAGTACAGCCTTCGAGACCTTCTGCGCGTCAAATCTGACCCAGCCAATGTAAAGTCCCCAGATTTGATCAGGCAGAAAATTCAGTCTATCTGGATAAATATTAATTTTCAAGTATTAGATTTGTCACAGAAATCTAACCTCCAAGCATCATAACTAAGGAGACAAACTTTGACGTACAGCAGAATATACTGTTTATAGTGCATCAAAGACTGTTATGAAACGGGAAAAAAAATGCTAGTTAAAATTAACTAACATTTGAACCAACACACACACTACAGAAGTAAAATGGCCTTCATTAGGAAAACGACAGATGTACGAAAACACATAGAAAAGGGATAATTCTTAGAACGTGCATATATATGCACATGAAAGATGAATCAGTTCCATGGGCAAAGCATTGTCCACCCCTGCAAGTCATCAATTCGATACATTATTTTATGCGACAGACAGCATAAATGAAGATCATTTACATGAGGGTGGATATATCAAAACAAGAAACATACAGTCTTCAAAATGTGGGAGACCCCATAGTTCTGGCTGGAACTCTAGGAGGCTGTGGAGTATGGAATCGGCTACAGGATACGAATCAATTTCACTCTGAAGTGACGGGACAGCTACCACTTTCTTTCCACCGGCCTTGACACCGACGATCTGTTGGTATATAGTAATAACCACAGTTTGTGGAGAAAGAAGTTATCATGCTAACTATTAAAACTAAATATAGATATGGAAATTAAGATGGAATGTGGAAATAATGGATAAAAGCTTTCAGGTGCCAATAGATTGTGTATTATAATAAAACTACAAAAACCAAGAGAAAAGACAAACTAACTCGTAGACAACTTAAACAGTAATTAATAACATATACAAAACCTAAAAAAGCTTACATCAAGGATTAGAAGCTTCATATTAAAAAAGAGAATGGATTCAAATGTAGCCTAAAAGGATAAATTAACTTTGAAGACGTTAGAAGAAGTCGTACGTAAAACTGAAGTGGAAAAGGTGATAGAATCTCACAAATTCCACGATGGTAGTTGTTTTTCTATTGATTTTAATAATAAAAGAAAAATGGACCACATTTTTGAGTTAAATAATATTTCCTGTCAAAGTTTTCTGAACCGTGATCCAGCCGTTGCGCAGTGTAAAAATCATATATATTACTGAAAAAGTATTTAACCATATGCATGTTGAATTCACGATGACTGGACAGTCACCTAAACTGATACACAAGTTTAATATATATAGTTTGGCAGATGTGGAACAAGCTTTAACAATCAGTATCGCATTGTGTAAGTAATCAATATATAGCATCTTTGCTAAGATGGCCTTAAGAATTATCTATTTCATAGCAAAAGATTGTGAGTCATTCACTAGTTCCAATCTAAAACTCCCCCTTTAGTTTCATAAAAACACTCTCTAAAACACCCCTTTGTTGTTTCATAACAATGAGATTTTGTGCAAAGTTTATAAAACTTGAAGTTGGGTTTTATACAATTAACAAACCATAGAGGGGTACCGTACAAGATTTCAAAACCATTGGGGAGTTTTGGTGGGATATCAACACAAATGAAAGGTTGCTAAATAGTTCATGGGGCAAATCGCACAAAAATCAATAGGTTGGGGGCAGGGGCGGAGCCAGGAAAATGCTCTTATTAGATATGAATGTATATTTTTATCATTAACTATTTTTTATTAGAATCATCAAAATATAAGTATATTAAGCAACCAATGTATAATATAAAATGAATGAAACTCTAATGTAAAATAATTATAATATATAACAGGATTATAATAAAACTGCATAAACAAATATATAAAAGAAAATAGGCCATGAAAATCGAGACATCATACATGCTCATATAAATTTTAATTATTATTGATGCTCACTTCGGTATTTATATTTGTGTCCCATGTTATAAAAAAATATAATTATAACTAAATTAGTATCAAAGTACTATTATATCGCAATACTTAAGAAAGTATCTTTGGTTTTGATCAATAACCTCGTCTCTCCAGATATTTTTAACAAAAACTTGCCCTCTGGTTTAGATTTTCTCCATCCACCTCCCTTGAGTTGTTTGACTATCAGTCAACTGTTATTTTTGAGGGGTAAAATTGTCACTTGATAAGAAAATAAAATAAACTATTGAATTGTTATTTACAATACAAACAAATTACTTAATAAATTAACAATTATTAATATACAATGTTGGATGATAATTATTATATGAAAAAAATTGTATTTCAATAATTATATTTTAGTAATAACATATATTTTCATTGCAAGCAAATACGAACATAATCAACATGGGAAATACATATATTTGGGGTTACCTCAATTTGAAAAATAAGAAGAAAATAATTAGGTTCATTTAATCTAATGATTCAATAATTCATATATCTTGTATTTTTATGAACTAGTTAAATTTCGTGAATCAAGCACCTATATTAATTTTCTGATATTGTTTACAAGATATATGAACTATTGAATTATTACTTATATGAATCTACTTATAATACATCTAAGAAACTTAACAATTTTACAATTACTACTATATAGTATCCAATTAAAAATATTAAAAGAAAAAATGTTATATTTAAATAATTATGTTGTGAAAACCATACACACGAGATTTAGTTATGTTTAACCCTAATGTTAGGGTACAACTTATTTCATACTTACGCAAAGGTGTTCATGTATTTTTATTTATCTTTTCTCCTAAATTATACATTGTTTGAATTCGATTATCGTCTACATAACCATGAATCTATTTCTTTTCTTTTTATTTTTATGTTGAGGTAAGCCCAAAATACATTTGTTCATTTACTAAACTTATGTTTTGGTTGCAATTAACATTTATATTATTACTAAAATCTAATAATTTAAATACATCTAATATTATATATTAGTAATTATTAAGTTATTTAGTTGTGTTGTCTATTGTAATTGAATAGATATTCAATACTTTACTTTAATTTTATATCAATTGACACTTTTACCCTTTACTTTAAATTATTGACTAGCAATCAACTAAAGGAGGGGAGGTGGATGGAAAAAGTGAAACTAGAGGGGAGGTGGATGGTGAGAGAAGAAACCTGAGGGGAGGTCAATGGAATTTGCCCAAACTTAAGGCCCGTTAAGAAACAGGTATTTTAATCCAATGGGCCCTTACCGAAAGATATTTGGATCCTCTCGCAGTTGAAAAAGGGCAAATTTTCTGCGGATCCAGCTACCAAACCTTAATTTGGACTCAGCTAAATATCTTAACTCTTAGCTAAGTATCAACATCATTAAGAAAAATAAGCCTTCAAGTATCAACATCATTAAGAAGAATAAGCCTACTCTTGGCCAGGCTTAAAAGTTTATACGATAGTAGAAATAATAGAATAGATTAAACAAGTCTAGTTAAATCTCGAGATCAAAAACGCCCATAACCGATTGGATGTTATTGAATTATATCCTTATCTAATAGGTTTTGTTGTCTGCTTGTAAAACTTAGTTTATGATGTGTTGTGCTAATATGGGTTTTTGGTTTATTTTTGACATAGACTTTCTGAATTAGTACACCAAATCTGTGGGAAACTTTGTATGAATATAAAAATTAAGATTTTTCTGACATTAACTTTTTTAACATATATTTTGTATAGTCCAAAAACCCAAAAAGAGCAGAAAGTTCTTTCAATTACAATAATGCAAGTTAAATTTCACCTAAAATATATGGAAACAGACGCGCAATTAAATTTTTTTAAAGAGTATTGAAAGGATTTACTTTATAAAATAATCGTTTACTTCTCCTTTTTTTTTCTTTTTCGAAAGAGAAGAAGATCGAGAGACATGAATATGGATATGAAGCGATAACTTTTTTGAGAATCTCATACTTGTCAGATTTTTGGGAACAAGTCGTTTATAAAGTTACATCTACTTTTAATATACTCTACTATAAGTAAGGAGGTTAGATATCAATCTTGCAGAAAAGAGAAATTATGTACATTTACGAGCTTATTCTCAATCTCGTCATTAGCGAAATTGTTAACTATTTCTCGATGGTACTTTATTAAATACTCAAAGTAAAGTAAATGAATCACAAAGTCCAAAAGACGGAGAAATTTGAGTTTTTGTGATGTAAAGGAAGTCATTCCCAAAATCATACGAATGAAGTAGAATAATAAGATTAAGCCTCACTTCATCCATAAGTAAGAAAACTCATGAATTACAAATGATATGTTACAACAAATAAAAATATGAAAACAAATTTAGATTCATTTTACTATGATATGGGATAACAAAACCTTACAATACGAAGTGAAACAACGTATTCCACTTTACTAAAGTAGATTTTAATACAATTTAGGAAAACAAAACCATAAGCTTGAAAGTTACCTTAAGTCCTCAAAATCTCAATCTTTAATTTCATCTACGACAAACAATTCCATTCCCACTATTCCATTCACCACCACAATCCAAAGTCCCTCCAACGGGCTCAACCAACACAATATCTTCTTCGCCGGAGAACATACAAACCGCACAATCCTTGCTCAAAAGCGACATCGTCCTATACTTATCTTCGCCTCCCACAACCGCCATCGCCACGCCCGGTTTAACCGGACTCACAAAATCCGGCCTATAAGTCCTTCCCAAGACACCCTCAACCTTCTCCGAAATCCCGAAAAACCTAAACTGCACCTCCAAATGAGCAAAACAATCATCAGAAGGCACACCATACTTATGCACCCTATCGTCCTCTTTAGTTATAGGCACAACGTTAACCGCAATCTCAGCTACATTCGTTAAAGTAATAAGCACACTATTTTTATCCGATGTCCTTTCGACTTTGATTGCGTTTGATGTCCAAATGGAGGGGTAACTTTGTGGTATGTCTAGTTCGAGATTATTGTAAGAAAATTTGAGATGGTCTACGTTGTCGTCCCATGTTGATGTCTTAGTGGCTTCGACGGAGAATGTATGTGATCCGAAAAGGAGACCGAGTGCTTGGATCCATGTGAAGTCTCGTTGGCGGGTTGGTGGTCTTAGGCCGATAAAACGTGCGTTGATTTGGAGATTGGTGTCGGAAACTAATGCGAAGTGTTGGTTTTTTTGGCCATGGAAGTAGAAAACTATGCCGTCTCCACCTATGAAGCGGGGATCTAGACATGCTGCTCCTGGACCGTTGCAGTTTGGCTTCTTGTCTGTACATACAAATGACACATTTATGTGTTAGTTATTGTTCAAAAATATAGAAATATATATAAGATGAAACGGGCATGCTTTTTCGAACACAGAACTTCGAACATAGTAAATAGTAAATGTAATTACATCTACATCTCTTGAGGTATAGTATAACATATATAATATTGAGTAAATTGCTATAACATCCAATGAGTAATTTCTACTTGTCAAAAAAACCTACCGTTTTGTTAATAATTAGCATAAATCCTTCTATTTATAAAAAAAAAAAGAAATACTAAAAAATGGGATGTATCGCCTTACTACTTTTTTTTTTATCAAAAGTTTACTCTATTTGTAATGCTTGACTTTCAGAAGGAATAGTTCAAGCACCGTTGCACGATAACTTGGTGCATATAGTTCGATTAGTATTGGTGCACATGAATAGTGGGAAAGAGATTAATGGGTGGTTTTGTGCCCATAATTAGAAGCATATTATAATTAATGTTGATAGTTAGTTACACCACGTCACTTAGTTATGCAAGAGTTCCATTGAATAATTTTGTCAAATTTCAAGAGATGTACATTATTATTCATATAGTAGTTGAAGTTAATTAACTTCTATATCAAGACCAAGCTCCTCGAGTGTAAGTATAATTTGTGCCTAATGAAAAAAATATCGATCTTACGCTTGCATTGGGGGTTGCAGACGGGCGAGTTGCAGTCGAGGTAACAAGCTTTGTCCTTTGAGTTTTTGGGTTGTGTTGACGGGCATTCGTACGGACACGAGAGTGGCTTGAGGAAGCACTTGCTTTTCTTGTTATAGCACGTAATCGTATCACTATGTACTTGTACAAGACAAGCCACAAAGAGTAGCACAACACTGAACAAAATGTTGCTGCTAATATTGATCTTCATTGTGTTAGTTGAAGAATGAAAACGATGTGTGAGTTCTCTTATAATGTGCTTCTTATATATAGAGTATGTTAGTTTGACTTCGGACAAAGATTTTAATACTATATTTGATCACATGTTGTCTGAAGCTGTACGTCGTGTTCTTCCAACTAGTTGCATGCATCTTGAAATGGAAACCGGAATTTGTTTTTTTTTTTGTTAGTCAATGGTTTCTTAATTCATTATTAACATTTTTTTAATTATTTATTTTATGTCATTAGAAACTACCGTCACTATCTTGAGGTGCGCACTGGCACACCATAGCTAAATTTACACATAGTTTACGAATAATGCCAAAGCTAATATAACTAGACACAAATTTAAGAGGCATCAAATTAAATTTATTCGTGTGAAAATCGAACTTGAGATCAAGAGAAATAATTATTCCACTTTTGAAACGAACTAGCTAGACCACTCTTGCGTTATATATTAACCAGCTTGTTTAGTTAGTGGGTGGTTGACATTTTTCGGAGAGAATCTATCACATGATAAGGGATCCGTGATTATAGGGTTCATAGATCACAGCTTTGCCATCGAAATACTCAAAAAACACAAACAAAAGACCGAGAAATTTATCTTGCTTCGTGTCTGACTAATCTAATTTTAATTTACATGTTGAGATATGATTACATGTTTGTGATGGTGCATTCACACAGACGACGACTAGAGTAGCATAGAATTTTTGCATGTTAGGAGGGTCCATTTGAAACAATGTCACTAGTTATTTTAATTATAATGCACACATATTCACCTTAGTATGTTATTAAATTTATTTCGGGAAAATAAGGATGTTGACATTCATGCCATCTACCATGGGGACGGTTTCTATTGTTTTTGCACATGCAGAGCAGAGATGACCATATCAAATATTGCACAAGTAGGTCGTTTAACTGAATTTGAAAACCAATATTAAAATGAAAATATATATAACAACTTGGGTATTTCATAGTTGATACACCCCGAACTTGTAACTTTTAGGAAAATCGTAGATTGATAGGAGCGCGGTTTGTTTTAAGGAGAGCAACTTGATTATATATTCTCTGGGTCTATCTGTTACATTTGGTTTGGGCCCAATTGTGGTCTATTCGATTGGCGAGGTTTGTAGGCTATTCCCTGAGCCTGAAAGTTTACCTCAAAACTGCATCATTTCGTGATACAAAATGTGAACAAAGACGTGTATCTGGAAAAGCATTAGAATTTATATAGAAAAGAACAATATAACCTAAAATAACACGCGGTAACTATTCTCCCATGCTAGAGCAAAAGAAATTAAGAAGAAAGGTCATATATATAGTTTGAGAAAAGAAATTGTTTACAAGTATTGTTAAGCTTTGTTATAGATTTGATGCCAATTTTGGAGAGAAAAAATAATATAATTTCCGCGACAACTTTTAATATATAAAACAATTGTCAGCTCAAACTTTTTACATACTAACCTCGATAAAAATGTTTTTACCAGTCTATAATCATTGTTATTAATTCTTATGAACTTTTGAGTTTGTCATTAGTAGCTAATGTACAATTCCATAAATTTATTTGTCTAAAAACCCATTTTTTACTAACACTGAATCAATCATAATTGTTGGCCCAAACAAAGGCCCAATCATACACTGATATAACTTAACAGCCCAAAGAACAGTACAAATTCAATTTTCGAATATATCACTTTTTTCCCGTTTCATTCGCCTGTGAAAATGTTACCACCGGTCTTATCCTCCACCACCTCCATTAATCCTACGCACCTTTTCACCTTATCCTGCGCCACTTCCACTTCTAACAGAACCGCCATATCTGTGCGCTGCTCAAACATTCGAACCGTAGCTTCATCGCTCCGTCACAATGAACAACCATTTGTGCCTGAGGTACAACACGCATCACTCAGCTAACTAATCAGTCTATTTCTTACTAGCACAATCATTCACCGGCACTGAATAATTTTTCTATTTTATTGTTGAAATTGATTTGTGAATCTGTTTAGGTTGAAAAAGCTGTGGAGTCGTTGTACTCGGAGTTTCGAGCGGTGGATAATTTGGTAGCTTGTAACACTGCGCGAGTGCTTAAAGCTTTTCAAAATGCTCGAGTTGGATCTCACGTGAGTAAAAGCTACATTACGATTTGCAAGTGAAGCTGTTTAGTGTTTTAATCGGTTTATTTTACAAAATTCTTGTTGTTTTAGTTTAAATTTTCGACAGGATTAGCTAAATTGATTATACATATGCAATTGAAAATGTGGATTAATGTTTAGAATCTTAAAACGATATTAACTAAATCGGATCTCACGTGAGTAATAAACTTGCCACTTAATAGACTGAATTGTACGTTTACATTTGAAGTCTTTTTATCACGTTGACCGTAAATAATGTCACTAGTGCTAATGTACAATCGTTTATGCATTTGCAGCTCATGTTTTAGTTATAGTGTACGAGTTGAGTGTTGGATATTCCTAAATTCTATGGCAGATGCTAGTCATGATCTCATTATCTATTGTTGAGAAAAATGAATTTGATGCCCCAAGTAATTTGTGTTGAAATATTGCCTTTGTAGGGGCCATGTTCAAAATTGAAGATAATGCATGTTAATGCATTATGATGCATTTATATGCATGTTTGTAATCTTTGATCAAGATGAGCTAGCCAATGTGGAATGGCTTTTGGATCTTGGAAAAGATTGATAATATACACGATTATATCATCTATATATAACCTTGTGCAAAGAAGAATAAAACACACCAAAATGTGAGGGATTAGCTTAGTCCTATTTCTTGCAGTATTTACGAATACTTGTGTGAGATGTAATTAGGGAGCGTAGCTAATGAAAAGGCTCGGTGGGTGTCGTTAGGGATGAGAGCGAGGGAAAACTATGTAGTTGTAACAATGTTATATATAGTGTGATATAACCGGTCCATATTATCAGTCTTTTCCAAGATCCAAAAGCCATTCCACATTGGCTAGCCCATCTTGATCAAAGATTACAAACATGCATATATATGCATCATAATGCATTAACATGCATTATCTTCAACTTTGAACATGGCCCCTACAAAGGCCAATATTTCAACAATTTGCAGACCCTACTACAAATAATTTCCAATTTGGGATTCGGGAGTAGTAATAAGTTGTAAAGTCCAGATAATTTTGACTTGCGGATGTCACATACAATACTGGCGTATCAGGCTCTCAGGAAAGATTCTAGTCTCAACAGATTAAAACAGAGTATGCAAACCAATGTGTTGCTCATTGTAATGCTTTGAACTGACAGCATTAAATGTCTTGATTAATCGCGTTACCACTTTCTGAGTATCCATCTTGTATGTTGTGCATCAGCATTTTGGTGGTAGCACAGGCTATGGCCATGAAGAGGCCGGGGGTCGTGAAGCTCTTGATCAGGTCTTTGCGGAAATTTTTGGTGCTGAATCTGCAATTGTTCGAGCGCAGGTTTGGCTTTTTAACTTATGTAGGACTCATACCTCTATTAGCATGGGGAGTATGCCATACTTAATGTATGTTCTTCTTTATGTCTAGTTTTTCTCGGGTACTCATGCTATCACCTGTGCGTTGTTTGCTTTCCTAAGGCCAGGAGATGAGGTATATTTATGTGTCTTGTTTCTCTAGTTCTTAAACTTACAAAATTGTCTGCTATGCCAGTGTTTGCTTCTGATGTATGCATAATATACCTAAGACTGATTCTTTGTCAGCTTCTGGCAGTTGCTGGAGCTCCTTATGATACACTAGAGGAAGTTATTGGAATCAGAGACTCCAATGGTTTGGGTTCCTTGAAAGATTTTGGGATAGAGTACAGAGAAGTTCCTGTATGGTGTTTTTCATGATTACTTATAGTTGTTGAGAAGTTTATATTTCTGGTTCTCGCATCTGTGTTGAGTTTGACTCTTTTTTATTGTGTTCAGCTTGCTGAGGATGGAGGACTCGACTGGGATGCCCTAAAGTTTGCGTTGAAACCTCAGACAAAGTGTGCACTCATCCAGAGGTCATGTGGTTATTCATGGCGACGCAGCTTGAGTGTAGAGGAGATTGGTAGGGCAATAAACATAATCAAGGTGATCCTACGAATGTTCAGTTTTGTAATTTAATCTAATTGATTCTTAAAGCCAATAATGTCGTTCAGACGTGATGAGATGAAGGAGATTCAGGAAGCTAGGGCTGGAAACATTTGGTCAATTTTTTATTTTTTTCGCGGAAAATCGTTTGCTATTCTCTCTTTTGTCTGTACTTATCTGTGCAGCTACTTAGTGATCTTACCATGCATGTTCTTATGCAGCTTCAAAATCCAAATTGTTTGGTCATGGTTGATAACTGCTACGGTGAATTTGTGGAGAGTGTAGAGCCCCCTATGGTGGTAGGTGACATCACATTTGTCTTTTGATTTTCCTTTGAGCATTGACTTTTGGAATCCCCTAAGACCCCTCTGCTGACTGGCAGGGCGCAGATCTTATTGCTGGAAGTTTTATCAAAAATCCCGGTGGAACAATTGCGCCATGCGGTGGTTATGTTGCTGGGAAGAAACAATGGGTAGCAGCAGCTGCTGCTCGTCTATCTGCACCAGGTCTAGGAGTTGATTGTGGTTCTACTCCTGGTGATATCATGAGAATATTCTTTCAGGGTTTGTTCCTTGCTCCACAAATGGTGGGGGAGGCAGTTAAGGTATTTACAATTCTTATTGTGTATTTCATCTATTTTGTTATCTCTATCATGTCATAATTTGAAGCCTCTTAACAGGGAAGCTATTTGATTGCTGAAGTCATGGAAGGTCGGGGGTACAAGGTGCAACCAGGTTGTCGTGCACCGCGGCATGATGTAGTACAGGTTTGTTGAGTGAAATTTACATTGCAAGTTTTGGTTAATTTGCTACCATGTTAAGAAGTGGTGATTACTAGCTCTGAAATTTCTGTGCCTTTCGTTACCCATACTTTAGGTCTTGGAATTATGATATATTCTTACTATTGTCTGTAATGTGGATTTATTCGTCATTTAAGTGGTTTAAAATTAGTCATTGCTAATTTCTTGCCTTATGGAACATTAGTATATGGCTCAACCAGCCTTTTTGTCGATCTAATACTTTCATTGTTATCTTGCTTGTCATTTTTGGTCGTTCCTTTTTTTCGACAACTGAAGGATGCGTCATTATGGTGAAACTTCATGCAAATTTGTGGTCTTAATCTTTTGCACTTCGATTAACAATTATCTACTATTGAAGGTAGAAGGGATTCATAACTTTTGCTTTCTAGTGGAAGCTGCTTTCAAGAAACCAAATGAAACTGTATATTAAATTTCTCCGTCATTTGTTTAAACTTATAGTTCAGTTATATCATATCTCAAGGGAAAAACAAGAAAATCAAAACTCCATTGAAGCTTGGTAATGTGCCCATCTATGTTTTCCCAGCATAAAAGTTTTCCATGGTATTTGTCATTGTAATGTAAATTCTGTTTAACACCATATTTCTTGTAATAGCTATCGTACTCTTGTCTGAATAGATCTCCCAACCCCGAAGAGCATCTTGTTCCACTATTGCATCTCAGCTTGCTTAATTCACACTTCAGATTGACCTAATTATTGATATCAGTCGTAATTGTGACTTAGAGAAAACAATTTCTTTGCTCTGCTTTCAGGCTGTACAGCTTGGGAGCCGTGAGCGCCTACTTGCTTTCTGTGAGGCCGTGCAGAGAAGTTCTCCAGTTAGTTCTTTCACAAAGCCCATAGCAGGTGCAACACCTGGCTACGCATCTGAGGTATTGGATAAACTGTCTTCTTGGATACAACTGCTGAGCTCCTGATCTTTACTAATTATTAAGGATCCATAGAATCACTAGTTCTATATCGTCATCATGACAAAAAAGGAAATTTACTACTACCTTCCATTTTTTCCCTATTCCCATGTCCTATAGTAGCATTTGCAAGTGTAAGAGATGTGGCTGCATTACCAACCTGTTGTCAGATCTATATTCGTATTTTATGCAGTTCACATTTTATTCCCCATATTTCATGAACTTGTATTGTAATTCATGTGATGCAGTACCTTAAGTAACATCTTTTTCTTTGCACATCTATTTGGAGTTTCTGACTTCTTAAAAACTCATCATTATAATATGCATAACATACCTGAAGTTAAGTCAATACAACGTCCTATGATCCTGTCTCGTCTCGTTATATAGAGTTGTATCGTCATCTTGCTTCTAAGTTAATGCTGACATATAGGTGATATTTGCTGATGGAACTTTTATTGATGGAAGTACGAGTGAACTTTCGTGTGACGGACCACTGAGGGAACCATTCACTGTTTTTTGTCAGGTGTGCTCTCAGTTCTCATTCATACTCTCTTCTCACTTCTTATGAATTGACGTTTTAGCTTAAAAAGTTTACGCATGGGAACAACAGTTTGTACTTTTTATAGGAAGCTTCATCTCCCATGCACCCCGTGACGTCGATCATTTTATCAGTTACTTTATTTAAGTCTATCATGATAATGTCTCCTGACTAGGTTTTTTTTGTTTGAACAGGGGGGAAGCCATTGGACTCAATGGGGCCTAGTTCTTGGGGAGGTTCTAAAATTTTTATAACATCCATGGCATCTGTAGAAAATATGGGATATTGATGGTGCATTGGACCAACTTTAGACACATTTTTACCTGGCTAGCAAGGAATTCATCCTGTTATTGAACCATCACCAAGTGAAAGCCTGAAAGAGAACTCGTCTATGGATGCGTTCAAGGTGACTTGACGTTCAGTCTCATTCTTTTTGCTGCCTCTTACCGTAAACCACCTCGGTCACTTCTTTGCATAATTAATGGATGATGCTGAATAACTTTGCAAAATTTTGAAAGTACCGGTTTGGTTTCCCCTCAAAATTCATGATGATACAATCTGTCAAATGTCAGAGCTGTACGTAAATGTAAAGTTGACTGGTATATATACTTCTATTCTATAAATGTATTGGACGGAGAGAAAAAGTTCCATTGCTCATTTATGAACTTGAGTGCCAAAATGTCCAGGACAGGATTATCAGACTATTGTTTGTTTCAAATGAAGTCACAGATTTGATTTCCTACTAAAACTCGGTCAATTTTTTCTAAGTTACGCCCTGTATTATTTTATTTCACAAGAAGTATAACATCCGTAATAATTCTCTTCTGAATGTTAATGTTTTGGTGCAGTAAACAGCTTGGAGCTGAACTCCTGCTATCGGCATTCGTGGAAGTTGTCCACAGAAATAAATTTGAGTGGGAGCTTGTGGCAGATGCAATTCATCTAGGATCAGTCTTTTTGTTTGTTCTCACGATTCATTGCTAATGACTATGCTCTCTTGTCTGGTATAATGAGGTGGAAGCGGGTTGAAATGTGGCTGTGAAGTGTATTCCAGTTGTGTTAATCTCAAATCAAGAGCACCAAAGAAATTTTGTGTATTGCAACAAGGGAATAAGTTGCTGTTTGTTATAGATCTCTGATTATGCATTTAGTATCTATCACAAACAGATGCTGTTATGATATAGACTTCAGAGGGGTGTCTCTCATGCAACCATGCATAAGAATCTCTTAATTAACGAGTCCGATTACTAAATCCTAATTTACTGCAGTACACAAGACATAGCCTCCCATGGTGAAGTTAAGAGTTAAAACTGAGGAATTAGAATTAGACTTTTGTTTCTGAAATCGATTTACAATATCAATGAGTTGCTGGTGGTCGACATGGATCGTGCCAAATTTTTTGTCGAAGTGTTCCAGGAACTTATGTCTTTGAAATAAGAGATTACAAAAGGAAAATGTTATATATTAAATAAATTAAATGTTGTTTCATATTTTCCCTAACGGTATTTCATACCCTAACAGCGTCTTATTTATTTTACGGACCATAAGATTACAAAGAGAATCATTGCTCATACTATCAAACTATATATAAGAACCATAATAAAAGTTCATTCACTTAGTTTTAAACAATTTCTCAGATAAAGGGCTAGACTTATATATGAACTATTTAACGGATATTATCTAGGGCACTTGATTACGAGTCGTTCTATGTGTTAGATTATTGATAATTTCTTAAATAATAGGAGTATATGATCACCAATCTATATATACGTAAAAAGACTAAAACGAGGTTGAGGATGTGTATGCAAAACTCTTCTAAGGAAGTACTTCATAAATTATGTTTAGTTTTAAATGATGATTTCCTAAGGTGACAATATTTGAAAATTAACAAGATTTTAAAGTATTTGATTTTAGAAGGCTACGGACAAACCAAAAACATGTCCATGGTAGCTTTGAGATTATCAGAACCCTTTTAATTAAAAAAAAAAAGAAAAAAACTAGATTTGCAAGTATATATTGTAAGCACTTATTTAAGCAAAAAAAAACACGATTTTAGCTTTTCTAAGGGTTTACAAACAGCCAAACACTACTTAATTAGCATAGCCATTATTCAAAACACAAATATCCCACATCGGAAATTTACAATGCATACGCAGGTTTATTATAGCAGTAAACGAAGTAACACTAACATCACCACCAGGAAACGAAGTGAATGGGTCACAACCTTGCAATTGCAGGGTAAAGACTCAGGAAAGTCCCCGGGCCACAATCTGCAGCGATGCAGCCTCGGAAACGAGTCACCTCCGAGCCAACGGTGGCTTCCGCCTTACGGTGGGGGCTGAGACGCGTGTGGAGCCTTTAGCCACCGTGCCGGAGTAATTTGGCCGATTATCACAGTTATTCACTTGACCCAATTAATTGAGTTAACTGAACGGGGCTTACGATTTCCTGGTATTCCTTTTTTACCTTAGTTTCGTAATTAGGGGTTTGGATTTGAGAATTAGGAATTTGAATTGAGAATAATTGGCAGAGCTGAGATGAATTACAAACTTGAACATTTTACATAATAAAATCAAAATCGAATCTTTAGCTTCAGTTGTCCTTTTTCTTGCTTCAAAAAGGTGTATGGATTTTGTAATTTCTCTTCATAATATTATAAACTGATGGTGTTACGTGTAATTTGTGTTATTAACATTATTGTTTAGGGATAATTACAGCTACACCCCCTGAGATTTGGTGTAATTACACATACCTCCCCTGTGGTTTGACAAATTACACATACCTCCCCTGAGGTTTGAAACCTTACACATACCTCCTCTCTAGAATTTAAGGGTTGTTTGGGTGTAATTCTTGATAAAATTATGCTTATTATACTTATACCCCTAAAGTTTGGTATATTTATAAAAGTAATCCTTGATCTTAGAAAAATTAAAATTAAACACTCCAAATAAGTTTAGAAACTACTATACGACTAACTAAAAATATAAAAAGTATTTAAATTTAAATTTAAAAATAAGTTAATCTAATCTAAAATATATTTTTGAATCAAAACACTTAAATTTTAGTTTTTTTCTTTTAAACAATGCCCGTAAATCTCAGTCAAAACTTAACCAACAACTCATCTTTATGCCTTTATTCTCGTTGCAATTTTAAACTAACAATTGTTTTAGTAATAGAAGAAGATAACACACCGAAAATTTGTTTCAGTAAATATAGTGCATTTAGGTTGTTTATTTTGTCAAAAAGTTCAACAAAACTTGCTACCCTAAAACCTGTGACCATGTCTGATTCAAGGATGATAATTCTATTGTCACTGTTGCTGGTAATTTTGTCATCATTCTTCATTTTTTTAAATGGGTTGTGAAAATCTTGATTATTTCTGTTATATTTGTTAATTTTCATTAAGAATGAAAGTTTTTACTATTGAGCTTTCTATTTCTTGTCTTTTTTTTTTTTTATTGGAGATTGCATAGATATGTTATTTTTTTACCAAATGCTTCTTTTTTTGTTGTGATAAACTGAAAGACTCCGTAGGCACGAGTAATAGTATTTAATATGGAACTACAATGAAATTTATGAGATTATTAAAAGTAAAACAAAAATAAAAAAAAAACAATCAAAAACAAGAAATTAAATATTTTTACAAAATAATAAAAATATTAAGATTAGATTAAATTTTAAAAAACAATTTAAATACATTTTATATTTTTAGTTAGTCATATAGTAGTTTCTAAAATTATTTGGAGTATTTAATTTTACTTTTTCTAACATCAATGATTATGTTTATAAATATACCAAACTTTAGGGGTGTAAGTATAATAAGCATAATTTTATCAATAATTACACCCAAACAATCCTTAAATTGTAGAGGGGAGGTATGTGTAAGGTTTCAAACCTCAGGGGAGGTATGTGTAATTTGTCAAACCACAGGGGAGGTATGTGTAATTACACCAAATCTCAGGGGGTGTAGCTGTAATTATCCCTATTGTTTAATTGAGCAGATAGTTTGTCTAAAGAGGAAGAATCCTACCAGACTCATTGTTGATAGGAATGGCTAAACTTCATTGTCCTAGAAGAAAGCTAATGAAAGCAAAGGTTAAGAATATCTTTGTTTAATAGAAGTTAGTCAAAATATCGCTTTTCTCCATTCTACTATGATTGCTAGATAGCACTCCAAGCTCCAACATCGAATTCCTGTCGAACTCGAATTCTTAGTAGTGCTCGTGAGGGAGAATTTTTCTTCTATGATCGATCAGTATAAACATCAACAGTTACGAATTTGATTAGTTTCTCCTCAACAAATAAGCGCTCGGGTTATATCTTTGGGTATATGATAGTTATTTGAACACATTGATCAGCAGAAACATAATAACGTCTCATGATTGAAGAATTAAAGGAAGCGTTCAGAAACTTTGATCCATGTCTCAAACGACTCTTTTGAAGATATGGCTCTTCACGACACGATCGCAACTGCAGAAGACCGAAGGTTTCTACTTTATCAGGCTGATCAAAATTTTTGATTTTATCTTAGTAAATCTTCACATTACATGCTTATATATGAGCATATCATAACCTCAGCCCTTAATAGACTTATTTTTTGCAGGAAGAATATAAAGCCACATATGTTACTGATAGATAGACACGCAAATGCATAAGGAAGAGAATCCCTTGATCCTTCAGATGACAATAGTTAAAACTTAACTGTCCACAAGTCTATTCACCAACACAAGGCAAAATTTTACTTCAAGTATAGATGGAAAATAATTGGTCTAGAAAATTCATGGTCGTGTTCACAAGGCATGTGCGTATACACTTGATTAGTGATTTGTTGTGCCGCTATACCTTCTGAGCTAGAAGTTTCAGTATAGAAGTATAAGAGATCTTCTAGGATGATTTGCTTTTGTTTTTACTCATAAAATCGCAGCATCAATGCGCCAACTATGAAAATTTTGCATCTTTTCACTTTAGTGGGCTCATTGGATCCTCCCAAATATTCACCTTTGGAGGACCATGATAATCTCTTAAACAGATAAAAAAAATTAAGTTTATCATGGTATTGGCCAATTAACAGGATTGTTATCTGAACATGGCGGCAGCCATTGGAGTCGGTGTGCCTTAGTTCTAGTAGATGTTCTAAAATCTTTATAGAATTAATGGCTTCCAGAGCAAACACGCAATAGTGATCTGGCCAAATGGCAACATTTCTTTATTGTTTTGTCAAAAATATAACTTGATAAACAGATGACTGATAACTGTACTTATGGTCTGCACATGAATTTCAACCATGGGAAAATTTTAGCTGCTCATCGATTAACTTTAGTGGCGACTTGATGAGTTGTCGTGCAAAATAATCATTATACAAGACCATTGTGCTACCAAAATTCTGCTGTCTCAACACTTATCTCTTATGAGTCTGATCTGAACAAGAGTCTTTGATTATCAGAGGTTATTCAGAGAATCATCTTTAACGGCAAACAACTCGTCGCTCTCAAATTTGAATTTGAGCTTAGCGATGAGTTCCCTCCAGTACCCTTATTGAAAATCTACTAGCGGATTCAAAGGAAAGCACAAGAGGTTTGCACGAGCACCAATTCTCGTCAGCCTCAGGTGTGATCGTACATATCTCTTTTCATTTCCTCAGTGCTCCCTCTAGGAATAGATATTGTTTGAAAATTGAAAATTTAGTAAAGTATGTAGTACAAATGGCACAGATTCTATTGCTTTCAGTTTATCTAAATTACAAACTTTATCGCCTGCGTGCTCTTTAATCGAATCATTGGAGTTCGTTATGTTTTTTAGGACAAAATCAATGTGCATAACTTGAGAGCGATAAGTTTTGAACTTAGGCAAATATGTAATAACCTTTTGTATTTGAGTCAATTATGTATCTTGAACTTGTATTTCTCAGTAAATAGGCTCACGTATTTCTTAGGCAACTTTTTATTAGCAGGAAGTAGTTTTCCCTGCTCTTGGTTATTTCAACCTTAATTAATATGCTACATGATCATTGTCTTTAACAGTAGCATCGACAACAAAACCTAGTAATCTCCACTGAGCTTGTTAATTTCATCTTCGTTGGCATTTTCTAACGTGTACTTGTGGTACGCATGGTTCGACAAGCAACAGTTAAATGCTTTCAATTGTGATAGACATGATAATTCTAATAAAATTACTATAAGCAATAGAATTTGTATAGTTTGCCAGTAAATTTCTTTTCATACTGCATCAGCAGAGGGTTTTCAATAAAGTGTTTTTGGTAAAAAGAATTTATCTTGACCTTGAAAGAAGTTAGTGTTCGAAAATCTGCTATTTTGTTACACATACTAATTGCTTTCACAAAGAGACTTTAACTATAGTATATTTGCAGATGTTGGAGACTAATATTGTCAATTTTTTTGGTAGAATGAAGCTGAATCTAGAGAAATTAGTGCACTGAAGGCGGTCATCAAGTGCATAAAGGATCACGATCTTGAATCTCAGTACTCGAAAGATGAACTGGTGTCACGTACCAATAAGCTGGAAAAAGAGAGAGCCGACTGAAAAGGCCGGCAGCAGTCGCCGTGCCCAGGCCTCAAGCCGTTGAAGCCACCGCCAAAGCAAGATGGAAGAAAGCGAATCAAAACAGCAAAATGGCTGATATATACGAGATGCGTCAGCCTGCAGAAACTACAACGTTCTTTTCCATTTGTTTTGTCCAATAGAATTAATGTGTTTGTGATCCATATTAGATTAAGGAACATTCTACTTATAGTAATAAAGGATGTGTATTCCGTAGATGTTCATTTTTGTTCGTGGATGGTCATCTTAAACCAACGAGGTTGATTTAGTTGGTAAGGTAAGGTTCAGTAATTAGCATGTAAAGCGTAGGTTTGAATTCCGGCACCAACAATCCTTCTTGTTGTGCAAGCTGGAAGTCTACTCTAACTTAAGTTTCCTAAGAGGCTCGCGGCGATGGCCTCGCCATAGATGGGAAAACTGCCCCTTTGCGTAAGTTTTTGTCAACCGAATAGATCAAGTTTGGCGATTTGACTGCTGGTGCATTTTTTGATTGACAGTTGTTTCAGGAAGAATCCCTTGATCCTTGAGATGGTAATTGTAAAATGAATCCATAAGTTTATTCACTAAAATAAGGGAGAATTTTGGTATCTCATGGAAATACTTTTTTGAGCATATTCATGGTTGTCTTCATAAGACATAAGGCATGTACTTGATTTGTGATTTGTTGTGCCACTATTATACTTACTGAGCTAGAAGTTCCGAACAGATAAGTAAAAGATCTTCTAGGATGATTTGCTTCAGTTTTTTACTCATAAAATCGCAGCATCAATGCACGGACTATGAAAGTTGGATTGTAGTCGTTTTGGTGCAGTACCAACGACCAACTTCGAGTTGAATGCTTGCTACCAATGTTTGCGGAAAATAATAACGAGCCTCGTTAAGTCATCGTGCAATGCTGCTCGAAATAATAACTTCATATGTGCAGTCTTACAATGTCTTGATCTTCGATGAGAACATAACAATTTATCCCACAGTTGGCTTGGTTGGACATCCACTATCACTTTTTAAGTGTTGATCATATTTTCTGATAGATAAGTTCATTCTTTTCTTAGGAAATTGTGCTCGATATTCTTGTTGCGACGAACATTAGCTTTAAACTATAGAGAAGAGCTTAGCAATGGAAGCTGCTGAACATTATACTTTCCATCTAGAGTTTAAAAGCAAGACAAATAAACCTCTCAACACATCCTCACAAAAGTTCCACAACACATATCAAAGTTGCATCTAAAGATGAAACTTAAGGTGCCTAATGTAACCTCTTTATTCGTTATGTACATGCGCCTTCCAAAAACTAGTGAGCCCTTTCTCCCCTTTCTCCAACTTTCTGCAAGGATTCAGAGCGAAGTACGTAAAACATCAATTCAGCTTTATGTAATGTGATATTATATCTAGGAGAACGAAATATGTAGCAGACAGAGTTTGGCTTCGAGAGTGATGATCATTGTACGAGCATAAATTCATTTCAAGAATAACAACTTGGGAGCTACCTTTTCCATGTCATCTGCCTTGTCCCCTGCAAAGAACTTGTAACCTCCATAGATGAGCAACCCCCATCCAGCAAGAGACACGATCACGAACTGCAACAACATCCAAATTCTTTGGTCAGGCTCCGGTTAAATGTATTGGTTATAGTAGCTAATATATAGGCACATCACAGCCTCAACTCTCAATAGACATTTTTCATGAGTGGAAAAGTTAAAGCTTGAGGCAAACGGCTACACGCCTTGAATAGAAAGTGAAAGCACCAAAAGCACCTATGTTACTGGTTTGAGCTAGAATTTCAGACATAGAGAAGAGGATCTTTATCTTCAAGTATTGCATTATTAGCCTTCACCTGTAAGAAAATGCTAATGCTAAAACCGTGTACTCGCAACTACATTAACTATGCATCTCACAAAAAAAGTTGACAATTGGAACCCTTATTTTCTGGTGAGAAACTTGGCCCCAAAAAATGAGATATATCAGATATTTTTTCCAGTAATATTTTCAAGGGGAACAAGGAACATATCTTTACAAAAATTATAACTGAAAAAAAAAAAAAACGTTTTGCTTGATGTTTCCTCACTACACACGAAAACTCAATTTTGGCGCCCTGAGTTTAATATTCTTAATAAATAAAATAAAATTAGTAAAAAATCAACTACTCAAACAAATAATCAAGAAATGGATCCGAATGATTAACACTATTATTTTCCTTTATAAGGCTAAAGGAAACAAAACATACTTGCTCCATTTTCCACTTTGAGGGACTAAACGGATCATCCCAAACATTAACCTTTGGAGTCCCATGATGATCTACATAACAAATACAAAAGCATCATATTATGTAGCATAATAATATATATAGAATAAAACAAACCAACAAAACTAAACAATACTACTTAGAAAAATAATCATCACAAAAACAATAATATCAATGAACTTACCGCTACCGGTGGTGGCGAGACCGCGGCGGTGGACTATAGTGGCTGATTTAGGAGCTGAGAATCTACCAAAGTTTGCAGCTTGGCGAGCAGCCGTTGTCCATGATGATGCCATCTTCTTCTTTTTCTTTGTTATTTTAGTTTGTAGGCGGTGAGTGAGGTTGCAGTGGAGATATCACAAGTAGAAAACGAAGGTGGCAGAATGTACGAGAAATCAAAAGAAACATATATATATATATATAGGAACTTAAGACAAAAAAACATTATATCATTGTGCACCAAATGTTGCGGTCGTACCATAACTCAAAAAATTGTAAAACATATTGTCTCGAAGAGTAGTAAGGCGTTTTCATTTATGATGTAGACAAGTATACTTTGTATTTATTTAACAATATTTTTCCAGATTTCCATATTATATTCAAAAGGTCTCCAAACAAATTGATCCATGTTTCACACATCACATTTATTTGCTCTTTTCGACTTTCATTTAATAGTAGTAAAGGTAGAAATCAGTGTCACTCAAAAAAAAAAAAAGTGTTTATGTAGGTTTAAAAACTCATAAAATCTTTGAATAAATATTTCCAAGCACGGCCCAATGTCAGATATTTTAAGTTATACTTAAATCATAAAAATGTAATCAAGTTATTCGATATTAACAAACTTAAGCTTTTAAACTTGCCCAAAGCTGATTCATTCTCTAACGTATGATTTAATCTGATTCTCTAAAAAAATTTGCAATTCCGTAACCATGAGAGGAGTTTAGGTGATTCCGATATTAATCAAATGAATTTTCAAGTGACTCTTTTATCACGATACTTCTGCTAGTTTTGTACCAATATGTGACATTTAATCATTTTTTTTCACGAACATGTTCTAAGCATAATTTATTAGAAATTTGTCTGCAGTTGCGTCTAGACAAAAAAAAAAAAAAAAAAAGTAAGACCGTATGTATATATATACATTACACCTTCAATCTTAATATATATGTATAAGTAATATGTGTTTTACATTCATCTATATCAATTTAGAGAATAAACTATAACAACTAATTTAGGAATACGCTTTAGCATGATATAAAAAGCGTCACTTTGTATTTGCAAACTTCTCCTAAAACAATAAAAAACGCATTACAATATTATATTTTATCATTTTGTCAAGAGTGGATATTTGTGGAAGAAGATGGGTATTACAGAGGAGCTCAAATGGACCACCGCGAAACTAATGAGCGTCGGCAAATTAGCCGTTGACTCCGCCGTCAACGAGTCCCTTAAAGGTATATATATATATATATATATATATATATATATATATATATATATATATATATATATATATATCCTCATCTCTGTGTGATTTATATGCAATTTTTGAAAAAGTAGAGCTAATTTGATTCGACACTCAACTGAACAAATCGTGAGATGTTGTTTTTATGGACTAATTGAGACGTGTTTTGGTATTGATAGTTACTGGATTATTTATTCGAATTTAATCTTCAATTAATGAGAATCCCTAACATTTTTAAGCTTTTTCAAGTGTAAATTATCATTTGAGAACAAATTGAAGATCAAATTCATATAGACACTTGAAGATTAATGAGAACAAATTCAATAATTTCATATAGTGCATAATTACATGTGGCTATGTGAGACAGTAGTCTAGTAGATGTTGTAAGCATAATTAATTTGTCACATTTCGTATAGAACATCGACCGAGATGTCACTTTTAATTAAAAGTTATATAGCTTACTCTTCTGTAGGAATCTGTTCAGTAGAATGCTTTATTTTCTTTTGCTAGCGATTATGCATATTGTCTCCGCTGGAACGTTGATATTTACCGATTTTTACGTTGCTTTTGTTACGGTTTTGCAGGTGGTATGCAGGTTTATGCGATTGTGAAAGGAAAATTAATAAAGGGCGAAGCGCCTTCGAGCCTATCCAATGGCGGTAAGAGGCAAAGTTTTGTGTTGGTCGAAGAGATGCAAGCTAAGCTCGAGAAAATGAGAGAAGACATGAATGGTGTAGAACACCTGAGTATGACTTCAACCTGTAGGACAGATGAAGGAGAGCAGTTGAAACAGTTCTCGGATGAGCCACTTCAGAGTTTGAACCCTGAGGTAACTGGCCGCAAAAAGATTTTCATTCGTTCACGTCTCTAAACTGCTGGTTAGGGCCAGTATGTGAAAACTTATGTTTTGAGTGACAATGGTGGTTTTGCAATTTTATCTGTGAATATTGTTATCCTGTAACCGTCCTGTCTCGAGATGACTATGCTTAATAAATTGCGGTGTCTCATGTAACTATCAGACAAGTACTTGGCTCTTTGTTATTTGAACACTTTGAATATATGCTTCTGTCTTAATTACCAACTTTCGTGTTACTTCCTACTTTAGGTTTTGGTCCTATGTTGTTTCGTATAATTTCCTATTTTAGTTACTGGTCCCAAGTGAAATGCCAGGACACATTCTATTTAAAAATTCGAAGTCCATACCCTCAATTGCGAATGTAGAGCTAGCGTTATTCCTATCCAGATTGAAGCCAGTGAGTTGTAAATTTCCTCTATTGAGTCATGAAGACATTATAACATGAATATATACAAACACTGAAGCTAAGGCCAAGTAAACTGCCTAAACATGCTTGCACTCTTTCTCATTAACCTCTCCATTGGATCCTAAGTTTGGAAGATGGGTTTTTCACCGTAACTGATGATTCTGTTTCCTTCTATTGACTATTGACTACGTTCACAATTCAAAAGGTACTTTCTGCTGCATTTATTTGTTAAGATGGGAACATTTGGAAATTTGGTTCCATTCAGAATTAGTCTTTGGATCATAATCCTAACATGAGACGAGATAACTCTGTATCCAACCAGGTTACATTTGTAACCGATAAAATGCATTTAGTAACTCTGGTGTAGGTAGCACGGCACACAAACGGTAATGGTGATGCACATGTTGATCCTACGGGGAGGAAAAGTTGCATCCCATGAGAAAATTCACACATCATAGTAATGAGGAAGTTGAGCATACATCAACGAGACATTGATCCTACAGGGAGGAAAAAGTTGTGTCCCATGAGAGATTCACACATTAAAGTTATAAGAATTCAAGCATACAGCGAGACCAAAGAAGTTTCCTTATGCAGTATATACATTAATGTCACTTATATTATCGACACATTGGAAGTCGATGCTTAAGATTTAAGGGGACACAACTTTTTTGTTCAACCAAACTTTGCCTTTTTACAAGGAGTAAAACCAGCACGCCAGTATCCAGAGGTCCCTATCAAGTCACAGATGCAGCAGCCTCCTGCTATCTTTTTACAACGAAGCTTTATCTTTATATAGCGGTCCTTATGAGGGCCACGGTTCATTGATCTGCCTCAAAAAAAACATATGTATCAGAATAAACCCGGAAAAAATAATGAAGCAAAGAAATATAGCTAGCTCTGAAACTCAAACTGAATATTGAAATTCGATATTTTCATTTTCTCTAGAGCATCTGGATGCACTCAGTGCTTCATTGTGGCATCAATGCAAGTTGCATTAGCTAAACATTGGTTACTGTAATATGAGACAGAATTTAGACACGCAGACACATTCAAGTTAAGACTGAAAAAGTACAGAGGAAAATCAAAACCAAAAAATGGCATCACAATTTGTTTAGTTAACTGGGATTAAGAAGAATGCACCATATGAACTTCAATACGGATATGAAAACTGAAAAGTGCGAAAGACTTGTTTCTAGAGCTGTTCGGATTCCTAGTCAAATTATCAGCAGTCCAGAAACACAGTTTCTTCTCACTTTTACTCTTTACTTTGAATGCTATATGCAGCCTAATTGTCCTCATTTCATGGTATCAGTTGTTGAACCCCAAGACTGATGTACATCGTGAAACTAAGATTGTTCTTCTTTTCGAAAAGAACTAAATTCTGATGAAATTACGATGTACAATTGCATGATTCACATTCTTGGAAGTTGCATCATTTCTAAATGTGTGTTCACTAAAATAGCGAAATGACTAGATTAGGATAAAATCTCAAGTGACGGATCATTTTACAAGAACAAGTATACCATAAAGTTTTGGAGAGGCTGCATGATGAAAAATATCCAAGTTCAGAAAGTTTAAATAGAAGATTACAACTTTGAGATGCCATAGAAAATTTGACATGCAATATGATTGCGAAAGAATGACATTAATATCGCCGACCCTAGAGTAGGAGAAAATAAGTCAATATCCAACATCCAATATACACAATGCACCAATTACATTTCTAATGTAATTTGAGTAAGAAGAAGAATCTAGAAAGACGGGGCTACAAATACGACATCTAAATGAATCTGAATAACGTAACTAGTCCTCACTAATTCACACCTGTTTCAGAGATGAAGTCCGGCGAAAAGCAACTCCAACTCCTCATCCTGTGATGTAGTTCTCTGTACCAACAAAAAACAGAACAAGACATCAGTTGGTTTTAGTGTAGAATGTCACATTCTCCAGTGCTCAGTAGGGAGAATTAAGCCACACAGAAGCCAGTGATACTATCGTAGTCACTAAAAATCAATCAGAATCGTGTCGTTGTTGACTTTAACTTCTAGTTAACATATTTTTTTAAATACAAGAGATGACAATGTAGTCAATCTATTTGCAAACTATCCTTCTTATCCTGAAGTAACTAATAAATTTTTCACTTTCAATATATTACAGAACCAAAACTGAATTTTAGTACACTAGCCACTTCAATAAGAACCTATTGTGTGCATCAATCAACCTCCAAATCATGAAGAAGAAAAAAAATACAAAATACAAAATTATTGAATCCTCCGATCGCATCATCTAAATGCGGACAGAAAATCAATTACGCGAGAGTGATTCGCAAGACATGAAAACAACTAATTAACAACATATCAGCCACTTCGACAAAAATACTCATTGTATAGATCAATTAACCTCCAAACCACCGCAAAAAGATCAAAATCATCGCACATGTTCGTACGCAATTGATGCGTTAATTAGACTATTTTCTCGGATTACACCGCATAATAATCGAAAATTCGCAGCCGTAGAATCAAATGCAGACACAAAATCACCAACACGAGACTAATTCACACGAAAACAACCGATTATTCAGACGAATTTGCGCACAAAAACGAACCTGAAGCGAGAGGAGGTGAAGTATTTTGTTGAGGACTCGTAATCGGTGAGAGGCGTAGCTGCTATTTGGCGGCAAAGTGTTCATCCGCTTCATCTCATCCTCGATCGCAGCCTTCTTCTCTTTGTTGTTGTTGTTCACCATTTGCTTCCACTTCGGAGCTTCGTGTTTGGCCGGATCCGATTCGGATCCGATATAGACGGGATCCATGTTCGATCACTTCACCTTCACGATCCGATTATGGTGTTAGCGTTAGATTACAATCGGAAAGAATCGTGAGGAAAATTCTAGACCTGATAATAGAGTGGACTGGGCTGGGCTGGGCTTTTGGACTTTGGCCCATGTTTTAGGCCTGATTATGGACAGGTGGAAATGGAACAGAGTTTGCCGATTTTTTATTATTTTAAATATATGTTATTTTATGGGAAAATTAAGTCTAAATTCGTTTTGAGAGAAAAAGGAATTACATGAAGTTATATAAAATTCAGGATAAATTTGCCACGTGTGGTTTACGTCGCGAATGGGTTTAAATTAAGGAATAGTCACACTTATAACTTTTGAAATCCGATTACGATAATTAAATAATAATCACAAAAACACTCTTAAAAGCTATCAACTATAACTTTGGCACAAATCATTCGGGTTTCAGACAAGAAGAATTTTTGAAAATATTCATTCAATTGCTCCAAATGAATTTCCTAGACTCGGGATTTTTATCAACATCAAGTTTTTAAGTCTTGTTCTCCATTATGTAGAAATCAAAGAAAATGAAATCCATATACACAATGTAGATTCACGATAAGACATTCCGGTGACATCATAAGAATGAAGGAGACTAGCCGCAAGATTTGCATAAGGAGTGAACCGATCCTAAAATCATAGATTTGATGAACAACTAAGATTAACGATCGAGAGACCATAAAACAAGAGTACCTACAGATACGGAAACAAATATATAGGCCTTGGTTGACATATAGAAAATATAGATCCTTGCTCTCAGCTCAATAAACTCATGTTTCCTAAAAAAAAGTCGGCATGTCAGGCATAATGGATCATGAAGTGCTTCAAAGGTTACATGAATGAGGTTCTTCATTAAATTTATAATTACTAACAATCTAATTAAGAAACTATGTATTAGAACTTACATGTTCTTCACGTCTGTTTTTATTGAAAAAACCGAGAATAAATAGAGATTAAGAATCTTTTTAATGTAATTCACAGTTTATCTAAAACTCGAAATGGTATTTCTGTATTTATTCAATCTTTAGCATAAGTTTATATAATCAAATCAAATTTCATCTAGGATACATGTAATAGTTCTAAAAAGTTCATACCAATTATAGAACTTTTGCAACGACTTTTCACAAATCGAGTCACAGCAGCATCACAAAATCGCATTAAGCTAAAATGTTGAAGCAAGGAACATTGTGGGATCACCACTCAGACAACTTGTATCTTTTCCAATCCCACTTTTCTTATTTTCCCTTTTACTTATTTGGTCCACTTCTTACCTCATCCGTTATCTGTCGTTTTCTTTGTCACAGTATATTGCTTATAAATTTTAATCTTCGTGTTGTAATTTCCAATCAATTTAGATGTATAATCAGACATTAATGAATTTATGATCTTTTTATTATTATTATTATTATTGTTATTATTATTATTATTATTAGGTGGAAATAGAACAGTAGTATTAGAGACAAAAGTGATAAGTGTTGATCATACCAGCAAGGAATCTTAATAATTGCATAAATTATTTTTGTTCAATCACATCAATGTCACCTATCAACTAATTACCAAACGTCCACCAATCAATCTGTCATGCCTTCACTTTAGACCTTCCACAAAAATCTCGAAATTCCTTAATCCATCATTGTTCCCAATATAATCTTAAATGTCTCTATATATGAAGGCAACGAAATATTTTAATGTTTGCAAAACGATTTAGTTCGAACTTCGAACCATAAATTAAGAATTAGATAAAAACAATGCAGATATATATTTGCTTATGAAAGTCAGACTTTTCCTGAGATATTTGCTTATCAAAGTCAGACTTTTCATGCGTCAAATTGTTTAAAAATAAAATAGATAAGTAGACTTAGACAATGCATTAAAAACAGCTATTATTTGAATAAGTGATAAATAATAATGTGTCTTTATATTGTATCCAGGAACACTAACACCAGAAACACAATAGAATAATATGTTTCGTACATAAAACTCCTTATAATAATCTTTGGGAATAAATCATTGTCTTTTTCTTTTGTATTTAATAAGTTTTATGGAAACAACCTAACACATGTATTATCTTTCTGTTATATTAAATAAACACATCAACCTCAGTGAATAATATTGTAAGCAAATTAGCCTATCTAATGTCATGTTAAATGATATTACGGTGGTGTTTGCAAACTCTTCTTCAAAAGCACAAGCTCATAATTTAAGTTAAAGCTGTAAAATTATGCTTAAGCCATAAGTTGAGGGTGTTTGCAAAATAATCTAAAAGCTCACCATAAGTGGAGAGTGTTTGAAAAAAAATCTAAAAGCTCCTAAAAACTTGGTAATTAATAATTATATTTATTGAAAATAACCGCCACAAGCTAAAAGCACGAAAATAGCAACTTCTAGATTATGAACATTTTTAGCTTAAAAAAAGTACTTGTGTGATTTTAGTTTGTTAACCAAACACTCTAAAAGTGATTATTTAAGATAAAAAGCTGATTATAGCTTTTTTTAAGAGTTTGCAAACACCACCTACATATTTGTGAAAAATATTTGACAAATTACCACCTGTATATTTTTAGGCAGTATGAAACCATTTTATATGCAAGTGTTAGGAAGTCAAGAGGGTGCTTTTTTAAAAATTCAAAGGCTAATTTGCCTTTTCTTTGCATGATGTGCCTATTTAACAAGGAATAATTTTGTTTTTATTTTTCAAAGTGCGTAAAGCACCTATTTAATATAACACATGAGATACAATTCCATTAAAGAACAAATAAAAATTGAAAGACATTAATGTCTATTATGCTTCTCAACTTCAAATAAAGCCCAATTATAGTTTACAGAACTTTATTATAAAATACACCCGCGTATAATCTCAAGAAAAAGATTCCAGCTTGATTCCAAAAAGCATGAGCCATATGTTCCGATATCTTTTAAACTTATGTCACATTTTATCTCTTATTTCTTTTTAGAGACACGTGTTATAGTAATTTAATCCATAAATCAGTAATTATATTTGTTACATAAAACATTAGCCAATTTAATTCCAATTATGTTTTGCTAAATTTGGTCTAGCTCAGTGGAAAATCAGATCCCCGCCACGCAAGCTAACATGCATGATGCACCCACTAATTAACTTCACACCGACTCCGCCTTTAATACCAAGAAAAAGAATTAAATGTAACAAACAGAAAAATACAAATTATATAAAATAAAAGGCCAAATTGCAAAAACCAATCCTTGTATCATTTGCTTATTGACAAACATATACCCCTGCATAATTCTAATTAGCAACTGTCCCCCACTACTCTTTTCTGCCTATAATGAAAGTGAACTCATACTAAAACTTGATTTTTATTGTACCTTTACCTTTAGGTGTATAAACAGTTAATATTTTGCTTGGGTTAATGTATTTTGATTCTCTGAATCTAAATTAATATTTAGACGCGTATTAGCTAAAATATGACACTGATTATTCTCAGAAAACCTAAGAACAAATTATTTTTTTATATAAACACATATTTAATATATATTTCTTAATGCAAAAAAATGGTTAGTTATTGATAATTGGATACAATCAGCTGAAAATACAACATAAGGGCTTTATTTTCTAATTTGCGCATGATACGGTGGCTAATTGCTAATAAAATTGTAGAAGGCCTTTTTGCCAATTAAGAATAACACATGGGGTAGTTTTTGCAATTTACTCGAAATAACAAAATATAATATAATAATAATAATAATACACACAGCAAAATAGCAAATTATATAAAAGTCAAATGAGGTAGCAAAGCCGGTTGGCAATTTCTCTGTTTCTCCAAGCGAGGGGGTCATCTAATCCAACGGTTCTCTGAGGGAAGAAGAAGGGGCGATAATTAGATCCTGACCGTTGATTCCATTTCATTGCTTCTTCTTCATCTTCTTCTTCTCTATTCACTGCGCGATTTTGATATTCATTTTTTTTGGAGAATCTTCTCACTGCACGATTCGAAACTATACAGTAATCGCCATGAATGAGAAGGCGAACGTCACGAAGGAGCTCAATGCGAAGCATCGCAAGGTCTGGTTTATGATTTTGATTTTTTAATTTTTTTTAACTGTAATCGATCTTGTTTTGTTTTTTGTCGACCTAGTTTGATGATTGATCGGTGTAAATATTCTGTTTCGATCCTCATTTCGGATTAGTTTACATCAATTTTATGTTGGCGCTTTTTGATTTGGTGTTATCATGTGATTTGGCGTGTTTGTTGCGTTGGATCTAAGATTAATTGGATTGATTAGTGTTAATTGATGTAGGTTTAGCTTTGTTGATGAGATATTATATTGTCTGGTGTAGGTAATTTGATTATTATAGTTAGAGAGATGCTTTTGAGGTTTTTTTGGTTTATTCAGAATTTTTGGGGATCATTTGTTTGTGGTGAAGTTGCGTGTAGCTTTTCGATCAATTTGTTGATGTTATGTGGTAATAGTGGTGAAGGTGTAAACAAATCTAGTTGGAGAACACAGTGTTGGTGTTTTTTTTTTTTTTTTTTTTTTCTTTTAATCGAATTTTACGTTGTATTTAAGTTTGTTTTGGCGTTTAGGCTGAGATTGAGCCGAATATGATTATAGTCATAGTAGCATGTTTTCGTTTGGATTTCGCTATAATTTTAGCTTTTAAAGTCGAGCTGGAGCTCCAGCTGGATTTTAAAAGCTATCACACGAGAAATGGTGTTCATACTTGATTTGTTATGTTAATGAACCGAATTCAAATTGGCTACTGTTTATTAAGCTCAACTTAATTTCTAGTTACTAGGTTTGATTTTCAGCCGTATATGCTGGTTCTTTTGTTTATTTCGTCTGATATTTTATTTGTAATTTAGTTTTTTTTTTTTTTTTGTTTATTGAGTAGCCATATAACAGAACCATTCTAGCCTAAGGGTGATTTACTGCAAAGATACAATACCTACTTGTGTTGTTTTATTATAACTGCTGATAGTCAGGTCGTTGTAATTGTCGTAATAAATGACAGTCATTGGCACTAGTGCCTCTAGTCTGACCTAATGATTAGTTATGAGATGAAAGGTCTTGATAAGTTCTGAAAATAATATCATATATGGCATTAGGTTGGCTCCTTCACAACTCAGTTAAATGCTAGTTCCGCATCTCTGCTGAAATAGCCAATAATTTTTATAAAAGTATTGTAGTATTGTCAAGATCCTCCCTTTTTGACCAATACAAACATTGGTACTCTACGAAAAGAACATTCCATTTCTTCTGCTGAAGTACAAGGAGTTTCTTATCGATCTCCTTTGTTACGCTCTTTGTACTAACACTGTTTTATTCTTCACATTCTATGCTTCATTTAAGAAGCTATTCGGTTCTTGTCTTAGTTGCTTCATTTCTGTTGTTTGTTACATAAGCTGATAAGAATGATCTCTTGTATTCAGATTTTGGAAGGACTTCTAAAATTGCCAGAGAATCGGGAATGTGCTGATTGTAAAAGCAAGTATGTATTTCTTTAAATGATTTAAGTTTGTTCACATTGTGTGAAGGACTTGGTTTCAACTGTCTTTTCTGTTGGAATACAGAGGTCCTCGATGGGCAAGCGTGAACTTAGGCATATTTATATGCATGCAGTGCTCTGGGATCCACAGAAGTCTTGGAGTGCACATATCAAAGGTGACATCTTAATTCATAGTTGGATTTTCTTTGGTATGGCTAATGTAGGATTAAAGAGGGGGGGGGGGGGGTGGTGTTGACCATACAGTTCAAAAGCACCCTTATGTTTCGTTGTATTGGCGTTTAATGATATCCATATTATATTACATGAAATTTGTTACATCATTTTGATATTCAACCTTTCTTAACTGATTCATGTGCCAATCTATACATGCACCATCAGTAGGAGTTATTCATCTATTCCCATCTTGCATTTTAGCAAATACATAGTATTCTTTAACTTTGTCATGAAAAGTGAACCATTAATGTTACAGTTTTTATGTACTATATGATTGTTCTAGTTTGAAAATGCTACTCATTTTCCTCGATTGAATCCTGATTCTTTTGTTTCTGTGGCATTATAAGTACCTAATAAATCAAGTTTTTGTTTGCTTTGTCTGGTTTCAATCCGAAGCATTTAGAAAGTATGTATCTCATTTTGAAAGTAAATGTGCTATGTCCTTGAACCGTTTTAGTTTGATGCATTCGTAAGGAGATGACCTCTCCTAGATAAAGGTGTGCCTTGGCCCTTGATTCACCAAGGATGAAACTCAAGTGGATATTGGTGAATGTGTCTTTATGCGATCAGATGTGATGGTAGCTATATCAGTTGGTACAATTGTGAAATTTATGCTTATCTTTAGTTTTTGCACCGTTGGTTCGTTTTTTTGAGGAGGTTCATGGTCTAAGTTTTGATTTGAACTACTCCACTGATCGACCCTATCATGATTCCTTTTCTCCTGATAGCTTACTATTTTTATGCTGTTTCAGGTGATGTTTTTGCGTATTTTCTCACTCTTTAAAGTAGTAGTATTTAACTTCCTTTTAATTTTGATCAAATTAGTTTTTCTATAGAGAAGACATTGGATAATTGTTCTTTTTTCTTTCCGAATATGATTGATATGCTTTTTTACTTTGCAGGTGAGGTCCGCTACACTTGACACATGGCTTCCCGAACAGGTTGCATTCATTCAGTGTAAGTGTTTATTGAGTCTCGATCTTTTGGGTTGACTTTTATTTGATTTTTCAGAAGCCTTTTTTAATTAATATCTCTTTTTTGGTAAATATAGCCATGGGAAACGAGAATGCCAACAGTTATTGGGAGGCAGAGCTTCCCCCAAATTATGATAGAGTGGGGATCGAGAATTTTATTCGTGCAAAGTAAGGGCTTCTTTATTCTCAAGGATTTTCCATCATTGGCCCTTTGATAGCACTCCTGATTCTCAAAAATGATTTGTGGCTATCTTGCTTATGTTGAATTTAGGTATGAAGATAAAAGATGGGTAGCCAAGGATGGTAAAATAAAGTCACCAGTCAGGAGTGAGGAAAGGACTTCTGCTCAGTGGCAAAAACCAAGTGATAGAACTGGCCATGGACGAGTCGGCTATGGTGGGAGCTCTGCTGATGAGAGGAAGAATGTTCCAGCACGCAGTACAAAGGAGAATATTCCTGCTGCCAGAATTAGTGTTCCGTTCCCCCCTAAAGGACCTGAACAAGTAAGTTGAGGTGCTTTTAATTTGGTGTTTTTTTATGTGACTTTGTGACAGCCATTAAAGTTCATATAACCAATGAAAATTGAATGACGTGTGTGGGTGTGTGTGCGGGCACAAATCTACATATATCACGACAACAAGATTTTCGGGTTTAATAATTTTAATGGTGAATTTGTGGTTGGAAATCAATAGCAATAATTCTTTTTCTTGTAGGTTAGAGCCATGAATTATGTGATTGTAAGATAAAAATATGAAACGTGAGAACTGATGACTAGATTCTAAGTTAGCCATGATTAGCCATGTATGAGCTGATCACAGTTAATTCTTTATGCACTTTTTCTGAGTCTCAAGTTGGTTTCGCTTTTGAATGCAATACAGTAGACTTATATTACTTGTACAAGGGGCTCGTTTATTATTATTTTGTTAGTTTTATGCCTCCTGAAGGATGAAATTAAATATTACCTTCTCTGTTTCAAAACAGGCTGTTCCAGCTCCAGCAAGTGAACAACCTATTCAGAAAACAGATCTATTTGCTCCTACGGAGTCTTCAAAGCAGGTTGCTGAAACAGTCTCTCCCCCTAAAGTTGATTATGCTACTGATCTTTTCGGTATGCTTTCTGTGGATGCTCCTACTGACAATTCCCCAGGAGCATCAGAAGATGACGGCACATGGGCAGGATTTCAGTGTATGTTCTATAGATACCATCAATTTTCCACGGTTTGGTTTATGCTTCTGTTTTTCGTTTTCCTGGTTTTTGGGGGTGGGGCAGGGGCATATGAAGCCTTTTAGAATATATAGTTCTAAACGTTCAGTGTAAGTCGTTATTGTTCTCTTTTGTTTTTTCTCCATGATTTGGGTTATGACATTTCTTTTGCTTCAGGATTAAATCACTTACAACACTTAATTTGTGGGTATTTTACTCTGATACATATGTGTTTCTTCCTAATATCACATTTGACACCTTGCAGCCGCCGATGCGGTGACATCCACCACTGAAAAGACCAGCACAACTCAACCTGACCAGAATAAGAGCCAATCTGCTTCGGGAATTGAAGATCTATTTAAGGACTCACCATCAATAATGCCTAGTTCCAACTTGGGAAAACCTCAAAAAGATGTCAAAAATGATATTATGTCGCTTTTTGAAAAGGTATGTTACGAGCTGGAGCACCAAAACATACATGTTTGGGGGGGGGGGGGGGTTCCGACTTAACTTAAACAACCCAAATCCCTTCTTAGATGGAAACCATGAAGGTTGAACATATTGTAGTGCGAGAGGATCTTCATTTTATAGACTTGCTATGTAGAAATGGTTCAGTTTTTGCAGATAATCTATGTTCTTGCTTCTTCTGATACCGGTCAATTCTTTAATACTGTTGTTAATATTGCAGACCAATGTGGTTTCACCATTTTCACTTCACCAACAACAACTTGCTATGTTAGCTCAACAACAGTCTATTCTAATGGCTGCTGCAGCCAATGCTTCTGGTGGAAAGCCAAATGCTTCCGGTAATGGACAACTAGGACTAAATGGCACCAACATGCCAAATCAAAGTTGGCCAAATGTCGGTTATCAGTTCCCCGGAATGATGACGACAGCAGCTGGGAAAACTGAGCTAGAGAAATACATGCAGGTAGGTAATAAGGTGATACTTAATGTTGTATCCTTGAAGGTTTGTGACTCCAGATATACTCATGTTTTGCCTTTTTTATGTTCCTGGAACAGATGGGAAACACAGGTGCCACTCATCAAGTTGGGAACTCATTCCCTGTCCCAGTGTCTAGGTACGAGCATATTCCATGTCAATACTTCATATTCTGTGATCCAGATTCAAGTGTTTAATGGGGAACTCAGTGTGGATGGACTAGATTTATTTGTGTGGCTTTAATATATTGATGGCCATTCTGATGTCATTTTGAACGATATGTTTTGTTTTCTTATTTGTGATTAGAAAATTCAGTCTTTTTCTTAGCACTCACGTCTAACACAGACTTAGGTAACCTTTTAAGTAGTTTATTACTATCTCTGATGCATAATTAGCGATCCTTTTTCAGTTGCACACATATTTGTATGTAAGATGAAAAATCATCTCTGTTCAAGAATTTTATCCTTGTAAATCCAGACTCATATTCAACATCCTCTTTATTTGGGACTTGGAAGTGAAAATTTTAAAAAGTTTTCTAGTTTGTTGTTGCTCAACTGCAAACTCCGTCCGGTAGATGAAATGTTCGCTAATTTATTTTGTAGTGATTGTGCTTAGACTTAAACTTAACTGATGCTAGCGGCAGTTATATATATGCCACATAGATTACGACATTCCCGAACTCTTATCTTGATTGCTAATCTTTCAACTTGTTTTGCAGCCCTTATGCTGTAGGACCTACCTCTTCGACCAATGGCAGCATGCCCTCTGGAGCTGGCAAGCCAACCCCATCAGTTTCATCTGGTTCAACACAATCAGGAAAAGAATATGACTTTTCATCTTTAACGCAAGGGTTTTTCTCGAAGAGCTAAAATACGTTTGGTTCTTTGGTTTCTTCATAACATACTACACGAGCGATTCACAGAAAATAGCTTTGAGAATTTTCTTGCTCCTTTATTTGGGGGTTGTAAACTATTTGTAGAGGAGCAGTTTGAGCTTTTATTCATATCATTGATAGATTCATTGGAGTAATAAAATGGTTTAGTTTGAAATATTTTTCTGTTACGAGTGATATTATACGATTCATGTCCCTTTGGATAAAATGTTGATCAGAAACTATTCATGTTCATGACAGATTAATTCTTCAAGGCAATCATGTGATTATTTCTCATTATGTTTGTATTCCCTTTTCCTACAGAGTGGAGATCATACTATCTGATCATTATCCTTTATATATTTTCTTTTACTTTTTTGATCTTTGATTAAGGCAATACTTTTGATAAAATGATGAAAAATATATTATAAAATTACATAGACAAATTCTGTGTATGTTCCATGAAGTATGACCTCATATCTTTATCTAATGGCGAGACAGAGACGTATGCTGTTAAGTTGTGCAGATACGAGTTATACGTATGCAAATCTGACTTAAATTCAGACCAACTGTTTCTCGCTGCTAAGAATAATTGTACGAATTAAAAATCAGCTAATCGTTATACTTATACCGTATACCATAAACATGTAAACTTTTGGATAACGAAAATACAACAGAAAAAATGCAAATCTAACCTAATCCAGGGCACTGGCTCTCTATCGCCCACGACCATAGTTAGGGATTTTTGCAAAATTGGTACCATAACTTTTCCTTCTTGCAAAAATAGTTTCATAACTTAAATCTGTTGATTTTTGGTCCCATAACTAAAATTAATTGCAAAATTGGTCCCTCCGTTAATTGAAACTGACGGAGCTAAATATATATTGATTATGACGCCAAAATGACGTCATGTTAAGAGTAACATGTGGGGAATTTTTGTAAAAATGGTACCATAACTTGTCCTTATTGCAAGAATAGTCCCATAACTTTTTTTTTTGGATTTTGGTCCATAACTAAAAACTAATTGTCAAATTAGTCTTCCGTTAATGGAGTATTCGATTTAGTTACCGAAAATTCGAAAACATTTTCAATGACCATACAACAAACAGTCCTACAAAGCACGCAATAATTGCGAAATCGTGTTAATACATTACGAAAACAAAAATCGATTAAGTTAAATACAAAGCAATACAAATAAAATTACGACTTCAACCGAGGATAGCAACAAAGACACCAACTACGACTACAATGTCGACCCAAGTTATATAGATCAATTTTTTCAACTCCTCATTTTCCCCCTTCAACTTTTACGTCTTCTTGTCATTTCTTCCATATTCCCGACTTAAGTAATTCTTTGCCCTACACGGCATTAGTAGCCTTACTACTGCTCCTCATACCCCTAAAATTGCCCTGCTATACAAATTGTTAGTTCCTTCAAAACATTCGTCAATTTTGCGATATCCATTTATAACCATTTATGTTATGTGTTGGTCACGGTGTGGAATTTGAAGTTGCCTCACTTCTATACGAAGAATTAAGGGGGTGTTGCCCTATGAATAATTTACGGAAATTAGTGATGATTAATAGAATCGAATATTACGTAAAGAAATGGAATTAACGAAAGACTGATTTGGCAATTAGTTTTTAGTTATAGACCAAAAAAAAAAGTTATGGGACTATTCTTGCAATAGGGACAAGTTATGGTACCATTTTTGCAAAAATTTCACACATGTTACTCTTAACATGACGTCATTTTGGCGTCATTATCAATATATTTTTTTAAAAAAAATAGCTCCGTCAGTTTCAATTAACGAAGGGACCATTTTTGCAATTAATTTTAGTTATGGGACCAAAAATCGATAGATTTAAGTTATGGGACTATTTTTGCAAGAGAGAAAAGTTATGGTACCATTTTTGCAAAAATCCTACCATAATTAAGAACACTTTTGCTATTTAGAACCCTGTAACCTGGAGAAATTTATACTAGTTGAGGGGATTATCACGCCATCGTCTCTATAAAGTTGTTGAACAATGGAGAAGCTGAATGTTGAAGATGAACAAAGAAGTAATTCGTAGATAGCAAAATGTTTATTGATAATGAGGTATGCTTACATTGTGTATGAGATACAAGACTTATCTAGCTTTTATACTAAGCAAAGCTTCACTATATCACCAACAACCTAACAATATATTTAACTAACTATTGTAACCTCTAACACCCTCCCCGCAAGATGGACATGAAGAGCAACACAAAACATGTCCAACAAAGAAACTAGCAAGTAAAAACAGTCAAACAACGGCAAAGTAACACACTCACATGTGTAAACATATGGAAAAAAGGGCATACAAGCGCAACAAAAAGAACCAAGAAATGTAATTATCTAAATACATATCATCGTCACAACAAAGTGATACAAGAATCGTGCATACGAGTTACGACACATATAGGGAACAACTCGTGCAAAGATTTAGCAAACCTGGCGATTTAGACCATCCAGCCATACTTGTTTCCTCCTAGTTGAGAAAAGATCCAATTGGCAGATTACCTCCATGTGAAAAATAAATAGGCAAATTACCTCTGTGTGATTTTAAAAATTAGCACACCACCTCCCGGTAATTTTTTTAGTATATTTTTTATACTTAATGGCCAAAATATCATTATTATTTTTAATATTTTTTCTGTAATTTCAAATTTGATTATAACCTTTCTTTAAAAGATTATAAGTAAAAGTATAAAAAAATTACAAAACATACATATTACGAAATAATAACTTATTTTTAAATTGTAGTTTTAGTTTTGGCATTTTTTTAACAAGTTGAAGTATTTAACCAAAGATTTACATAATTCTTTTGAGAAATAAATGGTATAATTGTCTTTTTTAGCCTAAAAAACCATTCTCACTCTCATATTTGAGCAAGTGAACTACACCTCCCTATATAAGAAGATGATTTGCCACATCTTGAAATCACAAGAAGGTAATTTGCCAAATTAACATAACATAGGGAGGTAAATTGCCAAATCCTCTAATGAATAACACTTTATGTAAAAGGTCTTTCTTTGATATGTTGCGCTTAATGTAAGGCTCCGATTGTTTCCAAGGAAAATGAGGGAAAATGAATTTTTTTTTTTTGGAAAATGAGGATTTTCAGGAAAACTTCCATGGAAAATAAAATTTTCCTCTCTTTTCTATGTAATTGGCATGCCATTAGTTTTCCGAGAAAAATTTATACTTAATTTGCTTATTCATCATATTAAACAATGTAAAAACTGTTATTATTCTTTAAAACTTAATTTTTTCAATAAAACTCATATGACGTTTATATTTTTTCTTAAAATTAATTTATGTTTTATTTTTGTATTTTAAAAATTCCTTTATAACTTCTTGAAGAGTAAAGTTAGTTTATTTTAATATAATTAAATTTGCAAGAACTATTAATATATTTGAAACGAAACAACACAAAAAAAAAAAAAAAAAAAAATTAATCAAGAGAACCTTCAAATAATATTATTATTCAATGCAATTGAATTACAAATAATTAGAAAATATGAAATACATCAAATGCTTGATTTAAAAAACTTGTGAAACTAAATTTTCATAACTCTCCCACACTAATTTTTTTATTAAAGATGATAAATTAATCAAGATTATAGATTAAATTAAAATAATAATAATTTATTAAAGATGATAAATAACTAGAATAAAAAATATACAATAAATAAAGAAGTATTACCCGAGAGTTGAAGAATGTCTGTTGGTGGAAAACATTGATCTTACAAGTGTTTATATAGATTCTAAATTGGTGAGAATATGAAATTTTTGAGAACTAGAAATTTTTTCTAAGAGGATTGAATTTTTCCACATTTTGTATTAGAGGGAAATCTGAAAATTTTGAGGATGATATTCTTTAATTACATTTGCTTCCACAAAGAAATCCGTATGTGAATTAGAATAAGATTTAGATAATTTTTGGAGCGAAATCAAAGTTTGTGAATTGTAAAAATATTAGATAAAGATTCAAAAAAGAGTTTCCTATCTTTTCCATCTTGTCCCATCTTTTCCTATCTTTTCCAAAATTTTCCTTGATACCAATCACTTGGAAAATAAAATTTTCCAATATTTTTTTTCTTTTCCCTCATTTTCCTTGGAAACAATCGGAGCCTAAAAGAAACAGTATTTTATTATTTATTTTTTTTTGACTTTCCCGAATCCTTTTTTCACGGCTCTTTAGATAATTTGATAAGCCAAAAATATTTTCTCGTATTAGAGAGCTAGTACACGTAATAAACATGCTAATTTATATCAATTACAATATTTACATTCAATCTTGCTGTTATTTCTTTTGCAGCCCTCATGTAAGATAATTAATCAAGGTCTTTTTTAATTCTTATCTTATCCTTGATTGTAGTCTAATAGAAATTCATATTTTCTAGCTATATATATATATATATATATATATATATATATATATATATATATATATATATATATATATATATATATATATATATATATCCTATCTGAAATTTGGTCATCTCTCCTTCTATATATCATGTTTTAACTCATCATAAATCATAATTAGAAAAAACACATAATTTAGAGGTTATAATCCGGAAAAGAGATATTTAAATCTTTGAATAAAGCAGTTTGTTGCTTTATCGGAGGTTTTGGTTTCTTTCTTCAAGCCTATAACCTCTAATTTATGTTTGTTTCTCAATTATGCTTTACTATGAGTTAAAGCATAATATACATAAGGTGAAAGATAATCAAATTCAATTAGGGTTAGTTGTAAGATGTAATCTCATATGTCTAGAAGAGCTTTGACAGGAAATAACTCTAATTATAGTAGCTAATATAAGATTTATATGTGTCCTGAGATAAATATGGATTCCCATTAGACTACATTCAGAAATGAGATAAAGACATTTAATATTTTTCTTGCAATATATATGTTGTAGGTATTCCAATCTATCGTAACTCGGACCTAGATTCCACCAAACTCATTAAAAAAATTATTAAGAAGTCTTAGAGCACACAAATTTGAAGTCCATTAATTAATGTAACTCAATTGTAAAACTCTTTCTTATATGGACTTTATGATCTTTCAGTCAAGCAAACCTCAAAAAGAGGAAAAAACATGCACACGTTATCATTAAAAAGATAAATCATGGAATAGCTTGCTTGAGTGAAGATGAAGACAAAGGAGCATTTGGTTTCCTCAACTGATAACCAGTACTTGCGTGTGTACCATATTGGCTGGACGGTGCCAAAAGAATATTGACTTTGGACTATTTTTTGATTTTTTCCATGCAATATTGTGTTTTCACTTTTGCGTAACCATTCTACACTCTTCTAATAATTGGTAACAATGACCTTTCAATATTCGATCCTGGAAAATTTTGGTTTTCGAAGTGAACATGCATAAAGTCTTATCTAAAATATGTGGGAGGAAAATGCAGCCGTTAAATACGATTTAAAGAAAATTCGGACACTAAGAATGAATAGTATTATTTAATGAAAAATCAGTTGACTTTTCGTACTATAATTCATGCAAATTTTGCTCACGTTTTACAAGCTACATTGCAGTAATTGGATCACCGTCTAAGTAACCTCAACCAAATATTTCCTCAGATTGATTGGAATTGGATCACTAGTGGATCTGGTATTTTCTTAAAGTAACTCTTTTCGGTGTATTTAAAGTTTTATAGCAAACAAATATATAACTAAATCGTATCCATACAATTAATTTAGTCTAATTAAACAGAATAAAAATATCAGCCTAGCAATTAAAATCACAGTATTTAATCGCTGACGAGGCTCGATTCAAATTACCAATAAAGAAGTTATGTCCTAAAAGTTTAGTCCAACAATATGCGTTTATATTTTATACATTTCATTAGCTTTATTAGTTACTTATATCGTGAACTATGCTCATTCACTCATAATGATCATTTTCTAGTAGAAATTAAGAGAAAAGTCATACAGACTAATAATTTATCTCGTGTATACATTATCTCACTTATTGTCAGCCTCACCCACAATAACTTGATTTATACTTGTTTATAAAAATAAAACCACTTGATTTATTATGCAAGAGAATAGGTGATTCATGCACATTCTTAAAATTTATTGATCATGAGAATTGAGATATATATACTTTGCTCTGGTTTATATTAGTACGATGTTGACTTTTTCGATTATTTCATAATTAAATGCTCAATTATTTCTCCATCGATCTACACTACTAGAACAACTATATTTCTTTTTCAATATCATCAATCAATCTGGAAGCATAAGATTCTTTAGCCCTGAAATTAAGTAGCAATTTATATCCGCCTATGCAACTTCTTGATCTCAATTATAATTTTAAATGAGGCTTTTGTTTTGTAGCGAATAATTTTTTGTTTTATAAGACGTACAATCATAAGCTACACTCGAATCTAAATTCAACAAGAACTATAGATCATCATAAGTACGTGTCTCATGGGAGTGTGATTGTTAGTCATACTCGATGCTAAAAGTTCAAATCGACTTTTCGTTAGATGATATATGTGTGTGTGTGATAAAGGTATTATTATATATTCATGCAATTGAGAAAAAAGATAGCCCCACAATTTTCGATGAAGTTTTCTAGTGGTTCTCAATTTCTCATAATTGATCATCAAAAAAACTATCAAAATATACGTGAACTTTAGTTAGTCTAGGATCATATATACAAAAAATTGTTCGTGTCCGTTTAAGCTGACTCGCTCATGTTCTTGGGTGGAAATTGAAAATGTCAAGTAGAATGAAAAGGAATATCTATTTCATGCAAACAATACTCAACAATAGAAAGAGCCTTTAGACGCCATCTTCACTTAGATATTGCAATAATACCTTAATTAGAAGCATGACAAAAGTGTATGATTTGTCGGGGAATTAATTAGATATAGATCCACATATGAGATGCTTAATTCAAGCTTAGGCTTACAAACAAATAATTGCAAAATTGGTACCAAGGATAAGTCCAACCAAGGTCTTAAAAAATGATTTGCTAAAGTTTCAGTTGTTTCTTATCGAAGATTTCATAATTGGCTTAATGTGTCTACTGTCTAATAGAGAAAGAGAGTACTTAATTAGCACAGACAAAAAGGATAATTTCCATCTTATGATGAACTAAATTATAATGACCAAATGATAACATCTCACATATAGAAGATGGTCATGGTACTTAGTAGCACAAACAATTCTTTTTCTTCGATTGGTAGAAAAGATTGAGAATTAGAGAAACTCGTGAAAAATACGTATACATGACTTCGAAAAATACCTATAGATGTAGAAGATCAACCACGTCAATCCATCAATATATATAGATTAATATACAATTATACTACAAGACATACTTTGAGTTCCACCAATATACATCCAATTACGCTAAAACGGTCAAGTTTACATAAAATTCTCCAGACTCTAAAGTGTACAAAATATGTAGAGCTCCCTAATTTTAGTTTTTATTTTTATTTCTAAATAAAAAAGGAGTTTAATGGACCTCTCTTCATACCCATTAGTGCAAAAAATGCAATTAGCACTAATTACTTATGCGTGTATGGGTCGGTGAGGCCCATCAAACATCGCGGTGGTGGTCACGTGCACGGTGGTCCGAGGATCCTACAACCGCGCCAGGAGTAACGGTCATATTTTATGTATCCGTTGAGACAAAGTGTTACTGCACCACATTAATTAATCAATTATGATAGCTACATTCATTATTAATTATGAGTAATCTAATAATGTTCTGTTCTTCCTCGGGCATCATTTTATTCTTAAACTGAGTTTTTTTATTATAAAACTCACTGCCTTAAAAAGGCATTTTGCGTTCACATTCTCGAAAAAGATTTCGCAGTGTTCCCAAGTAAAACAAACACTGGAGCTTTCTGGTCTTTACCTGCAATTTCTTATAACTAATGCTAATTTTCTCTTTTCTATCAGTTTTAGAAGTTTCTGTTTATCTAAATTGAGTGTGCAGATATTAACTTTATGATTATAATGATATCAAGTATTTAAAAAAATCAATAATACGCGGCAAAGTTATGAAAATAAGATCTACAAACTAACATAAACTAAAGTAATTTAATTAGCAAAATGATTCAACGTATGCAGTTGAACTTTCAATACACTTGCTCCTGATTAGTAGATTGAATCTATATCACATGCCTACTTAGAAAATTGTTCACTTCAATTTCTAATAACTAGAGCTGTGAGCTTAGTAATTTTTTTACCATTTATTACAAAACCAAAAGATGGAGTTCGATTTTGGTATTGCCAAACTCCACGTACTGCGTTTACCCCGCTTTGCACATAATCAACTTTATTTATTACTTCTTCTGAGACGTCAACACAACAACTTAGGACACAAAGTGCGTGATTTTCGTCTTCAGACGAGGCATGAGTCTCTCAATAATTAAACACTAAATAACTGCCCCAAGGCATTTTGGGGGTAAAAAAAGTCCTGAAGTTTTTTAGAAAAGTGACGCCTACTAATAGCAACTCTTATAACAATAACATACTTCACATTTTATTTATTTGGCATCAACATACCCAGAATAAAAACACGCAAATGGGAAAAACAAGGCAATATCATAATTCAAAATTTCTGGAAATACTTTTATTTCAAAAGTAGTTCTAATTGTAGAAAAACAGAAAACGACCTCACTAATTTCAGCTAATCAAAATCACTGCAAAATTTCATCTTTATCTTAACATGCCACTTAATCTTCATTCTTACGAATGTCGTGACAAACCAAAATAAATTATTCAAAGAAAACAAAATGTGACATTATTTTGTCAAAGTTTATCTTAATGTGAAGCATTTTATATGAAGAAAAAAAAAAAGATAAACTCCTTTTTTTTGGGTACGTAGTAGTTGAAGAGGCCTTATCACATCACACGGTCACCATTGGTCAAATTTCAATTTAATAGGTCGGCTCATCAAACGGCGGTCAGATAAATAGGGGATAGAGACAGTCGCCACGTCACTTCTAAACTCGCTGATGTCATCATCCGACGTGTACTTTGCCAAGTGCCTCCACCTACACTGCCACCCAAGCTCTACCTAAACTATTTACAATTCAGTCCCCACATTTATCACAAATTGCAATTTTTAGTCCTCCCGCATCTATATAAATAACACTTCTCTTCACAATTTCACTCTCTGTCTCAGCTAAAAGAATCACCGGTGAATTTCGTATTTTCCGATTAGTGTAAATGGCGATGACGATGATCCTACCGTTCAAAATCGCGTTGATCTCCACCACCGTTTTAACGGCGGCGATTGCGCTGAAGTTTTCGGTACCGGTAATGGCGGATTTCGCCGTTTACGAGGTGCCGACGATCTACAACGGCGTCGTATCGTGGCTGAAGCCTCCGTACCTGTATCTCGTGATCAATTGCATAATCATCACGATTGTGGCGTCGTCTAAGCTCCAATCGAGCTGGAAGGACGACGTGTTGGTGAAACCGGAGCCTGTTGGTAAAACTGTTCAATCGGACTATTTAGCGGCGGATTACGGTTACAGTAACGGCGTCGTTTTGACGACGGAGGAGAAAGCGGTGGAGTTTGTTGCTGATGCTGTTGATGATGTGGTGGTGGATGCGAAAGTGAAAACGGAAACGGCGCCGTTTGTTGGTGGTGGTGGTGGTGTTGTGTTTGTGGACGATGTGATGAGTAATAAGGAGAATGAGTTTGTGATTGCGAAATCGAAGTGGAATGTGACGGAGAAGAGAGATTCGACGGCGGAATATTCGCCGTCGATTGTGAAGCCGCCGGTTTCTGCGAGGTTCGGTCACCGGAGAAATGTTAGAGCTAGTCCTGAAGGTACATCACGTTTTTAGTTCTACTTTTAATTATCTTAATTTGTTGAAAATAATTATAACCTGTTGTTGTAAATATTATCGAAGAGTTTTTGAGATTTTGTGGTAATTAGTGTTTAATTAACCTGAATATAATTCATATAGAGACTTTAATTAATGAAATTAAGTTATTATGGTGGTTTGGTGGTGGTTGTGGAGCTGGATTAGGAATCATTAGTGTTTGAATTTGTGTGAGAAAGTTCATTCGTATTCGTAACGGTAACTCGCTGCTGGTGTGTGATAGCTGGCAGCAAATGTTACCGTTAGAGAGTCACCAATTAGGTCACCAATTTGCTATTAACTATGTTCTGTTATTGGCTAAGTACATGTTCCTTATGGTGGGACCACCAATAGCTGATCATGACTCCTCCTCAAGATAACTGAGACTCGATTTGCCTGAAAAAAAAAATGTTAATTGTTAAATCTCGAAAATGCCCCTGAAAAGCGGTGGTGGACAGAGGAAGACGACAAACAAAATCGCATGCTTCATAAGGGTGAAATGTCTGCCTCAGAATTTGAAACGATAAGCCCCAGCCGCTCATCTTTTCATACTATACTATTTTTGTATTAATTTAATATATAAAGTCTCCAAATATTTCCTTTTTTTGGTAAATTCTCGTATAGTCCAAAGTCCACACAATCTATTCTGTATTTTTCTACAAACTTTTCTTTTGTGTAGTTTACCAATTGAAATATATGTGAAATCCATGCATACATTTTATCAACAAATGCTATTATTTAAGCATTATGTCACAAAATAAGCTTTCTAATGTATCTACATTGATTTTCATCAGGTGTCAAAACAGTGTTGGGAGTGTCAAGACCAAAGAAACAGGACACATTGGAGAGCACATGGAAAACGATCACGGAGGGGCGTGCAGTTCCACTCACCCGACACCTGAGAAAGTCCGATACATGGGAGCGGGACAGCCATAACCACAGCCACATCCGCCGTGAGAAGACCCCTACTAAGACGATGACCAAGGCGAAAACATTCAACGAACAGACAAACACTAGAAGCCCATCGTCGCCTGGAAGCGCCAGCAGTGGCGGCTCGGGGAGACTGAAGAGGGAGCCCTCGTTGAGTCAGGACGAGCTAAACAGGCGAGTGGAGGCTTTCATCAAGAAGTTCAATGAGGATATGAGGCTGCAGCGCCAGGAGTCTTTGAATCAGTATAGGGAAATGATCAACCGCGGTGCGCACTGAGTTACTACTGCGGTTTTTGCGCTATTTGCGACGACTAATTTTGGATCGACTGTCGGCTTACATTGAGTAGAGATGGGAGTGAAAGTTCATAAGTTTATTTGCATGTTCATATAGTCTGGCCAACAGCTTGTAGCCTTTAGGGGGATGCTCTGTTCTGTTTTTCTCTATTTGTTTACAATTTGTTTTGTTCTTTCATTTGGTTTTATCTCTTTGACAATGAAGGCATAGGAGAAAAGCCCTTCACTGGGTAGTTTTACTGTTACATCAAACAAGAAAAAAAAAAAAAGAAAAACTGATATCAGGATTGAATTGTTCAATGCAAATTGGCATAAGTAGAACTTAATTTCTTTGGATTTTGCTGTTTTCTTTTCCATGTTATGTATTTCTTTTGCAACAATTTGGACTGGATTGCTTAGAAATTCTCTTGGTCCCTTGCTGCTTTGTACGGTCAATTAACTGCGGCCCCTCATTCATTATCTCAGATTCATTAAAATCGCACATAATAATTGGAAGATACAAATACAAATTTAATTCTCTAACCAAACCATATGTATTAAATCTATCAGTAGCACACAAAATGGTATAAAGAATAATACACAATTTTGGTATGCAAACCCAGTACTTATCACAAATAACTTTAATGTTATGTGCAACGGGATCATTTTTACTAAGCCATTCGTGTCCGTCATAAAAGAAAAAAGAAAAAGAAAAAAAGAAAGAGAGATGGTAATAAGTATATGATAGCATTGTTGTCACTTGTCACAAAGGTGTGTCCATTATGCATTAATTTGGCCTTGGTCAGAATCTTTGTCTAAGTGGAACTGCTGCTCGTATTGCGGATTTTTTCAAACGGGATTCTTTGTAGCATTTTACATTGCCATTGTTACTGGAAAAAGCCTATCCAGTAGAGTGTACACGCCCCCGCCCAGAAGAAGGGCACCACTGAAAGAACACCAAAGTCCCCATGTTAGAAGAAGAAATATCGAAACAGGTTCATGTAATGAGTTTATAGAGCCACGGCAAATTGAGTTTTTCTACTGGTGCATATTTTTTAGAGTATAAAGATTGGAAGGAAGCACGACAAGCTACTTTTCCAGAATCACGGATGGTTATTTGATACTCTTTTCTGTTTTTTCACAAGGAGATGATGTGTCTATAAGGCATAGTGAGATAGTGACTTGTAATTAGCTCTAAACCGAATATTGATGTGTGTAATCGTGACGCGCCCTAAATATCACCTAAAGGGAGGGAAAATTTCGATTGCGTTTTATGAATATGGTACCTCATTGGGTTAATCCAAGCCGAAAACTTGCGAAACGAGAGTAGACTCTGCAGATTCCCATGCATTAGAATTGCTCGACATTCAAGATATAGAGCATAGTAAAGAACTAGCGCTATGGCAAGCTCATACCTGCAATGCTCCAGCAAAGGAGGCAGCAAGAAGAAGAGGAGCAATATAGCCAGTTGTGTATGTCAACAGCAGGCTTCCTCCTATCACTGGGTCCTAAAAACGGTAAATACAGATTTTAGGCATTAGCTTTTAACGTAACTTTAATCTAAGTCAAAAAAACATTAGGATTTAGTATCAAATGAGGTTTTAACGACTTTTTCCCGTTCCCTCGAGAATTTCTTCCTTACATAGCCTTGTCAGAGTAATTAATAGAAAAATCAGTTCTTACGAGCAAAAGATCATAGCCAGATTAAATTGCATAAAGATCAGAAGAGTACCCTGGTGGAAGCAACATATCCAAGTAAAGTAGCAAGCACGGGAGTACTGCAAGGTGATGCAGCTAATGCAAATGTAAGTCCAGCTAAATATGCTTGAACACCTGATAAGTCACAAAAACAAGAAATTAAGGCCTTCTTACAACAAATGTCAAAGAATATAAGCCCAAACTCGACTTTGCAGTAATTGACTGTAGGCTTAAGGCGGTCATTACTTGAAGGAAGATTAGCAGCAGCTGCACGTGGATCAAAGTTGCTGAAAAATGAGGGAAGTTGTAATTCAATGACCTGCACCAGCAATCAGATGGAGAAGATATGATTAAATACAAAATAATTAGTAGGACATGCTTAAAACAAGAAGGGCAATTAGTGATCACCATGTTGTTAGGGTGGGAGGGACAACCAAGAGCATTAGCTCATAGTCAACATGCGGGCGTCGAGGTATTGGGGGGGAGGGGTTCTCAAATATCCAATAGCTTAGACTCCAATGAGAACTTGACTAAGAAAAACTATGGTTGAGAACCAAGAATATTTATTCAAGTCCAACGATTTTTAGCACGTTGATTTCACAATAATTGGTTTAATGAACAAAGTTCATGATTGCTCACGTACATTCCCTCAAAAATAATATGTGACATCGAATTCCAAAAACAAACAAAAAAAAGAATGCAAGAAGATAAAACAATCTCTTATTTGGGAAGTTCCTGTAAGGTTGCACAGTCAAATGTTGACGGACAAGAAAATTGCCTGGCCAAGATAATGAAATGTGTAAATAGTTTTACATCACGAGATGCAAGCCCTGTATTAATTCAAAAATCTTTAAACCGTCAACATGGATCTTCTTGGGTTAGAGATAGCAATCTTCTTAAATCTGAAGCCATATATGGACATCACTCAACCACACAGCTATAGATTGAAATTCATGATATACCTTATCAATTTCACGATTGTTAGCAATTGCATCGTTGAAGTAGCATGATAGAGAGATTAAAGGCATTCGAGTACTCAAAATGTCATATACTGACTAAGTGCTAAATGTAATGGCATTAAGCAACCAATAATATAATGCGAAGAATCGCACAATTTACCCACCACTATAATGCATTACCAAGCAGCACCATAAATATCAATTACCTCCAAAAGATTCAAACCCATAACAACAGCTAAAAACGATGCAGCCACAGGTAGCCCTTGCCCTACTTGACCATATGCCTTTCCAGCAAATGAGGCTGCTACACCAAGCAGTGCTAGCGTAGTTGCCAATCCCATTGCAAAGGAAACTGAATTCCCTATCACCTGTTATTCAGAGAGCTCAGAAAATATTAAATTCGGCTTATAGTTGGTGCTACCCCTAGTCTACATAAATCGTTTTATCTGTTAAATGACAACAGCAAAGTCTCATTGTTCAGGTGTAAAATGTTTTAAGTCAGCTTGACCCAAAGATCCAATATCTTAGAGACTGAGTCAGCCTGCACAATTTCTGGTTCCTGCCACTCACCTTATCAATGGGATTGCCAGGAAAACACGCATCAACTTTCTTAAGTGATGTCTTAATAGCAGTTCCAAGGTCCTTACTCCTTTAAGTGAATAAAACGAAAAGAATTTTCCTGAAGAAAAAAAAAGATTTATCTAAAAATTTCTGGAAAATAAACCATTTACCTCGGTTTTACTTTTCCCAGAGCCAAATGCCCCTACAAAAACAAAAAGTCCATAAATTTAAGGCACAAGAAAGATTATGCAACACAAGGGAAGAATGATTGAGGCAAAGTTTATACCAATATAACCAAGGGTGAGTGGCAAAACACTCAATGTACACGGTGAAAGGCTAGTCACAAGCCCAGCACCAAATATGACCGCCAAACTGCAGAGACATACATAAAAATTAAAAGCGCGAACAGCTTATGACCTTAATACTTGATCTAAACAAAGGTATATTTAAAGTACAAAGACCTTGTGAAACTGAGAGCTGACAACTCATCCTGCACGGCTACATTAGCTTGTTGACCAGCTGAATATAAGATGCCAGAAAGCCACTCTCCACCGCTCCCTTCAGCTAGAGTATACAAAGAATCCCTTGCTTCCTGACCAGAAGAGGAAAACCGGTGCAATTAGATGCACCGTACAGGATGCAGGTAATGTTTGATAAGAGGACATAACATGAGATTATACAAGTTGAAACAAAGTAGTGTCTTTTAGTGTTACTCACCACCATATTTTCCATGGTTAGAGCATTTGCCATCGGTGTTGCAAGCACAGTCGCAGCTGATCATTAAAAGTCGACCATCAGTTATTTAGTGAATTAAGTAGAGACCAAATACAGTTGCGAAATAAACTGGAATGAATATCTAACAAAAGCACAAAGATAACTTTTCCATCACCGGTAATTAGCATAAAAATAACCAAATCTTTATCTAACAGCTGTATCTTTTCAACAAAAGTGAATCATGTAGTTAATCGTAGAAATATAGAGCCCCCTCGCGTTCCCATTAAAAGGCCTTATTAGAGGGAGATCATTAATATACACAAACCCAAAGATATTCTCCAAGTGCCGTGTGATAGATTTCAACACCCCTCACATGTAGCAGAAATGACGCACGTGGGTATTAGACAAGCACGTCATTGACTTGGGTAGAGGCTCGTGATACCATAATAGAAATATAGAGCTCCCTCTATAAGAATTTTACTGAGGTGTTAATGAGTAATACAATAACAAAGGTATTTATACTAAGTACAAGAATATACCTAAACTAATAAAGGGAAAACTTTATTTACAAAAAACTAATTACAATCACTATGTCTAATACCCTCATGGTACTCTAACACGCCTTTATTTTAGTAAAGGCGGGATCTTTAATATACAGAAGCTCAGAATAGTTCCGAAACGATGTGGGATAGATTTCAAGTTTAACTAAACGTTCCCAATAAGTAGTAAAAGAGCTCAAACACTTACCTGCAACAGAATGTAGCAGTGAAGTAGTAAGATTGATTTTGGTGGTCTTGGAGAGTGATGTAGTAACAGATTCATGTTCCTCCTCCCTATCATCATGAACACCTTAAAAACAGAATCATCATCAGTCAATAATCAAAAAATGTCCAAAAAAACTTAGTGGGTTTTTGGTGGATAGTGTAACTTACAGGGCAAATGTTTAAAACAAGAAAATGGGATTGGGCGTATGTGTGTAAAGCTAGAAACTGGAGGATTTGGGCGAGAGCTGATTAAAGCTAACTTCATTTTGCAAATTTTGTGAGCTGAGAAGACGAAAGATTGCTAGATATTTTTCTGTTTTTTTTTCGTGTTGGTTTGAATTTGCTCGATAGCATAATATAAATAGCGCTTGCAGATGATAATAACCCCATTATTATTATTATTTTAATAAAAATTGTAACGTGTAAGAACTAGGAGCAGAACTGCTAAATCAGCCGGGTTATTTTGTGAGGTCTAAACCGTATCGGTTCAATTCTTTTGTGTCTAACCGTGTCTGTACACTCGTTAGTTTATGATATGCGTACGTGTAAAGTGTGACGAGAACTTAATACCCACTGTGATGAGTTGTTAGAGAAATAAGGAATCGGATTTCTACTTAATAATATAATAGGGATTCACATAATATTTTTGTAACGAAGATCTTTTGTGAAATTGTAAAGCATTCTTATATTCATAGTTTCACCTCAATTCTATATTCATCAATAATCAAATTAATTGCACCCTTTGTATGACATAACTCCAATTTTTAGGTACCACCAATTGCACTAATGTGTTTTCAGCTTTTGTACTTGGGAGTGTGTTTTGTTTTACTTCAAGTGACAAGTTCCAAAATTATTGTTCATCAATAGATAAAAGAAAATTGACAAAACAAGTTTGGATTTTTGTGGAAGAAGTTACTCGGGAGAAAATGGTTATTTAGCTACAACCTTGCTGTGTTTAAATTAAAGTTCGTCTTTAATTGAAGAATGCCCTTTTCTTAATGATTCTGTAGTTAGCTTTAAGAGTTTGCTTTCAAGGAAATTGTATCCCTAGTTTTAACCATAAATTAATTAATTTTAAATTATCATTGCCATCAAATAAATTATCAGCTACAAAACTCTAATATAATAATTTAAGACATTTAAATGAGATTTGGACAGCATATCTCCATTCAACTCAAGTGCTTAATCCTAAATGATCAGTTATTACATTTCGTGCTCATGCTTCTCAGAATGTAAATAACTATACCGACAGCAATCGTTTGCAGTAATAGGACCAATATAACACATAAGAAGTAGAAGAGACAAACGCACCAGACTGAATTTACAGGTATATTCTGGAATAACCCTGGCTCGAAAAATAGTTTATATGTTGTACTATTTAATTTTAGAATGACATACATGATACATATCTATGCTAAAACTAGGACTCATCAAGAGATGTAATTCCTAAAAAATGCATAAATAGAGACTGAAATTAAGCAAACCTTAAGTTGCTGACAACAATTTGTGCACCTAACTTTCAAATGGTATTTCGCATACCCATATATCTCTATATATTAACACTCTCCTGTCCAGCAGCAGATTCGATCTGTTCTCTTTATCCTCTTTTTGTGTGTGTATTCTCCATTTGTGCGTCATGCCAGATTCTGAAATGTAGATTGTTTTAGTCAAATACAAAGATTATAGGACTAGATTAAGCAAAAACTTAGGGAGTAAGTACATCTACACTCCCCGGAATTTGGTTTGGTTACAAAAACTTTCTTTAAGCTGAATAATTGCGATACACCACTAAAGTTCATAAGAACCCAGAAAGTCAGGTACCTACACACAATGGTTTTTCAAACTTCAAGAGATACTTCATAATTAGATCAATCAAGGGATCTAAATATGATTATCCCTAGAAAATACTACACAATGCCTGCTTGAAAAATGAATGGTTCAAATGAAAAACACTACACATAATCCTCTTCCATCGTAGTACCAGGGAGACGCAGAAATACATTTATCTCCAAGGCAATGAAGCCAAAAAATTAAATGTAACATACCTCTGAAGGACGCTGGGGAACTGAAGTCTTTCTAAACCCCATTACCACCTTACCCGAAGGTTCCAAGCGATAAAACATAACTGATAAAACAGGTGCATATTTTCAGTCTAGGAAAAATGAGTATACCTTAAAAGTGATAGTTAAACAATTAAAATAAGCAGGTAATCTTATAGAGCACATGTTGAACATTCTAATAGATCAAAAAGGAAGTGGTGGGGTGATACATAGTAGCAGGAATAAAGTTCAGGTGATCTCTTTTTAAGAATGTGGAATATCAAATATTTGGAGTTGAACTGCAATGACAGGGTTGGTCGCGAGAACGGGAAGCTGAAAACAAGAATCACAATCCTCAAGGCAAGATTCGGACAATCTTGATAAATCAACAAACTTAATTACGCATTATTACATCTATACCCCATGAGATTTGGTCTGGTTAAAGAAACCTCCCGAAGATTTGAAAAATTAGAGAGGCATCCATTGACACGTTAGAAACAAGAAGAGAAAGAGGGTTTTTTTTTTTACGGATGTCTTTGTAAGTATAATACATACTTTAAGGGTACATATCTATAGTGTTCTTTTAAGTTTCAGTGGGTGTTTATGCAATTATTCAATCAGAAGGGGAGGGGGAGGCTTCGGAAACTAGATCAAACCCCATAGGATTTACATGTAATTATGCCGTAAACTAGTTAAAACTTCTAGCGCTAAGATCTACAACCAGTCATGAACAGTGTGCACAAGCTGGTACAGATTCTCTTCGAAAAATAGTCATTTAATTACCTGTATCACCTGGTTGCCAATTTTTTGAGACCATATAATCTCTGAGCCCCTCCAGAACATAAATCCTACTTCCACCATTGAGCCGATATCGGTAATGAAAATCCCACTCGATGCCTTCTGTATCTTGTACTTTGATGTGCAAACCATGCAAGCCAGAAATATCAGGGAAAAATGTCTGTTTAATAAGAAGATTCATAGGTAACTCCATGAGATCTGAACAATATGACAACATAACAATGTAGTTACTCAAATGCTAAGTACCATGTAGGGTTAGAAGCCAGAGAATCGATGCGCTAACCTCTGCACATCTTTTCGGTATAATGAGGCGTGCTAACTTGAGGTCTGTATCGCTAGCAGACAGCTTCTTTTCAAACAAAGGAGTGACAGCAGATTTAGGGCTAAAATACCGTCAAGGATTGTTCTTTGTTTTTACAATAAATGAACAACATAAAAATATAATTACTATAGAATTTGCACGTGTCCTAAAAATTGGACATGTACTTTGGAATACAATCAGAACATCAATAATATGCTTTGGATGTCGTACTTTTAGTTTTTCGTAATTGATTATTGATAAACAATGCAAGTTGGAGCCTTCTCTTTCAGAATATTAAAGTTAGAAGAAGCGGATACTTTCTGGAGCCTCGTTGTAGTTCCAAATCAACCATTCTATGCCAGTTGTTTGATTCTAGTAGGGTCTGCTCAGATGAATTCGGCTCTCCAGCTCTTATCTCAGGTTCAACAGCCAAACATCTCTTTCTTGCCTGCAGTTTTGATTTCATAGTTCAATTTTTGAAAGCTAGCATAAAAGAAAAGCTAAGATTTGGGTGCAGAACTAACAAGGGAAATTAAAGCGGCAGATGGTGATTGTATGATATAGATGAAGCTTCTTATATGCCTCGCTTAATCCTTAAACACCCATGTTGCTACTAAAAACTACTTCAGCTGTTTCTGGTTAACGTTAACTCCTGTACAGTAATTTTTTTTTTTTTTTTAATAAAAAGACGAAATACAATCTCAAAATATAGTTTTTTTTTTTTTCCTTCAGAATTGTAACTTAGTAGTAGCAGTAGCTACTTGAATGAAGTTATGTGCTATATTAAGCACCAACAGAAAGTTGATTTTAGTTTTTTTGCTGATTTTAATAGAAGCAAATGTCTCATCAAACCAAAACTCTGAAAAAAAGATATTTGATGGTAGCATCTCAAACAAAAAAAATGTGAGTTTCAAATGATAGTTATACATTGAGCTTCAAATGATAGTTATACATATTGGTAAACTAAACATAAATTTTGAAGTGACCTTCTCAAAAACAAGAATACTGCATATAATAACAATTCCCGTTACCAGTAGAAAACTAAGCCGGGCACAGTCCATGCAGATCACTCCTCCAAAATCCAATAGGAAATGAGTATTGAATGAGACTACACATCCACAATGGACTAACTGGAACAGATGAATTATTAATCAATATGGCACTCGAGATAACATAGTCCAGGTGAAACAAAAACAGAAAGAAATGTCTAGTTACCTAGTTGATAATACCATTCTCAAGCACAAAACAATGAATTTGTAATGACAGTTGTACAAATAGGTAAACATAAGTTTTGAACTGACCTTCCCACAAGAATCACAGTCCCTCCAACCATCATCATTTGAATGGAAAGTCTCACAGAATCTTCCTTCCTCATAAGCAGCACTATATATATATTAAATTGCTACATCAAATAAGATGCATTTTGGAAATTAATCATAATAAAGAACAAATATATTTTCATGGAAGCCTTAGATGGTATGCTGGAAAATATTGTGCGAAACTGAAGTTATGCCCTGGACTCACCACGAGAGATCAAGGTATGCATGCCATACTTCCATTTTAAGGGCCAATCGAACTTACTTACAAACTCTACCTTTAAGCGTAATACCACAAAAGTACAACCCCAACCGTTAGCATTTCCGATACTTTATATGATGACCTAGATCACAAAATGCTTTAAGAGTGACCAGAAAAACCAGGACTTGTTCAATATATCTTTCAACCCTTGACACCTGTTTTAGTGTTGTTTCCACTGAATGAAACTGCCTCTCTGCCTGTCCTTTAACCAAGGTTTCTTTTTAAATTTACTCATGTTATGTAGCAAGTTATTGGTGGCCAATCGAGAAAATCTTCATGATAGCCTATCAGGTGAAATTATTGTAAACAAATATCAATACAATACCACATTCGCCTCTTATGTTGACATGAAAAGGAATTTTCATCTCTTTAATTCATAGGTTTGCTCATAAGCTCTTCTAAATTCATTGCAATTATGACATGAGAAATCAAACTTTCATTCATTTTGTAGTATAAAAAAACTAATATAAAGAATGAACTATAGAAAGATAATTTGCACACAGACAATTAACTTAATTCAAGGACTTGATCAGAGTAATCTCCAAATACCTTAGAATTTAACTATGAACAAAAAGAAAATCTACAAGATTAGTGCAAGGTCAAGAATTGGAATCAATGTCTGCAATGGAGGAATCATGCACCGGTGCCTTATATCAAACCAATTTTACAAACATATCTTCATCATAGAACAACCAATTTTCGACAAAACGATCCACAATACTACTAGTGACTGCATAATATTGCATTGAAACGGATGCAACTTATCTTAGAACTATGAATAACCAATTCCCAATCATCCTTAACTAGAATAGTTTCTCAATTGGAAACCTACGCTCGATAAACTACCATTAATTATCGTCCCTTAAAACGGATTCACTAACTGCAAAATCAATCCTAACAACAAATTAAAATCTAGATGGAGAACCAATGGCATGGCATGTGTTATTACAATTGCCTTTTAAACTGTACACTAATCCAATGCCAATAGTAAGCATAAAATTAGCTCGATTATCACTCTCGGTTTAATCAGGCCATTTGCACACACAACTTAAACATCCCTAAATTATCAGTAGCTTGAGAACCAAGTAATCCCAACCCCCTCCGAAAATTAGAGCACAAACATGATTCAACAATCACTTACAGAGCTACTACAACACATTTCTCAATTACAACACATTTACCATCACACTAACTAATAACACACTCAATTCACACAAACAGAGAGCAACAGAAACAACAACTATTCAAACAAATTATCACCAAATTAACAAAAAACTGAAGAAAAAAAAAAAAAAAAAAAAAGCAAAATTGTGAGAGCTATGAGTTCGTGTGTGTGTGAGAGAGTGATTGTATATTATACTGACGCGCAACGAGGGCAGAGGTGAGCGTAATCGCCGCTGCGGAGGCGCCAACCGTTTCTGAAATGGTTAGTGTTAGTGCTGCTGGTATCGTTGCACTGGAAGCACGACATTGTCGAGGATGAAGAAGAAGAAGCCATTGAAAATGGAGTGCTAGAGTTAAACCCTAGGAAAAATGGTTCTGTGTATGTGTGAGGAAGAAAATAGTTGGAGCTGTTTATTATTATTTCATTAAGGAGGAAAATGAAGAGTCTGGTGTAGCAAAGGATTTTTGTATTGGCTGGAATCAAGATTTTCTCATTTCTATCTATGTGGCACGTATACGGATACGACTATTCGAGTATTATGGTATAAGTATAGTGACAAAGACCCGACATGGATGGATACGATATGATACGGGTAAAGCCGCACGAGTTTATTAAAACTTAAAGGAGTGTATTGAAAATTCTCAAATACACTTAAAATAGAAATATAACTTAATATATTTATTTTTTAGTCGTCTTTTTTTTTTATCAAATCGGGAGTTTTATTAAACAAGCTTGTATAAGAGTTTAGGGGGGGTCGGGGAATGGGATAGTCTAGTATAAATACAATATGTGTCAAGATTCACAACATGTGTCATCCAATCAGTGTTGGTAGTCTAGTATGTACAACAGGTATCCGGCTAGACTCCGGCATAAAAAACGTCATAATCTGATTCCTTCCGGACAAGCAGATCCGCAACTCTATTCGTATCCTGGTACTTAAAAGACATCCACGCCTCTACAAGCCTAGTCGAGCTCGTCCACACGTTGCACAATAAAGTCTTCAAGTGGGTGGGATAGTACTGTCTCCTCATCATAATCAAACTGTAGTCTGTAGAACAAGAATTGAGAATCAATAGCAATAATTAATAAAATCTCAATTCATAATATATTTTAGTACATATTAAGAAAAATTGAAATTGTACATCAAATGTAAGTTTTGTATATAAAGCAATGTTTTTAAAACCGGACCGGGCATCGAACCGGTGTAGCCACCGGTTCACTGGTTTTACAGGTCGAACCAGCGGTTGAACCGGTTTGACCGGTGTCTGGACAAGAGGCCGGACCGCGGTCCAACCGGTTCGACCGGCCGGTCCGGCCCGGTTTTAACAACACCGATATAAAGTACAATTAAAGTAAGTTTTAGAAAAAGTATATTTAAAAAGATATGCATAATCTTATATTGTGATTTATATAACTTTTGAAGAAAAATAAAAAACGATCTTAAAAAATGTAATATTTAAAAACCAAAAAAGCTTATTTCTAAAGAATATAATTATTACAATATAGAAGAAGTTCATTTTTAATTATGTATTATATGTATTAGTATGTGTATATACCACCAAAAAAGATATAGCTCAATTGGTTGGTGCACTCTAATCTTAATTAGAGGTTAGGGCTCAATTCCTCTTTCCAACAATTAAAAAAATCACATAATACTGACTACTACAATTAAAAAGTTTCCATTATTTTTTAATAGATCATTGAAATTTCTTGAGATAATTCTTCTTTGGCATGATAATTTTACTGCTCTACTACAATGTTTATCAATATATATATATAAATATGTCTCATGTATGCCTCTAGCTCCGTCACTGTATGCATCGCCTTCCTTTAGCCATCTGTGACTAGCCTTTTGAAAAGGTTTTGTCGAGCTTGATATATTAAATTACAAGTTGTTAAGACAACTGTAAATCAAAATCTCCAAGTATCTCTTCTCAAAAAGTGTACGGAAACGTTTCTATGTTTTACTCCAAGAAAAACAAAATATTAAGGTATTTTTCATGTGGGTTGCAACAACAATATTACTTAAATTTTTTTCCTATGAAACCAAGTACTTTGTGCCATTTTATAAAGTTATTACATAATACAAAAACCAAAAAGAGAACTACAAAATGTGACTTTCGGACCGGACATCATAAAATGACTAGCCCACAGAAAAAAGAACACGAGAACACGACACTAATTAATTCTCCCTGAGAAAGAAAATATCCTTGCAAATGTTGACTCCAGGTTCTACAAAAGAGACAATGTTGTAGTAGTCACTCTCAGCATTAAAGCCCTGATTCTTCACCCTCTCAAGATTGACGAAGCAGTTAGTGAATCCGGCTTCAATGAGTTCACCCATAATGCTACCACTTTCGCTAGTTTTCACAGCATTAAGAGCGGTCCCAAGATGATCAAATTTCTTCTTCATATCCTCTTTGCAGCTCTCAATGACAGATTTTTGTGTCTCGGCATCTTTGACATTGGCCAACGCGGATTCTAGTTCGGGTTTCATCTTATTGATTCTCTTGACCATGTTACGCACGGAAGAGATAGCGTTCGTCATGGCCTCTTGCCAGTTTTTGGCATCGTGCACCATGCGGTTGCACAACCATTGATCCTTGGAGGTGTGGCAGAAGGGGTTGATTGGACCGTTGGGGCCGGTTTCTGCGTTGGCTGTGTTGGAGACAACAACGAGGATGAGGAGAGCGGTCGCGGTTAGAAAGAGAGAGGTGAACTTGTTTGGAGCCATTTTTTGATATGTTCTTGAACAAAGTTCTTCTATCTTCTTTTTTTTTTTCTTCTCTTTGTTCTGTTTCTTTTAGATGTATTTAGAGGTGTGTAGTGATGGATTATTGGAAAATTCAGTTGATATATTGAGATGAGTCGACGTTTTTTCAAGATCATCACAAATTTTATTTGTGGGAGATTTATATGCATGTCAAGGACATGGTTCTCCTTTATTGTAGATAAGTTTTTTATGTCAGTTAATGTTACAATTGAACGATAATAATATTATTGTATGAAAATTGATGGTACTTCATCGTGACAATGTTGCTATCTGAAATTAAATAATATCATGTACAATATATAAATTAACTTTCTATTGCACATTGAAAATTGGAAATGTCTGTTGAAAGACAAAGTGATTAATGAAGATCGATATTGCTATTTCACATGTGATTGATGCAGTGTGTCACCCAATTGGATAATGCCTTCATTATCTTGAGAAGTGGGGTGTCCTGAAAAATCTTTTGACAGAAATTATTTTATATAGCAATGTAAATAGTGTGATCTAATTAATTAATAAGTTATTTTGAATAACAGTTTTATGATAGAAGATGAAAATGAGTTAGTCCAATGTGTTCTTTTCTGTTGGTTTATTTTGAATAACAATTGCGGCAAAACCCCCACTTTATGGGTGCTTTTGCATTGTGCCCCATAATCTATGAAAATGTGCGATATGTCCCTCAATCTATTGATTTTTGTGCGATTTGTCCCTTGAACTATTGAGCAACCTTCATTTTGTGTTCATATCCCACCAAAACTCCCCAATGGTTTCTAAATCTTGTGCAGGACCCCCCCTATTGTTTGTTAATTGTATAAAACACACCTTCTAGTTTTACAAACTTTGCACAAAATCTCTTTTTATGAAATTACAAAGGAGTGTTTTAGAGAGTGTTTTATGAAACTATTAAGGGGGTTTTAGATAATTAACAAACCACAAGGGTGTTTAATTCATGATTTTGAAACAGTTGGGAGTTTTGGATGGATATTAACACAAAATGAAAGGTTGTTCAATAGTTCAGGGGGCAAATCGCACAAAAATCAATAGGTTAGGGGGCATATCGCACATTTTCATAGGTTAGGGGTCACAATGCAAAAGCACCCATAGATTGTGGGGTTTGTCGCAATTATCCCTTAATAAAATTGATTTGTTTATTTACTTAGAAAAATCTTTCTACATAAGATTTATGGTTGTTTGTTGCAAAGAAAAGACCAATAAATAAACCAACACACCAAATTTTTACGTCACTTTAAGTGACTTAAAAAAAGAAATTTAGGAGTGTTTGCAAAACTTTTTAAAAATCTACCAAAAACATTAATTAGGTGTTTGCAAAACTAATGAGAAGTGACTTTTCCTTATATAAATTAATGTTTTAAAAATAACATATTTTCAAAAGTAGTTGGAGAAGCACCTCATGCCATACTTTTGCGACTTGTGGTTTTCCTGAATATTTATAAGACAAAGCAGAAGCAAACTGTTTCGAACACTAAAAATGTGCTTTTGAGGCCGAAAAATACCAATAAGTGCTTTTAATAAGCATTTCTAAGCACCACTTTAAAATGACTTTAAACAAAAGTAGTAAACAAGCTCATTCTATAACGTCTTACAAACAACCCCTTATGGCGATTGGGCTATTTGTATGTGTATAGTATTACATATAATATGTATATACTGTTAAATTTCTTTTGATTAATCTACTTTTACACCGAAAAAATATGTGTCTATTTCTTTTCAACTTATTCAATACTTAATTTCACAATATATAACTCATAATTTGTAAAATACTTTCTAAAATTTGTCATAATCTTATCATACACTAGATGAAATAACACACTAGTTATCATATGAAATATTGGAGTGCATATTTTGTTTTTTGATGGATAAATCAATTTTTTGTTTTAAAATCTTTGAGGTATTTCTAGATAAGAAAATCAATAGAAATCAAATTATAGATTAATGTAGAGGTAATTTCTTTTATACAGTATTACTATATAATACACATTAAGCAAGAGCTTGCTCAAAATTTTGATATTAGTTTTAATCATTATTTAGTTTTTTCACAAAGCATACGATACTACTAAAGATGTCTAAGTAAAAATGTTTTTAAAAAATCCTTAGCGAATGTACATGCAACCATCCTTATTTTAATGTGATATATTATTTATTTATTTAGTTCTTTTACAAAATTTAGGTGTGACTGTGTTACTAATATAGGTAATTACTTTTATGTATTTTTTATTATTAAATACGTTTTCCTTAAGGTAAGTATCTTTTCATGTTGATTTTGGCAAATTATTATGTTTATGATGAATTATTATATTTTTTTTTAAAAATAATCATTTTGCAAATTGTTCATGTTTATATTTAAGATTGTAAAATGTTAATTTGCCCCCTAAACAATATTTCGACTTCGCCTATGTCCACACTTCATTCCACTCGTACGTCTACACAAAGTGAATTGTTATCACATTACCATACAGTGATTGCATACAATAATTCCTCCCTTGCAATTCACACATTTTTCTCCTCATCATTTTTGTTACACGCCATCGTCGAACTTCAAGGGGTTTTGTATACTTCAGTCTTTAGGCCAAGAAAATGATATTGGGTTTTTCGGGGTTTGGGCTTGGAGAGGTAACACTAACATATTAAATAAATTATTATTATTTATATCTACAACGGGATATTAATTGATAGATCCAAAATAATCCATTTCAAATAAACTACGTAATTACAATAATGATAATTTTTATAAACTATTCTAAAGGTATTTTAGTTTAGTAATACATAACTTTACAATCAGTTGTTTTTGTAACTAATAAATTTTAATTTCGACCAATTTGCAGTGGCATACAAGATATTTTCAAATTAGTATAACCACTTTTCAATCTAAGAGTTTCCATCTATTGGAGGTTGGAGCGCTTACTGTAATTAAACTCCTTTTTGTTGATATGAACAAAATTCTTTTTTCAATGTAAACAACAGTCTTAACACGAGAAAAAAAGGATAGACGGACATTATACAATAAAAACAAAATCCAAAACTAACAACGGTTACAACTTACAACGTAGGAATCAGGCTTGTGTTGTAGAGTGCAGTCGGCTAGATCGAATTTGCTCACAATTTAACAGGTAAATTTATTGTTTTCGAGGTAGCAAAAGGATCTCAAGACTTCTAGAAATTAGTTAGTCGAGTTTGAATCTCCTTCAGAGGACCACTAAGGTGAGTCGGTGGAAACAATGTCCTAGAAAGAAAATTCCACATAAATGAAGCCAATCGCAACAACAAAATAGGCGATTTGTAAAGTTTGAGCAGTTTAAGATCATCCCCGCAAAGGCTAAAACCCAATATTTGGATGTTAGAAAAGTGTTCAAGCGAAGCAAAAAAAGCCACCCTAAAAGCCCCCCTATCACTTTGTCACGTTGCTAGCTGTTAGCGTCATTCAGTTAATAGTCTTAAATTCACTCTTTAATTTACGCAACTTTTTTGCCTAATAATTTCTTCTTACAATAAATAAGAATTCACCTTAATTCCCAAGCTTTATCAATTTTCGTAAAAAAGTGTAACTACCATATCCACCAGGCCGACACCAACTTTTAGGAGCAGTGGCGTTACGTTACTATCATTTACGGAAGACATTATCATGAACTTACTTGTGGCGTGTTTGGCGTAATCGGCAGTCCAGATCCATGACAGGCGCATTAAACAAAAATATACAACAACTTTAGGACATGCTGCACATGTTTGTTTAATTGATGCATGCCTGCAACTGAGACATGCGAATTAATACGACTTTTATATATATATATATGCGTCGAAAAAAATAAATTTGAAGAAACTACCTGAGGCCCCCAAATGTACTTGTTGCATTTGATGTGTTGGCCACTAATTAAATACATGGACAAGTCTTCTAGTTCTTGGACCAGGTTTTTCATATATATCATTATCATGCAGCATGATTTGAGACTTTGAGTTACAAACATAATGTCAAATGAAAAACGACGAACTATCTGGTTCGTTCAATTCATTAAGTGAGAAATTCTAGCGGCTAATTTTATCAGTTTTTTATTTTATTTTTATAATTTGGTTAATGTGACAGAATCTTATCTTATTTATTATAAATAATGATTAGACTCAACCCATATGAAATATTTATGTGTTGATGCATCGTTCCTTATTAAGTTACGTTTGCCAATACAAATGAAAAAACTTATCAACCTTTGAGCCTGCATATATAAGTATTTTAAAGTTTTTACATATCTAACTTGTATTCTTGCTTGGCATAAACATAAATGAAAAAGCCCAAGAAGTTGGGACTATATGTTGTTGCTCAGACTAAAATCAGTTTTTGTACCAAAATTATACTTCCAAATACTCTAAAACATGTTTTTTTTTCCTTCTTAATTTAGGTATCCTCGTCAAAGTATCTATTAATTTTGTTTTAGGGCAACTTAAAACAACTTTACGCAAAAGCATAAAAAGACTATGCATATGGTCATATACGTTGCACTCATTACCTTTTAGAAACTATCTTAACAAGGCTGATCTCTATCTTAAGTTAATATTAAACTTGTCTGTTCAAGACTGCATAATATATTTCAACAAAAAAAAAGACTGCATAATATATAGCCCTCCTATAGTAAATTAGTAATGATTGACACCTTTAACTTTTATCGTGATTCTCTCACGTAGAGATTTTTCAACAGACTATAACTATTATATATTGTCTAAAAACAATCGTATTAAATAAACTATATAATTGTGACCTTACATTTAAAGATATTAATTAGAGAGGAGCGGCAAAAGTCTTCAAGCACAATTATTTAAAAAACTATGGGCTTAATTTATGTGTGATAGCACAAGTATACAAGTAAGACCAAGAACCAAGATATCACAATTTTCCCACACATTATCTTTTTTATCTCAAGCATTTTTTATTATAAAATGGATCTTATAATTAGCAATCCTTTGCGGTACGTAGTGCTCGCCAAGTATAGTAGCATGCAATTCATTCAAATTTATTGTGTTGTATATATATTTGTTTTGTATTTGTGTGGTGATCATTGTTACGTGGTGCTCGTCAAGTATAGTAGCGTGTAAGCCGTGTAGGGCTTACTTTACCGTATTTTTGTTTTATATTCGTGTGGAGATCATTAGTCCAGAAATAAATCATTTTTAAGGGTCTAAAACTACAATGTGAATCAACTCGTTATACCAACAAATCAACTTAAACCTATACAAGGACTACCTTTGCCAATTTGATTTCATAAATATGAATGGTGTGCATTTAATATTATTTAAAAAGTGGCCCTTCTAAAGTAATGGATATATGTGTGTCCACATATACCTACTTGAAGAAAATAGTGGAAAATACAAACAAAGATGATAATCCAATCTCCAACACCGGCGCGGGATTAGGTTGGAGAACCCTGGCCCAGCTTTTGGACTTTTGCTGTTGAATTTACAAATAATATGATGCATGTCGTTTCTTCTCAATTATAGGCGGGACCCTCTTTACCGTTATCATGTGGCGCATTTTTGTTAAATAGTTATTAATTACATTTGTTTGAATTGCATAAACTACTTGCTATATAATTATAAAAAAAAAAATACTTGCTATATGAATAATTATTTTTTGAATTTTGAAGCTAATAGCAAAAATGACTCATGTGTCGCGAGAATGAGAGGCAAAAGCCCTGAATTTCAAAAAATAAATAAAAGAAGGAAGCCCTTTGTGTTTTATTGTAAGTTGCAATAGAATCCATGTTAAGAAAAGGTCAAAAGGGATTCCTTCGAATTCAGCATAAATGGCTAAAAAAAGCCTTTGTAAGTTCAAAAAGTCAAAAACATGCCCTCTTTTCTTGTACACAAGAAGTTTTATGTCTATTTCTTTTTTACTTGAGGTTTATTCTTTTCATCATTTACGTGAATTGACATATTTTTTGCCACCTCTTTCTTTTACATGGAATTTTCGCAACTTGCAACAGAACGCAAGAAGATTTTACTTTTGCATTCTTTCCCTTTTGTAGGGTTTTTCTTTTGCCTCTTTAAGTTTGCTGAAATTTAAATCTTGTATGTAAACTTCTAAGATTGAGAAACATAATAAGATATTCATATACCTCTCTATTTCTCACGTGTTTAAGACTTCTATTTGTACTTATTCAATTTTAAGAGAGTTATTTTTGATCATATCAAATTTCTATTGTGCTAATGTATAATCTCTAGATGATATTACTAGTAATTTATTAAAATTTTAACTTGTTGAGTCAAATTACTTTAACGACCACACATATCACGTCACCCTCGCTTTATGCCTTCCAATTAAAATATACTTAATTAAATTTGAACTTGCTTATACGTATTAGTATTACTCTAATAGCCACATTGACATCTCCCTCTTTCTTTATGCACAAACAACTTTGTACGCGTGTATTTTCGAGCGCTATCAACGGATTTATAGTCCCATATTGTGCCCCCATAATCTATATCATACTTTTAATAAAACTTAATATTTTCATGAATTTAATTATATACTTTCAAAGTGTTCGTTCTAGATAAATATTGACCATGCTTTTATACTTTTAGATTCTCCTTTTAATTTTTATATGACATGCAATAGCCACGTTAGAAAGTTGAAATTCAATAAAGACAAATCAAATGAGAACCGCGATTAAAGTTTTAATGCCAATGAACTTAAATGTATCATGTATATGAACCAAATGAAAGTTAAATCGACTCAATTTTCTCTACTAATCTAATTGACTAAAAAGTCTCTGTAAAGAGTTCTTAAATAACATATTGCGTCGTAGTAAAGTGGCTTAGCATAAACATAAGATTTTCAACTATCAATTCTGTAAAGTCTAATGACTAGTGATGTATTTTGAAGTGGTATATTTCTTTTTCCATGTAAGTTACTTTGGGAGAGTCTTTAAAAGCAATCTGAATTCTTATAAATATAAATATAAATATAATGACGAAATGTAAATTAAATAAGTTTGTACAGAACACCATACGTCAATGTCCGAAGGCAAACATTCTCTATTTATGATAGTACCAGGATAACATTTACTGCAATAAGAAATATAACAAATATAAATATATTATTTTTGTATAGATTTCCTTAATTTTAATTGGAAAAATCCATTTGTGTGACACATGGTGGACCTCAACGATTTTAGTGCTGAAGTAAATCCCAGTTGAATTTGACTTGTCAATTCAAAGCATATTGATGAATTAGTTCATCTCAATGATTGTTGTATGGTACAAATAGAAAAAGAGGCATTAATGTACTATGCTTGTTTATATTGGTAAAATTTGAAGCATATTTTTATAGTTAATTTCATATGTCAAAAATATATAGACGACAAGATCACTTTTTCTGCTGGTGCAATTTAAACACCTGAAAAGTAACAATTGGCGTTTTTAAATTTCTACTTGGATAAGAAAAGAGGTGAGCTTCATTTGAGATTTAGACTGTCTCCCAAGGGCAAGCATGTAAATTCTTATTTCTGATTAATTTTTTTTAAATATCATTACACGTAATTTGAATTAAAATTTTTTAATTTAATGACTAATATATGAACATAGAAGACCTTACAAGTTACAACAACATGATCATACTCTCTCGGTGTTTCGTGATTCTATGTGGATTTCTTTTTATTAATTTATACCTTCTTTTCTTCTTCGGAAAAGGTAAATCTTTTAATATTATACTTAAACTTATAAAAGAAATCAACAACAAAAAGAATAATAACCAAAATTAAGTTACAATAATTTAATATATATGTTGGTATTATATCTCATTCTTTTAATCATAATTTTTCTGAAGAAAGGCTGCAACTAAATATAAATTATAAACAAAAATATATTAGAAAATAGTAGATGTGTTTTAGCCATACAATGTTTAAATACACTCCGAAAAATGGATAGGTAAGCAGTATATAGCTTTTTAAACTCATATTTACATTTTGAACAGTTAAAATAGATAACTATATTTCCCATTGACTTTTTAATTGGCCCTAATATAAATTCATTTATATGGACCACCACTATCTAAAAACAATAGTCTAAAAATGTGAAAATTACACGAACGTGCCTCACCTAAACAAGAATTAATAATTCCATATCCCCTTTTTATCCACTCACCCCACCCCACCCCACCCCACCCCCCAATCTGATGAGTTGATGTTTCTTTAATTAATTCTCCATTTTCAGGTATCTAATTTTATTTCCATATTTAAATTTCAAAAAAAATTCTATATCTAATTTTATTTTTCCCATTATCAGATAGATCTCAACGGTTTTCATTTCATCATCTCCCTAAAATCTCCTCTAAAACCAACAAAACCAGCTTTTTTTTTCTTCTTCTGTCTAAAAAAATAAGAGCTTGATCATTAATGTCAATTTCAGATAATTTTCAATTTGATTCTCTCTCTTCTCTCTCTCTCTACGAGTTTTGTTTTCCTCGACGAACGCTAGGCTTGTCTCTTTGAGCTATTCGATTTTGATTTTTGTTTTGTTCATTGATTTCTTCAAATTAGGGTTTAGCTTTTTCCTGTTTTGAACAATGTCGTATCAGACATTGTTCGAAATTTGAAACGGAATTGGAATTTTGAGGTGGAAAATTGTTGTTATGAGATGAAAATCGTAATGATGTTGTTGTGGAGATTGTTCGTAATTTGAAACGGATTGAGGTTTTTGAGGTGGAAAAGTTTGATGATTAAGAAGTGAAAAATCATTATAATGTTGTTGTTGTGGAGATTGTTCGTAATTTGAGACGGATTTGAATTTGAATTTGTGAGGTTTTTGAGGTGGAAACAAAAAATTCTGAATAAGAAGTGAAGATTCATTATAATGTTGTCTGTATCGCCTAATTCGATAGCTAGGAGCTCCTTGGAGGAAATGCTGGAGTCTCTGAGGCGAAGAGACGAGAATGAGAAGCCGAAAGACATGCCTCCAGCTCTCCCTGCCAGGCCTAAGGCGGTTCGTGCTCGTCTTCCTTCAGCCAAGCGCTCTCTTCCTGCCAACTTTCGAATGGATGAATCAAATGACTCGCCGTCCTCATCAAATTGCGTGAATGATGTCAAAGGATTGAGAGGGAATAGTTTTGGGACTAAAAAGGTGAAAGAAACGGAACCTGGAGAATCGCCATATGTCATGGTGAAGGAGGAGAAACACGATGCTGATCGAGCGGGATCTCAGCCGAGGTCTAGGGAATCCGACTTAGGTGATAACGTGGGATATTTCATCAAAAAGGTTTGGCATTGTGGTTCTGTTTTCTATCGTCGGTTTTTTATTTTACTCTTTGGTAATTATATATCTTGCATTGGCTTATTGATAAGGGTTTAAAAAGACGGAACAAAATCTTAGGGTTGAGCTTCTAATATGAAGATTGTGCCTGGAAATTGTAATATATCTTACAATGATCTTAGTTGATCATAAAACTTGTTGCTGAAGCAAAATGCTAGCTGTGCTATTTGCTGAAAACTTGGAATATTCCGTTCCTTTTGTCACTGGCCTGCAGCTGCTCATTTGAGATGAGACCTTATTTGTGGAAAGTCAAGGCTGTGACTTTATTCTGTGGTTAACTTGGGTACCAGAAATATTATGGATATGCAGCTTGACCTGTCCTGTCCTCTTCCCCTAGTGCTTTTGTATTTTGTGGTACTATGGTTGGGGTTTACTTGCAATTGTAGTTCTGCACACCAAAGCATGTAGTTGGATGAGTAATGTTTTAATTGATATGCATGATATCTGTGTAAGCCAAACCCTTATCCTGGTATAGTCCGGGTACTCCAGATTGACACTTGAGATCAGATTATCAGTTGTAAGTTGGTCTGGATGATGTCTCCTTGTCTACCGCAAGTATCTAGTCTGTTCGTTTTGGCATTCATGCATGCATTCTTTTATATCTAATCATTAGTCTCTCATTTTGAAAGAGTTCATGGTTTCAGAAACTTCGCATTTGGTGTCGGAGAAGTGATAGTCTATGGGCATCAGGTCACATACAATCAACTTCAGGAGAGAAAGCTTCCGTTCTGCTGTCGGATGGAAGGGTTGGTTTGCATGTGCTGTTTGCTTTTCTGTATTATGTTGAATTCGTGGATATTAAACATGTTCACAATGATATACCTATAGGTCGTGACAGTTCACACAGGAGATCTCTTACCGGCCAATCCTGACATTCTTGAGGGAGTCGATGATCTTATGCAACTCAGTTATTTGAATGAGCCTTCAGTTCTCCACAATTTTCAGTGTAGATATTCTCAAGACACAGTATATGTAAGTAATAGTTAGCATGCACAGTGAACCATTTCTTTAAATGGCTTGTAAACAAATTCTCTGTTTTACCAGAGTAAGGCAGGCCCAGTATTAGTGGCAGTCAATCCTTTCAAAGATGTTCAGCTATATGGAAATGACATTGTTACAGCCTATAGACAGAAGCTTTTGGACAGCCCTCATGTGTATGCTATTGCCGATGCAGCGTACAATGAACTGATGACAGGTGTTACACGATACCTAAAAGTACTTCGTTCAATTAAGGAGTTGACTTGTACCTTAAGCTGATTTGCTACTTCTTGTTTTTTGTCGCTACTTCTCATTTTATATTGTTGCGTTTGTGAATTTTGCAGATGGAATAAACCAGTCAATCATAATAAGGTCCGTTGAAGTGTTTGCATCTCTTCTTCGAGTTTATAAAACCAGCATGCTTTTCGTTACTTTAGTTTGCTGATGGCTTTTCACTACTCTATTTATGTTTTTCTTTTCCTTTAGGGGGGAGGGTGGGCTTTTAATTTATCATATGTCTTTCCTCTGTGAATATTCAGGAATAAAATATTTTCTTGTTATGATATGCAGTGGAGAGAGTGGTGCGGGGAAGACCGAAACAGCTAAAATTGCAATGCAGTACTTGGCCGCACTTGGTGGAGGTAGTGATGGAATAGAATCTGAAGTCCTGCAAACAAGCTGTATACTGGAGGCCTTTGGTAATGCTAAAACATCAAAGAATGACAACTCTAGCCGATTTGTGAGTTCTCGTATGCATTATGCATTAATATAAGTGGTATCCTTCACTCATTACCAAATTCATCGTGCAAGTATTCGGCTTGACGACATTCAAAATTGGTGCAGGGAAAGTTAATTGAAATCCACTTTAATGCTACTGGCAAAATATGTGGAGCTAAAATACAAACGTGTAAGCTTGCTTTTGATGGTGAAGTTGAATTTTCGGAATCCTATTTGTTGATTTTTTGAAGAATGGTGATTAACTGACTTGGTTTTGTAATTTGTTGCATATCACATTTATGGTCACCGAATCAATGGTGTAGTCCTACTCGAGAAGGTCAGTGTGTCATATCAACTCTTTTCTCTTGTCTGTATCTCCATTCCGGACTAACATTTTGAAACATTATATCTCACTGGAGCAGTCTAGAGTTGTTCAGTTAGCTGAAGAAGAGAGGTCATACCACATTTTCTACCAACTTTGTGCTGGGGCTCCCTCTGGTCTCAGAGGTTTGTTTTCAACTTCTATCCCATTTTGTATAGTTCCTTTCTTGTACACATTACTTTTTTGAACTGAATTTATCTAGGACACTGCAGAGCACAATATTACTTAACTACTATTAGAATTTCATTATATGGGTATTTCATCTGATAAAAGCTATTTTTCTTAATGAGAAGAATGTTTGAAACTGGTTAAATGGAGGAACTGGTCTTATATATGTTGAGTGTCTACAACTAATACTTCAGTTAGTTCCACATTAATTCAAACAAAATAATTTATTTACTCAGTTCAGCTAATAAGAAATTCTCAGACTTACACATTATAAGAAGTCTGAGAGCTTATTTTGTCCAGCTGCCAGATCCTTTTCTAACCCATGCCAGTGAACCTACAAGTTGTTTCATGAGTTGATACTGGTGTTCTTGATATTCTCTTTTATTTTCTATTATTATCTGCATAACTTCTCGTGCAAGACAAGAATTAGAAGTTAGAACACCCTTGACCATCAGTTTCTTTTCTCTTTGCTGATACATTTGGTTCCTCTTTTCAGACAGGTTGAGGTTAAAAAACGCTCGTGATTTCAACTATCTTAATCAGAGTAATTGTGTTGAGATCCGCGACGTTGATGATGCTCAGAGTTTTTCTATCCTCATGGTAATAGACCAACACTCACATGAATGATATGCATTGAATCTCATCCAACCAAATTTGTCCTCACCTTAAATTCAAAAGATGTTTCTCGATGCTGCATATCAAGAGAATGAGATTTGAGTGTGAGAAGTTGTGGTGCTCGGCTTGTACAATTAGTATCATCATGGATTTAATTTACTGTAGAACATTGATTCTTTTGTTTCTTTCTAGTTCTCTACTGATTCAACAGTGCTTTATTTCATAGGGAGCTTTAGACACTGTCAGCATTTGCAAAGAAGATCAGGAGCAAGCATTTGAGATGCTTGCTGCAGTGTTATGGCTGGGAAACGTATCATTTCTTGTCATTGACAATGAAAACCACGTAGAGGTTGTTGATGATGAAGGTAGCTATGACTTTTTAGTATTCTTTTGTTTCTTGGAATTTTATTTTTTCCCTGTTGTCCTTTTCGAGAGAAGTATTATTTCTGACTTGCATTATATGATATTCTGCTTCTGAGAAAACAACTGCTTCTTTACTGCTGTTAATGCATCATTTTCAGTTTTAGCTTATGCCTTATAATGGAATGTATATGCCTGGACTTTTCTCTCAAATATTGCCACCGTCTTTCATTTTTTTCTTGCTAATTCATAGTTGTTCGAGTCAATTATTTCAGATTTGATTGGTACCATACTTCTTTTGTTGGTAATATTTATTTCAGTAGCTCTCTGATTTTTGCCCTTTCGTTCTCTCATTACATGACCACTTTTACATCAGTGTGCATATTTATGTTATCCAAAGAGATTAATTACAGACTGCTAGCTCTGTTTTTCTCTCAAGTAGATCTTTAAGCAATACTTCTTTTTTGATTTAAATCTGAGAGTTGTCTGAAACAAACTGAAATAGTTAATACTTGGCATGCCGTTTATTTCATAATCTTCAACCCAAGTTGCACATTGAAGAAAAGAAAGTATAAGCATCAGTGAAGACTCCTGATTTATGCACTCCAATGTTTCCTTCTCCCGTCTTTTTCTTTTTCGTGTGGAAAGAAATAATGGAGCCCCTGTTCTATTGTAAATGATCTTGGCTCATGAAAATGTGCCTACTTCTTCATTCTTCGAGTTTTCATTTTTCAGTCACTTGTCTCATCTTTGTCTCTTTCTTTAATGTCTGTATGTTCTTCCCTCATTTAGGTCCCTGGGCAATTGTTTGTGGTGGTATGCTTGGCTTGGCGTGGGGTTTGAGATGGGATGAGAACTAGAATTTTCTTTGTCATGTATTCATGATCAACCTTTTTCACTAACCTATGATCTTTAGATTTATAATGTTCCTCTGATCGAAATTAGAAGATAATGTATAGGGTTTGATACTATTGCTAACTTTAGATGCTTTGAGTCAACTATTTGACATAATCTTTCCCTTATGTACAGCTGTCACCAATGCTGCTGCGTTGTTAGGCTGCAATACCGAGGACCTACTACTTGCCCTGTCAACCAGTAGAATACAAGCTGGAAAGGACAAGGTCGCCAAAACGCTTACTCTGCAACAGGTTCATATTTCTAAAATTCAACTGTTTATGCAACATCGAGAAACTGCACAAATTGCATATTAATAAAAAAAGGGTAAATTCGTTTGTATCTGCACAAGCCACTGATAATTTACATCTCAGTTTAATCTCTTTCAATGATGATTTAGGCAACCGATGCAAGGGATGCGTTGGCTAAATTTATTTATGCTAGTTTGTTTGACTGGCTTGTGGAGAAGATTAATTTATCACTTGCAATGGGCAAGCAGCAAACTGGGAGATCCATAAGCATTCTCGATATTTATGGATTTGAATCATTTAAGGTAAGATTTGGTTCATATTCTTATGTATTTCTACTATGACGTATTCACGTTTTTCTCTTATTCTCTCTCCTTTTTTTTCTTTTCTCCAGAAAAATAGCTTTGAACAGTTTTGTATAAATTATGCTAATGAAAGGCTCCAGCAACATTTTAATAGACATCTCTTCAAACTTGAGCAAGAGGTAAGCATCTTCAGTATGTCGCAATATTTTTGAATGTGGGCAATAGTGTTCATACTTCATAGAAGTTGAGCAGCAGCATTTTATTTATCTGTGAATCTCATACTTTAAAATCTGTTTGCTCTGCTATCTGATGAAGCAATTTAGTTTGGTAAGGTGATTGAGAACCGGCATGACATTTTGCTTCTCTGAACTTTCCCTAGAGCAATCTTACTAGTAGCTTCTAAAGTAATTCTATTGCAAAATGTCATGCATAGTGATGACACATTATTTTTTCTTTCAGGAGTATGAGTTTGATGGAATTGACTGGACCAAAGTAGATTTTGAAGACAACCAAGACTGTTTGGATCTATTTGAGAAGGTATCTATCTTCTGCAACGTATCAGTATTCTTTGTTCAAGAGTCTTGATGCATAGTGTTCATTCTTTATCACGTTTTATTTTCCTTTTTTTTTTTCTTTATGGGGACTGTTATTGCGCTTCTGGAATTACTTCAGATTAGTTCATGATGCGATCTGGTCAATTTCTAGTTGTTTGTGTGTTTTTGTCTTGTGGAGCAAGGATATTAGCTTGGGTAGTCCAAGTTGTCTTACCGATGGAGACCCTTTGCGAAGCTTTGACCATCTACATTGTGTTCTATTCTGACATGTGATTGGATATATTACTTCTTGTTACGGTCTAGAAGATATTTCAGCATAGAGCACTATGAAAAACTGTTACTGTTGATATTTTTCTTTACCATTTATGTATCATGTTTGACACTTTTCTTCTACAGAAACCTATTGGGCTAATATCTTTATTAGACGAAGAATCAAATTTCCCCAAGGGTACAGATTTGACTTTAGCCAGTAAGCTTAAGCAGCATTTGAATGCCAACCGTTGCTTTAAAGGAGAAAGAGGCGGTGCTTTCAGTGTTCGCCATTACGCTGGCGAGGTTAGTTTCACTTGTGCTTGCGGCCTTCTGAAATTCAAATTAACTCCTGTCAAAACAATAACTATAGCTACTGTGTGGAAATTTATGCAAATTTAATTTGTTTGATATGTCTACTGTAATATCTGCTCTTATTATTTGCAATAATATAATTATAATCAGTCAAGTGTGGCGTCATGTGTGCACACTCTCCATATAAATTATGGACTATCAGTAGACTAATTTGAGAATCACGATGGAAGTATTTTGTTTTCTCAGTTGCAAAAAAGTATTGAATACCTTGTATTTTGATGGCAAATACATCTGTTTGATGGAGTGGGTTGGCCGCTATTCTTGGGCAATGCTGTTGGATGGATACTTCTGACTGATTCACTTTATTCTAGCTTTGTTCTTGATTTTGAAAAGAGTTGTTTAGCTACGGGAGCATCTTTAGGCTGTCTCTCCTGTGCTTTGTATTTCCATTTTATGTAATTTTGTCGGTCCTGTGGATTGTATTCCTTTTTATGTCACTTTTAAATCAGAGACCAAATAAACAAAAAGCATTAGTATCCGAGGCTGCTGCTTGTCTGGCAGAGTAGCAGCAAATGTCGGTTTATCTATAGCAGATGTTCCTTTCAGAATCATTCGAAAACATGTTCTACTTGGGAGAGTAATTCATTTCATTTATTGATCTGGAAGTATAAGCAATTCAAGTAAACTAGCAGATGTTGTCCATGATTATGTGATTTTATCTGAGTATGATTATGCATGTTCAGTGGAGATGTGGGATATGCTGGACGGTAGGCGCTCCTGTTGCATCCTTATAATACATCTAGATCCTCTTCATTTGCATATTATGAGTGTACAATATCCCTAATTAGTTCAGGTACCGTGGTACTGTGAACTGTGAATTCTCATATGTCAGCCAGTTGCTCTGGTGGATTGGATGTGTCATATGTTTGTATAACACTTCTTTTTACTTATTATGGACTATTTGGATATGGGATGAGTTATATGTTGATATTGGTTCTTTATATCTATGTTTCACTGTCTTCTGTGAGGGACTAGGAGAAAACTAAATGATATTTTGGAGTGGCGCTTTTCCTTTAGTTTGTGTTATCCTACTGATCTCTTCAGTTATATGGTTTAAACATATTTTAATTATACTAGATGTTTGCTTTAGGTCCTTTATGATGCAGAGGAATTCTTGGAAAAGAACAGAGACCCGTTGCATTCTGAAACCATTCAACTACTTTCTTCGTGCAACAACCAGCTACCTCAGCTGTTTGCCTCTGCACTGCTCAAACAATCACAGAAAGTAGCAGGTCCAGAGATCCAGTCAGGAATGCCAGCTTGTCAGAAGCTTAGTGTAGCTACTAAATTCAAGGTGAGGACTCTTGATTCTTCCTCTCAACTTCCAATTTTCTTTTCCTCATAGCACACACACAATTGGTTGCACAAATGATTAATTAATAAATAAAGCAAACTGCACTCTATGCTTACAAGGTTTTGGAATTGATTCTTCACTGAATGTTTTACTTTTATTTGTGAGATGTTGCAAGGGTGCCTTATCATATGATATTTGGGCTCAGTTTACTGGACATCAACTTCATCGCGCATGATATTTTAATAAAATCTTGCTTAACTTTTATCATTGCAGGGCCAGCTGTTTAAATTAATGCAGCAGCTAGAGAATACAAGACCACATTTCATTCGATGTATAAAACCGAACAGCATGAAGAGCCCTGGTGTGTTTGAAAATGATCTAGTGTTAGAGCAGCTTAGATGCTGTGGAGTTCTGGAAGTTGTTAGGATTTCTAGATCAGGGTACCCTACCCGGATGACACATCAAGAATTCACAAGAAGGTGAAAACCCTCTATAGTTTTTGTTTTCTTAGTTTTAATCACATTAGAGCTCATCATAATACAGAGAGATGACTTTGCAGGTATGGTTTCCTACTTCCTGAAAATAAGGCATCCCAAGATCCGTTAAGTGCATCAGTCACCATTCTACAGCAGTTTGATATCCTTCCTGAGATGTATCAAGTGGGTTATACCAAATTATATTTCCGGGCAGGACAGGTGAGTCTTATGTTTCGTTTTGGAGGTCTATTATTTTAATTCGCTCCATGGGACGTAGAGTATCCATATCACACTGAGACCACTTATTGCTTATGGACACTGAAAAAACCCTGCTTATAAGTTTGTATGCTCTCTTGGTGTTGTGGACTACAGATTGGTGCCCTGGAAGATGTCAGAAAACAATTTTTACAAGGTACTCTTGAAGTGCAGAAGTACTATCGTGGTCATCGTGCTCGTCGATATTTCCAGAAAATCAAGGGAGGAGTAGTAACGTTGCAATCATGTAAGAACAATACCTTTTGCATAATTTTGTTATAAATTTAACCTATTTCGTTGACGAACATAAACTTGCAAAAGAGTTTTACATTTCTTGCTCAGATGATTTACTGAATTCATGCATCAATCATCTTACCCCCTTGCGCTTCCTGTCATTATATATTTTCTTGCTGTTATGTACTTCCTAGTCCAACAAGGCTTAACAATCCATGATCAGCAAGACTCTTTAGTACCATTAGGAATAGCAGTCTATCAACTAGTTTCAAGGAGTCATTGATGGAATCTTCAATATCTCCCGTGATTAGAGTTTGAAAGAACATGCTTAAGAAAGTGATGTCCTATTTTTATCGAAAACTATTTTAGTACTACTCAATATCATGTTAGCTCTACTTTCAATTCAATTCAATTCAGGCGGAGTTTCTTGGTGTCGTCTTACCCTTGGTTCCATTCTCGATGGAGTTATAACTTTGAGTTTTATATTTTATTAGTAATGATATTCTATTTGCTATTAAGTTATTTCAATTCAAAATAAGGTGATTTCAGTTGGAGGAGATTTTTTGGTCTTGAACACTTGCGAACTGAGACTTTTTGAGATCCCTAGGCTTTGGATTAGGATTAAGTTATTTGCACGGAAGATTACCTTTTTTTTTTCAATTTAGGTATTGCTTCCTGTATCTATTAATCAAATTGCATATACTTCGGCTTATATGTGGTGACTATGCATACTTTTCAGATATTCGAGGTGAAATTGCAAGAAAGGAGTATGATATTCTACTTGGGTTAAAAGACCAGGGTGTTCGCAATAAACTAGATGAGCAGCTGATGGCAGTTGTACAAATACAGTCTGGTAAAGCTTCTCTCCTTTTAGGTGTCGGTGATTAATTGCTATGTGTAGTCTCAGTGAATAGATTCTCTTTCTGCAGTAATTCGCGGATGGTTGGTTCGAAGGGATTTTGGACACCTTCAAACTCCAAAACAGACGAATGCTAGTAAACGGAAACCAGGGAGGAGGCTTTCTGAAGCCAAGGTACTGTGCTGTATAAGCCATGACTTGAATGTAGTTTTGAGAAGCTTATCCTGCCGATATCTGTATTAGCTAAATCTTGTGGTCTTGTGCATTGTATTTCTGACGTAATTTTTCTCGATTCACATAGTATGTAACAAATGTATTAGCTGGTTCCTTCTTTTATTCAAATAAATCTGTAATATGGATTAGATGGACAAAGCAGTATTGCATCATTATGCATTAGAACTCCCATTCCTCCACTCCTATGTCACCGATGGCATCTCCAACTAATTTTCAATGTAATTCTTGTTTTTTATTGACTGAGCAGGATCTGCCACTAGAATTGTTACCTGCAGTGGTTGAAGAACTTTCAAAGCGTGTATCGATGGCTGAAATGGCACTTGGGCAGAAGGAAAAGGAGAATGCGGCTCTACGGGAGCAAGTGCAAGAATTTGAGACGAGGTGGTCGGAGTATGAAGCCAAGATGAAATCGATGGAGGACATGTGGCAAAAGCAGATGACCTCTTTACAAGTGAGTTTGTTGTGTTTATTTTCTAAAGATTCCTTTTCGACCAACTGTATATGGTTAGAAGGAACTGCTTAAAAGTTGCCCAAAACCTATGATTGTAAGGTGGCTTTGAATTACAGAAGAGAACACAACTAAATGTTTTTCTCTCTTTTTATGGAGGAAATCTGATTAGTAGTTCTTGCTAGTTATGTGCACTGTTGACAAAGCGGTGGGAAACACAGGCAGTTTGTCTACCACCTTGGCATGCTTTAAAGGTGACAGGAAAAAAAGTTATGGTTTTGATTAGTGAATTTATCTGATAAGATGTTCTCTAGCCAATGCAAAGCAATATGTCATCTATGTTATATTCTAGCTTTTGCTTTGCCTTTATACCTAACGAACAATAATCGGCTCAAACTAGTTTACAATGCAAGCTATAGAACTCCCTTGTATTAAATTTAATGCGGTAAAGTTGGGAATGTTATACATCAACGTGGTAAAGTTCCTAAATAGACAGGAACTGAAAATAAATGGTTTAATAAGTAATCACATGTCTTTACATTTGTTTTGTAATTGCAGATGAGTTTAGCTGCAGCCAAAAAGAGTCTTGGTACCGAAAATACCATCGGTCAACATGGACGCCATGATGATGGCCACTCACCTCAATTTTACGATTCCGAGGATACGTCTATGGGAACTCATACTCCTGGTGGAAGCACTCCTATCAGATTCGCAAACAATGGTGTTTATGATGCTGGGGCAGGTCGGGACACAAACGGTGGTTCTAACGCGATCAGCCCTCTTACGAAGGAGTTTGAGCAAAGGAAACAAAATTTTGACGACGAAGCCCTAGCCGTCGTGGAGGCCAAGACAGGGATTTCACCTTCAACAAACCCTGTCGAGGATTTACGGAGACTGAAACAAAGGTTCGAGGCATGGAAAAAAGATTACAAGGTACGGTTAAGGGAAGCAAAGGCGAAATTGCACAGGTCGGGGCATCCTGAAACTGAGAGACATCGACGAAAATGGTGGGGAAAGAAAAAATAAAAAGATTTTTGAGCATCTTTATGATTCTTTTCTATTTGTTGAGCAACATTTGAATGACATTGAGATGCCTTTTGTTTCAGGATAATTCCTTGTTCCCCACAATGTCGAATGGGTATGCGGTAGTTAGATATAGAATAGGAGATAGTTAATGTGTGTAACTTTGTATATATGTCTATTTTGTTGTCGACTTGAAGGGATAAAACTATCTTGCTCCGGAGTTTCATGGAATTCTGTTGAGTAGTTCCCTCCCATCAAATAGTTTCTGTATAGTGTCTATTTTAATGTAGTTTAGAACTTAGTAGAAATGTAACTAGCTAGTGTGGAATACTTGGAAATGAAGTGTTCAGATTTCCTCTCGTGTACATATTTCTTTAACATGATAGCTAGTACTAGATTTAGCAGTCTACTTTTCCACACTTTGTAACAGAAAAGGAGACGAAGAAAGGAAAAAGTTCAAGTAATAATGTAAGAGAACATTGTGCATAGGTTTTCTTTAAATTTGAGTAGGTACAGAAACGCCTCATAATGTTTGAACAATACTATAAAGGGACAATTGTGTTAAACTTTCCTGGTGTTTTTAGCAAGGTACCCCAGAATCTATTAAAATGTGCAAATGCTCTCTAACCTATCGAAAAAAGTGCAAATTGCCCCATGAGTCTTAAATCAATCATTTATTTTAGATGTGTGTCTATTTTTGTCGTTAGATTCGACATCAATGGGCAATTCACAGGCTTTAGCATACTTTAGAAACAAAGTCACACATTTTGATAGGTTGGAGGGAGATAGGAACATAGCATATAGTTTGGAGGGTTTAATGCATTGATCCTACTATAAATAGTTTAATATTTTTCATGTTTCAAAGTTTGGGGAGTGGTTTTGTGGTTATTCAAATTTTAGGGGAGGTTTTATAATTAGCCTAGATCTATGTGGTGTAAATGTAATTACATTCGTAATTTTTTCCTGTATTTTCAGTTAGGTAAGAATGAGCCGGAAGAAGCTGCAACATGTCACTAATAAGATGATCAAATAATAGGGTTGAAATGCATCAGTTCTAAAGCAATAAAATATGACAAATCTAGAGAAAATTATGCACTTTAAAATCCAATCAACAACACTTGAATCATGTACACTTTGAGCTTATGATCCAGGGACAAACTTAGTGGCATATACCCAGGCATTGTTTGCAACAGGGTTGTCAAGGTGATCCAACAAGTTCTCGAGGGGACCTTTTCCTGTTACAATAGCCTGAATAAAGAATCCAAACATAGAGAACATAGCGAGCCTTCCATTCTTTATCTCCTTCACCTTGAGCTCAGCGAAGGTTACGGGGTCATCGGCTAGGCCAAGGGGGTCAAAGTATTGGCCACCGGGGTAGAGGTCGTTGCCCTCGCCAACTCCATCCAAACCGTTGATTCTGAATCCTTCGACAAGTCCCATGAGCACGACTTGGAATCCAAGAACCGCGAGGATGCTTTGTGCATGCACCAGATTGGGGTTGCCTAAGTAATCCAATCCACCTTCGGAGAAGATTTGGGCGCCGGCCTTGAACCACACTGGTTCTTTGAAGTCGACGCTCACCCATTTCTCGAGAACTTCTGGGGTGATGCACCCGAAAGCTCCAAGCATTGCCCATCGTCCGTGGATAACCTATAAATAGTTTTCGACATTCATAGATTCATGTTAAAATGGTTATATTAATTGGAAGTTTTGACGTTCTCTTATGAGAATATTTAGAAACTTTTATCAATGTTTGGCACATTGACAATTTATTTTGATGTAATAAGACCTCAAGAGCTCTGTTCTTTGCGAAGGCCTCGGGATCAGCGGAGAGGCCAGCAGTGTCCCAACCGTAGTCCCCGGGGAATTCTCCGGTCAAGTATGATGGAGTCTGAGCCGAGAATGGTCCCAAGTACTTTACACGGTCAGGGCCATACCACAACTCATTGCTCTGTCAACAAACACAAACTAAATTTACTTTCAACATTTTACAAGTTGTTTAGTTGATGTTATGACAATAACTATAAAATAAGGATACAACATTTATAACTCCTGAGATTTGGTGTAACAGCTGAAACTTCTTATAAGGTTTGTAAAATTACAGAAACACACCCTGGAGCTTTGAATATATGGATTATAAGGGGCATATCTGTATTTAAAACGAAGGGAGTTTGTATGTAATGTTTAAACATATTTTAAGAACTTAAGTGTTGTTTTTTATAATTCTTCGAACAATGGGGAAAGTTGTTGCAATTAGACCTATTCTTGGGGGGTGTCAATGTAAATATTCATGAGAAGATAAGAGTGAGTACCATGGTGTATTTGCCATTTCCCATGGAGACAACATCTCTAAGAGGATTGGCATTTTTGGTTTGGCCCAAGAATGGTGTTGCCTTAACAACTGTGGTGGCAGCCATTGATGCCATATAATTTCCTCTTTTCAAATTGCTTTTGAGAGTTACTCGAAAATGTTTTTTAGAATTGCAATTTTGGACTTGTGAGGGCTTAAGGTTTTATTTTTAGGAATTTGGACAGGACAATTTAAGTGAATGAGTGGTGAAGATTGCATGCATGGAAATTGTGGCTGGTGATTGTACCAAGTGTATCAACCGGCCAATGAGAGGCTCTTTAAAGATCTGCAACTCATATCCTTCTATCCCCAAATTATCTTGGCAACAACAAATGATATATTATAGACTATCTACTATTGCATGGAAGCTGCAATTTTGTAGCTCATTCAAAAGGGTTCTTGTAGTGAAACAAAACTTAAGGGTGCAAATGTAATTATATTTAAACTGAATTTTTTACGGTAGAGCTCTCTCTAATTTAGTATAAAGCATTTGAGTTTGCCTATGACAGCAAATGAAACCTCCGCGTTATAATTAGCAGAATTTTACCTTTGTGGTGATTACATTTTTATTCGTAAGAGGAGGGTCCAAAAAGATATGCGGTGAGCGTGGATCGAACACGCGACCTTCAGATCTTCAGTCTGACGCTCTCCCAACTGAGCTATCCCCGCTACGTTGATGACTGCCTCATAGGTATTAGTCAGTAAGGAAATCAAATTTTACAACTTTGTGTGAGTAGATTGAATTATTTTTGTAAATTGATTCATGAGTTTTTCTTTATTTTTTCTCCCAGATATTTTCGTTTAAATTGTTTGTCTTGATATTTCAAACCGCCACATGATTTCTTTCTATGTTCAATGGCTGGGATGATGGGTGATTTGAAATATAAGCCATGTCATTGGATTCTCTTCGACATATGTGTAAACTTCTATTTGTTTCTCTTAATTGAAGGTGGTATCTACGAGAAGTTTTTACTTTAAGAAATTTAGTATAATATTGTATTTGTTTGTACATAACAATTATATGATCTGAAAATGTAATTTTACTTTGTACTCAAATGTTTGTTCTATATTACTTGTTCAATTGCCTAATATAACAAAAAATGTGTGTAACTTGTTTCACTCTTTTTTAATTCTATTTAAAAATTTTCATGTTAAATAAGATAGAGGATATTAATCTAATATAACTTTTGAGTGCATATATTATTTTAGGATGATTTAATTTTTTCTGAAAAACCCTTTACATCTTAACATTTATGTTTGGATAAAAATATTGGTGAAGACAAAATTAGAGATTAAAGCTAAAACTAGAAATTTAAGTTTTTACTTTAAGTAACTTAAAGCAAAATGAATAAAAAAATAAAGCTGGTTTTTGATAGTTTAATTATAAGCTCCTTTCACCGGAAAATGGTCAAAAATGAGGAAACGGGATAAGTTGGATTCATGACAACTATCCAAGAATTTCAGTGTGTGAATCGAGAGAATTGGATTTGGTTAGACAATGTGTGGTTGGTAAACAAAGATCGGTTTCTTAGAAAGGTACGGAATGTATCGTTTATAAAAGTATAAAAGTATATATGTTAAGGATAGAGAGGACAGACGCATAACTTTGATAGTCTCTACTCTAATACATTTTTCTGATTCAATTTAGTTTCTTTATGAAACTTATATTTTAATTAACTCTTTTATATGGGTTATCAACCTAAAACCCGTCTGTCGTTTCAAAAACCTGCACAAAAGCCCCTTGTGGTTTCCTGGGCTCTGCACAAAATTCCTTCCGTTAGCCCTTACTTCACTATTTATAAATATATATTGTTTAAATTTTAAAAAATATATTTTATTTTAAAAAAAAAATTCAAACATAATTTTGTTTGAATTCATAAGCCAAATAAAAATAATTACGTATATTTGTTTTTATAAAACTATAAATTAAAATAGGGATTCCGTACAAGGTTTTTCAAAGCACAAGGGGGTTCTGTGCAGGTTTCCAAACCAAATGGGGTTTTGTGCTAAAGTTTTAAAGGGTAAAATTGACTTTTTAAAGAGAAAAAATTACACAAAAATCAAGTCAACTCTCACATAGAGCGAGTGTAGACCACGCTCTAATGGAGTTGGACAGAAATGAGATTTCGTGCAGGATTTTTGAAACCACAAGGGAATTTTGTGCATAGTTTTTGAAACCATAAATGGGTTATGGACAATTATCAAACCATAAGGGGGTTCTGTGTAGGTTTTCAAAACCACAAGGGGGTTTTATGCATTTTCCCCTTTTTTATATACATAAATCATAACTCGTTAGGTGTGGGATGCATTTCACCGTCTACTTACTTGCAAGGAGTAGTTTCAATGGGAATTGCCTGCTCGTGAGTAAGTTTATTAATAAGTTGAGAGTGAAAATTGAATGGAAGGCTTTTTTTTAAGTGCTTGTGAATTGCGATGACATATTCAATAGTCACGACATAATTATTTTTTGAAATAGTTTATTTTTGAATTGTGGAGTTTAAAGTAGTGTACACTAGCTCCAGATCCACTGGGTTCCATTACCTACTATAAGCAATCGTGGTAAAATTATAATTAGCATTGCGTCTTTAGTGTAAGCAACCTAGGTATGTGTAATTATAATATAACTATTTAAAATAGAGAAAAACACGGAAGAATTGAAAAACAAGACTATATATATTTATTGTCTCTAATATAATAATTACAACATTTGAATAGATGAGTTAGACATGCTGGTTGCAGAATAGTGGTCAGAATACGTACGTCGAACATTTTGTGGTTCAATCAATATTCTATTTCTGCTAAATATAGTTGATATATCTGCATTTCTTATTCTGCAAACCGTTGCAAGATATCTTGGTCTCTGACACTCAAATCGAAAAGATTCGATGCATATAATATGAGATTGAATTCTCAACATAAAGTTATAACTAAAAATAAGATTGGTGGGTTTGTCAAAATTACATTCATGCATATAATTTTCTACGATATCTTCTGCGTTCACAGCTCTGCTCTAGGCTACTGAAATTTGTAGTACTTTTTTGTTTACGAAAAATTATAATTTATTAGCAAACTTAATATATTGATATTGCTGAACGTCCGAAATGAGCGTTTTTCTGTTTTTTTTTTTTTTTAAACTATTTTACCGATACAGAATATTTTTATCATGATCAAATGTTTTATTTAAAGTTAAAACATTTACATAGTGACAAGCTAATTTATATTGTCGATTTAAATACTATGAGAGAAATTACGTGACAAGCGTGACTAGTTAACTTGCTTCGTCATAGCGTTGATTTTGACGGTAAAACGTTTGTTACTTGTATAATTTGTCATTTCTTAAATAAGTTAACCAGTCCTTCATTAATTTAGTAATCATGTACCGAACAGATTTTAATATCACGAGCAACATTCCGACCTAAATGAAACTGACATCTCCACTAAATAAATAAATAAAGAGAAGCTTAAAGAGGGCATGCAGACGTCTCTTATTTTCATCGTTTCTCTCCAAAAAAAAATTCCTATTGATTTGAGCATATACAATTGAAAGAATATATGTATGTTTATTTAATGCTGCCCGAGCTCTCAAATTTGAATTGTTTATGTATTGTTAATCAGGGTAAATCAAGTGGTTATTGGAAAATTAAAGAAATCCCTTCTTAATGTAAATTTTATGAAGTACAATTTAGACAATGACATATAAAGTAGCACATCTGAATTTTTTTACGATGGATGTCCGTTTTGTCGTTTAAAGGTGATATGTGATTTTATTGAGAGAGACATACATAACATGTTCAATAATTTGTTAGGTTTTAGAGAATATGTTAAATAATTGAGTGGCTAAAGAACAAAAAAGACGAAACTGCGTCGAACCTGTGTTGTTCGAACTTATATGAGAATGAGGGCCTTTGGTTATGTGTTTCGCTTACAATTTTCTGATCCATTGCTGTCCTACTACACGTAACTTCTTCCTCCTTAAATCCTGTCCTTTCTCTCCAACCATCTTACCAAATTACCCTTATATTTATAAAGCATTTTAATTTGTAAAGATGATATATATGTATTGAGATTTGTTCCACATTGATTGTAATTATTCTGGATTATGCTATATCAATATTAAGTATTAACATTCTCCCGTCCTCTTATTAAGACATTTAGAAGAGTATAGAGGGACTTTAATGTAGATCCCACTTATAGTTTAATGATTTTGATGCAAGTATCTTGTGTGTTACTTAGATAAGTCATAGTCAAATCCAAAAATCTTCAACTGATGCTCATACATAATTGATTCGAGACCACCTATATACATTTAAACTTTACATTTTCAAATTTATAAAGAAATTTTTATGAGTTCCATGAGTTATAGACAAACCTGACCTATTTCAGTTGAGCCATAGTATGATTGCACACCTTTATGGTCTTATACATAGGCCTGACCCATGTTAGTCTTTAGATAAAATCAAAACTTAGTTTAATATTTATGAGAAAACGAACACGTTTGTGGAGTCTTAATTATGTTAGTACTTAGGTAAGCTGGAGACTTAGTTTATTCTTATTTAGTTTACTCTAATATCATAAACATGCATGTGGAGTCTGTGTGTTGGCCTTTATAAGTGGCAGTTTATTTTTTATATAACATAATAACAACGCTTAAGAGTAGTGTTATGTTAATTTTACGCATGGCGGTGTGACACGTGAATACACGAAAGATTAACAAATGTCTTGTATAAAGTATGATACATTAGATTTCTTTAGAACCGGGTGTAATTTTGAGAGAGAGTTATCGGATGTGTTCCACAACATTTGTCATTGGATAATTCATGCCTATATTGACCAACAGTACACATTCTTGCAGATTTTTTTTTTTAAAAAAAAAAAAAAACTGATTAATTAATTATTCAGGGAAGTAACAAACGAAGTGATCAAGCAATTAAAAGTGAACGTAAATTAAAAGAAGAACCAAAGAAGTACTCAAAAACATGCAAATGTTCAAAGATAGAATAAGTAATTGGTTCCCTTGTATTAGCGTTTCTAGCCGAACTCAAAAAATGGTAGAACAATTTCTTAGCTATGCTTACATAGACTTATTAAAGCTTTTGGCTACAAGATCTATCATTCATTATCCCAACTTGTGTTAGCATGCATTTCAAAAGTCTATAGGCATAAGCCATAAGGTACAATTAGAGACAAAAAGACTCATGCAATAATGACTTCTGAGAGTGTGCTTGAATTGCTCCAGGAGATCGGGCCTATTATTTTTTTTTAACTATTAATTTCTGGTGAAATTAATAACAGAAAAATTCAGATTAACTTTGGAATGATATGCTTATAAATTAACACGTATTTCTTTTGCAAACAAGTACATATTATTATATTTAGGTGCCATTATGTCACTAAGTTATGCTATTTATAGCCAGTAGAACATCCTCTCAATATTAGCTCATAATCATGAACCACGTACATCACTCAAATTTGTTATAAAGAGTTTGGGAGTCTAAATAGACATGTAACCGCAAGGTCATTCTAGTAAATTCATCACTCACAAACTCTGCCATATCTTCCAACCTCCATATCTCTGCAAATTTATATATGTCCCCATCTAAACATCCACCACCACACTTAGTACTACACAAACCCCACATCAAATTATACACTCATCTCACCAACCTAGTACCCCCCACCCCATAAAAAAATAAAAAAATCGCCATGCCTAATCATGATCAAGATAGTGATTCATATTCATCGGGAACCGATGAATTAGAAGAGGCAGAGGTAGAGGAAGAGGACGAGGACGATGAAAAAGAAAAAACCAACCCCACAACTGCGCGACGCCGCGGCCATGGTGGTTGGTTTTGGGGTAAAGTTTTGGACCCTAGGGCAACATGGTTACAAGAATGGAACAGAATATTTTTATTAGTATGTGCCACTGGTTTATTTCTCGACCCTTTGTTCTTTTACGTTCTTGGCATAAGTGACAACTGCATGTGTCTCTTTCTCGACGGATGGTTCGCCATCACGGTCACCGTGCTCCGTTGCATGACGGACGCTCTTCATCTGTGGAACATGTGGCTGCAGTTCAAGATGAGCCGTAGCACCGCCATGAGGAGCGGCGCGGCTTTTCGTGACGGTAATAAATCCGCTGGCGCTGTGGCGTTGAGATACTTCAAAGCTAAACAAGGTTTCTTTTTCGATCTCTTTGTCATCCTTCCATTGCCACAGGTGATTTTTTTTAATGTCTAATATTCTATTCAGAAGCTTAATTATTATACGAGACGACAATTTAATATAGTATCAAAACTAGCTAAACTGAAATTAGGAATTCAACCTACACTATCACCCATTTATTAAACATTGTGTCAGGCTTAACAAAATAAAATTATACACTGAGGGACTTGTTTAAAAAAATATAATTATTTACATAAATAAAAAGTTGCTTCTTTGATCTCTGTCATATTTCCATTGCCACAGGTGAATTTAATTTCTTTAATTTCTCTGCCATTTTCTTTAGTGTCTTATCTATCTAAAAGCTCAAACTTTAAACGCGGAATTTAATATTGTATCAGAACCTAACCTAAGAGAAATCCCGAATTTGGATCGCACTATCACCCACATATCAAAAACTTGTGGGATTTGTTAGAAAACATATAGTGAAAATATAAATGTTCAATCTCAGTAGAAGCTTAAGCTTTTAAGATGATATGGAATCTCAATAGATATACATCTGAAAATTCAGTGTCGTGGAATGATTTGATTCTTTGTTGTTTGATTGAGTATGAACCGGAAAAATCATTTTCAAGATATTCTGGAAAATTATTGGGACCGAGAGTGGTGCCAAAATATATTGTAGGGATTTGTCTTTGGATTTATCATGTGCGGTTACTGAATTTATAAAATTATGAAGCAAAGTGACAAAGGAACATGCATATATATGTCATCTGAATTGTTTGTATGCATGCAGTGATAAGTTATAGCCTCACATACTGCAGGCTTGCAGTTAAAAGTGAAAAACTTACAAGTGCATGTGATGTTACATTGTACAACAATTTTTGTTTTATAATTTGGAAAATCGATAAGTATGGGGTTATTTTGGAGCTGACCATAGAAATATGTTGTTCTACGTTTTTCTTTCACTCTTTTGCTTAAACAAAATTATATTTCAGAAAATGTTTGCATACGGCAGAAACGTGTTTGAGGTCGAGCTTATTTGTAACATATATATTTCAAATTCTTAGTAATAATGTGGATATGGAAATTTAAGTGGCCGAAATAAAATGATATATATTTTCTTAATTTTGTCTAGTGATATCAAAAAATATAGAAGTTTAAACTTTGTATGTTGTCCATTTTTTGGCATGAAGAAAATCCGTACGTGTAGGCATTAAAGAAAAGAAGGCTTTTTGGCAAATTATCATAAAAAGACAAATAACCTTATTATAATGTCTTGTGAAAAACTACCTCTGTAGAATTTTCTTAAGAATATATATTTTTGTTTGTATACTTTAAATCATAAAAAGAATAAAAATACTGAAATTAACTATGAAACTTATTTCTCTATGGATACATAACACACTTTATACCTCAATTTAAAAACAACTAAAATAAATCATGAATCAAGAAAATAATAGAAATGTATTTGATCATATTACACATAAAAGAGAAAGAGAAATTCTTATCAAAAAAAAAAAAAAAAAAGAGAAAGAGAAATGAAAGGGGACATATAGTGTACTACTTTTAAAATCACATGTAGTAGTTTGCCATTTTCTTTACAACAAAGTAATTTGCCTATTCTACACAACACAAGTAAAGGTTATTCACCATTAGATCAAAAACATATCTTGTATCCTTTGGTTTCACATGAGTAAACGTCATAGTTAACTGCAAATTATAGTTAAATTTTGAGCTTATGTAGTTCGTGGCTAGCTACTTGTTAATTGAGCAATTGTAGAACTAGATTTATAAATGGTCATATGCGTGTTTCTCTCACCTCTTAACCCGCTGATATAAATAATCAAACACTAAATATATATTGATCATTAATATTAATATCTTAAAATCTTATTCAATCTCAGTTTCTAAAATACAATTATCAGAGCATCAAATCATTAGACATCTAGCATCTTAATTATCATCCTTATTTCGAAGTTATTTAATCCGTAATTTTCTGTTATATATTCGACTTACTTATTGATTAACTCATTCTAATTAGAAGCGCTAAATTACTAACACAAAAAAACTGGTTAATTATATTTGCAGATTGTAATGTGGGTGGCAATTCCTAGACTGTTGGATGATGGATCAACAACGGTTGTGATGACCGTGTTGTTAATAATGTTCTTGTTTCAATACTTGCCCAAAATCTACCACTCCGTTTGCCTGTTAAGACGCATGCAGAATCTTTCGGGATATATTTTCGGAACCGTTTGGTGGGGTATTGCTCTCAACATGATTGCTTATTTTGTGGCATCCCATGTAAGTACATGCTACATATATATACTCTACAATATTTATGCTATATGTTTAATAAATATTAGATGAAAATTTAAATGTTTATTTTTCTAATCATCCACCCACATACATTAAAAATCCTACCATGTGATTTTCTTAATGTGTCGTAAATCTAATGACTAGTCCACAATTTTGATACAAAAGATTAATTTGTCCTGTTTGTTTCTTAAACTTATTCCTTTCCAACAATATTATTCTTATTTGTAATTAAGATCCAACATAAAATGAAATAAAACTTAATTAAAACTGAAACTTTACAGGCTGTGGGAGCATGCTGGTACTTGCTAGGCATCCAAAGAGCAGCAAAATGCCTCAAGGAGCAATGCTTGGTGACAAAGGGATGCAACCTCAAAATGATGGCATGCCAAGAACCAATATACTATGGAACCAAAGGTCTAATAAGAGATTCGTCGCGCTTCGTCTGGGCAGAGAACAAGTATGTTAGATCTACTTGCTTAGAAAACTACGACAATTTCGACTATGGAGCTTATAAATGGACAGTTCAACTTATAACGAACGAGAATCGTTTGGAGAAAATCCTGTTTCCAATCTTTTGGGGCCTCATGACTCTAAGGTATGTATGTATGCCACCAAAATAAATAAATAAATAAATCATGTCCTATGTTGTAAGAACTATATTTGATCGTGACTTGGTACTTCAACTTATGAATTGAATTTGTGACAAATTTTCAGTACTTTTGGGAACTTGGAGAGCACAACAGATTGGTTAGAAGTGGTGTTCATTATAATTGTTTTGACTACTGGACTACTCTTGGTTACAATGTTGATTGGTAACATTAAAGTGAGTTCAATTTCAGATGATCATTCTATTGTTCTTTCACTAAATTTATGCAAATCATCGCGACAATTGAGTTGATTGTCACACAATGTACAATCAGGTGTTCTTACACGCGACGACATCAAAGAAACAGGCAATGCAATTGAAGATGAGGAACATAGAATGGTGGATGAGGAAACGACGATTGCCTCAGGGGTTCAGGCAGAGAGTTCGGAACTATGAAAGGCAACGGTGGGCAGCTATGCGTGGAGTCGACGAATGCGAAATGACACGGAATCTGCCTGAAGGGCTAAGAAGGGATATTAAGTATCATCTATGTTTAGATTTGGTTAGACAGGTAACAATTTGATAAAAGTTTGTGAAAAATTTAGTAAAAAATTGTGCAAATTGCTTAATAAAGTTACAATTTTTTGTAGGTACCTTTATTCCAGCACATGGATAATTTAGTCCTGGAGAACATTTGTGACCGTGTGAAGTCCCTTATATTCACTAAGGGAGAAACAGTGAGTACAATATACTAATACTCTTTTATATTTGCTCATCCATTTGAGAGAAAACATATTATCTGCTTTTATCACTTTCTTTACTGCCATCTTCTGGCAAACCATCAGAGATATAGTACAGTAAGGTCACGGGTTTTTGCATCCGACTATTTTATGATAAGGTGAAAAGGCATTTAATCACATCAAAAAAAAGTAGTTCTATGTGACAATATACTATTTTATATGCAGTTACAATATCTATACATGATCAGCTACTGTTTGAGATTAAGTTTTTTTTTTTTTTTTCCTTTTTTGCAGTTTGAAAGATAATTATACTTTTATATTTGAAAAATTATGAATTACCTCTTGCGATATGTATTTCTTTCCACATTTCTGATGTGAAATAAAAATAGTAGCAACAGCTCTTGTAAAGCGACGTAGGCGTAATGTCACCAGAGGTCAAGTATATGACTTGAAAAAGGACAAAAGATTTTCGTCCTACTTTTTGTCTCACTTTCCGTTTCATATAACTAATCAATAACCATCCTCTATATATTAATATTCAAAACACGTGTCATCATCTCGACTATATGGAATAAAGAGAATAACTTGTTATTTTTAAAATATAAGTTATTTATCGGCCTTTTTAATTATGTGTGTACTTAATTTGTGTCATTGGCATAAGTCATAACTCAAGTGGAGGACTTGATATTAGCTTGTTTGAGTGCGAAACTCGAGCATTATATATGTGAACTATAACAAGCAAAATTTGTGATCTCTAGTTTTCTCCATGATAGGTTTATACTTAATACAATTATATTCAAACATGAGTACTAATCCATACTTGTATCCAAATCCCTCTTGTTTTATTTCATGCAAAGATAACAAGAGAAGGCGACCCCGTCCAACGTATGCTCTTCATAGTCCGTGGCCACCTTCAAAGCAGCCAAGTCCTCCGCGACGGCGTCAAAAGTTGTTGCATGTTAGGGCCCGGAAACTTCAGCGGTGACGAGCTTCTCTCGTGGTGTCTTCGACGTCCTTTCGTTGAAAGACTTCCACCGTCTTCCTCCACACTAGTCACTCTCGAAACTACCGAAGCTTTTGGCCTCGAAGCGGATGACGTTAAGTACGTAACGCAGCACTTTAGGTACACATTTGTGAACGAGAAAGTGAAGAGAAGCGCTCGTTATTATTCTCCGGGATGGCGCACGTGGGCTGCGGTGGCGATTCAGTTGGCGTGGAGAAGGTATTATTGAATTGTCGTCTCATCTAAAAACACTTGATCAGGTTATAAAAAGATTAAGCATTTTTATTTTTATAATTTTTCCAAACCATTTCTTAACAGGTACAAGCATCGATTGACTTTGACATCACTGTCGTTTATACGACCGAGGAGGCCGCTCTCGAGGTGTTCGTCGCTTGGGGAGGATAGGCTGAGGCTTTATACGGCGTTGTTGACATCACCTAAGCCGAATCAGGATGATTTTGATTTTTGATGTGGTGATGAACTATTTTTTCTCCAAAAATGTTGTGTGCATTGCTTGGGGGTGTTTTTTTTTCTGTGTGTATTTGTTTGTAATATTTTATTGATTGTTGTATGTACAATATGGAATTTTATACATAGAAATTCCTCTAATAATAAAGTTGTGAAAAGACCTAATGGAACTAGCTACTTCCTCGAATAAGTAATTGTTTTAAGCAATTGTGCATAACAATGTGATGCACACAATTCGATTATTTTTCTTGATATATTAATGTGATGAGATTTAGTATGAAGAAGTTACAACTACAATCTAGAAGTGTTATAACTCTTCACCGTGTTTGGGTGTAACCCATAAAATAGAAAGACAACTAATACAACATGGGCTTACCCATTATCACTTACATAAAAATTGAATTATGTGCTACTAAGTAAGACCATCCAGTCACATATCAAAAGCATTGGCAAATACTTGGAAAAAAAAAAAAGGAATGGCCTAAATGGAGGTTCAAAAATTCATCACAAAAACTCGAGTTTTCTCCACAATTTTGCGGCTTGGTCTTATGTCAAATAACTCTTTTAGACAAGCATTGGTGTTTTCTTAATCCCCTACTTTGTGTTTTTGCGATGGAGTCTTCCAACGTGTTCTGCGTTTGTAATAATTTCCTACCTCAATATCACTTATAACTTCTAACAAAAACAAAAAAACGCAAAAAAAAAAAAAAAAAAAAAAAGCAGAAGAAGATGAAAATCAGAATTAGTGGAGGATTCTTGGATTTTATGTCATGACACTTTAGAAGATTAAGTCAATTTGGCCTTATATAAATATGATCCTGAATTTGGCTCATTGAATAAATACAACTAGCCCAATAAGCCTTAATTTCTATTAATAATAGTATTGCATTCCATTTTTACACCAAAAAAGTAGTTAGTTTCTTTACACATGTTATATTTAGCGGAAAAGTCAATGTCTCGTGGTAATTTTGTATTTAACATAGAAGAGGAAACATGATACATATGGCAAAAAGGTTTATGTCTTTATGTAAACTCACGTCATTAAACATGTTTATGATCAAAGTTGATTGTTATCATAGAAATTTGAAACCTTTTTAGTCTCTTCCTTAAAATAATTACTAAAAGGTGAAACGAAAGCTGAATTATCTTATAAAAGCCAAATTCATGTGGAAAATTTTCGACAGCCTCTTTCATACGTGTTGATCAATCTCAATTGTTTCACAAACCTATTATGACTTATGAGGTCTTGGGGTCTTCCATAAACGCGGGGTGAATCTATATATATAGTCGTGCCAAACAAACAGGAATATAAAACATATATCTTATTACCTAAATTTAGAAAAGAAAAAAAATATAAGGATAATTATGATTTTAGGTCTAATCACGAGGTGTAGGCTCAAGTTTTTTTCCTTTTCTTTTCTTAATTTAAACAAACGGAGAGCGGTTTAACCAAAAAAAAAAAAAAAAAAAAAAAATGTCATTCCCAATGCAAAACGAAGTTTATAAAATTTGAATTTCAATATTGGTTAATTTTACAAATACAATTGATTTCCCAAAATATATACTGAATAAAAAGCTTAGATTATGCTCTCCAAAGGTGGAAAATCATATCCTTGGGTTTCTTGTCCCGTTGAACCTCTAAATAGTAAAATCGCAAGACTTCCAACTTGAAAATGGATGAAACATCCATAGCAATGTGTCACAAATGAACCAAAATCTGTTCCTACTATACACTGCCAACCTGGTCCATACAGCAGATCAAATTCCTGCAATCAAAACCAACGGATAAAATTAAATAAAGACTTCAATCGTAATCTCAAGCTATGTACAATTGTCATTAAAAAAAATCATTACTAACCATAACACGGAATATACATCGACAATTGGTGTATCTTAATTTTTCAAGTTTAAAAGCTAAAACTTGTAATGACTAGCATTTACTAATTTATATTTAATCTCCAACGAGTCACCCCACCTGCAAGTTGTAAATTTTATTGTTATAGTTGACATCGTATTAATTGGTTGTTATATCATCTAAAAGCTAATACTTTGTAAATTGCTATTTATTTATATATAATCTCCAACATATATGACTCTCTTTTGAACAAGGTCAAAAAAGGCATTACATATTTTCTATATGCTGTCAAATTTATTTAACGTATACATTTGAGTTTGTGATGTAGACATGCCCCAACATAGCTTGGATACAATTTGAATAACTCAAATTATTAAATGGCTTTCATTATTATGCAACAAAGGCTCTTTTTGTTGAAGGAACGGTAAATGGACTTTGTTCTTCAGTTTTTCATTCTAACGTGCAATTTTTTTTCCTACAATAATACTAATAAGAATAATAATAATAATAATAATAATAATAATAATAATAATAAAAATGCTTACTTTCTTGATGAGTCGTGCAATGTCCGTGGCCTCAGTGACATCGAAGAAGTCAAGTGCCTTGGCTGCCAAATGAAGTGCATCTTGTTGCATGGCTTTCAGCATATCAGTCTCACCAACAACGGCTTTACCTTCCAACATTCTTAAAATACTTTCAAAAATTATCAAAATAAATAGAAGAACTATTTCTTTCTTCTTTTGTTTTTAAAGAAACTCAGCTATTTTTTCTTCTTCACTTCTTCAATTTATGAGTAACATATATATACTCAAAAATATGGGAGGAACGAGTGAAGTGAATGGACTAGAGAATCAGGCCAATTAGATGCGGATTCCATTTATGTGGTGTCCAAATTTCTTGCATGTGATGATGCTAAGGAATTATTCCTATGGATACTTGATTTTGGACCATTTATCCAATTAGTGGGCTCAATGGTTAATTTGGGCTAGTCCATAGACAGTTTTGATAATATTGTACAAGTCAAAAATGATCCTATATCCCTTTTTTATCCATGACACTTGGCAATTTTATGTGGATAGGCAATAGCGTCGTGCCACTGTCGATGTAACAACCATTTAGCTTATTTTCAAGAATGATTCTGCAAATAGATAATGATGAATCCGTGTCCATCATATCCGTGTGGGAGTTGACGAGTATTTGAGCTATTTTCTGATATGTGAAGATGACACCATCATTTAGCAAATCATTACATTGTGCTAAACTCGCGTCTATTTTATTAAGATGTGACGCACTATGAATATGAATCATGATAAAGCTATATATACTCACCACAGTTCGGAATACTAGCTAGGATAAAGGTTGGCCCCAAAATTTAAATTTAACCATCTTTTTTGTCACTCTTGCATAGAAAAAATTATTTTATGACCATTACATTGTGTAATTGATGGCAACGGGTTATAAAGAAGTTGTATCTTAAAGTTACAAAAAAAAAATAATAAATAAAAAAAATCGTTTAATTTAAGTTGGCTGCACCACATTACTAATACAAGGGTGCTACAAAATAATTAGATAAAGAATCCTTCCCACTTCTTTTGGTCAAAATTTTAAACGGTTAAACTACCCAACTCCGAGCCTATCTATTTGTAATTTTTTTATTAATATGAAGTTTTGTCCTATCCCATCCCACTACTTTCAGGTTACGTCTTCTACTATGTATATGCATGTATCTATTTTTAGTACATTAATGCAATTACTTTCTTTTGTAAAAAATTGCTTAATTTGTTAAGTACACTCAAAATTCTTATTCCCACGTAAGTTCACATGGTGATCACTGAGCAGTAGTTCTTGATTGGAAGCACCCAGTTTTGTCATCTCCCTTTTGTTAAAGTTTCTTTGTAGTTATTTATTCAAAACGCAAAGAATAAATTCTCTATTTTCTCTTATTTTATCATCATGTTGTAACTAAGATACGCGGGGTTGTATAAAAACTATATTCATACATCATTGTGGCAGTTATAATCTAATTACCAAAGTTGTTAGCTTAAAAGATAAATGACAAATATCAAGAAAAAACTAAATCTACTAATTTTACCCTCGACCCCATTAATCTAATTAATCAGAATTTTACCCACAGCTAAAAATGAATAGAAAATGTAATTAATATGGAACTTTCAAAATTAATGAACCTTCTTGAATAATTATTAAATCTATGACTAAAAGAAAAGGGAGATGATATATACAGAGCAAAATCCCTAATTACAGAGCAATTTCTTATAATTTACTAGTTTATCCTTTCCAAGTAGACAAATTGATCTCTCTCCTTTTTAATCTCCTTAATTTCTCCTACATTGAATCACCATAAAATAGGAATATTCTCATGTATTAAAGATTGTGTTTCTCTTTTCATAAAGACACTCTATTAGTTATTTTTGTCCCAGAATAAATAATTAGATGAATGTTAATTTCCTCCAAATGATTCTCGTGCATGATATTATTTTTTATAATGAACTTTCGAATTTTCTTATTTACTGTATTTATTTTTGGTTCTTGTGAACAAAATTAATACACTTCATTTAATCGATAAAACGAAACAAACATGAATACTTTATACTTTATAGTTATTTCTTGATTTCCGTATTTAGTATGTTATAATTATTTCCATGCTTTTAATACTTTTTGAAATTGGATAAAAAAAAAAGAAGTTGAATTATCTAAATAACAGAAAGTGCCCAATTGAATATGAATTGAATTTGTTTTTAAGATTAATTCCTTAAAAAAAAAAAAAAAGAAACTTGTTGTGAAATAAAGGAAATACCTTTATGAAACAGACAACAACGTAAGTTCTCAGATTTCTTCTTATTAATTTTCTTTTTTTTTCTTTCTAAATAATGAATTGTTATTTTGATTTTTAATACATAACTTATTCAAATAATTTATTGACTATGTTTATAACTTTATATAAAGAAATATGTATCTTGGAAATATGATAAACAGGGAAGAAGAATGATTTTATTGAGTTTCTATATTTCTATTAATCATTGATTGGTACTAAAAAGGTAAATGAATTGTATAACTAATATAAATAAGGGTAAAGTAGTAAATAAAAAAAAGTTACTCTGTAATTAAGAATTTTGCTCCGTATATATCTATCTCCCAATAAAAAGCCTCTAAAATTTTGTTTGGATTTCTTAAGATTCCTGACATCCTGTCATGGCACCCACCAACCTACTGATCTGATGCTTCGTACAAATTTAAGAATAAAATCCTTTCTTAATATGTCTGTATGTATTTTTTATTTTATTTATAAAATATGTCTGTATGTATATATCTATATATAATATTATTTCAGATATATTGAGAATATTTAGGTTACGGGTCTGGTCGCCTGACAAATAACAACCCACCCATTTAATTTATTTTAATTTAATAGGTAAAGAAACAGCAACGTGTCACCGACCTCTCAATAGTTGGTCGGATCTGGTGCCAACCTTTCTTCATCGAATCGCTAATTCTTTACACCTGTCTCTCCTCTCTTTTCAATTATTTTCTTTTTCTAATTACAAAAAATAAATGAGATTGAAACAGTCATTCAAAGTTTCAATCATTATGAAGTGGAAAATGGGACACAACATATAACAAGATCTAGTTCGTGCTTCAAGTAACGTGAGACATGAAATTAATTCGTCTAGTTGATATTTATTTTTGTCTACTTAAATAATTCAACTGGTTGTTCATATGTTGTTATGGAATTCTGATACGAATTCAATTAACATTGACCTTGAAATAATAAAACCTATTTAAGTTGATGTTGAAAGATCCAAAATGGCTGTCATGTCCTAACTCCTATAACTCGTTAAATGATCAATATATATATATAGTACAATATGACAAAAAAGTAGACCAAATTTTACAAACGAGAAAGAAAGTAAGTAATACACGTAAAAAAGCATTTAGTAATCAACGGTTCAATTATTTCTATAGTAAAGTTAATGTGAAAGTCTTATTTTATCCCATTAATGAAACGCGCTATCACTTATATTTTATAAAAAAAATTGAAAAATATTTATAAACCTATTCAAATAAAATAGATTTAAAAATATTCACTAATCCTATTTAGACTTTAAAAGCAATTGACATATATATATTTTAGGACAAAGAAAAGAAGAATATGAATGATATGATCTGCATGAAGAATTGAAAAGTAGTATGCATATAAAACGCTTTGCAGCATTCGCCTCTCCACTTTTCTCTCTTCACCACCCTTCCTTATTCTCCTTTCTCCCCACCCCTCATTCTATATTTTTATCTCTCATCATCAATTTGATTTTTGTTTCAAATTAATACTAACAACTCATAGCACAAATCTAAAGACTCTAATTTTAAACCATTTTCATTTCTTCCGGTGAGTCGGAAAATGCCGCGCCGTCTCTTCAGCTGTTTCGGCAAAGGTGGTGGTAGCGGCGTCTCCGCGTCCGACCATGCACCGAAGCAAAACGAGGACTTAACGCCGGAGGAAATGCGAAGAGGCGGACCGGTGGTGGTAGAGTTGTTCTCCTCGCAAGGTAATATTGAATTGTCGTCTCGTCTAAAATTTCGAGGTTATAAAGGAACTAAATATTTATATTTTTCCACACGTTCACATGTTTGTGTAGTACTATTTTTTGTTAGGCCTAAAATGATATATATATATTTTGATGATTAATGATATACCATTGTGATTGGATAATGAAAAGTGGGTATCCTCAATTCTAGGAATTAACCATAAAAATGTTAATAGTTGGTAGCACCAGCTAGAACATAATTAATAAACCAGTTACCTCTTTAGATCTGAAATTTGATAAACTAATTGTGCAAGATGAAATGGTGCATACAACGATTACTATTGTGTACATACAGTTCTGATGGATTATTGGAAATTAGTGTTTCAATTTAGGGCATATCATTAGTACATTATTGGTTGCATCAAGTCACATCACTACAGAATATTGTTTCTTCTATAAGTCCTCTTTGAAAATCTGACTCTAATATCGTCTTGTACGAAAGTTTGTGTTTAGAGTTTGATTATTATTTTATATCTTTGTATATATTTTCCAACAGGTTGTGCCTCGTCACCGGAGGCGGAGCTGCTATTCTCGCGGCTGGGGAGAGGTGACTTCAAACTTGACGTGCCGTTGGTATTGTTGGCGTATCATGTGGATTATTGGGATTATATGGGCTGGAAAGATCCGTTCGGGTCGAGTCAATGGACCGTTCGACAAAAGGCCTACGTTGAGTCCCTGAACCTGGATACCATGTTCACGCCCCAAATCGTGGTTCAGGGCCGTGCCCAATGCATGGGAACTGATTCGGATGCTTTGTTATCCAGCATCGGATCTGCCCCCAGAGTCCCTGCTCCCGCTTTCCAGGTCAGTTAAACTATAACATTACGCGAGCAAGTTCGTACATTTGCACCTAACTTTACTAGTTTTTCTAATGGACAGGCCACGTTCCAGAAGAACGAGGCAGACTCGTTACAAGTATCATTGACAGGAACTTTAAGGTCAAAAGTGGATAATCAAGGCGCAAATGTGATGGTTGCTCTCTACGAAAGCGGCTTAGTCACCAACTGCGCCAGTGGCGCCAACAAAGACAAGGTTCTGGCCAACGAATGCGTTGTCCGACGCCTTGAAAAACTCTGCTCCGTCAAAGATATACCAGCCAAGAAAACCGTCTCTGGAACTGTCACCTTCTCGTTGTGGGATGGCTTCAATGCTGCCAAATGCGGTGTTGCTCTCTTTGTCGAGAGCCCTAACCATCAAATCTTTGGTTCGCAGAACTTTCAGTTGCCAGGGAGTTTATGAGTTTACTGCATTCCATTCGTTTGTATAACGTTGTAAGATTCTTACATGGGATTGTACGGTTATGATCTTTCGAGATGTTGAAGAGTGGAATAATTTGGATGTTTCAAGGCATTTTCAGGCCAGATTCTTGCAATGTGTTGATGTTCGGTGTACAGGATGTGTTGATGATTTATAACTTTGTATCCTCGGCTGTTTTCATTGATAATTAACTTGCTCTTTCTCTTATTTTGTTGTTATAAAAGTTTAGGATAATTTTTAGACTGCTTTCTGTTGTGAAATTACAAACGTTCCTGAACTTCATGTATGGAAATCTTAATTTATGCACAGGCCAGGTGTTTTACATGGTTAGTTTCTTCCACCATGTCCGTTCGCCGAGCACACCATCCTCTTGAAACTACAGGAATCTACATGGGAAGAAAAATAATTGCAAAGCAAAAAAACCAATTTAAACTTTGATAGATTGAACTGATATTCCAAATAGAGAGTGCAGCAAAATGATGGTCTATGCCATTTTATTGTTACTTTGTGCGTCATATAGTCATTCATGGAGATCATGCATTAAGATTTATGACACGCGTTATCATCATACGGAAATAGTGCATAGAGTGACACTAAACGACAGAAACAACTCCATTTGAGAATGAAGTCGTCGGCCATTTCTAGTTAAATGATGTATCATTCAAGGGTCAAAACTTCTAAACCTCGACGTTCGTATGATGTGAGATCATATGTTAAGTTGGTGTTATTCCTAGAAACTATTCCAAAAAACTTCATCTGATACTGAAGTTGAATTGACATAATTATATATCAATATTTACATTCACCAAAAGAGACTATGAGAGCATTTCTACAACATACATTTCGAATTTCACCTAAGACACTATTTCTAGCCACATATTCTTCGTTACATTGTGCATTGAGAACCTCTTTTTTACACCCTCGCTCCCTCTATTTTCTGTCAATTTTGCTCCTGCGAAATATCTCATCCATCGGCAATCGCAAAAGATCTTCACTCTAAAGATCATCACTCTATGCTGAATCAACGGCCTCAACCTGCTGGCGAGCAAGAAATTTCTCCCTTCGCTCTTTCTGCACAACCATACAAATATACATGAAAGTTTTTTTTTTTTTGATAAATAATATGCATGAAAGTTGAAACACTTCAGAATTGTTTTTTAAATAATATACATGCAAGTTGAACACTTCAGAATTGTAAATGTTAAGGGATTACAACAGTCAAATATACACAGAAAAAAAAAAAAAAAAACAAGGGGGCACTGGCCTACCTTTTAAAATCACAAGAGGTAAATTTGCCACATTTATTTTCAGAAGGGGTATTAAACATATTTGTACATACGGAGTTTATTTGCTATCAGCTCACTTGTATATAATACTTGCAGAAATTTATACATATATCTGTCAAAGGAAACAATGCTTACCCATTCATCTATCACGGGACCTTCACCGACAACCCTTTGACCTGTCGCATCAGCTGGAGGCTTTTTGCGTTCTTCTAATGCAGCATCAGCTTCAGCCAACATACGGCTCAGTTTTTCAAGGGCCTAAATTACAAAAGAATGTCATGAGTCATGAGACAGAAAAGGATGACGCCTCAAAGGAACACCATCAAAAGTGGACTAGTCTTACTGGATTAGTGCGCTCCGGATCCAGGAAGACTACCCGCAACACACGTTCAACAGAAACCTGATCCCTTTGCTCATCAAACTGCAATTGGGATATATATTCACAACTCACAAACTGAGGTCTTAGGATTTTCAAGTACACAAGGCCTACCATTATCTATAACAGAAAACAAACAGTGGCAGAGGAAGGTTGCAATCATTCTTTCATCTCCGACTTACCCTACTGACAGATACTAATGTAAGATGAACGAGTCAGTTTAAACCATCAAATTAACAGATACATGAAAACTAGATCAAAGAAAACATGAAAGCATATGCATAATGTATGCAATATAAAACAAAAACGAACACAATAACTTAATGTCTTTGACATAGCTCAAGCCTTGAAGTCTTTGTCACAAACAGATGGATTAATGATAAACAGAGGAATAATGCTAACACTTCTGTCATGTAATATTTATTTGATTTACCGATAGCTGAGATGAATTCTAGTAAAACATGTGCCAATATGCAGATGAAGCATGCACACGGATTCTTAGCTGACAGAAGTTGGGATGTGAAAGTCAAGCAAGGACTTGTTTTGCTGTCAAATGAAGCCTTGCCAGTTGACTGGATGCTGAATCCAAAAACTTGATATGAATATGCTCAGCAAGTGCTTCCTATATTATTGCTAAGCCCAACAAAGTTATATTAAATTACTAATGCATGCTTAGTCTTAGGGTTAAAATAACTGCAGCTGCATGTAAAATGGTTCAAAAGTTAAAACATAAAATATTAAGATCAAATGAACAAATCTCAAATGTCCAAACCATATGATTCTCTAATCAAATTTATTATTCAATCAAGGCATACACACCTGGGGGACCACAAATGTCCTACCTAAATCAATTTAGCATATAAAAATGTTCCACATTATTTAATAATTATGACAGAAGCTATGCTTGAAAGTTGCAACTACTCTCATCATTGCTATTCCATGATATCACCAAACAGTTGATGAGTCATATCACTAAAGTTTAATAAAAGGCAAAGCACTAACCAACTCAGGCACGTAATCTGTTCCTTCCTTCACCTTAAGGCTCATAATCTTGAACTTAACTTTACTTTTCTGATTTACTGGTTTTTCATTGTTCTCTGGGTGCTCCACAAATTTGAACACTGTCAAAAGAACCCATCAAGGATATATTAGTATTAAACACTTAAACGTATAAAAGTCGGAACATGAACAACACAAAAAATAAAAAATGGATTAAACTTACTCACCAGTAGCTACAATGCTTTCACCAGGAGCAAGAATACCACCAGGAGGTCTCATGTAACAACTCTTTGGTGCTGTAGTTTGAAACTAGATACAGATAACAAGAAGAAAGTCAAAGCATTTTACAGCATAGCTTTTCTCGTTTGCAAACTATGGGAAATTAATTCTGATCTGGACCCATTGTGACACAATCCAACTACACAACACAGCAAGTGTTATTGCAACACTTGGCTTGAACAGCACAACTGCAAATCAATCACACGTCAAGTGCATATCAATGGCCCCATGATTAGCTTGACTTGATGCCTTCCCATATCCAATAATGCCGTGGCATCTAAAGCATCCAACAGTTCACATGTACAAAATATATTTTATTTTTTTACTTTTCCTTTTTAAAAAGATACATACTTAATTTTTGAGAATATATCAAGTACACGCGGTTTTTACACAATGAGACCAACAGTAATACATATTATTCAATGAATATTATTAAAAACCAGATTCCATAATGACACGGAAATTATATAAGTTTCTAAACGTTTGCCCGAAAAATACCGAAATAATCTCATTTTTACTCGCAGAAGCTGCATTAAGAGAATTTTTTTTAAGCTCATTGCAACAAAAAATTTCCTCATTCTTCCAAAACTTACGAGAAGCTCCCCGAACATTTTGCGAGTTTTTCTACTAATACTTAGCCACTGAAACAGAGCTCGAAATTGAAACTTATTTTTTCGAAACTTTAATCTTTCACTAATACTTAGCAACTGAAACAGAGCTCAAAATCGAAACTTAATCTTTCACTAATAATTAGCAACTGAAACAGAGCTCGAAATCGAAACTTTAATCCCTTACTAATAATTAGCAACTGAAACAGAGCTCGAAATCGAAACTTAATCTCTCACCAATACCTAGCAACTGAAACAGAGCTCGAAATCGAAACTTTAATCTCAATTAGCAATCGAAACAGAGGTCGAAATCGAAACTTTAATCTTCAACTAATACTTAGCAACTGAAACAGAGCTCGAAATCGAAACTTTAATCTCTTACTAACAATTAGCAACTGAAACAGAGCTCGAAATCGAAACTTTAATCCATGATTGTAATTAAATATAAACAGTAAAAAAAAAAACTCCTAAACCTCATTGCATTTCAGCAAAATTGAAGTACAAAAAAAATACCTTAAACGCAACGTGAGATTTTCTGCAATTCTTAATCCGAACAGCACTCCTCACCTGTTTACCCGGTTCATCTTCACCATCACAAAAATCGCCAAAAAACATCAAAATCAATTCACTGCAACATAAAATCACTAACTAACAACAAAATTCAACAACAACAGCAACAATAAAACTCACAAGGAAAATACAGATTATTCGAAGGATCGAGCCTCAGCCTGCGCCGCGCCGGAAGAATCGATCTCGCGACTGACGTAACAGTCGCCGTCGCCGGCGACGACGAGTCGACGCCGCCGTTTAAGTTCTGCGATCGACCGTTGAGATTCTGCGTTACAGAAGGTGAAGAAAACGACGTCGTCGACGATTGCCACAGGGGGCAAAACCGCCATTTCGCCATGCCACGTTGACTAAAGGTCCTGAGCTGTAAAAAGAGTCAGAGAATGGTTGTTTGTATATGTGTATATATGTAGTCCGCGTTGTACTGGATTTTTTCTTCTTATTTTAGTTATGAAGATGAATGTGCTTCGTCTTTTTTGGTTAATTAGAGTTTGGTAGCAGTCACGGACTTGAAAATGGGGATTAGAGAAAAATTGAGTTGGGTTTCACGTCCGTTCACACTTGTGTTGTCTATCTTGTTCATGCAATGGAGATTATTATTTATTAGTGTCCTTTCATGCTATTTGTGTAACTTTATTTAAATTGTGAAAAAAATAGTCTACTTAACTATCTTAGATTAAAAGAGAACATCTATAAAAAAAAAAGATGAAATACTTCACATTTATATAAATCAAATTTGTTTAGTGGTGAATTTAATGAAGTGGAAGTTAAAGGAAATATAAAGAGTAATATAGAGTCGGCTATGCACGAAATATTTTCAATAATCAAAATTGAAAGTTTGGTCGAGTTTATACAAAGTGGGTATCCGTAAAAACAATCTGCAATGAATAAAAGCATATTTTGTTTTGGAAATAAAAAATAGAATAAAGGTTAAAACGAACACTCTAATCATGAGGATCAATCTCTAACAAATGTAACCGAAATATAGATTGTACGGAGAAAAAATACATGTTTTCGATCGTATTGGGCTCCTAATTCCCAATTTTACACAAGTTGGGCTTCTAATCATAAAAAGAAAAATTGACTGACTCGAAAATCGGCATATAAGATTCATAATCGACCCAAGATAGGTATTAGGTACTTAGACTTAAGACGGTACAATTGCAACATAATTTTCAATTTAATCTCCCGCATTGCATCAATTAGCATATAAAATGTGGATAAAACCTATAATGCATACATTTTAATAAGAATACCTTATTGAATTTGATTGTTTGGGGGATTGAATTTTCTTGTGCGGTATATGAAGCTGCACGTAAGTAGATAGTTAGTTACTTTGCAGTGTATTAGTTGAATTTTATGATATGATATAAATATAAATATACGAGATATTTAGTAATCTCAGAGTCGGGCAAATAATTATTTGCATCATAATCATCTCTAATGGTGCCAAATCAAACAATAGTAGCTAGTTTTATTTTTTTTAAATAGTTAGGCAACACATAGAAGATTAAACTTTAGCAAGAGCAAGTTTTGTCTATGGGCGGAGCAACAACAAACCCAAGGGCTAAATTGAGTTGTAAAACTCCAATAATTATGGACAAGTAGGGAAGATAAGTTGGGAAGTAACTTCATAATAATTATCTGTATGTCCAAATAATACATGTCGATTAATTATGTTGTTGATGTTGGTTAGTTGGAGGATAGGAATTAAGTATATGTCATTAAACAGTGACATTCTCAATTCCAGGTGATATTTGACTTATCTAGTAACGAACCATATATATATATATATATATATATATATATATATATATATATATATATATATATATATATATGTTGCTAAATTATACATTGTATGATGTACTAGATTGCGTATGACTGAATACAAATAATACGATTACTTTTCATAAAAGTTTTAGTTTTTTTTTTTTTTGCTGCACCCCGTAATTTCGGAATAATAAAAAGATACTTCACACTTTTGATTCATAATGTAGAGTGTGAGATCAAATAAATTTATCGCGTTAGACATTCGTGCACAGGCTTTATGACTACAATTTATTAAGTCATTTCTTTTATAAAAAAATAAAGAATTTAGTTCAAGGGGTAAAATGTAAATTACGTTGATTTTTACAATTATTCGTGCATTATAGATTGAAAAAGCACGAGTTGTTATTATTACTAATAATTAAATCTCTGTATGATTTCGATAACATAATATGCCCTCTATTTGTGCTTAGTGATCTATACGTGGTTAAAAAAGTAAACTTCCCTTTTTATTAGTATATGTATATGAGGTTAAAAATACAAAGTTTAACTAATAATTATGTCAACAAATATATCATATTATTCAGTAATCAAATATGCAACCTATTGAAAACGGAAACAATGTGGCAAAGTTATACAAACCTCTCCTAACCCACTTTCACTCAATTTCTAAAAAAACATACAGATCCAATGTCTAATTCGTGGGCATTTCATAACGGCAAATAGGACAATAATGACTAGTCATTAGCCATTTCTCGATGCAATTGCCGTGAAACACATGCGAACACGGCATACAAAGGGCTTCACGGTCTTTGGAGAACTCGTCCAAACAAATTGAACAACTTTCATTCGCGTCGCATTCCATTGTCTTGCTTTTCAATGATTTGATTGACGACTTTGTGGCTGGAATCATATGATACCCGCTCTCTTCCATAGACATCTGCATGACCCGGTCGTTCACGTCTAAAGATTGAAATTTATAATCGTATTGCGCAACAATTTCTACAAGTATAGCCAAAAAATTAGACTCTTTAGGAACCGATGATCTAGATGCGATTGTCTCTCGTACCAAGTTTTTGATCATTTCCTCCGGTACATGCCAATTACTAAGTTCGCCTTTGATGGTTTCTTCGGCACTTGTGGAATTCAATAACTGTTTGAGAGAGAGACCACAAGACTTAGAGATTGGTGGTTCTTCTTCCCCTCCAATTAGTTCTCGTGAATCTTGGTGCACATACCATTTCCGAATTACTTTCTTGTTCCAAAAGTAGAAGTTGACCTCATTAACACGAGATTTACAAGAGGAACACAATCTCTTACTTAGTACTTCCGTATTAACTTTAAATTCCCAGTCCATGCCAGTTTGAACAATTGCTTCCATATCTTCTTGATCCAATCTTGAAGAAATATTAAAAAAAAGAATATGAAGAAAGGAATTTTTAGGAGAAATCGACAGAACTACAAGAGTTGAAGTTTCGAATATGATTTGTTTGCTATATTGGATCATATATATAACCATTGAGAATTTGAGGTTTAACCTTTTTAGAGTAGGATTAGAACTATATAATGAAAGTTTCCATAATTTCGTATAAAGCAGTCCTAACTCCTAATCCTACTCTTAACATATTTAGTTTTAGATTGAAAAACTAAATATATACGTATATATATATATATATATATATATATATTAATATTAAATATTATATTTGACTTAGGCATAAACGACAACCAATAAGATGCCGCCGCGTGTGACCCAATTCAACAAAACCCAATCGCATAGAGTCCTCGACCTCCTTCTACACTCGACAATTCATTCCGATTCGCCTCTCAATTTTCCCTCCATTTTTGGCGGCCATTAACAAGCACCTCGAGCAGATTCTACAGCTCTTCTTCAATTTTTGCATGTTTTACGTTGAAATTCAGAGGCGAATTTCGAATTGAAGCTGAAAAATACTTGTACACTCGAGTCGTAATCGGCGGCCGTTTTTTCTACCTCAATATCGTCGAAAAATCGCCAATTCACTTCTCGATTGGTGAAGGTACGGCTCTTTTATGATCTGATGGTGAAATTTTGGTACATATTTTCATTGATTGTGTTTATGTTTAACTGTAGGGTTTTGCAATTAGGGTTCTAAGTTTACTGTTATCAGCTTCTTTTACTATCTTAATTCAGTGATTGTATTGTATTAAGATTTTCGTCCCTGCGTAATTTGAGCCTCTTAAGATGAATTGGGCGTTTTCGTCACCAATTTTTTGAAAATTGTGATGCTTTTTTAGTTATGCACTTGTGTGAATTATGAGATGCTGTTTATATTCGAGCAACGTTCTTTCTTATACACTCTGTGTTTGTGTGAGTTACAGCTGGAGAAATGAGCTGGAGAAGAATAGGCAAGTCGTTACAGGAAGTGGCTGCACACGCCTTGCTTTTGTGTGTCACGCTTTTGCTCGTTCTCAAGCTCGATCACATTGTTTCCTATTCTTGGTGGTCTGGTTTCTTTTCTTACTTCTCTTTAACCATTTTTTTTTTTCTTTCAGTAATATATTACGCCTCTATGTTTTTCTTTCAGTAATCTATTGCATTCTCTTTAAACTTTGTTGTGTTATGTAGTTCTCTCTAATGTATTTCAACAAGTTTCAGTTGTTTTCTACTGCAGAATTGAGTAGTAGAAAAGTATTTCCTTTCCAATTTCTGATTTTATCGTAGAGAAGGTTTTGAGGATGAGTATTTGGAGAACACCAATAGTTTTAGGTTTTGTTGATCATATTATTGTTTAGCTTACCAATTTTAGCGTTTGCCTGTATCTTGGATGAGATTCTGAAGGTAAACAGAGAAATCTTCTCGATATTAAACAAAACCGAGTAATCCTACTAGCTTAGGTGGCTAAGTAGATTTGATTGGCCAACTGAGGATAAAAGTACCTGCAAGGAGATGGCCCTAAACTGCCAACTGTTAAAAGAAAAAAAGATTTCCATCTGTAGACCTGGACCCATTTCCTATGACTTGATGTAGCACTGACCTTATGCCTAAACTTCAATCGTAAAAATTTGCAGAGGTGGAGGTCATGTTCTTTGATTATCTACTAGAGTGTAACACACAGACCACTACTCTAGAAGCCTCCATGTGTTGCCTGAAGTCCAAGCAACTCTTATGGCATCACTCTAGCATGTCCCTGTTTCATTCCACCTATAACTAAAATTGTATGCCACCATTAACTTTTGATAGCTTCACATCCTACTTTACCAACACCTGGTCACTCGTGTGTGGTTGCATTTGAAGTCTTTGACGTTAATCTAGTTTATGTTAAATTTCGGAAGCAGCTGTTGCTCTCTTGCTAGATAACTTTTGAGCTATCTCGGCTTTTATATTTGATATCTCTCATGTTTTTGCATCTATATGCAGTTGATATCCCTCATTTTTTGCTTTTATACGCAGGATTGTTTTCTTCCCACTGTGGCTCTTTCACATAGTTGTTGCCCGGGGAAGGTTCTCTTTACCTGCCCCATCAGTTCCTCATGATCGTCATGTACGCCACCATGTTTTTTTTTTCTTTTTTTAATCTTAAAAAGGCAACTCTGCCAGACTGGTAGAGGCGGCACCTACTGTAATACTGAGCTCAGATTACAATTTTCATATAATTTTTTATTTTTAATTTTATCTTCTTTTTGTATCAATTGTGAATAGTGGGCCCCATGCCACGCTGTGGTTGCTATGCCGTTGCTTGTTGCATTCGAACTGCTTCTTTGTATATATCTTGAGAGTATATATGGTAAGGAAGCAAAAATCTCTCATATTTCTTTGTATTGAACAGTCTATGATGTGGCATTTTCTAGCTGAGAAACAACTCCTTAAATTTCATCAAGTGAAGGAAAGTTTTCTGTCATGCCTATAAGATACATTTTCTTCCTCTTCGTGGTTTGTAACTGATGCATGATCTATTCTTTTTGTTGAATTCTTATATCCTCTGAACTATCAGAATAACTTTACCCTCAAACTGTAGAAAACTTTAGATAGGTGGCCTTTGTTAACTGTTAAAAAACTTTCATTCTAAAATTTACAATTTCAAGGCCAGAAGTACATACTTTGCCTTCACGGATGTTAATGAAACTCAAGAACAACCCTGCTGCATGGCTAGCTTTATGGAATAATTAATATACCCCTTTGGAGGAGGACTTGGGGCTGTGGATTTCCCAGTTACAGTTATCTTCCAAAGGAAAAGGAATTAAGTGGTACACTCCCATTTATTTTACCAAGCACAAATATTAGGTCCAGGCCAGCTAATTACAATTTCCTTTTTTGAAAGAAAAATAATAAAAATGGAACCATATATTTATATAGTTCATGAAGAACAAATTGTAAGAAAAATATGCTAAGATCCCAATTTATAGAGCCATTTCATTTTTGTGTTTTTTACTCAGATCCATGTTTGAGCTGATAGTAGCTTTTGCCCTTGCACTACCCAGAAAGTTAGTTATGTAGCCTATTTAGTGTAACATGAAGAACAAAATTGTCAGCATCTGTCGAACTTCCTGACATTGTCCTCTGGAATTTCATAGCAAAATATCTAAAGCATTCACAGTAATTGGTAGAAATGTTATGCTTCATTAGAATAAGACTTGCTTCCAACTGCTGGCCATATACTTATATACAAGGTGGAGAAGGCATTTATGTTCCATTAATCTCAGTGGATAAGTAATGGTGCTACATCAGCATGTGTTATCAACCTTTTCCATTTAATCTGTAGGTCGAGATACCTATTTGAAGGTTTTCACAGTGGAAGTGGAATAATTAAAATTTTGCTGATAGTTCAGTGGTGTTTGTGTTGGAATTTTATCTCTTTGTTTCAGAAAAAATGTCTTGTTTTCTCAATTGAATTTTCTCGAATAATGTATTTCCCCCATGCAGTCACCAATTCTGCTGCCGTGAACCTGAAGATTGTCTTCCTTCCTTTGCTGGCGTTTGAAGTTATTATTTTAATTGATAATGTTAGGTACAACATTTACTTAAATTACCTTGCTTTTGGTATCCTCTTGTTTAATATTCTGGCCAAAGGACGTCGGTCCTGGATAAATTAATCTAAATAAAGTCAATTCTTCAGCTTTTGAATGTTAGTAATCCATAAAATGAGTATTGCCGAAAAGTTATTCATTTTTGGTTGAGGTGATTTCTGCTTGTACTGTCTATACTCACTTATCCTTATCCAACAAGTGTAGCCTTAATTTTTTAACAATACTACAATTAGCTACTTTTTTAACTTGCTGTTGTTGATTTTGAAATTTATCAAGATTACTTGGATTTCACTTGTTTTCTTTGACACTGACGACACAGAATGTGCAAGGCGTTGTTGCCAGGAGACGATGAAAGCATGAGTGACGAGGCTATATGGGAGACACTTCCAGTAAGTTTCTTGTTTTAACAACAGGTGAATTATGCCGTATTAGTTCATTTTTCATGGCTCTCTTCTAGTTCTGGTGGCGAATGACATAGAACCAACATAAATTTAATTTGACTTTGTTGAGTGTATGAGGCAGGTGTTCACGTTAGTATATAATTTGTCAAGAAAGATTGCCACTTTATAAACTATATAAAGTAAAGAACTCTATGCAGTCCTCTGATAATAAATTGTGGAAATTAACTAAACATATCTCATTTAGGATGCAAGGTTTTTGTTGAATTTCAGGATGAGTAGGCCATGGAGAAATTTGAGGAGTGCTCAGCTATAATGTCTTTAGTACTGATATAGTTTGTGTACTATCATTTTGATCTGGTGTAGTTTTTCCCTGACATAAGCTATTTTGCTGCCCCGGTCTAATGATATATTTCTTAGAAATACGTTCCTACGCAATTTCTGAAGTTAAATGTCAGTAGAAAAAAAAATAATCATACACTCAATCAACATGCAACCATGCTAAAATAGTGAGTGTTCTTTTCAAAAGACCTGATGTAGTGATTTATAAGTACCAATTGAGAGCTTGCACGATCTTATAGAGAGAATTTCGGAAAGATATTTCAAAACCAAAATTCTATTCTCTGAAACACAATTTTGTCAAAGGCATGACATTAGAATGTATAAATTGCCTAGGACAATTCACCTGAAATTAAAGATTCTAAGTCGAGTGTTTACTTCCCTTGACATCTTTCTGTCTGCAACTATCGCCAAGCTTTCACTTGAATCCATTTACTATACATACTGCAAAATACAGGCAATAGATAACCCCATGCAGTCTCACTGCCTTTGAATTTCAGAAAGTAAGTTCTGCAACAAAACTGCCATCTTTTGCATGTCAAATGGAAGCCTTTGATAGAGATTTAGAGTCATAAATTAACCATACGATTTACGGAGTTTTTGGCAGGGAAAAAGTATATTTGTCAAACTAGATATTGGGATCACCATAGTGATAAAAATACTAAATTGTATTCTCGTGCCTCATATTCTATTAATAGTTTAATTAAAATCTTTTTGTTACTCCCTGCATTATCTATCGGTGAATGCTCACTAGACAAAGAACATATATTACATTTTTCCGTGAAGTAAAGGTAATGAGATAATTCATCACTCTAAGCATTCAATATGCCACTTTATAGAAGAGCATCTTGAAAAGGTGCCTTTTGCCATGCATTTATTGCATGTAGTAAAGATGTTTGAGCACCAATGAGTTTCCTTGAATGTGGTCTATTGACCTGAGACCCTAACTTATGCCAGATCAAGTAGATTAGGAAAATGTAACTGTTTTTTAAGTGGTTCCTTAAAAACCTCTGAGCCAGAGTTGCTTAGATACTTGTTAGTTTAACCCAATTATGGTGCTCATTTAGATCTAGAGGCGTCTACCAAGTCAGATGTATAGCTAGCGTTGGCAGGGAAATGTTCTTTTAGTATATGTAACTTATGTGAACTCTGGTAAATAAGTGTTTGGGGACAAAGTGCTTCACTTTGTGCATCATAGTGGCACCAAGTGCTATCTGATGTACATCCCAGTGTGAGCTATCTATCTCATGAACTCATAGCAGACAATTCTGGAATTGCATATGTGTGGTAAGTCTATCTACCTGGTAACGAGTAGTTGTGGGGATGTCGGGGATCTGAGGAGGGGATGGAGTGAGACCCCAGCCTATTTTACACTGGCTGTAAAGAAAACTTCAGGAAGTGAGCTTTGTAGGTAGTGCCAGCTGCCAGTGTAACATCCATCTCACCTATGTGGATATTTAGATACTCATCTGGACAGTCTCTTTCTTCTAGCAGTACATCTTGTTCATGTTATTCTTTCGGTTAACTAGACACTAAAATATTCTTAATTGCTGAAAATTTTGTTGATGATCAGCATTTCTGGGTAGCGATCTCAATGGTTTTCTTTGTTGCGGCAACAGTGTTCACTCTCTTGAAGTTGTCCGGTAAGTCTGTCAAGTTCTATGGTTCCTTTGTTATTAGTCTTTATCATGCCGTGACAAAGCAATGGTCCCTAGTTAGTTTTGGTTTTGGTTTATCTTTTTAATTATAATAGCAATGTCACAGGTGATGTTGGTGCTCTTGGTTGGTGGGACTTGTTCATAAATTATGGGTATCTTTCTGTTCCAAAAGTGTTTCAACTTCATACTTTCTTAATAATGTCTTTGTTTCTCATGTTTGACGGTACCTTATTTTGTGAGTCTGTAGGATTGCCGAGTGCTTTGCATTTCTTGTCTGCACAAAATGGTCTAATCCAGTAATTCATAGAAATGCTCAAACAAGAGAAGAAAGCTCTTCTTCTACAGGCATGAGATATCTTGATTGGAATGGTGGCTTAGTGGTCTCCCCTGAGGATCATTCTCGGGATAGAATGTGTGGTCTACAAGACATTGGTGGGCACATAATAAAAATCCCCGTCATTGGTTTCCAAATTCTCCTTTGCATGAGACTTGAGGTATCAATCCATTTTCTCATTTTATATACAGACTAATTTTCCACATTTGCTCGTCTGAGATGTTTCACCAACTAATTCACTTGAGTGTTTTGGATTAGGGGACACCGGCTAGTGCTAGAAATGTTCCTCTACCAGTTCTCTTCTCTCCCATTTTACTGTTGCAAGGAGTTGGAGTCTTGTTTGCGACTTCAAGATTAGTTGAAAAAATAGTTTTGTTGCTAAGGAGTGAAGCTGGCAGAGGAGTATATTTTGTATATTCTTCAAGAGTTCGCGACTTCTTTGACTTCCTGCATCATGGCTCTAGGTATATTTAAATGGGTTACTTTTAGTTTGTAGTTTGTTTGGGGCAAAGTAGAAATAATTCTTGTGGATATAATGTTAGTACTTGCGCTGATTGTCTCCATGAATTATTTTTTTGAGGCTGCTTGGCTGGTGGTCAATTGATGAATCAAGCAGAGAGGAACAAGCGCGGCTGTTCCATGATGGGGCATCAGGGTAAGGTTTTTACTATATATTCAGGCGTCTTACACAGCCAGTGGAATATCGAGTCACTTGTGTATATACCTTGAGTTTACATTACCTGTATATTAATCGGAAGTGAGAAATCTAGAATTTGTGTCCAGGATATCTTAAATTTGAAACAGGAGACACCCTTCCGTACATGCATTAAAGAAAAATGTCATAATAAATATATTCTACCTATAATATTTCACAAGGATGCACGTAATTATAATAAAATAAAACCAATTAAAACCATTGTTAGATTCTGATATTTTTGTGGGGAGCAGACTTTAAGACAAACATTATCGAGAATATATATCTAACAAATGCATCCCACTTCATTTTGGTGTATGTGTATAATTTGATAGTTCTCAACTTCTTTTACTGTGGCATAAGATCTATATGAACATGTGGGTGTTATGTTAATGTCACGAGATACTAGACAATCATTATGCTCTAATGCCTAAATTCCATAATATGTCAATTTCACAGTCTCTCTTCCTGTTTTATGGTCCACAGCGTCTGAGTGAAGTTAATAAGTAATTGCTGTCCTGTTTTGTCTAGAATTGAGCCTTATTTATTACGGCTATTCATTTCAGATACAACACTTTCTGTGGTTATTCACCGGAGATTGTGAAGAAAATGCCGAAGAAGGATCTTGCTGAGGAGGTAAATGTCTCTCTGCAACTAAATAATGAATTCTTTCATTTCTTTCAGAATTCATTGAAACTTACGTTTAGACTCAGTTGCACCCTTCGTTGATTGTCGTTCTTTAGGTGTGGAGACTTCAAGCTGCACTTGGCGAGCAAGCGGAAATTACAAAATTTAGCCAGCAGGAATACGAGAGGCTACATCATGTAATGATCTCATTCTTGATTCTTGTTTCATAAGCACATGATTCTGCCAGTAACGCCGAATTTTCCTGCCTTGCCCACTATTTTCTGCATTTCTGATACTTAGTGTCTTCACTGTTATCCTTCGATAAACTGGGTCATCTGCATCACTTGTGTAGTTATTTATTATTTGTTACTTTAATAATACATTTATCTGTCAATGCTCTAATAGTTATCAAGTATGGTCCACTTTCACCGCCTAAATAACAGTGATCAGTCAATACAGATTAGTTCGAAAGTTTGCAGTCATTTCTGTTGATACGTTATGATGTTTGTAGTCACCTAATGTTTTTGTTTTTTATTTTTAATATTGAATATAAGAATCCTCCCCATAAAATCTGTTAGCTCACTGTAAATTCGGTTTTGTCATAACTGGAAAACCTTGGCCAATATTTCCCAGGAAAAAATTCTATGTAGAGTCTGTTTCGAGGGAGAGATCAGCATTGTCCTTCTTCCATGTAGACATCGCATTCTGTGCAGGTACTGTTACTTGATATGGTATAATAACCAGAAAATCTCAATCCTGACTTTTTTTTTCTTCTTTTGTGGAATACTAATTGTTTTTTGATTGGGATAGTAACTGCTCTGATAAATGTAAGAGGTGCCCGATTTGTCGCGTGGAGATAGAAGAGCGGCTGCCGGTATATGATGTATAGCCTTTGTATATTCCCTGGCCTTCAGTCTTTTGACATACGACCTAAGATAGTTTTGTTCATATTCTAACTACATTTAATTTAGCTTTGAAATGACTAACTGGGGCAAGATATGGTTGGTAGAGACTGCAGCCTCTACTTCTATATTGCTATTGTCCACTTCTCCTTTTCTTCCTTTTCTGTATATACGCATATATATATATACTGATCGAAATAGAGAAAAATGTCTGTAATATAATCCTTACCCCTTCGCTATAATGTTCTGAGTTGTGTTACCATGTTATATTATGGAAATTATTTGCGGCTTAGATTTGGTACCTTAATGAAGATTCCAATTATACACACTCTTAATTAGGAAACCTCCTAGTAATTAGAGACCATTTCCTACACTAACTCCTCCTATTGATCAATAACAAACCTTTTCCTACTCTGCTTATATACTTATGTACTTATAAATATGTAGGTAATTATCTAATTCTTATTATATAGTTCAAATAATTAGAAACCTTTCCTACTCACAAATTCACAACCATGAATTTCAACAACACAAAATCGAATAATTTAGACAACGTGAAGAAGATGACGTTGAATAGATTCATGGAGTCGAAAGACGTACAAAACCTCAAGCCAAAATATGCGCAATGGTCAATCTGCCATTACCTAAGCGCCGTCATGGAACAAGCAAAAAGAAAATTGCACGACGAGCTAGAGAGTATTAATGCTGATCGCAACGTTATTGGTCCAGTTCCCACAAACGACGCTAATCATCCGAATACTACTCCAAGAAGCGTACCGATCTTGAGGCTGAAACTGAATGTAGAAGCCTCCGTCGATATTCCCCGGTCCAGCAATCCGAAGATTCCCGGTGAACGGACTTCGAAGAAACGTAAAATAGAAGATCCCATCTATATCCCACATTCTAGCAACGCATGCAATAACAAAAAGAAAAAGCTTGGCGAACGTTCCATCAATACCAAGTGCAAGAAACCCGTGGTTTCCAGTGGGCCGTCTACTCCGACTCAGATGCCAGAAGAGTACAAGAAGGCAATCCTCGGTTTCTTACAAGGAAGTAATTTCACAGGAGAGTTTAAACTTGTGATACAAAAGGGACTGTATTCAAGTGATTTGGATCCTGGCCAGAATCGGTTATTGATTCCCTCGAACCAAGTCGTAACGGCTGATTTCTTGAACGAGGAAGAAAAGAGAAGTATTGGTAGCCGCGATGAGAAGAACAATAACAAGTTGAAGTTTATGGAGGTTAGGGTTATTGATCCTGATATGAAACTGAGGACGCTGAATCTGAACAAGTGGGCGACAAAATCGTCGTTTAATTACTTGCTGAATGGTAAATGGATGGAGATTGTCAAGAAGTGTAAATTGGAGACTGGGATGGTTTTGCAGGTGTGGTCTTTTAGGGTTGATGGAGTTCTAGGGCTTGCTCTTGTTAGGTTATAACCGTACGTTGGAAAATAATTGCATATTTTTTTTTTTTTTTTTTTTTTTTTTTTTTTTTGTTTGGTACGTACGTAGTTGAGATTTGGTTATAAGTTGATAGCTGAGAAAATATATTTGGTGTATTTAGGTCCATACTGATGATATGGACCTAAATATTCGACATCTAGGGCAACTGATCATTCGTTTGTAATTTTCATGATGTCAAGTCTCAAGTATTTGGTTTTTTCTTAATTAAGTTGCGTCTTGTATATGTTTCAGAATTGCTCAATTTCTTTATTTTGTCGGCATATACTTGAAGTCAGATGTTCATTGAAAGTTACTTTAGAATTTATTTTCTGAATTGTGTTTATCTAGTTAAGTATGTGATCACGTGTTTTACTGAATACTTATATGACTCATGGGGACTTTCTCTTTGATTCTTTAATTACAATGATATATTATGTGATTTCGATTCGAGCGAGGAACAAGTTTCACTGTCTTAATTTGACTAAAGGAAAACGCTTCGAAGGAATTAATATATAGTTTCAAATTAAATTTTTAGTGCAATGACCCAACATACAGCATTTGTATATTGGTGATTACGTATTACTGTGATTTGATCATTTAAATATTATAAACTGTGCATATATATTAGCTGAATATTAATTAACAGAGAAATATGAAGAATATGAACTAATGATCGGCATATAATCATACTTCACCCTTATAAACATATGGACTTTTAGCTAAACTTGCAGTAACTTAATTTAGGAAAATATTGTGGATGAAAAGGGTGCTTGCTGCAAGCGTTCGTTAATTGTGAAGTGAACCGCATTGCAGAATATATTAAAAGATAATCAAGTGGACTATGCAACGGTCCTTATTTCATGTCAACTAACTACATGTATTTTTGGGGGTCGTGAGGATTAGCAAGAAAATTGCTTGGATTAGCTGGGGTTAATTTGTAGGAGTAAGAGTGAATTAAGGAGGACATGATGTTCGAGAATACATTCAAGCCTTTAACTAATTGGAACTATTATCTAAACGGAAGTGGAGGATTTTGAAACAAAGAGGATTCAAATTGGTGGGCAGATTTTGTTTGCATCAACGGACATCAAGAAGAAACTAGCTGGTTTCTCACAGGATTTAAATTAAGAGCCGGTGACTACAGATCCACAAGCTTCTGGAACGACGTTTCCTGTGGTACTCGATTCAGGATTCTTTATCTCATTAATTAGTCTTGATAAAGATGCGACGATATATAGCTGATATAGGGCTTAGGAACGATAAGTACTCGTGGAGGTACTGGAGATGGCGTTGGAGGATAACGCTGTTTGAATGGGAGAGGAGCATAATTTAGCGGCTTCATTCCAAACCAAGACGTTAAAGATAGTTGGACTTGGCTAGTAGACTGACTCTTAGGCAATTATACTGTTAGTTCAGCTTACAAGAAAACCACACAACGTCCTAACGGAAATGAGGATTTTTGTGGTAGATTTTGGACAGCGAAAGCTCGATCCTTCTGGAGAGCAATAAACGATAGAATTCTTACATAAGAGAGGTATTAGCTTGGAGGGAGGGAACATATAACCGTATTTTCTATGAGTGCATGGTTTGGAATCTTAACTGTTATCCCATGTTCTATGAAAGTTCAATGCATCTGGTATACTGTGATATGGATGATACAGAAAGCAAGATATTCGAAGGTAAGTTGCCTAATGCTGAGAGGTGTTAGAAAAAAGTGAAAGTAATCACATGCAGTTGGTTGAGGATTAAAAGCATATATGTCTTTTGATTATTCATTCAATGACTCGTATTGTTAGTTACTCTTTGTTCTTAGAGTTTCTACTTTGAGACTCATGTGTACTTGAATCAAGAGTATGTCTTGTACTCTTCTTTGCTGATAAAATTTCATTGCCAACCAAAAAAAAAAAAAAAAAAAAAGAAACTAACTACATGTATTTGTCCAAGTATACTTGAATATTGTAGTCCATTAAGCAACTCAATTAGTATGAAAATGCAACTTTACAGAATGGTTTATGTATACAAACTCATGGAGTATGCATCAGGGAAAGAGATCAACTATTTACGCCACACAGTTTTAGTAAAATAAAATCCCAAAATACGAAATACAAGCCCATACAACACAGTATAAAACGTTGATCTGACACAAGGAATATTGTTAGGAACGAGAGGATTGCGAGGAATTGTATACACAATAAATCTATAAATTGAGGAGATATGGTTTGAGAATAATTATTATAGTTGAAACAATTCTACCTTCTTGTCCTACGAATTAAAAAGCGTACAAATTTTGTTTTATAAGCAAGTGAAATGTTGGAGGAAAGTTTGGCTAGAAATAAAGAAAAATAAGAATTTATTCCTTAGTTTTGTCTTTCTGACAACTGAAATAGAGAGCACCACCCTGTTTTATTAGTTTAAAGTGGTCTGGGCTGCAAACGGGCTAGATGCTCAATATTCTCACGGGCTAGTGTTTGTGGAAATTGGGCCATAGTTCTTACATATGCCCAGATCTTAATTTAAGTTTATTGTGTTATGTAAAAGGTGTTAAAAACACAATTTAAGTAATATTTAGGACATGAGTCACATGACACCGTTAGCATAATTCATATAAATACAAAATCTGTCCCATTTTTGTCCTATAACATGAGCAATCCTTCATATTTTCTTGACATTTTGCGCTAAAATCAATGTTTTAAAAGGCGAAGGTGTAAGGAGAGACATTTTGTGATTTTAGAGGCAAGACATAATCTTCAAACATGACGCGTAAGCCCTGCAAATTTTTGGTATTTGATATTTTAAAAAGTATATATGTTGAGTTTTAATAATAGAAGTATTAATATTAAAGTATGTGTATATTTATTGAGCATCTTCCAACGAGATGGGGTGATATAATTATTCATGTGTCATATTAGTGCCAGCAAAACTTAATTTTGATGAAAACTAAAGCTTCACAATAACAAATGTGCAATAAAATTTGTTATTAGCAATGGAAAAAAACTATATGGTCCATTAGTAAATCTATGTTTAGCATTTATGAAAAGCATAAATCCTTAAAGCTAATTCGATCTTTCCACTTAATTTTTATCATGAAACTCACAAGGATCTATTTGGTGAAATCATTCTTCGACAAAAAAAGACACGGCTTATTCATTTTGGGCCTTAATCAGTTTCCTTATTTTGTTACACATTTGTAATGTGCGAGCCTTTGATTTGAGGCGTAAAAGGCAAGCCTTTTGTGCATCGGGCATACGCTTTGACAAGTAGACGTACGTCTCATGGCACTAATGCCTTTTTATATGCCTCGCGGCGTTTTATGAGAGTTGGCCTTAAAACGAGTCTTGAGGCGAGCCTCAAAAGTGCTTTTTAAAACACTCTTTAAATTATATACCACAAATAAGTAATTTATTTTGATTAAAAAGTACTTACTATCCTTTCAAGATTTTCTCTGTTCTTTAAATTGTGTATTTGCCTTTGTGTCACCAATAAATTTATGTTACGTAAGTAATGATAATTATAAGATACAGCTACATATCTTATTTCTCTTACTACCAACAAACATGTGTATTAGTACTTCACCACGAGTTAACGTTTTAAGAATTTAACAATAGTTAAAAGAGTGACACAATTAGACACATAAAATTTTCACTTAGTATATATCTCATCTTTGATCAAGCAAAGATCAAATAACTAACTAAGCTTCTCCAACACGGATTGTCCTACTCCTACAAGGCTACAACACTTGCAATACTACAACTCTGGTCAACATTTTACAGTTTAATGTTACGCATGCATGTGTATTTGCGGGTGCTTAAGTTACAGATATATCACTAACGAAAAAGTGTGCGTTATTTAATCTCAAGGGTAAAAAACATTAGATTCTCAACCTATTACTTATGTGTACGACTTATATCTTCTAATCTTTGAAAATTTATTACATACTTCTCAACATTTTTAAAAGGAGTGTGAATTGCCCTTGACTCATTGATCAACCTTTCGATTTGGACATGTTTCTACATTTTTCCGTCCGCTAAATTGGTCCCTGGAACAATTTGCACACTTTAAGTAAGTTAGAAGGGATGTCATAGATTAGGAAATAAATCTCACGTGTGTAATAGTTTAGGAAGTTTGATACAACTTTACCCTATTTTTAATGAGACTCTTTTATTATCTAACTCTTCTTAGAAGCCTAAGAAGGTTAACAAAAGATGTGGCTACACATGGTACAAAAGATGCCCATTTCTTACCGCACATATAAACAACTTGGTAACTTTACCCGATACATTCTTCACCATACATTTAATTGTTGTTTTATGCATGCTTTTGTGGGTGTCCACGGCCCATTTTAATTTTTGGGTGGATGTCATTCGCATTGGTATTTGGAATATAATTCTTGGTTCAATGAACATGCACCTCAAGCTTCCACAAATATTCAACGAACCCACCATTAATTTCCCATCTAACCGACCCCAGCTCTCATCCTGTCCACATACATAAAAATATCCAAAACCAAAAAAAAATGTCCTATTTCTCTTTCCCTGACCCCATATAATCAAATTATGGGCTCTTGTGAAGCCATGTCATCAAGACAGATTCGAAGAAAATCAAATAAACTTTGCCCAAAGATTTTTTTGGTACTTATCCCACACGTAGGATAATGATCGCATTTTTATTTTCTTTTCCTTTTGTTATTATCATGAACATTTGGTGATGTTTCTTTTTTGAAGAATCTTGGCTCAATGATCTGAACTTTCATACTACGTTGTGGTTGAAGAATTAAAGTTTTCATAGTTTAAGATTGGACAAGTGTTATTATTAAGAAGCGCAAACTACTTGCTCTCCTTTTGTTTGAGGATATATTTATTGGTTAAATGCAATTTATACTTTTTTAGTCACAAACCAATTTCGTGTTGTAAACATGGTCTAGTTAAGTTAATTAAAAAGGTTTTAAAAAATATGGTCTCAAGTTGGATCCCTAAAAAGCAATTTGATTATGTATTGTCTAGAAACTGTCTGTTATATCAGATTTAACTAGTATCATTTGTTCCATTGGTAATTTTTTTATAGGCTAGTACATTCAAATCGTGAATTTATCGACTTATACGTACCATAAGGTTAATTACCGCAAGTTCTTATGACAAAATTAAAAATAACAAATATAGACCGATTACAACTTAAAAGATAACAATTTATTCTCAATAAACTTTAAGATTACGAATTTCCGACAAACTACGAACTTCCGTCCTTAGATTCAGAATTGATTCATAAAAAATATGTGTAATTGTCACGATATATTTGTACCATCGCAACAAAAGTTTCATGATAATGAAATAATTTTAAAAAAACAAAATTTGAGTTTTCTATATATCTAAATATTACTTGCTTCCAAAATGGTTGCTTAGTTTATAAAAAGTAATATTGAAAGAGACACTACAGACAGAGTGTCCCTCAAGCCTCAATTCGTGTTTCTAATCTACAAAATTGTCTGTCAAACATAATTCCACCACGAAATGGATGCCAAATTCGTTGCTACGTTGGAATTCTTCACATGGGCTTGCCATGTAATGAAGTGATATATATATATATATATATATATATATATATATATATATATATATATATATATTAAATACGTGGGCCTCGTAACAAATCTCTCTCCTCCGTCCATGCTTCCTGGATTTGGTCAAGGTGCCCACCCCACCCTCCTCATCCAAAAACAAAACAAAATAAAATATCGAAATACCCCAACTAAAACGTCAAATCTACCCACAATACCACGGGTTTATTTTATTTCTTGTCATTGAAGTATAATATCTCTTAATGTAAGGTGCACAAGTAAAAGATTAACTTCAAAAACAAAAAATATACGATAAATCGAATCCACTCTACAAAACCAATATCGGCTATAGTGTATCCTCATACCCCATATAACTCATGTGGTGGTAAGATATTCGTTATCAATTTTATACTATGTATATAGAGTTTAATTTGATTCAATAGTTTCTCATAGAGACTAAGTACTTAAAGAAATTAATAAACCTAAAAGCTCTAAAAGCATAAAAAAAATACGAATTACTTTGCAGTAGTTCTCAGACATTAAGAGTGTCTTTGTAATCACATAAATTTTCAGATGCACCTGTCTGTAACTTTTTTTCCAAAATCTAAATTTGTAGACATAATTTGTAATCAAATCTAATATTAAGAGAGTTAATAACTAATATAGCATCTCCTAAAAGGCTGGATCGGGAGAAAAAGGCGGGGCCAAAGATGTATTTACTTGTGCAAAGTTGTACAAATTCAACAATATTTAAAAAGGAAAAACAATAAGTAAAATTAAAATTGTTTGAATATAAAAAAAAAAGACAAAAGAAATAGCACTATAACAGCTTGCCTAAATTATTTGAGTACCGTTATCTAAGACATCACAATAATGAAAGTGGGCCCAAAGTCCAAGTCGGATCCGCTAATGCGAACCATGTGAATTTCACGCGGGCCAATCCTTTTCTTGTAGATCAGCAAGCGGCCATGTAGGCTACGAAATGGAGAATCCAACATTGACTTTGTAATTACTTTTTAATCTTTAATCTTTTACATTTCATTGACTTTGTAATGCTTATACCTCTTCAAGGATTTAGTGCTTTTTGTGTAGCATCATCTGATATAATTTAAATATTAGTGTTGTATACCTAATAGTTTAAAATTTTGTATATATATACAAATAATAAGGTAACATAAGAGCATTATTAATTCGATTAGGAGGAGTGTATTACAGAAAACTAAATATAAGTTAAAATATATTTTCATATATTTAAAATTTCTGAATTAGTTAATTTAATGAATCTCTTTTAGATTTTGGATCGAATAAATAAGAATAATAATACAAAGAAAACTGTCCAAAACTCTAAAACATGATAAATTATAAAATATTTGTAGTATGTTTTGGTAAACTTAATGTTGACGGATGCTTTTATAGTAACCCAAGTGCAACGGGTATTGGCGGCATCATTAGGAATACCATTGGACTTTCATGGCAGTATTCTCAGTGTTAGCGAAATATTCAACCAATAACCAAGCGAAGTTTTGGGGCATATGAGATGGCCTAGCCTTGACGCACAACTTGCGTACACACCTAACCATCACCACTAATTCTTGATATCAGTTGAAGTGCCTCGACATGACACAAGAACATCCAGCGCACCTCACGGGCCTCATGCAGTTGCTTGACTTGCTTCACGACGGTAATAAAGCACATTTAGTTATAGAGAAACTAACAACGCACCGATACTCTAGCAAAAATGGACGCACGAACTATGGCACAAGGTTACACAATCTTTAATTCGACATCAATGTATAACATCTGGGAAACTTGTCCCAAATTAACTTCGATCTTTGTAGTTTATAAGATATTTCATCTGTTGTAACTCCTCGCTCAGTTCTGCTATTCCTTGTACTGAAGCTATTACTTTGTGTTCCTCTAAATCTTGTTATTTTTTTAAAAAATAAAAAGGGCTGAATCCCCTTATTTATGTAACATAGGTATTTTCCAAGTATTGGGCAAACCTATAATATCCACATTCAAATTCCTATTTGTACATTGAAAGACTCATATCCATTGTTAGGCCCAAAACCTTGGAATAAATTCGTTAGTGTGGGACCGCACAAATATCAACCTTATAACTCTCTCTCTCTCTCTCCTACAAAAGAAAGAAGAAAGAAACATCAAAAACCAAATCAAATCAAACATCAAATACCACCACTTGCTTGATCAACAAAAATCTGATATCTAACAAACATATCACCCTGTTTCTTTGTAGCCCGCCATCAACTTGCACACTCAAAAATCCAACACATAAATAAATAACACAGCAAATTTCACACACACACACACTCAAAACAAAAAAAAAGGAGAAAGAAGATCAAACAATTTTCAAAAAGAAGAATGTCGAAAAAGGTGTTGTTGTGTTGCGAGCTGTGCAAGAACCAAGCAACGATGTTCTGCGAGTCCGACGAAGCGAGTCTGTGCTTCGACTGCGACCAGAAAGTACACGCCGCTAATTTCTTGGTGGCCAAGCATTGTCGGACGCTCTTGTGCCACGTGTGCGGATCTCAGACGCCGTGGAAGGCCTCGGGGTTGAGGCTGGGCCCCACCGTATCGGTTTGTAATAAGTGCCATGATGCTGAAAAAGTGGCAAGTGATTCACAGGAGAGTGAGAGTGATGATGGTCATCAGTTTGATACTGATGATGATGATGATGATGATAGTGATGAATATGAAGACGAAGACGAAGAGGAGGAGGGAGATAATCAGGTGGTTCCGTGGTCCAACGCCGCCGCCTGTTCCACGGCGGAGGAGGAGGATGACTGTTTTTCGTCTTTGAAGAGAATGCGACAGGACTCATTAGTGTCTGAGGTTTGTTCTGCTCACTAAATTGCAAATATTAATTACACTTGTTTTTTGTTTAATTGTTAAATAGCTTCTTAATTAATGTAACTTTTATTAGTTAATAATACTTTAACAAATATCCTTGCTTCTTTTAATGGATCTTTCTTCATACTTAAATGGATAGCAAAATTAAATTTTTTTAATTCGTGGAAGAGCTACTATTGTTCAATTTAAAATTTATATATCTTTTTATCAAAAGAAATTGAATAAAAGAAAGTAATTTTTGTTATAAGAGATCATAGAGAGAAACTTATGGTATTCAGTTTAATGAACACACATGTAACTTGTGATTTAAATACAACAGTCAACTGAATATATCGTGAGGCTGTATTTGCTAGTCTTTGAATTTCACATGTTATATGGCAATGAATTTTAGTGAGGTATTTGGTAATAAAAGTTTGTGTTACCTGTCAATTAGAAATAGTCAAATAACAAAGTTTAGCGAAAATTTTACTTGTTTGATCTCATGATATCTTATTTTCTATATAAATGATATTCTGTTTCTTCATAATAAATGGTTCGCCGTAGCTCATTTGTTGTTTAATTGATTAAATGTAGGATGAAGATGGATGTTGTTCCTCACAAAATCCAGAATCCAAAATGTGTGAAGCATCAGATCACTCAAGTTTCCAGTTTGAATCTCAAGAGAAGTGTGGTTCCTCCGCATCAAGCTCGTTTAGGCCGTTGAAAATGACAAGAACGAGCAACCATGGTCCGTTTATCTCGCCCTGCTCGGGCGTAGAGGCTCAAGGCAAGACAGAAACGACGACAAACTGCGAAGATTTCAACATGACATCGTAACTGTAGAGGGAGGTACCCTGGACATCTGTAAACTCTCCACAGATTGTTAAAATGTATGGCCAAGTATGCTGTTTTTAGAATGACAATGTCATCGATGTAATCGTTTCCATTAGAGCTCAAAGTTTCGACTTCAGTGTATGTTTCGGATTATTAAATATCAAAAAAAATTGTAGATGTTTCGAAATACTTTCGACATGTTTTCAAAATTCAGAGAAACTATTTTTATATTTTGTCTCTACATAATTGTGAAGAAACGTTTGGAATAGTTTCTACAAGAAGATTAGGAACTGGAATCTATGGTTTAGCAGTTATTGTTGATTTGTGTGAATAGATCACGTAATGAAGTTTCGAGACTTTGTTTAAGTTTTATTATTACAAGTTGAGCATAAATTTAATCCAAAACATAGTAAAGAAGAAAATTTTAGGTGTTGTGCCAGATTTTTTAGTTGTGTCGGCTGGTCTAGCTTCAAATTTGTGGTCAGAAATAGATTTAGGTGTTTATGTCACTTCTCAACTTGGCTTTTGAACTGTTCTTTTTTTTTTTTGGTTCATATGTTTTTTTCTTTCCTCTTTTGGTGGGAGGTGCATTGGAAATTAAGAGCTTACTACCACATTAAGATTGCCTAGTTGGATTAATTTATTACAAGTGATGGGAAATGTCAAATGTGAGGTGGGCAAGAAATTAGAACTAGTGGTTGACTGCCTCTCATTTTCGGACTATGTTGGCTGATTAAGAATTCAAATTTTCATGACAACTTGATCCAATCTGGCCTGCTAGAGCTGACATTAACAATCTGAACAGGGTATACATCAATTCGTCTTGAATATTTCTTGTGACATAATAATATCACTGGATAAAGAGGAAAATTTGAAGTCCAAACACATCTTAATAGAAACAGATCGAACCACCTGAAAAATCTTGGTGTTTTTCTTATCGTCATCTAAGCAAATTAAGATATGAATATACTATTGCCAAAAAAAAGGCACATTGCCACCAATCTGTAGCTCATTTTTGAATTTCACTTCTTTAACTCGTTATACGTACCTGCCTCGCATTGAAATAGTGGCATAATCCCATCGACCATCGAAAATGGTACATCCCAACCAGATTCCTCACACCTTTTGCACACGAGATAGTATGGAGGCGAAAACCGTTAATTTGTTTTAAATTGATAAATAAATCTACAATTGATTGTAAATTAAACTAGAAATAGCGTAGTCGTCATTCACGACAATGTTGTAGCTTCATTACAAAATGGTGATGATTGTTTCGCCTGCGTACCCATGGAGTTTGCTGTCGCTGAACTAAAGTGAAGTGATTTTGGCTGTGGAAGTCTGTCAAGACCAAGTTTTCAACAGAAAATAGAGAGCAGATAAGTAATTTTGCTTGAGAAGCTGCCAAAAACGAACACAAGAAACATAGGACTATCAGCCAACTCAATCTAGCAGAACTAAAGGAACAAGTCTGCAGAATTACGCTATTGTTCCTGAAATGGCTTTGGTAAGGGAACCAAAATCGGTGTTTTCTGTTTCATTTGGTATCACCAATTCTATTACAACGAACAAATCAACAACCTTACCACTGGGTACAAACAGAGCCACGTGACATTCGTCTTATTTTCAGAGATGCAGATAGAGGAGATCTAAATATTGGCAACGAAGTTAGATAAGTTGTACAGCCAAAAGGGTTTGAAAAGAGAATAAAAGAAAGAAGAACAATATTGAGCTATGGGTAACACAGTTCGATGTTCTGGGAGTGGCAATTGTTGCTTGGCCAATGCATTCTAATCCACCCAGAAATGCAGTATAGATGGCCAAAATTCTTATACTTAGCATCATTAACAATGATTCGCCAAACAGGGGCAAGACTTACAGCAAACTGATGTTTCTTCTTCTTGTGTTGTTTATGAATGGCATCATAGCTAGACGAGGGAAAGCGATTCTGCCCACAGTAGTAAACAGATTGATGATGTTGGAAGAAAGGGGTGGGAATGCAAGAAAAGACGATGATGGAGTCGTGTGGCGCTGTAAGTAGAGTAATGGCCTGTTATCTCTATATAATCTAAATGAAATTAAGAATTTTGCCCTCAAATTGTACCTGGCAAGTGAATTCTGATTAGAATATGCATATTTCCGATGGTCGCAGAAGAATACTTGGACACTATTGAAAGGTGATAGAAGTGAGGAACAGGTCAACCTAGGCTGTGAAAGTACTATTTTCCATACTATTTATACAAAGTGGCACTGGTCTAAAGGATGATAAATTAACATATAATAATACTTATCAATCATGAGAGAGCTTGCTATGCTGTTTTGAATCATGGATAATTTTCAAGTTTTAAGAAAAATGATACAACTTGACCAGATACTATATTATGCTTCATGTGTATTAGCAAAATTGACTATAGTGCAGTAGACATTCTTGTTCATACACCATCAACAGCTTAACAGAGTATCGCCATTAACGTGTAATATGAGACGCCAAAGTATGGAAAGAGGTCCAAGTAAATAGCTTAGTGCGGAAAAGAACAAATACAGATTGTCGAAAAGCATTAAAATGCTGAAATATTTACACATGGCAGAGGACATAAAACAAGCACTCAGATTTGGAACACAAGAACTCAGTTCTAAGTTACAAGTACTGATGTTACACAACAGAAGCAGAAGCGAAAGCAACAATTGTCCATATACACGACATTACTCCATAAATCAAGCAAATCTGATTATTTCCCATACCAACTCTAATAGACATGATGCTTTGAACGCGCTGCAAAAAGAGAGACAATCAATAATTAGAAGTTAGAGATGCAACCAGCAAAAGGTAGAAACCAATCGTACTGCACCAGACAATAGGATCTGAGGCAGTTACAAAGGCGTGAAAAAGGAGATAAAATTGGTAGAAAAAACAGAATTAACATAGAAAACAGCACACCTGTAGCCATGAAAGGAAGCCAAGAAGCCGAATATAAGTTAAGAATCTGCAAAGGAAATACCAACATATGAAAGTGTCAACAATCAGAATATAAAATATAATAACATGCATCAAAGGAAGAGGAGCAAAAACAGGAAAACAATCAAAGTTGAACTTTTGACAAACAAAGCAAAATCAGAAAATGCCTCAATATATTTCTCCTTTAGTTTTCAGTAATCCAGCAAAAATGAAAATAGTAGCTGTCAGATTTATCATCACCAATCATCCAAGAGTTACAACAAGAATAAAAGATTTTGTATACCCTTTTCAGCTAAACAGTAAGCTAACCTCATCAGGTATTTTATTTACAGACGAGAAACAAAGGATTGATATATATATATATATAATATATATATATATATATATATATATATATATCACATGCTTTCGAGGAGAGTAATTGTCATCTAACAAGTACAGCGTGCCCATCAGTAGGAAGCACATAAAAATGATGCCACATAATGGTTTCTGCGAATGCAATCGGAAAAATGTGGTATAACTAGTTTCTTCTAAAGGAAAAAGATATTAGATGAAAAACTATGCACCCTTCACTTAAAAACAAAATCAGGTCTCACAAAGCACATTATCTAATTCATCAGCTGGACTGGTGGCACTGCCTAGTATGGAGCTGGAATGCACTTCTGCTCAGTTCAATTTCAACTATATAAAAAGATGAGGCTGAATTTTTTTTTGTTGTACTGGAGTCTGACATTCCATAATAGTATGACAAGCACATTGAAACTTTATAGAAGTAGCAAATAGAGTGAAGAAAATCTCCAAGGACTTTGTCGTAAAAATCATTAGTTACTATCAGCAGATGAAAACTAATGAAAAAAAATAATTCCATGAGAATAAGTTGTAGCAAAACGGTTTGAACAAATTTCTCTTATGCAACTTTTCCAGGAAATCAATTTGAACAATTGAAGGAACAAGTGAATTTTTGCATCAGGACAAGATAAGTCAGATAATACAACACAAAAACAGTGTTAGCTCCTTCACTAGAAATAGAACTACATTAACTTTTAGTCAAGGATCCTGGTAAATATACAAGAATCTGAAGGCTACTATGTACCGTGTCATATACTCAGCTAATGGGCACAAATTTTATCAAATAGAGGGAGATTCTATCGAAATTGAATGAACGATCCTAACGCCAACTTAAGCTTTAATATTTTGCATTCATTCCCGGTAGAAGTTTCACTTAGGAGAATTGAGTTAAGAATCGCAAAGGATAAAGGGGAGGCTAAATTATTGCAATTCTATCAGAGTTATAGCTCTGAAACCATGTTGATATGCTTCTCCAAGATCATCAACACGTTTCCCAAAATTGAAATATCATAAACCACAGCAAACAGTAGTGAACAGAAGGAGAAAACCTTAAGAGCAAAATATCCAATTTCATATGCGAATGTTGTTTCTAAAGTAAATGCGTAAGCTGTATATATACACACTCAAGTAGCTATGCAAATAACTTACTTAACCAAGTAAATCAGTCCTGCTCACATTAGCTAATTCAACTTAATTAACTAACTTCAGTTTGCTGAGCTTGTATTTAATGCTAACGCTAGTCAAACGTATATAAGAAGCACCTATTACCAATCGTAACGCCAATTAATTGCCTAAATCTACAGACCATAATGCAACCATTAATTGATCAAGCTCACAATTCATCAACCACCTAAAAAGCAAAACTTCCATAATCGATGATCACACGCTGTCCATACACCACAAATACTACCTATGATCAAAGACACCAAGCAATGCAACACGTACGAAACAACAATATAAAAATAGAGAATCCGAAAGGCCACGAGCACAAAACCTTTTCGATCCTCAGAGGCATCATGAAACTCCTCATCCTCGTCCGCAGCCGAAGCAACAGAGACCACCGGCTCAACTGCACCGCCATCCTTCTCATCAGGATACCTCACAACAACAACAGGACAAACACAATGCCTAACACAATAATCACTAACACTCCCAAGCCTCTCATTATTCTCCCTCTTCGTCGCGCCAAAGCCTCGGCTTCCCATAATCATCGCGCTAAGCCCTAGCCTCTCAACCTCCAAGCAGAGCCTCTCCTTCATATCGTGATCCTTCACGATGTGAATCTTAAACGGAATCTGCGCCTCGACTAGCGGAAGCGACAGATCGGAAGCTTTCGTAGTCGTAAACGAATCGAAATCCTTCTCTAGTTTCTGCTGGGACTCTTCGTTTTCGGCGTCGACGATCGAGAGATCGACGGATCCCCAATCGGCGCCGTACAGGACGGAAGTCGGACGGACGTGGATCAGGATAACGGCGTCGCCAGGTCGCAGGTACTGATTAACCGCCCACTTAACGGCGAACGCCGACTCATCGCTCAAATCGACGGCGATTCCGATTTTGCGCTGTGCGTTCGCCGTCGGAGTCTCGGATGAGAGAGGAGTGATCGGCGGCGGGAATCGCGGAGAAGATGATCGGACTTTGATCGAGGCGAGTGACGGTAGATCGGAATCAGGCTGCATTTTTTCCGGTGAGTTTTAGGGTTTTTGATTTGAGTTTGACTTTTTGGGGAAAGTTGACTGGTGTGTTGTGGCAGATATGTAGGTGGGGTTTTGGGGAAAACGTGGGGGTGGTAAATATAATTATGTAAGAGTTTAGGGGGGGTAAGGGGAAATAAGGAATATGCTAGGGATTTTGTTGATGATGGGCCAGTGGGCTTGAGTTACTTGTTGTGTACGTATGGAATTGTTCCAAGCCATAGATAATGATGAGATCAAAATTGTACTTTCAGATGAATATAATTTACCCTAGTGGCTAAATTAATATAATTATTCTAGAATGAATCAAAAGTGTTTGGCAGGTTAAGACTTTGATGAATTTTATTGCATAGTTGATATATTTTATATTATAATTATAAAAGTTTTTGTCTGATAAAATAGCCAAGAAGTCCAAATGAAGTTTTCGGCGTTTTGCAATCTGGGCCTACACCGGTTGTGACTGAACCTAGAGCTTTCATTTGGTGATCAGTTATGATTTAGGAACATATATAGATTTGATTTGAACCGAAATAATAGTTAGACTTAGAACTTACGAATAAAAACGAATGGACATATGATATAATATTAATAGGACGATTAGTCAGAAAACGAGTTTTTGGCTTATACAATATCAAGGCCTAAATCCCAGTACATGAGACGTAAGCATGAGATTTTGTTCATAAAAGTCTTACTTTATAATATATTAGTAATTTTAAAAAGAGAAGCTTTACAAACAACTCGAAAGAAAGTATTTATAAAGTTGAATACTACAAGAGAAGGGAGACAAATTTATTGTCTATGAAAGATGACTTATGGAAAGATATGGCCTATTCGAAAATTTTGATAAATTTATAAACATATTCCTTTCATTAGTGATGAAACAAGTTCAATGCTACTGACGTTGGAATTTGGATTGGTACGTGGGGATAAAATAAAGACAAGGATGTGAGTCTAATATGATCTTTGGACTTTTTGGAAAAGTCCAAGCGTGTTAGCCTGTAAATGTGAATTTTTGGACTTAAGTTTAAGTGGAATTTGTCCTATATTTGAATTACACTACATTTGAAATATGAGTTTATTTAAATAGTTGTTGAGAGAGGAGTAGCCAAGTGGAAGACTCCTTGCCCATGAGTCAATCCTATATATTTTTTGTTCAGCTTTTAATCTCAATTCTTTGAACAGAAACTAAAGATTGATTCTATGAGGGGAAAATCGATTAAGCCCATGTCAATGGCACACGAAAAAGGTTTATCTAAATCACCAAACTGAAATGATATTGTTCAACTTTTTATTCTAATTATATATTACATAGCATCATATATATTACAAATATTAATAGTGAACTGGGAGTTGACGCTTGCTGTTGTTGGTGTACTACTCCTTGTAACCTTTTGTTGGAAATAAAACCTTTTACTTTACTAATCAAAACAACGAAAAAAAAAAAACATGAATTTTTGAGTTAATTATTTTTATATAATCACAAAAAAGGGGGAATATTGTTTATATTTTTACATGTTTTGTGGCAAGTTCTGGCATGTTGTGGACGTGCCGGAGTGGTTATCGGGCATGACTAGAAATCATGTGGGCTTTGCCCGCGCAGGTTCGAATCCTGCCGTCCACGATTTTGTATTTGTAAAAGAAATTCTTTTTCAATTTGTTCCCTTTGTATTTGTAAAAGAAATTCTTTTTCAATTTGTTCCCTTTGTATTTGTAAAAGAAATTCTTTTTCAATTTGTTCCATTGCACAAGGTCAATGTATCTTGTCAAATTTGGCAATTGCTTGCAATTTATTTTTGGTGTTGTAGGCAAAAGTCTTAGTTAAATAAATCTTCAGAACCACTTGAAAAACATCAAACAAAAGATTTTTTTATATATTTTGTCCCAATATGCCTACTGTATAATTTTATCAACAAAAAAGGGGAGGCAAGAAAGAAAGAGGCAGCTAGAGTTACTTCAATGCAAATTTGGAAACTTGTAGACAAAAAACGTGACGAGGGAGTTCATGTTATTAAAAAAGCATGATGCTCAAAAAATTTATTTATGTGATCAGAATGCATTCCTTAATGTCGTTGATTGATGAACATATAACATGCATTTTAGAAAAATGCATACCCTCACGTTCATTTTTAAATCTGTACTAGATTCAATTTGTTCAAAAAAAAAAAAAAAAAGTTGTGCTATAGAATACTACGTACCAAACCCTTTCTTTGTCTAATTTATAAGAGATTTCACTAACTTCATGTCAGAATGGCTTTTTTTTTTTTTTTTAAGTAACATTAACTAAAACACTCCTAGTTCTTTTTTAAGGAAATACCGAGGCCATTTCTTCCACCCTTTATAAATGTCGATAATGTAGCTAGGATTTGATTTATGATATTTTGTGCAATACTTTATTTAAATTATTCTGATCCACTACTTTTTTTGTCTTTCTTTCTTTCTTTCATTTGAGAATCTTGATATAGATTAACAAAAAACTAAACCAAACCAAGGTACAAAAGTTGATCCAAACGGCAGAACAGGTGGAACTGAACAACCAATAAAAAACAGTGATCAAAAAGGCTTTTTATTTTTTTAAAAAACAGCTTTTTTGGTTTCACTGAGAGTTTTCTGCAAAAAAATTGTACTTGCTGCACATTGCTCATATAGCCCGACCCCACCCACCCCCTAACCCTAACTACTTACTACTGTATTTTTTCTTTTTTCCTTTTTAGGTTTCTATTTTTATCTCTTTTAACACTGTTTTTAAGACAATCTTAAAAGCGGTTTGTTGACTCCCATTTACAGAAATAGGTCAGAGACAATCTTTGTGTCTCAGCACTTACAACACTGAATTAAACTCTCAGGCGGCAATGCCTCTCTTTAATTAATTAATACTTCAGAGAAAAAACAGAATTTCTAGGGCTTCCAATTTTGAAGTATATATATCGATTTAAATTAAACTTTTCCTCTAAAAATTGGAATAACTTCCATCATTTTTATTTTTATTAAAAAAATATCAGCTTGAGTTAGAGCATGTTAACAAGAATACTTTTCAAAGAGATTTAACTTGAAATTAAGCTTTGTTCTTTTAAGCCCGTTTAGTGAACTTCTTACAATTGAAAAAGTAAGTTTTTGCTAACATGCATACTATAGGTTAAAAGAAAAGGTAAAATAAAGACTGAATTCTATCAACATTAAAAATTGAATTACAAATTGTTAAAAAAATCAAGTCCAGATCTTTTCACTTATTCAAAGCATTTATTAGTCAAATATCGGTGCAAACTTTATATCATCAATCATCACTCAGCTTTTGATCATGTACATGTACAAATTAGTTAGCCAAACTTAAGTAACCACATTTTTTTTGTTTTGATGTAATAAGATTAGACTTCTAAGACTTTGGTCCCAAAAACTCCAACATCCCAAAATGACCTGTCCTTAAATTTTTTATTCATTAACTCAACTTAAAACTATTAAAAGTTTGTCCCCCCAAGAACACATGCACTAGTCATACATCCAGTATTACATCCTTGCTAGTAGATCATGAAATCCAAATGAAAGCCAGTAGTAAGATCACAACAACACTGCCAAATTAAATAAAAAAACTGATAACACACACAATGAACTGCATCTAGGAGAGAGAAAGACAAAGAAAATGGTAGTAGCTAGCTGGACATAGATAAAATTCTCAGAACAAAAGGGTAAACAAAAGGCTGCATCTTTTGGTGTTTAAAACATCCATTTGATCACCAAAATGTGAAAAGACAAAAACTAAACAAAAGAAAATTAATTGCATCTAATAAGAAAGCTTGAGAGACAAATCAATACAAGTGGATGCATCAAAAGAAGGTTCTGCTGATGAAGTTGTAGTAGAACAAGTGAGATTCTTCATCATCACTAAATCATGATCATTGTTGAAAGATTCTTCTTTTTCCTTTTTGCGCCCTCCATTTGGAAAAAACTCATACTCCATCACCACACCACTTCCCTTGTTTGATGAAGATCCTTTTCTGTGTACTGCAACAATCTCCACATGACCCTATAACAAAACCAATATATACACCCTCATAAGTATTTTACACTAACAAACACCAAAAAAACACAAGTATATATAGTATAGAGAAATATTACAGGATGGCTAGTTGGAAGTGCATATCTCACTTGAGGCACCATTGTTGCAAAAAGTTGATTTTTTTGGTTGATGATGATATTCTTATTGTCTAGTCCCAAAAACCCACACTCACCAATGGGACCCATCTGCATATTTTCACCAAGAACCCTCTTTTTCTGCAAACAACCAACAAAAGAACATATTTTTATTATTATTTGGACATGTTACCATACTTTAACATGATAAAGTTGTTACCTTGTGACAAGTGTTGCAGTTTTGAGCATTTGGGGTTGAAGAGATCATCAGCTGATCATTATAAGTAGTATGAAACTGATCAAAACCATGAAAATGACCCTGACCCATTTGCCCAAAATGACCCGGGTTCTGACCCGGATTAGGAAACTGAAAAGAAGGAGCTGCAAATGGGTTGTTGTTGTTGATTTGATGAGTGGACATTTGGTGCTTCAACTTTTCTTGTATTCGGAGACGTTCGAGTTTTTCGACTCCCATTCCTCTTTGTGGCTCTTTCTTGATCTTATGTTCTCCTCCTCTGCTCCCTTTGCCGGCCTTTTTACGCCCCGAAGTACGTCGTATTGGAGTGTGATCTTCAGACAAGTTTTGAATGTTTTTGTTGAACTGGTTGTCATTGGTTGTAGTGGCCATTGTTGTTGTTGTTTTTTGTGTTCTTGATAGAGTGTGTGTGTTTTTTGAGACTTAAGTGAAATGTTGAAGGGATTTATTAATTTATACAAGAAATTATATGTTTAGCTGAGAAATGCAAAATGTGGGGTGGTGTTGAGGGGGTTTTCTTGTGTGTGTATATGCACAAAATGGATAAGTTTTGATATTCACACGCCTTTTTTCAATTTTACCAGAGGTATTTTCTGTAACTATTTTGAGGTTATTTATGAATTTTTATTTTCATGTTTGGACCACTTATTTGAAGGTTTTCTCAATTAGGAAGTGAAACAGTGACAGATTCTGAAAAACAGGTGCTATTAACTAGTATGGCATGATTTATGGAAGTTGTAAATATTAATTAAAATAAATGATCAAGTGCGCGACAAAAAATTGATTTTTTTGGCATGTTGAAATTCTTGACAGGATGATAGTATTATAGTAGCTTAACAAATAGAGGTAGGCATCTTAAACATGGAAATAAATAAAGAGGATCATTTGGTTTAGATTAATAGCAAATTAATTAAGCGTTTACTTATAAGTTTAGATGTTTAATTCGTATATGTACAGGCAGGGAGGCACGCATGAGACATGATACAAGCATGATTGTACTATAAATCTTATGTACCTTAAAAACATGTGTCAAGTATTAGTAGCTATATAAAATGCAGTTTATTTTCTTAGATAATTTAAAGATCTGGCGATATACATTTTCCAGTACCCTATCACTTATTTCTTTCTTTAATGTAGGTGGGCAAAAATGGAAAAGAGCCAAAGCAATTAGCAAAAACGTGTGACCTTATAGAAAAACACCTAATTTTCCATATATATATATATATATAGCGATTAGTACTAGGATGCTAAGTACATGTAAAAACCAGATAACCCATTAAAAAAATTACTTGTACAATCGAACTTACAATGTTATAATTGTTATTTGTTCAAGCAGCACAAATTGTAATTTTACTCAAACCCTTTTTCATATAGCAAAAACGGCCCATAATTATTCTTAATACCAAGAAAAATTGCACCTAACGTACGTCATGAGCCCATGTCAAAACAAACTCTATTTTTTTAGCATAAAGTTATATATATATATATATATCTTATGTCAAACACTTCTATGGTTACTTGAATTGTTCTCTTGATTTTCTTTGACATATTCTAACAAGTATGATGATTATGAAACGAGGTAATAATTATAACTGTTTAGTGACACAAAAGTTAAGTCTTGTTGAGTTTGATTCTTTTTTTGCTATATACAACGTTAAGAAAAACAATTAATGTTACTTTTAACATACATACGTACATACATACATATATACATACATACATACATATGTATCTTATATGCCTATTTAGTTACTTGTTTTGGGGGCTCCCTATGTGTTTTGGTGTGTAATATGTGTGAGCATTTAAAGCAACATATATAAAAGCAATCACAGAAACTGAGATTTGCTCAACTTTCAGTCATTATCTGCTCTCATATACACTAAGCGATTCTAATCGATTACTGCACAATTCATCACTAGGCTGGATATATATTCCCCAAAGCCTGAGCAGATCTTCAGTTTTTTGCTTTTCAAAGAATAAACGGCTTTAAAATAACATTTCTTGCTAACACTACTGCATGAGAATGTTCAAAAGTTTCTATAGACTATAGTCTAATCGTTTTTTTTTCTTGCATAACTTTTTAGACTACCTTGTTATAGGTGCTAAAACAAGTGATCCTCGAATGATTTGCTATTTCTGTTTATAGTCATACAATTGGATTGGTCAAGCACCTAGGACTCTACAAATCAAATATTCTCAAAAAAATGGGATGTTATGTTTAATGGCGTCAGATGTTATTTTTTTTCTACGTTTTTGAGATGCACCTAAAATGTCCGAGTGTTAAATCTTATCAATTCCAGTTCTATCAAAGACCAGCCTAATTGACTTTGTATCTTACAATAGTTAACATTTAACACTCAGATATCTCATTTGAGATCATTATAGTGGAGTGTGAGATCGCTAATTTAATTTCTTACACATTATATAATTTTATTACCTCTAAACAAATTCTGATAATAATTAAACCAAAGTGCGAAAGTGTCGGAAAATTTAAAAGTTGAATATAGTTAACTTTCTAGTGTATAGATCAAAATTGATTTTTTCGGCAAAGAAAGAGATTTTATTAAAATGTGAGAAAAAGTGAGGAGTGTATATATTGTACTCCCCGAGATTGCAAGAATTATCAAGTTCATGCAAGAAGAAAGCCTATAGGTTTAATTTGTTTTGGCTGATCCAACAATTCATTATTTTGCCTTTTATTTTATATACATTCAAGTAATAGCTTAACAAACAACATATATATCAAAAAGAAATTGCTCCCGATATAAAATCTATATCAATTGTAAGATGTTCCTAGTAGCAAAGAAAAATACCAATTTTCAAGTTCAGTCTATAACGTCTAAGGAAAAAAAGCAATAATATAGCAATGTAGGTTAGGCAGCATTTGGTGTTTGCACAAATCAGACAGAGCTCTACCTGGTCCCCCAAGAAGGCTATCAGAATCAGCACCAAAATCGAAAACCCCAAACAAGCCCTTGTTTTTACACGTGTCAGGCTGTCCTTCTTTCTTTTGTCCTACGTGTCAAACAACTCATCCTTGTTTCTGTTCCCAGCCGCATTCTGTTTCACCTCGTACAAGTAAAAAGGATCATCTACTACTATACACTCTTATTATGTGGACCCAAAATTATATTGTAGATTGGGGACCCATATATAAGATTCTCCGGTAGAATATTATCCAAAAAGTATGATTATCTTTCCTTAATTCTTCTCCTCTCACCTATAATACTGTTGAAGCGTGGAATCTGAAAATAGTAAAATGGAGTGCTTTCAGATTTTGATGACATGCCAGGATGTTATTTCTTGGTTTTTTCACAACTAGAGCGGCACAAATTGCCCCATAGACTAAGACTAAGAGTATCTTAGCCATCCATAAGGATAGAAATTTTTTCTTTCACATGTGTTATGGGTCCATAGACTAAGAGCATTTTAGCACGCATAAGGGCGTGGGGACCGGTTTGTAATTTGGTTGAGTTGGTAATCATTCGGAAGATAAACTAACTTTAGGGGTACAATAGTAATTTATTCCCCTATCCTCTATAAATAAAGTCCAACAATGTCCAATAATGGTCCACGAAATTTCATTTTAATGTTCACGTATTGTTGTAGTTTTCCTTATGTTACTACATCGAGGTTAATCTACTGCTTATGTCGTGAACGATAAGTTGAATGAGTTGAATCGACCATTAATACTTTATTGATTGCTTACCAAAGAAGCATTCTAATGTTTCTTTTTTTTCTCATAGCTCTATCACAATTGATTAGTATTTACTTGGGTAAGACGTGTCGTATCATTGGAGAGATGTTAGTGGAGTAGAGAACGGCATAGTAGTACAATGTGTGCCAATCTTCGAACGACGATCTAATCCACATTGGAGTTTGGATTGTTTATGAGAACAAACTGAGATTATAAAAATTCTCACTTATGAAAGTTCTTTTTTTTTTCTCATGTGGGAGATAGTGATAGAGTTAGTCAAATCATCGAGAATGCAAGTGTGGCATCATCCTACCACGAGTCAATAGGTAATTTCACTATTTTGGGAGTGTTCAGTAAATGGATCAAAGCCGAATAGTGGTTCGAGCTCGTCATCTTTGAAGGAGAATATCAGAGGAGATTGTATTCTGAAGAGGAATGTGATTCGTTCGCTAGTAGTGACTCGACTGGTTTGTAGTCTAGGTTAATCTCAATCGAGGGAAACATTTGTCGGCGAGCTCCTCTAATGTCAACAGTGGGGGTCTCTCCTGATGCAGTCTTAGAATATATTCACGAGGAAGAATCACTTCATGAGTCTGAGTGGGGGCCCGTTCTCGAAAGTTTGTATTGGGGGTGTGTTCCAAGTTCAGGGGTGTCTATTATGTTTGGCATAGTTGATACATATGCATTGAGGGTAAAAAAAAAAAAAAAAAAAAAAAAAAAGGGGGTAGGTTCTATCATGATGATCTCACACTTTTCCACCTTAGCGTCCGCCGTTAATTCGACGAGAAGAAAATTAAGAAGGATTTCTATATCCTTCAAGAATATGAAGTCATTCTACCTAGCTCGAACGATAGAAAGCATTTTCCTCCACCTTGATGCATGACCGTTAATATCTAGGTGCTGGAAAATGGTTCGCAATTCCTTTTGTCTTCTGATATCATTAATATTGTTAACAACCTAGGATTGTGCATTGCCCAACTAACACCCAACTCCATGGCCTCTATTGTGTGTTTCATCACGGTCATGAAAGCACATAACATGCTTCATTCATGCGGAGAGTTTGCACTTTCTTGAAACTAACTAATTTCTCCGGTAAAAGCAGGTCTTGAGGAGGGTCTTGTTTCATCTTTGGCTCGACGCAGTTTTATGTTTTTAGGTGAATTTCGACTTCCAATGGAGACGTATGAAAACTGGGCTTTGATTCTTTTCAAATTAGAAACTGATTCTTACCTTAATTATATGAATCAAGAATATATATGACGCAATAAGTAACTCTTAAAAGTACAATCAAAAGTTTGAAAAATATAATTTCAACTAAGTATCTTAAAGCACTTGGCATTACTATAGTTATCTTTTTACTTTTTATCAATTTAAAGCAATTTCAAGTAAAATCGTAAAAAAGACCTAGATCTTTAAGCTCTTTTTCTTTTTCCTTTTTATGAAACTCATCTTTAGTTAAGCTCTTTTTAGTACAGATAATGTTGATCCAACCCAATAGCAGGTAGAAGTCATGAGCAACCAATAAAAAGAAGTGATCAAAAAGCTTTTTTTTTTTTTTTTTTTTCCCACAGCTTTGTTGGTTTTTACTGAGAGTCTTCTGCAAAATATGTACTTGCTGGACATTGCTCAAATAGACCCCACCCCCCCTTACCCTAACTACTTTACTACTGTTTTCCTTTTTAGCCTTCTATTTTTATCTCTTTTAACACGGTTCTTAAAGACATTCTTAAAAGGGTTTGTTGACTCCCATTTACAGAAATTGATCAGAGACAATCTTTGTGTTTCAGCACTTACAACACACAACTAAACTTAGAGGCGGCAATGCCTCTCTTTAATTAATACTTCAGAGAACAGAATTTCTAACTTTGCAGTATGCATTATAAATTTATAACTAAGAGCTTCTACTCTCAAACTAATTGGGCTAAATTCCAATATCTTTTTTTTTTTTTTTTTTTGATGGAAAATTCCAATCTATCTTTTATTCAGCAAAAAGATATTTTAATATAGAGTTTAACACTAGAGGCATACTCCACAAGAGTGTGTTCACGGGAATTACATCCCGTTCATACAAATCAAACACAAAATAGACAAAGTTGTGCTTTTTACTTCAAATTAAACTAGCTCCATGCTCTTATTTAGTTCAAGCCCTGCCTTTGTTTTTGAGTCATATCATATCAAATCAAATCAATACATGATACATTTTAATGAAACGGCAGATTATAATTCTTTGCTCGGGATTCGGGTAAGAACAATGGGTCGGATAGATGGATTTTATTTAATTTTATCTAGTTGCATGCGATAATATTAATGACTAGTATATATTTCTTCGGGAGAAAAAATATTGTGGGATTTAATATAAAGGTCATCAACCAAAAGCCACGATATTTCAGCTGCTAATGCCACTAATCTGCAACATATCACTAAACTTTAGCATAAAACATGTCGTAATTTGTGGCATTTTTTTGCAAGCATCACCAAAATATAATTTCTGCGAGGGGTTTTTAGCACGACACCCCTTATGTCACATTAAACATGCACCTTACCCTTTATAAAAAATAAATGAGCAACCTATTTTTGTGTTATATTAAAACAAGCACATTAGACCGTATAAAACAAGAAATAAGTAAATCATTACTACTCTCTTGCATTACGTTGAAATAGACATGTTACACCTTATGAAAAATAAAAAAGCGAATTATTCAATTGTGTTATGTCAAATAGACAAATTACCTCCTTGTGCATTTGTAGACGTTGCTAATTAAATACCTCTATCTTATACAAAAGTGTTAGAGGATGATGTGCACCTTTTTCACATCAAGAGAGGTAATTTGTCCATTTATTTTAGAGTAATGTATCTTATTTAATACAACACATGACTTAGAAATGCGTCTAATTATTAACTCAACACAATGGATAAAATGACATTAAGTTCGTTCTTGGCATATTCTATTTTATGCCATTGTGTTGATACCACTAAAATCAGTTTTTGTTGTAGTGATCACCAGCTCAAACTCCAGAACTCACTTAATTAATTATCGACTTCTTATATTTGAAAATGAGTGCTTGCAGCTTTAGAATCACAAATTGTAATAGAAGCTCAATCTTTTTCAGTCATTTAAAGCTTTTTGTTACTAATTTATTAGTAACTTGAAATTTTGGTGCGCAAAGTATCATCAGACAACAAAATGATTCTAAATAATTTAATACATTAGCTATAGCCAAAATTAATTTCCATTTTTATTTTGAGATCTTGCTAACATTATTGATAGAGGTTTGTAATGAAACAATCATAGCCCAAAAGAACTTTTCAACCTCACAAAATACACATTCAAGATTTTTAGGGCTTCGACAAAAGATAAAATTCAAATGAAAGCCAGCAATAAGATCACAACAACACTGCACAAACATTACAGTAAAAAAAAAAAAAAAAAACTGATAACACAATAAACAAACTCTAGAGAGAGACATAAGCAGACAAAGATTGGTAGCTAGCTGGACATAGATAAAATTCTCAGAACATGTAATGCCTCATTTTGGAGTTGAACAACCAAAAGGGTAAACAAAAGGCTGCATCTTTTGGTGTTTAAAACATCCATTTCACCAAGATGTGAAAAGATAAAAACTAAACAAAAGAAAATTAATTGCATCTAATAAGAAAGCTTGAGAGACAAATCAATACAAGTGGATGCATCAAAACCAGTAGTGACAGAATTTTGTGGTGAAGTAGGCACTAAATGATCATGGGATTCTTCAGTCTTTTTGCTCCTTCCATCTGGAAAAAACTCATACTCCATCACCTAAAACATATAGACACTACTACTCATGATTAGTAACAAAACTAAAAAAAAAAAAAAAAAAAAGTACATCATAGGTACTGTTAAAAGTATAATGAGAGATTAATTACAAAATATCCCACCTGATGAGGCACCAAAGTTGGTAATTTTGTTGTAAGAAAGTGATTTTCTCCAATATTAGTGCCAAAAGGAGGACTCATAATTTGCATATTATTGTACACATCTTTTTTCACTTTACCGCAGCCTGGATATTCACCAACAACTCTCTTCTTTTTCTGCATTAATTAATCCCAAAAAAACACAAAAAGATCACTAGCTAGTTTATTAACATACACTTTAATAATATAATAACAAAGTAGTTATAATAATAATAATATTTACCTTGTGACAAGTGTTGCGGTTTTGAGAGTTGAGAGCACCATTTGGGGTTGAAGAGATCATCAGCTGATCATTATAAGTAGTATGAAACTGATCAAAACCATGAAAATGACCCTGACCCATTTGCCCAAAATGGGTCTGACCCGGATTAGGAAACTGAAAAGAAGGAGCTGCAAATGGGTTGTTGTTGTTGATTTGATGAGTGGACATTTGGTGCTTCAACTTTTCTTGTATTCGGAGACGTTCGAGTTTTTCGACTCCCATTCCTCTCCGTCGTATCTTCTGTTCTCCGCCTCCGCCTTTCGCCTTTTTACGACCAGTACTACTACGTCGTATGGGGCCGTTGTTACAATCTTCAGACAAGTGATCATGGAGGGATGTGTTTGTCTTGTGCTGATTCTCATTGCTTCTTACAAAAGAAGTTGCCATTGTTTTTCTCTTTTTTTGAACAAAAAAAAATAACTCTTTGATCTTTTTGTAAACTGCAAAGTGTGTTTTGAAACTTAAGGGAAAAGTTTATAGAAGGAGGGAGTTACAACTGAAAAATGCAAAATGTGGGTAGGGGTAGGGGTAGGGGTAGGGTCAGGGGTGTGTAATGTTGATCAAGGGTCTTCTTGAATGTATATACATGTATTTGTTGATGTGTATGTATATGCATATGTGTTTGTATAAACGGATTGGTTTTAAATTATCATGCCCTTTTGCACTCTTGCAAAGAGGATTGGCTTTTTGTCTTTTACTACTTAAGGCTATTTACTTATTTGTTTTTATTAATGTTCTTCTTTGGACCACACATACATACATACATATATTTGAAAATATTCTCGATTCGGAAGTTGAACAGTGGCAGATCCTGAAAACAGGTGGTATTAACTAATATGGTATTAGTTATGGGTTGACGATATTGCTAGAGCAAAAATTGTTGGAGCCAGAGCAAGTTTTTTATTGTCTCTAATTTGCCCTTCTTAATTAATGCATATGGAAATCAGTTTGGTAAATATATTTTCTTTCTTAATAACTCTCCTTAATTATAGCAATTATCAATTGCTTCCTTGTCTCTCTTAATTAGTTTAAGATTCTTTATATAAGTTGTTCTTTTCTCTTACATTCTAAAATGATTAAATAGTAAATTTTAAAGTAAAAATAAATTTGGAAGTTCAAGCTAACAGACAATAAATGTCTAAATATTTTCAAAATCGAGTTTTGCTGCTATAATTTTTTAGATTATACTTTATAATATGATTGACCGAATAATGATAAAACTCCTATATATCGATCTAGTTTAGATATAATGAAAGTGAATAATTTTTTCTTTTTTGAAGCAACGCTATGATTGAAATCACAATCCTGCATTTAAATATGTATTTAAAAATTTAGTTTTACTAATAATCTCACTAGCTGCTCTAGTCTAATAATTACCTTAGTAAAGATGTATTTTTATAATTATATATGTAATGTGAAATATAACAAATGATTGTTTTGTTTTGTTTTTTCAAATATTGCAACGGATTAAAATAGACTTTAATTAATAATTTGTGATAACATAATAGATGACTGAAGTGTTACTTAATTATAGCAGCAAAACTCGATTTTGATATATTTAGAAATATATTTTTTGCTAATTTGAATTTACAAAATCTTATTTGTACTTGAAGATTTACTATTTAATTATATTAAAATGCAAGAGAAAAGAATGACTTAAGATAAGGAAAGAGATTGATAATTGCTACAATTAAGGAGAGTTGATTAAGTAAGCAAATATATTTACATAATTGATTCTTAATGCCTTAATTAAAAAGGGTAAATTAGAGATAATAAAAAATTAGCTCTGGTTCCAACAATTTTTGCTCTGGCAATATCGCCGCCCATTACTTATAGAACTTACAATACAACACCATTTTATGATTGAAAAAACTCATTTTGCGTGACACAAGGAGTTTTGTCATATAAAACCACTTGAACTGTAAAATGGCAATGTTATATACCTGGTCAAATAGCAAACTAAGCGTATAATTACATTAATGTCAATGTTATATATATTATGCCACGTAAGTACGTAGCATGCATTAGACACAATATAAGAGTGATTGTAGTATTGTCCTATAATTTTTTTTGAACAATTATACTTACAAGTCACAACCCCACCCCACCCCATCCGACACACACACACACACACACCAGATTTGGTGTAACTACATGAACCTTTCATGTTTTGCAAAATTACAGTGACACCCACTGAAATTCACACGGATCTTACAAGTTCAACCGTTAAAAATCTGGACGGGATATGTAGTTTTCTGCAGCATTATATATATTATAGTAGCCTTCTAAAGTTCTAATTTCGCGTTTTGTGTTTATTTTTGACCTTCGAGTATGATCAAATTATCTTAAATATTGGTGGATATATTTATAAACTTGTATGGATGCATATATAATATATTTAAAAAGTTCAATACTAATTGTTGAAAACTTCAAACAGTTCTTTGAAGAACATAAAATTAACATTACAAGTAATTTTATTTCAATTTATCACACAAAAACGCTTTATGTTTTATTATTTACTACAAAATATAATTTGAAAATCTTTAATGCCAAAAAACTTAAATATTGTATTTCATGAATCATACTTCTAGTTTTAAGATTTAGAAAATACAAGTTTTTGTAGTTACTTCTTGAATCTCACGTATTATGATATCTTATTATCGAAAGTTAACAACTTTAATACATAACTTATGAATAATTGAAAATACATTAATATTTCTTAGTAATAATGATCACATGATAGATATTTTTGCCATTTTAATTCTGTTAGACAATTACTGCCGCTATAATTTTTTAAATCACACGAGGTTTTGTAATTATACCAAACATCAAGAGTATAACTGTAAATAGCCTAAATTTCATATAACTTATAAGACATATGTGTTGAAGGTGGAAGATTTACAAGGATGCCAAAATATATCACTCAAGATATCTCAATCGTGGTCTAACATTCACAAATGAATTCTTTATTAACCAAGAAATCCTAGAGCCCCCTTCAAATTTTGCTCGGAGAAGACATATATATAAATATAGCAAAAAGCAAAAGATATTTGCCCTCATGATCTTACAGTAAATGGATTTATTGTCCATCCACCATGTTGTTCTTTTATCCTTACTTTCTCATAATTAACGTAGATTTTCTTTTTCGAGGGGATACGATCTTGTGGCATATGAAATATAGAATTAAACTGAGATGTCCATCAAATCACATTTGATTTGTGAACAACTACATTGTGTGCCATAGTTACTAGCTAGAGATGAATAGGGTCGGTCTAGATTTTTTTATAGCTATTTATTTTCTATTTGGTTAGCACTAATTTATATCCTAATTTAATTGTAATTTAGTCCTCGGTTTTTAATGACTTGCAGACATAGTTTTTTATCAATGGTTATATGTAAAAATAAATAAATTCATCAGTTGAAAATTTTGAGAGGAAAAACTCAGAAATTACTTACATACTGAACTTTAAAATCAATTCAATAAGATTAAATAAGAAATAAATTAATAAAATAAACACCATAAATTGCTAACTAAGTGAGAATGAAATAAGATATGACATAAACTACGAGAGAGAGAGAGAGAGAGAGAGAGAGAGAGAGAGAGAGAGAGAGAGAGAGAGAGAGAAATACGTAAATTGCAACTAGCTAGCTAAGTCGATCGTGAAGATAAAGGAATGTAATTTGGAGCTAAAAAGAGTAACGATTATATTTCTACAATTAATTCTAGAAGTTAAGAGACTAATTTAACAATTAGCTTTATAAATAATATATATACGTACATCAACTATATACTCTCCTTACAATATTAGTATATATATATATGTATATATGTGTGTGTGTGTGTGTGTGTGTGTGTGTGTGTGTGTATCATTTAAAAAATTATTTGTGTGTGTGCGCGGTTTAATCAATTAATTGCTAATATTGGGGGTCCCTATATGGTGATTTGTTATGGAATGTGTGAACATTTAAAGCATCAAATAAAAGCAATCATACTGAGATTCGCTCAACTTTTCATCGATATCTCAAATACGCGATCCTAATCAATTACTGCACAAATATTCATCATGAGTGGACGACTGGATAAACCCTAAAGCTTGACCAGACGATCTTCAGTTTTTTCTTCTCAATGAATGTAAAAAGCTTATAAAATTAAATATTTCTGTAAACTGCATGCATGAGAATGATCATAAACTTCATCAATTATATATTTTCGATCAAATTATCACACCCAGTTATATATGTCTTTGGCATAAACAATGTTATGTCCAGGAAATCTCATTCGGACATCTTAAGATCATTTTGTTAGAGTATTATTAGAGAGAAAAAAATATTTATTTTATGTCCCAAAGAAGCTTGCGAGATGATAAATAAATATATGCATGAATATGGATAATAAACTCATTTAATATAGGGGAAAAAACACTATTTCTTATTGAAAAGATGGGCCAAAAAACTCATTAGTCAAATGTAATAAGCATGCAAACAAAAGTCATGAAAGAAAAATAAGTGGAAAAAACCCCTTTCTATTATATCGGAAAAAAGTAAAATAGGAGGGGGGGGGGGGGGGGGGGGGATTTCTTGGTATTTTTCTTTTTACCAAAAAATTATTGTGCTAGCTTTGTGTTTCTTTTTTTAAAGTAATTACATTTTCACGATGAATTATAATTTCCGCAATAAATGAAATAAGTTAATTATAAAATCATATATGTTGTTGGAAACTTTATAATAAAACTACAGCTCTCCCATCCGTATACCAAATCCGTTCTAGACAAGAAACTGGAGAATTTTATTTTCGTATAACCTAAATACAAGAAACGGCAGAAAGTTTGCTTAACAGAACCGATAAAAGATATATAAAACAAAATATGAAATGGGAATCAACGTGCAAAATTTGATAGAATTAACCGCCGGCTTATAACAAAATTTAATATTTTACAATAAAACAAACTATAACATATAATGTATTATTGTAAGATGTTCCTGCAAGTAGCACAAAAAATACCATCGATTAGGAAAATCAAACATATATGTGCGTACGTAGGCCGCCGTTCAAAAAGTTTATAGGAGTATAGGCTTGTTTGGCAGTGATCCCAAAATGGAGATTCTGGACAAAGGTCCTCTAGGCCCCCACAGTACACATGTTTGCCCTATCATTAGCAAACAATCCAACATCCAAACAGATCCTTGTCCTTACACGTGTCAAAACATATATCATATGTAACAAAAAAAATAGAATAACCCAAGTAAAATGGTTAGAGTTGTAATTCACAGAATTTATGAATTATGACATTTATCATGTAGCGTTTTAAACGTCGATTCACTATGTAATTTTGGTTTTGCCTTATTTGGCGACTTCTATATTAAGAATACGTACTACTACTTGTTTTAATAAAACTATTGATGCGATTATAAAATCTCTAATAAGCAATTCATGCTATTTCATTTGATTGTAAGTGACTTATGTAAATTAAAGTTGTACGTGTATGTTTAAGATGTAGCAAAATAAATTTGTATTTATTTAATTACTTTTAGTTTTTGCATTATAATATTAATGTTAGCCTTTTGAAACTTGTGCAGCTTAAATTCCTGAATACACCATGATGAACTTATACTAAATTTATGATCTAATATGCAATTCTTGTAATTCTCAAGAGGCATAATGCATTCGTTTTAATCCAAATCATGTTCAAAAATTCACATGTTCCACTCCTTGCTACAAGTCCAAGTATACAATGGCTCCACCGAAAGGTTCAGACCTATGATGCACGGATACTCCAAAAAATTATCCCGTGCACGTATCGGATACTCCGATACTCTACCGATACTCCTCGGATACGTATCAGATACACCACGTGGCGTATCCGAGAATTTAAAATAAATAATAAACATCGGATACGTATCGGATACTTCTAGAGGACGTATCCGGCACCTTCAGGATACATTTTTGCAGATTTAAGAAGTTTTGATTTTCAAGGGTAAAAACAGAAACTTAAAACATATTGTAAATAACAAAAGAAGAAAACAAAAATTAAAGAAAAATAAATATCTAGTAAGTATAAAAGCAGAAAGTTTCTTCCCGTTTCTAACTTCCTCTCAAGAATGACAATAAAAAACTTCAACTTTCAAACCAACAACACTCGGTTGCTTAGAATCTCTTTAAAATTCATTTTATTCTTGTTTTTTTATTATCTTGACCTTCAAACTTTGTTACTTTCAAAGTTTCAAGAGTTTAAATTTCAATCTACGGTTCATTTTAGTTTTTATATTTAATATAAATTATTATATAAAATATATATAGCCATATCCTATATTTTCAAAAAATCCGTGTCCCCGTATCCGTATCGTACCGTACCCGTATCCCCGTATCCGTATCCATGCATCATAGGTTCAGACACTACCTGAAAAGACCCTGAGATCGATGTACCTATGGAGTCTCTTCCAAAATGTAGACATAAGCTCGTTCATAAACCAATCTCTAAGACCGCTTGTGGCGCCAATTTACCAAGTTGCTTCCTCGAGAAGAAACAACCATCTAATTTTATGGTCCCCTTTTGTATCACGGTCCATTCTATCCAATAACGTCTTTCAAAAATTCACATAATTCTTAATCTCGTATGTTATATGTGGTAAAAGATGATTGCGGAAGAAATTTCGTGCAACCGAAAAACTTCCTTCTTAATTCAGTCGATCGTTGTAGCTAATAGAAAATAAAAAAGATTTTAGGTACCTATTTACAGTGCGGACTCAAGTCCATCACTTGGGGCCACAGGGTGATACATCTAAAGGATGATTGGCATAATGAAATTATACAGATAGTATCAACATTGATTTAGTTAATAACACTTCATCTATGTTCATCTAACTATCACATAACACATCAAAAACAATGTGTACTATGTAGAGTGTATATGTCAGGATATATTAAAATGTTCTTCTATACATACATTCATGTGTATATGTATACATGCATCAGGATGTACAGGATAAAGACTCAATATCACATTTTTCTGTTCTTGATCTTGCTCACATAAATGGTAAGATATGGTGAGGAAATTTGCATGCGTACGATGCTTTTGAGATAGAATTTGGTTCTGAAATTACTATATTTATGATGCCTAGAACCTATGATTTATTGCATTACTTTCTTGCCGCCGGGACCTTGTACTATACACTCATCATTTGATATAGTACTTGCTAGCCCTTTTGTACACTTGAAAATGACTTCTAACAGCCCATCGGATAACAAATTTCTTAGCCCTACAACATGATATTAATCAAAACTCTTGATAGACTAAACCTTCAGACATCGTCTCAAGTCCTAAGCCAAAAACATTATGATTGCCAATTCTATTTTAAAAAAAATTAGCACTAACCCGCAACTCTAACTCGTCAAGGGAATGGAAAAGGGAAAAAGATTTCGACTAGCAACAGTACAGAGACCTCATTCTGTGCGACATAATACAACTCTTCCCATTATTTGTTGTAATGTATGATTAACATGACTAAAAAACTTATATTTCTTTTATGCATAGTGTAAGAACTTTAGACATTTGATGAAAAATGCGAGAGACATCCTTGTGACAGATTTTCTTTACATTTATTAGTGTCTTAACTAGTACTTTAATGTAGTGTGAATAAGTCATTGGGATCTTGCCATAAGAAAGCAGAGTTTTAGAGGTAACTGTTAGTTGTTGCTTTATGCAACTTCAGTGAAAGACTAACTATTCCTGGCAAACAAACCAAATCCCACTTCTTCCCTCATTACTTCAGATTCATATCTTCATTTACTCTCTCTCTCTCTCTCACATACAGTCATTACAGTTTTGGCATATATATATATATATATCCTGATGGTACAGCAAAACTGCAAAAGCCAATCTGAGAAGTAGACAGTGTGAAGTGTGAAGGTCCCAGATCTTGTCTTCAATGTAAGATTTAAGATGTGGATGCTAACAAATTTTGCGGATAAATCTGAACCGTCCGTATAACTGTATAGTTGTACCTTGATCAAAGGGTACACTTTTTCAACAGACCTATTTCAGGCAAAAGGTAACAGAGTCCCCTTTCGCCTGTTCGTTTTGTTTGTACCTTGAGACACTAAATAACAAATGACCAACCCAGAAAATGTCTGCTGCCTGTGGTCCTCCCTCAAGGTGCCATTCTGTACACAAAAATTGTACATCTTTAAAGAAAGATTATGTAATAAGATTTTGAGAATATAACCTAAAGACTATATAATGCAATATTTCACACTGCAGAAATAGAAAAAAGGGATGGATCTATTCTTGATAATAACTTACAAATGTTGGTGAATTCAGCCATGAAATAAAAGTGCAAACTAAATCGTTTTATAGGATTATCATGCACTATATATGGTGAATGATAAATGAATATATTGCACTTGTTTTCAAGAAAGAGAATAAAATTACATGTCATATCCTCAAGTCATCTTTCCTTAAGTTAAGAGGATAATGAACGTAGGAAGGCCTAAGGTTAACAGAAAATATGGCCATCACTAAGAACAATAACAGTTAAAAATCTTATTTCATATTTTAGGGTTAATCTGTAAACCATTTGATATTCTCAATCATATTCAAAAAAGCTCCAAAGCCTCCAAATAATCTGCATTTTTAAGAACAAATTATCATTAGGCTCCAGCTACTCAGTTAAAAGCCTCATCCATTTGATGAACTACACATTAAAATGTTTACAGCAGTTAAAAGCAACACTATCCTTTCACTTTAATAGGTAAGACGCATGTCGGGCATGATTCATAATATTTCAATTAATATTGCATGATGACTTCCTCATTCAAATCACAAGACCTGCACAAGCTTTAGAAAAGAGGAGAGTGTTTGTAAATTTCTAAATGACTTTCAACCAATACTGTTAACTTGGGAATAACAATCTTAATTAATTGATTCCAAAATAAATAAATAAATAAATAGAAGTACATACAGTCAATGATCTTCCTTCGGCAGTGTATCCAAGTGAAACATCCATTACTGACACAATAGTATTTGAGTCTCTGACGAGCACCACACTGGAAACATAGTCCAATTCTTGTGATAGAAAAAATTAGGACTTGATTGTCTCTATATTAACGCATCAGTTTAAGTTTGAATAATTACAGACATCAAAATGTATATTAAATGATATCAACTTAATTGAGCTCAAAATCCACCACCCCTTAATAGGAGGATTTATTTGAGTATCTTCGGCAGATATTCACTAAGCTTGGACTACATACATGATATAACAAGGTTAATAACTCCATGTATTCAAAATGCTATAGTATCATCAGCCTGGTGTTTACGGTTCGTCTGGACACTGAATGAATAATTGTGAGAGGAATATCATACACTAATAGATATATACATCCACTGTCACTGCTATAGATCAATTTACAAGTTTGAGTCTGAATTTGAGAAGGCTACTATCTCCGGCAAGATGAATGATGCGCATAGCATCCATTTTCCGGGAGCAACAAGGCGAACTCTATGCATCTCAACATCAAAAGCCACCTCTGACATTGCAATTCTAATCCGCTGGTTTAAAGATAGTCAGGGCCAATGTGATCAACAAGTTCGTCAAGGTTAATTACCCTAGTTATATCAGTTTGTATCATAACGTGAACTATACCTCGTGAAAGTCGAATTCCGGATCTTGAGCTTTTGAGAAACCATAAACATGGATTCTTGGCAAGGTAATTTCTTTATCCCTACTATTTCCTTTGAATATTCCCCTAAAAGCATCTGCAACCGATACAAAACATTAGTGTAGAATGAACATGCAACTTCTATATAATGTGTGTGTGTGTAAATGCTTTCGTACACATACTAACACACAGACACACGGAGTAGTTGAAGCGAAATGAGATACAGTCGGGATAGACTTTGTAAAATTAAGCGGACCTTAAGATGCTGTATGTAAAACAAACAGTTTCGAGATAAGTTTCATGTTTATAACATCAGAGCTAGACTACCAGCAATGGTGAAAATATAGTAACTGTCAAGTAGATTTTATTAGCAAGCACAAAAAACTATTAAGACGACCGACCATGGTCCATGAGAATACTCGTATGGCAACGAGAGAAACTTAAGATAATAAACCAAAAAAAGGATCGGTACTTCGCATGAAAAAACGAATAGCGGTGCAGAAATTCGTCGAGCATCATCATTAAAGTCAAAGAAGAGTTAGCATGAATCTGCAAGAAGAAAATGAACTTCTGGCAGCTAATACTTGAATAAGTCTGGTAACTTCTTAACTCACTTAGTGACCTCAACCCAAATTGTAGCAGGTCAGCCTGTGCCAGCCAAGTATGCTACGGAAGTTAGCTAGGTTCACTCTAAATAAGTAACCACATATCAATAAAACATGTAGACTGTTCATTATTGTGAGTACTTGCCCTGAAGAAATGAGAAGCTAAACATTGTTACCAACTAGAACTAGTTTGAAAGAAAAATAAGCCAATGGTAAATGGATACTTGACAAATTATACATGTCATATGCCAAAGAAAAGAGCTTCCTGTAGAAGTATTATTCTTAGGCTGTGTTGCATACCAAGAAAGTCAGTGGCAGTATTTGGTAAATTCATTACTACTTGAGTAATGGATTGAGCTCCTTGAGTGGCAAAAACTGTCTCTAAAAATCGCCTTCCATCCATGTTAAACACCTACAGGACAGAATAGCAAGATGATGAAGTGACTTGAACTATATTACCTCATAAATAAGTCACCACCATTTGATGCTTCGCTAGAATATACAGCATGGGTCATCAAATTTCAGCATAGCGGCAAACTTGAATTTTTACATCTAAATATCAATTTGGTCCAAGTTCTTAAAAATATAATGGACTAACACGAAGATGATACTGCACAATGATAACTGAACACACCTCAATTTTCCTTTCAAGTTTATTGAGGATACAGTTTCTTTCAAGATATTCAACAGCAGATGGATTTAAATCATTAGCATACACGCGCTTGACTTTCTTTGCAGCAGATATGGCAAGGGGACCAACCCCAGCAAAAACATCACCTGACAAAGAAAAATGGAAGGGGACAAGGGGATAGAAATTCAGTGAAGCACCAATCTCCAGCAGATTATTTCAAACAGAGAGGACAAAAAATGCATGATATGGCAAAGGATTCCATCTTTTCTTTTACGAAGGCATATATCAGAGAGTCACCAGGTAACCTGATGGTAAAGCTTGGAGTTAGACTTAATTTCCGCCTGTATAATCAAACAAGTCTCTACAGAGAAATGGAAGCCATGTATTAGAAATTTCCCTTAATCAAGAGACATTGGTTCATGATCTGTTCTCTATATATGATAAAGATCATGATCCAGAAGGGGGGGTCATAACATCTATTTAAATTTGTAAACTCAGTATTTGTTGCATTTTCTTCCTGTTCTTTAGTCATCTCTTCTGATGTCCTCTTAAGGGTGGAGGAGAGCTTTTTGTGACAGCCAAAGAATGTCTTATTCTTGAGAAACAAAAACTAGTTAAGAATGTAGTGCTGGTGTCTCATTCACTGCATTAGTGGCACATAAAAACCTCTATTTTGGTGACGCAGCAGTATAATGAAATTATAATGAAAAAAGTATTTGGTTATATATATACATATAAATCCATAAAAAGTGACTCCTTGAACAGACTAATCTAGTGCTCAATACAATACCATGACTGCGGACTCCATCCATAAGATGACAGCCAAATTATTTTTTGGATGATTAATAACTTTTTAATTGACAATAATAATATACACCTCTAAGCTTGTAAGTAGATCACAACGTCCAATAAATGTATAAGTCAGGGAAAAAGAATAAGATTGGTAAGCATTGTATTTGGACATTATAACTTACAGACAACATCACTGCGTGTGAAGTAACTTAGAAGCCTCTGTCTTTCAGTTGCTAGCCTTGAACTCCAATATCTATGGACAGGAATAATAAACATTAGTTTGTATAAATCTTCCTTATCTTGGCTATGCTTGTTTCTTGGTCTTGCCAGACTTACACTGTTCCTAAATCAACATGAAAACGCAGCCCATTTTCCACTACTGTTGTCACGAGGGAATTATTTCCAGCTAAAACTTCAAGCTGCATTGTACGGTAATCATTCTGAATAGCATCAACTTTGTTTACAACTGTTTGTATTTTTGGCCTGTTCTTATCCAAAACTACCTGGTTAAAGCAAAAGACAATTAAACAAAAAACAATTAGATGATAGATAAAGCTTAAGACAATACAAGCTGTACTCAGCACTGGAATCGAAAATAGAACTGCATTAATGCTGGGTGCACCTTTGCAATGAGGTTCTTATATTGGAGATGCTCATCTTTCAGATTCAAGTGAGCAATATGCCCAACCATTTCAAAAGCGGATGGAATAATCACCCCTTCCGGAAGCATAGCCTCCAAGATCTGCAAACAAGCCATGATGCCTACATTATACACATGCAATGAATTAGACATGTTAATAAATCCATTATCCCAGCTCATGTTGAGAACTTGCCTTGCCGTGCGTACAATGTCCAAATAAAAGAGTAACTAAACAGCTTGTGCCAAAGTTGTTATATTAACTCCAAGAAAATGTGGTGTCGTGAAAAGATAGTTTACTATGAAAATTTAGTAAACAGTAAGAAAAACAAACCAAGATATCCAATATCATTTGGTTGCTTTTAGAATATCCAATGTTCAAAACCAATATAACTCCGCACACAAATTTTAATTGGCTGCCATACAGTTTGTTAAAGTTTGCTGTGGAAAAGTTATTTAGCTTCTGTGATCTATTCACTATTTCCACATACCAGTGCAATAATAGAACTTCACCGCAAAGGAACACGGATCTTTATAACAAGCTTCATATTTTCATATGGTGAATGCTACACCTGGTAGATAAATTACAGTCTAGTCAGGTGTTAGGTCCTCATGAATATGGTGAAAGCAAAGATTGTTGACTGCCAATACTAGCCAATATGCAGTCAGCCGTCACGTTATGAGAAATCCTGGGGATTACAATCTCACTTTTTGGAAGTACAAACACAAATCATAATTGACCATTTTGATTGATCTCAACGATATTCACCAACCAAAAACACAGCAAACATGCAAGACACAGAGATGATTTTATGTTACTGTACATAAGAGCATAGGGTGGGGTGTGGTACTATTTCACATCCAACATATCAACTATTTGGAGGGAAAAAAATTATGGAGAAAAAGAAGGACATCAACTGATATTTTTAAAGTGAAATACCTCGTTAAGCTGCCAGTAATCATAAAACAAAGTCAACTTGCACTTCACAAGCTCAATAGCTGATCCCATACTCTGGTGGTCATGCTCTTTGAAGACGACCTGGAAAACATAATTTGAACTTCAGATATGGCGTGGCACTGTAGCACATGTATCAGCCAGATGAAAACAACCGAACTTGTCATCCACAGAGCAAAACTATAGCAATGAGAGGATAATCCTTTTTTCTATGATAGAACAGTGTATATCATCATAACTTAGATCATGTGACAGATGCAATACAAAATCTGGTTAACGGCTGAAACACAATCCACACAGTAACACTTTTATGCCATGTTTCATTTGCAGCAATTCAAAGGGAATCAAAGAATCAAGCTTGACTCTTCATAAGTTTTTCAAACAGTAGCAAATCATAAATTAACATATCAAATTGAAACTAACATCCATATTACATCAATGTCAAAATTAGCAGTAGCAACAAGAACAGAAGATTCTAGCCCAGGCCAATGAACCACTTAGCATGTGTTACTAGCCTTGTGATTGGCATTGTTTACTTTCATTATGATTATGTTTGGTTTAAAACTCATCCCTAACTAGGCATAAATCAAGATTAGCTAATAGTTATCGAACCAAACGAATGAGTATCAAAATGCTGGAGAACAACAACCTTAATTGCCTAAGACAAATTTGCACAATCTTTTGTATTAGTACACACTCTCCTTATGATTATTTTTAAGAATCATCTCGAACGACATCGTAAAACTCGATTATCTACTTCAACTAAACAACTTAGTACCAAAATGCTGGTGGAACAAACAACCTTAATCGCCTCGGGCAATTCCTCAATCTTCGAATCCGCATACCGCTCATCCAGTAACAACAACCTCGTCGACCCTCTCCACGGACGAACATCCTCCCCCAACAACCCACTCAAATCCTCACTACCACCACCATCCTCATCCTCAACCACCTCAACCAACGCCACCTCGTTCCGCCCAACCCCTCTCCCCACTCTCCCACCCTTCTTCTCCCCCCCATCTTTCCTCCTCTGCTTAGGCCTAGAAATCTTAGCCAAATTCCTAAACTCAACATACCCTCTCGAATCGAAACTCCTCGAAAGCTCGTCCCGATACAAAACCGCGTTCACCGCCTCCCCGTCCCCCTCCGCCCTCCCGTAAATCCTCCGATTCAACGCCACCAGCTCATCCTCAGCTCCAATTTCGCTTTTTTCAGGAATTAGGGTTTTGAAATTGTCGTCAATTTCGTCATTGGGTACTCTGGCGATGTTGTTGATGCGAGGCCAGTTGAGTAAATGGCCGCGGAGGCGGTTTTCGAGTGTGGAGCAGATGTGCGAGGGGACTCTGAGAGCTGAAATGTCGAAGATACGAGTGAAATTGGTCTCGTCGAGGGTAGTAGTGGAGGAGGAGGGGTGTTTTGGTAATTTGAGAGGGGTGGGTGGGGGTGGGGGGGTGGGTGTGTGGCCTTTGTGGAGGGTGGGTCCGTATGAGGAGGAGGAGGAGAAGGCTTTGGTGAAGTGAGGCGCAGAGTGGAATGTGAGTGTGTGAGGACGGAAGAAGAAGAAGAAGGTGGTGGTGGTTGTTAATTTGATGGAGGCCATTTTTTTTGGGGGGGAGGGGATTGTGCAGGGTTTTGGGGGGATTTAAGGACCAGCTAAGAAGAAGAAGTTCAAGTGCATTTCAAATGGATCAAGATTTATAAAAGTTTCTAAAGGTTTCTTCGAAAAGTATGAATGACCAAGTTTCAATTTTTGAACACGTGTAAACGAGACATACGATATTTCCGTGTATGTTTTAGTAATTAATTTCGTTGAATTTTTAGAACATATCGAGAAGATTTTAAGATGCTGTGAAAAAATGTCTAATATTAAAGCAGTTTGAAACATAAATTAGAAATAGAACTTTGATCCGTGAAAGTTTCAACTTTGTGTATGTTTCGGTTTTGTAGAACTTCTTTTGTATTGTAAAAGAAATATCATTCAAATATCATACTTCACCCATTTTTTATGTAAGGATTGAGTTAGGTTTAAAAACTGTTAAGGTAGTAGGTCTTAGGGCTTGAAGGGATTACAGTTTTCTCGCAAGACAACTTCTAGACTTGAAATGATAATTTGTTTTGAATTAGTGAATGGCGGTAACTAATTTTCAAAAGATTCAACTCGGATTGTAACTTTGGTGAGTCTTCAAATTGGTTCCATGTGAGACCTCTAGACCATGCATAGTAATTACAGTCTTGGTGAACCTTCGAATTGGCTCCACGTGAGACCTGACCACGCATAGTGATTACGTGAGTCTTCAAATTGGCTCCACGTGAGACCTAATTACTAACCCGACCATCCATAGTGATAACGAATGTGCCGATTCCAGTGTCATCATTAAATTTGTGTACATAACATGTAGTTAGATTTTAATGCAAGTAGAAACGAAGGGTTAGAAAAATAAAAACGCGGTTGGTTACACTAATAACAACCAATAAAATTGGGAATTGGGGGTGTAACAATATTAGTAGTAATAATTGTGTATGTCCAATTACACGTAGCGCCTACTTGGCTGGCTAATTCCCAGTTAGGAATTGATGGTTTGGCCTAGGTATAAAATCAAGTGGGGGACAAGACACGAGCCAGATTACGATAAGCCCTCGTGAGGGTATATTATATATTTTAGTGTCTATCCAACAGACTAATAAAGTAAACCAATTTCAAAATAAGTAATTGAGGGTATAACATATTTGTGCTAACAATCCAATAATATGTTATATTGTACACTTGTATTGCACTCTTTCATTCTCCAATTAGATAATTTGGTAACCAAACTCGTCCTAAGTATTTAAGCATGATTTATGTTCTAATTATTATACCCACCATAAATTAAATTTTTTTTAGGAAACCCGGCATAAATTAATCTAATGATAAAACAAGAAATGACAAGCCATTTTAGCACAAAATATTCTGAGTGGATGATTCTATAGTAACATTAGATGATATTTTATTGTTTTGTGTAGTAGTGAAAAATGTAGTTTCAACTTTCAACTTTCCCACTTATGTGGGAAATAATTCTAAGCATGTATATCATAAATTAGACGTCAAGAAAGTTTATTTTAGAAATTGAACATTAACGAGTTTATCTTGGTCTATGTGGATCTAGTTTCGGGCTTTATTATTTATTTAACAAAGTCTCGGATGGACACTTTGGCACTAGGACCACCTTGGGGGCTAAAAAGAGTTTCAAGAAATTGTAATTTGTATTTTTTAATTTGTAATTTTAAATTCAAATTTGAATAATTTAACACACAACTCTTATATCAGTATTATGAAATAACATGTGTTTAATGTAATTAACTTCTCGTGTATAAATATATAGATAATACATATTCGTTTGTTCGCCACTTGAAACTTTTATCTATTAGTCGTTTAAAAAAGTTAAACCTTGTTGTATCATTGGAGCTTATTCTTAATATACAATGTGAAAATATTATTTATACGAAAGTGATAGTATCACGTCTCAAAAAATTTATGAAAATTATGTCTTCAAAATTTTATTTTGAATTCCCAAGTTATAAGTTCTAACGGATGATCTATTTGTATTTTTCTCTTCAACGAGAATTTTTAAGGAGACTATCGTTTCATAATTATGATTCATTGCACATTCTATAAAGGGTTGCATGTGCCATGCATGTTGCATATAGTACAACAAGTAATCACGAAGCCTCAAATGCATGCACGCGTAGGATGCATGTCTCTGGTTCAAGATTATAAACCTCAATTTAAGATCACTGTTTCATGACCGAAGCTTCATGTCTATGTACAATAGGAATGTGCATGGCAGTAATTTCAAGACAAATTGGCAGTCCCTATATATATGTAAAGGGTTCAATAACATTCACTCTACTTTTAATCAAATTACAAAAAACTTCCTCTAATATTCAAATAATTACAAAGTAACATTACAAAGAGACTTTCGTGAGACTGAATAATTATAAAATACTTTTTGAAGTCTGAGAAAAACATAGAAGTTGTTTCACTAAATTCATGTTTATTCGCACTTTAATTAAAAGTTGTCTTAAAACAAAATCATATAATATAACTAAACCAAATCAGGGTATTCATATCATTATTCCTATATAATTTACACGCCTCGAAGTCAACTTAAACCACACCAAAGCATGCATGCAGCTGGAGACAATCTTATATATGTGATGTGTTTGTAATGCATAACATAATCTTTTTCGATAACAGACTGCTGAAATATTTCAAGTTCTATACAACTTTTTCTTCCATTACAAATCACAACACATGCAATAAATTTATACAATTCTTATACACACTCTCACTTCCAAAAGCCACTATAAAGCAATCAAGAGAGCTTAAGTGTTGAACTTTGCCCATTCCCCTTTTCTCAATAAAAAATCTAAGAAAAAATTGTATAAAACTTAGAACAATCCCTTAAAACAATATTCTGCTTACAATTCACCAAGCAGGATATATGTTAATTATGAGACTTTTTTCACAACTATAGTAGCCGGGTACGATTCCTCTCCAAAAATCCTTCCACAACCACTCGTTTCTTGGTCTCGACTGAGACAACGTGTTGACTAACCGGCGTCTCGCGCCGTTGATCGGGAGAAAAGAAAAACCACGTTGAAGTGCATGCCATTATTGCAAAAATCTTCCCCCAAAAGACAAGAGCCACTAAAGAAACAAAAAATACACACATTCCTTTTGTACGACATGTACACTTAAAGCAATCCCTTTTTGTATTGGATTGTTGTTTGAAATCAAGAGATGGTGATCTTACGATTATCCTTTTGGATCCGGACCTCGAGTCTGAAGAAGCACTTGAAGATCCCGAAGGAGGTGAACTCGAGGAAAATAATGAAGAAGAGTTCGAATCGGATCGGAAAATCTCTTCCGGATCGGATAGGTTTTTGTGGGATAGACTCTTCTTCATTGAAAGAAAAGGCTTTTCGAGTTTGGACAGTAAGTCGTGGTTTGATCGGTAGGAGTCTTTTCTACAACTCTTGCTCCGGAATTTCTTCACCTGATGCATTACATGAAACATGACGATGAAAAACTAAATAACGATATTCTACTCAATCGAGAAGAGTTGAATTAAAAAAAAAAAGGAATTCTGTCTTGAACCCAACGTTATTCTCGTTTGCTTCATATAATCTAATCTTAATTAATTGGTATTACAGGTTTGATTGTCGTAGTACTCAACATGTTGTCGGTTTAAGAGTTGGATTTTTGTTAGCGAAGTGAACTTAATTAAGGATACTTACAGTAACACTATTGAAGTTTCAACTAATTACATAAATATTCTTTAATATTGAATAATTACATACAAATCTCTTGTAATAAAGAAATAGCAAACATTACAAATATAATCAAATACTAGATTTAAAAAGTGACAAAGACACCTTCTTAACATGTGAAAATTTTACAAAAATCCTTTATCTTTCAAAATGTTTGTGAAGCATCATGAGGTGTTTTTCAGTTATTCAAACATTTAGAAAACTCTTTATGATTAAATTATATCTCAAGATCCGCCATTGAGACTATTATAATATTAATTGGATCAGCTAGTCAGGAATGATGGGTAGGCAAAACCTCATTTTCACTAGGATTAACGTCATTCAACAACAATCAACTGATGCAAAAGCTAAACTTAAAAATGAAAATTTATTTAATGAATCTCAAAATAAAATGATTGATATAATAAGTAGTACATTGTTGTATAAAAGCTAAAACACTTTCCTTGTAATAGTACGACTTTACCAAAAAACATGAGAAAAACGTTTATGCATCATCATATTTGAAAAAGCAGGCTAACAGATTTCCAATATAAGAAAACAAAACTACAAACGTACAACAACATAACAATCAAAGTTTCTAAGCCCATGAAGTTGACCACACAAATAAAGAATTCAAACAGTATACCAATTTAGACTACTAATAGCCAAACAATTAAATAAATAAAAACTAATATTGAAAAATTCTAAAATTCTTACCAATGAAGCCTTGTTTAAAGCGGCCTTCAACGCACAGGAAACACCACCTAGTGCCCTCTTTTTCCTTCTCCGGTCACATTCATTATCGGAATTAGGTGGAAACGCCGTGTCAAAGTCTCGTTCGTCGTCGGCAGGGATCGGCCTAAAGCACGTTAGAAACTTTCTCCGCCCACAGTTCTTCACGGTATCCATCGACAATATCTTCATCTATGTAATAAAAAAATTAACGAAAAGGTTTATGTGTTAAGAAATGAATCAAATTAAGCAAGAAAGAAGATAGAAAATAATAATAATAATAATAATAATAATTATGGGAGTATCTAAATAGTGGCGTACATTTAGTGGGCGGATGTCTGAGAAATCCAAGGAACGTGTTTTTTGATATATAGCGTGTGATTTTGAGGAACTATGTAATAGAGGACGACCGACTTTGCCGCTCTATGATTTAATTTCGAATCTATAGTGTGGGGTGAGAAAAATATGGGAGTTATAGTATGTAAGAATATGTAGGAATTGAATATTTGGATTTCTTTAAGAACTTTGAATTGTTTTTTATTAGTGTTTATGAGTTTGCCAAAAATAGAATTGTTGTTTTAGCATAAACAATTAAGTTTATTTGCTAATGAAGGTAATACTTAGGATATTTCTTATCCTAATTCTTTGGATGGACCAAAAATTTAACAGGAGTTAATTCTTTGGGTTCAAGGATAATTTTTTTTTTTTTTTTTTTGAATTTCTTTCCTTTTACCAAACGAGTGTATGCAGAACATTCTCGATTTCTATCTAAAAATTATTATGCAAATACGGCAAAAGGGACACTACAAGAATTGTTGCATATAGCATGGCCCAAAAACATAGCTAAAAGGTCAAATCCCTTGCTATAGATCTACTGCTACAGAAACAGACGTTGCTGGCATCCCTTCTTATAGGTGGTGTGGCTAAAAGTATTTAGCATCTAGCAAGGGAAGTGGACCTTGCTATACCTTTTCTGACACATGCATGCAGCAAGGGAAGTGGGCCTTGCGATACCCCCATCTGACACACAAACATATTGCAACGTCCGCGGACGTTGCTGACACCAAAATACAACAACGTCTGCGGACGTTGCAGTATGTTTCTGACAACAACCTCTAGTACAAAGCCGTCGGTTCTTTTTTGCTATTTTTTGTCGTTTTGTTAATTAGTAATGGCGACTAAAAGCTTGGGTTGTTCTTCTTTTGATTCGACCAACGTTACTGGGATTAATGAAAATATAGCTTGTGTTATTGGACGTTGTTATGTGTATGTTCCTAATTCAGCATGTAATAACATGAGCAAAAGGCTTTCGCCATGTGTTATAGCACAAACCGACGAGAATAAAGCCAGTACTGCGATGGATGTGCAACATGTTACCGGTGATGGACAAGGAGGCAATAACCAGATCACCGATGTTGAACGACGGCCTCGTAGGACAACATTAGACATCTCTCCTTTTTGGTAAGTATTACACAGTCGGTTCATTGTTGATTTCAAAACTTAGGTTGGACCATCGTCTTCTAAGCTACTTTTTGTGTATCACTTGCGTGCTATAAGTATTAATATTGAGAATATGAGTTATTGCTCTAATCTCTTACATTAAGATCCAAAACACGTGTCATAGTGCTCAGTGGCATAGAATGACCCACAAAGTGTCACACAAGGGATAGGTTGAACATTTATTGTCTTGGAGTCGGTTAAGCTGTATCTTCTAATCTTTCAAATGTTTAAAACGTCCTCAACCTATTAAAAATGTGCGGATTTTATCTGAGTCCTTGATCAATCGTTGAGTTTGGGCACGTTTCTGCATTGGTTTGTTAGGTTTGACATCAGGAGCAATTCACAATTTTTTCAATAGATAATGGTGCATCACTTTCATTTTGAAAGGTTGGACAACACGTTGCGATGGGCTTCATAGGTATGGGGTTTTCGACATTTTACTCTACAATTTTATATGAACTTATTTAATAAATATTCTCTCATTCAATTTGTAATTTTAATTTTACATTCTGTCGCATTTTCACTATTTTTATGAAATTAAACATTAATAAGTCTTTATCAAGTAAATAACTCTTACGCAATTATGCAAAAGGTATTAAATGATATGAGAGAGAGAATTTTGGGATTGCCTTGAGTATGTGCTAGCATGCGCACCTCGCATCCAAGTCTATGAAGTCTCATTTCTTGCGCTCAACGCCTTTAAAACACTAAGTGCAACCTACAAACCATATCAAAATATCAATGTCTTAATAGGCGCGAGGCGTAAACGACGCGTTTTACTCCCTCGGAGGCAAGACGTAAGCCCTGAGGCACGGGGCGTAAGCCCCACAAATTTCGACATTTAAAAAATATATATCAATATGAATAATAAGAAGAAAACATAAAAATGCATAAATACAAATATAATAAGATAAGACTTATGAAAATATTAAAAAACTATTTGAGATAATACCAATTACAAATAGCATAGAAGGAAATTAATCAATTCTTCTTCCCTTTGCACGCACTACCTAAATTGCATACAAATATTTAATGTGATCCTTACATATATTCTATATTGTGAAGTTTTTAACAGTTACAAGAAAACTCAAGTAAAATAGGAGTCATAGAATAGAAAAGGTTCCACAATAATGAATAATGAGATACCTATTATTAAAATTCACAAAAAAAAAAGATGAATTTACCAACCAAAAAATAATAAAAATTATAATAAAATTGTAAAATAAATTTTGCTAAAGTGACTTATAATGTTATCAAATAAGAAAAAATATAGACAAGATATGAATAAACAATCTTAGAAAATTTAACAAAATAAACTATTTTTGTTTCGCTTTTTCGCCTTTTACGCCCGAACTTTCGCCTTTTACACCTTGAAATTTACGCCTTTTACGCCCGGGCCATACGTCCCAAATTACAGGACGTAACTGTCCCAGGGCATTTTCGCTCAACTTTGCCCCGAGCGAGCCTCAAGACTCCCCCCAAAAGTTCCTTTTAAACCTTACTTGTTTAATAGAATCTATTTTATCGAGCTTGGCTTAATCATTTTCACTTGCAAAACAAATGGACAAAATTATTTACGATATGATGTGAACAGATTTTAATCCAGAACAATTTATAATATTAATTTTAATGTGCAATTTCTATATATATATATACACAATACAATGTTTCAAAACACAAAAATACTTTTATAATTTTGTAGTTAAGCATCAATGCATGAAATCATTCACTTATACGTTTTAACTGCAAATTATCCTAACCTTGGACTTAAAAAACTTAAGAATATATCAAGTTCAGTAACAATATTTTTTACAAAATTTCCAAAACATATAAAAGAATTTAAAAACATTATAATTATTTTCTAATATTCAAAGCAACGAAATATACAGTCAAAACGAAACTTTTTGTTCCATCACGTTCCACAAAATTGAAACGTTGATCCATGCCTTTTCAGTTTTCACTCTCACTCAGAAATCGCGCTTTCACCAGCACGACATCAGCGAGTACGCCTCTTTTCTCTAGAACTATCTCCTCATTGAGACCCCAAAACACGACATAAAAGGGTTCTACTTCTCCTTCATTTTTACTCTGCAATTACGTTAGGGCATATATATATATATAATAATATATATAGACATACACCCACCACACTCATACATACAAGTAAACTCGAGCTAGCTCTCTTTTGCTGTGTAAGTGATAATATCAATTCACTGCTTGTTTGTTCATCATCGACTCGATTTTTAATTGCAAAAAACAGTGTAAAACCCTATGGAGTTGCTCCGATCAAATCTCTCTCGTGTTCGTATTCCGGAGCCAACCAATCGAATCTACAAGCAAGAGTGCTGCATTTCCTTCGATACTCCGGTAATTATCGAACGCTGTATATATGTTATGTGCGTCAGGACTGTATGTATGTATGTATGTATGTATAATCTAAAAGCAATTATGCTTAACTTTGTAGAATAATGATGTTATATAGCAGTTTCTTTGTAGCTGTATGTTGGTACGTGTGAATTAGGGTTAATCGTTTGTGGAATTAGGTTTTATTTGCTTCAGTGTTCGATTCTGCCTTGTTGGTCAAGTTATGAGGTGGAGGATTTTGTTCGCCAATCTATTCTTTATGAATGATCATTAGTTTGGCACTTTGCCAAAGTTAGACTAGTTTGTGAGTGGTGTCGTTGATCGAGGTGAACAAAACCTCGTTTAAGCTTAGTTTGGTTTAATTTCGTATTGAGCTTAATATTTGTGTTTGAAAGAGGTTTGGTTTTAATTACAACGGATATTCTGCGAGAGCTTTAATGAGTTGAACATATGTGAGTTTGAGTAGCTTGGTATATTGTTGAGATAGAACAATGTTTCTAAAATTATAAAAGTATAAATGTTATTCAACATTACTCTGTTCAAGCTTAGATGACTTCCTATTGTCGAGTAGCTTGGTTTGATTTTCAGCCTCCCTCCCCTGTTCTTCCTTTTTTTTATAATTTGGAATTCGGATGCTGGTTTCGTAAAAGTCACTTTTAATTCTTATCTATCTTTGTTGACAGAAATCAGAGGGAGGACTGTATGTGGATATGAATTCATTTCTTGCATTTGGGAAGGATTATGTGGGGTGGAACTATGAAAAGACTGGAAACCCTGTCTATCTCCACATCAAGGCAACTCAAAAGCCAGTTTCAGAAGATAGGCCTTCTAAAAAGCCAACTCTTCTTGCCATAGGTACTGAGTGAATTACGTTTGAAGCAAATTGCGTTTGTATTAGATGCAGTGTTACTGTTATGTGAGCCTTGTTTCTTCCGTGCCATTGATAGAAAGTTACTGCAACTGGCACAAGGGTTTAGCTTGTATATTCAGTGGTTAGATTTCCGAACAAATCCCTGCCAATTGGTTACGATACCAGAAACAAAGTTGCAGAGACTGGTTTTGATCCTTTTAAGGTGTAAGAGATATTAATTATTTCCATCATTTCTTCAAGAGAAAAAAAAAAAAAGAAACATGAAATAACATATGTGGGAAGAGATCGTGAGTACTTTAATTGATGAAAACTTACTCCTTCAGCTATTAGTATCTGCATAGTCTGCGATATGTCCTTTTAGCTAGTTAAAAGGAGACCACTTTAGTTGTTGTGTAACTGTTTGCTATGTTTTGGATTTCATTTAATCCACCAAATATCTTAGTTATAGTAATTCTGATTGCTAATTGTTATTCTGATAGATCAAATTTATTTTATTAAAGCAGTGGTTTCTGAATATTCTTTCCTATGTTGTATATTTCTGTTTTAAAGGTATTGAAGGAGGATTTGATAACAATGATCCCGAATTTGAAGAGAGCTATGAAATAGTTGTTTTACCAGATTACGTCACCTTACCTTTTCCATCAGTGGAGTTGCCAGAAAAGGTATTTTGTTCCCCCTGTGCAATACATGTGTGATTAAGCAAAGGGAAGTGATTGTCATGATTACACATGTTCTACTGTTTCTTTATTGATGCGTCACTTTTATCTCTTGCAGGTTAGATTAGCTGTTGATGCTGTCATTATGAATGCGAGTGCAGAAAAAAAAGAACAAGTGGCTGCCTGGACTGCCGATACAAAACTCATCAGTAAATATGCCATGGATTTGAAACAGCTTGACAATGGGGTTATTGTCCCTCCATCTGGTTGGAAGTGTGAGAAGTGTGACAAGACTGACAATCTTTGGTTAAATTTAACTGATGGATCGATTCTTTGTGGTAGAAGTACTTGGGATGGAACTGGAGGCAATGACCATGCTGTTAACCATTACCACATAACTAAGTATCCTCTGGCTGTAAAGCTCGGAACTATAACTGCTGATTTAGAGGCGGCAGGTAATGCCTACCTTCTGTCCATTGTCTGCATCCTACCTGCAATCCCTCATGCTTTTGCAGCTGTTATCTCTGTTAAGTTTTATTCAACATGGACAATGGTTACAATTTGTGTTGTTTCAAAATTGAAACTCCAGTCCGTACCATGCAGTCTGGTAGAGACTTTTGGAATGATTGGTTAGTAAGTGTTGGCATCTGAAATTCTGTCCCCATCTCCCTCTCGTATTCCTTTGTATGAACAAGGGACGAGATTCAATCTTGCTGGGAATATTTTGTTGGTTCATATTTGAGGCATGAAATGGTACCAATAATTATCAAGAACCGCCGAGAGAGGCATCTTTAACAACATATATAGCTAATAGTGATGTTCACAAATTTCAAATGGCATAATAGGATGCTAATAATTTATGATGATGTTTTTGTCGTGCACAAGTAGTTTTTGCTGATATCCCATTTTGTCTTCTTTCAGTTTGTATCATAAGAAATGGAAATATAAAATGTTCATGGAGTCAAAACTGGAAATAATTAATCTGTGTGGTATGCGAAAGAGGTCATTAAGATGTTTTGCAGGAAACAATACTATGATTTAATTCCTTTTACTGGTAGAAAAATTTAGTGCACCAAAGTAAGTGGAATATGTTGCAAAAGCAACAAGTTAGCACGAACATAGTTGTTGATTGTAAGATGTGTGGTGGAATGTACAGCTGATAAGTTTAAGTCTCAGGCCTTCATATCCCAGTAACAGGCTTCAACTTCAATTGCTTGTTTCAATTTCAAATAGAATCATATTGTTCAAATTTTGGCAGCTCAGATGTTTACTCTTATGACGAGGATGCAAGTGTCTTGGATCCGCTTCTAGCACAGCATCTGCAACATTTCGGTATTGACTTTTCATCCTTACAGAAGGTAAGATGCTAATCTGATGAAAGTTGCATGTCCTGTTGTTTGGGCAACTTTATTTCTTCTGTTTATGCGTAATATAGTGCTTGCCTGGAAGTTTGTCATAAATCATGATGATCTATGGTATGAAATTGATGTTTGAACTGATCTTTCATGTTTCAAACTTCTTTAGACACTCAGTTCTTTCTCAAGTCAATTTGTTGATGTATTGCTCTCTAATAAGTATAGAATTATAATACAGCATCGTGTCTCTTTACCAAGCAGTTTGTCTCTTTGAATACAGCTTAATTTAGATTCTTTATTATTTATTTTCTCTCGTTGTCTTTCAATGTTTATTAGTTTAATTGCTATATTCTTCTACCTAAACATAATCACATTCGTATGTTTTTGCTTAGAAGAGGTTCCTGATTGTTTGTTGTACAAAAAAAGCGCAAGTATCATTGTTTATGGAATAAATCATTTTTATGTTTTAGACTGAAATGACAACTGCTGAAAGAGAACTTGATCAAAATACCAATTTCGACTGGAATCGTATTCAAGAGAGCGGGCAGGAAGTCGAGGCACTATTTGGACCAGGATACACTGGATTGAAAAATCTTGGCAACAGGTTATTTACCTATATTACTGTAGTCTTGGCGTGCTCTTGCTATTGCTTCCTTGTTCTAATTGTTTTTTGTGCAGTTGTTATTTGGCTGCAACAATGCAGGTTGTGTTTTCTACACGTGGCTTCTGTTCCCGGTGAGTAATTGTTCTGTGTCCTTCAAATAATAATAAGCTGAAAACATAAATTGAGCTCTTTGATGTCAACTTTTATTATTTAGTATCTTTTTAATGTGATTCTCCCTCCAGATACCATTTGGACCAGACTTTGAAAGTGGCTTTTGATAAAGCTCCAGCTGATCCAACACTTGATCTGAACATGCAATTGTAAGTAACTAGCCTTTTTTATATGATCATTTTGAATGAGCCATTCTGTATATTTATTTTATCCTGAACATGCCAAAGGGCTCTTCATAATTAAGTGGTATTGTATTTTAAACCCCTCAGTTTGACTTCCAGTACTTGTTCTGCAGTTTTTGTGAGTATCTTAAAAAATTACGTTAGCTGAATCTTTACTCTTCCTTCTGAATGTTGTGATGGTAACCATGGGAAGTGGCAGTTGATTTCATAAACTAGGAAGTCTGTTTTCTCTATTTGAGAAAAAGCAAGCAATTGTCTGTCAATAATGATTTGTTGAGTTTCAGGATCATGGTTGTACGCTGGTGAAGTAAATAACCATAGATTAAGTCATTTAATTTGTATTTGTGGCTGTTGGCCCATTGTCTTTCCTTATGCTGCAAAAGGCAGACTCTTCCTGCATTATGCATGACCACTTACAAATGGAAGATCTTCATTTTATCTTTTTATTTTGTTGGAGATCTTAATTCAGTAAAGCAAAGATTTGGGAAGTTTTTTTCGTAAAAGCGGTAGGGTTTTTCGTTTTATCTTTTTATTTTGTTGGAGATCTTGATTCAATAAAGTAAAGATTTGGGAAGTTTTTTTTGTAAAAGCGGTAGGATTTGGAATTGCATCATGGTAAATCTGATGGCGATTTTAGTTTATAGTATGGCGTGTTGAGGAGCAGCCTACTTGCAGAAACAAGGATCTGGATTATTTGCTGGTGCAGGGAGCGTGTTTGGTAGGAGTATTTGCAATCCAGTATCTATGGAAGTCTGATAATTAGGGGTTATCCATAAAGTGGCCTGAAAATGAGCTTTGTGTAAAGAGGTTAGGTTAAAGCAGCGCCAAAGTAAAAGAAGCAAAAACCCATGAATTACACGCTGGAAAGAAAGAAATTGCTTCTTGATTCCATAACCAATTAACATGCATCTATCATTTTCCTAAAAAAATTGTGGTGGCTGGTTGTTAGAGTGAAGGTAGAATCACAGCATCTGTTGTGTGTAAGGAATTTCTAGTCCGAATCACAAAAAGTGACTTTGTTGCAAGAACATGTGTAATAACCAGGAGTTGTTCTAATGACATGCAAATTTTTCTTTGATGATATAGTACAATTTTTGACACTGATAGTTCCTCGATATTTCTTCTGTCGTTAATTGTTGTGGTTCGCATAGGGAAACATCATTACCACTCTTATAGTATTTGACCTTTGTTGGATCAGTTTTGCTGATACATATGACATCACACGTGATGATAGTAGAATTTACATCTTTATTCTGCTGCTACTTCTACCTTTAATTGGTTAACCCACTGGTTTGCAGAGCAAAGCTAGCATATGGCTTGCTTTCTGGTAAATACTCCATTCCAGCTACAAAGGTATGTTCCTTGCTTTTGGTTTTTGTTTGTTTAGCTCTTTCTTTCCGTTTTTTTGACTGAAAGTGACAGTTAAGTCTTTTATTTTCAGAAAGAGGACACAGGAGATGCTGCACATGCCACTTTAACTGCTGTAAGCATCTTTGTCAATTCGTTATCCATTTTAATTTCTCTATTGTTTTCTTTTGATCCTGTTATTCCTCTAATGGTTTTGGATATATGGTGGAGCTAGTAAGAATATGTGTTGTGAAAGCAACTTCTTGTTTAGTGGATCCTTGAATATGAGAATTTATAATGTTAAGAGTAGATCAGTGGACCTTTAGTCGCTTTAAGATTTCCATTATCTAATTCTGGGTTTTACTCTTGTGCCAAATCTCATCTGTTTGACTGCTGTGAACTTTCAGAAACAAGAGGGAATTCCTCCACGTATGTTCAAGTCAGTAGTTGCTGCAAAACATCCTGAATTTTCTACTATGAGACAGCAGGTATGTTCAAATATTAGATAGTTATTAATTAGTAAATCGGTTCCGAATTAATAGCAAGGTGACAGGATAATTTGACACATTGTTTAAAGACTTAGAATTCACTTCTAGGGCTTGATGTTTTAGCTAATTGTTGAACGTTCTTGTTGGTGGGACTCTTGCAACTTTTGAATGTCTCAGAAATTTTACATAGTTATATGTCGGGCCAGTTGAGAGTCCCAGATGTCGATAGAAATGTCTGTTTTTTAGAGCTTTTCTTTTTGTTCTTTTATCTTTTTTTCTTTTTAATTGTGTGTGGTTTACTGACAACTGCCGAGTGATACGGCGTATTGTATAAGCTGATTTTCTGGAGGGTCAATCTTGATTCGGTATAGGAGCTTTGATTTCAGTGCTTGTGTTTTTATGTGTTGCATAGAAGACTGACAGAAATTCATATGTAGGATGCATTAGAGTTCTTCCTACATTTCATTGACCAAGTCGAGCAGATCAACACTGGGAATCCGTACCTTGATCCGTCTAGGAGTTTCAAGTTTGGCATCGAAGAGCGATTGCAGTGCCCCTCTGGCAAAGTTGCCTATAATAAAAGGACCGACTATATTCTTTCTCTAAGTATTCCCTTGGACAAAGCCACAAATAAAAGTGAGTTCATATTCTTACTTAAGCCTAATATGATGACACGAGTAGACATGCATCTAGTATTCCAATAATTGTTTTTTCAAAATTTCAGAAGAATTAGATGAATTCAGAAAATTGAAAGCTGAGAAGGATATAAGAGCAGAAGACCTGTGAGTTGATCTCTCCTATTGATGTATTGCATTCATCTTCGTGCATCATTTTTAAAATTTTGCTGCTACTGGCAGGTCTTCTGATGAAATTGTTCGCCCAAGGGTACCATTAATGGACTGTCTAGATTGCTTTTCAGCTCCTGAAGAATTGCATGATTTTTTCAGCACTTCATTAAATACTAAGACAACTGCAATCAAGTGAGTTTTTTTCTTCCTATTGGACACCTCTGGATGAGAAGGAACTAAGCTCTATTTTCTTTCTTGCCCCGTTCTCTACTTATTCAAATTGTATACAAGGTTTAGTACTGCTTGTCCATTCTGAACGAGTGAAAACATTAAGTTGGCTTTAGGCTGAAAGTTGATGGTTTCACATCAACCACATTTTTTGTGTGCCTTTACAGAACTGCTGGTCTGACCTCATTTCCCGATTACCTGGTACTGCATATGAGAAAATTCGTCCTGGATGAGGGTTGGGTTCCAAAGAAACTGGGTATGTGCTCCTCACTTGATCTTGTAAATTGCAATTTACTGGGAACACCCTTCTGATAGTTGCGGTTCTTTGTGTATTACTATTTAGATGCCTATATAGATGTTCCTGATGTCATAGACATTAGTCATATGCGCAGCAAAGGTCTTCAACCTGGGGAAGAATTGCTACCTGATCGTGGTATGTTTTTGCCCCTTCATGTCTTCTTTAAGGCTGAACCTATCATTTTTGTGTTACGTTCTTATACTCCCTTATTGATTTTGATGAGGTAGAAACAGCAAAGAGCTTATTGTTTTCTTCAATTTTTATGTAGTTACTTCACATAAGAAGATTTGAGTTTCCCAATTCTCCTTCTTAATGAAGATTGTTTCTTGTATTTCTCTGTGACCATTTTTCTTTCGCCTTTTCAAATATCTAGGGCCTTGTTGAGTTAAACTCGTCTTTTTCTTCTTCTGATTGACTGGAAGTGCTGCTTTCCTATCTTAAAATTTTCCAACTCTTAATAATAGCAATAACTGGCAAGGGTTCTGCAACACGGTGATATGAATGTCTCCATCTGTGTCAGTGGACCACTTATAATGAATAAAGCTTTACAGTTATTCTTTTCGAAGGGAAAAGAATGTATGTTTTTGTGCTTCATTAGTTATTTGGATCCTGCTGACTGATTGTGGTCTACCAGATCCAGATGGTAATAATGTCATCATAGAAATGTATCCTCGTGGATGTGTGGAAACTGTTGTTCAGTTGTTTGTCATTTACTGATTCCTGGAGGCTTTGTTTCTCTTTATAGGTCTGCAAGCAAAGTTTAGACATTTTTTTTTCTTTCCTGTCTTATGTGCAGCTCCTGCTGACGACGGAATTAATGCCGATGAGGACATCGTTATCCAACTCGTTTCAATGGGATTTCAACATCTTCATTGTCAAAAGGCTGCAATTAATACCTCTAATGCCGGAGTTGAACCAGCAATGAATTGGTTGCTTAACCATATGAGTGATCCAGGTAATCCTCTTGAAGGCCTTGCAGATACCAGTTTGGTAAAGTTGATTATTCCATGATTTAATGGCTAATGGGGTATTTCTGTAATTTTTTTCCCAGACATTGATGAACCTATTGTCAAAGAGCAGAAGAGTGCTCCATTTATTGATCCATCGAAAGTTGAGACGTTAATATCGTTTGGTTTCGAGGAAGAAGTTGCTCGGAAAGCTCTACAGGCAACGGTAAAAAACTTATAACCTGACACTTTAATTTGGGAATACTTGAAGATATCACTTTCCTGTTACTAAGATGATAAAGCTATACTAACTAACTGATTCTTGCAGGGTGGTGACATTGAAAAAGCTACTGATTGGATATTTAATCCATCTTCTGATATAACAAATATGGATACCACACCCAGTAGTAGTGGCACCACAGTCGATGCTACTTTGCCTGATGGACCAGGAAGTTAGTTCCTCTTTTTCCTTCTTTAGGAAATTTTCATGTGCTGAATTTTCAACAACTGCTCTAGGAAGCTTAAGTAACTGGTTTCTAATCCCCTGGCAGCTATGCTTTGTTCGGTTCTAGCTGGAGATATCCTTCATAAAATAACCTTTTCCATGTTCGTTAAATCTTGGTCACTGTATCAAAAAATCATTTTCGGAATCCATGTAAGTGGGAAAAAGAAAAAACTCAACTGGATATTCATCAAACATAGTGATGCATCACTATATTTGAGCCCGGCATGTTCGTCGTTGAAATAATTTAAATCAACTTAATGCTCGTTGTCCATAATCTTCAGTTTATGAATCTAAAGTTCACTTGAATATTTTACATCAGTAAAACTATGGAAAAAAGAGAAATATAGTTAGGGTTTTCAACAAATATAGTTAGTAAATTTTTTTTTTTTCTCTTTGTACGGTGAGCTTTTGGGCAGTGGGTCTTTTGAATTTGTAATGTGGAAAAATGTCTCTGCTGCCATATTAATGTGATAATCGCGTTATAATTATTTCTGATCTACACTACTTGTCGAGATGTGTTAGCTTTGGTGCTCAGACTTTTCGTTAACTTTGCAGAATACCGGCTCATTGGATTAGTTAGCCACATTGGCACATCAACACACTGTGGGCATTATGTTGCTCACATCTATAAAGATGGGCGATGGGTAATTTTCAATGACGATAAAGTTGGGGTTTCTAAGAATCCTCCAATTGACATGGGCTACTTGTACTTCTTTGAGAGAATTGATAGCTGATTTACTTCAATAAAATGCTGTGGAAGGACTACCTCTCAATACAGAAATGGTTGGACGTACCATAGAAACAATTTTCTGGAATCATTGGCTGTATACTGCGCATTTTGGTTAGCTGGCTCCAGACCTTGTCTCTTTACAAGACCCGAGAGCATCTTCACTCATGATATATAGTTGATTGAAACTCCTTTCCATACCAATATTATGTCATTGTTGTCTTCAGTTTCATTTTCATGCTTAGGATTCTCATACAGGTGTCTCTTCAAGTTTAGGAAGTATAAAATGTGTTGGTACCTTTACAAGTAAACTCCATGGTACTTTACTAAGCAATCAAATAGTTTGTCAGAAGAAGTGAGTTGGTGATGATCAATTCTCTAGTTTTGACTTTTATCACTATTGTTGTCGTTTGTCTTGGCTATAATTCACTCTTGTTTGCCTGTTTATTTTGTCTTGAACCAGTAGCTTTTTTACTGAATTTACTGGTGGGATATTGCTTATCATGGGTCAACACAGGCTTGAGTCTGCCCAGAGATGTTTTCTGAATAGTCAAATATTATAATTTGTTGGTAGCTAATTGTCTTTTATATTAGTGAGGGGTATTTTATTTTCTCTTCAAGAACTTAAATTTTAGCTGGTCATTCAATAGTTTATTATAATTTAGGGATAAAAGCGTTAAACCCCTATACTATACCCCTGATTGCACTTTGTCCCTTATCCTTTTAATTTTGCAATTTGCCCCATGAACTATGGATAAATAAGCACTTTGCCCCCTGAGTCCAAATCCAACGGCAAAATATCCTAACACGTGTTCAAATCTATTGGTGAAAAAATGACTCAGGGGGCAAAGTGCTTAATTATCCATAGTACATGGTGCAAGTTGCCAAAAATAAAAGGATAGGGGGCAAAGTGCAACAGGGGTAAAATATAGGGGGTTTAATGCTTTTATCCCTATAATTTATTAGTTTTCTATTTATTTCGTTTCTAAGACACTACAAAACTAGTTATGTAACGACTCTTAAATCGGAAACTCGCTAGCAATCGTGACGCGGCAAACATGTGTATTTAAAATTTGCTTTATTGTAGCACAACTATTTTACATTTTGAAGGAATGGATTTGGACACGGAAACTTCTAAATATCTTAGTTACAATTATCATAAACTAATGTCATTTAAATTATATATAGTGCATATGCGTTTTTCATACACATGAACGGTTATAATTATGGAAAAGCTAATAAAAAGAGTTGGATGTATACTCAATACTCATTACATGTAATTTTCACATACAATTTTCGGAAAAAAAAAAATTTCAGAGCGGGAAAAATTGAAGGAACTAAGAGAAAGAAAGAATTGTTTGAAATGGAAGAGTTTGATTTGGTGGAAAGTGGAATATTAGATTGGAGACAAGAGACGTATTGCCAGCCTAGAAAGAATTTGAATTAGGAGGAAACTGATATACATATATACAACTTAAATTATAAAGTTAGATGTAAAACTAAATAATAGTATAGACACCACTGAAAAGTTTCCCTAAAAAAAATGTACCATTGAAAAGTAAACTATAATTAGAACCAAAGTTGATGTCTATAAATGTTTTCTCCCTAAATTCAGCCTATTTGCTGAATACTGAAAGTTAGAAACGGATAGTAATATATTTTCATTGTTTCTTATGACGTCCATAGTACAAAACACGAGGAAGATGAAACCGCTGCACAACATTCTGTATATTCATTCAAGAAGTTGCAGCAAAGGATAGTGGTGATGATTGAAGAGTTTGTGATGAGAATGTTTCGCTGAAACTATGTCACAAAATATTAGCTCTACATCAATATTTTTGTCCCTACAAATTCTGTTACATTTGAAGCATTGAATTTTTAGCATTACATCTCCAAACTTTAAAAGTAATAATCATAAAATATTATTGCAATTTATCAAAATCATATTTACTACTATTAACTTTGTACACTGGTGCTATATCACGTTTGCAAGTAAAGATGAAACCGGATTTATGCCAACAAGATTCCCCATTCGCGCAGAAACTAGAGACAACATTTTATTGAAAAGTAATCTCATGCCTTTATTCCCGGCGCACATGAGATTCATTTACAGAATATATAATGCAATACAATGTGCGATCATAAATATTTATAAATTAGTTTAAGAGAGAGAACAAACCAGATTTTACTGAGCTTCCATATACATTAATCGAATTTCCAAGCAAATGATTAGCCTTGATTGAACAATGCTGATTAACTCTCGGAACCAAGTTAAAGAAAAAAAATTAATCTTGTGAGTATATTTTTACCTGATTTTGCTTCAAATTTTCAAAAAGGAAAATACAAGACAAAATTGTGGTTACAAGATCCAAAAATGACCATAACATTATAACCAAATTGGTTATAATACCAATCAATGGCTCAAAAAGAAATGCTTTTGGTTGGTGGAAACAATAAGAAAGATGCAAAAGTAATAAAATGGGAAAAGAATTTGCCTCTGACATCGAGGAAAGTTGAATTTTCATGTGAAGCGGTACAGGATTGTCACGTACTACACACAATCCAGTACAACTGTACAAGTACACTAAGCACCGTGACAATATCGAAGAACAAAAATAGTACAATGCTCATAGAAAAAGGTTGTACTTCATGCAATACGTTAGTTGCACTATATAATACTTCAGATAAACCTAACAGATTCCAAAACAAATCAAATTGATTAATGCGGCGGAATTTGAGAGCTTAAAAACCTCATTGAGTGCAGCGTTGATGATATCGCATTCGTACGACGTCGCTAAAGACGAATGCGTAGCATCAACCCTAATGTTGAATGTCGTACCATCAATATCGAATGTGGTATCGTCAATGCTGCACTTAATAATGTTTTTAATGCTTTGAGAGATGGCAGAGTTGAATGATTAAAAGACTTCAAAATTGCAGGTAGGTTTCTCGCTTACGCTTTATTCTTCAAACATCATCTTGTTTTCTTTACAACTACGAACAATATCATGGTAGACATGAGACACCAAGATAAATGGAGAAAGCCAGACTTCGAATGAAAGCTACAAAGATCGTAATCTACACACACCCAGGTCTCAGTGTGTTTAGTTTCTCAACCAGACAAAGCAAATAGTAAAGATTACTATGAACATTCAACAACTCTGCGAGAAATTCATTGAATGCTACTCGAATCAGATCATGCATTGTCTGCATATTAAAGTTTGAACAATTACAGACTCACCTCATTACAAAAAGAAACAGCTAATGTTTGAAAATCATAAGTAGACCCCCTATTTGTTTCATCTTATTAAACAGGTTAAGGCGTATCTTTTTCAAACAAAAAGAGAAGACTCTATAATTAAATCAAACATCACGCGGTGTAGACAATCCAAAATCTTATAAAGGTAACATTCATATCAACATAAGCATTACCAATCAAAACTTCTTTGTCTGAGCTGAATTTGAAACAGCCATGAGAACTAAGCCATACTTTGTATCGAGTGGCAGGGAAATTATAAGACATGCGACTGAGAATTTCAAAGAGGCCTCTCAAATACAAAGGAGTGACATAGAATGGTAAAGTAAATAGAACAGAATACACTCTCGTTAGATGATTTTGCCTTTATTTAGCCTCGTAATCCTAAATGCTTATTCTATTCTGAGACAACAATCTCTCTATCTTCTCCTCTCTAACTAATTTATCAAAACTTTCTTTTTAACAAAAAAGAAAAAGAGAAAAGAAAAAGCCGAAGAATGTGTGGCACCTTATGGGGCCATGAGTCCTTCAATTGTATAGATGAGAGACTCTGCCCAGTCAACTTTGAAAAGCAGTGTTTGCAATGTTTCCATCACATCATACTCTGGATCAAGCTTCCGCTGCCACCCCTACAGAGACAATAATGGGAAGAATATAATTCTTTGTAGACAGTACTTCTAATATCAATTGTTTTTTGGTGTGAAAAAATATTGAAATGTAACACATTCTATCAGGTAAATCATCCTTCTAAATGCTTCATGATAATCGAAAGAATACAGTTGAAGTGTGATAGTGAATGTGATGGAAATAAAACCAAGTTAACCAACCAGTAAGACCATAAGAGTGTTCCTCGCTGCTACATGCACAAGTTTTGAGTAGAGATTATACATACAGTAACAACAAGTTGCTCGAGAAGATAATCTCAGGATGAGACCCAGCCAATTAAACATGGTTTTGATTAGGAGAAAATAATCTTTCATGGTGAAGCAGACATAAGAACCCAGGTTCAATAAAATATAGAGTTACTCGAAATTTGCTCAAGCATAAAGCTAATTGGCATGTCATTTGCTTTATCAAGATCTAAATTCATATTCAAAGGAAAAAGAAAAGGCCATTACTTACCTCCAATACCATAGTAGTTACAATGACAGTACATATATTGCCATCAACGTTCACTCGGTGACGCCTGACTTGCTCAAGCAACTGTTGCATGCAATCAGCAGGATGGATAATGGCGCCTTCATCAGAATCCCAGAGTTTGAAAGTTTTGTCTACTTCCTATCCAGATATGAAAAGCTCTCAGCAACTGAATTAGTCAAGAAGAACAAGGTTTACAGCAAATAGTTTCTTCTGAACATGCAGTTGTTTCAGACCCCGCTCATGCCAGTTCTCTTTAAGAATGATAGACTAAATTTTAGATGAGTGATTTCCTAAGACCACTCTGAGTTCACAGCAACTTGATCGACTGTCTGGTGTCTACTGGCTGATTCACATATGAAATAAACTTAGGCATGAGCAAACTGTCAGAAAGGCATTGAAGACTGGGACATTGAATTAGGCATATTGCCTTGGTGTGAATAGTTTTAGAAGTTACAGCTAAGAAGTCAAACTCCAGCTCCATTTTACTCCATAGGAATTCAATTAACAATTGATTAGAAGTTCCAAAAAGATTGTAGACACCGGAATTGCAGACAAATGGTAATGCCGATGCAGGAAAAGTAATTTTCTGATATAATTGATTATACACCTAAAGATTTATCTTGAAGTTAAATTTGCAAGACCTTTATCACAATTTAGATTATCCCATTTGGACTCAAACTTTTCACTAAATAAAATACCCGTTCAGAGTTTTCCTTGCTCTTAAGGACAATTTTTATCAACAAATTCCCAAAATATATAGATCTCGTTCCTTATGTTACAAATTTCAGAAGGCCAACAAAGTTCTACAAAGGGGACACAGTGCGAGCACAACATAATGGAAAAGACCCATGCGAAGCTATACCATAGAAGTTAAAGATAAAAATTTGGTATTTTGTTATTAAAACTCACAATATTGAAATGTAACATAGAGCCAGAAAAGACCCATCGGCAGGTAGATTGTAAAAGTTAAAGATCAAAACTTGTCAAATTTTATTATTAAACCTCAAATCCTTATTTGTGAAATTATCGTGAAGTACAATGTTTATTTCATGGAGGATGCTTGAAACTAAAGTACGTTGTATGGCAATTCAAATTCCAAATATTCAAACATAATTCGTCATCAAATTACCAACTACTACTCATAATCAGTTTATAGTTGGCCATGAACATAAGATATATTTCTTTCTTCTTATTTATAATATAGAGATGTAATATAGAGGCGCCTAAACATTCTGCTCTGAAATTATCCGAAAAGAAACTTCCTCAGATTTCTAGTTTCAATCAAACCATTCTTATTCAAATCATGTTAAAGTTGTAATAGTTTTTTCTCAATCTGTGGTTCCATGCATCTAGTGCATGAACCATACAGTCTGGAGGTAGCTTATCCAGATTTTGAATAAACATCCCATACCCTATGGATATGGCGCATACTTGATGATGGATGAACATTTATCATCAGATCAGTGAGACATTGGAGAAATAGCAAACATAAACAGTATAGAAATCTCTACTCAGAACTGCTTCTCTTTCCAAAACAAAAAACAAGTTTTAGGCTAGTGACGCACCTCAATAAATGCCTTTGGAGATGGACAGTTCTGTTTGCTAGACAATCTAAGAGTGCTCTTCGCAGCAGCTCGGCCATCCCGAAGTGCCACAGCCCTGAAGAACTCCAATAAATTGTCTCGATCCCTTTTAGAAAGTTCAGCAGTCATGCCTACGTCAAGGAAAATGACATGAGGCTTTGACTGAAACAGAGATTTTGCTGAACTAGCAGCCTGCGGTGCTCTGACAAGAATGTTTCCAGGATGCATGTCTGCATGGATGAAATTGTCAACCTGAAATTTATAAAGGTAAATGTGCATATCAACTTTTAGAGAAATTTTGACCGTATGATTCAGCTGATGAGATGTAAAGCAAGGCAGAAGTCCGGCACAAGTATAAGGTCATACCAAGAGCATTTTGAGGAGTGCATGAGTCCCAATGTGCGCAAGTGCAGTTTTGGTGTGCTCATCTCCATCAAACTTGTCCACATAGTGCAGAATACTTTTACCATGCTCATAAGTTTCCACCAAAACTGCTGGATGTACCAAAGGATAGAGAGGTTTTGGGAATGAGACATCCTTCCAATGACGGAAATTGTAGATAAAACGACTCAAATTGGCTGCTTCTCTAGCAAGATCAACTTGGGACATCATGAAAACAGCAAATTGTTGTATGCTTTCATCCAGTCTCAACCATTTCAATGTAGGCATGAATTTCGAAACTTTTGCAAACAAATTAATCAACACAAAATCTCTACGAATTGCTTCACCAACACCTGGATGTCTCACTTTTACGGCAACAAGCATAGGCTTTACCTTCTGTTTAGGATATCGAAATCTCAGAGTAGCTCGATGAATCTGTGCAACACTCCCAGATGCCACAGGCTCCTCTTCAAAGTTTTCGAAAATTTCAGGGAGTCTGCGGCCAAATGCAGTCTCAATAGTTTTTTTTGTATATGCAAAGCTATGCGCTGGTGCTTTTGTGTGTAGTTCAGAGAGTTCAATGCATAGATCATTTGGAAACAAATCAGGCCTTGCCGCTGCCCATTGACCCCACTTGATAAATGCTGGGCCAGCCTTTTCTAGAGTTACACGCACAGTACGAAGCCATGATTTCCTGAACTCAACGCCAAAGGAATCTGCAAAAGGAGCCATAACTATGCAAGGAGAAAACAAGATTGTCAAGTACATGGCTCTCAGAGCTAATATCAACCCCTCTATAAGAGAGAAGATAATCGATGTCACGTACACATGCCCATCTTGTGCGTGCATGTAGAGAGTATCTTTATCAGGGAGGTACTCCGCCTCCGCCATTCTCGGGCTCCATGCAAATTCTCCAATAACGAAGGCCAAAATTCCAGGCGCTACTAGGTGTGACCGAGACAACGCAAGGCTCACTGCACATGCTATCCTACTTATCGGTGGTAGAATCGGTCCACTATACGAACAAATCCGAAAAAGCCTTCTCCACGCAATCTGCGCATGGCACGAAAATCTATAACTAGAAGACGACAAATGTATTCTTCTACAGCCCCCACTCCTCCACAAATTCTCCTTAACTCCACACCCTCCGCGAGATACCGCGGAGAGCGTATAAAATCTGCACACAAAGAAGAATCCTACTTCGGGAGACGATGCTGCACGACAACGATTTATCTCAAAACTCAACGGATTCTCCGCGGAGAACAGCGATTTTGCAACACGCCTAAAACTGCTACTTGCAGAAAATCTGCATTGTGTTAAAAATGTCAAATTAAAGCCAAATTCTCAAATCAATGAATCGTGTATAGCATTGAACATGTATTGTCCAATTCTCTTTTCAAATCATAGTATCGTCAATTCTAGCTTCGAATCGACGCAAAAAACAATAATCAAACAATCGCAAATTCGAAAGAGAAGCAAAAAGGTTGTAGAAATGAACCTTGAGATGGCCATACGAATCAAAAGCGATGCGCCGGTGAGTGTAGAAGATAGCCGCCGTTGGATGAGGTTGAAACGGTACCGTATGCATCGTCAGATGAGCATTTGGGGGCGCCGGAGATTACTCAGGCGAGGGTTAGCTTAGCTTAGCTTCATATGAGGATGAATATGATCCAATTTGAGTGAAAAATAGCGGGTCGTGGATATCGGATTCGGATCCGGATCCAAATATGCGAACCAGATTAAAATAAGGCAATTTCAGCGCCCGCTAAATTAGACTAGAAGAGAGTACATGTTATGATATATTGTTCTTACTTCCGGTTTAGGGGAGTGAAATTAGAGATATTAGCACTGCACACATAAAATTTGTTTGAATAATATATATCTTAGGATTTTGACAATTTACCTACCCCATATGTGTTATGTCAAATTATAATGTGAATATTAAATAGGTAAATTACTCATTTGATTTTAAGAACTGGCAAATTATGTTTATATAGAGAGGCGTGGTTCACTTGTCCAAACTTTGAGGATAGTTTTTTGGACGAATAAAAATAATTATATCTCTTTTTCTCAAAAAATGTGTAAATAGTTTGATTTAATACTTTTAAATTGGTAAAAGGATGCAAAATAAAAAGAAGATATGATTTCATATATACTTTACAATACTTTTTATACTTTTACTCATAATTTTGTTAAGAAAGGCTATAATTAAATTTGAAATTACATAAAGTAAATAATAGAAATAATAGGGGTATTTTAGTCATGAATATAAAAAGATATACGTAAAAGATCAGAGGGAGGTGGTGTTGCAACTTTTTGAAATCACGAAGAAGTAATTTGTCTATCTATTTTCCCCGTGGGGTAATTTGCCGATTTAAAATAACACAAGGATAAATTGCCAAAAACCTTATATTTTATCTCATATTTTAAAAATAGTTGTATCCCTCAAAAAACCTAAAGAGCATACTCATTCTTTTCAATGAATTTTAGCTAATTTCTACATTAGTCACAAAGTTATTTATCAAAGTATCTTTCTCAAGGACACGTAATACAATTTTTCCAAGCCCTAGGGGAAGTTCGCAATTTTTTGGTAAAACATATTTTAGGGGTTAACACTTAACACACTATATCTTCTTCTTCTTCTTCTTTTTTTTTTTTTTTTTTTTTTTTTTGATAAAACATATTTTTGAGGCTAACATACTATATCTAAAAAATTTCAAGGGTAACATCTTTAGTATTTGGCCGTAGGGAGTAAAGTGTGGAAATAATGTTTAGAGATATTTCGCCCCTTACTAAGATTACTCCCAGTTAAGTTAAACATGAAAAAACAGATTAGTCGGTAGGTAGTAGTTGATATTGCAAACTTTTTCAGAGCAACAAAATTTATTACGTATTATAAATTAACGTTATATATGTTCAAATTGACTATAAAAAATAATTACGCAACATGAAAATAAAGAGAGAATGACATGCAATTTACTTAAATTGGTGTTAGACCCCTCCCTATTCACGTTCTTCTTTTTATCTATATATGCAGAATTCCCTATGTTCTTCCCTTTTTTTCCCGAGGACATGAATAACGATAATTCTTAAATAAATATGAACAATGTATTAAATTTTGACTTTTAATTTTTTAAATTAGTATTCGCACTTGATTAATGAATTATATATTTGTTATAATTCAAAAACAAGTCATAATCCTATGAAAATTTTAAGAGATACATTTCCTACTAAAATGTGTGCATTTTGTTCTCAAAGTGTGTACACTCCCCCTCAGCTCCACCAAACCACAATTTTCTTTCAAAAATATAGCAGTACCTTATTCAATATAATTATAGGAGTACGAGTGAGTAAAGATTCGACTTATGAATTTTGATCTCTCATTTCGTATTCAATTTAGAGATCTTCCTGATAATAAACACGATGGTTTTTTTTATTTAGAATGATTTATTCATACCCCTGAACAAAATGGTCATGAATGTTGCTATCATCATATCGTTGAAACTGGTATTACACTCATCCACGATTTCTTTCTTAACTCGTGGAATCCACCCAAATCAACTAAGGAAAGTTGCATCCTTTCAATGTCTTTGTTTTGGAAGTAAAGAAAGGAACATTGGGCATTTGGCCTCTAGGCTCCTTGATTTACTCCGTGGTACGCTGGGGTGTGTAGTCAATTGATTTTTTGTGGCGTGTAGATACCTTTAAGTTATCGTCATATCTAAAGGAAAAAAAAAAACGGTAGTGTGCCTGACCCTAATGATCTGATCAGATGTCTCGCTCAGAAATATCCACCTTTGAACTTTCAGTGCAATATCCTTTGGGCCTCAAAAAAATTATTTTTTCAGCTGACATAGGGTAAATTGCGAAAAGATTGCAATTTTTTTACCCGTGTTACTTTTAGTTGGTTGATAACTATTCGTGTAATTTTATTACCAAGTGCTCAAGTTTAAAAATCAGTACAAGACATCCTTACGTTATATTTTCAATTGCCTGTGTCAAGAATTGTAATTTTCTGTATTTTTAAGATTTTATATTAATTGAGTCTTCATCTATTTAATATCATAACTTTTTTTTTTGAGTTTTTTTTTTTGTTTTTTTCTTTAATTCTTTCAAAATAATCAGTATTGTATTTTTAGTTATTATAGTTCCAAAAAGAGAAAAGTTCAACTTTTTGAATAAAAAAGTATACAAACTTCCAACTGAACAACGTTAATACTTCTATACATCGAACTATAAATATAACAAAACACCAAGTTTTGCTACTGAGCGCAGATCAATTAAAGGGGAGTTTGTTCATAAAAATTGCACAAAGGCTTGTTCGCCAATTAAATACTATACAATGGTACGTTCAGATATATAATACATCTATTGAATTATTAAAAGAAAAAGATATATAATATATCTATTGACATACATTTGAATAACGTGCAGACTTGGTCCAAGAAGATTCTTAGATTTGCAGTTTATCTAAGGAGGGTCTTATCGCTCAACTTTATCTTTTCTCGACGAATCAAAAAAAGATAATTAATATAGAGTGATAAGAGTCAAAAGAACCCCCTTAGATAAATTTGTTACCAAACATTAATAATTTGGATGACTTTCGTGTAACCATTAAAGATCTAAAAATAGTGTTTAAATCTCTACCATGATTTTGGACTTGTCACTTTGTTTGCCGTCACTGGTTTGGAATCAAACTTTTTGTTAAAAGCTTTCCATTAAGGTCAAAGTTATAGAAAGGTCATTTATTATACTTATCCTTTCATCAGCAGCAATTTTTCTATAGGAATAGTTTTCACAAAATCAAATTTTAATATGGATTTTCTTTAATACAAAATTGTAAACTCCACATCAGACTAGATACTGGTCCACGTGGCTACTTTGTAATACGGATCTATGCTAACTTTAATTATGTAGTCAAAGTAATTACTCGCTAGGTCTAAGAGGAAATCTAATGGCGACGGTCCAATGTCTAAAACGTAGGTGAAAGAGATAAGTTGATTGAATAAGTAAAAATTACGATAAATGACATGTTTTCACGACAGTGAAACGAGCATTTGTATGTTCTCCCGCAGGCTATCGGATTGACTCATGGTAAGTCGACGTACCATTTGTCGACTATGTAGCCACAGTCAGACGACTTATGTTGAGTCTTTTGGAACCGAGTTGACTCTTATAATTGAGACTAATTTTGGAGCTAATTCGACTCTCGTTCTATTGACTGTGATTGAATTGATTCTGAGGCTATTTTGGTTTAGTGGAAGTAACAAACAGTTTTGTAGTAATGACACTTAGCATCTCCTATGACCTGCCATGTGTTTCATTACTAGATTCATTATTAAATAATATTACTAAAAACAATTATAATCACCATTGATTTGGTATAGATCAACTATCGTAGCGTTCCTTTTTCCAACCGTCAAACCAAATCCACCATCTTCACCAAACTGCATACGTTTTCTGAGCAAACAAATCGTTAGGCAAAGATTGAAAAATGAGCTCACGAGCTAGTAATAATTTTATTCAATGATTATGCGAAGCAATTCATTAAAATTATTTGTCAACGCTAAATTACTAAGATCAAATCATGAAACTTCGGCGCACTTTTATTTAGAAACAAATTAGATTTTGAATGGTTCGTTGAACTATATTATCATACAATGATTAAAGAAAATATCACGGCCTATAGTAGGAAGAATTATTACATGTAACCAATGACGTGGTAATCGTTAAATCTTAAAATTATATCATTATAATTCTATTTTGAAAAGTATACAGAATTAATTTCTCATCACCTCATTTCGAGAAATTTTTATTTCATAACAACTATACACTGAAACAGTGCTCCAAGTTAAATTCTTAGTATAAAAATACATAGTTGAGATGATATGTCATTAATTAAATCTCCTAAAACTTTAGAAAAGTTTCACCATCTCAATCCTTAATTGCACCATATCATCGTGCATAAACTATATGAAATAGTTTTTTCATCGAATCATACATTTTGACTAATAAAGTTGCACCACCTCATCACAAATGCGTTGCATGCATGTAATAATTTCTCAAGTTCTCCTATATTCTTTTTTTCATAGTAAATCAATAAAAATTATGTTCTAAAAACTTAAGTACTTGTATTAATTAAAAAGCCAAAAGTAATAACTTTTTTTTAATAGTATATATCAAATAGGCCACGTCGTCATAATAGAAAACGGACCCACAGTAGCAGGTGAAACATCCACACCAGATTCCTAGCACTTGTAAATTTGCCCGCGCCAAAACTCATAATATTCCTCATTGTTCCGACGTCGTTTTCACCATTAATGATCAGCACTAATTACTGAATCAAATCAACAAATCACAATCCGCCACGTTTAAAACCCCTCAAGATATCGACTAATTAATCATTTTAGAATCCTCGATATAAATTTCAATTAATCCCTAAATTCAATTTTACGCGCTTTGTCCATACAATTATATATATACATACACCCGCACATCTGTGCGTGTATGTGTATATATATACGTATAATAGAAGCTATTCAATTTTGGGTTTTGAGTGTGTTTTAGGACATAGAATAGATAAAAGAATTTGAATATCCTTTGGGTACGATTTAAGTGCTTTTTGATTCTCACGTTGAATTGTTCGTTAGGTCAAGTATCACTTTTTTGATTGTGATTTTTTTAATAATATATATATTTATGTTTTGCATGTTGTTGTAATGGTATGTATGTATGGGTTTTGTGAACAGATTTGACAGGTTTTTGGTTTTAGCAGCGCTTATGGCTAGAGATCAGATGAAGCTATCGTTTCATCATTTTTTCACCAAGAGGTGTGATTATTACTGTTTACGTGATTGAGCTGTGAGAAAATTCATTATTTTACAGTTTATGTGATGATTATTGTATGACTATGTTGTGATTTGTGGGCCTTTTTTGTTCGTTATTTGAGCGATTTGTTTCGTACGTGGGCCACGTATCTACTAGTGGATGATTACTATGTGTCTGTTGTGGTGAACTGAAATAGATTTGCAGTCACAAGAAATTAGTGATTTAGCAACATGATTGAATCTCCCCTGATGTATGTGCGCATGGTTCGGAAGAGCTAGATAGATTTTATCATCATTGTCACACTTAAGTTGAAGATCCTTGTTTTAGGACAGCGATAATTTGCCGTAACGGTTCATCAATACAACTGTCTGTTTTCTAGTTTTATTTGATTTAATTCATTTGTGGTTAATGTGCTGCGGTCGATTTTGGGATGATCCAATCGATTTATTATATGTAAAAACACAAATTACGAGAGCCACATCAAGAAAAGGTTTTAGTTTAAAAAAAAATTGAATTCTGTTTGTGGTTTTTAACAGGGTGTGCAAGCATCCAGCATCTCAATAGGCCAGAAGAAGCACACTTATCTTTTACTTGTATTTGTTCTAGTATTTCTGTAGGGTTTGAAGTTTCTAGACTGTGTGGAGGTATCTAAAGCTGATCATTTGAGTAGTGCTGATTATCATCGCAATTTATACATTTCTAAGTATTATAATGCCTGGATTTAATTGCTTATAAGGACTAACATGGTTTTTGAACTATTAATCTGTGTGATCTTTTAGTCATGAAGCTGGATCTTTTAGACGTGAAGCTGCGGATGATTACTCAGAACAGGTAGAAATATTGAAGGAGTACTACATTCCCGATTACATATTTGTACCTGAATCAGAGATACAACAAGGATGTTATGTTCCTGCATGCCCTGTGATTGTATTTATCAATCCCAGAAGTGGTGGGCAGTTGGGTGGAGAACTTTTAATAACATACCGTCGTCTTCTTAACAGTAATCAGGTTTGTGTTTTGGTTTTTAGATGCATGTTGGTTTGTAGGAGGAACTTGAGGCTTTAAAGTGTGAAACGCTGGACATAAAAAGTTTAAGCTTAGTTTTCTAACTTACTCAGGTCCTTGATCTGGGGGAAAAGGCACCGGACAAGGTGCTCCACCAGCTGTATTTCAACTTAGAGAAGCTTAAGAAACTTGGGGACAGCTTTTCGGCTGAAATCCAGAGGAAATTACGAATTATAGTAAGTTGGACAACTGAATTGTTGCCAAATGTAATCTGATGTTCGATAAATTAGGTTGATATTCAGTTATGCTAAAATCAATGGTGGCGATGTTTGTTTAAAAATCAGAACTTTTCACAGCTTTGTGATCCTGCAATGTAGTTATTAAACTATTTTGTTATGTAGGTTGCTGGTGGGGATGGTACAGCCGCTTGGCTCCTAGGTGTGGTTTCTGATCTTAAACTAGCACAACCGCCACCAATAGCTACTATGCCTCTAGGAACTGGGAACAATCTCCCATTTTCATTTGGTTGGGTAAGATTTTGTCTCATACTGGTCTCCAGTTACTGCTTTTGGTTCAGAAACTTTTCAGTTTTGATACAATGAATCATCAGAACGGTCTAAACCTCAATTTATCATAGTTTATGCGCAACACCAGAGTCTTGTGTGTTCGTTTTCTGCGCATAAGCCATTGACGTGTATGAACTTGTGCAGTTGTCGAATAATTTATCACCTTGACTTTTTCCTTTAAGTTTTGGAGAGCAGCTATTTCTCATCTGATAGTGTTTGATGGTGATTATGAATATGAGTATTGGTTGCTTGATTCCATCTTATTGATATTACATTTGATTACTTGACCTTGTCTATGTTTTACTCAACATATTTTTGATTTCATCTCTCCCTCCTAGAAACTTCCCTATGAATCCTCTACATTTTTCAACATGGTGCAATTTATGTAAGTAACTATATAGTATCTCATGCAAGCATGTATAACCAGCTGTTCCATGGTCTAGTCTACACTTTCGTCTTGGCTTATGGCATTCTTTTGGTATATTCCCACTTACTGCTAAAACCACAAAATCATCAAACTCATCATATATCATTCTCTAATTTTCTTCCGTGATCTTCAGGGGAAAAAAAATCCAGGCACAAACTATCAATCTGTCAAGACATTCTTGGACCAAGTAAAGGATGCAAAAGAGATGAAAGTTGACAGGTAGGTAGATTTTGTTCCAGTATATCTTTCTAAGTCATTCATTGTTGTTCTGGTGATGCATGATAAGCTAGTCGTCATATGATCTATAAAGTTTTTCTTCCTTACTTCCGTTGTCTTGTATACTGTTCATTAGCATTTGGGGTTTGGATTGAATTAATTTATTTCTGTTCCAGTGAGCTAAAAGTATGAAACACTAATTTAAATTGAGTAGGAACAAGCTTAAGCTGTAAGTGTATTGATCATGGTAAGTATTCTATATGCATGTTGACAATGTTGAAGTACTAAGTGATTAAGTTTAACAAGAATTGTAAGAATAGATAACCTTTCACTGAAATTAGCCACTCCAACTGTAAGTGTCCATGTTGATAGATAGATCAAATTTGTTTGATTCAGGTGGTGTTTACAAATGTTTGTAAAATGACTTACAAACTTTTGAACTCACATAAGCACTCCTTGAGTGTTCATATCAATTGCTTATGCTTTTACTTGTCTTCAGAAATGTAAGGAAAAATAGAAGCGTCATCTGCTTCTGCACGGGACCACTGTAATTAATGTCATTAGCTGTGAGGTATATCATTTGACTCTGAACTGAGCTTTTCTGTATTTCCACTCCGGAGGGGAGTTCAGGATGCATGCAATGATTGAAATCATCATACTTACCATGAGCCTAATTGATATCCTAAAGTGTAAAGTTTGGGTAAATAACTTGTTGGCCTTCAAGTGCTATAAGTATAACTATGAAGCTATGATATCTGTTAGGAATTGTTGGGACAATTCTACTGAGTGTAATAAAAAGTAACCGCTCATTTCTTGCATAACATTACTTCTTGGTGTTGTCTATATATTGTTTAGACCCAAAGTATAGTTAGTTCGTTGAAGAGGCTTGTTTTTCTCGTATATAATGTTTCTTAATTCACATTCAGCTGGCATATTCTCATGCGAATGAGGACTCCCGAAGAAGGTTCATGTGATCCTATTGCACCTCTTGATCTTCCACACGCACTTCATGCCTTCCATCGTGTTTCTTCAACGGATGTCCTGAACGAGGTACCAAAACTTCTCACTGAATTTGAATGAATATTCTTATACATTTTCCAATATCCTACCTATTTTTCTTCAGTCGTTTTTCAAAATCTACACTTGCCACTTTCCTTAAAGAAAATTGTGAACAAGAGACCATTGGACCAGTAAAATGTAAAATAGCAGGTGATGAACTATTGTAATGATAGAAGAAGTGATGCCTTTTCCCAAACATAGATGTATCAGACTTTCTCCTTGGGCATATTTCATCTCCAAGCCCTTGGAAATCTACTCACGCATTGACTTTCTAGATCGTGTATAGGCTTGAAGGCAAATGAAACAACTATAACTGTATCGTGTATGCTCAATTTTTAGATACGTGCTGATCTTCAGAATATCATTTGCTCTCCCTTGTAGTTTCCTGCACATAGCCCTGTAGTGAGAAGCCTATAAATACACTAAACTAAAGCACCTAAAAATTTGAGAGTATAAATCATTTTTATTGTCCAGCTTTGAATGTTAGATCTCATGCTTCATGATTTACGGGGTGATGGATAGTCTTAATATGAGTGTAATCATAATTAATCATGTTTCAGGAAGGACGCCACACATTTCGTGGAGGATTTTGGAATTATTTTAGCATGGGTAAGTTTTGTTTGGAATTTACCTCCATAATCTTAACAATGTAGCAAGTACTTCTAAAAAGTTTCTAATTTTGTTTAGAGTCCTTTGGTAAGATATTTTAAGAATATCTAGTGAACTTTTTCAGCTTCATAAAAATGAATGTTTCTAGATCTACTTTATATTTGGCAACTTCATCCTATTTTCGGTAATTTACAGAACGTGGAGTGTATTGATCACTTAATATGTTTCCAGTTGCATATTCATATAGGTATGGATTGGATGCATTTATTTTTTTAGTCCAACAAGCCAAAATTAGATATTAAAAAAAATACAATTGTTATTAGTAGTATTTATTACAATATGACCATCAGAAGACTAAATGAAGATGCTATACTCAATCAAAATGAGTGAAATAATATGAGTCATGTGTTGAAATAGAATACATGCGTTCAAGTCGACGTGTTATCTTGTTTATTTAGCCTACCCCAAGAATTACAGGCTTGGTTGATATTTTTTTCGTAGTAGAATTATTTCTCCCAAACAATGAATCTGGTTAAAAAGAAAAATTCACAAAGTGATGGATTCAGTTTAAGCAACTCTCAAGCTACTAGATCAATGACCTTCCCTTATCCTTTTCCCAATCTTGAGTAATCTTCTGTCCTTCTCAAACTTTTATGTATAATGTAAATTTAAAGATTAATGTGGGTTTTGAATTCATAAAGAACTAAAGCATGAGCACTTGTTGTGCTAAAGGCTTGATGGTGCATTCCACAACTCAGGGGTCGTGTAACTTTTCACTTGTGAGATACTTAAGGATACCTGCTGATTTAGGTAGATAGATTACAAACTTTCCAGTAATTCTGTAAACCGGCTGCCAAGCTTAATTATGAAACTCTTATTCTTATGAAGAAACTGGAATGTAAGATGATGAACATGTGCTGTTTGCAAGTGGCTCATAATTTATGATATAGTTTAATATTGGAACAAATTTAACTTAGTTTGGGAATAGGATATGATGTGCTTCTTCATGTGTTTCCGGAAATTATATTGTATGGTTTCAAATGTTTCATGATGTGTTTAACAAGTCTTGTGCTTAAGCAGATGGAAAGTTTATTTCGTAGCTTCACAATATATATTTTCCTTGCAGGGATGGATGCCCAAGTATCTTACGCATTTCACTCTGAGAGAAAGCTACACCCGGAAAAGTTTAAAAATCAATTAGTTAATCAGGTTCATATCCGTCTTCATTTCTTATTTTGCTGCATGATCCTGACTATTTTTTTTATACTATTAAATAAGAAAGAGATACCGATTTTAGCAAATACTTTGGAGGGATCCGTAAGTGAATACCCCCAGAAGAGTGTTTTAGAACCAATCTAACATATTGGCGGCATGTTCTAAAACCCTTTTGGGAAGATAAGAAAACCGTACAAAACCAAACTGCTGTCATTTAAGCAAGGCTCCCATCTTTGATAAATCACATGATGCTTTTCGTAGAGTGCAGCAAGTCTTAGTTCAAAACAGCTTCAAATGCAACAAGAACCTCTGTAACTAAACGTAAAACAGGGATTAATTTGCTTTCAATGACAATAAAATCATCATGGAGTTTAAAACTTATTCTGTTACTCATTAGAAGCTGTAAAGAATAACTTGAATTTTTTACTCTTCCCATTTGTTGCAACTGATGATTGTTTACCATCCATTTATAACTGTTTTTCACATGATTTAGCAAAGAATTCTAGTCATTCCATTATCTTATTATTTTTTGCCCTCCTATGTCCTAGAGTACTTATGCAAAGCTTAGCTGGAAGCAAGGTTGGTTTTGTCCATCTCTTACACACCCATCTTCAAGGTCTTTCTGCCAACTTTTATCTTTCCTGGTTAGGGCTTTTCAATCATTTAGTTGTTTGCTTGTCGTAGTCTGCTACTTGAGTATTATTATTCTTTATCTGTGTCTCGCCTTTAGTGTGAAATGCTTTCTTCTCTTATATGATCTTGTCTCCTTTGATCCTTGTTATCGCAAAGAGTATCTGGAAAAGAATCCATTTCCGGTACTCGAATTCTGCCTTTAATTTGATTGAGGTCACCCTGAACAGGAGGTGGAACTAATACGCTGTCTTTTTGTACTTCAATATGTTTATGAAGTTATATTAAGATACGCCTTCTACTTTTCAGAGCTGATGACGAATTGGCTTAATACCCTGCCACCATACATACAAAAAAAAAAAGAAAAAGTAACATGACATCAACAGAAGTTTGTTCAGAAATGACGCTTTGAAAGCAAAACGTAATAAATGATTATGTTTTTGTTTAAGTGCATGCTTATTTAACGCAGGTTGATAAACTACAGAGTTGTATGCTATTCAGTTTTCATTTCAAAGGGAAAGAAACCATATTTCCCCATTTAAATAACACTGATTGGAAGGGTTCTTTTACCATTTATGCGTTGACCTAGGAGGCTAGGACTGAACTTTGACATCCACAGAATTCTATATATCGTCCCTTGGTTTCTGATTACATACAGAAGAGGAATTCTGTGTTACGCAGCACCAAAATGATCATATCTTTCTCTTACTTTTTCTCAAAGGATCTTATATGTTGGAAAGAAACAAAGATCTGTTATGTTCTCTACAATTGATACCTGTTGAGTTGTACCTCTCTGTTTTCCCCTTGTTATTTCTTAATATTTGAATTACTTAAAATATGCAGTTTACCTTTTTATCAGTTCATGCATCTAACTATTATTATCTGATGTTTACAGAAACATAGCTCAGCTGGCGAATGTTAAAATCATGAAGGGACCTGGACACTGGATAGATCTTCCAATACCACAGAGGTATCATTTTGGTAACTTTTAATCTCATTTTCCTCCCGTTTCTTATGGTGGCTATCTTACATGTATGTGCTATTTGTTTGCAGCATCAGGTCCATTGTCTGCCTGAACTTACCAAGCTTCTCAGGGGGCCTTAATCCCTGGGGAAGACCTTGCAAGAAAAAACTTCATTCGGTTAGTATTTATTTGGTTGCACCATAATATTCAAATTTGCATGAGGTAAAATATTTTGGGCCAGCTTTCTTTATCTATAACATATCGATATATGGTTGTTTCTTAATAGAGAGACTTAACTCCACCCTATGTTGATGATGGATATCTTGAGGTTGTTGGGTTTCGAGATGCATGGCATGGACTTATTTTGTTCACCCCTAACGGTCACGGGACGCGCCTTGCACAGGTAATTGGAAATTTTTTTACCCCAACCAAACAGTATGATTCAAAAGCAGGAATCAGTTCCTACCAATCACTATGATCCAGAGACTGGAAAGTATCAATTCGAGCCAATCTTTACGTCTCTTTCAGATGAATCTTGGCAATGATGTGAGGAAAATTTCAAATTCATGTCATGTTTCTTTGCTTATGTTCTTCTACTTTTGTAGGCAAACAGAATCCGCTTTGAGTTTCACAAGGGTGCAGCTGATCATACATACATGAGAATTGATGGTGAACCTTGGAAACAACCACTTCCCATGGACGACGACTCTGTTGTTATTGAAATTTCCCATTTTGGGCAAGTGAGTATGCTTGCCAACAAGCATTGCCAGTCGAGAAGTATCAGTGCACCTTCTTCGCCACATAGCCATGAGAATAGTGATGGATCAAATAGCAATGAAGATGACTTTGAGGAAGAGTCGGAAGAAAGGAAAAAACTAGGTGCAGCGCAGACTTTCCGACTACCTGATGATTTTGACATATCGCGTGTCATTTGAAAACCGTTTATATTGTGTCTTATATTTCCTAGTTTGTGATCTTACATTAGCATAGCTGTGTGCCGTAAATAGTTGATCTCTTCCAGTGATGTAGATTCCATGAGTTTGTGCACACAAGTCATTCTGATAGGTTGCATTTTCATGCTATTTGAGTTGCTTAGTGGATTACAATATAAGTGTACTTTTGGACAAATATATGTCGTTAGTTGACTTGAAATTGAGGACTAGTACTGTTGCATCACCCATTTAATTGTCCTTTATATTTCATCCCAAATTTTCAATTATTTCAGACCATTAAATTAATGTAAGTTTAACAGGCCATATGTTGTTAAGGATGAAGTAGGAGAAGCAGATTTATAAATTTTAAGTTTTAACAGAACAGAAAAGAATAATTGCAAACAAAACAATCTATGTGTGCTATATGCGGGGTCATTGTACTGAAATCTTAATTTCAAACTATTAATTCCTGCGAACCGTTTTCCTTCAGTTAAATTAAGACAGTCAAACTTGTTTCCCGCTCGAATTGATATCATACAATCATGGATTAAAGTTTCTTTTCTTTTCTACGAAAAGTACCGAAACAATTCTGTTTTCAACTTTATAAAATCGAAACGTATAATATATTCTACGTCTATTGCAACAACAAATTTTTACGATTTTTTGAAACATATCAAAAATATCTCGAAACATTACTAAAAGTTTCTCATATGTAGCATACCGAAACATATTATGTAAACGAAACTTTGATCCATGCATACAATATATGATTGTAATTAGAGAATCAAAAGAGAAAGTCCCCAGAGTTATATAAGTATTCATTAAAACATGTGATCACATGTTTAACTAGCTAGCTAGATAAACACAATACAGAAAATAAATTCTAAAATAACTTTCAATGAACATCTGGCTTCAAGTATATGTGCTAACAAAATAAAGAAATTGAGCAATTCTGAAATATATCCAAGACGCAACTTAATGAAGAAAAAACCAAATACTTGAGACTTGCCATGAAAATTACAAACGAATGAGTTACCCTTAGATGTCGAATATTTAGGTCCATATCATCAGTATGGACCTAAATACACCAAATATTTTTTCTCAGCTATCAACTAACCAAATCTCAACTACGTACCAAACAAAAATAAAAGAAAACATCAATTATTTTCCAACGGTTATGACCTAACAAGAGCAAGCCCTAGAACTCCATCAACCCTAAAAGACCACACCTGCAAAACCATCCCAGGCTCCAATTTACACTTCTTCACGATCTCCATCCATTTACCATTCAACAAGTAATTAAACGACGATTTCGTCGCCCACTTGTTCAGATTTAGCGTCCTCAGTTCCATACCAGGATCAATAACCCTAACCTCCATAAACTTCAACTTATTATTGTTCTTCTCATCGCGGCTACCAATACTTCTCTTCTCTTCCTCGTTCAAGAAATCAGCCGTTACGACTTGGTTCGAGGGAATCAATAACCGATTTTGGCCAGGATCCAAATCACTTGAATACAATCCCTTTTGTATCACAAGTTTAAACTCTCCTGAGAAATTACTTCCTTGTAAGAAACCGAGGATTGCCTTCTTGTACTCTTCTGGCATCTGAGTCGGAGGAGACGGCCCACTGGAAACCACAGCTTTCTTGCACTTGTTATTGATGGAACGTTCGCCAAGCTTTTTCTTTCCCTTATTGACTGCATTGTTATAGACTGGAATATAGTTGTAATCTTCTGTTTCACGTTTCTTTGAAGTCCGTTTATCAGGAATCTTTGCGTTGCTGGATCTGGGAATCTCAACGGAGGCTTCTATATTCAGTTTTTGCCTCAAGATCGGTTGATCGTCGTTGTTGACTGGAGCTACAACACCGTTAGCTCCGTTTGTGGGAACTGGACCAATAACGTTGCGATCAACATTAATACTCTCTAGCTCGTCGTGTAATTTTGTTTTTGCTTGTTCCATGACCGCGCTTAGATAATGGCAGATTGACCATTGGACATTTCTTGGCTTGAGGTTTTCCACGTCTTTCGACTTCATAAATCTCTTCGTATTCTTCATGTTGTGGAAATTATAATCGATTTTTATGTTGTTGAAACGAATATTGATATGGTTTATGAATTTTTGTTTAGGGTATGCGATATATGTTTATAAAGATATTTTAAAGCAGAGTAGAGAAAGGATTCTAATTAAGTAGGATTAGCGGAGTCCAAGTAGGAAAAGGTTTCTATTTATCTTGATAACGATATAATCCCAATTCAAACTCTTTATGAAGAATTAGTTAAGCACAAGTCTACAACTGTCTACTGTCGTGTGTATATATATATATATATATATATATATATATATATATATATATATATATATATATATATATATATGAATGTATATTTATAAATACATAAGGATAAACAGAGTAGGAACTGGTTTTTAACTATATGAACTTCGATATGATAAGATATAGTTAGATAATGATATAGAGCAAACTATTACTAAGAATAATCGTCATGTTTTATTAAAGAAAAAAATATCTTAATAAATCCACTTGATTCAAAAGTAACCCGTTTTTGAAAAAGAAACCAAGACAAATTTTATTGAAATTGTTTAGTGATTTTTATTATTACACCAAAACAACACGGAAGATGCTTTTTAGACATAGAAAGTTTTTGACTTTACTTAAGAAACAATCAGAAGTTAGTTAATTACCAAAAATAGTAAAATAATAAGAGGTTTAATTTCCTTATTAATACCAGGGAGGGTTCTTTACCTGACGTGATTACTGAACCCTAATATATGATCATCAGATATTATTACCTTATAGATGTCAACAAAGAATCTTTCTAATATATGATTAAAATTCGAGTTAAATGCAAAAACTACCCCTGTGTAATCTCTAATTGGCAGAGAACTCCCTGTGTAATTTTAATTGGCAAAAACCCCCCTGTGTTAATTGGTCAAAGACAAAAAAGTGCATTACACGCTCTCTAGGGATTGAATTTGTGATGGGTGATTACCTTTTTACCCTCAATTTCTTAATTAATTATTGGAACAAATTAGAGAAAAACATATAACTGTAAAACAAAATTAAAATAAAGAAATAATTGAAGAGGCACGGCTGCCTATCCCCACCCCCGGAGTAGCCGCCATGCCATGACAAGATTTACATCAGGAACTCATATTTATTGGGATTGGCCATTCTGTAATTAGCTTTTGTGATTGGCCATGTCGTCGCTGTAGTTATATGGAGAGTAATTTAGATATTTCAATTCAATTGTGCAATTTATGAATTTAACTGTTGTTTGATTTCATTCTATTTTGGTTTTTGAATGAGCAAAGAAAAGACCTGGACATTATTGGCTTAAGTGGTGTCGAGCAGCCACTGTTACACCGTCGGGGTGGATGTTGGTGTGGGCCACGGGGTTCCACGGTTAATTTCTTTTTCTTTTTGCATTTACTTAACAATTAAAAGCACGTGTTTTCAAAAATTAAAATTCTATTACTTGAACTATCTATAAACAGACTAGCTCCCAAATAAACTCTAAAGAACAAAACAATAGATTACATAACTTTAATTGACAAGCGCATTCTTCGGTTATCACCAACAAACAATCTGCTCCTAATACTTAGACAACTATCAACTAACTGTTGGTGCCAAATTAATAACTTTACGCCAAATAACATTTAGAGACAGATGAATCTTCCTCAATAAATTTAGTTTCACCGAATACTAATAATTACAGTGTCTAAAAGGTCATTATTAATGAACATTTAATAGACTCGATAATGAATCCCAAGAAATTTCGTGTCAAATCATCAAGAATAAATATTAAAAGCATAAATTGAAAAGTGTACCTTAATACACATGATTAACTGTTTGATGCATCAGTGTGGTTGGTGTTTCAGACTCGATTTCATTATTGTTGAATCTGAAAATCTACATCTCATACAAATTAATTCCAAGAACTTCCATGTTAAATCATCAAGAATAAATATTAAAAATATAAACTGAAAAGCGTACCTTAATACACATAATTAGCTGTTTGATGAATCAACATGGTTGGTGTTTCAGACTCGATTCAATGATTGTTGAATCTGCAATGAGATCGTAGGACGTTTGGTCTTCCACAAACTAATCTATATCTCAGGAGGAGAAGAGAATATCAAGATTACAAAAACGAAACGGCCCGTTCGTAACCAGTCATCCATAATATCAAATAAATCATTTTCGTCTTTGGTAAATTTACCAAGGGCTATAGTCATAGTGATCCTCCTATTCAACTACTTCGACCATTTCCGAGCACCTCATAGTATTTTCGGGGCGTCTGAAGATTTGATCATTTCTCTATGATTTCTCTTGCACTGCCCCTTCCAAGGGGTTTCGAAGATAAAAATACTTTATTGGCCCATAAATTCACCTAGGTAAATCCATGAACTCAATTTGATTATTCTTTGTTACTAAGCATATAAACCATGCACTCTCTTCTTCTGACTCATCAATCAGATCGATGAATCCTTTCAAATAACTTTTCAAGGAACAAGCGACCCCCTTTCTCACTACTAACTGATCCTCAGACCTACCCCCCTCTTATTCGTGAGATTGAGAAAAAGAAAGATATTTCTAGATTGTTCTAATTTCTAGGTATACTAAACAATTCCAATTCCATGTACATAATTTTCTTCATTCTTTTTTCAAGGATAAAAACCTATAATCTTATATAGTAAACTGATTATGACCCATTAAACCCTAATCATATTACTCTGAAAATTACACATCACAAAGCCCATACTTGAATAAGGTGCTTATTGGGCTGTTCAGTTTGATTCCTTAATTAGCCCAATATAGATAATTAGCTTATATTACATATAATTATCTTAATTTATTTGCCCGAGTTATTGAAATAAACCCAACATTGAAACCTTTATTTAATAATTTACCAATGATTGTTATTTTATTAAATAAAGGTTAAAGTTATTGTCGGCGGACTACGCTAGACTGCTTGCCCACAGAGGATATTTTGATGCGCAAATGTTTCAACTTTGCATCAATTTGGCGGCTATGCAAGTTGAATGTGGATACAGTTGAGCATGATTTTATTCCTTGTCCATTTGCAGTGGCGGCTTGGCAAGGAATTTCAGATATTTTCAGCAAATGGTGGTGTTGTCTGGTTCTTTAGATACTTTGCTTGCATCGTCAAATATCGCGGGTTTTTCTACTCAGGTACGTGCGTTATGAAACACGGTTATTGTGTCTTGTGTTGGGTTGTTATGGACTTCTCGAAATAAGTGTCTTTAAGGATCACGAACCACACATTAGGGAGTTTTTGCGGCATATTGGGCAATGCATAAAAGAGATGGAGATTTTCAAAGTTGGGTCGGCTTCTTTTATCAATGATTTTGGGATTATTAAGTTATTTGGTATGCAAGTCCAACCTCAAAAAGCACCGCGAATGATTTTAGTCTTGTGACACCCACCCATGGAGGCATGCATTAAATGCAACACAGATGGATGTGCGCTTGCGGTGCTTGGGGGTGCAGGGGGTATCTTTCGCAACGAAACGGGATTTCCTCATGGTTGTTTCGCTGTTAGACTGGACTCGGTTTTCACTTTTCAAGCAAAAATCTTGGATGTAATATTGGCAATTTTCAAAGCCCAGGAACTTCAATGGCATCATCTTGGAATCAAGAGTGATTCCTCATACGTTGTTGCGTTGCTTGAATCAAGAACGGATAAAGTTCCATAGAAATTATGTGTCAGATTGTTAGCTTGTTTGAATTACATTCAAGTTATTCATTTCTGAGTTTCTCATATTTTTTGGGAGGAGAATCAAGCAGCGGATGCTTTGGCAAACTTTGGTGCAACTCACGATGGGGATCATTGGTGGAACGCTTGTCCATTTTCTATTTCTGATTATGTTAATAATGATTCTTGTAATATGGAGAATTTTTGTTTTTGTTTATCAACCCTTGGGTACTATTTAACTTTGTTCTCGTTTCTTTTCATTTTTAATAATATCAACGTTCGATGTCTGCTCGTTCTCCCCTCTTCAATTCCCGATGAACAACATGATCTTGACCTATCACTGGATTTCGACTGAAAAGTCAACCTTGTTGAAGAGTTCGTTCATCTGCAAGAGTCATAAAGCCTAGAAGTCTCAGTTCCTCACTGGTGAAATGGAAGCCCAGAAATGGTATAAGCATGGAAGAAGACCTTCTCTTTAAAGATTCAATCCCGCCATTCGGGTGCTTTGCCTAATTGAAAGCAAGCAAGCAATGTCTAACCCAGAATTTGCCAGAACCTTCCTTATTCTTCTGTGCCAAGAATGATCCAATCGAATCTTCAAAATAGGTCGGGAAGAAAGAGTTAGAGGTCGGGTTGGACGACTGGGCGTGTAGTTCGTTTAGTTTTATGAGGTGCTAACCTAGTTGGGATTTTCTGAGGCTAGTTGTCGATACTTCTCCATCTTTATGCAAAAAAATTGAAGTTATTCAAGTGTTTCTATTCAAAATCAATAATGATGATTATGATATTAATATGAAAATTGTTAAAAGGACTAGTCAGGTAGCTCAGTTTCTTAAATCATAAGGATCATCTTTCTAGAAAATTATTAACCGTGGTTGTTATTTCAAAATATTAGTTAATTGATCAAATTATTAAAATTATTATAGTTATTATTAATCATATGATCAATATCAAAATTATGAAAAGAGCTATAGTCCCATATTCGTATGATAAATTTGGGTTGTAGACCTTCGGGTTTCATGGAGCGAGCTATTCGGAACTTCATATGGCTGGTTCTATTGATACTCATAAATTGATCATGGTGCCATGGCATTAATGTTGCTTGAAAATTGTGTATGGAGGGGTTGGATTAAAAAATCTGGTTGCTCTTACTAAGGCATTATTGGCAAAACATTACTCGGACTTTATCACAACGAATGTTTACCCCCTAAAGTTGATTAAACCGAGATTATTTGAGGATTCGATTAATCTAAAAAAGGGTTTATCTCGTCATCCGTACACTCTTCTGTTAATCACTGTCGAGATTTTGCCGCGGAAACAATCAGATGGCTACCCTATTCAACATGCTCGTGCAATTTTCGGACGGATTCTTGGATCCATCCATGTGTTGCAGACTGTCTCGACATTGAGCATGGAGAACACCAACAACTTTGAGACACAATTATGGACTTCTATCAAGATAGTAACTGGACTCTTCCCTCTGTTGTGACGACGAAAGTTAGTACTATTATTCTGGAGCAACAATTTGTCAAGTGGGCTACGGATAAGTGCATTTGGACATTGAGTTCGGATGGGGAGTTTCGGGTTAGGGATGCTTACTGGCACTTGTGGGACGCTAATGTTAATCAGGCTACTTGGCATCTGTTTATCTGGAATGAGTTTCTTCCACCATCACGGTCTCTTGTTTGTTGGCGAGCCAAGATTGGCCGTTTACCTACGGAGGATATCTTAATGCATAAAGGTTACTCTTTCGCATCAATTCGTAGGCTTCAAATTAAATGTTGAAACAGTAGAGTATGTCTTTATTAGTTGTCCGTTCGCTGCAACAGCTTGGCATGGAGTTTCTGATATTTTTCAGCAACAGGTGGTTTTGTCAGGATCTCTTGAAACTTTGACTATAGCAGCTGTCCGTGCACTCTTTGGGAGTCAGGTACGTGCACTTTGGAACACTTCTATCATCTCTTGTATTTGGCTATTGTGGTCTACCCGAAATAACTTTGTTTTCGATCGAGGATCATGAGCCAAATATTGGTGATTTTCCACGGAGAATTTGGCAATGCATTAAGGAAGTGGAATTTTTCAAAGTTCGATTAGCTTTTTCAATTGCTGACTTTCGAATTCTCAAACTATTTGGTATGCAAGTTCAGCCTCGGAAAGCTACGCAAATTTTTCTGGTTATGTGGCATTCGCCGCTGGTGGATTTGGTTAAATGTAATACGGTCGGAAGTGCACTTGGAACGTCTGGGATTGGTGGTGCAGGGAATATTTTTTCGGAATTCAAGGGGCTAGTTTCTCTCATAGTTGCTTTGTCGTTAGATTGGTGGAGGTGTTTGCGATTGAGGCTGAGATTTTTGCTGCTATGTGGTAAATTCTCAAGGCCCGTGACTTTCATTGGAATTACCTTTGGTTTCAGTGTGATTCGATATATGTGGTTAATTTACTGGAGTCAAGATGGGACAAAGTCCTATGGAAATTACGAGGCAGATGGTTGGCGTGCTTGAGCTACATTAAAGGCATCCAGTTTCGGGTGTCGCAAATTTTTCACGAGGGAAACAAAACAGCTGACGCTTTGGCAAATTATGGTGCGACTCATGTTGGGGATCATTGGTGGAATGGTTATCCCAGGGGCGGAGCCGGGGGGGGGGGGGGGGCATTGGGGGCCACCGCCCCCCCACCCCACCCCACCCCCTATAGCCTATATATATGTGTGTATATATATATATATATACATATATATATATATATATTGTAATCTTTTAATAATATTTGTACATATATATTTTTAATATAATACTTATATATATTATTAAACATAATTTTACATAATCCGTAATTATGACATAACTATATACTCAAAGTTTTGTGGTATTACTAATAACCCCTATAAAATTGTTTAATTTCACAATATAATTAATTCGTATTTATTATCCTACTTTTTGAGTTTTATCTATATTTTCTCCTACTCCTTTTATATATAGTTAACAAAGTATATATAATATAACATTTGAGTGTATATCTTACTTTTGGATGATTTAATATTTTCTTAAGTTTTTTTAACATGAAACATGTGGTTTTGTATTGAAAAATTCATCGAGGCAAAATTAAAGATTAGAGCTAAATTTAATTTCTTTAGTATTGCACTAATTACAATACCCTGATATTAATTTAGATATAAGTTACTATCCTCTTAAAACCTACGACACAATTGTAGATGTCTAAATGATCATAAATATCTTAGGAGCGTATACAATATCTCTAGTTCGTATGACATATTTTTTGTATATATTAATCTAGTTTTACTTTAAAACTCTTGAACTTATTAGCTATATATTCAGTTAGTAATTTTTAAAACTTTAATATTCAAAATCTACTTAAAATACTTATGTTTTGACGATGGTTTATTATTTTTAAAATGAGTAAAATTAACAAAAAAAAAAAAAGAACTCATTTTTATTCAAAAATTTCTTCACATGGTCTCACCCCCTAAACCAAATTTCTGGTTCCACCCCTGGGTTGTCCATCGTTTATGTCTGATTTTGTTAACAATAAATCATGTAATAGGGAGAATCATATTAAAGTATTAAATTCAAAATTGATATTTATGGTTTCGTGGTGCCAAAAGAAGAAAGAATGATGCATACTACAATAATAAAGATAAACACTACATTTACATATTAAGAATGCATATACGTATGCACTATTTCGTTTATAATCTATCACCAATTAAACAACTGCCAACCTTCACATTAATATAAATATCTTGTTCATAATTTATTTTCTTTATTCATGCAAGGACTAATAACTCTGTGTGAATTATATTGAGTTAATGTCACACGTTTTTTGCTGGGAAGTACTGTATAATTGGAATCTTCAATATACCAAATCTAAGATCAGAGAGAGAGAGAATCTAAGCCGCAAGAACACATATACGCGTACTAAGATTCACCAAATCTTATTACTCCAACGTTAATAAACTAAAAACTTCCCAAATATAATCTGAACCCTCAGTCTCATTCAATTTATTAGATTACGTGATCACAAGATAATTAGATTTCAATCAGGATTCTTGCAAATATAATTAGATTTTGAATATAATCCTAGTCCTACGAGGCCTAAGCCAACTCGTTAATCATTCACACTGTATATATACATGAATACTGCTCTGTCTCTCACCATAAAAATCATTAGTCTTTACATTACCCCATAAGTTCTATAGAAGCAATTTCTCACACAAAAATTCTTAGTAGTATTGATATTTGGTAGAATGGATAAGAAGTTGAAAATTGAAGATTTTGATGGCAAAAAAATTCCGCCTGATTGGAATGCGCTTGACGTGCTAACCTGTGTCGCATTGACAGATGCCGATAAAAACGGAATCGTATATAACAACATTAGTCAAGTTCAAAGCGAGGACAACAGATTAGTATTCAACAACATCGTACTCCCGTCTTGGCCCAGGAGAAGAAAACGAACTAAGCCTCACCCGGACGACAACGACGTTGAAGAAGCCCCGCAAAAGAAGCCAAAGTGTAACGAGATCAGACTCGCTATCCCGAGGAATAACAGAGTTGCTATCGGGAAGGATAGCGGACCACAACAATACCCTCCTCTGTCGGACGAGTTCAAGAATGCGGTTCTTGAACTGTCTGGTGCATCCGGAAATCCGATCATCGAACATACTTTGGTTATTGAGAAGACACTGACTCAGACGGATATGAGTAGCGGTCAAAACCGATTTTCGATTCCATTAAAGAAGATGAGTTGCGAAGATTTCTTGAATGAGACGGAGAAGGAGTGTCTTTGCACCCGCGACTCTAAAGGGAACTTGAATTACATGGAAGTGAAGATTATCGAGCCGTCGATGAGACGAGGCACGGTGAAGCTGAGCAGATGGGAGATGAAGAAAGAATCTGGGAGTCCTAGTGTATCTTACGTTCTTAACGGGACATGGAACAAGATTGTGTGCAATAACAATTTGAAACAAGAGATGATTATGCAATTATGGGCGTCAAGAATCGAAGGACTGTTGTATTTGTCTCTGGTGAGGGTTCAATGAAAATCAAGATGAAGATCGAAGAGATTGACCTGCTGCTGTAAATTCTTGTCAAGTTGTTCTGTTGTGAAGATAGCTACGGTTTTCTCTGATAGAATTGGACATAGTTTTATTTGTTTTTTTCTTTTACTTATCAAAAAAAGAAAAAATAGTTTTTTTCTTTTAGGTTCCAGTACAGTCATATTTCGTACGAGTCTTTTGCTTCTGTATATTTTCAGAATTATTCTATAAGAAATTTTGTTCAGAATTGATGCAATTGTTATTTTTTTTAAGTATTAAAGAGACTCAAATTTCAATTTGTTATTAGTAAAATCATATATATCGTGCATGTTAGTAGATTAGTAAAATCGTACTGTTTATGGATTGCTACTTTCACAGGTTTGATATGATAAAAGAAATATTATGGGAATATTGGAGTTAAATGAAGTAGCAAGTAACTAGTTGGGTTGTTCCATAATTTCCAATAAACTAGCAGATTTTTTCTGTGTAAAAAGAATATCAAAACCAATAACAAACCGCTCATTAGAAATGGACAAATCCATATGTGAAAAAACCTATTCTGTCGGTAAAGAGTTTAGGGACGAAAAAGATTGATGACCTTGGTTGGAATGCGGTTAATGATCAGTCTCCAGGAGAAGTCCTTCATTCTAGAGGGTTCTTGGATGGAGCATATAACTTGGAGAAAAAAACGCACTTGTCGCATATGTTGGGATGATTCGAGGTCAGCATCTGGACAGTGGTGTAGGATGATTTAACGCTGTATGCACCCGAGGGATCTAAGTTTCAAACTCATGAATCGCTTGAGCTCCTGACAGGCGCTAAGATTTCAAATTCATGCTGTAGAGTTCAGAAGAGGAGCCGCTACCTACATGAAAAGTTCTTGCCTCCATTGCTATTTCTGCATCCATCCTCCTTGATACGTTCGGAAGTACAGGTTATAGAGGCATCTTTGGAAGAAGAGATTAATAGAAGTCTGTGATAACTCTCAATCCAAACGTCTCTCGGAAAACTGATGTTTCTACCATTGCCTAGTTTCCATCTAATCCCCTCTAAACCAGTCTGAGTTCATTTAGACGTGGGGTGTGCAAAAAACTGCATGCATACAGGCAAAGTTACTGTATCATGAAAGAAGAACCTTTCTCGACGACGATTTTCCTTCAACTAACAGCCTTCATTTCCATTTAGTCAAGAGAGCAAAGTTAAACCACCCTAGATTCTTAGTACGAAGTCTACCTTGTTCTTTTCTTGAGCAATAGCTGTCCCATTTTACCCATGCGCGAGTCACGCCTCATGCTCAGTGCCTTCTGCTCGTGATTGTTAATCTTGGTGCAAGTCGCCCCCAGCACCCAGTTTCTTTGGGTCTTTCGATGGCAGTGAGCGTGTCGCGCTTGCTTGGCAGCTTCTGCACTTCTCTATTTTTTTGGCAAACTTCTTCCATAGTTGTCCAAATCATGGACCGCTTTTTGGCATCGGAACTTCCCTGACTTCACAATGACATCAATTACTTGTGTACCTTATTTCCCAATAACAGCCATTTTCCATGCAAAGTTGCTCCATTCTGTCAAATTACGTCCTAAACTTATAAAACACAAAAACATACCACTTTCCTTGCAAAGTTGCTTTATTGTTGGCAGAAGAGTAAAGAAACTCTGCCATAGGTACTTTCGTGGATTGCTGTCCACAAACCTCACCCAATTCATGGCTCACCATGTCTTGTGCTAATTAAGGCTCACCAGGTTAAGGTTCGCTTTATCCTACATCCTCTGATCTTCGCCTTAACAGTCTTTTCAATTCAGATTCGGCTGCTTGCATCGACGCTAGACACTCTGTCACTGGCTATTGCATTCTTGGCAACTCTATTATATTTAGCGTTTCAAGAAGCAAACACTATCTCTTGCAGCTCAGCTGAGACTGAGTATCGAGCTCTTGCAGCCACATCTGCTGAGGCAATCTGGGTCTCGCAGTTCTTCAATGATTTTGGTTCTCCTCTGCCTTCATCTACCTTATTTTGCGATAGTAAAGCTGATCTCGCTTGTAGTTAACCCAGTTCATCACGAGCGCACTAAGCACGTGGAGATAGACTGTCACTTTAAATGTGAGACAATTCTTTCATGGACTATTCACACTCTTCATGTCTCCACTTCACATCAACTTGCGGACTTATTCAATAAACCTCTTGGTTTCTCTCAGTTTCACTCACTTCTCTGAGATGAGGGTGACTAACACTCACCCTCCCCTTGAGGGGGAGTGTTAGCGTATGATTTCAGGTTTCAAATCAACAGAGGCAACCACATTCCGGTGTGAAGTTCAGCTCAACCGAATTCAGTCAGGCTAAATTTTTATTATACCAGCTAGTTACTTGGCTATTCTCTCATTGTATATAGGTATATTCATTTACTTCTATTGTATCATTCTTTTGCACATCAATAAAATTCTCAGATATTCTCATTCTCTCTGGATCACGTTATCAATGGTGTCTCATCTGTGATTCAATAGCACGAGTTTCGGTAGTCGGCGTCTACATCTTATACGACAAGGTTTCTTGAGTAGAGTAATTGTGCCGGTGAAGTTGTAATGAGTTTGAAGTATTGGTAGACCAAATAGTATCATTGTTCTCGACTTGAAGAACTAGAATTCCTATTACAATGACCTTCGAGAAACCTGATGAATTTGAAAGTGGAATTTCTCTGTTGGCAACCCATACTATTGTCCTAACTGCTCGAGTTCTCGGGCTGAAAACCTGATTAGTGTTTTTACGGTATCAAGTGAAAAGGTCATTGTCTGAAAAAAAAACTAGAAAGTTGTAAGAAGTAGTAAAGGGACATGGACTTCATTGCCTCTGCTATTCATGGACAAGTGGATATAAAACAAGAAGCTTAAGACAAATAAGTGGAAAGTATGTCTGTGTTCTTTCAACTTCCTGTAATGAACAAATTGCAAGTTGTTGCAACAAGCAACATGCTTTTCGAATTGGAGTTGCTGAAGACTATTATAAACTATTAGCAAATCGAAGATTCAAATTATCTTGAAAACACTTGTAACTGGAGCTAGAGAGCTGAGAATTCAGTATTTGGAGATCAAGTTAGTCACAGTGGTATTGACAAGGGTTGAAAAAAGTCAAAACAAAGTGTAACTATCAGGTGCCGTAAGTATCTTCTTGTATACATATGTTGATTTGTCTCTAAGTTCAAAATCACTTTAAAGCATTTTCCATATAGCTCAATCACTAAAATGACCACGCCCAAGAGCTGACTTTAATCACCTTTGAAAAGAACACCAAGTAACAAAGCACCAAAGTCCATTCCATATCTTTATTGGATTTCCATTGTGTCAAGAAACTAAGCTGGGCCTCACATTGTGTCCACCGTGGAATACACTCAACAATTTCATCATTACAGAGTTGAAAAAACATAGACATACTCTTTGTCTTAAGCTTCTTGTTCTATATCTACTTGCACATCTACAAAATTTGAGCAAATCATACGGATAACCATTACCATGAATTGCACAAGAAATAAACCCCATATCCCTTTTCTACTTCTTACAACTTTCTTGTTTCCTTTTCAGACAGTGACCTGAACATTTGATACCATAAACAATAATCAGATTTTCAGAGATGGAGAAACTTTGATTTCATCAGGTGGAACCTTTGAACTGGGATTTTTCAGTCCAGGAGCTTCGAGGAGTCGGTACGTGGGAATATGGTATAGGACAATAACAGTTCGGACAATAGTGTGGGTTGCCAACAGAGAAGTCCCAGTCACCAATACATCAGGCTTGTTGAGAATCCTTGAGCCAGGAATTCTAGTTCTTCAAGACGAGGGAAATGATACTATTTGGTCTACTAATACTTCAAAATCTGTTGCAACTCCAGTTGCACAGTTACTCGACTCGGGAAACCTTGTCGTAAAAGATGCAAACGATGACAATCCGGACAATTACCTTTGGCAGAGTTTCGATTACCCAACCGATACTCTTTTGCCAGCAATGAAACTAGGTTGGAATCTCACTAAGCGTTTCGAATACTATCTCTCATCTTGGCGGAGCAGCAATGATCCAGCACCAGGTGATTATACATATCATTGTGATCCAACAGGTTATCCGCAAAATATATTAAGAAGGCGCGGTATCAAGCAGTACAGAAGTGGACCGTGGAATACTCTCCGTTTTAAGGCATTACCAAGCTATCCTAGATATCAATACGGCATAGTTATAAATAAGAATGAGGTGTACGTTCACTATGAGCTCATGAACAGCTCAGATATTTCAAGGTTGATGCTGAATCCAAGTGGAGTCGCACAGAGGTTGACATGGATTGACCGAACACAAGGTTGGGTTGTCCTTCTTCATTCACCAACAGATAACTGTGATACTTACAAACTTTGTGGCGCATATGGTAGTTGCAATGTTGCAAGCTCTCCTGTTTGTGGATGTTTGGATAGATTCGTACCAAGAGATCCAGACAATTGGGATGTAGCCGACTGGTCTGATGGGTGCGTTCGCAGGAAGCCTTTGGATTGTCAGAATGGTGATGCTTTCTTGCAGTATTCTGGTATTAAATTGCCTGATACTAACGTTTCTTGGTTTAATGAAAGTATGACGCTTGAGGAATGCAAGGTGTTGTGCTCAAATAATTGTTCTTGCATGGCCTATACGAGCGTATATATTAGTAATGGGGGAAGTGGATGCTTCGTTTGGTATGGTGACCTTGTTGACATCAGAGAGGTGTCTGCACAAGGACAAGATATATACATTAGGATTTCCTCTTCTGAATTAGGTAATACTTAGATGAGCTAATTGCATCAAACTTCCCAACCTATGGGTCATTGGCACTTCACCATCTAACCTATGATAATGTGCAATATGCCCCCTAGTCTATTGATTTTTGGGCGACTGAATTACTGATCAACCATATATTTTGAGTTGATATCCCCTCAGAGCGCTCCTGGAGGTTTCGAAAAAAAAAAAAATGGACGAAACTCAGATGTGGTTTTGTGGGGATTTTGTGCAAAGTATATGAAACCACCGGGGGTTTTAAGAGGATATCAACCAAAAATGAATAGTTGATCTATAATTCAGGCGACAAATTGCACAAAAATCAACAGAATTAAGAGGCATATCACAGTTATGGATTAATTGTCATGACAATATTGCAATATCTTTTTGCAGAATTATCTGCAGACTCCGAGGGAAGGAAACGAGAAATACTGATAGTGAGCTTATCACTGGTTATGGGAACAATTGTAGTACTTTGCATGATTCTGTATGCATGTTTATGGAAGGAAGAAAATCAATAACAAGTTGAAAAGAAATGGTAAGCTAGATGAGTAATTTTGGCAAATACTAACCTTTATTTCTCTATCGCAGCTACTGCATCATTGACAATGCTTGTTCTATAGGCAGGCTGCGGCTCGGTTTTATTAGTAATCATGCAGATGAAAAACATAACAAAGAGCTGGAGCTACCATAGTACGATTTGCACAACTAAAGCTACTGACAATTTTTCAGTCGAAAACAAGCTTGGAGAGGGTGGATTTGGACCTGTTTATAAGGCAAGCAATGTTAGAGTTGTAACTAGGTTGGATGATCATATTACTTGAATCTAACATTTTATCAAGGTTTGTTCTTCATTGGTTGTAATCCATTTGTGTCATATTGAATCAGGCAGCTGGTGAAGCTAACATTTGAAGCAAAAGAAAAGAAAAATTTGTAACTTCAAATGTTCAGAGTAATGCCTCTTTGATATGTAAAATCTTATTCCAGGGCGTGCTAGAAGAGGGACAAGAAGTCGCAGTGAAACAGCTGTCAAGAACTTCCCATCAAGGAGTAGACGAGTTCAAGAACGAAGTTATGTGTATTGCTAAACTGCAGCACTGTAATCTAGTGAAGCTTCTTGGATTCTGCATTGAAGGAGAAGAGAACATGCTGCTCTATGAATACTTGACAAACAAAAGTCTCGACTGTATGTTGTTCGGTTAGCATTCTAATAAATCACAATCCTTTTCAGCGTGAACCACATTACTTATCAGGATAAACATGTTTCTTTCTTCATATATGTAATAATTTATTCGGCAGATCCAATTAAAAGCAAACTACTTGACTGGCCTAAGCGTTTCCACATTATAAATGGTATTGCTCGGGGGCTTATGTACCTTCATCAAGACTCCCGTCTCAGAATTATCCACAGAGACCTTAAAGCCGGCAATATATTACTAGATTCTGATATGAATCCAAAGATATCAGATATTGGACTTGCTAGAGCTTTTGGTGGAAATGAAACTGGAGCTAACACAAGACGAGTCGTCGGAACACAGTATTGTTCTTCACTACATGAAACTCAACTTACTCTTCCTTTGCTTATAATTTATTTTTCAAAAATTCTTTCTCGTGTAGTGGCTATATGGCCCCAGAGTATGTGCTGGAAGGCCTGTTCTCAGTGAAATCAGATATCTTTAGCTTTGGCGTTCTAGTGCTTGAAATTGTCAGTGGCAAGAAAAACAGAGGATTCTCTCATATCGACCACTCCCTCAACCTTCTCAGACATGTAAGTATTGCACCCTAGATGAAATAGAGTCCTTTGTTTCTTTACATGAAACTAGTCCTTCATTATTGCATGTATATAAAAAGTTGACCTGAATATGAGTTCGTTTAATACAGGCATGGATGCCTTACAGAGAAGGAAGGTCACTGGAACTAGTCGATTCTTTTCTTGGCCATTCGGGGAACTTAACAGAAGTACTACGGTCAATCCATATCGGTCTTTTATGCGTCCAACGATGTTTGAAAGATAGGCCAACCATGTTATCTGTGGTTCTTATGTTAGGAAACGAAGGTGCACTACCTCAAGCAAAACAGCCTGGTTTTTTCACGGGAAGAGATATTGTTAATGCCGACTCTTCAGTGAGCTCAAAAAAAGCAAGTTCACCTAACGAAATGACCATCACACTGCTAGAGGCTCGATAAAGAAATACGATACTATGGGTAGCCCAATGTTCCTTTCTATCTCTTATAATCTGATAGTCACCCTGATTCCTTCTCTTTTTTGCTTGTTTGTAACATTGTATCTATACTTGATTAAGTTTCAGTTAAAATTGAATGCTGTTGAAGTTGAATACTTCAAACAATCTCCATACTGGATGAAGAAGAAAAAATTATTTCTAGAATTAGTTGCCGGTTTCATTGTATACATCTGTTACGACCTGGGTGCGCAACTGAAGTTGTAACAGAATTTGAAGTATTAGTAGACCAAATAGTATCATTGCTCTCATCTTGAAGAACTAGAATTCCTAGCACAATGAACTTCAAGAAACTTGATGTATTTGTGAGTGGAATTTCTCTGTTGGCAACCCATAGTATTCTAACTGCTTGAATTTCATGGGTTGAAAATCGTAGTAGTGTTATGGTTTCAACTGTATAGCTCACTGTCTAAAAAGAAAACTAGAAAGTTGTAAGAAGTAGTAAAGGGACATGGACTTCAGTGCTTGTACTATTCATATGGTTATGGTTCTCCCAGTGATTTCTTTGCTAGAATTCTATGTTCACACAAGTGGAAATAAAACAAGAAGCTTAAGACAAATAACTGGAAAGTATGTCTGTGTTCTTTCATCTTCCTGTAATAAACCAAATCTTCAGTATTTTCTTCCACGGTGTTCCCGAGATTTCAGTTGGATAACAAAACGCACTTGTCGCATATGTTGGGATGACTCGAGGCCAGCATCTGGAGAGTGGAGTAGGCTGATTTAACGCTCTATGCACTGGAGTGATCGAAGTTCCAAACTCATGATTCGCTTGACTTCCTGATAGGCGCTAAGATTTCAAGTTCATGTTGTAGAGTTCTGAAGAAGAGCCGCTACCTACATGAAAAGTTCTCACCTCCATTGTCACTTCCACATCCATTCTCCTCGTTTCATTCGCACGTATGGTTATAGAGGGCACCTCCGGAAGAAGAGATTAAGTAAAGTCTACGATAACGCTCTTGTAGTGTACTATTGCCGATCCAAATGTGTCTCCAAATTTATACCATTACCTAGTTTCCATCTAATTACTTCTTTAAACCAGTCTGAGTTCAGGCATTTCAGGTTCAGATCTCATGAGTCTTTTCACCAAGTAGATTGTCCATTTAGATGGCTTGTTGGGGTGTGCAAGAAACTGCATGCAGAAAAAAGTTATCGTATCTTGAAAGCAAAACCTTTCTCCGCAACGATTTTCCTTCAGCTAACAGCCTCCATTTCCATTTATTCAAGAGGGCGAAGTTAAATCACTCTAGATTCTTAATACCAAGTCCACCTTGTTCTTTTTTCGAGCAAACGGTGTCGGATTTTACCCATGATCGAGTCGCACTCATGTTTAGTGCCTTCTGGTCGTGATTGTAATTCGGATCGAGTTGCCCCTAGCACCCAGTTTCTTTGGGGCTTCGGGTGGCAGTTGTAAAAAAACGAGTAGTGAAGTTTATTCACTAGCCCAAGATCACAAACCAGATTGAAGGATAAAAAAGACAGCTTCTAGATTAATGGAAAAAAACAACTAGCATTGGAAATGTTTTGATACAAGAGGAGACTTTTGTATTTCTGGATTGTTGCATTCATACTAACTAAGTATCTAATTTATAATGCTAGCAGAATTCTCTAGTGAACAGTAGATTCAAGACTTAAAGAGACAACAACAATATGTGTGCAGATATTAATGTGGTAGTTGAGCTTAAAAAATCTGCTTTAATTTCCAACAGCAGTGAGCGAGTCGCGCTTTCTTGACAGCTTCTGCACTTCTCTATTTTTTTTTTTGCCTAACTTCTTCCATAGTTGTCCAAATCATGGACCGGTTTTTTGCACTGGAGACTTCCCTGACTTCAGAATGACATCGATTATTGTGTAGCTTATTTCCCAATAACAGCCGTTTTCCATGCAAAGTTGCTCCATTCTGTAAAGTTATGTCCTAAACTTATAAACACAAAAACATACCGAAACGTAACACAGAACCAAAATTAAGAAATTTAGTAAACCAAATTCGTGCTAAAAAGGAGTGTTTTACACACTCATCAACACCGTGTCTGACAGGGAAACCACAAGCCTAGGTCTTATGGCTGCGGCAATAACGATCAAGAAATACACATCAAGGGAGCTTAAATGGAGTACTGAATCCTTTCTCACAGGGAGGGAAAACGAAGTATCCAGTTAATGCGCGAGCACCACGTCATCCTCCTCAGCCATAGGAAGTGTTGTGGGAACAAGTATGTGTCAGAAGCGTTTAAGTAGTCATGGAAGTGCCTGGTGCAAGATTTCTGACGCAAGAGATCACTCACAATCTGATTATAGAGAAGAACCTCTACGAAACTGACTTAAGCGGAGGTCATAACTGGTTTTGTAGTCCATTCAAGAAGATGAGTAACATAGTTTTTCTGAATTGTTCAATACTTGTTCAATACGGGAGATGAGGAAGGAATTATTCAACACTTGAACATCATATGTGGAAACAAAATTGTGGCGACAACAATATAGAAGAGTGCATGATTGTGCAATTAAGGACTGAAGGAGAGTTGTATCTTTCTCTAGTGAGGCTGCCACGAGAATACTTTTGCTGTCTGCACTGATGCTCTTCTGAAGTCTGTTAATTTTTTTTGCTCTTTGAAGGGTCTGCAATCTGCTTCAAATTCCCTCCTCCTCCTAGTATTTTTAGTTGTTCATAAATGGTGTTGATTTTGTTAATTTTTTCTAATGACTTGTTTCTTTTCATTATTGATAAAAGAGCTGGTGTCATAGTTGTGCATATATAGCCTTATATGATATATTTTGAAGCTCAAGGAAAAAGTAGCATGCATTTTTTTTCCGGACATTACGTAGTATGCAATTAATCGTCATGTTTATTTCTAGTCAGATGCAAGTAGGTCTGTTATGCGTTCAGAAACTACAATACGACCTACCACCAGAAAAGGCATGATTAGCTTCTTTCTTCTGGGAAACGAGGATGAGATTGGTCATGCACATAGAATTCACACGATACAGAGTATTCTGAACTTCAGAATGCACTATGCATTGCAGTGAAACTTCAACGTTCGAAAAGTACCATTTTACAAATTAATGTAATGCTCTGCACAACTAAGTATATTAAGATCTTGCCACAAGTTAGACACACAGGTCTAATTTAACGCGCGAACTGACTCATCATTTGTCACATAAGAGAATATCTGAACTGAGCGAACAAATAGTGACATATAACTAAATGGAATTGGTAACTGTATCACTCTATTTACTTATCTAGCCTCTAGATATGTCATGCTTATTTCATTTACTGAACTTGCTCCTTTTGAGCTCCCTGAAGTTTCACCGTTAACTACATCTCTTCCAGTGAAAAAAGCAGGTTGATAAGCCTTAGGCAGCTGCACGCCTTCGTTTCCCAGCATCAAAACCACCGAAGACATTGTTGGCCTTTCTTCCATACTTTCTTGAACGCATAAAAGACCAATATGGATTGATCGTAGTACTCCTGATAAAGAACCCGAATTTCCAAGAAAAGAATCGACTAATTCCAGTGACCTTCCTTCTTTGTAAAGCATCCATGCCTGTTTCATTTGAACTCATATTCAGAACTCTCGATGTATAACAAGGATATTTTTACAAGTTTCATGTAAAATGGATTTGAATTTACACCAGGATGTAGTACTTACATGTCCAAGAAGATTGAAGGAGTGGTCACTATGACAAAATCCCCTGTTTCTCTTGCCACTGACAATTTCAAGCACTAGAACGCCATAGCTAAAGACATCCGATTTCACTGAAAACAGGCCGTCTAGTACATATTCTGGGGCCATATAGCCACTGCAAGAAAAATATTGTTAGAAGATCAAATTAGAAGCAAAGGAAGAATAAGTAATCTGTCATGATGGGAAGAATATTACTGTGTTCCTACTACTCGGCTTGTGTTAGCTCCAGTCTCGTTCCCTCCGAAAGCTCTGGCAAGTCCAAAGTCTGATATCTTTGGGTTCATATCAGAATCTAGTAATATATTGCTGGCTTTAAGGTCTCTATGGATAATTCTGAGTCGAGAATCTTGATGAAGGTACATAAGTCCCCGTGCGATACCATTAATAATATTGAAGCGCTTGGACCAGTCGAGTAGTTTGCTTTTTATTGGATCTGCCGAAAAAATTAGGACTTGTGTGAAGAGAGACACGAAGAATGCAGTTTATGGTGGAACAGCTTATGAGCATGCTTACCAAACAAAATCAAGTCAAGACTTTGGTTTGTCATGTATTCATAGACCAACATGTTTTCTTCTCCTTCGATGCAGAACCCAAGAAGCTTCACTAGATTACGGTGCTGAAGTTTTGCAATACAAGTTACTTCGTTCTTGAACTCGTCTACTCCTTGATGGGAAGTTCTTGACAGACGTTTCACTGCGATTTCTTGTTGCCCTTCTAGCAGGCCCTGGAATCAGATTTTACATATAGGAGCTATTCACTTACAAAACTGAAATAAGTAGTGTTGGTCCATTACGGTAAAGTTCAAGTTATATGGGCATTCAATCTAGTAAGAACTCCAATATTGTACCTTATAAACAGGTCCAAATCCACCCTCTCCAAGCTTGTTTTCGGCTGAGAAGTTGTCTGTAGCTTTACTTATCGTGTACAAATCAAACTGTGGTAGCTCCAGCTCTTTGTTACCTTGTTCATCTATACGATAACTAATAAAACCGCGCCTCCGTCTGCCTGTAATATAAGCAATGTCAATGATATAGCAGTTGCAATAGAGAAATAAAAGTAAGACCTTTGTTCGCAACAGGTAAAAACATATTGTTTTTCTACTTCAACATTTCTTACCATTTCTTCTCAATTGATGATTGATCTTCTTGCTTCCTTGAGCACACAGAGTAATGATAACTCCTAGCACAACTGTTCCCATTACCGCTGATAATATCAGGATTTCTCGTCTCCGTCCTCCCGAGTCTGCACAAATATTCACGACAATTATTGTTGATACTACAAAATATATCTTAGACGAGATACCTCTTTTATGTTTGGATTAACTCTTACCCGTCTCAGAAGAAGACATCCTAATGTAGATATCTTGTCCTTGTGCAGAAAGCTCTTTGATGTCAACAAGGTCGCCATACCAAACCAAGCATCCACTTCCCCCATTACTAATATTTAGACTCGTATAGGCCATACAAGAACAATTATTTGAGCAGAACACCTTGCATTCTTCAAGCGTCATACTCTCGTTATACCAGGACACATTAGTATCCGGTAATTTAATACCAGAATAGCTCAAGAATCTATCACCATTCTGACAATCCAAAGGTTTCCTCCGTATGCACCCATCCGACCAGTCAGCTCTATCCCAATTGTCTGGATCTCTTGGCACGAATCTATCCAAACATCCACAAAGAGGAGATTCTACAACATTACAAGAACCATATGCGCCACAAAGTTTGTAAGTATCACAGTTATCTGTTGGTGAAGTAAGAAGAACTACCCAACCTTGTGTTCGGTCAATCCATGTCAACCTTTGTGCGACTCCACTTGGATTCAGTGTAAACCTTGAAATAACTGAGCTGTTCATAAGCTCATAGTGAACGTACACCGCTTTCTTATTTATAACTATACCATATCGATATATAGGATTTGGCCTCAAGTTTGGTAATCCGCTAAAACGAAGACCATTCCACGGTCCAGTTCTGTACTGTTCAACACCGTGCTTTCTTAATATATTCTGTGGATAACCTGTCGGATCACAGTGATATGTATAATCACCTGGTGCTGGATCATCGTTGCTCCGCCAGGATGACAGATAGTACTCAGAACGCGTCGTGAGATTCCAACCTAGTTTCATTGCAGGTAAAAGAGTATCGGTTGGGTAAGCGAAACTCTGCCAAAGGTAATTCTCTGGATTGTCGTCGTTCGCATCTCTTACGACAAGGTTTCCCGAATCGAGTAGTTGTGCAACGGGAGCTGTGCCAGAGTTTGTAGCATTAGTAGACCAAATAGTGTCGTTGCTATCATCTTGAAGAGCTAGAACTCCTGGCTCAATGACTCTCAACAAGCCTGATGTGTTTGTGATTGGAACTTCTCTGTTGGCAACCCAAACTACTGTCCTAACCGTTATTGTCCTATACCATATTCCCACGTACCGACTCCTCGAAGTTCCTGGACTGAAAAATCCCAGTTCAAAGGTTCCACCTGATGAAATCAATGTTTCTCCATCTCTGAAAATCTGATTAGTGTTTATGGTATCAATGGAATAGGTCACTGTCTGAAAACAAAACAAGAAAGTTGTAAGAAGTAGTAATGGGATATGGAATTTATTGTTTCTGCTACTCATGGTAATGGTTCTCTAAAGATTTTTTGCTAGAATTCTAAATTTGCACAAGTACTAGATATAAAACAAGAAGCTTAAGACAAACAAGTTGCAAGTATGTCAATGTTCTTTCAACTTACTGTAATAATGAAATTTTGTTGAGTGCTTTTATTTCAGGGTGGTCCAGAGTAGTGGACAGAATGTGAGGCGCAGCTTAGTTTCTTGACTTAGTCATTTTAGTGATTGAGCTATATGGAAAATCATTTAAATTGATTTTGAACTTAGAGACAAATCAACATATGTATACAAGACAATACATACGGCACCTGATAGTTACACTTTGTTTTGACTTTTGTTCAACCCTTGTCTAACATCTTCTGAGTACCACTATGATTCAGTTCACACCTTGTAAGACTTGACTTGTGTAGGTGGTCGTGGACAATTTATTTTTACCACAATTTCTTGTGATATTGTCAGCGGAAAAATGATAAAACCGCATGTATATCAAAAATCTATACCAAACCTCGCAGTTTTCTTTTTCTTTTACGAAAATCTCTTCTTAACATAAACATTTTGTCAGATGCTTTTTAAGATGTTTTAATGAAAACTTCATTTGTAACTTAACGAGTTGTAACTGAAAGTAGTAGCAATGCAAAAATGTAAAAAATTATTCGCAGAATTTTTAACGTGATTCAGACAATAATCAAATAATCCGAATTCACGAGGCTTTCATCGAAATGAAGATCAGACCTCTTTTACTTCGAGAAAGTTTACAAATGACACATTAAGCAAAACAACACACTCCCTCTTGTTTTCTTTTATTTTTGACTCCTCACATAATTTTTTCTCACGCTACAATAGTTTGATTCTTTCCACCGTAAGTCTAGAACTCCCTACCAACTCGAAGCGCTCTTTTTTACAGTGTCCTAAGTTTAAAACACCAATTCGAACTTAGCATTCTTTTCTTTTACAAACGATAAACAAAATAACTTGATCTCAGAATACTAAACTTTCAGTTCTCTAGCTCTATATTCAACATGTTTTCGAGATAATTTGAATCTTCAATTCTCTAAAATTTATACTAGTCTTGAGCAGCTCCAATTCGGAAATTATGCTGCTTTGCAACAACTTGCAATTTGTTCTTCAATCGTATCATGGGATTTATCAATCATGAAAATGTTCTTTCAATGTGAAAACTTGATCCAATCCAATTAATTTGGTTGACCTTCAGAATTACATGAAGATTTCTCGTGCAGAAGTAGTTAAATGCAACGGCCTTCTTATTTGTCACAAGTACTTTTTATCTCCTTTAATGTTGTTGCTATCATTCACCTGATCTGGGTAAAAGACCTACTATTAAGTACAATATTTTGTTTTAAATGAAACTTAATATAATATTAACGTGATGATACAAACTAGTAGAGTACAGAAGGAACCAGGGCGATGTATAAGGTTGATGAGCTACAAAGTACTATTTGTTTATCGAGGGTCTATTTCTGTGACGGTCATTTCATTTATTGAACTTGCTGCCTTTGAGGAGCCAACTGAGTTTTCAGTGTCAATTATATCTCTTCCAGTGAAAAAACCAGGCGGTTTAGCTTGTGGCAGCATGCCTTCGTTTCCCAGCATAAGAACCACAGTAGACATCGCTGGCCTATCTTCCAGGCATTGTTGGACACATAAAAGGCCGATGTGGATTGATCGTAATACTTCAGATAGACAGTTCGAGTTTCCAACAAAAGAATCGACAAATTCCAGTGACCTTTCTTCTCTGTAAAGCATCCATGCCTGTTTTTTTTTTTTAATGAATTCACACATTCAGGATTCATATAGAAATAATACAAGAACGAGTTTCACGTAAAATGGATATGGTTTCCCTCAAGTTGCAAGACTTACATGTCCGAGAAGGTTGTGGGCGTGATCTCTATAAGAAAATCCTCTTTTCTCTTGCCACTGACAATTTCTAGCACTAGAACACCAAAGCTATAGACATCTGATTTCAAAGAGAAGAGGCCTTCAGCTGCGTATTCAGGGGACATATAACCACTATATGATGAAAAAATTATTAGATAACCAAACTAGAAACAAAAGAAAAACATGTTATCTGTCATGTAAGAATATTACTATGTTCCAACTACTCGGCTGGTATTGGCTCCGTTTTCATTCCCACCGAAAGCTCTAGCAAGTCCAAAGTCTGATATTTTTGGGTTCATGTCAGAATCAAGTAATATATTGCCGGCTTTGAGGTCTCTGTGGATAATTCTGAGACGAGAATCTTGATGAAGGTACATAAGGCCTCGTGCAATACCATTAATAATGTGGAAGCGCTTAGACCAGTCTAACAGTCTGCTTTCTACTGGATCTGCCAAAATGAGTGAGGAAATATACAAAGCAACACGTTAAAGCTTTGCTCCTAACTGAATATAGGATCTTTTGCTGAATAGCTAATGGACATGCTTACCGAACAAAATTAAGTCTAGACTTTTGTTGTTCATGTATTCATAGACCAATATGTTTTCTTCTCCTTGATCGCAGAACCCAAGAAGTTTCACTAGATTTCGATGCTGAAGTTTTGCAATATAAGTTACTTCATTCTTGAACTCGTCTATACCTTGATGGGATGTTCTCGACAAACGTTTCACTGCAATTTCATGTCCATCTTCTAGCAGGCCCTGGGATCCAATTTTACATAGGTCAGAGATTCACTTGCAATGCTTATATGGCATTTGTCTTAACTTCACCAAATGGCTTAAGTTAGGATCAATTCACTTTCAATAATGACTCGTGGAATTATGGAATACAATTAAAGAAGAATAAAAATAGATAAAGTGTTGGTTTTATATGGGAAAACCAAGTAAAATGGGCATCCAGGCTCACAGTTCACTGCTTGAAGCCTTAAACTACTGTTGCTTACCTTATAAACAGGTCCGAATCCACCCTCTCCAAGCTTATTGCTGATTAAAAAATTATGGGTAGCTTTATTTATTGTGTTCAAATCAAACCGTGGTAGCTCTAAGTCTTTGTTACCTCTTTCATCAGTAAGATTTTTCACGAAATCGAGTCTCAATTTGCCTGCATAATAAGCAGTACGGATGATGTACTCGGTCTAATAGGAGAAATATAAGTAAGGCATCCATTTACAAAAACAAATCTACTATTTTTCTTCTTATCTTCAACAAAGAACAAAATGGAACATCTGGCTTACCATTTCTTCTCAGCTGATTACCAATCTTTAGCCTTCGCCAAGTATACAGCATCATGCTCAGTAACAGAACAACTGTTCCCATTACCAGCGATGAGCTCACTATCAGTATTTTTCGTTTCCTTCCGTCTGAGTCTGCAAAAATGTTTACAACATATACTTCATTACCTCCAGTCCTTCACAACAGTTAAATCCCTCTATATTTTTCATTTAATTATTACCTGACTCGGAAGAAGACATCCTAATGTAGATATCTTGTCCTTGTGTAGATAACTCTCGTATGTCAACAAGGTTCCCATACCAAAGTAAGCATCCACTTGCCTCATTGCTAATATCGAGACTCGTAAAGGCCATACAAGAACAATTCTTTGAGCACAACACCTTGCATTCTTCAAGTGTCATACTTTCATTATACCATGACTCTTTTGTATCTGGTAATTTAAAGCCAGAATACTTCAAGAATCTATCTCCATTTTCACAATTCAGAGGTGTCTTACGAACGCACCCATTAGACCAATCAGCCCTATTCCAACCATCTGGATCTTTTGGTGTGAACCGATTCAAACATCCACAAAGAGGAGATTCTACAACATTACAAGTACCGTATGCGCCACAAAGTTTGTAGCTATCACAGTTATCTGTTGGTGCAGTTAGATAAACCCACCAACCTTGGGTTCGATTAATCCATGTGAGCCTCTGCACGACGCTGCTCGGATTTAGTGTAACCCTTGAAATAACTGAGACGTTCAGGAGGTCATAGTGATAGTAGACTTCATTCTTATTTCTAACTAAACCAAATTGATATATAGAACTTTTCCTCAAGCTTGGTACTCCGCTAAAGCTGAGACCAGTCCATGGTCCACTTCTGTACAGCTCAACGCCATGCTTTCTTGCGATATTCTGTGGGTAGCCAGTAGGATCACAATGATATGTGTAATCCCCTGGTGCTGGATCATCATTGCTCTTCCAAGATGAAAGAGAAACTTCTCGACGAGTCATGAAATTCCGACCAAGCTTCATTCCTGGTAAAAGTGTATCTGTTGGGTAATCAAAACTCTGCCAAAGGTAATTCTCTGGATTTTCGTCGTCTGCATCTCTTACGACAAGGTTTCCCGAGTCTAGTAATCGTGCAACTGGAGTTGTAACCGATTTTGCTGCGTTAGTAGACCAAATAGTATCATTGACCTCATCTTTAAGAACTAGAATACCAGGCTCAATGACATTCAAGAAGCCTGATGAATTTGTTAATGGAACTTTTCTATTGGCAACCCATACTACAGTCATAACTGTAACTTTCTTGTACCATATTCCCACGTACCGATTCTTCGAATTCCCAGGGCTGAAAAATCCCAATTCAAAGCTTCCACCAGATGAAATAATTGTTTCACCATCTCTCAAAATCTGAGCTGCGCTTATGGTATCCCCTGCATAACTCAATGTTTGAAAATAAATGAAGAAAGTTATAAGAAGTAGCAAATGGACATGGAATTCAATATTGTGTTAGGCATTCATGGTTCTGATGTGTCTCGTATTTTTTTGCGTGAAACGGAGACCGATGATGCAAGCGGTTAGTAATCCCAAGTAGGTTGACACTACCACTTCACTTCTTTTTGTTTTTTTTTGTTTTTTGCATTTGCATTCATACCCTTCTTGCAAGAATACACATGTAGAAAGAACAAGAAGCTTAAGACAAACCAGTTGGCAACAATATAAGTATGTAATCTTCTTGCAACTTATTACATTCAAACTACCGTCAACAAATTGATGTGGACTCCAAAACATTCTTAGTATTTTCGTCCACATTGGTCCAGTGTGAACGCTGTTTACTTTGTTTGACGGGGAAAATGCATAAAACCCCCTTGTGGCTTTGAAAACCTGCACGGAATCCCCTTGTGGTTTGATAATTACCTAGAATCTCCTTGTGGTTTCAGAAACCCTGCACAGAATCCCCTTGTGGTTTCAAAAACCCTGCACAAAATTCTTAATCCGTTAAACTCCGTTAGAGAGTGGCAACCACTAGCTCTATGTGAGAGTGGGTTAAACTTTTGTGTACTTTTTCGAATTAAAAAATCTATTTCACCCTTAAAAACTGAAAACATGAAACCCCTTGTGGTTTGACAACCTGCACGAAATCCCCCTGTGGTTTGAAAACCCTACACAAAATCCCTCTGTGGTTTGAAAACCCTGCATAAAATCCCTGTTTTTTTGCTTTTTTTAAACATCCAGATTTTTTTTTTTAAAAAAGTTAAAAATAAATAAGGGCAATTTAGTCATTCTTAAATAAACTAACGAAGTTATGTTAAATTTAACGGAAGAAAATGTGTCAGGGTTTTTGAAACCACAAGGGGATTTTAGGTAGTTTTCAAACCACAGGAAGATTTTGTGCATGTTTCCAAACCACATGGGGGTTTTAGGTTGATAGCCCTTGTTTGACACCTGATTTGTTGCTTCAGGTTTTTTGTGGTTGAGGATCGTCATTATTGCTAGCGTGGAAGTCCAGTAAATTGATATAAAGTTGTAAAAAGTATGCTTGAAGTTGCTTTGGAGTAGCATAACTCGGCTATATTATTTCTCAGTTACTAACAAGAACTGCGCATTATGGTCAAAGCTCTTTGTTCAAAAACTTGCATCAAACTCCCTTGTGTATATATTTTTTTTTTTAATACAAAATCTCCTTATAATTTGAAAAACTCTACACGAATTAAAACGGGGAGTACATTACAATATCGTCATTTTCTTCGTCTTTTATATATTCACACATTCTAAATTAACTAAAATACCCTTGGATGAAATGAATAGAACCCCCTTTATTTTATGAAACCTCACCAAATACCAAATCTTTTGTAAAAAAAATGTACGAAATCCCTTTATGCTATTAAAAACATGCACGAAATTATCTCATGTTAATAAAAACTCACATCAAGACCCCTCTTGTTAAAGGGTCAAATTAAAAATTCAGTTTATTAGATTTTTTTAGCTCTCCGACACTCGGGAATTTTGTTAAAGAAAGAGAGTTACAAGAAATTAACTGAACCGAAAGTTTTCCCTATTATTAGCGGTTTATCTTCAACGAGGTGTTTGGCGCATGATTTTTGAAAATACAAGGAGATTTCGTGCTAAACAAATGAATAAAAAATACCACTTGTGACTTGTGAGTTTAGGGGAGATTTTCTGAAACACAAGGGGTTGGACATTCTCTCTATTGATACACCTTAAAATGGCTAAAAAAAAAAAGAAAAATTCAATTTTAGTCACATGAGATTACTCTAAAATCAATTTAGCTCCACGAGAATAGTAAAATAAAAACTACTCCCAGTTTTTGAATCTTATCACCATATTTGGTCCTAAGCTCAATTTTTGAAATGAAAAATTGACATTTCACCCCTCAAAATAGCGTCATTTGATACTTTGCACCCCAAATAGTGTCTTTTTTAGCACCTTCCGAGTGCAAAATGCTAAAATTATGTTTATAGGGTGTCACGTGCGATAAAAGTAATATTTTGGCAGGAAATTTCAATTATTTATTTCAAAATTTTATTTGGGACAAAGTGTATTGACAAGTTTAAAGTATTAAGATTATTTTGACTTAAGTATCACTATGATTGTCATTGCTAGCGTGCTGGACGGAGTTAGGAAGTCCTCTAAAGCACAAATATTGTTCCTATATTAGTTTCTCATGATTCATAAGTACAAATAATACTGCACATATAATATACATACATATACATACACTAGTATATCTCTTATAGTAATTAAGTAAAAAGACATAATCAATTTTTTATTGTTCAACATTTTTATTATCGTATATGAATTTCACTTGATGTAAAGTACTCTTACAAACTTTAATACACCAATTATCTTATACTCTATTTTAAGCATTAGGTTGATTAAATTGCACCAATAATATAATATTTTACTTTAAATAATAGGCTTTCTGAAAAACAAATTCTAATGCATAACCTAAGCTGTTATATATTGTAAATATATATACTCCAATTTGAATTGTGGGAGATCTTTATCCATTTGAGGTATAAATAAAACAAAAAAAAAAAGCAGAATAAATGACGAGTAGTTGCATGACGACTACTCTTAGGCTCAAAAACATAAATTATTCTTGGGTTGAGTCAAGAGTACTATTAGGCCCATGAAACGGCAAAATGTCTTCTGTCACACTTTTTGTTTCCATTGTTCTATATAAGTATCTTTTCCACGTCTTAAGATCAATAATATATGCCATTCATCTACTCTTCATGTATCAAAATCAAGAATGCATGCCCCCATCACAAATAAGAGACAAAGAGTGACACACAATAGTTGGACAGAAGATCCTCACTCAGGGGCAGAGCCAGGAATTTCGGTTAGGGGGCGACATTCAATAGGATTTTTTTTTTAGAAATATAAATACTTTTATTAACATTAATTTTAATATATTTTTTTTAAAAAAAATCATCATAGAAATTCTAGTACCTTAAGAAACAAATATCTATAGAAAAAAATAATATAAAAGCTATTCTTAAGTGACACAATTTTAGCTTAATTTGTAAAATAAAACTTCTTAAAAATATACAAAAAATGTCAAAAAATAAAAAATAAAATAGAAACATTATATACTCAATAAGAAAGTTTTTGTTACATATGTTCACTATAATATTTATAACAATGTTGAAAGAATATTAACTGTAGCCACGTAAGTATCAAATATTGCAATAGTAAGAAAATATATTTAGTTCTAATATGCAAGTTTGTTACCACAAATCTTTTTAGAAAAAGATACACATTTCATTAGAAAGATGTCTAAGAACAAGTTAAATGCATATTCTAAAAGATAAATATAAGCTCAAATGTCACATTAGATGATTACTCCTTGTCTTATTTATTCCATCGACAAAGTTCAAGAGAATTTGATAAAACTTACTAATTTGTACAAGTTATAGAGAAAATAATATGAAATTAGGGAACTGAATAAGTTAAAAAATGCATAACAATAATATCTTGGTATAAATTAAATTTTAACTAAAAGATTTGATTAACTAAGTCTATCAACTTTATAAAATACATAATATAATATTATAGATATTGTATAATATATGATATAATTATTATAATATATACTTATATGTAGGGTGGGGGCTGCCTGAGTATATAAAGTATGTAATATATATATACACTATTATATGGATAGCTAAGCAGGGGGTGGGGTGGAGCTGGGGGTGGGGGGGGAGGGCATATGCCCCCCCTTGGCTCCACTGTCCTCACTGCATTGAAACTCACCTCCAGCTAAAGTCTTGGTGAGCCTTCAACTTGGATCCGCCTCTGGCTCTAGGGGTGTTCAAGACCCGCCCACCCGTCAAATCCGCATCCGCCATGATTTATTTTATAATTTCACCGGATTGCGTTGATAAATTGGTAACAACAATTTGGGTATGACCATAACTTTAAATATTTGTAGAGGAATATAGGAGTAAGGAAAGTTTTCGAAAGTCATATAGTTGTATGTTCATAATATTGCTATTATATAGTTTTTTTTTTTGTTAATTTTCTGTTGTTTGATAGTTGTATTTTGGGCTGTCAATTGATTTAAATTATTATTTTATAATTTACGCTTATAAAATGTTAGTTTGTATCCTTATTTTGTTATTTTAATTAAGTTATGTTGTGGTTTAAGTGTTTTTATTAGGTTATGATGTTATTTTTGTTTTTATGCCGAAATATTACTATATTTTTTCTCACAAATTAAACCCGCCGCTCACTCAACCCGCGACCTGCATGGTTTAGTTTTTAAATTTACCTGCTCGGGTTGACAAATTGGCAACCCGCAAATTTTGGGTATAATCATATTTTCAACGACAACCCACTCAAACCCACTTGCTAACACCCCTATCTGGCTCGATCCTATTCAAAGACATAAGCGATTGATAAAAATTAAAGCGTTTGAAGGAACAACATACATAACATACTATTTCAAAAGATAGTTTGTAAAATCACAATTACAAGAATACCTCATAAACTAAGACATTCCGCATATGAATATGACACAAATAATTGTAGTAATGGTTTGTTTATAAACCTTAGGTTAAATATTTTTCTTGAATCCAAAGCCTTGTGATACGTTTATTTGATTGTTGATACAAACTTTGATTATTCAAGTTGTTATTTGAGCTTTCAATCGATAACCCCCTATTGAAAGTTTATTACTCTAGTTAGTTTAATTTATGTGTCAGAAGGTGACAATTCTCACATTATTTTAAGTGTTAGTTAATTTAAATGATTGAAGTCAAACGTCAATCTCCTTATGATAATATTACTTCCCTTGTTACTCGAGACCAATACCGTTGCGATATTACTGCCAGTAGAGTTTTGGGTTATCTAGTTTCTGGCACCGCTGTCAGGTAGTAATTACGCTCAATTTCTTTTATCTACTTGCACTTTTAGTTTCAATTCCGTTTATTGCATTGAATTTTTGTTTTTAATTTTTTCACAAAAGTTGAAGATGGTTATGACGTGAAGCTCAGAGGGTGAACGGTTGATCAACGACTCAGGGGGTTAATTGCACAAAAATCAATATGTTGAGGGCATTTTGCACATTTTCATAGATTAGGGGGCAAAGTGCTAGAGATCCCATAGCTTGGGGGTTTTCTGCAATTAACCCAAATAATGATCTTATATTGATTTTGACCATCATAACTTTGGCAGTTGTCTTCTTATGATCCTATCACGAGTTTGTGAATGTATAATTACCATGTTAACATAATAGCTATGACAACATAAAAGGATATATCAATTAACATTGAAAAAAACGAACATGATATTTACTATGTATTATAAATGAAACAAAAACTAAATTATATGTTTTGCAAAAAAAAAAAAAAAAAAAAAAACTAATATAACTAATTCAATAATGAATTGTTCAAATTACATTACATAACAAAAACACATTTCAGTTGATTGGGGAGAACACAATCTAAAATATTAAGGTGTCTCGTCTTCCCCAATACAAAATTTAGGAGTTGTTCTGTTTTTGAAAATAAGATATATAATATTTAGCTTTTTCTCTCTCAAATTAATGATCATGTCAAAAATGCAGATGAATATTAATGTAACTGTAAGTTGTTACCTTCAGATCTAATTAATAAATTTTTAGCATACTTATCTGTAGTTTAGTTTATTAAATTGGGGTTTTTTCCATAACTTTTAATATTTTTAGAGTGTAGACTGTAAATCAAACAACTAATTTAACCAGCTTACAATCTCCTCAAAAAAAAAAAAAAAAAAAAAACTAATATAACTAATTCAATAATGAATTGTTCAAATTACATTACATAACAAAAACACATTTCAGTTGATTGGGGAGAACACAATCTAAAATATTAAGGTGTCTCGTCTTCCCCAATACAAATTTAGGAGTTGTTCTGTTTTTGAAAATAAGATATATAATATTTAGCTTTTTCTCTCTCAAATTAATGATCATGTCAAAAATGCAGATGAATATTAATGTAACTGTAAGTTGTTACCTTCAGATCTAATTAATAAATTTAGCATACTTATCTGTAGTTTAGTTTATTAAATTGGGGTTTTTTTCCATAACTTTTAATATTTTTAGAGTGTAGACTGTAAATCAAACAACTAATTTAACCAGCTTACAATCTCCTCAAAAAAAAAAAAAAAAAAAAAAAAACCAGCTTACAACTATAAAACAACCATATAATTATACGAACTGTATTTGTAACGGTTAATTGACATTTATTTATTTATATTTAATCTCCAACCCTCAGTATTATAAAGCTGAATATAATTTTAGATTAACTTTCTTTAGTTATCCATAACATTTTGAGTTTTAGTATAAATGACTTTGTAGTAGGGTTATCCACAAATTTCCCTTGTGCACAGCAAGTGAATTGTTACCAGGGGCGTATCCAGGAATTTTGTTTGGGGAGGGCTAGCCTAATAAATTAATTTATTATTTAATGCTAAATTTTAATAAAAGTCAATATCCATGCTTAAATTAAACGAAGGTTGAAATATATAAAAGCAATACAAGTAACATAATAAGTTCTTATAAAACGAGTAAAATATTAATATAAAAGTGATCTAATAAAACACAAAAGTAAATGATGACGCAAAGGTAAAAGCATAGTAAGCTTAATAATAATCACTAAATACTACATGTAAAAGGAAAATAAATTTATATAATACCACTTTTCATACATTATTCGAGTATCTTTTTTTTTACATAAAAGCAAAATATCCACTAAATCTGAGTATAGAATTTATTTTTTTATGACAATGTGTTTTGTTTTAGGTTTTGAAATTAATAGGAATTTTAGGGACTTTCTCTCCATGTTTAATTTAGATATGAGTTTATAACTTCAATGCTTTTATTATGCTTCTTTTTCTTATTCTTGTGTGTGTAATTAAAATATAATAATAGTATTAAACTTCTTTTATTCTTATTTTTCTATGCATACTATATATATATATATATATATATATATATATATATATATATATATATATATATATATATATCCATTAATGGGGGTGGGGGTTGGGGGGCTATAGCCCCCCCCCCCCCCCCCCCCAGCCCCTACATGCATCCGCCCCTGATTGTTACGTCATAACAAAAAGAGACTATGTAACATATATATATTTTATCTTGTTATATATCTCACGGCACCAAAACATTTCAAAAAATAAAGTTTGAAAGTCTAACGTCTTTAAGGGTTGAAAAGACTACGTAGGGTACGTTTGGAGATTTGGGCAATATTGTTTATTGTTCTTGGAATTCGTTGGGAGTTGGACATAAGTTTGATCTGACTTTCGTGCCCAATTCTAATTCAAAAGAAACACAATGGTAAAACTGCATGCATTTCAATGTTGCCATGGACCAATTGTTTCATTTACGTGAAAAGAGATGTCTCAATAAAATTCACTGAAAGAAGTTCGACGGAAACATCATAAATTATTCAGTGAGTATAATGTCCTTGTCAAATCCTTTAAGCATGCAACTTGTCCTTTCAATCGCCTCAACATTTTCTTAACTTATTCTAAATTTAGAAGTTTGACCTTTAGTTTATTACAAAAATCCAGCCGTATGCCTAGCAGGGACTCAATGTTTTTAAGAGTTTTCTTGACTTCGGCAGGACTTGGTCATACAAGGCGATAACCAAGTAAGAAGCTGGTAGAATGTATCTATTAGTAACTATTCTTTGATAAAAAAATTAGGAATACATAAACAAATTAAAACACAATTGGACCAGAGAATTCGATTGCACTATCAGGTCGCAATTGATCAGATCAAGCATGAAACATATTTGTTCGAAAGCATGCAGAGCAACAAAAGTCCACAGATCGCATGATTGACACCAACGAGTAAATTCTTCTTCTTTATTTTCTTTCAACTTCGATTGAATTAAAGTTCGAATTTCAGATATTCTCGACGACTCACGAGCAAAGTTGACGTTACTAATTAATCCATATTCCTTGGGAGGAATCTCAAGAACTATTCCATGCCAAAGTTGATAATTAATCAGGACGAAGATCGGTTCCAGCAGCCATATTTGAAGTATTTTTCCCATGCAATCAATCATGTCTTAACTTAAGAAGTAAAGGACAAAACATAATAAAAAATCCAAAGCAGCCGAATAGATACTAATAAATAATAATTACATACCAAAGAGTAAAGACCTTGATCTGTCGCACAATGGTCAAACATCCTGGAAGTTCACTGTCCTCCCTATAAAATGATTACCAAATCATCTTTATTAGACAATAATATGTATACAAAAATATTGACATATTATTGTCTAATAATCTCACGTCCATAACAACATTGTAAGCCCCAGAAAAGACATCCCCCATGGAAAAATCATGTGAAAGTTCCATCTTATTTCTCCTAATATCATTGCTGATTTTCCATTCAACTTCAGCTGTGACGGATAAAATCAACATTACTCACGGCATAAGGGACGGCGAGACGCTTGTTTCAGCTGATGGAACGTACGAGCTTGGATTCTTCAGCCCTGGAAATTCCAGCAATTGGTACGTCGGAATGTGGTATCGAAATCTACCCGTCAGGACTGTCGTTTGGGTTGCCAACAGAGAAGTTCCTGTCACTACCACGGCAGGGGTCGTTCTAAATGTTATCGAACCTGGACTTCTTGTCCTGTTAAGTGACACCGGGAGTCGTATATGGTCTTCCAACGCGTCCAGATCAGTGAGAAATCCAGTTGCGCAATTGCTGGACACGGGAAATCTTGTGGTGAGAGAAGCTAACGACGAGAGGCCTGAAAATTTTCTCTGGCAAAGTTTTGATTATCCCACTGATACGTATCTGTCAGGTATGAAGTTGGGATGGAACTTGTTAACAGGTTTAGAGACGTATTTTCGGTCATGGAGGAGTAACGATGATCCTTCTCCTGGAGACTACAGTTTTCATCTGGATCCTACTGGATTTCCGCAATTTGTGTTGAGAAGAGGTGATAGTGTACAGAGCAGGTTTGAGCCCTGGAATGTAGATCGCTTTGTTGCGTTAACGAACAGCAGCGACGATTCCAATGGCAGATTACGGCCTGTAATTATAAATGGAAACGAGGTAACCTATCAGGAAAATTTGTTGGACAAATCAGTCATTACAAGGCTTAGTGTGAATCAGAGTGGTCTTGTGCAACGCTGGACGTGGCTTGATGGAAGAGGCTGGACGGCGTACTGGAACTTCCCTTCAGATATTTGCGATACGTACAGATGGTGTGGTTTGTATGGTACTTGCACTTATGGGAACTCACCGATGTGTGAATGTCTTGATAGATTTGTTCCAAGAAATCCTGAGAGTTGGTCTGGAACAGATTGGTCAGAAGGGTGCATACGGAGGAGCAATTTGAGTTGTGGGGGAGATGTTTTTTTGAGGTATTCTAGCATTAAATTACCAGACACGAGATTTTCTTCGAATTACTCAAACATGACACTAGAAGAATGCAGATCGGAGTGTCTACAAAATTGTTCTTGTACAGCTTACATGCAGTATTTTGATATAAGAAGAAGAAGCGGGTGTCTAATTTGGTTTGGAGATTTGATAGACATTAGAAGTTTGTTTGCAAATGGACAGGATATTTACATCAGAATGGCATCTTCTGAGGCAGGTAAAAACTTATTGCCAATTGAACATATTGTTAATTTGATAACATTCACTTCAACGAAATTCTTTCAGATTCTGGAGAAAGGTATTGGCGTCTAATAATAGTGAGCTTGGCGTCAGTGATTGTGGTGGTTCTTCTAGGCTTGAGTCTCTACTTATACATTAAGAAGACAAATGATTCAAAGAGGAAGTATCGTCGAAAGATGAGAGAAACAGGTATAAATAAAATGTAACATCTTATATGCTGAAAGAGAGAATGATAGGAAAATACCAGCATCTTTCGTTGAAATTATCATGAAAACTGGTGTGTTTTTATTTTTCTCGATGCAGGGTTATATGATGGCACTCATCACTACGACTTAGAGCTACCATTGTTCGACTTGTCTGTGATATTGAAAGCTACAGATAACTTTTCATTCAACAAAAAGCTTGGAGAGGGAGGATTCGGGCCTGTTTATAAGGTGAAAGTTGTTTACAATCTTTGAATGGATACACCCTCTTCCGCAGATTATTAAATCTCAATACAATTATTTGGCTAGTTTACTTTATTACTGATATTGATGTATGATATAAATTTCCTTTGTTACAAGAACAAAAAGAAGTTAGGTGGAGAATCGAAGGAACCGAATTTCAACTACTTTAATTTTGAGTAATTAGTATTGACACAATTTAATGAACTCGTTCTTCCTAATTTTAGGGAATGTTGGAAGAGGGACAAGAAATTGCTGTGAAACGATTATCAAAGGACTCGATGCAAGGCCTCAATGAATTCAAGAACGAAGTGATCTCTATCGCAAAACTTCAGCATAGAAATCTTGTCCGACTTCTAGGATGCTGCATCCAAGGAGAGGAAAGCATGTTGATTTACGAATACATGCCAAACAACAGCCTCGACCTTTTATTATTTGGTTAGCATTCTAACTGTTCACAAACTGATTAACAACTACTTTACCACATAATCATACCGAGTGAGAAGCTATTTCGACAGATGAAACAAAAAGTATGCAACTTGATTGGGAAAAACGGTTCCACATAATCAACGGCATTGCCAGGGGACTCTTGTATCTTCATCAAGATTCCCGGTTGAGAATTATCCACCGAGACCTCAAAGCTAGTAATGTATTGCTAGACTCTGACATGAATCCAAAGATTTCAGATTTTGGATTGGCTAGATGCTTTAGAGGGAACGAGACTGAAGCCAAGACACGTACAGTAGTCGGAACATAGTAAGAATCAAAACAATCCCATATAAAGTCTCATTTTGTTTAATAACATGTGACTTTGTTTTCTAATTAATTAGTACTCTATCTACTACAGTGGCTACATGTCTCCAGAATATGCGGTGGATGGCATATTTTCAGTAAAGTCGGATGTATTCAGCTTTGGCGTCCTAGTTCTAGAAACCGTGAGTGGGATGAGAAACAGGGAGTTTTCCCATAAAGATCACAATTTCAACCTTCTTGGTCATGTATGCATCTTTCTCTATCAATATAAGTACCTATGATTAGCTATTAGTATCAATTATCAGAAGTGTCGTCTAATTTTACAGGCGTGGACACTTTTTAAGGAAGGAAGGTCTTGGGAACTAGTTAGTTCATCTCTTGGCGACTCGTTCTGCTTCTCAGAGGTAGTAAGATCAATCCATGTCGGGCTATTGTGCGTTCAACAAAAACCAGGAGATAGGCCAAGCATGTCTTCTGTAGTGCTTTTGTTGGGGAATGAAGGCGTACTTTCTGAACCCAAACAACCTGGTTTCTTCACGGGTAGAGAAGTTATTGTGCCTCAGAGTTCAAGTAGCATAAGTGGAGGGAATTCAAAAAATGATATGACAATTTCAATGCTAGATCCTAGATAGTGAACAAAATCATATAACATTTGCAATGTGCATATATTGGGTAATTCAAGTCATTCACCACACAATAATCCTACGACAAAATATTTTGATATTCGACTAAAATATTCTCAAGCTATATAAACATAACGAATAGCTTGAACTTGATAGGACCTTCCAATTGCTACAAGAAATCTCACATACGATGTATGTGTTTGTGAATAACTTTTATTGTGTAACTGAGAACCAGCATCATGTTAATTTACAGAGCAACATACCATCAAGATAGTTCGTTCAGCTTCTGAAGCTGAATAGTGTGGGAGATGAATAGGCATATTATTTTGCTCCCCGATTTTAATTGCAGTTTTTTTTATCCAAATTAAAACAATGAAATGTTTTCACTTGAACCAAAGAAGTACAAGAGTTCTACTTTACATGAAAAAATGCTCTCTATACATAGCACTTCGCCTCTAATTCTCGTTACAATAGATATGAAATTAAAATAAGAATGTAAATTTTTTTTCAATGTAGTGATTAGTGATACCAGATAAGAAATTTCGTAAGCAAGATATGGACGACACTTAGAAAAGATAAACAAAATCTTCTTTTTTTTTTTCCTTCCTGTTTTTGCCTTTTAAACCTGTGCTTAGGCCTTCTACATTTTGGGATTAGACCATTTACACCCCGAACGTACGTCTCATGAAGGTTACATCTCAAGACATTCTTTTAGCTCAATTTCGTCCCCAGGCGAGCCCAAGGTGCTCTGCGTGTTTTTTGCTAAACATTGAATGTTACCAAATACAATGTGCATATAGTTTTTAATACCAGAATAATCTGCATTTACCGGGACAACCACGACATTTAACGGACAGCAGTAAGTATTAGTTAGTCAATCTTGTGCTTGAAATTTATACTGTCTGGGACCTCATGATGACAATTCTTTGACTATTTAATGTTGATGCAAGAGTTTACTCTTTGTCTTTAGATGAAATTTAACCGGCTGAGGTGCTTACAATTGTCTCTCAAGATACATAAATGTATATTTCTGGACACAAGAATTCCTCATCTTTTAATCTACAAACGAAGTAGTTTAAGAACTTATAAGAAAGGAAGTTTTTTTTTTTTTTTTTTTTTTTTTTTTTTTTTTTTTTTTTTTTTTTTTTTACGTAAAATGGAGACCGAGGATGAAACGGTGAGAAATCCCAACTAGGTTGGCACCTCCCAAACGCTACCCCTGAAACTCAAAATATATTAAAGAAGAAAATGAGAAAAGTTCAACAAAAACGGTAGTTGTTCCTGTAACAAAGATCATCATAAACTAGACTACTAATAAAAGACGGGTGACACGTCCACCAACTATTTCCACTCTGTCGAGCACCAAAAGTAGCAAGTGCATCAGCGGACCGATTTCCTTCTCGAAATATATGAGAGACCCTAAAGGTTATGGAGCCAATGAAGGACAAACAGGATATCCAGCGACCTCGAATCGCCCATGGGACTTTATCTGAGTTGTTTGTAATCAAATTAACCACGTATGTAGAATAACTTTCAAGCCAAATTTTGTTCCATCGCATCTCCTTCGCTTTCTCCATCGCCAAGATGACAGCCCACAGTTCCGCTTCAAACGCCAAATCCATATCTAGATGCGAGGCTAAAGCACCAATTGTGAATCCCCGAGCATTCCGAAAAATCGCTCCCGCCCCTCCAATGCCTGGAGTACCAAGCGAGCAACCATCAGTATTGCATTTCAACCAAGTAGGAAGGGGGGGGGGGGGGGGGGTGCCAAGTCACTGGAATAATTCTTGGAGCTCTTCTTGGTGAAACAACAATATCAAAGATTTTAAGAATTCGTAAGTCTTCCGCTGAACAAGAGCAGCCAACCTTGAAGAATTCCGTAGCTTTGATGTGTCTCCAAATCTGCCGCAAGAAGATATTGATGTCGGGTTCAACATCCTCAAACACACAATTATTGCGGGTTTTCCAAAGAAGCCAAACACAAGCTGTAACGGCTGTTGTCCATAAAGCACGAATTTGTCAGCTAAAATTTGCCTGCGCTGCGTCATTCAGCAAAGCAGCCAACGAATTATCTGTCCTCAACCTTCGGTGGAAAATCTCAGAAATAGCATTCCAAGCAGCCTTTGCGAAAGGGCATTGAACCAGCAAATGATCAATCGATTCAGCTGAGGTGCGACACAATCGGCAAATAGATGCAAACTGAAACCCTTTCCGCATTAACACATCCTCCGTAGGAAGATAACCCCGCGCTGCTCTCCAACAAACTAATGATCGAGTTGGTGGAAGAAATTCATTCCAAATAAACCGATGCCATTTGTGATTTGAAATTGTGAAATTTCCAAACAATTTATATGCGCTACTGACTTTGAAGTCACCATTCGAAGACAAAGCCCAGACGCATATGTCACGCCCCTCGTTCAAAAATATATGATCTTGCACAATGTATGACGGAACATTAGGAGGGAGATGCCATTGATTATTCCAATACACATCCGATAATTTATCCCGAAGACTGATACGATCCACCTCGTTGATATTCAACCGATCGGCGATACATGGGTATACCCAGTTGTCGCACCAAAAACTACATGACGAAGTCTTACCAACCAGCCACCTAATAGAATCCGAAGCCAAGCCGCAACAATGTTTAAGGGAGCACCAGATTGATGACGCCATATATGTGCGTTTAATCACATTAAAACCACCAAAAATCCTTGTTTTTAACATATTCAACGGGTATGAATCATGAGTAAGAAATTTCCAGTAGAGTTTCGAGAGCAGCGCTTTATTAAGGCTGGTAAGATCCTTGAGCCCCAATCCACCATCCGCAATAGGCCGACAACAAGTGTTCCATGGCACTGTTACAAGTTTCCGAGAATCAATAGAACCGGACCAAATAAAATTCCTTATTGCCTGCTTCATTTTGTCCAGTAGGTTCTTCGGCCAAGCATAAACGGAGAAAGAGTGTATGAAAGAGCTCTGGATAACTGAGTTGACACGTGTAACTCTCCCAGCCATAGATAACGTCGAGCCCTTCCACGTTGCAAATTTACTCAAGATTTTATCGGCTATCGGTTGGAGCCAGCGTTTCCGAGGACTGCCCTTGAAAAGTGGCACCCCGAGATAAGAAAAAGGCAACAAAATTTGGTGAAGATTTAAAGATGTGATAAGATCAAAACGACGGCCAGCCGTAATGTACCCGCTGAAACAGACCTCCGACTTTCCCCAATTCACGTGTTGACCCGATAAATCAGCATAAATCTGGAAAATCTCCTAGATGCTTCTAACATTGCGCTTTGTTGCCGAGGCAAACAAAAGCACATCCTCCGCGTACAGAAGATGAGAGGCGAAGTCAGAAACTGAATTGTACCTCATAGGCCGAAGCTTCCACTCAGTGACAAATTTCGCGATGAGCCTACTTAAAAACTCTTCGGCAATAACGAACAGAAGGGGAGACAACGGATCCCCCTGGCGAACGCCTCTTTTGCACCCAAAATAACCCACTGCCTCGCCATTATGCAAAATCGAAATATGTGCCAAGTTGAAAATGGCCTTTATCCAATCCCGAAACATCCCTGAAAAACCAAAAGCAGCTAGCACCGAGTCAATGAAGCCCTAATCCATAGTATCAAAGGCCTTGCGGATGTCAATTTTCAAGGCCATATTTCCACCAAACACTCGCTTATCCAACGAATTCACCCCTTCTGAAGCCGTGGCAATACAATGAGTGATATCTCTCCCTTTCACAAACCCAAATTGGTTGAGAGAAATTATTTTTGAAGCGATGTTAGAAAGCCTATTCGCGAGTATCTTTGTGGTAATTTTGAAGCAAAAATTGTTCAAAACAATAGGCCTAAAATTATCCAAGTGCACGACATCTTTAACTTTCGGAATGAGGATCATAAAGCTAGAGTTAAGGCCTGTTGTAACATTACCATGTAAGAAGAAATATTTGACACATCTGCAAACGTCACGGCCTACAATATCCCAGAATGCCTGGAAATTTTTTCCAGTGAAGCCATCTGGACCCGGGGCGCTATTTCCGTCCATGGACATAACACTGTTATGAATTTCCTCATCTGAAGGGAGCCTGGTGAGTTCCTCATTGTCCGCAACTGTAACAAGCGAAGGAATAACTTCCTGGATGAGTTCATCATTGGTCAAAATTTCATTAGAGACCCCGAACATGCTCTCATAATAGTGCTTGATATGTCCAGCAATTTCCTCATTGTCTAGAGAAATTTCCCCATTGATCATTAGGCACTGAATACCAGCTTGTGAATTTTTTATAGCCGCTGACCTATGGAAAAACGCCGTGTTGCGGTCTCCTGCTGCCAACCAAGAGTTCCTGCTCTTCTCTTTTAGAAAAATTTCTTGTTGCGTGAGAGCTAATTCCAAATCAGCATGGGCATTGGTTTCGGTCATTAAATTCTGATCCGTCGCCCCCGAGACCGAAATAACACGCTGAATTTCCATCAATCTCGCCTCAGCCGCTGTAATGTTATTATTCAACAATCCAAACACTGATTTGTTCCAGTTGTGCAAAGCCGTGCGTAAAATTTTCAATTTTAGTTGTAATGCATGCATTGGATGCATATCCTGGAGAACCGGCCAGTTAGCTTGCACGCAACATCGTAGATTTGGGTGTGTCAACCACATACCCTGAAACCGAAATCGAGAGAAACGAGGACTCGAAGTCACACAAGTTGTCACAATTGGAGAATGGTCCGAGCAATGTCTCGGTAGAGCAACACAATTTATAGTCTGCAATTGATCAAAGCAAAAGGTATTTAGCATAGCTCTGTCGAGCCAACATTCTACCCTCCTCCCGTAGCGTCGGCCATTACACCATGTGTAAGATGCCCCCTGGAGAGGGACATCAACTAAGTCACAATCATCAGAGAAATTTCTAAAATCTCGACAAGGGGAATTTGCCGGAGCTCGACCAGATTTCTCATTGGCACCCTTAATAGCATTGAAATCACCAACAACAATCCACGGCAATGTTGCTAAGTGCGTAAGAGAGTGCAAATCCGAGAATAAATTCCTTCTCATGTTAACATCATTACTTGCATAAACACACGAGAAAGCTTGCGCCAAACCATTGAAATTCAAGACAAAACTGACATGCTGATTACCACGATAAATTATATGTGGGGCTGCCACACTATTCTTGCGAAAAACCCACAACGAGGGAGTGTCTGTCTCATTGGTACCAATAAGAGATAAGTTTAAAGAATCCCAAAAATGAGTTGGGATGGATAGAAAATCAGATTTAGGCTCCGCTAAACAAAGAACATCCGGAGAATAACGCCGACAATAATTAAATAACATACGTTGTGTCTTGGGGTTAGCAAAACCCCGACACCAAAAAAGTACAATCATGGATTATACCTTATTGGTTTCCGAGTTGTTCGCATTTCTCGAGCAACTTGTTCCGCAGTTTGTTTCTTCTTCCCCGTAACAGTGGTCCACGTCCCCTCTTCCTCCTCCAGTTGATCAGCCCAAGATTTCTCTGTATTGCTACTGATATTTGTCACTGGTGAGGACTGATGTAACTCAGTTGTTGCTGGCACCATTATCTGGTTGGCAACAGGTTCTTGTGATGAGACACCGTTGTCTCTTGTTTCGGGTGCAATTGTAGAGACATTGGTCTGTTCAATCGGCCTGTGATCCTGAGTTTCCACTGCCGGCAATGTACTCTCATTCTGCTGTTGTGCCAATGGGTCGGATGGAGTACTTAGTGAGTTCTGTAGGCGATCCATAACCGTAGTAACTGGGATACTCGCATCAGTGGGCTTACGCCTCCATATTTTCCTCTCACGTGAATGACCTCGTGAAGTCTCCCGTGGATTTTTTGCCGGTCGCTGCTCAACAGATTTATGTGTTGGTTCATTGCGGCGACAATTTACTGAATTATGTCCAATGGCCTTACAGGTAGAGCATAACTCCGGTAAACCCTCGTATTCCAAGTTAACCCAAAGTTTCATATCATCAGTATCCACGCGTAGGGTTTCTTGAATTGGCTTCTGAAGGTCGATATCAACGAGGACATGAGCAAAGTGTCCAAACTCGCCCTCTAGCGTAGCTTTGTCGATTTTTAGCGGAACTCCAATCCCCATTGTTATGTCCGATAAAATCTGTGCATCCCAGAAAATCCAAGGGAGATTATAGATTCGCACCCAAACTTGTGTTGAAGTAGTTTTGTGAGCCGTTGGGTCGAAGCCGGGAGTCCAGGGCGTGAGACGAAAGATTCCTGGCTTGAGATTCAAAGCTCCCCTACCCCAGATGCGTTGCATGACCGCTGCCGAAGTGAGAACAATATGAAAGAAACCCTTGCCTAATGCGATGAGTTTCCAGTCCATTGAAAGCCCCCAAATAGTATTGAGTTTTCATTTCAAATCCTGTTGCCGCCAAGGCTTGTCACCCTTAGCTAGCGTAACCTTACCAATAAAGGAAAATTTGCACGCTTCCAATCTCTGATTATATGCCTGTTGGGAAATTTTCACCGCAAAGTAGCCTCCGACATCGGCAATATGGCTTTCAGCCAACGGGATTGGAGAGGGAGTAGGTTTTGTGACATCTGCGAAGAAAGGGTTCTGGATTGAAGGGATCTCAGTTGTAGTATTGGAACGATGTTGTCCGATTTCGGGGAAAAGCAGATTGCAATCCATGAGAATTTCTGGCGATGGGGGAAGCCCAAGGAGGGAAGCCTAGTCGCTCATAAAGGTCAAAAGAAGTTGAATAAGGAAGACTGAGGAGGTGTTTATAAGAGGTTATAGAAACAGTTTGTTCACTATTTTTTTTAAGATAACTTGATGTTACTTTTGAATAAAAGTTGGGGTATTTAAAAAGCTAGCCAAAGCATTAATTAGTCGTTTGGAGTAATTAATGAGAAGTGGTCTTTTACATTTAAATGTTTTCTAAAATACCATATTTTGAAAAGTAGTTTGAGAAGCAAGTTAAACTAAGCTTTTGTTACTTGTGCCTTGTAAAACGTTCTTTAAGACAAACAAAAACATATGAAAAAAAGTGCTTATTATAAAGCAAATAAGCCTTATTTTCATAAGCATTTACAAACACCAATCTAGTGAGCGAAACAAAATAATGAAGTTTGGAGGTTAATTTATTTATAGTTAACATTGATTAACTTGTCTAAAATAATTATAACCCCAAGCCTAATGAGCCACAAGTCTAGGAGCATAGGCCACGGTATATAAGTCTCTCCTTATAAGACTTGATATCTTGTGCCAAGTTTCTAGACTTATTAGGTGAATGAATTTCTCGATTTAGACAATATGAGATGATGTCTTTCGACTTTTCCAAATCCAGTAACTTTATTAATTAATAATTAGTTGATTTGACATTTAATATTTAATTGATGTACGTTGGACTGGAACTCACGTCACGAGCTCCATATCTTGACCACTATGCAAAGAAATTCACACCCATAAGTGTTGTTTGATTGCAAAATGTTAAAAGATCCATGAAGCAATCTGCAGAAACAGAACCATGAATGTCATCACAAACAATATATGCCATGTCCCTTTATTACTACTAATAACTTTCGGGCTTTCTTTTCCGACAACAACCTATGCAATTGATACCATAAATACTAGTCAGATTCTAAAAGATGGTGAAACTTTGATTTCATCAGGTGGAACCTTTGAACTGGGATTTTTCAGTCCAGGAAGTTCGAGGAATCGGTACGTGGGAATATGGTACAAGAAAGTAACCGTTAGGACGATAGTATGGGTAGCCAACAGAGAAATTCCAGTCACAAATACATCAGGCTTGTGGAGAGTCATTGAGCCAGGAATTATAGTTCTTCGAGATGAGAGCAATGATACTATTTGGCCTACTAATGCTACAAAGTCTGTTACAACTCCAGTTGCACGATTACTCGACTCGGGAAACCTTGTCGTAAAAGATGCAAGCGACGATAACCCAGAGAATTACGTTTGGCAGAGTTTTGATTACCCAACTGATACTCTTTTACCAGGTATGAAACTTGGTTGGAATTTCATGACTCAATTTGAATACTATCTCTCGTCTTGGCGAAGCAACGATGATCCAGCACCAGGGGATTATACTTATCATTGTGATCCAACCGGTTATCCACAGAATATATTAAGAAGGCGTGCGGTTGAGCAGTACAGGACTGGACCATGGAACAGTCTCCGCTTTAGTGGATTACCGAACTTGAGGGAAAATCCCATATTTCGATTTGGTATGGTTATAAATAAGAATGAGGTGTACTATCATTATGAACTCCTGAATGTGTCTGTTATTTCACGGTTTACTCTGAGTCAGAGTGGTGAATCACAGAGGAGGATGTGGAATGATCGAACACAAGGTTGGATCCTTTATCTTACTGCAACTGATAACTGTGACAGTCACAAACTCTGTGGTGCATACGGTAGTTGTAATGTTGCGAGTTCTCCTGTTTGTGGATGTCTAAATAGGTTCATACCGAAATATCCAGATGATTGGGATAGAGCCGATTGGTCTAATGGGTGTGTTCGGAGGAAACCATTGGATTGTCAAAAAGGAGATAGATTCTTGAAGTATTCTGGTGTTAAATTGCCGGATACACGAGAGTCGTGGTATAACGAGACTATGACAATTGAAGAATGCAAGGTGTTATGCTCAAAGAATTGTTCTTGTATGGCTTATACGAATTTAGATATTAGCAGGGGCGGGAGTGGATGCTTACTTTGGTTTGGGGATCTTGTTGACATCAAAGAGCTGTCTGCACAAGGACAAGATATCTATATTAGGATGTCTTCTTCTGAGATGGGTAAGAATTTACCCAAAAATAAAAAGGAACTTTGTCTAGTACATAGCAGTGTGTCAATTCCTGTACCGGAATTAGATTTATAACACGTGTATACATGCGGTGGTAGGTAGTTCGATAAATAAGTATTTACATATTTATTCTACAATTGTTACACACGTTCGAAATTCAAAGGTGACGCAGCATTTTGGCACAAAATATTTGAGATGGATTTTATTTAGAATATTAAGTAAGATAAATAATTGTGAACATAATATCTTTCATAACCTATTCTACAGACTCCGAAGGAAGGAAAAGAGAAATACTTAGAGTAAGCTTATTAGTGGTAATGGGAACAATTCTGCTAGGACTGTGCATTTTGCTGTATACTAAGGGATCGAAGAAGAGTGATATTCAGCTCATAAGAAAGGGCAAGTAAGATGAGAAAGTTTGCGCTTTTCTTACGATAGTAGAAAAAGCTATACATTTGTATATATTGCGAAAGAATGTTATTCATTGAGCTTATTCTGTAGGCAGATTTGGCTTCAACATTGTAACAAATCATGCTGACGAAAGGGGTACAATAGATATGGAGCTACCGCAGTTTGATTTGTACACGATAACTAAAGCTACCAATGGTTTTTCAATTGACTATAAGCTTGGAGAGGGTGGATATGGACCTGTTTTTAAGGTAACCAATATTAGTTTATAACAAGATTGGATGCCCATATTACTGGAATTTTTCTCAACAAAACTAACATATTATCTAGGTTGATTATGATTAATTATAAATTCATCTGTCTCAGAGTGAAAGTGAAATGATCCCAACTTAAGATTGTTGAAGCTAATTAACATTCAAAAGCAAAACATATATGATTCTCTAGAAATTTTGTATCAGTTATATGGTCAGTTCATTATGTGAAAACCACTTACATTCATAGATTCTGATTATAGGGTCTGCTGGAAGAGGGACAGGAAATTGCAGTGAAACGCCTGTCGATAACTTCCCTTCAAGGAATAGATGAGTTCAAGAATGAAGTAACCTGTATTGCAAAACATCAGCATCGTAATTTAGTGAAGCTTCTCGGAGTCTGCATTCAAGGAGAAGAAAAGATTCTGATCTATGAATACATGACCAACAAAAGTCTCGACTTGATTTTGTTCGGTAAGCATGCCATCTGCCATTCTGCAGAAACTGCTAAATCTTAATAAGAGGAAAAAGTTAAACACGTTACTTCATATATTTCATCAACTTATTTGACAGATCCAATAAAGAGCAAACTACTTGACTGGCCTAAACGCTTCAACATTATTAACGGTATTGCTCGGGGACTTATGTACCTTCATCAAGATTCGCGTCTCAGAATCATCCACAGAGACCTTAAAGCCAGCAATATATTACTAGATTCTGATATGAATCCAAAGATATCAGACTTTGGACTTGCCAGAACTTTTGGTGGGAATGAGACTGGAGCCAACACAAGCCGAGTAGTTGGAACACAGTAATATTCTTACTCCATGACATACTAAATGTCGTCCTTCCTTCGCTTGTGAATATATTTTCTAACATTGTTTTTTCATTTAGTGGCTATATGTCCCCAGAATACGTAGTAGACGGCCTGTTTTCGGTGAAATCAGATGTGTTTAGCTCTGGCGTTTTAGTGCTTGAAATTGTCACTGGCAAGAGAAACAGAGGATTTTCTCATAGAGATCACCACCTCAACCTTCTTGGGCATGTAAGTAATGGCATCTTGGAGGAAAGTCGAATCCATTTTTTGTGAATCTAGTTCTTGTAGCATCAATATAAAAAATTGTCTTGTGTATGAATTCATTTGAAACAGGCATGGATGCTTTACAGAGAAGGAAGGTCACTGGAATTAGTCGATTTATTTCTTGGAAACTCGCACTATTTGTCAGAAGTATTACGATCATTCCACGTTGGTCTTTTATGCGTTCAACAATGTCCAGAAGATAGGCCGACCATGTCTTCTGTGGTTCTGATGCTGGGGAACGAGGGTGTTCTCCCTGAAGCTAGACAACCTGGTTTTTTCACAGGAAGAGATGTAGTAACTTCAGTTAGCTCCTCAAATGCAGCAAGTTCAGTAAATGAAATGACCGTCACTCTGATAGACGCTCGATAAACAAATGCAGTACTATATAACTACTTTGGTACTCCCATTGTTCCTTTGTAGCTCTTCCAATCTGAAACTTCGCCCTGGTTTCTTTCTTGACTTTGTCACATTGCATCTAAACATTTGATTATAAGTTTCATTTGAACCAAATTCTATTAATAGTATGTCTTGTCCTGCAGTATAATCTAGAAATATATAAAACGAGGGTCTTGATATCAGTTCTTTTTTGGTCTATTCTTTGAATGCTGAAGAAGATTAATCTCTTATGGTGTGTAGACTATTACTCAGTTCTTATTCGCCTTGTGTTGGCTCCAGGTTCATTGCTACCGTGAGCTCTAGCAAGTCTAGATTCTGATATTGTGCACGATTCTCTTAGACTGGAATTTTGTGAAAGTACATAAGCCCCAAGCGATACCAATACAATTGATAATGTGGAAGCGTTTAGGCTAGCCGTGTAGTTTGATTTTTATTGGAACAAACGGATGAGGACATGTAGAAAGAAACATGTTAAATTGTTGCTCCAAGTAAACTATAACAATTTATGCTCAAGGCTAAAAAGCCTAAAAACACACAGCAGCGATGAACTCTAAATTCTTTACCATCTTGGAAACAAATTATTGGGTTCCCGATGGATTTCCCGAATGTTATTTGATTGCAGAATCTTAAAGTAACATGGCATACTTTGACTTGTAGCAAGGATATGGTTGCAAAAGAACAATCTTTATACAGAGAACCATAACCATGAATACCACAAGCAATGAATTCCATGATTATAAAATTCTTCTTGTGTTTCAGAGAATGACCTATTCTACGAATTACATAAACAAATCAATGATTATAAATCTTTTATAGTAATGACTAATGAAGTACAAAAATAAATCAATTTTTTCTTGTTCAACATTTTTATCATTATATATCAATTTTCTTTGATGTATAGTACAAATTAATCAACCAATTGTCTAGCAAGTACAATATTAAACAATGGGGTTGATTAGATTGCACAACTATCTAATATTATATTTAGACAATAGGCTGAAAATTCTAATCGTAATATAGCAAATACATGCTTCAATGCTTAATGATTAATGGAGCACTTTTGACCAACATGAAATCTCGAATTGTATCTCTCATTGGTTTGAAGTTAATTTTCAGCATATCTATGTCTAGGCTCCCCAAGTCAAGGTCTTGCTACAAATTTAAAATTGGAAATAAATTGTGACGACGAAAAAGTCTTATAACAGTTTCTGTAATATTTAAAACCTAAGTTGACTCATTCTAGGAAGAAAATTTTCTCATAACTTCACTCAGTATTGAAGACTATTTGGAGTATGCACCGTTAAGTGCATTTGATTTAAATGATAATCAAATATAGATACAATGTTACAAACTAGCAAAAAAACTATCAGATTACAAAACATAGCAAGGAACATTGGGCTGACCAAAGTAAACTTATAACACCGTATTTATTTATCGAGCTTCTAGCGTGATGGTCATTCCATTCGTTGAGCTTGCTTCTTTTGAGCTCACTGAAGCGTCGTTATTAATTACATCTCCTTCCATGAAGAAACCAGGTTGTTTAGCTTGAGGTAGCGTGACATCGTTTTCCAGCATTGAAACCACAGAAGACATGGTTGGCCTATCTTCGAAGCGTTGTTGGACGCATAATAGACCAATGTGGATAGATCGTAGTACTTCTGATAAAAACTGCGAATAGCCAAGAAAAGAATCGACTAGTTCCAGTGACCTTCCTTCTCTGTAAAGCATCCACGCCTGTATTATAACGAATTCATATTCAGGACAATGAGGACTAGTTTCACGTAAAAAGAAAAGGACACAATTTTTAACCAGGGCGAAAACATACATGTCCAAGAAGGCTGAGGTCGTGATCTTTATGAGAAAATCCTCTGTTTTTCTTGCCACTGACAATTTCAAGCACTAGAACGCCAAAGCTATAGACATCTGATTTCACTGAGAACAGGCCTTCTAGTACGTATTCTGGGGCCATGTAGCCACTAGACGAAAAAGAATGTTATAAAACTAAATTAGAAGTGAAGGAAGAATAAGTAATTTGTCACGGGTGAAGAATATTACTGTGTTCCTACAACTCGACTTGTGTTAGCTCCAGTTTCATTTCCACCGAAAGTTCTAGCAAGTCCGAAGTCTGATATCTTTGGATTCATATCAGAATCTAGTAATATATTGCCAGCTTTAAGGTCTCTGTGGATAATTCTGAGAGGGGAATCTTGATGAAGGTACATAAGCCCCCGAGCAATACCATTAATAATGTGGAAGCGCTTAGGCCAGTCGAGTAGTTTACTTTTAATTGGATCTGCCGAATAAATTAGGACATGTGAGAATATTTTTATCCTCATAAGTAATGGTGGTTCATCATTGAATGGATTATGATTTATGAGCATGCTTACCGAACAAAATAAAGTCGAGACTTTTGTTTGTCAAGTATTCATAGAGTAGCATGTTCTCTTCTCCTTCAACGCAGAATCCAAGAAGCTTCACTAGATTACGGTGCTGAAGTTTTGCAATACAGGCTACTTCATTCTTGAACTCTCCTACTCCTTGATTGGAAGTTCTTGATAGACGCTTCACTGCGATTTCCTGTCCATCTTCTAGCTGGCCCTGGGATCAGATTTTACAAACGTATAAGGCTCTGTTGCGGAGCTGAATACATATCTGAAATAATATTTGGAAATAACTAATCTTCTGTTCGCTTTTCAAATAAATCAATTCACTTTCAGTACGATACATATGGATTACAAGTAATAAAAATGTTGGTTCCACACTGAGAAAATCAAGTTATGTTGGCAATACCGCCTTAAACTGATATTTCTTACCTTATAAACAGGTCCAAATCCACCCTCTCCAAGCTTATTTCTGATTGAAAAATTGTCGGTAGCTTTATTTATTGTGTTCAAATCCAACTGTGGTAGGTCTAGGTCTTTGTTACCTCTTTCATTCTTTACGAATTTGAGTCTTGACCTGCCTGCAAAGTAAGCAATAAGAAAGTGAGCCATCCATTTACAAAGATAAAAGTACTGTTTTTCAAGTTATCTTCAACAAAGAGGAAAACTGATAATATGGTTTACCATTTTTTCTCAGCTGATTACCAATCTTTTTCCTTGCCCGAGTATACAGAAATACGCTCATTGCCAGAAGAAATGTTCCAAATGCCAGTGATAAGCTCAGTATCAATATCTGTCTTTTCCTTCCTTTGGAGTCTGCACAATTGTTTACAAAAGGTATAGCATTACTTTCACAACAGTTGACTTGTCTCCATTACCACTGGAGCACTGTTATTACTAACTATTTTTAGATAACTATTTGATCAATTCTTACCTAACTCAGAAGCAGACATCCTAATGTAGATATCCTGTTCTTGTGCAGATAACTCTCTTATGTCAACAAGGTCTCCATACCAAATTAAACATCCACTTCCCCCGTTGCTAATATCGAGACTCGTATAGGCCATACAAGAACAAGTGTTTGAGCACAACACCTTGCATTCTTCAAGTGTCATGCTCTCATTATACCATGACTCTTTTGTATCTGGTAATTTGATACCAGAATACTTCAAGAATATATCACCTTTTTGACAATTTAATGGTTTCCTCCGAACGCACCCATTAGACCAGTCGGACCTATCCCAGTCTTGTTGATCTTTTGGGGTGAATCTACTCAAACATCCACAGATTGGGGTGCTTACAACATTACAACTACCATATGCACCACAAAGTTTGTATGTATCACAGTTATCTGGTGAAGTCAGATAAAGCACCCAATTCTGGGTTCGGTCAATCCATGTGAACCTTTGTGCGATGCCACTCTGACTCAGTGTAAACCTTGAAACAACGGAGCTGTTCACGAGCTCATAGTGATAGTACACCTCGTTCTTATCTATAACTACATCATAACGAAATATAGGATTTTCCCTCATGTTTGTTACTCCACTATAACCGAGACCATTCCACGGTCCACTTCTGTACAGGTTAACACCATTCTTTCTTACGATGTTCTGTGGGTAGCCGGTAGGATCACAATGATCTGTAAAATCTCCTGGTGCTGGATCATCGTTGCTCTTCCAAGACGAGAGATAACCTTCGTGATGAGTCAGAAAATTCTTACCGAGCTTCATTCCTGGTAAAAGTGTATCGCTTGGGTAATCAAAACTCTGCCAAAGGTAATTGCTTGGGTTGTCATCATCTGCATCTTTCACAACAAGATTTCCCGAGTCGAGTAATTGTGCAACTGGAGTCTTGACAGAACTTGAAGCATTAGTTGACCAAATAATATTATTGCTTTCATCTTGAAGAACTAGAATTCCTGTCTCAGTAACATTCAAGAAGCCTGATGAAGTTGTTAATGGAACTTCTCTGTTAGCAACCCATATTACAGTCCTAACTGTTACTTTCTTGTACCACATGCCGACGTACCGATTCTTCGAATTTCCAGGTCTGAAAAATCCCAACTCAAAGCTTCCACCTGATGAAATAAGTGTTTCACCATCTCTCATGATCTGAGATGTGTTTATGGTATCCACTGCATAGGTCAATCCCTGCAAAGAGATCAAGAAAGTTATAAGAAGTAGTGAAGGGACATGGGATCCATTTTGTGTGCTAGTCATGGTTGTCCGTTTGATTTCTTTTTCTACATCCATGCCTCTCTTGCATGAATTTAATATATGCATAGGTAGTTAGAAAACAAGAAGTTAAAAGACAAACCAGTTGGAATATGTCATCTTCTTTATACTTAGTACAATCAAACAACAGCGGGTCAACAAATGTAAGAATATTAAATCTGCAATTATTCCACATTGAAAAGGAATGATCAAGTGAGTTGTATATAATATAAGTGAAAAGGTGATGCAGTATAGAAAGAGATAGATATAATTAAAATTAAAATTAGTCAAAGTTTGACAAAAAAGTTAAAGAAGTTAAGGGAGAATTTTTATATTGCACAGATCGATACGTTAGAGGTACATATTGCAAATGTCCCCGTTAGTTGGGAGGTTTGCAATAATTAGCCCTTTTAGTGATTTGTGAATACTGTTGTTGGCCTAATCGAGATTTATATTCTCCCCTAGTTCGTATAACTTAGCAGCTCATAGCTCCATTTTAGTAAATTGTGAATACAATGAAACCCTGATTCATATAAAAAAATAAGAAAAGGAAAAAGAATAAGGCTTTCGAAGACCATATTATAATACGATAAAAGCTTTATTCTCCACGATTTTGCTGAAAAAAAAGAAAAAAAAAACTAACTCGTGCAACTGAATAAAGTATGAGAAACTCGATGGCTGATGCAACCACATTTACGTGCAATGAAGGCAGCCCCAACAATTAAATGATTCATAATTAAAATGTGAAATAAGTTAATAAACTTATGTCTCATTATTCTCGTATGATTAAATCGTGTTTGTTTCATTATTCTCGTATGATTAAATCATCTAAGATAGTAGAAAATAAGACACGAATGAAACAAATAATTAAGTAACATACTCTAACATTACATTTCTTAGCCGATCCAAATCAACTGAACCAAAAATGAAGGCATAAATTACTATTTATAGTAACATTTTATAAATAAGTTTAGTTAACTAACTTCTTATTTAGGAAAACTAGCCGTTGGGAGCCGAAGTGTATAAATAGCTCCATTTCTGTTTTATTTTCTTACTTTTTCCGATTGTAAATTGTATCTCAGATATTTTCTCTCAATCGTCAATACAACATTTTGATTCTTCGATGATAATCTCTTCGATTCAAGTTCTTCACATGGTATCATTCGTCTAGATACGATCCTTCGCTTCCGCACTTTAATCTGTCGTTGATAACGAATTGTTCTGTTGCGATTTTAGGGTTTTTTATCGATCAATTGTGATTTGATCAATTTTGTACCGATTAATCGCTTTAGTTTATCTCTGTACTGTTCGATCCTTTTGCGCGATCTTTTTATCGGTTGATTTGTGGTTTTTTGAGTTTTTGAGTGGTATCTATTGAGATTGTTGCTGAATCATGTCTCAAGATGATGGATCTACGCCTGTTAATCCTGTTAATCCGGTTAATCCTAGTAATTCTTCTAAGAATCCTAGTGAGGATTCTTCATCTGTTTATTTTTTGGGACATCATGATCATACTGGTTCCTCAATTGTTGCTGAATTGTTAAACGGCAAAAATTACATATCCTGGAGTAAGAGCATTCATATGTCTCTTAAGATCAAGAACAAGATTAAGTTCATCAATGGATCTTTACCTTGTCCACCTGAATCTGATGAAGTTTTGAACACTTGTTGGCATAGAGCCAATACTTTGGTGCTATCTTGGTTGCTGAATTCAATCACTAAAGAGCTTAAACAGAGTATGCTATACTTTGAGTCTGCTCATGAGTTGTGGATGGAAATTAAGACTAGGTACGATAGAACTGATGGTTCTAGAGTGTATCAGTTAAACAAGAATCTATCAACCATTACTCAAGGGAGTTTCTCCATTACTGACTACTACAACAATTTTCAAGCTCTTTGGGATGAATTTACTAGTCAAAGACCTATTATAGCATGTTCATGTGGGAGGTGTATCTGCAATGTGAATAAGAACATGATTGACTTGCAACAAACTGATTATGTGTTGAGGTTTTTGGTAGGACTCAATGAGTCTTATTCTGCTGTGAGAAGTCAAATTCTAATGATGGCTCCTCTTCCTAGCCTCTCCAAAGTGTATTCTCTGACCTTGCAGGAAGAAAATCAGATAGACATTTGTGTTAATGTCAATTCTGACACCTTAGCCATGTTTACCAGAGGAAAGCCTCCTCAAGATCCATCTGTCAAGCCTTATCAGTCTCAACCAAATCAGCAGCAGAATTCTCAACCATCTAAGTTCAACAAAGCTGCTTGGAAAGAAAAGAAAAAATCTCTTAAGTGCACTCATTGTGGTTGCAGTGGCCTCACCATTGATAAATTCTTCAAACTTATTGGATATCCCCCTGGTTGGGATGGTCCAACTGGTCCACGCAAACAAAATGCCTTTGCAAACTCTGTTTCTGCTAATATTCCTAATGAAACTTCTACTTTTTCTGACCATTCTACTGATCAAGATTTGATTGCAGAGTTTCTGGCATTCAAGAATGCAAAGAATATTACTCACTCTGTGACTCCCTCAACTCCTGAATCCACTCACTATGCAGCTACTGCTCTTACAGGAACTACTTATGGTATTCCTAAATCTTTTCTCTATGCTATGTGTAATAATGCTGCTAATTTTCCATCTTTGAAACCTGAAAGTTAGATATTAGACACTGGGGCCACTGATCATATGGTTTGTAGTTTATCATATTACTCTTCCAATGTGAGATCTACTAATATCATTGTTTATCTTCCAAATAAAAGTACTACTCAAGCAACTCACATTGGAGACATTCAACTTCTTTCTCATTTGACTCTTAAAGATGTTCTTTATATTCCTGCTTTCAACTATAATCTTATATCAGTTTCTAAGCTGATTAAAACCTCACATGTTGCCTTATTGTTTTTGCCCTCACATTTTTACCTGCAGGACATCAGAACCAGGAAGATGATTGGTTCTGCTGATGAAGTTGACAGCTTATACTTGCTTTATCCTAAGTTTCCTTGTAAAGATAAAGTTACATGTAATTCTGTAACAGCTAATAATTCTCAACTTTGGCACTATAGATTAGGCCATCCTTCAGTTGATAAAATGTTTGCTATCTCTCAAATTCCTAATGCTTGTAATAAAGAACTTCCCTGTGACATTTGTCATTTGGCTAAGCAAAAGAAGCAGTCTTTTCCTGTTAGCACTACTATTTCTACTGCAGCTTTTGAGCTTTTACATTGTGATGTATGGGGTCCATTTAGAGTGATCTCTCATGATGGTTTCAGATTCTTCCTTACTGTTGTGGATGACTATACCCAATGCACCTGGACTTTCTTACTTACACACAAATATTATGTTAAACATCATCTCAAGACCTTTTATGCTTTAGTTTTAAATCAGTTTTCTGTGAAGATTAAAGTGATTAGATCAGATAATGGTACAGAGTTCTTGATGAAAGACTTTTATGATTCTCTTGGAATTATACACCAGACATCATGTGTTGAGACTCCTCAGCAAAACGGTCTTGTAGAGAGAAAACACCAGCATATTCTTCAAGTTGCTAGGTCTTTAAGATTTCAATCTAATCTTTCTCTTGATTTTTGGAGTAACTGTATTATCACTGCTACTTTCCTTATAAACAGGTTACCTTCAAAGGTTATTGAAAACAAGTCTCCTTATGAAATGCTTTACAATAAACCTCCTTATTATACTTTATTGATTATGCTTTATTGAAAGCTTTTGGATGCTTGTGTTATGCTTCCACTCTGTCAGCTCACAGGCATAAGTTTGAGCCAAGAGCTGTTTCCTGTGTTTTTAAAGGATATCCTCGTGGCACTAAAGGGTATTTGTTAATCAATATCTCAACTAAGAAGATATTCATCTCCAGAAATGTGATTTTTTATGAGCATATATTCCCTCTAAAATCTACAGGAACCACTTCTACTAATACCTTTCTTGATGTAATATACAACCCTGATCCTTTTATTGGTTTTCAGTTAGATCATGTTGAGAATGTTCCTCCTATACCTCATGTTTTACAACCAGTTGATGATTTGCAATCAGACAAGGGGGTAAATTCTCAAGTTCCACCTACTCCTGATCTCAACATTCAGTTTGATATGACTGATTCTTTCACTTTTGGATCCTCTCAAGAGATACAAAATTCTAATCAAGTTCTGTAGATCCCAGAACTACAAAATTCAAGCTAAGATTTACAGGTTCCAGAGGTGGTTGTTCATGACAATTCTATACAGTCACATGTTCCAGATTCTGTTCCTGAGTCAAGACCAGAGATTCCTACAACAGATTCTGAGTTTGTGCCAAGAAAATCTAACAGAACCACTGCTCCACTATCATATTTGAGTGTTTATGATTACACTCTTCCTAAATCCATTCATAAAGCCAATTTTATCCATACTGACAGATATCCTATTTCTGAGTATATTATTGTTTCTAACCTTGGTGTTTCTCACAGAGCTTGTACAGCTTCCATCTCTTTAAACACTGAACCAAAGACATATAAACAAGCTAGTATTCATCCTGAATGGCAGCTGGCAATGCAAAAGGAAATAGAAGCTTTAGAAAAGACAAAGACATGGAAATTAGCTTCTCTACCTCTTGGTCATCATTGCATTGGGTGTAAATGGGTTTATAAGATTAAATACAAAGCTGATGGATCTATTGAAAGATATAAAGCTAGATTGGTTGCAAAGGGGTACACGCAAGAGGAAGGTTTGGATTATTTTGATACATTTTTCCCTGTAGCTAAGCTAACCTCTGTGAAAATTGTTCTTGCCCTTACAGCTTGCTAATGATTGGCATTTACATCAGTTAGATGTAAACAATGCCTTTCTCCATGGAGATTTAGATGAAGAGATATACATGACTCCTCCACCTGGATATTGTAAACCCGGTGACTCAAGAGTGTGCTTGTTAACTAAAAGCCTCTATGGTTTAAAACAAGCTTCAAGATAGTGCTTTCACAAGCTTACCACTTGCTTATTGTCTTATGGTTTTAGCCAAACCATATCAGATTGTTCTATTTTTATCAAAGTAACTAATTCATCTATCACTATTTTGTGTGTTTGTGTAGATGATATTATACTTGCTGGAAATGACATCCAAGAAATCAGTAACATCAAGTCACATTTAGATGCCAAATTCACTATAAAGGATCTTGGAGTTCTCAAGTATATATCCTGGGAATAGAGGTTGCTAGAAACAAGGAAGGACTAACCATTTGTCAGAGAAAATATGCTTCGGATATACTCAAAGACACAGGCTATCTAAGTTGTAAGTCAAGTAATGTTCCAATGGCTTCAACTACAAAGTTACAGAAGAATGACTCTGCTGCATTAGAAGATGCAAAGGCTTATAGAAGATTGGTGGGCAAGCTTCTTTATTTAACTATAACTCGACCTAATCTAAGTTATAGTATTCAGTTTCTCTCTCAACATATGGCACACCCTACTGTGGCACATCTTACTGCAGCAAACAGAGTACTTAGATATCTAAAATCCTGTCCTGGAAAAAGGTTTATTCTACAGCAAGGTTTCTGATCTCCAAATCAAGGCCTTTAGTGACAGTGATTGGGCAGGTTGTCCTGAAACTAGAAGGAGTATCACTGGATATGCAATCTATTGGTAACTCTTTAGTATCTTGGAAAGCCAAGAAGCAGCAGACAGTTAGTAAGTCCTCAACAGAAGCAGAATATAGGGCCATTGCTACAACTACTTGTGAAATCATTTGGATAAGTCAACTTCTATCTAATCTCAAGGTCATTCAATCCAAGGTTCCTATACTCTTTACAGACAATAAGAGTGCCTATTGCATAGCAAATAACCCTGTACACCATGACAAAACAAAGCATATACAAATAGATTGTCATTTTGTAAGGGAGAAGGTGCACAAAGGAATTATCAAGATTTTAAACATCAAGAATGACATTCAGGTTGCTGATATTTTAACCAAACCTCTTGCTCTAGCACCGTTCAACACCATGAAGTCCAAGATGGGCTTGATCGACATCCACACACATCTTGAGGGGGGGGTCTTAGCCGATCCAAATCAGCTGAACCAAAAATGAAGGCATAAATTACTATTTATAGTAACATTTTATAAGTTAGTTTAGTTAACTAACTTCTTATTTAGGAAACTAGCCGTTGGGAGCCGAAGTGTATAAATAGCTCCAGTTCTGTTTTATTTTCTTACTTTTTCCGATTGTAAATTGTATCTCAGATATTTTCTCTCAATCGTCAATACAACATTTTGATTCTTCGATGATAATCTCTTCGATTCAAGTTCTTCACAACATTTGTTCTCGCTATGTTCAACACCAACCCAAGAAACACCACAAGTATTTTCCCAAGAAACACCACAAGTATTGCATTCTGGATATTCATGTTTTCTTGCGACACTTATGGAAGGCGATCAAGGAAACATAATTTTTTAGAGTTGGTTGTGCTCACTCTCCAGATGACGTTAGCATTCTCAAGACTTTTGATATGAAGATTCTACCAAGAAAGGCACCAAACATTATTTCAGTGTTTTGGCATCCGCCGATTCAACACTGGATCAAGTGTAACACTGATGGTAGTTCGGCGAGCACACCGGGGGTTGCTGGAGTTGGTGGTATTTTTAGAAACGCACGGAGTTTCTCCTTGGGGGCATTTTCTCAGCATCTGGACTCGGCTTTTGCTTTTGAGGCGGAAATTTGGGCGGTCATTCATGCGATGGACAAAGCCAAGGAACGAAATTGGGATTTTATTTGGTTAGAAAGTGACTCCACTTTTGTCGTGAATCTGATTAAATCCAATTCAGATAAAGTTCCATGGAGAATTCGATTGGTACTTTGAATTTCATAAAATCTATTACTTTTCAGGTTTCTCATATTTTCCGGAAAGGGAATAAGGCAGCGGACGCATTGGCGACCTATGGACAATAACACATTTGGAAGCACATGGTGGTCTTCACACCCACAGTTTATTAGTAGTTTTATTTTTAACGATTTATGTAATAGGGAATCTTTTCAATTCCGCTGATCATTCTTTGATTCTTTTGTTTGTTACTTATTAATTTTTAATATATCTGAGTCTCGGGCATTCCCAGACTCCATTTTATTTAAAAATAAAAATTGGCCGTAGACTGTAGAGGATCAGGCTGTCGAAATACCACAAAAGTAAATGACATTAGTAATTCTTCAAAATGATTATTCAAATGAAACCAAGGAAACACATCTAATTGTAGCCATACACCTACACACTAGCGGCCGAAACGTAACAACTTAACCTGACTCAATCCTATGAAGAAGATTTTCTTACATCATTAATGTTAAGTGCCTTTGATTCAACTGACAGATATAGATAAGATTGAAATTTTACCAACTAGCAAAAAAGAGAAGGAATCAGGTTACAAGAGAGAAAGGAACATTGGGCTGATCGATGTAATTGTATAGTACCGTGTTTATATATTTATCTAGCCTCTAGCACTGTGATGGTCATTTCATTTACTGTACTCGCTTCTTCTGAGCTCCCTGAAGTTTCGGAGTTAACTAAATCTCTTCCAGTAAAAAAACCAGGTTGTTTTGCCCGAGGCAGCACGCCTTCGTTTCCCAGCATCAGAACCACAGAAGACATGGTTGGCCTATCTTCCAAGCATTGTTGGACGCATAAAAGACCGACATGGATTGATCGTAGTACTTCCGATACGTACCTTGAATTTTCCAGAAAAGAATCAACTAGTTCCATTGACCTTCCTTCTCTGTAAAGCATATATGCCTGTATTAAACGAATCCATACTCGGGGAATTATTTTATGTATATGCTATAAGGACTGGTTTCATGTAAAATGGATTTGATTTTCAACCAGGGTGCAATACTTACATGTCCCAGAAGGTTGAGGGGGTAATCTGTATGAGAAAATCCTCTATTTCTCTTGCCACTGACAATTTCAAGCACTAGAACGCCATAGCTAAAGACATCCGATTTCACTGAAAACAGGCCGTCTAGTACATATTCTGGGGCCATATAGCCACTACACGAAAAACATTGTCAGAAAATAAAATTAGAAGTGCAGGAAGAATTAGTAATCTGTCATAGTGTGACGAATATTACTGTGTTCCTACTATTCGGCTTGTGTTAGCTTCAGTCTCGTTCCCTCCAAAAGCTCTAGCGATTCCAAAGTCTGATATCTTTGGGTTCATATCAGAATCTAGTAATACGTTGCTGGCTTTAAGGTCTCTATGGATAATTCTGAGACGGGAATCTTGATGAAGGTACATAAGGCCCCGTGCAATACCTTTGATAATATTGAAGCGCTTAGGCCAGTCGAGTAGTTTGTTTTTTATTGGATCTGCCAAATAAAATAGGACACATACATGAAGAAAGAAACAAATAATGTAGATCATGCTGGAACTGCTTATGAGCATGCTTACCGAACAAAATCAAGTCGAGACTTTTGTTTGTCATGTACTCATAAAGCAACATGTTTTCTTCTCCTTCAATGCAGAATCCAAGAAGCTTCACTAGATTACGATGCTGAAGTTTTGCAATACAGGTTACTTCGTTCTTGAACTCATCTACCCCTTGATGAGAAGTTCTTGATAGACGTTTGACTGCAATTTCCTGTCCGAACTCTAGCAGGCCCTGAGATCAAATTTTACATGGAGGTTCACTTCCGAAGATAATATGACATTTGCCGCCATTTCTCTACACTTTTCAAATGTTAACTAAACTTCACCAAATGCCTTATGTTAGGATTAATTCACTCCCAATATGACACATGGAATTTTGGTTTACAATTAACGAGTTTTTGAGTAAAAGCCGGAGACGTGTTGTCGACGAGCTTCCGAACGTCCCAACTAGATTGGCACCCCCTGTACACTAGACTAATACAATTAACAAATAGTGAAACTAGATAAAGTGTTGGTTCTGTACGGGAAAAATCAAGTAATATGGGCAGGCTCATCGAAACTGCTTAATGTGTTAAACTAATATTCCTGACCTTATAAACAGGTCCAAATCCACCCTCTCCCAGCTTGTTTTCCACTGAAAAGTTATGGGTAGCTTTAGTCATTGCGCACAAATCGAACTGCCGTAGCTCTAGGTCTTCATTGCCTTTTTCAACAATAAGTTTTTTCTCAAAATTGAGTCTCGACCTGCCTGGAAGTTAAGCAATACGGATGATGCACTTGATCCAATAGAGAAATATAAGTAAGGCATCCATTCACAGACAAAATTACTGTTTTTCGACTCATCTTCAACAAAGAATGAGATGGTTCATCTGGCTTACCATTTCTTCTCAGCTGATTAACAATCTTCTTCCTTCCCTGAGTATACAGCATCATGCTCAGCAACAGAAGTACTGTCCCCAATACCAGTGATAAGCTCACTATCACTATTTCCCGTTTTCTTCCGTGTGACTCTGCAAAAATGTTTACAAAAGATACCGCATTACGTTCACAACAGTCAAACCGTTACCATTACAACTGAGGCACTGATTTTTCAAAATATGGATAAGATAAATCCCTCTATATTTTTCAATTAGGTCTTACCTGACTCAGATGAAGACATCCTAATGTAGATATCTTGTCCTTGTGCAGATAACTCTCGTATGTCAACAAGGTCGCCATACCAAACTAAGCATCCACTTCCCCCATTGCTAATATCGAGACTCGTATAGGCCATACAAGAACAATCCCTTGAGCACAACACCTTGCATTCTTCAAGTGTCATTCTCTCATTATACCAGGACTCTTTTGTATCTGGCAATTTAACACCAGGATACTTCAAGAATTTATCTCCACTTTGACAATTCAAAGGTCTCCTCCGAACGCACCCATTAGACCAATCAGCCCTATTCCACCCATCTGGATCTTTTGGTGTGAATCGATTCAAACATCCACAAGCCGGAGAATTCGCGACATTGCAACTGCCATATGCACCACACTGTTTGTAATTATCACAGTCATCCGTTGGGGTGGTTAGATAAACCAACCAACCTTGGGTTCGATCAATCCATGTGAACCTCTGCATAACACCACTAGGATTCAGTGTAAATCTCGAAATAACCGAGCTGTTCAGGAGCTCGTAGTGATAGTACACTTCATTCTTATTTCTCACAAAACCAAATTGATATATAGAATTTTTCCTCTGGTTTGGCGTACCGCTAAAGCGGAGACCGTTCCATGGTCCAGTTCTATACACCACAGTGCCGCCTTTTTTAATGATAAGTTGAGGATAGCCACTAGGATCACAACGAGATGTATAATCCCCTGGTGCTGGATCGTCGTTGCTCTTCCAGGATGAGAGATAAACTTCTTGATGAGTCAGAAAGTTCCAACCAATCTTCATTCCTGGTAAATGTGTATCGGTTGGATAATTAAAACTCTGCCAAAGGTAATTGTCTGGGTTATCTTCATCTACATCTTTCACAACAAGATTCCCTGAGTCGAGTAATTGTGCAACTGGAGTCTTCACAGAACTTGAAGCATTAGTAGACCAAATAATATCATAGCTCTCATTTCGAAGAACTAGAATACCTGGCTCAACGACATTCAAGAAGCCTGATGAATTTGTTAGTGCAACTTCTCTGTTGGCAACCCATATCACAGTCCTATTTGTTACTTTCTTGTACCATATTCCCACGTACCAATTCTTGGAGTTTCCTGGGCTGAAAAACCCCAATTCAAAGGTTCCACCAGATGAAATAATTGTATCACCGTCTCTGAAAATCTGAGCCGTTTTTATGTTATCCACTGCATTAGTCAATGTCTGAAAAGAAATCAAGAAAGTTATAAGTAGTAAGAGAACATGAATTTTGTACGTGCTATTCATGGTTCTGATTGTCCATATGATTTAGTTTTCTGTATTTGCATCCACACCCTCCTAGCAAAAAGTTAACATATGCACAGGTAGATCAGAAGCTAAAGAGAAACCAGTTGTAAAAATGTCATGATCTTCTTTCGACTTCCTCTAATCAAATAATGCAAATTTATTTGGAATCCAAAACCTTGTGAGTTTGAAGTTGACTGAATGAGAGATCCAGTCCAGTGTAAACGCTGCTTAGTTTCTTGACTTGGTGTGTTGTTTCAAGCTTTTTGTGGTTGAGGATTTTGTCGCTGCTATCGTGGGACTAGACCGAGCTATAAAGTCCTGTAGATCGACATCAACCTTCAATGTAATGGTAGATCAACAGTTGCAAACAAGAAAGTGTTTACTTGACTTGGACCGAACAACAATTTTGAATTTGTTCTGGTAGAGAAGTTTCCCTGGCTAACACGGGATTATGTAATAATACAAACTCCTGTGAATTGATGTCAGTAATATGCTTGATATTTCTCGCTATGCGTCATAACTCTATTTATTATGGACATTGCGTAAATTAGTTTTGATTATTCAAAGATGAACCAACATGCAAAAACAACAAGCATTGTACTATATATATGTTCCACTGAATCACACTTTATTTTGATAAACTCCAGTCAATATCTATTCAATGCCAATCACAATCAATGTAAACCTTCAAAACGACTCATCTATAAGGTAGGTCTTGGCCATACAACATCATCGTTGGGTGTAAGGATACTGACAAGAGACAATATAAACTTTGGAGCTAATATTAATGAAGAGTGGAGATTACAAATTATTTTTTCGATTTTTTTTCTATATGATTAACTTATCATGCATCGTAATTAGTATGTGGGACATATTGCTTGGTGAAAAATCACCCTTCTAAAGACCCGGAAACTTCATAAGGGATATAAGCGTCAATTACTTTCCCTCTGTTGCACTTTGCCCCCTATTTTTTTTTTGTTTTTTTGCAACTTGTCCTCAATTCTTTGGATAAATAAGTACTTTGCCCCTTGATCCACCCTTGAATTCGGACACGGTGTCTTCATTTTGTACCTTTGAATTTGGCTTTAGTGACAAAGTGTTTCTTTATCCATAGTACAGGGGGCAAGTGGTCAAAAAATGATAGTAGGCAAAGTGCAATCGGATGGGTTGTAAAGGGGGTTTGACGTTTTTATCCCACGTCATATTAGTTTGATCATTACTCTGTTGGGGTCATGATTGCAATCTTTCAACAATAATCACATTTTTACTAAGGGATAAAATCATCAAACCCCCTATACTATACTATAGGAGGTGTAGCGATTTGCCCCCTGAACTTTTTTTTTTCGGCGACAAGCCCCCTGTACTATGGATAAACAAGACTTTTTGCCCCCTGGTCTAATTTCCGGCCAATTTTTTCCGGAATTTGAAACGTGACCATGAGGGTTGATTACTATTTAACCTCAAATTCAATAAAATGCCCTTTTTTCACTTCGATTCTTGTTATATTTTCTTAATTTTCAAACTTTAATTTAAATTATCCAAATTTAAGGTTTGGAAATTCAGAAAATATAGCAACAATCGAAGTGAAAAATGGGCATTTTATTGAATTTGAGGTTAAATAGTGATGAACCATCATGTTCAAGTTTCAAATTCCGTTGAAAATTGGCCGGAAATCCAATCAGGGGCAAATTATTTTTTCAAGTCAATAGTTGAGGGGGCAAAGTATTTATCCATAGTACAGGGGCTTGTTGCCAAAAAATAGTTCAGGGGGCAAATCGCTACACCCTCTATAGTATAAGGGGTTTAACGCTTTTATCCCTTTTAGTAATGCCAGTCTAAACGAATAATGAAATATTTACATCCAATATCAAACACAATGAAGCAAAAAATTGCACCAATATTTATCAGATATCAACCCAATGAAGCAAAAGATTACACCAAAGTCCAAACTATTAATACTAATATGCTCCTAATGCTCAACCGAAGCTATTGTCAACATAGAATGATAATACTCTGAACGACTGCTGGTAAAGAGGAGCAAGTTGACTGTACCTGGACTTTCAGTGGTAGTCAATGTAGTAAAACCTTCAATGCTCACAATTTTGGTACAGACATATTTGGATAATCAAAATTATGTAGAACAATTTTTTATGCAATGCTACCAGTTGCCTCTTTCACACGTATGACTATGAGAGTGCTCCGAGCCTAGTAATTGTGCAACTGAAGTGTAGCCAAAACAACGATAAGAAGGGGGGAAATGGGTAAAAATCCCCGTGGTTTCGTAAACCCGCACGAGATCACTAATTCGACAATTGTCTAGAACCTCTTGTTGTTGCGGAAACTCTACAGAAAACGTCCCTGTTGTTTTATAAACTCGACATAGAATCCCATTTTAGGCTAACTCCGTCATAGGGTGTTTTGCACTGGCTCTATGTGAATCTGCTTGATTTTTGTGTAATTTTTCTCTTCGAAAAATCAAACATGCCCTTTAAAAATTTAACATATATAAACCACTCTTGTGGTTTGAAAACTACCACTATACTGTCATTTAAATTATCTTTAGTTTTAAAATATTCTAAAAATAAAATACTTTTGATAAAATATTAAGCAAATACTCTTACAAGTTTGAAGTAAGGGCAGATTATTAACTTAAAAATAAAATCGAAGGAAATTTTGTGCAAAATTTATGAAACTATAAAGGAGTTTTCGACAATGGAGAAACGACAGAGGGTTTTGGGTTTCCAAACCACGCAAGGGTTTTTGGTTGATTCTCTTTTTTTTTTTTCATGAAAGGTGGAGAGTCCAAGGAATTGTGAAAACCAAGCATCCAAACTAGCCAATTCCCTGAGCTCAAATAATATATAAAATGAAATAATACGTCATATAAATTCGTTGAATCCTAGAGAATTAGAAAAATCTAAAATCCTCTCTAACGTTGGATTTTGCCCAATTAACTTGTTGCCCTGAAACCTTCGCTATCAAAGATTTTTTTAACGGCATTAACATATCTTTTTGTGGCTGCTATGAATAAAAGAACGTAGTCCGCAAACACAAGATGAGGCGTGAAGTTAGTCGTGGACGTGTACAACATTGGTTGCAACTTTCTTTTATCGACAAATTTTGTAATAAGCCTGCTCAAAAAATCCTCCGCAATCACAAAACGTAAAGGAGGAAGTGGGTCGCCTTGTCGAACCCCTCGTGTACATCCAAAGTACCCTTTTGCAGCCCCATTGTGTAAAATAGAAAGCCGGGATGTTGAGAAAATCTCCAACACCCAATCCCTAAATTTCTAAGAGAAACCGAAGGCATCAAGCATACCAATAATAAAACCCCAATCCATCGTATCAAAAGCCTTTTGAATATCAATCTTTAGAGCCATATTTCCGCCAAAGCTCTTTTTATCAAGAATATTAATCCTTTCTGAGGCTGCTGCAATACACTGGGGGATATCCCTTCCCTTCACAGAATCGAATTGGCTAGGAGAAATAATGCATGAGGCAACCTCTGAGAGTTTCATCGCCAGGATATCAGTGATAATCTTGAAGAAAATATTGCTTAAGACTATTGGCCTAAAATTTTCAATGTGAACCACTTCTTTCACTTTTTGTATAAGAACCATGAAACTCGAATTAATCCCAGTGGTAAGCTTTCCTGTCAAGAACAAGTGTTGAACGCAACAAACATGTATCCACCCCAACAATATCCCAAAAAGCTTGAAATGTTATATGATTCGTTCACTATTTCGGCTCTGACGTTGAGATGGTCATATCATTTTCTGAAATCCCTACATCATTAGTGTTACTTGAATTGACTTCTCTACCAGTGAAGAAACCAGGCTGTTTGGCTTCAGAAAGTACACCTTCGTTCCCCAACATCAGCACCACAAAAGACATGCTTGGCCTATTTTTGTTGCATGCACATGGACTTATCTTAATGCCTCCAAGAAGTAAAACGAGTCGCCAAGACAAGAATCAACTAGTTCTGATGACTTCCCTTCCATGTAAAGCATCCACATTTATCAAAAACATTGCTAGGGAAGGATACTTACATGAACAAGAAGGTTGAAGTTATGATTGTCATGGGAAAAATCTTTATATCTTTTTCCACTCACGATTTCCAGAACTGAGACACCAAAGCTAAATACGGTTGATGTCACTGAAAACCGATCATCTACTGCATATTCTGAAGACATGTAGCCTCTATAATAGAGTACTAATGAGAAAACGACGTCACGAGTAAGGAAACATAGATGGGAGTTTTGTAATTCTTACTATGTTGTGTCTCAGCTTCAGTCTCGTTTATTCTAACACATCTAGCTATTCCAACGTCCAAAATCTTTGGGTTCATGTCAGAATCTGGTAAAAGTGTAAAACATTACTAGCTTTAAGGTCTAGATGGATAATTCTCAATCGGGAATCCTGATGAAGATACAAGTGTCCCACAACAATGCCATTGATGATATGGAAACGTTTTTCCAGTCAAGTTGTTGTTGATCTATCAAGATCTCTTCTTAGTGAGGTAGGAAATTTCCGTAATAAGTCTCAAAATATCATATTATGGTTTTGGTTTATAGAACGTTCACCAAATAACATAATGTCCAGGCTAGCTTTTATTAGGCATGCATTCATAAATCAATATGCTTTCTTTTGTTCTGATGCAGCATCCTAAAAGTCGGATAATGTTTCCGTGCTGTTTTTGTAATATAAATGAATTCATTCTTGAATTCACTTGCATTGAGTCCCTAGATAACCATTTCACAGCAATTTCTTGCTCCCTTTCTGACGTTCCCTAATTTCAGAACCAGGTTGTGTGAATAGTTAAGGGTGTTGTCCCAAGGTAAAGAGAAAATCCTAAAGGTTTCGGGTCGGTACTTTAAAGTTCTAAAACCTATATCTCTTTGTTAGGGGCTAAATAGAACTGCATGGGACCTTGTACGCCAAATGTATGCCGGTGATCTTGTTTTTGGTCTAGCCATGTCTTGATGTTTTGTATTCCTTCTCTCCTTGTTTTGATGTACCGCTCATGGATTCCAAAAATCAAACAAATCTGGGACAGTTAGGAGATCCTCTAAAGAAGATACGGCTTCTGGCGGCAAATGCTTGGTCCCACTTATGGGATCAAATCCAAACATTCTATGAAGAAATATTTGAATATAAACCACATCGATGTCATCGATCTCATACCAAATCCCATCAATCAAATCACTTTTTCTAGAAATACGAGACATCTAAGTGATCCTAGTAAAGAGATCTATTCATTCACTTATTCCTCTGTGACTAATACATCTTTTTCTCTTATCCCTTAAATTTTAAAACTAAAACACCAAAAGTATATACATCTGATTTCACAGCTGATGTATAACTAATGCACAATTAGGCGTTAGCAGAAGTTATAGTTAAAAGAAAGGATATTGCTCAGATTGAGTTCAAAATCTTTTCCAAGTCTCAACAAGTCTGTTTGTGCTAGCCCCAGTCTAGATTCCCTCGATATATTTTGGCCACACCGAAGTTGATATCTTGGGATTTAAAATATGGATATGTTTCATCTGTACAAGCTTAGGCTTATAGTTATAGATCAGAGGATAGATATGATAAAGAACGTGTCTGATCTTTACAAGTTGGGAAATACAGACCTTCATGCTCGAATCTGAGGGAGTAACAGACAACACTGTTGTATCATTACAGGTGGTACAAGAACAAGCATAAAGACTCACATTCCGGTTCGTCCAAATACTATATCAACGGTAGTTCTTATGAACTCCGGAAGGTTGAAAACAATGCAAGTTGGGGTGTAAATTTCTATTTATATTTCTTATATAAGTTTTTTTTTTGTGTTCCGTTATATCATAGCGGGATAGATCCATGAATCCCCAGTAAAGCTATATACGCACGTCTTTAAGTGTGGCAGGCAAGATGTTCATACATGAGGAGTGCGAATGTTATATGATTCGCTCACTATCTCGGCTCCAGCATTGAAATGGTCACATCATTTTTTGAATTCCCTCCAATTATGCTACTTGAACTGTGAGGCCCAGTAACATCTCTACCAGTAAAGAAACCAGGCTGTTTTGCTTCGGGAAATATGTCTTCGTTCTCCAACATCCGCACCACAGAAGCCATGATTGGCCTATCTTCTGGTTTTTGTTGCACACACAGCAGTCCGACATGGATTGATCGTACTACCTCTGACAAATTAAACGATTCGCCTAGACATGGATCAATTAATTCCGATGACCTTCCATCCTTATAAAGTGTCCATGCCTGTCAAAAATAGACATCACTTTTCATAACTCATAATTACATTAAATAGTATTGATAGGGAAAGTTACATACATGACCAAGAAGGTTGAAATTGTGATCAGTATGGGAAAAGCCCCTATTCCTCTTTCCGCTCAAAATTTCAAGAACTAGGACGCCAAAGCTAAATACGTCTGACTTAACTGAAAAAAGGCCGTCCACTGCATATTCAGGAGACATGTAGCCACTGCCATAGATAGAGTACTATTCAATTTGAAATAGATGTTACATGTTGTAAAATGGAATAAGCATATCGATTCGTTTTGATTCTTACTATGTTCCAACAACTCTACGTGTCTTAGCTTCAGTCTCGTTCCCGCTAAAACATCTAGCCATTCCAAAGTCCGAAATCTTTGGATTCATGTCGCAATCTAGCAATACATTACTCGCTTTGAGGTCTCGATGGATAATTCTCAACCGGGAATCTTGATGAAGATACAGGAGTCCCCTGGCAACGCCTTTGATGATATCAAAACGCTTTCTCCAATCAAGTTGCATACTCCTTGTTTGATCTGTCAAAATATCTTCCTAGTTAGTATTATGATTTAGTAAGTAATATGTTATACCTTTTTATTCTTAATATATCGGAGTCCCGGGGACTTCTCCTCGGACTCAATTTCATTTAGAAAAAGCTTGGTTAGAGTAACAATATTCACCAAATAACAGAACATCGAGGCTGTTGTTGGGCATGTATTCGTAAATCAGCATGCTTTCCTCTCTTTGGATGCAGCATCCTAGAAGTCGGACAAGATTTCGATGCTGAAGTTTGGCGATAGTAATCACTTCGTTCTTGAATTCATCGAGGCCTTGCCTCGAGTCCTTCGATAATCGTTTCACAGCAATTTCTTGACCCCCTTCCAACATTCCCTAAATCAACCAGTTCATGCAAATTGGGTAAATACTACCATTTGAAATTTGAAATAGTTCATGCTTTCAGGCTTCATCTAACTTGTTTCTTGTTTGAAACAAAGTATATTCATATCATACATCACTGCCAGTTAAAGTATCTAAAGATCCATGCATAAATTCCAAAATATGCAGAGAACGGAATGTCCATTCAGAGGCCGTGAACAGGTTTCACCTTATAAACAGGTCCGAATCCGCCCTGTCCAAGCTTTTTGTCCAAACAAAAGTTATCAGTAGTTTTCAGTATCACAGATAAGTCGAACAATGGTAGCTCTGAGTCTTTGTGATGGCTTCCATCATATAACCCTGCAACAGAAAATTAAAATCTTTAGTGTAGTTAAGGGGTGTTGAAGAAGGATACGAATTCTTTAGTTTCCATGATATTTGAAGGAATGATGCCGGTATTTTCCCCTAGTTTATTTTTTGAGCATAAAATGATATATATTTGGTACCTGTTTCTCTCATCTTTTGACGGTTCTTCCTTTTCGAATCATTCACTCTCTTTTTAATGTATAAGAAGATAATCAGGCCTATAGGAACCACTACAACCACTGATGTCAAGGTCTCTACATGTATTCGCTGACTTCTTCCTCCGGAATCTGAAATGACTTGCATGCACAAATTAAAAGGATTGACATATTAAAGTGGTTGTTATGAAATTAACAATATGTTTGATTGTCTTGGAGTCTTTACCTGCCTCAGAAGCAGCGACTCTGATGTAAATATCCTGTCCATTTGCGGACAATTTTCTCATGTCAATCAAATCGTCAAACCAAATCAGACAACCAACTCTTCTTGTCATATCCAGTTGCGTGAAAGCCGTACAAGAACAATTCCTTAAACACTCTGCTCTGCATTCTTTAAGCGTCATGTTTGTGTTATGCCAAGATAATCTCATGTCCGGCAGTTTTACACCAGAATACCTCAGAAAAGCATCACCTTCACAACTTATATTTCTCCTCCGAACGCATCCTTCTGACCAATCATTTCCAAGCCATCCATCGGGATTTCTTGGAACAAATCTGTCTAGACATCCACACCTCGGGGAGTTTCCATATTTGCAAATACCATGCACGCCACACAATTTGTATGTATCTCATATATCTGCCGGGAAGTTCCAGTACAGTGTCCAACCACTTCCCTCAACCCACACTAAGCCCTGTACATCACCACTTTGATTCACACTTAACCTTGCAATGACTGTTGTGGTGCAGAACGATTCTAAGCAGTAGAATACCTCATTTTCGTTCATAACAAATGTTAGTCTCGCAGTGGAGTCATCCCTGATTGGCGTACCGACATTCCAGGGCCCAAACCTGTTCTGTACATTATCGCCTCTTTTCAACACCATTTGTGGAAATCCAGTAGGATTGAGATGTACACTGTAGTCTCCAGGAGAAGGATCATCATTACTCCTCCATGATTGGAAATACGTTTCTACACGTGTTAGCAAGTTCCAGCCCAGCTTCATACCTGGTAAAAACGTATCAGTCGGATAATCAAAACTTTGCCAGAGAAAATTTTCAGGCCTCTCGTCGTTAGCTTCTCTCACGACAAGATTTCCCGTTTCCAGCAATTGTGCAACTGGATTTCTCACTGATCTGGACGCGTTGGACGACCATAAACGACTGTCGTTGTAACTTAACAGGACAAGAACTCCAGGTTCAATAACTGTTAAAACAACGCCTGTCGTGTTTGAGATGGGAACCACTCTGTTGGCAACCCAAACAACGGTCCTGTCGGGTAGATTTCTCTTCCACATTCCGACATACCGATTGCTGGAATTCCCAGGGCTGAAGAATCCAAGTTCGTACGTCCCACCTGAAGAAACAAGCGTCTCACCGTCCCTTATGCCGTGATTAGTGTTGATTGTATCCGTCACAGCAGAAGTCGAACCGAAAATCAGCAAATGAATTAGGAGAAATAAGATGGAACGCTCGCATGATTTTTCCATGGCTATGGGGTATGGACGGAAGTTGATGTTGTAATGGTAATATAAAAGTAAAGCAAATTAGTTAACTTTCTGTTTGATTTCATGAGAATAAGTACTTATATTTCAGAATGATATTACATATTTATAGATACGACCTTTATAATTTAAAAGTTCTGACTGCACAATATTGACTAGTTATAGTATAACCAAATCCTAAAAGAGTTGACTACTATATTTGATTTTAATCAAATCCTGATTTCACGCTTTGAGATCCTACCAAATTAACAGGAGACCTCAACACTTTGCCTGAAATGGAAGTTTTGAAATGTAGTCAATAAAACGTATCTATTCAGCTCGTTTTCCATTTTCTTTTTTTCACTTGTTTGGTAATTAGTTTTAATCATGAGATAGAATTATAATTGAACTTTTACTCTAAATAAGACTCTCAAGATTTGAATAAATAACCTTGTAATGAGCGGAAATTCTTTTTGAAGTAGCATTTTAACATCACTAAAAGTAATAACTCATATCTTAAGTTTCTCCCGAGGACCCGTTATACTTGCCCACGGAAACAAAATCCCTGATTAATCGAACCTATTACATAAACTTATACTCTACTCATAAAACTCATCACAAATTGTTCTTTGCTATTCAGGTTACTATTATGAATCAAATAAATTACGGTAGGTTAGTTCCAATGACCTTCCTTCTTTTTTCAGCATACATGGCTGATAAAATCAAGTTACTAACTGTAGTAAAATGTGACTTATTCCGCTGTTTCTATTATCACTTAGTATACATGAGGAGTGTGAACGTTATATGATATTTTTTCACTACCTCGGGTCCATCATTGAAATGGTCATATCATTTTTTGAATTCCCTCGACTTATGCTACTTGAATTGTGATGCACAATAACTTCTCTACCAATAAAGAAACCAGGCTGTTTTGCTTCACGAAATATGTCTTCGTTCTCGAACATCCGCACCACAAAAGACATGATTGGCCTACCCTATGGTTTTGTTGCAGACATAACAGTCCGACATGGATTGATCGTACTACCTCTGACAAATTAACGATTCGCCTAGACATGGACCAGTTAGTTCCAATTGGAAGAATATAATTGTGTGTGTTCTCATTTATCAATCAAAAAGGTATATATATTACAAGAGTCCTAATCAATCTAAGAAAACTACCTAAATAATATATTCAAAAATATTGACATATTATTGTCTAATACACCACGGCAGTCGAAGAAGGAGGCTCGTGAACATCAAGACTGGAGCGAAAACCTTCAAAAAGGAAACGAGGGGGACCATTGGTGAAGATGTCGGCTAACTGAAGCTTCGACGGAATATGTAGAACGCGGGCTTTACCACAGAAAACATTTTCACAGACAAAATGAATATCCAACTCAATGTGTTTGGTCCGTTGATGTTGGACCAGATTGTTGTAGTGGTAAAATTTGCAAGTATACGAAATCATAACAAGTAATAAAGTGATAAGTGATAAGTAATTTTATTTGAGAATCCGAATTTTGAGTATGTTCAAGTGAAAAGATTAACAATGTAACTAAGTGGAATAACAGGTAGATAATTTTGACAACTAAAATAGAGATTAATAATGTTAATGGCTTAGTAAAATAAGTAAGCTAGGGCTAATTGTAGCAAATCTCTCAATATATTGAGTCATTTGCACTTCACCCCTAACATATCAATTTGTGCCATATGCTCCTTATTTATTGATTTTTCTGCGATTTACCTCTTAAACTGATGAGCAACCGTTTATTTTGGATTGATAATCTCCCCCCACCCCGCCCCGCCCCCACCCTACCCCCAAAACTCTTAAGTGTTAATATCTTGTAAGAAACCCCTTTACGGTTTGTTAATTGTCTAAAACCCCCTTCTAGTTTCATAAGTTTTGCAAAAAATCCCCTTTTCACTACACTACAAGAGGGTTTTAGAGAGAATTTTATGAAACTACTAGTGGGTTTTATATAATTAACAAACCACAAGGGGGTTTAGTGCATGATTTAGAGATCATTAGTGAGTTTTTTGGGGATATCAACACAAAATGAATCATGGAGCAAATCACACAAAATCAATAAGTTTTGTGTGTTCTTTCATTCGTTGTTTTGACTTAAAGTTGCAACTCGACTTTGTTACAGTTAGAACTCTATTGATTAGACCTAACAAGTCTAAGATCTAACACAATCTATTACAAATACTAGGTACCTACTTATGAAACACATCATAAGTTGTTCTTTGCAATTCAGGTTAGTCCTATGAATTTATGGTAGATTAGTTCCATGGCTTTCCTTCTTTTTTCAGCATCCATGGCTGAACAAATCAAGTTACATAGTGTAGTTTTTTTTTTTGATCAGCAAAAGCAAGAATTTGTATTTATTCTGGATACAAGGTGTACACCAGCAAGGAAGAAGAGCACTGATACAACCCTTCAAAGAACAACCAGAGACCACCATTGGTAACAACAAAGAAAACAAAAAATGAGTCCAAGATTTACAAACATAACAGGGGGAAAAAGGTTACATAGTGTAATAAATGAAGCAGGTAATAATATGTACATGACTCAAAACTTACATGTGGAGGAAGATTATGGTAATGATCTTTGTGACTAATTTCTCTGTTTCCTTATCACTTACAAATTTTAGTACTAAAACTACTCAGTTTGTGTTAGCCTCAGTCTCCTTGCCTCTAAATATTTTGGTCACGCACTACAAGAAAATGTAGCAATGGGGTCAAAACAATTACTCACCATTGCTATATTTTCAGTGAGCATTGATCAATGGCTACAACAAATTTTGTAACCATCTTTTGTAACTATTGGCCTCGTAGGCATAAAGTTATGTCAGCAATGGCTACAAATTAATTAGTCACCAACAATAGTGTCAAAAGAATCACTCACCACGTAGTGTCAAAATAATTTGTAGCCATGACGTGGTGTCAGATGAATTTGTAGCCATGCAATTAGATCAAAAGAAAAGCAAAAATAAAAAAAAGGGTGGCGTCCGATTATTTTGACGCCACCCTTTTTTTTTTTAAGCGCGGCGTCCAAAGAATCGGACGCCACGCTATTTCGTAAATTTTTTTTTTTAAATCATATTGTACCGTGGTGAGTGAATAATCACTCACCATGGTTTTTTAATTTTTTTTTTTAAAACCGTGGTGAGTGATTATTCAGTCACCACAATCCGAAAATTTTTTAAAAAAAATTGGTGGCAGATTAACCGCCACTTTTTTGCCAAATTTTCAAAATTTTCAATTTTGTTGGCTTTTCCCTCCATTTTATTATATATACATATATAATTAATAATATACCAACACACACAAATATATATATATATATATATATATATATATATATATATATATATATATATATATATATTATATATATAAACACCCAAACAATACATAACTAATATAACACAAAAAAAGTGATAAAAGAGAGGATTTTTCGGATTTTAGAGTGAGATTTTCATATTTTTTGAGGGAGATGAGATGATTTTCGGATTTTTTGAGGGAGAGGAGATGATTTTCAGATTTTTTGAGGGAGAGGGGAGGATTTTCGGATTTTTTGAGGGAGAGGGGAGGATTTTCGGATTTTTGAGGGAGAGGAGATGAAGAGATGAAGTTTGTGAAAAATGGGGTATATTTATAGATATATGAAATTGTGGTGACAGATTTTTTTGACCCCATTGCTATCACAAGGATTGTGCACTCAATGGGGTCAAAAAAAATCTGACACCATTGATATCACATGGATTGTGCTTTTGTGGGGTCAAAAAAATCACTCACCATGGCTGAACATGGTGATTGATTTTTTTGACCACACAGACTTTAAAGCAATGGTGAGTGATTTTCTTGACCCCACACCTAGCAAGAAATAAATTAGTCACCATTGCAATTATTATGGTTAATTAGAATTTTAATTTTGCATATGTCTTAATAATTTGTTATTAGATAATTAATGTGTAATTAGGACCGCATTAGGTGTACTCATTCTATAATTAGTAGTAATTAAGAGAATTTCATTTTAATTAGGATAGTTTTAGTAAAAGTGTTGGATTTTGTTTTAAAAAATAGGAAAAGTTAAGAAATATTATGGAATTTAGGATAAAATTAAAATTTAGGGTAACATAGGAAAATTAGATTTGTAGTTTAATTAAATGGCATGATTACATTAGTAATTAACACTTTGATGACAATTATTGTATAATTAGTAATTAAACTATAAATTTGTGTTCAAATTTTACCACTAACGTAACAAAATGATAACTGGATATGATTGGACGTGTTAGAAAACAATATATATAACTACTTGCTCTATAAACTTGAACTTTTAAACAAAATAATAATTATTTTCATAATTTTTTTATAAAATATTGTGACACGCTTCACGAGGACGTCGCATTGCATACTCGTAAAAAGGAGTTGCGATTCGAAACAGAATAGAACAAATATGTCGTCATATGTTATAACATTAAACAAATTGATTTGAGCAAAGACAATGAATAGCAATCTTTTATTGTATTGACGAACAATTTAAATTTTGGACTTGAGTCTCTTTTAGAGCACACATAAGTAGAAAAAGTCCAATTAAAAATAAAATGATTCAACAATGACCTCATGAAGTGTAACATTCTTGAATTAATCCAAGTAACAAAGTATAGTTTAATACACGAGTAATTAGCTAGTGCTCTTGTAGTCTCATCATCAGTTCAATAAAAATACATGCATTACACGTTGAAATAAATCTGATTAACATAAATCTAATTTTTAAAACAAAATCCAACACTTTTACTAAAACTATCCTAATTAAAATGAAATTCTCATAATTACTACTAATTATAGAATGAGTACACATATATAATCATGATTTATACCTTGCTAAACTTAATTACTAAATAATTTTACTCAAATTACTATGAAATTTATAGTTTAATTACTAATTGTACAATAATTGTCATCAAAGTGTTAATTACTAGTATAATCATGAGGTATTTTTTTAACCTACAAATCTAATTTTCCTATTTTATCCTAAATTTGAGTTTTATCCTAAATTCAATAATATTTCTTAACTTTTCATAATTTTTAAAACAAAATCCAACACTTTTACTAAAACTATCCTAATTAAAATGAAATTCTCCTAATTACTACTAATTATAGAATGAGTACACAAATATAATCATGATTTATACCTTGCTAAACTTAATTAGCCAAAAAATCAGATATAAATTCGATATTTTTTAAATTAAATTTAGCAAGGTATAAATCATGATTATATATGTGTACTCGGTCTATAATTTGTAGTAATTATGAGAATTTCATTTTAATTAGGATAGTTTTAGTAAAAGTGTTGGATTTTTATGTTTTAAAAATTAGATTTGTGTTAACTAGATTTATTATTTCGGTTTCAACGTGTAATGCATGTATTTTTATTGAACTGAGGATGAGACGATTCTGTGAACTTGTGGAGTATTATTAGTATTTACCAAAAATAACTATTTTAAAACTAATTAAGAGGAAAGAAAACAAATAGAAAAAAAATTAAAATTCGGATGGGCCCATTTTGTGGACCAGATCATGCCACATGGCATGATCTGGTCCAAGTGGACAATTGATTAAAAAAAAATTTAAAAAAAGAAAAACCGTGTCATGGCGTCCGATTGCTCGGACGCATGACATGCTGTCCAAATAATCAGACAGCATGTCAGGCGTCCGAGCAATCGGACGCCGTGACATGCGTTTTCTTTTTTTTTTCCTTCTTAATTTGTTATATACCGTTTGATTCAAATTTGAATCAAACGGCAAATTTTTTTTTAAAATATGTTAATTGTTATGCGATTTCTTTTTATTTGTTTTATTTTTTAATCAATTGTTACCGTTTGATTCAAATTTGAATCAAACGGTAATTTTCTTTCTTTTTTTTTTTAATTTGTTAATTGTTATGCGATTTCTTTTTTGTTTTTTTTGATCAATTGTTACCGTTTTCTTTTTTAATTGGTAATTTTCTTTTTTTTTTATTTGTAATAAATTACTGTTTGCTTCGAAATTTCAAACGGTAATTTTCTTTTTTTTTATTTGTAATTGTCACCGTTTTTATTTGTAATTGTTACCGTGCGATTTTTTTTTATTTTTTTTATTGTTACTATGAAATTTATAGTTTAATTACTAATTATACAATGATTGTCATCAAAGTGTTAATTACTAATATATTCATGCCATTTAATTAAACTACAAATTTAATTTTCCTATGTTATCCTAAATTTTAGTTTTATCCTAAATTACATGATATTCTTAACTTTTCCTAATTTTTAAAACAAAATCCAACACTTTTACTAAAACTATCCTAATTTAAATAAAAATAAAAATAAAAACGAAAACCGTGGTGTCCGATTTTTCGGACACCACGGTATAATAGAATTGAAAAATAAAAATAAAAAAAATCAAAACTCTGACAAAATCGGACACCACGGTTTAATAGAATTGAAAAATAAAAATCAAAAAAATCGAAACTCGTGGTGTCCGAAAAACCGAAAAATCGGACACCACGATTGAAATGGATAAGGTACATGAATTTCGGGATTTTCACTGATGAGATGCTGAATAGATATAAAGTAAAAAAGTAACGCCCTGGTAAAGGGCACAATGAGCTGTTTACGTTTGGAGGATTGATTTTTTATTTCACATTTTTATATGGTAAAATTAACATATAAGCAACTATGAGAGTTGGGCTACATGCACTTAATTATTTCTATGTCTTCTTTGCATATTCTCGGGTTCTGATTATTTAGTGTAGTCCCCGCAGAATAACTGTGATTATAAATATATATATATATATATATATATATATATATATTTTTTGTTGGTCATACAATTAGTTGCACAATTTAGTAACTTATAGGATCACAAATGCAACGTGTTACGATAGGATGCATCAAAAGCCATTTTAAGTCTTATTCCTTTCATGTGTATATCATATGGATTTGTTAAAAGCAGATTTACTGAAAAGACATTAATAATCTACTTAACTTGTATGTAGACTCTTTTTACTATTGAAAGATGCTTTATGTACTGTTGAGGGCGTGGAACATAATTACTTTTCATAATTTGATACTCAATCATTTGGAGTTAATCAAGTTTAGTTTGTGGCGTCCGAAAATTTGGACGCCACAGTGCTGTCAGATTTTTCTGACAGCACGTGGCGTCTAGTAATTCGGACGCCATGGTCCGTTTTATTTAAAAAAATATTTTTTTTTATTTTTTTTATACGGTCCAGATCATGCAATTTTGCATGATCCGGACCGTTAAATCGTGGTGTCCAATTATTTTGACACCACGATTTAAATCAATGGGGTCAAATTATTTTGACTCCATTTTATTTTGCATGGCTACAAATTATTTTGTCACCATTGTGTCCAATGATGACCGATTATTTTCACCCCCTGCTTCGTGAGTGATTATTTTCTCACCATTGCTGGCTACAAATTTTTTGGACTCCATTGATTTAAATTCAGTAGCTACATGGCTACAGACTATAATCACTCACCATATTTTTGTAGCCATTGCCTTGTATTCTTGTAGTGACGCCGAAGTTTGATATCTCAAGATTTCATGTGAGTTGGAGAATTTACACCAGAGTTTGATTACAAGCAGGTTTACTACATTAACTCCGTTGCCACATGTTAAACTATGAATTTTCCATTGAAATCAGAGAAACGTTGAGTGTTTTGATAGAGAATTACAAACTGAAACTCAATGAAGTAAGTAAATTAACAAGCTAACACCTATTTACAAGCAAAACAAGGAGGAAAGCTTAACTTAACACCTGAACAAATCAACTAACTAAATAAGGAAAGTAGCCGTTAGCTGTTTAATAATATAGGTACATATTTTTTTATAATACTTCTATCGATTGTTAAACATAAGTTTACATAATTTGAAATTATTGTATAAATTATACTCAAAGTTTTTGCGTTATGTTTTTTTTTTTAAACCTATTCAATTGTTAAATCTCATAATATAATAAATTCATAATTTATCGCTACTTTCTGAATTGTATATAAATTTTCTCTTACTCGTTTCATGTAGTTAATAGAATACACTAATATAACATTTGAGTCTATATTTTACTCTTAGGATGGTGTAAATTTTTATTAAATTGTTTTACATGAAACGTGTATTTTTGTACTAAAACATTAATTGAGGCAAAGTTAAAGACTAAAGCTAAAGATAATTTATTTTGTATCGCACTAATAATAACAATACTTTGTACTAATTTAGTTATAAGTTAATATCCTCTTAAAGCATCCGACAGAATCGTAGATGTCTAAATGAACAAAAATATTCTAGGAGCGTATACAATATCTCTATTCCATATGTATATAAAAAACCAACCCGATATGCCATAATTTGGTATGATACATTATGAAGAAGCCACGCTTACATGAGTTGGGTCAATAGATGTTTTTCAGTGTCAAATGATACAAATTAGCAAACCTTGCGCAAATTACTAGAATTTATATAGATCCAACCTCATAAATATTTATATGTCATTAGAAAGTCATGGATGTCTATTTTTTTAACGCAAAAAGCAGCTTATGAAATTTGACATCTAAATACAAAGTTCTGGCTCAAATAGGGATGTTGCGCAAAGCTAAAGCATAGGTCAAATTTCAACCTATATGTCGTAATTTTGACTCTTTAAAACTACACGTGATTTGACTCTTTAAAACGAAATTGTTTGGATTAATTATATTCTTTATATAATTGTTCAATTTATGTAGATATACATACATAGTTAATCAATAGAAAAGTTTTACAGTTTTACAATTTTTACAATATATGTAGTTGCTTAGTGTATGATTAAAATAACTATATGTGGGTGTATGGTAACTAATTATAAATCAAATGTGTGGGTAATATATATATATATATTCAAGACATGCATATATTGTATAGTTGGTTAATTAATCATTACTAACTAAATTGATAGGCACCTTATGTCTAGTATATATGTGGACTTCTAGTTTGTGTGTGCTTGTATATACCATAGCAATATTTATTGGTGGAAGGACTCCTCTCTCTAAGTGAAGGGAAGATCTTAACCTTTGCCTTAGTCTTATGACGAATTTGGTGGACGTAGATTTGTTACTTCTCTCGGATTTGAAAACACAAAGGTTTACCCTCACCCTTCCAACCACCACCACAAAAAGAAAAGGTACACATAGATGAAAAACAAATGCCATAAGTATCATAGGGACTATTAAATATCATTACACTAAACAACATAGAGATGTGTATAAACACTACAATGAGTATAACAAGGATATCAGTTTATATTAAGGGAAACAAATTTAAAACTTATATTACATAAATTTTTAAAGAATTTATAATGATTATATGAGACTTTTGATCTTGCTAATCTCGTCGCAAATTAAAGAATATAAAAAGGTTCAATTAATGTCATGTGCATACAAACACAACAATCTACGTTTAAGGAAATTACTAGAACTTTTGATCAATATAGAGTTTCTAGATATGCGGCATCAATCCGTTAATTTGGTTTACAATCTACATTAAAGACGTGTAATAAAACTTTCTAAAGATAAGTCTTTTGTTTTCTAGTGTGTAACAAGATTAGGCCGTTAATCTCGTTACACATTCGAAGAAAAAAAAAGCAATCCAGGAAATGTCAGGTGTATCACAATACGACAATCTACATTAAAAGAAACTATTAGAACTTTTAAGTGATATAATGTTTGTGTAAATGCGACATCGGTCTATTAATCTTGTTGCAAATTATAGAACATAAAGAAATACAAAAGAAAATATGGGAGAACAATTTGCAAAATGAAAATCATTAGAACTTTCAAACAAAAAATCTAAACCAATCAGGAACTTTTAATACCCTATGATGAACTAAATTGAGAAAATTTGAACCTAGAAATTATAACCCTTCACATATCCATTATCCAACTGATATGTTACTCTACGTCCATTAAAACAAAAACTTGATGTTCTTCTATGCCCAAATTATTAGACATTCATGGCTGGACTAATTAAGTACTTTCTGTATGACACCAAGAAAATCACAATTTCTTTTGTATATTATTACAACCTAAAAATCTACTTACTAAAATCCATGGACTGACATTATTGCCCATGCATCTTAATGTGATTTGATAATGAATACAAGGTAAGTATATGCCAGTACAGCAAAGAATATCTAGCTTGAAACCTTTAAGGTAATAATTTATGTGCTTTTAATGATACAATCCAAACTAATAAATCTTAAATATGAATAATTACAAAGGTAAAACCTCATTAAATTTTATACCTAACATTAATATTTATACCTAACACTTTCTATGTGGATCCATCCTACCAGTGACATTTTACATATTTCTCTTCCCTTATTCTTCAATGAGACATCTATATAAATGAGCCCAGCCCCTTCACTCAATCATATATTGTGAAACACTTAAAAACTATTGCATTTTTTTAGACCCACAAAATACCCCTATTCCCAAAATTCAAATGGCTTCTCATCAAGAAAAAGTTTCTTATACAACAACTAATTCTGTGATCCAAAACAGTTCAAGATCTGGTGAACAAGAGGGTTTCATAGAGCAACAACAAATTCATGAAAAGGTGCCCTTATAAATCATGATGAATCACATTAGATCCAACATTTCTTTTAGTTAAAATGAACATTTTTCAAAGTCTATATTTTTTTCATAAAGTCAAAATTCATAACAAGTTGCACCTTTATTTATTTATTTATTATTTATATATATAACCATTTGCGAAATTAATTTTTTGATGTTGCAATTTGGTTAATGGCAGTGCTCAAAAAGTAAAGTTGTGGAAGAATTTGATTCTGTCATGGTGAAAGATGTGCTAGCACCCCTTCCTGTAAGTTGCATACCCTTGGGATCTGGATTAAGGGTTGAGGTATGGTGGTATTTAATTATATCCATCTTCGTTTAATTATTTAAATCACATGATAATGTTATTATTGATCTTCTGTAACATATATACCCCAAGAATCCTTATTTATTTTGAGTGTAATATATATTTAGGGCTCTATATCTGGGTGTGTGTGTGTGTGTGTGTATAATCATAGATTAATTCTTTCTAACTGCAGGAGGAAGTAGAAGGTTCAAGTGTGAAGCATACAAATGTTGGAACTGAAATTGGGGTAAGCTGCCAATTTATCTTATGACCGATGAACTTTTTTTTATATTTTAGGTGCAATTTGGCGTGTGTATCTTAAGCTGATTTTTTGTTTGTGATTCATCATTGATTTTTTATTTTGGTTGTGCACTGCTTTTTCTGGTGTTAATTTGTGTGAGTGTTATATTAAATACATTTATTTATAATCGATCCGATTGTCACTTGAGTTTGCTTTTTTCTTTTCTTTATTAAATTTATTAAAAATTGACAACAAAGTGGATTCTCTTCGAGATTAAATAATCAAAGAAAACAAATTATATAACTCATTGTGATGATACACATTTTGTATGGATTCATATATATATGTGTGTGTTCAGTTGTCTTACTAATATAACGCTGCCAATTTCAAAATATAAAACAAAGAAAGCTCATTTGAGTAAAAGCATAAAACCATAATTTAACTTATATATGTGTACTTATTTTGAGAGAAGAATGTGTAATCTCTTGTGCTTTCGAAAACATACTTAATGAAAGAGGGAGAGTGGTGCAACATTAATTTTTTTTAAACATGAGCGAATTGTGTGCAGAAAAGAATAGTGCGAAGGGGTTTGGCTCGTGTTTTTCAACACACAAAGAGGAATGGGGTTTTAGGCATTGAACCCATTTCAAGATATTTTCTTTGCTTAAAGTATAGCTATAATTAATGATATTATCATTCTAAGATGCAACGCACCCAATTTCAGTTAATCAATCATGGCAAAATGTGATATAACTAATTAATTAGTTGAGCCATTTGAAAAATACAAATCACTTTCAATGCAAAAAAATTAATCTTGTATTCACAAACTCTAGTTGTTTTTATCGTATTTTAGTTTCAAAATTTCGTTAGACTGCAATTATTTATCATTATGTACATCTCACTTTTTACCGTTCCTTGTTTTCATCCTTTTAGTGACGTCCATATTTTTACTTTGCACTCTAGTTTTTTTTTTTTTATCGTATTTCAGATTCAAATTTCGTCCGACTGCAATAATTTATCACTATGTTTATCTCACTTTTCACGATTCCTTGTTTTTGATCCTTTTAGTGACGTCCATATTTTTACTTTGCAGCAGCATCAACCAGCTTTAACTATCACAAAAAACAAGGAAAAAAAGCATACAACTGCAGGAACTGACGGGGAATTTTATTTCGAACTTTTCAAATTCAAAGATGGCAGTGAGCAGTACATCTTGAACATGCATAGGGTCCAATCTGATGATGTCCAATCTTACCATGTTATGCTGGAAAATAATGGCAGCAAAAAATGGAACGTAAGAGTCTACGAGATTCAAAAAATCGAGCACATGGTATACTTAATGGAAGAGGACCCTAGCCCTCCAATATTCCCTAAAAAATATATTTTACCATTGTTGGAGCGGTTGAGCGGATGGACATTGGAGAAAAGAAAACGCAACAAAGGTAAAGAGGATAACTTGGAAAAAAGGAAACACGGCAACAACATAAAGGATAAGGTTCGCATATTTTACCTTTGTACAAATATTGTTTGGGGGAGTGCAAGCTTTGTGCAGTTTATGTGCAATGCAAAATTAGTGATGTTCATGACTAACATATTTCTCATTGATATGCTATTCTTGAACAGTTTTATTACCATCAATCTAGACAGTTTAGATCCTTGGTCGAGGTAACAAGTTTTTTGTTATACTCCTGTAAACCGAAGGACTTGAAACCTAAAACAACTATTATGAAAGTACCGGAGCTTCGGGTAATTAACTATTCTCCTTTCTTTTTTCTTGGCACATAATTTTTTTAATAGCTTTATTCTCCAATGGTTTGCTTTGATTTGTTCATTTCATTCAATTCCTCTATCTAACTTAAAGATTACGTTGCAATGTAGGAGGAAGAAGCGACTGCAGAAATGAAGATGTTATCACTTGTTGAAGCATCCGATACCATCAACGCATGCCTATTTGATGCAAATAGTGAAGAAAAAGCACCGCAAAATATTGTCGAGAAGCCAACAAAGAGTAGTTGTTCCTCCAATGCTCCGATTAATGAATCAAATGAAACCCAAAGTATGTTTCACAAGATAAACTATTCTACTGCTTCACATGTTTGAATAAAGTATTAACATTTATTATTAAATTAATTTAAATGCCTAATGCCTCATTTTGTTATTTCAGATTTAGAGTGGAGCATGAACGAAGACCAAGCGGAGAAGGATGTTCAATTTATTAATAGTGTTATTGATTTTTGGCACGACCCTGTGTTATAGGAAATAGGTCCATTACCCCCTTGTAATAAATTACAGACAAATGACCCGTCTTGTATTATATAAAAATAGACACATTACTCTCCTATGAAAAATAGACAAATTACAACTATGTGATCTGTGAAATATGCACATTATACCTCTTTATGTTTTTATATGTTGTAAAATACACCCCCTCCTATACCAATGGTTAGGGGGTGATATGCAAGTTCTTTTAAATCACGAGAGATAACTTGCCTAATTTTCAACATAGGGTATGGGGTGGGGGTAATATGTCGTATTTAACATAACACAATGTGGTTTCTGCCTATTTATATTTCAAGTTGCCAAGATCTTTAATTGTGAATTTCTGGTCCAGTTGGTTCTTGATGTGGTTAATCTCTTGAATATCATCTCCTGTGAGTATAATGTCATCAACATAAACACATAGAGCTGTAAAAGAAGTGTTAGTATGTTTGATGAATAAAGAGCAGTCAGAAATGGTTTGAACATAGCACAGAGAGAGTAGAAATGTAGTAAGTTTGTTGTACCATTGTCTTGAGGCCTGTTTAAGGCCATAAAGACTTTTCTTGAGGAGACAAACCTTGGTTTCTCCTTCAGAGCAATAACCTGGAGGTGGTGACATATAAATCTCCTCTTCAAGGTCACCATGTAAGAATGCATTGTTCACATCAAGTTGATGCAAGTGCCATTGTTTAGAAGCTGCTAAAGAGAGAAGAACACGCAGAGTAGTTATCTTTGCTACAGGTGAAAAGGTGTCAAAATAATCTAAGCCCTCTTCTTGTGTGTAACCTTTGGCAACTAATCGTGCTTTGGGTCTTTCTATGTTCCATCAGCCCTATATTTCAGTTTGAATACCCATTTACAGCCTATACAATGGTGATTAGGAGGAAGATCAGTGAGTACCCAAGTGTTAGTTTGTTCTAAAGCATCTAATACCTTTCTCATTGCATGTTGCCATTCAGGGAATTTCTTTGCTTGATTATAAGTTTTAGGTTCAAGATGTTTAGTGATAGCAACTGTGAAAGCTTTGTGAGTGTCTCCAAGTCTATCTGTAGAGAGGAAATTGTCAATAGGATGAGAAGTAGTAGTATATTTGATTACAGAATTAGCTTTGTGAGAACTAGGAGGAAGCTTATAATCATAAGCTTGAAGATAGGCAGGAGGAGCAACATTCCTGGAGGATTTTCTAGTAGCTGCAAGAGGAGCAATGTTAGCAATATTTTCATGAGGAACAGGTAGAGTATGAGCATGAATAATATCAGAGGAAGAGGCAGGAACTTATACAGTCATATCATCAGCAGAGGTAGGGATGGAATCTGCAGTGTCGCTGGTAGCTGATGCATTAGAGTCCAGTTGATATTGTATGTCAGGTGTGTGTACTTGAGATTGAGAATCTGCAAGATGTGAATCTGGAGCAACACCTGGAGGTGGAGTCTGGACAATAGGTTCCTGCAAAGAGATAAAAGGATCTATGCAAATAGGTTTGTTAGGAGGAGAGTCATTAGGAGCAGAATGTATATTATCTGCTGGTTTCTGCAAAAGAGGAAACTCTTGTTCATAGAACACAACATCTCTTGATATGAGAACCTGTGAAGTGTTGAGATTCAATAAAATGTAACCTTTTGTGCCTTTAGGATATCCTAGAAACACACACTTTTGTGCTCTTGCAGCAAACTTATGTCTGTGATTGGTGAGAGTGGATGCAAAACATAAACAACCAAAAGATCTCAATATAGAGTAATGAGGAGGTCTTTTAAAAAGTAACTCAAAAGGAGTTTTGTTTTGTAAAGTAGCAGAAGGCAAACGATTAATGAGAAATGCAGCAGTAGCAATACAATAAGTCCAGTATTTGAGCTCAATGTTTGACTGAAATTTAAGGGCTCTTGCAACCTGGAGAATGTGTTGGTGCTTCCTTTCAACTAGCCCATTTTGCTGTGGTGTTTCAACACAGCTTGTTTGATGGATGATCCCAAGATTATCATAGAAACTTCTCATGAGGAACTCCTTTCCATTATCTGTTCTAATGACTTTTATCTTGATAGAAAACTGAGTAAATATGAGATTGTAAAATTGATTAAGTACCTGAGGAACTTCAGATTTTTGCTTCATAAAATAAATCCAAGTGCAACGAGAGAAGTCATCAACAATTGTAAGAAAGTATCTAAAACCTTCATGAGAAACAATAGAAAAGGGACCCCAAATATCACAATGAACTAAGTCAAAAACAGCAGTGGAAGTAGTAATATGAGTAGGAAATTGTAATCTTTTCTGCTTAGAAATGTGACAGATATCACAAGGTAAATGAGAAGCATTTTTATTAGGAGAAATAGCAGAGATACAATGTAACTTTTGAAAAGATGGGTGGCCTAATCTATAGTGCCAAACATTGTCTATAAAGCCTTTATTCATGGCTGCATTACAAGCAGGAAGCAAAGTACTAGAATTAGAAACAGGAACAGAAATAATAGAGGAAAGATCAAGCACATAAAGGCCATTCAAAGCTCTAGCAAAACCAATCATCTTCGTCGTGGAGGTGTCCTGCAACACACAACCAGATGAGGAAAAGGAAGCCACAAGATTAGATTGCTTGGTTAGTTTGCTTACTGACACTAGGTTAAAACCAAACTCAAGAACCAAAAGAGCATTAGATAAAGTAATATTGCCTGCTAGAAAAATGTTATCTATAGCAGTAGCTAAAGTCTTTTTATTATTAGGTAATGAAATAGGAATGTGAGTGGATTTAGACATAGTAGAAAACATATGAGAATCACAAACCATGTGGTCAGTGGCACCACTATCAAGTATCCAAAGTTTGTGAGTTTTAAATGAAGGATCAAGAGTTGAAAAACTTGAGAAAACCTGAGGAGAAAAACTGATCTTACCAACTGCAGCAGTTGCAGCAAATGGTGGATTGGTGTCAGAAGCTGAGGTTGAGCCTGAGGTATGTTGATGTTTAGCAAAAGCTAAGAATTTCTCAATCAAGGCTTGATTAGGATCAACAGGAGCCTGTACTTCATCATTAGCAGAAGCAAGGTTAGCAGAATGTGAGGAAGCAATGTTTCTTTTACCTGTAGGGCCGTCCCAACCAGGTGGATAACCGATGGGTTGAAAACATCTGTCCACAGTGTGTCTTGAGAAGCCACAGTGTGTGCACTTCAACTTTTTCTTATCCTTGTTCTGAAAATTCTTTGAGAAACGGTTCTGATTCTGATTTTGACCCTCAGGCTTAGGATTACCAGCAGGTTTTGGATATGTGTCAGATGAGGACTTTGATCTGGTAAACATGGCTAACGGATCATGAGTAAGAGAGGTATTGTTCAAAATTCTCTGATTTTCCTCTTGAAGTAGCATGGAATACACCTTAGATAAAGATGGTAGAGGAGAATTCAGCAGTATTTGGCTTCTTATAGCAGCGTAGGAATCATTGAGACCAACTAGAAAACTGAGCACACAATCAGACATCTGAAGATCGAGCATGTGTTTGTTAACCTCACAAACACATTTGCCACAAGTACAAGAAACGATTGGTCTTTGGCCGGCAAATTCATCCCATAATGTCCTGAAAGAGTTGTAGAATGCAGTGATGGATAGGGTGCCTTGAGTAATGTTAGCCAAAGATTTTTGAAGGTGGAAGACCCTTGATCCATCTGATCTGTCGTATCGTGTTTGCAACTCTAACCAGGCTTCCCTAGCAGTCTTGAAGTATAACAAACTGTGTCGAATATCTTTAGACACAGAGTTTAAAAGCCAAGATAGGACTAAGTTGTCTGCCCTTATCCAAGAGGTTTGCAGAACAACATCTTTGTCATCAGGCATAGGTAGTGTGCCATCAATAAATTTGATCTTATTTTTCACGTTGAGGGCCATCTCAATTCCCTTTGTCCATGAGATATAGTTTTCTCCAGTGAAAACGTCTCCAACAATGGCAGATCCAATGGAATCATTATTGCCAAGAAAATAAACTGATGTAGAGTCTTCACTAGGATTTTTAGACATTTTTAGATGGTGAAAACAATGTGAATCGTGCAAGAAAGTAATGTGTGATGAACAAGAACGAGATCACCAATCCACATAAGGTAAATCACAAAGAGGAGCGTAATATGCAAAATAAGGAAAGAAGATCAGGGATATTACTAATCGAATTTGAGAAACAAATTCGCAGAAGAGAGATCAGATCAAGAAGATTCTGAAGATCAGATTAAATAAGGAAGTAATGGATTCGTTGAAAACAGGCCAATCGAATTCGTATATGAATTCGCAGATCAAGTTCAAAGAAGAATTTGCAGAGAGCAGCGGAAGGTTGGATCGATTACGAGGTGAATGATACCATATTAAGTTTCTAAAAGGAAAAATGAAGACATATATTATTGAATAACAATTGAGGAATGAATGGTTCCTCTGGAGAGTTTATTTTATTCATTGTTAATGAATGTAATGAATCAATCGAATGAACAAATGAGCAGGAGTATTTATACTAAACTACAACTAACGTCTATATTCTATATAAGGAAGGCTGTTATAACAGCTTTACAAAAATTAACTAAATAAGGAAAGAAGATCAAAGTGTATAATTTAACACCTATATTTTGGTTCTTATTGCACGCACAACAGCCCGACATGCATTGATCTTACTACCTCCGACATATTAAACGAGTCGCCTAGACAAGGATCAATTGCTTCCGACAACCTCCCTTCCTTATAATGCGTCCACGCCTGTTGAAAATTAACAACATTCGGTCAACTACTGCTAATACATTTCTCGGTAATCGATACCAATCAATAAATGAAAACCAAGCATCTTTCCTCCACGCCATAATCCAAACCCAAGATCTTGCTTTTATAACGTCTTCTCAATGTCAACAACCTCCTGCCTGAATACGACTTTGTTTCTCAATCTCCAACTTGAACATATAGTAATAAACCAGACAGCTCCCCATTCTTCTTTCCCTTGGTCTTCTGGGTATAATTCTAAATTTTTTGCCAGAAATGATTCACCACACATTTAGTAATGGTTGTTTGAACACCAAACCATTGATACATCTTCACCCACACCTTATACACAACCCCACATTCATAAAATAAGTGTTATGAAAATTCCAATGCCGCATCACAAATTAAAATGCACAATTCATATTTTTCTCCACCACATTAATTCTTCGCCTGAGCAGATTAGTTTTTGTCGGGTATTTGTTTAAAACCAAATAGGTGCTTCTATTGTAATGTTTTTACACACCAACATGTGTGTTTAGCAGCACTTGTAATTTCATTGTAGTATTTACGAATACTTGTGAGAGGTGTAATTTAGGGAGTGTTGCTAATGTAAAGGTTCGGTGGGTGTCGTTAGATTAGGGTGAGGAAAAACTATGTAGTTGTAACCATTTTCTATATAATGCAATTTCGCGCTATTTCCTATGGTTTTTCTCCGAATTAAGAGTTTTCAGGTTAAATCCTTGGGTTGTTACTTTTGTCGTTTTTTATTTTTAGTTCCACCTTTCCACAATGGGCAAGTCATGAGAACGAGTATTTGTCGGATTCAAATGCCTAACATTCGTTTTATAATGCTATTTGATCATTTAAGGTACTGTGTAATGTCTAGGGTACTTGAATGTTAGTAACACTACTAACAATAACCATTTAGCATAAGACATACCATAACAGTGATGAATCACATTTTTTTATTTAAAATTACACAACCTAAAATGCGGGCACGGGCATAATTTAGTGCATGATGCAACAATTCCTTAGTCTCGGATTAGTTTCCAGAAAATGGGGGAAAAAACCACAGAAAATTTTATTTTTTTACTTTTTGACAACTTAAGAATTTTCCCGAAAAATGAGGAAAATATTTTGATATCTTCCTCATTCCACATAGATGGAAAATGTTAATATAAACAAATAAATAAATAAATAACTATATATATATATATATATATATATATATATATATATATATATATATATATATATATATAAGCTTTTCAATTTCGACATATAGAATAGGTGAAAAGAATTCATCAAATTTCAAATGTTTTATTGGAATTTTCAATACTATATGTTTCCTTCCCACCAACGTAAATATGAAAGACTTAAATTTAAACTCTATAAATACACTTTAAGAACAATTTTTAATTATCAATCAACCTTCTTCATCTACTGAAGGAATGAAATTGGCAAACTAATTTTAATTTTGTTATATGAATTGTTTTCGGTGCTAAATTATTTAGCAATCTTATAAATTATGAAGTTACATTTTATTTATTTTATTTTAGTTGCATCAACTTATAAATATTTAGTTGAATAGTTTGTTTTTTCTTTCTCGTCTCAAACGAATATGTATTATTTAAGTTCTTTGATCTCGGCTATATTTATAAGTTTTGTAAGTTTTTAAAATAAAATAGATCAGGTTTACATAATAATTCTTAAATTAAAATAATTAAAGTTGTATAGATTTTATATATTTTTAAGGAGAACTTCAAAAATATTCTTTTTCAATTAACCTGACGGCATATTTTCTTAAACAATGCTTTGACGACATACTACAAGGTTAAAAGTATTTTAATCATTTTAAAAATTTAAATTAATATTAAGCACACAAAACATCTAAGTTAATTTTCTTGGAAAGTTAGTGTTTGCCAAAAATATGAAAAACAAAGAAATTTTTATTATTCATAGAAAATTTCTTGGAAAATATTTTTTTCTTTTTTTTTTGTTTTCTTTTGTCCAATTTCCCTTGTATCCCGGAGAATCAAATTGAGCCTTTAGTTAAAAAAAAGAATAAACAGAAAAAAGAAAATGATCTTGATTTCTCGGCTTGAAATCCTACAGAAACATCTTGCCCGGAATTAGACCTCAATGCTACACATTAATGTTTTTGAGATAAGACACTGATAACATGGGAAAGATAATCCAAAATCCATGATGCAAGACACTTAAAAGGGGTGAAGAGATGGCCATTCAATTGCCAATTTGATTAGTACAAGTACCTCATTTGTGAGGTGGTTGTGATGATAGTTTGGGGGAGGCATTTTTCGAGAAGCCTCCCCCATTTTCCCTATAAATAGGGATGTTCAGGAATAATGAAAACACATCAAAATGAACGGGTTTAGTTAGTTTCTTTCTATATTTTGTAGTATTTACTAATACTTGCATAAGATGTAGTTAGGGAGTATAGCTAATGAAAAGGCTCGGTGATGGTTATTAGGGATGAGCGATGAGCGTGAGTGAGAAATTATGTAGTTGTAACAATTTTCTACATAGTGCTTTGTCACTGGTTCCCGTGGTTTTTCTCCAGTTTAGAAGTTTCCACGTTAAATCTCTGTGTCGTTACTTTTCTCGTTTCTATCCTTTTATTTTTCAGTTTTTCACAAAAGGCAAATCTTGGGGCGGATATTTGTCAAGCTCAATACCTAACGCTCTCTCCACAAATATTATCACATGTTTCTTACTAACATTTTTTCTTGTTTTTGTTTTAAAGCTCTCTCCCAGCCCAAGTTTGACACGTGTCATTAATTCCTTTGTTTCTAACCTTTTCTCTATGTATCATGAGCTTTTTGAAATTCTTAGCAAATAATTCTCTTGATAGGTCGTTATTCGTATCACATAACATTCTTGTGGAGCATATAATTTTCATGGGTCGTTATTCGTATCACATAACATGTGGAGAATATAATTTCAGGTATGAATTATCAAAACACATCCTGGATGTGATGCGTGGTAAAATCTAATATTAATAGCATATTTGTTGCTATTTTGTTTAAGCTTGAATAGTGGAAATGAAATTGAAGAAGAAACATTGTTGCGTGGAACGACCTTTGAAGACCCATAAAGTCGAATAATGTATAAGCATGTCTTTACACAAATGTGGAGGTGCAAATGTTATATGGTTTGCTCACTATCTCGGCTCAAGCTTTGAAATGGTCAGATCATTTTTCGAATTCCCTCCACTTATGCTACTTGAACTATGAGACTCAATAACTTCTCTACCAGTGAAGAAACCAGGTTGTTTTGCTTCAGGAAGGACACCTTCATTCCCCAACATCATCACCACAGCAGACATGCTTGGCCTATCTTCTGGTTTTTGTTGCACGCACAATAGCCCAACATGGATTGATCTCACTACTTCCGATATATTAAATGAGTCGCCTAGACAAGGATCAACCGGTTCCGATGACCTCCCTTCCTTATATAGCGTCCACGCCTGATGAAAATTAACAACACTTACGATAACTAATAATTACATTTAATTGCATAATATGATTTTGATAGGGAAAAGATACTTACATGACCAAGAAGGTTGAAATTGTGATCATTGTGGGAAAAACCCCTATTTCGTTTTCCACTCACGATTTCAAGAACTAGAACACCAAAGCTAAATACGTCTGATTTTACTGAAAACAGGCCGTCCATTGCATATTCTGGAGACATGTAGCCACTGCAATAGATAAAGTACTAACTAATAAGACTCATGTGTGAAATGCAATACGACTATATAGGGGGTTGTTTAGATTATTACTATGTTCCAACAACTCTATGTGTCCTTGCTTCGGTCTCGTTCCCTCTAAAACTTCTAGCCATTCCAAAGTCAGAAATCTTCGGATTCAAGTCAGAATCTAGCAATACATTACTAGCTTTGATGTCTCGATGGATAATTCTCAACCGTGAATCTTGATGAAGATATAAGAGTCCCCTAGCAATGCCGTTGATGATATTAAAACGTTTTTCCCAGTCAAGATGTGTACTCTTTTTTTGACCTGTCAAAATTTCTTTGTAATTAGTATTATGATGAACCAAGTAGTTGCTAATCAGGTTGATCCTCACCAAATAATAGAAGGTCAAGGCTGTTGTTGGGCATGTATTCGTAAATCAACATGCTTTCCTCTCCTTGGATGCAGCATCCTAGAAGTCGAACAAGATTCCGGTGCTGAAGTTTGGCGATAAAGATCACTTCATTCTTAAATTCATCGAGGCCTTGCATCGAGTTCTTTGATAATCTTTTGACAGCAATTTCTTGTCCCCCTTCCAACATTCCCTACAATCAGAAGAATCAGTTCGTGTAAATTGTGCGTATAGTATCTACTAAAATATTCAGAAGTTCGAGCTTGGTTCATGCTTCACCCACCTTAACATAGATATTCATATCGTACATCAATACTAGTAATAAGCTAAAGTAATTCAAGAGTTGTGCATAAATTCAATGTATGCAGAAGAGAGATATCCATTCAAAGGCTGTGAACAAGTCTCACCTTATAAACAGGTCCAAACCCACCCTGTCCTAGCTTTTTGTCCAATGAAAAATTGTCAGTAGCTTTCAATATCACAGACAAGTCGAACAGTGGTAGCTCTAAGTCTTTCTGATGACATCCATCATACAACCCTGCAACGGAAAAGTTTCAAATACGCACCAGTTTAGTGAAGGGGTTTTGAAGAAGGATACCTATTCATTAATTTCCATGATACTTCTTCAGCAGAAAATGATACACTGTCACCTGTTTCGCGCATCTTCTGATGGTTACTCCTCTTCTGATCATTCTTTCTCTTCTCATTGTATAAAAACAGAGTCAGTCCCATAAGAGCCGCTGCAGTTACTGATGCCAAGGTTGCTTTTAGTATTCGCCCGTATCTTCGTCCGGAATCTGAAATAATTTCATTGGAAATGCTTGCACGCATTAAGAGGATTCAAATACTAAAGTGATTATTTTGAAATTAACAATATCTTTGTTTGGTCTGAAGTCTTTACCTGCCTCAGAAGCTGCCTCAGATGCAGCCATTCTGATGTAAATATCATATCCATTTGTAGAGAGACTTCTAATGTCAATCAAATCTCCAAACCAAATCAGACACCCAACTCTTCTTGTCATATTCAACTGCGTGTAAGCCGTACAAGAACAATTTTTTACACACTTCGCCCTGCATTCTTCACGCGTCATGTTTGTGTTATACCAAGAAAGTCTCGTGTCCGGCAATTTAATACCAGAATACCTCAAGAAAACATCACCTTCGCAACTTAAATTTCTCCTCCGAACGCATCCCTCCGACCAATCTGTTCTGAACCAACTCCCGGGATTTCTGGGAACAAATCTCTCAAGACATCTACATGTTGGAGAGTTTCCATAAACGCAAATACCATGAACGCCACATGAACTGTATGCATCACATATATCTGAAGGGAAGTTCCAGATTGCCGTCCAGCCTTTCCCGTCAACCCACACAAACGCCTGTACAAGACCACTTTGATTCACATTTACTCTTGCAGTGATTGATCTGTAGACCAAATTTATTTCTAAGGTTACCTCGTTTTCATCCATGACAAACCTATACCTTTCAGTGGAATTATTCTCAGCTATCATTGGCCCCAACCTGTTCTGTACACTATCACCTCTTCTCAACACCATTTGTGGAAATCCAGTAGGATCCAGATGAAAACTGTAGTCTCCAAGAGATGGATCATCGTTACTCCTCCATGACCGGAAATACGTTTCTGAACCTGTGACCAAGTTCCATCCCAACTTCATACCCTGTATATATGTATCTGTCGGATAATCGAAACTTTGCCAGAGATAATTATCAGGCCTGTCCTCATTCGCCTCTCTCACGACAAGATTTCCAGTGTCCATCAACTGAGCAACTGGATTTCTCACTGACCTGGACGCGTTAGACGACCATATAGTTCTCTTGAAGTCACTTAACAGGACAATAATTCCAGGCTCAATAACGGTTAATACGACACCTTTCGTGTTTGTGATGGGAACTTCTCTGTTGGCAACCCAAACGATTGTCCTGGCGGCTAGATTTCTATACCACATTCCCACGTACCGATTGCTGGAATTCCCAGGACTGAAGAATCCAAGTTCGAAGGTTCCATTTGAGGAAACCAGCGTCTCACCGTCCCTGATGCCGTGAGTAGAGTTGATTGTATCCGTCACAGCAGAAGCTGAATGGAAAATCATCCAGGAACTTAGGAGAAAAACGATGGAACGCTCGCATGATTTTTCCATGGGCTAGCTATTTTATTGAACTGGCATTAGAGAATGGAATGTTGGTTAGTGCATATGAAATTATTTCATCATATATGGTGCTGTCAACTGTTTAGGGTCCTTGAATGTTAGTAGCATATGTCCAATTAGCATAAGACATACCATAACAATGATGAATCACTTTTTTTATTTAAATTTCACAACCCAAAATGCGAGCACGGGCATAATTTAGTGCTTGATGCGACAATTCTTAAAGCTCAGTTTGGTTTCCAAGAAAATAAAAAATAAAATAAAAAATGAAAAAATTTGTTTTTTTTTTTTGTTTTCCTTTTTGGATTAAAAAAAAAAAAAAAAAGGAAATCTCCGACAAAGGGAGAGAAATATTTGATATCTTTCTCCTCCACATAGATGGGAAATATCAAACAATATATTCAAGTTTTTTAATTTCTACATACAATATAGGTGAGAACGATTCATCAAGTTTCAAATTCTTTTTCATGGTTATCACCTGGATCTGGGTTGAGACTCTCGAACCCGTCCAGATAATTTAACCGGGCCATATCGATAGGCTCTATTTGCCTGTTCGTCGGCCTACCTTTAACCCATCCAATAAATTTAGAAATTAGGTACATTACGAATTCTTTTTCATTATCTCTGCCCACTTTTGGTGTTCTGTGGCTGGCGTTTTACGCCAGAATTCTTACGCTGATTCAATAGCAGCGAATTCTAATTCCTGATTTAAGTTTTTCCAAAACTATCATCTTCACATCAACGTAAATATTAAAGACTTAAATATCAAGTATATTTTTACACTCTAAGAAAAAAAAATTCAATTATCAATCAATCTTCTTCATCTACTCAATATATGAAGTTGCTCAACTAATTTTTATTTTGTTATTATGAATTGCTTACGGTATTAAATTATTAGCATTACAATACTATGAAGTTAGATTTTATTTATTTATTTTAGTTGCATTATCTTATAAATATTTAGCTGAATAATTTGATTTTTTGTCTCAAGTGAATTAATATCATTTAAGTTCTTTGGTTTCAGTATATTTACAACATTTATGAGTCTTAAAATAAAATAGATTAAGTTAAGATTATATTTTTTAAATTCTAATAATTAAATTTGTGCAGCATTTATATTTTTTAAGGAGAATTTAAAAAATAACTTTTTCCAACCAACCTAACGGCATATTTTCTTAAACAGCATTTTTAACACATACTAAAAAGGTTCAAAATATTTTAATTATTAGCACACAAAACCTTTAACTAAGTTCATTTCTCTGAAAAATTAGTGTAAAGCCGAACACATTATATATAAACATATAAATATTTTATTTTCTATTGAAGTTTTCGTGAAAATCTCACTTTCTCCCATATTTTTTTTTTTTTTTGCTTTTTTGGAGAACCAATCTGAGCCGCAACTGTCCGAAATCATTGAGGGCGCCCTCTGATCATGGTTATTCCATCTTATGGAACTAATGTGGTCCTCTAATCATTGCAATTTGAGATAATGACTATTTTATTTTATTTAATGTAACGAAAAAAGATCTTGATTTCTCGGCTTGAAATTAGTCCTACGTAAAATCTTGCCAGCAAACCTCAATGCTGCACACAAATGTTTAGACAAGACAATCCAAAATGCATGCTAGAAGACACTTAAAAAGGATGAAGTCTATAGTGGGAAGGACCACTGGTCTCTCTCCACAAATATCATCACATGTTTTTTAATAACATTTTTTCTTCTTGTTTTTGTTTTAGAGCTCTCTTCCAGCCCGAGTTAGACACATGTTGTTTCTAAACCTTTTCCCTATGTATCATTAGATTTTGGAGATTCTAAGCAAATAATTCTCTTGATGGGTCGTTATTCGTATGACATAACATTAATTATTGTGCAAAATATTATTTTCATGAATTTTCAGCTATGAATTATCAAAACATATCCTGGATGTGGAGGAAAATGCTTAAAACCCCTTTGTGCTTTTAAAAACATGTACAAAACTTCCTTGTTATTTGATAATTGTCTAGAATCCTCTTGTGGTTTCATAGATTCTGTATAAAGTTCCCTAACTTGCACAAACCTCTTTGTGGTTTCATAAAACTTTGCACAAAACCCCCGCGTGGTTTCGTTGTAAAGGAATTTTGCGCAGATTTTATGAAATCACAAGGAGATTTTAGACAATTAACAAATCACAAGGAGATTCGTGCAGGTTTTTAGAATCACGATGAGGTTTTAGGTTGATTACCCCTGGATGTGATGAATACCATGTGATGAGTTGCTCTTATTTTGGATGCAGTTTTGTTTATGAACTGAATGCCATGCATGTTTTTATTGGTGTATGCTTGAACAACTTGGGTTTGAAAATGATGTTTGATCCGTGAGACATTTGTTGCTGTTTTATTCTTTTTTAGTTCTTGATGCTTGATGCTTGAGAAAATCAGAAACTTTTTATTTTGCTGGTTTAGTTTTAGTAGTGGTGAAATGGGATACAACATTAGGCATGAAATTGGACTAACGAAAGGGTACGTATGAAACAGATTTTTGATTGAGACAATTGGACTTGTTAACGGGGTTAAGTGCAATACAGATGATTGCTCCTACAGCACGCCTGGAGCAGGAGGAGTATGTTTCGGAATTCACGAGGTTTCTCGTATGGAGCATTTGCAACGAATCTTGCTTCAGTGTTTGCATTTGATGTCGAGTTGGTGGCAGTGTTTATTGCTATCCCTAAAGCAAAGGAATATAATTGGAGGTATCTGTGGTTGGAAAGCGATTACATTTATGTGGTCAAATTGTTATATTTGAGGCCTTACAAAGAGCCGAGGCAGATGCGGATTAGATGGTCGAATTGCCTTAGTTTTATCGAGACAATTCATTTCCGGGTATCACACATATTCAGAGAAAAATATAAAGTTGCAGATGAACTAACAAACATCACGGAATTCATCGATGGTGGCAGGCAAGGCCCGGGTTTACCACTGATTTAGTTAACGACGATTATTGCAATAAGGAGTATTTCAGATCCAGTTAACTATATATATTTCAGAAGCAAGCTTCTTATATATACCATGATATCATAGTAGGATGTATCATTGAATCCCTTGTAAAACTATATAAGCATGTCTTTAAGGAAATGTGGAGTTCAGATGTTGTATGATTCGTTCATTATCTAGGCTCGAGCATGGAAATGGTCAGATCATTATTTGAATTCCCTCCACTTATGCTACTTGGACTGTGAGGCCCGATAACTTCTCTACCAGTGAAGAAACCAGGCTGTTTGGCTTCAGGAAGGACACCTTCATTTCCCAACATCATCACCACGGCAGACATGCTTGGTCTATATTCTGGTTTTTGTTGCACGCACAACAGCCCGACATGGATTGATCTTACTATCTCTGATAAATAAATTGAGTCTGCTAGGCAAGAACTGAATAATTCTAGTGACCTCCCTTCCTTATAAAGCATCCACGCCTGTCGCATATAGAGAACACTGTCGTTAAATCATATTTACATATAACCGTATTCATATACTATAGATAGGGAAAAGATACTTACATGACCGAGAAGGTTGAAATTGTGATCGGTATGGGAAAAGCCCCAGTTTCTTTTTCCGCTTACGATTTCTAGAAGTAGGACGCCAAAGCTAAATATGTCTGATTTTACAGAAAACAGGCCGTCCACTGCATATTCTGGAGACATATAGCCACTGCAATAGATGGAGTGCTAATTGATAAGAAAACAATGTCATGTGTGAAATGGAATAAGACTTTATATCGGATTTGTTTTGTTTCTTACTATGTTCCAACAACTCTATGTGTCCTAGCTTCAGTCTCTTCCCCTCTAAAACATCTAGCCATTCCAAAGTCTGAAATCTTTGGATTCATCTCGAAATCTAGCAATATGTTACTAGCTTTGAGGTCTCGATGGATAATTCTCAACCTGGAATCCTGATGAAGATACAAGAGTCCCCTAGCAACGCCATTGATGATATTGAAGCGTTTTTTCCAATCAAGTTGCTTACTTTTTGCTTTATCTGTCAAAACATCTTCCTAGTTAGTATTTTGATGTAGTAATTAGTATGTTAATCAGATTGGATAGAGTTAGAATATTCACCAAATAATAGAACATCGAGGCTGTTGTTGGGCATGTATTCGTAAACCAGCATGCTTTCTTCTCTTTGGATGCAGCATCCTAGAAGTCGGACAAGATTCCGATGCTGAAGTTTGGCGATAGTAATCACTTCGTTCTTAAATTCATCGAGGCCTTGCCTCGAGTCCTTTGATAATCGTTTAACAGCAATTTCTTGTCCCCCTTCCAAAATTCCCTAATCAGAAGAACCAGTTCATGCAATTTGGGTAAGTACTACTTTTTGAAATTTGAAGTAGTTTAAGTTTGCTTCGTGCTTCAACTAACTTATTTCTCTTTTTGTAAGGAAGGACATTCATGCAAAATATAAAGTAACTGTGCATAAATTCAATAATTTAAAGAAGATGGAATGTCCTTATGTCCATTCAAATGCTCTGAACAAGTTTCACCTTATAAACAGGTCCGAATCCACCCTGTCCAAGCTTTTTCTCGGATGAAAAGTTATCAGTAGCTTTCAGTATCACAGATAAGTCGAACAATGGTAGCTCTGAATCTTTATGATAACTTCCGTCATATAACCCTGCAACGAGAAAAATCAAAATACACCAGTTTAGTTAAGGTGTGTTGAAGTAGGATTCACATTCTTTAGTTTGTGATGTTCTTAAGGAAAGATGCTGGTTTTTCTCCCTCTTTGATTTGTTTTTTAGTATAAAACTATACATATTTGTTACCTGTTTGTCTCATCTTCTGACGTTTCTTCCTCTTCGAATCATTATTTCTCTTCTCGATGTATAAAAAGATAATCAGGCTTATAAGAATCACTACAATCACTGGCGTAAAGCTCTCTATTAGTTTTTGATGAATTCTTCCTCCAGAATCTGAAATAATTTCGTTGAAATTGCATGAACGAATTAAAAAGTTTCATATATTAAAGTCATTGTTATGAAATTAACAATATGTTTGATTGACTTGAAGTCTTTACCTGCCTCAGAAGCTGCCATCCTGATGTAAATATGATGTCTATTTGAAAAACTTCTAATGTCAATCAAATCTTCAAACCAAATTAGACACCCTATCTTTTTTTTTATATCCAACTGAGTGTAAGCCGTACAAGAACAGTTCTTTAAACACTCTGCTTTGCATTCTTCAAGCGTCATTTCTGTACTATGCCACGAAGATCTCGTGTCAGGCAATTTTATACCAGAATACTTCAAAAAAGTATCACCTTCACAACTTAAACTTCTCCTCCGAACGCATCCCTCCGACCAATCTTCTCTAAGCCAACCCTTGGGATTTCTTGGAACAAATCTCTCTATACATCTACACATCGGGGTCTTTTCATAATTGCAAATACCATTTCGGCCACACAATCCGTATGTATCACATATATCTGAGGGAAAGTACCAGTTCACTCTCCAGCCGCTTTTGTCAACCCACACCAAAACCTCTACAAGACCACTTTGAGTCACAATATACCTTGCAGTGACTGATGTTCTTCTGCCTAACGAATATATCCGGTATAATACCTCAATTTTGTTCATAATAAATGTTAATCCTTCAATTTCATCATCCTTGACATCAGTTGGCTCCACCCTAGCCAACACCTTATCACCTCTTTTCAAGACCATTTGTGGAAATCCAGTAGGATCTAGATGGTAACTGTAGTCTCCAGGAGATGGATCATCGTTACTCCTCCATGACACCAAATAGGTTTCTAAACCTGTTACCAAGTTCCACCCGAACTTCATACCTACTAAAAACGTATCTCTCGGATAATCAAAACTTTGCCAGAGAAAATTTTCAGGGCTCTCGTCGTTCGCTTCTCTCACGACAAGATTTCCTGTCTCCAGCAGCTGCGCAACTGGATTTCTCACTGATCTGGACGTGTTGGAAGACCATATATGGCTGTTTGTGTCACTTAACAGGACGAGAATTCCAGGGTTGATAACGGTTAAAACTACGCCTGTCGTGTTTGTGATGGGAACTTCTCTGTTGGCAACCCAAACCACGGTCCTGTCGCGTAGATTTCTGTACCACATTCCAACATAGCGATTGCTGGAATTTCCAGGGCTGAAGAATCCAAGTTCGTAGGTTCCACCTGAAGAAACCAGCGTTTCACCGTCCCTTATGCCGTGAGTAGTGTTGATTGTGTCGGTCACAGCACAAGTTGAACCAAAAATCAGCAAATGAATTAGCAGAAATAAGACGGAACGCTCGCATGATTTTTGCATGGCTATGAGGTATGGATGGAAGTTGATGTAGTAATGGTTATATAAATGTAAGGCAAATTAATTAAGTCTCTGTTTGTTTTCTTAAGAATAAGTTCTTATATTTCATAATGATATTACATATTTATATATACGACATTTATAAAATTTAGAAGTTTTGAAGTCCTACCAAATTAACAGGAGACATTGGATGGCAACCTCAACACTTTGCCTGAAATAGAAGTTTTTGAAATGAAGTCAATAAAACGTATCTATTCAACTCGTTTTAGATTTTCCTTTTTTCACTTGTTTGGTATTTAGTTTTAATCATGACATAGGGCACTCGTTAATTATAATTGAACTTTAACTCTAAATAAGACTCTCAAGATTTAAATAAATTAATAACCTTGTAATGAAAGGAAATTCTTTTTGGAGAAGAAAATTAACTCGTATCTTAAGAGTTTCTTCCAACGACCTTCCTTCTTTTTTCAGCATATGTACATGGCTGATAAAATCAAGTTACTAATTTTAAAATGTGACTTGCTCCGCTTTTTCTCTTATCACTTACAATTTTAGAACTAAAACACATCTGATTTTAAAAGCTAAGGCTTATAAATGAGAGAAAGATATGATGAATCCCCAGTAAAACTATAAAAGCATGTCTTTAAAGAAACGCGTGGCACGCAATACTAGTATACATGACGAGTCTGAATGTTTTATGATCCGTTCTCTATCTCGGCTCCAACGTTGAAATGGTCATATCATTTTTTGAATTCCCTCCACTTATGCTACTTGAACTGTGAGGCCCAATAATATCTCTACCAGTAAAGAAACCAGGCTGTTTTGCTTCAGGAATTATGTCTTCGTTCTCCAACATCCGCACCACAAAAGACATGAAAAGATTGGAACTGAGAAAAACATTCGTGTATATTTCTCTGTTAAGTTACAAACGATTGTTGCTTACATATATAGCAGAGTATTGCTATGAATAAGGTAAAGGTAAAGCTGTAAATAAGCTGTACACAATCCTATAAGGGAATTAAGAAAATCAAGTCTAGTAACTATACAAGGAAAGATATCTTCTATTCATGGAATAACAGAAATCACGTAATACGCCCCCTCAAGTTGGAGCATGCAGAACGGTAATGCCCAACTTGCGAACAAAGGAATGAAATAGTGGACGACCAAGAGCTTTTGTAAAGATATCGGCAACTTGAGAAGAAGCAGGCACGTGGAGAGGAAGAACAACACCATCACGATACTTCTCACGAATTAAATGACAATCAATCTCAATGTGTTTTGTTCGTTCGTGAAAAACCGGATTACGAGTTATATGGAGAGCAGCTTGATTGTCGCAATATAAACGCATAGGATGGGAATGAGGGGCTGCCAAATCATGGAGTAGGCACTTGAGCCAAACAAGTTCACATGTTGTAGAAGCCATGGCACGATATTCTGCCTCCGCAGAAGAACGAGAGACCACACTTTGCTTTTTCGTGCGCCAAGAAATGGGACTGTTGCCGAGCTTAATAAAGAATCCAGTAGTAGAGCGTCTAGTTGTAGCACAACTAGCCCAATCTGAATCTGAATAAGCTGTAACTTCAAAATTACATACAGAGGGGAAGAAAAGACCATGCCCGGGAGAACTCTTCAAGTACCGAAGAACATGCAAGGCTGCAAGGTAATGTGGTTCTCGTGGTTGATGCATAAACTGACTCAAAATATTAACAGAAAAGGCAATATCTGGACGTGTTATGGTCAAATAAATGAGACGACCAATCAACCGACGATAAATGCTAGGATCAGAGAGGAGTTTGCCTTTATCAGCCACCAATTTAAGGTTTTGCTCCATGGGAGTAAAAGCTGGACGTGCACCTAGATTTCCAGAGTCAGAGAGGATGTCTAAGGTATATTTTCTTTGATTAATAAAAATTCCCTGTGAAGATCGAGCCACCTCAATTCCCAAAAAATATTTCATATCACCGAGATCTTTGATCTTAAAGCGTTCTGCTAGAAAACGTTTAAGATCAGCAATGGAATCAATGTCATTACCTGCCACTAAAATGTCATCAGCATAGATAAGAACTACTGTGAAAGAAGAGCCAACTGATCTAGTAAAGAGTGAATGATCAGATTGAGATTGTTGGTAACCGGCAGATAATAAAACATAAGATAACTTGGAATACCAATTCCGAGATGCTTGCTTCAAGCCGTAAATAGACTTATTTAACCGATATACTCGTGTGTCTCCTTTCTTTTGGTAGCCTGGGGGAAGAGTCATATAGACCTCTTCATCTAAGTCGCCATGTAAAAAGGCATTATGAACGTCCAACTGTTGAAGATACCAATTTCGAGCAGCGGCAATAGCAAGAACACAACGCACAGTAACTAGTTTGGCTACAGGAGCAAAAGTGTCATGGTAGTCTAATCCTTCAATTTGCGTGTATCCCTTGGCAACAAGTCGAGCTTTATAGCGTTCTATGGACCCATCTGCACGTAACTTTGTTTTGAAAACCGACTTGCAGCCGATGGGTTTCTTACCAGGAGGGAGGTGAGTAAGGCTCCAAGTGTTGTTTGCCTCGAGGGCCTGAAGTTCAAGGTTCATAGCATCACGCCAATGTGGATGCTTAACAGCTTGTGAGTAAGAAGAAGGATCAGCAGAATTAGACAAGGCAGAAAGAAAAGCAAAATGCTTGGCAGATAGATTTTGATAAGAAATAAATTGAGACAATGGATAGACCGTACCTGAAGATGCTGATCGAGTGGCGGACAACGCGTTGGGTTCAGGGGGAAGCGTAGGGCAAATAAAATCATGAAGATGAGAGGGGCGAGTAATAGTACGACGAGGACGAGATGTAGAGGGCTGATCGTGAGGAGGATCTGTTGAAGTAGAGGTAGTAGAAGTGGTGTTTGAATCTGGTGATGCATCATTAGTGATAGGTGGAGACGGAACTAGAGGTAGAGTATTAGGATTATCTGTAACAAGAGAAATGTCATGCGGTTCATACTGTTGGTTAGAAATTAGGGGGGATTGGATAGGTTCAGTGTTTGATAAGGATCTATATGGAAAAACATCCTCAACAAAAGTAACATCCCGTGAAATTAAAATTTTTTTGTGTTCCAAATCATATACTCTATATGCCTTGTGAGTTGATGGATAACCGAGGAAAACACATGGATTTGCACGAGGTTGAAACTTGTCCCTTTGTGATTTTAATGTGTGTGCGTAACAAAGACATCCAAAAACACGTAAGTGATCATATTTTGGTTCCTTTTGAAATAAAACTTCATAAGGTGTTTGTTTTTGTAATATAGAAGAAGGGATGCGGTTAATGAGATAAACTGCTGTCAGAACACATTCGCCCCAAAAAGAAATAGGTAAGTTGGCGTGAAAACGTAAACAACGTGCAACATTAAGAATGTGACGATGCTTACGTTCGGCGACACCGTTCTGTTGGGGAGTTTCTACACAAGTTCTTTCATGGATAATGCCTTGTTGATGAAAAAAATCTTGAGTATCACGTGCTAAAAATTCTTGACCATTATCCGTACGAATATGGCGAATAGATTTATTAAATTGATTTTTCACCATAGAAAAAAAACTGCGTAAACAAGATAATGCATCAGATTTGAATTTCATCAAATATAGCCATGTAACTCTAGAAAAATCATCAACAATAGTCAAAAAGTAATGAGCTCCAGTAGTAGAAGAAGTTTTATATCCACCCCAAATATCACAATAAATTCTTTCAAAAACACAAGTACTAGAACTAGTAACAGATGAAAAAGGAAGACGAGTCTGTTTTCCTCGCACACAAGCATCACAAGTAGAGTTTTTATTTGGAACAGAAATAAATTTGGGAGTACTATTATGTGATGGATGGCCAAGCCTTTGATGCCAAATATTGAATTGTGTAGAAGATAAAGTGTGTAGGGATGTGGCTTCTAACGGCTTGAAGTAATATAGTCCTTCGCGTTGTTCACCCGCTCCAATCAGAGTCTTCGAGTTGAGGTCCTGAAAAACACAGAATTCAGGAAAGAAAATTACAGCACAGTTCAAGGATTTTGTGAGTTGACTGATAGATAATAAGTTGAATTTGAAATTGGGTACAGATAGTACATTTTGCAATGAAATAGAAGGAGATAAGGATACTTTACCAACGTGATTTACAGGTACTGAATCACCTGTTGGCAATTTAATAGAAGATGGACAAATAAAATTTATAGAAGAAGTAGTAAGGGGAAGAGAGGACATATGGTGTGATGCACCACTGTCAATGATCCAAGAGTTAGAAGAACAATAGCTAGAGAAAGAAGAGAATTTGATACCAGAAAAATTTTCAGATGGTGGTGCGAGAAGAGCCATAAGTTTTTGGTGTTGCTCGGACGTGAGACCAAGGGAGCTAGCGCCAGAAAAAGATGTAGAGCTACCGGTGACAACATTTGCTGCGGGAGTCGGAACTGATTGCTTGCGTTTTGTATTCGCTTTGCCGTTGTTATTCCACCAAGAAGGATATCCAACGATTTCAAAGCAGCGAGATCGAATATGTCCAGGTTTATGACACTCTTCACAAATCACAGCATTACTAGTATTCTGAACTGTCGTGCGAGGAGTAGGCAGTAAAGGTTTCGAATTACCCCGAGCAACAAGAGCAGTCATCTCAGTGGAGGGTTGTGTGACATGAAGAAGTCTTTGAGTTTCTTCTTGGTGAAGTATTGCATAACATTTACTTACAGATGGTAGTGGATCCATTGTCAAAATTTGACTGCGAACATGTTGATACGATTCATTTAAGCCCATCAGAAATTGGAACACACGTTCTGTACTTTGAAGAACAAGCAAATCCTTTAGAGCACCACATGTGCAATCCTTGATGGGTTGAACAGAAGCTAGATCCTCCCAATATTCTTTGAGCAGATTGTAGTATTGCGTTACACTAAGCGAGTCTTGCTTAAGCATTGCAATATCGCGTTTCAAGCGGAAGATTTTGGAGTTGTTGCTCTGCTCATAACGACTTTCCAATTCAGTCCATAATTCAGCAGGGGTATCACAATAATTGAGGCTGCTGTGAAGTGATTTATCGATGGAATTAAAGAGCCAAAGGAGAACCATATCACTGCAGCGATCCCACAAATGAGCCGCATCATCATCGTTTTCTGGACGTTTCAAATTGCCTGTCACAAAGGCGAGTTTGTTCTTTGCATTCAGAGCCCTCTTAATTGATTTCGCCAAGCAGCATAATTATCACCATTCAAGATGGTGTTTGATAAAATAACATTAGGATGATCAGCAGCTTGAAGAAAATAGGGAGAAGAGATGTCTGTGAGAGATTTGATAATGGAAGAAGTATTATCATTTGTTTTAGCCATGATAGAAATTCAGAATTCCAGGACACCTAAGTGCTCTGGTACCATGAAAAGATTGGAACTGAGAAAAACATTCGTGTATATTTCTCTGTTAAGTTACAAACGATTGTTGCTTACATATATAGCAGAGTATTGCTATGAATAAGGTAAAGGTAAAGCTGTAAATAAGCTGTACACAATCCTATAAGGGAATTAAGAAAATCAAGTCTAGTAACTATACAAGGAAAGATATCTTCTATTCATGGAATAACAGAAATCACGTAATAAGACATGATTGGCCTATCTTCTGGTTTTTGTTGCACGCACAACAATCCGACATGGACTGATCGTACTACCTCTGTCAAATTAAAAGATTCGCCCAGACATGGATCAATTTTTTCCGATGACCTCCCATCCTTGTAAAGTGTCCATGCCTGTCAAAATAAAACATCACTTCTGATAACTCATGATTACATCCAATAGTGTTATAAGAGACAAGAGAAGAGAGTGATGATTTAAACAAGTGAAGTCTAAAATCCAGAGAACCCTGAATGTAATGCATAATGCGTTTGAGAGCGTACATGTGAGAGGTTTTGGGGTCATGCATAAGGAGATACACTTGCCGAACCACGTTAAATCCCTTGTGTCGTTTTCTTTGTATGATGCTTCCGTTGCACTACAACTTTGTATTTGATTTTTACAAGTTGGGTAATTATTGGCCTTCATACTCCAACTGATTATTAGACAACATTGTCGCGTTATTACAAGCAAGGACAAGCACGAAGGCTCAGAATCAATTATCAAAAGGATTAATTTTAACTCAAATTCGAGAGTCTGATTACCAACACTTTTACAACATTGGTTTCAGTTTTCACATGTTAAATAACTCTTTCAAATAATTTGACACCCGTAACTTTTTCTTACAAATTCCCACAAATTGAAAAGCAACAGATTGTGAAATAAATTGCAATTCAAATTTCACATGCAATTGTTTTGGTTTGCAGTGGGATAAAGATGCATGATTCTCTAGAAAAAACCATATAAACATGTCTTTAAATAAATGTTGGCAGGCAATATATGAATACACGAGGAGTGCAAATATTACAGGATTCGTTCACTATCTCGGCTCTAAAATTGAAATGGTCATATCATTTTTTGAATTCTCTACATTAATGTTGGTTGAACTGTGAGGCACAGTAACTTCTCTACCAGTGAAGAAACCAGGCTGTTTGGCTTCAGGAAGGACACCTTCATTTCCCAACATCATCACCACGGCAGACATGCTTGGTCTATATTCTGGTTTTTGTTGCACGCACAACAGCCCGACATGGATTGATCTTACTATCTTTGATAAATAAATTGAGTCTGCTAGGCAAGAACTGAATAGTTCTAGTGACCTCCCTTCCTTATAAAGCATCCACGCCTGTCGAAATAGAGAACACTGTCGTTAAATTTTATTTACATATAACCGTATTCATATACTATAGATAGGGAAAAGATACTTACATGACCGAGAAGGTTGAAATTGTGATCGGTATGGGAAAAGCCCCAGTTTCTTTTTCCGCTTACGATTTCTAGAAGTAGGACGCCGAAGCTAAATATGTCTGATTTTACAGAAAACAGGCCGTCCACTGCATATTCTGGAGACATATAGCCACTGCAATAGATAGAGTGCTAATTGATAAGAAAACAATGTCATGTGTGAAACGGAATAAGACTTTATATCGGATTTGTTTTGTTTCTTACTATGTTCCAACAACTCTGTGTGTCCTAGCTTCAGTCTCGTCCCCTCTAAAACATCTAGCCATTCCAAAGTCTGAAATCTTCGGATTCATCTCGAAATCAAGCAATATGTTACTAGCTTTGAGGTCTCGATGGATAATTCTCAACCTGGAATCCTGATGAAGATACAAGAGTCCCCTAGCAACGCCATTGATGATATTGAAGCGTTTTTTCCAATCAAGTTGCGTACTTTTTGTTTGATCTGTCAAAACATCTTCCTAGTTAGTATTATGATGTAGTAATTAGTATGTTAACCAGCTAAAATAATATTTGAATATTCACCAAATAATAGAACATCGAGGCTGTTGTTGGGCATGTATTCGTAAATCAGCATGCTTTCCTCTCTTTGGATGCAGCATCCTAGAAGTCGGACAAGATTCCGATGCTGAAGTTTGGCGATAGTAATCACTTCGTTCTTGAATTCATCGAGGCCTTGCCTCGAGTCCTTTGATAGTCGTTTCACAGCAATTTCTTGTCCCCCTTCTAAAATTCCCTAATCAGAAGAACCAGTTCATGCACATTGGGTAAGTACTACTTTTTGAAATTTGAAGTAGTTTAAGTTTTGCTTCATGCTTCAACTAACTGTTTCTCTTCTTGTAACAAAGGAAATTCATGCAAAAAATAAAGTAACTGTGCATAAATTCAATAATATTCAGAAGATGGAATGTCCATAAGTCCATTCAAATGCTCCAGACAAGTTTTTACCTTATAAACAGGTCCGAATCCACCCTGTCCAAGTTTTTTCTCGGATGAAAAGTTATCAGTAGCTTTAAGTATCACAGATAAGTCGAACAATGGTAGCTCTGAGTCTTTGTGATAACTTCCGTCATATAAACCTGCAACGAGAAAAATTAAAATTCACCAGTGTAGTTAAGAGGTGTTGAAGAAGGATACCCATTCTTTAGTTTGTGATATTCTTAAGGAAATATGCTCAGTTTTTTCCCTCATTGATTTGTTTTTTAGTATCAAACTATACATATTTGTTACCTGTTTGTCTCATCTTCTGACGTATCTTCCTCTTCGAATCATTAATTCTCTTCTTGATGTATAAAAAGATAATCAGGCCTATAAGAATCACTACAATCACTGGTGTAAAGCTCTCTATCAGTTTTTGATGACTTCTTCCTCCAGAATCTGAAATAATTTCATTGAAATCGCATGCGCGAATTAAAAGGATTCACATGTTAAATTGATTGTTATGAAATTAACAATATGTTTGATTGGCCTGAAGTCTTTACCTGCCTCGGAAGCTGCCCTTCTGATGTAAATGTGATTTTTATATGAAAAACTTCTAATGTCAATCAAATCTTCAAATGTAATAAGACACCCAATCCTTTTCTTTATATCCAACTGAGTGTAAGCCGTACAAGAACAGTTCCTTAAACACTCTGCTTTGCATTCTTCAAGTGTCATTTCTGTACTGTGCCACGAAGATCTCGTGTCAGGCAATTTTATACCAGAATACTTTGAAAAAGTATCACTTTCACAACTTAAACTCGCAAACTGGAAGAATTTCCACGCAGCTTCTCTAAGCCAGAGAAAATTTTCAGGGCTCTCGTCGTTTGCTTCTCTCACGACAAGATTTCCTGTCTCCAGCAATTGCGCAACTGGATTTCTTACTGATCTGGACGTGTTGGAAGACCATATAGGGATGTTTGTCTCACTTAACAGGACGAGATTTCCAGGGTTGATAACGGTTAAAACAACGCCAGTCGTGTTTGTGATGGGAACTTCTCTTTTAGCAACCCAAACGATGGTCTTGACGCTTAGATTTCTGCACCACATTCCAACGTAGCGATTGCTGGGATTTCCAGGGCTGAAGAATCCAAGTTCGTAGGTTCCACCTGAAGAAACCAGCGGTTCACCGTCCTTTATGCCGTGAGTAGTGTTGATTGTGTCGGTCACAGCACAAGTTGAACTGAAAATCAGCAAATGAATTAGGAGAAATAAGATGGAACGCTCGCATGATTTTTCCATGGCTATGGGGTATGGACGGAAGTTGATGTAGTAATGGTTATATAAACGTAAAGCAAATTAATTAACTCTTTGTTTGTTTTCATGAGAATAAGTTGTAATATTTCAGAATGATATTACATATTTATAGATACGACATTTATAAAATTTAAAAATTCTGACTGCACAACACTGACTAGTTTTGATTTTCAGTGTAGAACCAAATCCTGAAAGAGTTGACTACTATTGATTTTAAACAAAACCTGATTTCACGCTTTGAAATCCTACCAAATTAACAGGAGACCTTGGATGCCAACCCCGCAACTTTGCCTGAAATGGAATTTTTGAAATGAAGTCAATAAAACGTATCTATTCCGCTCGGATAAGAATTTTTTTCTTTTTTCACTTGTTTGGTATTTAATTAGTTTTAATCTTGAGATAGTACACTCCTTAATTATAATTGAACTTTTACTCTAAATAAGACTCAAGATTTAAGTAAATAATCTTGTAATGAAAGGAAATTATTTTTGGAGTAGAAAATTAACATCACTATAAGTAATAACTCATATCTTAAGAGTTTCTCCTAATTAGGAGCCCCTTTACTTGCCCATGGAAACAAAACGCCTGATTAATCGAATGATACGGGCCTAAATTTAAACTATTTAATATTTTAAATTATATAATATTTTGTATTAGATAGTATTATACTAAAGTATAAGATAGAATTGTGTAGGAGTTATTTGTTAGTGGGAAAGTTGTGTAATTCGTGGTGTTAGTGGAGAAGTTACGTAGCTAAATATAAATTAGAATGGAATGTATCTTAGATGATAAGAAGAAATATAGATTTTTTATATTAAAGTCTTTCCCTTTCTTCTCCAATTCATAGGAGTTCGTTCTATCCTCGAATTATAACACAATTAAGGATCTTTGATCCTTAACATTGAATCTATTACAGAAACTTAACTTATACTCTACTCATAAAACACATCACAAATTGTTCTTTGCAATTCGGGTTACTATTATGAATCAAATAAATTACTGTGGGTTAGTTCCAGGGACCTTCCTTCTTTTTTCAGCATCCAATGACCGATAAAATCAAGTTACTAAGGAAGTGTTTGGTTGGATTGATGAGGACAGATTAAAATCGTCATCTAGCATCATCTAGCGCACACTTTGCATGATTCGGGCAACCGGGTTTTTTGCCAAACGTGAGACAACCCGGTACTCTACGAAATTAGTCTCACCCCCCCCCCCCCCCCCCCCCCCCAGATTAAGGTATCTCAGTCTGGTGAGATTAATTTACCATTTGAAATTCCTGATTTGCCCCTTAGTTTTAACAAAATGGTTGAACTTTTTAACCATAATTTTAAAGTATTATATATATAAAAATAATAATTTCAATAATTACTTTTATTGTATAATATATATATATATATATATATCTATATATATATATATATATATATATATATATATATATATATATATATATATATATATATTAGTGTGTATAACAATTATCACATATACCGTATATATGTACATGCTCTTAAAAAATATATGATAAATATCATATTATATATTTTACACTATATAACATTTATTTTATTATATATTTTATTGTATGAATAAACCATGTGTATATATATATATATATATATATATATATATATATATATATATATACATACGTGTGTGTATAATACAACATTGTATTTATTTTGTATAATATATACAATACTATATAATTGTGTGTGTGTATATATATATATATATATATATATGTATAAGTAGCAAAACATATTTATATATAATATGTTATACTAGTATATTATAATTATTATACTAAACAATTTGTTTTATATTTACCACATATGAGTGTAATATAATATATTATTTATGTTATATAATATATTCTATAATGTATAATACTAATATACCATATATATGTAATAAAATACGTGTATTATACAATGTTTATTTTACTATATTATGCATATCATACATACCATATATACGTTATATTCTTGATTTTTACTATACATCTTCTATAATATAAATATTTATTTTATATATATATATATATATGTATATGTATATATATATATGTATATATACATATGTATATGTATATATATGTATATGTATATATATATATATATATATATATATATATATATATACATATACATATATATACATATACATATGTATATATACATATATATATATACATATACATATATATATATATAAAATAAATATTTATATTATAGAAGATGTATATATATATATATATATATATATATATATATATATGCATAAATAATATAACATAAGATAGTTTATACTACATCATATTATTATACTTTATTATTTCTTATATATTTACCACATATATGTGTAATATAATATACTTTAGGTTATATAATATATCTTCTAATAATATTATTATACCGTATGTAAGATTCTAAGGCAGACAAAATATTCATATATATTGTTCTGTTCATATTCGTAATATGTACATAGCTTTTATAGGGAAGTCATACCACACCAATAAGGTATGAGAATCCCTCAATGACAGCTGATCCCTAATTACAGGAATCCTTCCAAACTAAACAGATCTACTTACCTAAACTATTTACAATCCTTAAATAATAAAAAGAATATTCTACTTTCCTTACTTCACTAAATCGCATATTCTACTTTCCAATTTCTACACCCCCTCTCAAATTGGTGCATAAATGTTTATCATGCCCAACTTGCTAATAAGAAATTCAAAACTTGTTCTCAATAATCCCTTTGTTAGAATATCTGCAACTTGTTGCGATGTAGGGATGAATGGTATACAAATAACTCCAGCTTCGATCTTTTCTTTTATAAAATGCCTATCAATCTCAACATGTTTTGTTCTATCATGTTGAATTGGGTTCTGTGCGATGCTAATGGCTGCCTTGTTGTCACAGTACAGCTTCATAGGCATATCCATTGGTCTTCGTAGTTTCTCTAGAATCCCTTTCAGCCATAAGATTTCACATATCCCATTTGCCATGGATCTATATTCTTCAGCGCTGCTACGAGCCACAACATTCTGCTTCTTGCTTCGCCAAGTCACAAGATTTCCCCACACAAATGTGCAGTAGCCTGATGTAGATCTTCGGTTTACACTAGACCCTGCCCAATCTGCATCTGTGTAGGCCTCAACACCTCGCTGCCCATTCTTTTGAAAAAATAAGCCTTTCCCAGGAGAGTGTTTCAAGTATCTAAGAATACGATAAACTGCCTCAAGGTGCTCTTCATGAGGAGAATGCATAAACTGACTTACAAGGCTCACTGCAAATGCTATGTTTGGCCTAGTATGTGACAAGTAAATCAGTTTTCCCACTAGCTTTTGATATCGAGTAGTGTCTACTGGTTTCCCTTCATTACTCCCAAACTTGTGATACAGATCAATAGGTGTTTCAACATGACAACATCCACTCATTCCAGATTCTTTAAGTAAATCCAGCACATATTTCCTTTGAGACACTGCAATTCCCTTTTTAGACCTAGCTACCTCCATGCCAAGAAAGTACTTTAGTGAACCCAAATCTTTAATTTCAAATTCAGAAGCCAAGCTTTCCTTCAACCGTTGCATTGCTATCATGTCATCCCCGGTAAGAATGAAGTCATCGACATAAACTATTAGAATAGCTATCTTTCCACCAATTGAGTGCCTTGTGAACATGGTGTGATCTGCTTGCCCCTGAGTGTATCCTTGTTTCTTCAGAAAATGGGTGAACCTCTCAAACCAGGCTCTCGGTGACTGTTTTAAGCCATACAATGATTTTCTTAGTCGGCATACCTTTGAGCTAAACTTCTCTTCAAAGCCAAGAGGTGGAACCATATAGACTTCTTCTTCTAAGTCCCCATTGAGAAATGCACTTTTTACATCTAGTTGTTGAAGTGGCCAGTCTAGATTGGCAGCAATTGATAGAAGCACTCTTACAGTATTCAATTTCACCACTGGTGCAAAGGTCTCCAGGTAGTCAATTCCATATGTCTGAGTGAACCCCTTAGCAACTAGGCGAGCCTTGTATCTGTCTAAGGATCCATCTGATTTGAACTTGGTAGTGAACAACCATTTGCAACCAACTGTTTTCTTTCCCTTCGACAGCTCCACTGCCTCCCACGTTCCATTTTCTTCAAGAGCCCTCATTTTTTCAAGAATAGCTTCCTTCCATTCACGAATGTTTAGAGCAACATACACATTCTCCGGAATCTCCACACTAGATAATTGAGAGACAAATGCAGAAAATACAGGAGACAGATTTTTATAGGACACAAAATTGGAAATCGGGTACTTGACACAATTTCTAACACCTTTACGTTGAGCAATTGGAAGGTCAAGATCAGAAATAGGTAAAAATTGAATAGACTCTTGAATTTGAGGATTTGTACGAGTTAGGGCTTCATGAGAGTTACCTGGAGAATTAGCTAAACTTGGAATGGCTTCAGGCATAGACTCTTGAAAGTGTTGAGAAGTGTCGGGCTCATTCCTTTTCTTTTGGTTCCTTCTCGAGTAGACAAGCAATCTTTCTGTACCTGTTTGTTCACTGTTTCAGGCCTATTAATGTCATGAGATGATTCTATAATTTCAGCATCCACGCTTTCATTTGTCGAATCACTAGGTCCTACATTTATTAAGAAATTTGGACCTTTGATATTATCATAAAAATCAGATTGCTCTCTACTTAAGCTCTTCCCCTCAAGATGATTTCCAAAATATGATTGATCTTCCAAAAAAGTTACATCTAAAGTAACAAACATTTTTCGAGTTCTCGGGTCATAACACTTGTAGCCCTTCTGGTTTGGAGCATAGCCCACAAAAACACACTTTTTAGATTTAGGATCCAATTTCCCTTTATATTGGTCATGCAGGTGTATAAATGCAGAACAACCAAATACTTTTAGGGGCAAAAATCAACCTTGAAGTAGGAAAATCATCTTTAAAGACATTAAGGGGAGTTTTGAAATGTAGAACTTTTGTAGGCATGCGATTTATGAGGTATGTAGCAGTTAAAAGTGCTTCCCCCCAAAGATATTTAGGGACACGATGAGTCAACAGCAAAGCCCTAGTGACCTCTAAAAGATGTTTATTCTTACGTTCTGCTATGCCGTTTTGTTGGGGTGTGTCAGGGCACGTGCTTTGATGTATTATCCCCTTTTCTAAAAAGTAATCCCCAAGAACTTCATTAAAATACTCCTTTCCATTATCACTTCTGAATATTTTGATTTTCTCTTCAAACTGAGTTTCAACCATTGTATAAAACACTTTAAAAATGTTTTTTACTTCAGATTTATCTTTTAATAAATAAACCCAACTAAGGCGTGTGTGATCATACATAAAACTAACAAACCATTTTTTTCCAGTAACGGTTGTGACTCTAGAAGGTCCCCAAACATCACTATGAATCAATGAAAATGGTTTTTGAAGTTTTATATGGTCTTGAAGCAAAAAAAGGGTGATGATGTTTTGCCAGTTCACATATTTCACATCGAAAAGAAGATGGACTTTTATTTCCAAATAAATAAGGGAACAAGTGTTTCAAGTAAGAAAAACTCGGATGGCCTAGTCTATAATGCCAAATCATAACATTATTAGAAACAAAAACTGAGTTCAAACAAGTATTTTGGGCCAATTGTCTAGAGTTGGTTCCATCTTCAAAGAAATAGAGTCCTACACTTTCTCTAGCACTGCCAATCGTCTTCCCCGATACCATTTCCTGAAACTCACATCGAGATGGATTAAAAACAGATTGGCAATTAAGTGTTTTAGTGATTTTACTAACTGACAGAAGATTACAAGAAAGGTTCGGGACATGGAGAACATCATGCAAGATTATTGAGGGATTTAACTTTACAGTTCCCATTCCAGCAACTGCTGAGAAAGAGCCATCAGCAATTCTTATCTTTTTATTTCCTGCACATGGAGTATAGGTGGAAAAAAACTGGGAGCAGCTTGTCATATGGTCAGTCGCCCATGAATCTATAATTCAAAGACCTTTTTGACAATTGTTACTGCTGGAAAAAACAGATATAGGAGTAGAGACATGTTTTATACCTGTTTGAACAAAGGAACATGATGGGTTTGATGGGTTTACACGAAATTGAGGAGACTGGAGAATTTTGTGCAACTGCTCTATTTGATCGGTCCTTTGTGAAAGAAAGCGATTCTGGAGTACTTTGTTGCCCTTGGTCCTCCGCAGATGTGTGCAGTGCATGATTGTCTGGAGTATTCTTCTTTTTCCAGTTTGGAGGCTTCCCATGGAGTTTCCAGCAATTCTCTCGTGTATGCCAATGTTTCTTGCAGTGATCACCCCATGGTTTCTTCTTCCTGTCATTCTCTAGTTCGTTTCTTGAAACAAAGGCAGAACCGTCATTAGTAGCAAAGGCTGGTTTGCCACTAAAATCAACTTTCAACATTACTTTTCTCCTAGCCTCTTCTCTCCTAATCTCAGAGAAAGCCTCTCGAAGTGTAGGTAAGGGTTTTTTTCCAAGAATCCTAGACCCGACCTCATCAAATTCTTGGTTTAGGCCTGCTAAGAAAAGATACACCCTATCACTCTCTTCCTTTTTCATAAACTTAACACTATCTGTGGGACAATCTCATTCATCATTGTAGCACTAATCTAATTCTTGCCACAAAGATACCATCTCATTATAAAAGACTGTCACCTCTCTTTCACCTTGTCTGGACTTCCACAACTTATTTTTTAGTTCAAATATTTGAGAAAAATTTTCAGAGTCAGAATAAGTTTCTCTCACTGCCTCCCAAACATCTCTGGCAGTAGGGAGAAATAGGTATGGTTTACCTATCGTTGGCTCCATGGAATTGATCAACCAGGCAATGACTAGTGAATTCTCTGATCTCCATGTATTCAACATTGAATCTCCAGTCTTTGGTTTCTCCACATCGCCAGTCAGATAACCTATCTTTCCCCTGCCATCAATAGCCAATTTCATGGATTGTGCCCATTCCATGTAGTTTTTTCCATTCAATTTATGGAGAGTCAACTGGAACGAACTATGAGAGGAATCCCCCCCTCCCCCCTGATTCATGGTGGTTCGATATGGTTCACTAGAATTAGACTTTACTGCCTTAGGTGAAGTTGAGGATTCTTTTTCCTCGGTATCTTTTGTTCCAGCCATCAAGAAAAGACTGGCTCTGGTACCATGTAAGATTCTAAGGCAGAGAAAATATTCATATATATTGGTCTGTTCATATTCGTAATATGTACATAGCTTTTATAGGGAAGTCATACCACACCAATAAGGTATGAGAATTGAGAATCCCTCAATGACAGCTGATCCCTAGTTACAGGAATCCTTCCAAACTAAACAGATCTACTTACCTAAACTATTTACAGTCCTTAAATAATAAAAAGAATATTCTACTTTCCAATTTCTACACCGTATATATATATATATATATATATATATATATATATATATATATATATATATATATATATTGTACTATGTAATAATTGTTATATATACCATATATATATAAATATTGTATAATCTAATTTTTGGATTTTATTACACATCTTATATAATATAATATTTATATTATTTTAAAATATATGCATAAGTAGTACAAAATAATATCTATATCATATAATATTTCTTATATTATTTAATATTTATTTTATATTTATATATGTATATGTATATTATGTATATATATATATATATATGTGTGTGTGTGTGTGTGTGTGTGTGTAATACAACGTCATATATGTTATATAACATATCCTATACTACATAATGTTTATATAACTCTTCAGGGGCATTATTGTCAATTAACATGTAATCTTACAGGCAACATTCAAACCAAACACAAAAATTATCACGAAGATACTTTTGTAGCAAAATTAACAAGTTAAGCAAACACATGTACAAAGTTATGGATAACTTTAATTCTTGAATTTATGTCAACTTTAATCGATCTACAGATTAAACGATCCCCCAACCAAACACTTCCTAACTGTAGTAAAATGTGACTTATTTTGCTGTTTCTATTATCACATAGTATACATGAGGAGTGTGAACGTTATACGATTCGTTCATTATCTCGATCGGGTCCATCATTGAAATAGAGTCGTATCATTTTTAGAAAACTTAAACTCTGAGAGTACAAAAAGTTGGCAGCAGACCTCAACACTCACATTAGAGTTGGCAGTGAACTTTTCAGGAAGTTCACCGACCGCTGTAGAAGATCTTTTTGAGATGAAGTCAATAATACTTTTGCTTGAAATGGAAGTTTTTGATATGAAGTCAATAATACGTATCTATCCCGCTCGTTTTAGATTTTCGTGTCCTTCACTTGTTTGGTGTTTAGTTTTAATCAGGAGATAAGACACTCATTAATTAATTAATTAATTACATGGGAAAAGGAATGCCAAATGGAAAACCAATGGACGGAGCCCAAAAAAAATTCTATACTAGTCCACTAAAAAAGGTAATTAAGTACAAGTGTTTTTTTTAAAAAAAAAACATCAGTACAAAAATGCAAAATTAGAATGAAAGTATACTTATTGTTGTCAAAAAATGTTTATGTACCGTTAAAATAAGAAAGAGAGCACTTCAAAGGAATTGAGCTTTGCATCTTTTCAGATAATAATTAAAACTAATGAATTGTCAAATTAATACGTCTTTTCTGCTAAGTCTATTTCAATGTAAATAAGTAGAATAAATCTTCTTTAATTTTATTGCGGAGCAACGTTTTGGTGGTCTTCATAAATCATAAAGCTAACGAGCAAAAATTGTTTTAATTCACAATTAAACAAATATAAAATTAATAAATTTGTTAAATGTATAAATAATTAGTTATGAATAAACACTTTTTTACTGTGTAGGCCACCATGTTCAAGGCTAACTCACACTTTCACATATATAAGCTTTTTTTGGGTTTTTTCAACTTTAGTTTACTGACTCCATCTTTGGTTCTCTATTAAAATATTTTGCAACTTTAGTCCCTAATAGAGTAAAGTGGTTCCTTAAAACAACAAAAGAGGGATGCGATTTCATAATCGCGACTTCTTTCCCACATGAGAACAACCTCGTGTGACCACGTGCACGATAAATAATTTTTTTTGCCAAAAAGGACGAATTCGGTAAAAACAAAAAAGGATCAAGTCTGGATTGTGAGACAAGTTAGATAATCAAAGTCATAAAAAATTTCAATAGAGGACCAAAAATGAAGTCAGTACTCATTACGAAATCAAAATTAAAAATAACCGTTTTTTTTGTTGGATATTGAAAGATAAAGGGATGATCACGTTTTTATTCATTGATCAGTCGATCGTCTCTCTTTTTTCTTTTTTAACAAAATCGCAGAAATTGAAAAAGGGTACTCACAACACTGAATTCATTGTCATATATATGGTTCTTTGAAAAAAGTTACAATAAGTGAAAAGTATTTCTACACCCGAAGAAGATCTATTTTCAAGTAAAATTACTTTAGCATTATTTTTTATCTTCATAATTTCTTTTACCTTGGTAGAAATTCTGCAACTACAAACACAAAAAGAAAAAAAAAAAAAAAAAAAATTCACTTAAAAAATGGTGTTTTAGCAAAGAGAGAGAGAAAGAGAGAGAAACGTTTTTCTGTTGCTGGTTTAGTGTTTGTTGACTTGGTGGTGGTGAAATGGAATACAAGATTGAGCTGACTAAAGGGCATATAATAGATTTTACAGTTGACACAATTATGGTTTTTAAAGAAAGCTGTTTTTTTTTTTTGTCTTTTCATTTTAATTTGTTTTTTTTGTTCTAATGAGGAAGGGACATTTTCCTTTGCATCTATCTGTCGACTTTGCTGTTCAAGTGAGGAGTCTGTTGCACATTTATTTTTACACTGTCCCTTTGCCAATAATGCTTAGGCTGCGATTGAGGGAGTCTTCCGGCATAGAATTAATAAATCGGGGTCGCTTGCATTGTTGCTAACGGATGCTGCTCATGCCTGATTCAACACTCAAATTCACGCCCTTTGGGTTACAGCCGTTGTTTCTTGTGTATGGCTTTTGTGGCAAACTTGAAATAAATGTATTTTTGACAATGTTCCACCGGACATATCTACTTTCTTGCGACACATTTGGCGCTTGGTAAGGGAGGTTGATTTCTTCAAAATTGGGTCGGCATCGACGATGGAGGATTTGCAAATTTTACGGAGGTTCATGATGTCGCTCTTGCCTCGTAGAGCCCCGAGAATCATTTCGGTCATGTGGTATCCGCCACCAGCAATGTGGGTAAACTGCAATACAGATGGTTGTTCACTCGGCACACCGGGATTGGGAGGCGCTGGAGGTATTTTTAGGAATTCGCGGGGATTCCCACAAGGTATGTTCGCGATGCATCTACACTCACTTCATGCTTTTGAAGCCGAGCTTTGAGCTATTATTATGGCAGTCAACAAAGTTATGGAGTTAAATTGGACGCATTTGTGAGTAGAAAGCGACTCGACGTATGTGGTTAGCTTGCTTAACTCTAGATCTCAAAGAGTGCCATGGAGGACGCGCTCACGATGGATTAATTGTTTAAGGTTTATTAGCAGCATTCAGTTTCAAGCATCACATAAATTTCCGCGAAGGCAACAGGGTGACGGACGCTCTTGCTAAATATGGCGCCGAACATCATGGCGAGCACTGGTGGTCTTCGCCTTCTCAGTTTGTTTCAACTTTTATTAATGACGATATTTGTAACAAGGAGAACTTTCGATTTTGTTAGTTCTCTCCGTTTTAATTTTCATTGTAAACATTCTTTTTCATTTTAATAACACTGAGCCTCGGGTTCTCCGAGTCAAAAAAAAAATCAATTAGTTTCCATGCCATGGAACCGGTCTTCCTCCTCCCAAAAAGGAATGTTGGACATGCATGCATGGAAATAAAACTTTGAGGTCCATAGAACTCGTAAAACTATTGAATCCACATGGATGGATTAGTTTCAAATTAAAGGATTAACTTCTCAATTTAGGACGAGTTAAGAAAATTTTGAAAATGAGGAAGTTAAATTATGTAATGTATTTAATATTCATGTTATGTCTTTCTCAACAAACAAAAAAAAAAAATTAAGGGCATGCCGCATAAGTATAAATAGAATGTCTTTCTGAACCGCCTACTCCACTTTCTCAACTTGTTTGGCAAATTTTTTCATCAATCAATAGTCTGTTTCAATTGTTATGACATAAAAAAATTTGAAACACCACAAACTTAAATTTACAAGCCATCCCGTGTTACAACATAACAAAAAAAATAAAAAATCAGCGAATTCTTTCTCAAATCGCATAGTGTGACCTTAATTTGAGTCATCAAATTATGGTCGCACAAAGGCAAATCCGGAATGTGAATGCATAAGCACAATAAATGGAGTTCGCACCACAGGAAAGACCATTTGAGCCCGGAGAATTTGCGAGGTTACTTCACTTATTATATCTCTTGAAGTTTGATCTATGCAAAGACATAACTTGATGATTTAGCGTAGGTTCATTTATTACTTGAACTGTAGATGAATAATTAATTGATTCACAAAAAAGAAAAAAAAAAGCAAAAAATTGACAAGCAAATTCAGAGAGTTCTCAAACTAACCAATAATAAAACTTTCCTGTTGTTAATGACGAGTTGACGACTAACATAATAGAAGTATATTCTAAATGAAAAAGAAAACACATTTAAATTACAAAAATACTTTTTTAAAATAATTAAATATATAAGAAACTAGTTATTTGCACGGAACGAGAAACTTTTGCTTTGACGATTGAATGTGAATATGCTCGAAAAGAGAGAAAGGGAGGCAAAATCGTCAAAGGTGGCATAATTTGCTAATAGAATTAAACATTTCAAGAATTTGGGGGTTAGCGAGTTCAACTGGAGGCCATTTCTACCGCCCTCTTTCTTTTTCTTATTTTTTTTACCTTTATTTGTTGAATATTTTGAAAAAATGGATAAATTTATTATTCTTCAAACTTTAATTTATAAATACAAATATGAACAGAATTCATTTAATTACGATTTTCAAAATATTTATTATTTTAGTGAATAAGATATCAAATGTAAAATTATATTAATCATAGGGAGTAAAGTGCCAAAAAATACTATTTTGCGGTGCTAAACTTCACACTAATCTTATAATTTGCATTTCAGGCAAAATATGACAGCATCCCGGAAAATTAGAACTAATTTTAATTTGGATTAAAAGCGTCAAACCTCTTACATTATGCCCCTGGTGCACTTTGCCCCATATTCTATTTTTTCAACAACATGCCTCTATACTATTGAAAAATGTTGGGTTGTGAAGTCTGAATTGCCTAGGAGTGAGGAGACCCAGTTGGTTTGGGAAACAGGAATTCAGTTAGTTTAGGAAGAGGAATCCTAGTTAATATGGAAACCTAGTTAATATGGAAACCCTGGGAGTAGAATCCTAAAATACCTAGGAGTTGCAGGGTTTATGTAAAACTATAAATAGCCCACCTATGTGTAATTCTATTGATTCATTGTAAGACTCATCAGAAACTAGTAGAGAAAATCCTGGCTTGGCAGCGCCCCCAGACGTAGTCTTTTGACGAACTGGGTTACCAAATTCCGTGTCTTTTTTATCGCTTTTCTTGTGCATGTTTCTTAATATCCTGATTACTGCATAACAAGTGGTATCAAGAGCTCAGGTTTGAGTGGGAGTAATCACGATGGATGTGGGAAAATCACCGATCGAAAAGTTTGATGGTTCGGATTACGGGTTCTGGAGGATGCAGATCGAGGATTACCTGTATGGTAAAGATTTGTGGAAACCTCTGAAGGACTAACCGAAGGACATGCCGGAAGAGGAATGGACTGTGCTGGATAGGAAGGCGATGAGTGCGGTGCGTTTGTCTCTATCGCGGAACGTGGCGTTTCATACGGCGAAAGAGAAAACCACGAAGGATGTGCTAAAAGTTTTAGCAGACATGTTCGAAAAGCCGTCGGCAGCGAACAAAGTTCATCTGATGAGACGTCTGTTTTACCTGAAGATGACAGAAAATTCTGTAGTTTCTGATCATCTGAACGAGTTCAATCTGATTACATCACAATTGAGCTCTGTCGGAATTGATTTTGATGACGAAGTTAGAGCCCTAATTTTGTTGTCTTCTTTGCCGGAGAGTTGGAGCGGGACAGTTACAGCTGTTAGTGCTTCTGCGGGGAGGGTAAAGTTGAAGTTTGACGAAGTGAGAGATCTGGTTATTAGTGAAGAAATTCGTAGGAAAGAATCGGGTAGTTCTTCGGGATCAGTTCTGAGTACAGAAAATAGAGGCAGATCAGAAACAAGAAAGTCGAATCGAGGTAGATCAAAGTCGAGAAATAAAAGCAGGCCAAAAAAGGACATGAGTTCCATTGAATGTTGGAACTGTTATAAGATGGGTCATCTCAGACGCCAGTGTAAAGCTCCGAGCACTGATAATAAGGAAGAAAACTCAGCAAACGCGGCATCTAATGAGATTAGTGATGCATTAATCTTGAGTGTGTGCAGTCCATTAGAATCCTGGGTTTTGGATTCTGGAGCATCCTATCACGCTTGCCCTAATGGTGATATAATGGAGAATTATATTTCCGGAGATTTTGGTACGGTTTATCTTGCTGATGATGAACCTCTCAAAATTGTAGGTAGGGGAGATGTTCGGGTTAAATCAGTGAATGGATCTGTGTGGATGTTGCGTAGCGTGAAACATATTCCGAGTTTAAAGAGAAATTTGATCTCTGTAGGGCAGCTGGATGATGACGGTTATCAGGTGTCCTTTGGTTCTGGTGCTTACAAGGTAACCAAAGGGGCCATGGTTTTGGCTCGGGGATTGAAGAAGGGTACATTGTATATGACCACCATCGATCAGGAAAGTCTTGCTGTTGCAGGTGCAAAGAGTGATGCAGATTTGTGGCATTGCAGACTTGGCCACATGAGTGAGAAGGGATTGAAACATCTGTGTTCAAAAGGTAAATTGCCGGGACTTAAAACAGTTGACATTGGTTTGTGTGAGGACTGTGTATTCGGAAAACAGAAAAGGGTCAGTTTTTCGAAGGTTGGCAGAACCCTGAAGAAGCAGAAGTTGGAGTTGGTGCATAGTGATCTATGGGGACCAGCCCCGGTGAAATCTCTTGGTGGGTCATCATATTACATGACTTTTATTGATGACGCCACGAGGAAATTATGGGTATATTTCCTTAAGCATAAATCTGAAGCTTTTGATGTTTTCAAAAAGTGGAGAGCATTGGTAGAAACCGAAACTGGTCTTAATGTGAAGTGTCTGAGATCTGACAATGGAGGTGAATACGAACTTGCTGAGTTCAAAGAGTATTGTGCAGTAAATGGCATTCGCATGGAGAAGACAGTTAAAGGAACCCCGCAACAGAATGGAGTTGCAGAACGTATGAACAGAACCTTGAACGAGCGTGCTAGATGTATGAGGTTGAAGTGTGGATTACCGAAGATGTTTTGGGCAGATGCAGTTAACACTGCAGCTTTCTTGATTAATCGAGGACCATCAGTTCCTCTGGATAATGGCATACCGGAGGAGGCTTGGAGTGGCAAAGAGGTAAATCTATCTTTTCTCAGGGTTTTTGGTTGTGTTTCCTACGTGCATATTGATAGTACTGCTAGAAGTAAGTTGGATGCTAAATCTGTGAAGTGTACGTTTATTGGATATGGTGGTGATGAATACGATTATAGATTTTGGGATGATCAGAATCGGAAAATAATTCGTAGTAGGGATGTCATATTTAATGAACAAATTATGTACAAAGACAGATTGGGTGCACCAAATACTGACAATGCAGGAACTGGGGTTGAATGCTCTAAAGTTGTGGAATTGGATATTTCTAATTCAGATGTGAGAAAGGTTCCTAATGAACAGGTTGTTGTTGAGGAAGAACCGCGTACTCCGGAGGCTCCTTTGAGGAGATCGAGTAGACAACACCGGGCTCCGGAAAGGTATTCTCCCTCTATACACTATTTATTATTGACTGATAGTGGTGAGCCAGAATGTTATGCAGAAGCTATGAAGAGTGATGATTCGAGCAAGTGGGAGCTTGCAATGGAAGATGAGATGAATTCCCTGAAGTCTAACAAAACTTGGGAACTCGTTGAGCTCCCAAAGGGCAAGAAGGCACTGCATAACAAGTGGGTTTACAGGATTAAAGAGGAAGCAGATGGAAGCAAGCGTTTCAAGGCAAGGTTAGTTGTGAAGGGTTTCCAACAGAAAGAAGGCGTTGATTATACAGATATATTTTCTCCTGTTGTGAAGCTAACGACCATCAGGATGGTTTTGAGTATAGTTGCTGCAGAGAATTTGTTTTTAGAGCAGATGGATGTGAAAACAGCTTTTCTTCATGGTGATCTTGAGGAAGATATATACATGAAACAACCTGAAGGGTACTTGTCTAAAGGTAACAGTGAGCTTGTGTGTAAGCTGGAGAAGAGCTTGTATGGCCTAAAACAAGCTCCGAGGCAGTGGTATATGAAGTTTGATGGGTTCATGCATGATATTAATTTTATTAGATGCAATGCTGATCATTGTTGCTACGTTAAGAAGTTTGACATTGGCTTTATTATTTTGCTATTATATGTTGATGATATGTTGATAACGGGTTCTTGTGTTCAAGAAGTGAATAAGTTGAAGAAGCAATTGTCTGAATGGTTTGCTATGAAGGATCTTGGAGAAGCCAAACAGATCCTGGGTATGCGTATAAATCGTGATAGGATGGCAGGAAAGTTGTATCTTTCGCAAGGTGAATACATCGAGAGAGTCTTGAGGAGGTTCAGTATGCAAGATGAAAAGCCAGTGAGTACTCCATTAGGTAGTCAGTTCAGGCTGTCCAGGAAGGAGTCACCTAACAGTGATTTGGAGCACGCTTACATGGAGAAGATCCCGTATGCTTCAGCAGTTGGCAGTCTTATGTATGCTATGGTGTGTACTAGACCAGATATTGCGCATGCAGTGGGAGTTGTGAGTAGATACATGAGCAGACCGGGTAAGCAACATTGGGAAGCAGTGAAGTGGATCTTTAGGTACTTGCGGGGTACCACAAACAGAGCATTGTGTTTTTCAGGCAAAAGCACAGAGTTGAATGGCTATGTTGATGCTGATATGGCAGGAGATCTGGATAGTAGGAAAAGTACTACCGGGTATGTGTTTACATTGGGCGGTACAGCGATTTCTTGGGGTTCTAAGTTGCAGAAGATCGTGGCTTTATCTACTACAGAAGCTGAGTATGTAGCAGTGACGGAGGCCAGTAAAGAGATGGTATGGTTACAGAATTTCTTGTGTGAATTGGAAAAAGGGCAGACAAATAGCATTCTCTACAGCGATAGTCAAAGTGCTATTTTCTTGGCTAAGAATCCGGCTTTTTATTCAAGAACGAAGCATATTGATTTGAAGTATCATTATATACGATATCTCTTGGAAAAGAAGATTTTGCAGCTGGTGAAGATTCCGGGAAGTGAGAATCCTGCTGATATGTTGACTAAGGTTGTGACCTTAGAGAAGTTGAAGCTATGCATGGCTTCAACTGGCCTTGGAACTTGAGAAGTTCGTTGATGGCGCTGTCAATGCTTGCGGGTTTTACTATTGAGAAGTTGGAGAGATGATTACATATGGATTCAATCTTCAAGTGGGAGATTGTTGGGTTGTGAAGTCTGAATTGCCTAGGAGTGAGGAGACCCAGTTGGTTTGGGAAACAGGAATTCAGTTAGTCTAGGAAGAGGAATCCTAGTTAATATGGAAACCCTGGGAGTAGAATCCTAAAATACCTAGGAGTTGCAGGGTTTATGTAAAACTATAAATAGCCCACCTATGTGTAATTCTATTGATTCATTGTAAGACTCATCAGAAACTAGTAGAGAAAATCCTGGCTTGGCAGCGCCCCCAGACGTAGTCTTTTGACGAACTGGGTTACCAAATTCCGTGTCTTTTTTATCGCTTTTCTTGTGCATGTTTCTTAATATCCTGATTACTGCATAACAAAAAATAACCACTTTGTCTCCTAAAACTCAGTTTAACGGTCGATAAGCGACTCAGGGGACAAAGTGCTTATTTTTCAATAATATGAGGGACATGTGCCAAAAAATAAAATTGGACAACAAAATGCAACAAAGAGGCCTGGTTTCGAGAATTTGACGGTTTATTCTTTTCAATTTTAGTATTCTTATGAGACTAATACTGATTTTGCTGGAGTATTCCTATAAATTTCTATTGTCATATCTTTTAAGAGTTTCTCTGAAAGAGCCCTTGTACTTGCCCACATAATTTCTACTAATCGAATCTATTACAAAAACTTATACTCCAGTCATAAAACACATCACAAATTATTCTTTGCAATTCAGGTTACTACTATGAATCCAATAAATTACAGTGGTTAGTTCCCATGACCTTCCTTGTTTTTCAGCATCCATGGCTGATAAAATCAAGTTACTAACTTTACTAAAATCACTTACGGTTTTGGAACTAAAACACATCTGAATCCCATGATATCATATAGGGATATATCCATGAAGTACTCCCAGTAAAACTATAACAGCGTGTCTTAAAGAAACGCGTGGCACGCAATATAAGTATACATGAGGAGTGTGAATGTTTTATGATCCGTTCTCTATCTCGGCTCCAACGTTGAAATGGTAAGATCATTTTTTGAATTCCCTCCACTTAAGCTACTTGAACTGTGAGGCTCAATAACAGCTCTACCAGTAAAGAAACCAGGTTGTTTTGCTTCCGGAATTATGTCTTCGTTCTCCAACATTCGCACCACAAAAGACATGATTGGCCTATCTTCTGGTTTTTGTTGCACGCACAACAGTCCGACATGGATTGATCGTACTATCTCTGACAAATTAAATGATTCGCCTAAACATGGATCAATTAGTTCCGATGACCTCCCATCCTTATAAAGCGTCCAAGCCTGCGAAAAATAGACATCACTTCTGATAACTCATAGTTACATTCAATAGTATTGATAGGGAAATATACATACATGACCTAGAAGGTTGAAATTGTGATCAGCATGGGAAAAACCCCAATTCCTCTTTCCTCTCAAAATTTCTAGAACTAGGACGCCAAAGCTAAATACGTCTGATTTTACTGAAAATAGGCCCTCCACTGCATATTCAGGAGACATGTAGCCACTGCCATATATAGGAGTACTAATCAATTTGAAATACATGTCACATGTTGTAAAATGGAATAAGCATATGGAATCGTCTTCATTCTTACTATGTTCCAACAACTCTACGTGTCTTAGCTTCAGTCTCGTTCCCGCTAAAACATCTAGCCATTCCAAAGTCTGAAATCTTTGGATTCATGTCGCAATCTAGCAATACATTACTAGCTTTGAGGTCTCGATGGATAATTCTCAACCGGGAATCTTGATGAAGATACAAGAGTCCCCTAGCAACGCCTTTGATGATTTGGAAACGTTTTTCCCAGTCAAGTTGCTTACTTTTTGTCTGATCTGTAAAACATTTTTCGTACTTAATACTATGACGTAGTTGGTAGTTGTTAATCAGTTTGCAAAGAGTTAGAATTCTCACCAAATAATAGAAGGTCGAGGCTGTTGTTGGGCATGTATTCGTAAATCAACATGCTTTCCTCTCCTTCGATGCAGCAGCCTAGAAGTCGGACAAGATTTCGGTGTTGAAGTTTGGCAATAAAGATCACTTCATTCTTGAATTCGCTGACTCCTTGCATCGAGTCCTTTGATAATCGTTTCACAGCGATTTCTTGTCCCCCGTTAAGCATTCCCTACCAGTTCATTTAAATTCTCTGAATATTAGTTACTGGAAATAAAAGTTATTTAATTTTGGTTCATGCTTCCCCTAACTTCTTTTTTTTTTTTTAAAAAAAAAAAAGAGCAAACTCATATCATACATCAGTACTAGAACTGAAGAATTGTGCATAAATTTAATAATATGCAGAAGATGGAATGTTCATTCAAAGGCTGTGAACAAGTTTCACCTTATAAACAGGTCCGAATCCGCCCTGTCCAAGCTTTTTATCAAATGAAAAATTATCAGTAGCTTTCAGTATCACAGATAAATCAAACTGTGGTAGCTCTGAGTCTCTGTGATGACTTCCACCATATAACCCTGCAAAACAGAAAATTTCAAATACACATTCTTTAGTTTTCCATGATATTTTTACACCATAAAATGGAGATCTTCATTACCTGTTGCTCGCGACTTGTGATGGTTCTTCAGCTTTGAGTCATTCTTTCGCCTCTTAATATATGAAAAGAGACTCAGGCCCATAAGAGCAGCTACAATTACTGATGCCATTGTTGCTATAAGTATTAACTTTTTTCTTCCTCCGGAATCTGAAATAATTTCAATGGAAGTGCTTGCACATATCAAGAGGGTTCACATACAAAGTGATAGTTATGAAATCACTAATATGTTTGAATGGCATAAAGTTTTTACCTGCCTCAGAAGCTGCCACTCTGATATAAATTTCCTCTCCATTTGAAGACAAACTTCTAATGTCAATCAAATCGTCAAACCAAATCAGACACCCGGATCTTCTTCTTATATCCAACTGCGTGTAAGCTGTACAAGAACAATTCCTTAAACACTCTGCTCTGCATTCTTCAAGCGTCATATTTATGTTATGCCAAGAAAATCTCGCGTCTGGCAATTTTATGCCAGAATACCTCAAAAAAATATCACCTTCACAACTTAAATTTCTCCTACGAACGCATCCATCCAACCAATCTGATCTAAACCAGCCCTCGGGATTTCTCGGAACAAATCTATCAAGACATCCACACAACGGGGAGTTTTCATAATTGCAAATGCCATTTGGACCACACGATCTGTAAGTACTGCATATATCTGGCGGGAAGTTCCAGTACACTGTCCAGCCTCTTCCGGCAACCCATGTTAAGTACTGTAAAGTACCACTTTGATTCAAGCTAAACCTTGAAGCCACTGATGTGTCGAACGAACCTTCCTGATAGTATACCTCGTTTTCATTCATAATAAATGTCACTCTGCCAGAGCTATCGTCCTTGGTGTTCGTCGACCCGCTGAAGCGAATTCCGTTCCAAGGCCCGATCCTGTTCTGTACATCATCACCTCTTTTCAGGACAACCTGTGGATATCCAGTAGGATCGAGATGAAAGCTGTAGCCTCCAGGAGATGGATCATCATTACTCCTCCATGACAAGAGATACGTTTCTAAACCTGTTACCAAGTTCCATCCCAATTTGATACCTGGTAAAAACGTATCTGTTGGATAATCAAAACTTTGCCAGATAAAATTTTCAGGCAGGCTGTCATTCGCTTCTCTCACGACAAGATTTCCTGATTCTAGCAACTGCGCGACTGGATTTCTGACCGATCTGGACGTGTTAGACGACCATATATTGCCGTTGGTGTCACTTAACAGGACAAGAATTCCAGGTTCGATAACTGTAAAGACGACGTTTGTTGTGTTCATGATGGGAACTTCTCTGTTGGCAACCCAAACGACTGTCCTGACGGGCAGGTTTCTATACCACATTCCAACGTACCGATTGCTGGAATTTCCAGGGCTGAAGAACCCGAGTTCGAACGTTCCATTTGAGGAAACCAGTGTATCACCATCTCTTATGCCGTTAGTAGTGTTGATTGTATCCGTCACAGCAGAAGCTGAATGGTTAAACAACGTGGAAATTAGGAGAAATAAGATGGAACATTCACATAGTTTTTCCATGGCATATGTCTTTTCTGGGGCTTATTTATTCAACTAGAATTTGATAACAACAATCAATTTATAGTGTATAAAAAATATTAAATAGTCTTGGACAAACTCATTCATCAAGGCTGACCGCTGATAGGGAAGAGAGTGAAGTTTTCAGGACGTTTTCGACCACAGCCACTTATCAAGGTCTTTTGTATGAAGTCAATGCGGAATGGAAATTTATGCAATGCGTATCTATTCCGCTGGTTTTGGGATTTTAGTGTAATTACTCTTCATTTGTCTTTAGTTTTGGTCATTGAAAAAAGAATTCAAAAATGGCTGCTGGAAACGTTCTCCCGCGCGCCTCTAGTTAATGAGTGTTGACATGGACTAATAGTGCTCGAGGTTTCATGAGGTGGATTCAGATTATGGTTTAATTGGTTAGTTTGTGCTACGATTCACTACAAAGTGGTGTGAAGAACGTGGATCAACAAATTATGGCTGCTGCTAAATTTGATCTTAAAAATTTAACTAGGACTAATGGTTTTGGCTTTTGGAGATTGAAGATGAGGGCTTTGTTGGTTCAACTTGATGAATCCACTATAGAGAAGGAGATCGACGAAAAATCCAAGAAGGCTAAGCTAGATAAAGCTCACAAAGCTATAATCCTCAGTCTAGGAGACAATGTTCTAAGATAAGTCTCAAAGGAGAAATCAACAACTAGAATCTAGACCAAACTAGAGAGCTTATACATGCAAAATATTTTGTAAATTGATTATACCTGAAGCAAACCTTAATTTCATATAGGATGCAAGAAGATAGGCCTCTTGAAAAAAAAAATTGATGTTTTTAATAAACTGACTCTTACCTTGAGAAATTGATGTGTTAGGACCGAGAGTCCGTATTATCTGATTTACTTGTTTTGCGAAAATATTTTTAAGAAAAATTGTGTTTTTGATTTACTTACCAAATATTCCTTTTATAGAACATGTATTTTACAAGGAGTGTGAATATTTGGATAAGTTTGAAAAGAATTAGCTTTATCTTTTGGAAAGTTAATCTTTATCAAACTTTAAGTGATTGTTTCCTTGTGGAGTCTATTTTTGTTCCTTATTGTGCAGGATAAGGAGAGAGGCGAGATCTATGAAGAAGGAAAGAATCCGGATATTTTGGGAAGTAGGAGTCCTGACTGGACTAGGAGACTGCCCGAGGAAAATTTATCTTCTAAGGAGTGCTATTCTATAAGTAGTAGAATTTTAAGGAATAAACTTAGAACACACGAGTATATTGAAGATTCATACGTGTTCAACGTTTTTGTGTATTCCGAAGATTTCAATTTTTGTTTATCGAAGAACAACCGTGGAAAGTTGTTCAAGATTTGAGGGGAGTTCAACGGGAAAGTAGCTCACTAGTTGAAGGGAGTTCAACGAAACGTGTTCTACGCTTGGAAGCTGTTCACTTGAAGATCTACGGGAGTTGATCTTGTTGGGATTTCGAAAGGAGTATTTTGATAAAAGTATTCTAGTGGTTTTTAGCAATAGATGGTTTCTGGTTGTTAAAGTAAAAATTCCAGTAGTTGCAATAACTTTTGATCAAAAGAAAGAGGTTTGAGTTCTTGGGCAAAAACCTTGTGGAGTAGGACGAAGTTCGAACCACGTTAAATCCGCAAGTCTATTTTTTTACTATTTTCTTTACTGTCACGACCGGTAGTCTATAAGTAAAAATTTCAGAAACTAAGGGATTTACAAGTCCGTTAGAGCTCTCCGTTAGTTAGACACGTGGCGCAAATCCACACGGTGTAGGAGATGATGTTGTACGGTTTTGTAGGAGAGGATCTTCTCCCATGATACGGAACGTACCAAACTTCGTGCTCCAACTTGAGGAAGTACTATTGTCTTATTACAGGTGTACAAGAACAAGAACAAAGACTCACATTTCCGGTTCTTAGGCATTGGTATATATATATATATATGGACACAGAATCAATTATCACAAAATGTAATTTCATTCAAATGCCATCTTTTGATTACCAACAGTTTCACAACATTACTTCAGTTGGCACATGTATAATAGCTCTTCCAAATACTATATCACCGATAATTTCTTCTTACAATTTCCTTACATTGAAAACAGTGTAAGTTGGTGTAAAACATTGCTATTTATATTTCACATGTAACCTCTTTTCTAATTTTTTTTTGTGTTCCATGATATCAAGTCAAATAGATCCATGAATCCCCAGTAAAGCTATATAAACCTATATTCATACATGAGGAGTGCAAATGTTATATGATTTTCTCACTATCTCGGCTCCAGTGTTGAAATGGTAAGATCATTTTTTGAATTCCCTCCACTTAAGCTACTTGAACTGTGAGGCTCAATAACAGCTCTACCAGTAAAGAAACCAGGTTGTTTTGCTTCCGGAATTATGTCTTCGTTCTCCAACATTCGCACCACAAAAGACATGATTGGCCTATCTTCTGGTTTTTGTTGCACGCACAACAGTCCGACATGGATTGATCGTACTATCTCTAACAAATTAAACGATTCGCCTAGACATGGATCAATTAGTTCCGATGACCTCCCATCCTTATAAAGCGTCCAAGCCTGCGAAAAATAGACATCAGTTCTGATAACTCATAGTTATATTCAAAAGTATTGATAGGGAAATATACATACATGACCAAGAAGGTTGAAATTGTGATCAGCATGGGAAAAACCCCAATTCCTCTTTCCACTCAAAATTTCTAGAACTAGGACGCCAAAGCTAAATACGTCTGATTTTACTGAAAATAGGCCCTCCACTGCATATTCATGTAGACATGTTCCAACAACTCTGCGTGTCTTAGCTTCAGTCTCGTTCCCGCTAAAACATCGAGCCATTCCAAAGTCCGAAATCTTTGGATTCATGTCGGAATCTAACAATACATTACTAGCTTTGAGGTCTCGATGGATAACTCTCAACCGGGAATCTTGATGAAGATACAAGAGTCCCCTGGCAACGCCTTTGATGATATGGAAACGTTGTTTCCAATCAAGTTGCATACTTCTTGTTTCATCTGTCAAAATATCTTCCTAGTTAGTTATGATGTAGTAAGTAAAACGTTAATCAGCTCGGATAGAGTTAGAATACTGACCAAATAATAGGACATCGAGGCTGTTGTTGGGCATGTATTCGTAAATCAACATGCTTTCCTCTCTTTGGATGCAGCATCCTAGAAGTCGGACAAGATTTCGATGCTGAAGTTTGGCGATAGTAATCACTTCGTTCTTGAATTCATTTAGGCCTTGTCTCGAGTCTTTTAATAGTCGTTTCACAGCTATTTCTTGTCCCCCTTCCAACATTCCCTAAATCAGAAGAACCAGTTCATGCAAAATGGGTAAATACTACTTTTTGAAATTAGAAGTAGTTGAATTTTGGTTCATGCTTCATCTAACTTGTTTCTCTTTTTGTAACAAAGGGAATTTTTACCACTCTAGTATGCAATAAATTAAAGTAACTAAAGAACTATGCATAAATTCAATAATATTCAGAAGAGGGAATGTCCATTTGTCCATTCTAATGCTCTTAACAAGTTTCACCTTATAAACAGATCCGAATCCGCCCTGTCCAAGCTTTTTGCCTAAAGAAAAGTTATCAGTAGCTTTCAGTATCACAGATAAGTCGAACAATGGTAGCTCTGAGTCTTCATGATGACTTCCATCATATAGCCCTGCAACGTGAAGAATTAAAAGCACTAGTTTAGTTAAGGGGTGTTGAAGAAGGATACCCATTAATTCTGTAAGGAAAGATGCTGCTTTTTTCCCTTCTTTCGTGTTTTTTAGCATAAAATGAAACATATCTGTTACCTGTCTCTCTCATCTTCTGACGTTTCTTCCTCTTCGAATCATTCTTACTCTTCTTTATGCATAAAAAGATAATCAGGCCCATAAGAACCACCACGATCACTGGCGTCAAGCTCTCTATTAGTATTTGATGATTTCTTCCTCCAGAATCTGAAATACTTTCTGTTGAAATATGCCGTCAAGATTTGCATTTACTTCGTTATGTTAGAAATAGAATATTAGTTAAGAATGGGGGCTCACAACACGAACCATTTTATCTTATCTAGATCTAGGTTAATTATATGCCTAATTTTGTATTATAAATCTGTGTAGCATCTTCATTGATATGAGAAATACAATAAATTTCCATTTTGTATTTTATTACTTCCATTGAAATTGCATGCACGAATTAAAAATATTCCCATATTAAAGTGATTGTCATAAAATTAACAATATGTTTGATAGGTCTGAAGTCTTTACCTGCCTCAGAAGCAGCCATTCTGATGTATATATCATGTCCATCTATAGACAGACTTTTAATGTCAATCAAATCTCCAACCCAAATCAGACACTCGACTCTTATTGTCATATTCAACTGCGTACAAGAACAATTCCTTAAACACTCTGCTCTGCATTCTTCAAGCGTCATGTTTGTGTTATGCCATGAAAACTTCGTGTCCGGCAGTTTAATACCAGAATACCTCAAAAAAACATCACCTTCACAACTTAAATTTCTCCTCTGCATGCATCCGTCTGACCAATCTTTTCTTAACCAACCCTCGGGATTTCTTGGAACAAATCTATTAAGACATTCACAGAAGGTGGAGGTGTCATAATTGCAAGTACCATGCTCGCCACAGTATCTGTATGTGTCACATATATCTGAAGGGAAGTTCCAGAGCGCAGTCCAGCCTATTCCGTCATCCCACACCATGCCCTGTACAAGACCCGTTTGTCTCACAGTAAGTCTCGCAGTGATTGGTCCGTCGGGAAAATCTATCAGCTGAAAGGTTACCTCGTTGTCGTTCACGACAAACAGTAATCTGTCCCTTGAAACCTCCACAATGCTTGTTTGCCTCAACTTGAACAGTACATCATCACCTCTTCTCAACACCATTTGTGGAAATCCAGTAGGATCCAGATGAAAACTGTAGTCCCCAGGAGAAGGATCATCGTTACTCCTCCATGACTGCAAGTAACTTTCTGAACCTGTTACCGAATTCCATCCAAACTTCATACCTTGTAAATATGTATCCGTCGGATAATCAAAACTTTGCCAGAGATAATTTTCAGGCCTGTTGTCGTTCGCTTCTCTCACGACAAGATTTCCCGTTTCCAGCAATTGCGCAACTGGATTTCTAACTGATCTGGACGTGATGGAAGACCATATACGACTGTCAGTGTCACTGAACAAGACAAGAACTCCAGATTCCATAACAGTTAAAACGGCCCCTGTCGTGTTTGTGATGGGAACTTCTCTGTTGGCAACCCAAACTACGGTCTTGATGGGTAGATTTCTATACCACATTCCAACGTACCAATTGCCGGAATTTCCTGGGCTGAAGAATCCAAGTTCGTACGTTCCACCTGAAGAAACCAGAGTCTCACTGTCCCTTATGCTGTGAGTAGCGTTGATTGTATCCGTCACAGCGGAAGTTGAACGTAAGATGATCAGCAAATGAATTAGAAGAAATGAGATGGAACATTCACATGATTTTTGCATTGGATATTTTTTATTTAACTGGCATGAAAAATTGAAAGGATGAAAGGTTTAATTTGTTTTCATGAGAACAAGTTCTTATAATTCAGAACGATAAAAACCTACATATATATTTATAGATACAACATTTAGATTAATCAAATTCTGACTGTACTAAAACTTAATGTAAAAACTCTTATTAGAGTCAGGAAGTTCATCGACCGCTATATATAGAAATTCTTTTTTTTTTTTGAGATGAAGTCACTGATACGTATCTATTCCGCTCGTTAAGAAATTTCGTTTTCTTAATTACTTCTTTGGTGTTTAGATTTAGCCACTGATCATAACAGTTATGGTAAACAAAAATCCCAAAATGGCACTGATAACATGGGAAAAAGACTTTTAATTCTTTGAACATCAAATATATTCGGAAACCACAAACTAAAATTCACTAGCAATCCCGTGTTAAAGCTGAAATAAAATCGAATGAATCGGTGAATTCTGTCTCAAATCGCCCTTAATTTGAGTCATCAAAATTATGGTTGCGGGAAAGCAAAACCGATAAATTTAAGATTTAGAAATATAACCTCAATTCACTTAAAAATTTTAGTTTTGCGCCAAATATGACGGCAGCTCAAAATATGAGAACTACATTTAATTTAGTATTATATGAGACTAATTAATACTTATTTTAGAGTAATCTTATGGGACCAAAAGAGGATTTTTGCCTTTTCTTATCAATACGTATTGATTTTCAAGGCTTATGCCTCAGTGCTTTAATCATCATGAAAAATGCCCCGTTTATGTCCACTACTTTTTAAAACACTAAAAAAAATAGACACCATAGGAACCTTAATAATTTATATCAATCAAAAACTCTTTCGGATTGTAAACCTTGCAATAAAAATATTATCTCAAGCCCACATTTTAATACTTCTAAGTGGAAAATCATTTTGCCAAAACGTTTTGCGCCAAAATCCAACGGAAACATCATAGGAAGATTTGGGCCTGCATATAACCAAGACAAAGTGATAACCAAGTGCAGGCAAAAAATCTTACTCACCTATTGGCCGGATAAGCCCAATAAGTAAAAGGCTGAGAAAAATTAAGTGACAAAAAACCAGCAGAGCATTATCAATTGCTATTTTTTGATCCCTTCTCTTTAAGGTGATGCACTATTTTTTGAGCTAGCTATATAATATTTGGCAACTGGATATAAAGCCTCATATAAAAATCACCGCTATGAACGATTTAGGAGCGAGCAGTCACATGGACCATATGGAAATCGATCTCTAGCTGATCGATTGTTTTTCTATCCAAATTGATTATTTCCAATAAAGGTTTTTTTTCTTTTAACTTCATTATCAATCATCCCCAAACTTCAATTGTCCATAAATGATTTATATTTACTTCGATCCTGACACAACGAACGAATCTCAAACAACTCGACCTGTGATCTCAGAGGCGAAGGGAATGGAGCTTCAATCATTCTTAGTTTTGGTTTGTCTCATTTAAGTCATAGTTTTCTCTTTATAAACTTTATTGTATGCTTTTACTACTTAAACACGTGGCCGTAGACCAACTGAAGTTTACATGCTTGTTTGCAAGTGTAGCCGTGGAGGTCATCCCTGTCCAAGTCAAAGAATTACTTAATTAGAGCATAATATGAACAATTTTTGGTATGGCGTAGCGTATCTAAGTAGTAGCGCAAGATACCTGCATCATGCACTTCAGCCTTTTCTGTCAATGAGTTTAAATAAACGGATGGTAGACCTACATGATTTAAATGAGAAGAAACTCATATTTATAAATTGTCTTCGTTATATAGAGATGTAGATATATATATTAAAAAGGATAGGCACAAAAATGTCAATTTGAAATATCAAAACCAAAAGCCAAAAACTAGACAACACAAAAAACATAAAGATATATAATTCCAACTCATTCTTCAAGACCGTGGCCGTGAACAATATGTTTGCTTGGTCAGTTAGCTAGCAAACATTGTTGAACAAAAAAGCTATTTAGATATATTAATTTACTATAAATTTTGTTACACAAAAAGCATTTGAATTGTTGATTAATCATCAGAGATGGCCATAACCAATAGTTCATTATCAAATGAATCTTTCATTCTAATACTCTTTCTAAGGGTTATTAGTATTTATCAATGTTTGTTCCTATCTAATAGAACACTATTGGACACAGTTATATTCAGTATTTTTAAAACTGGACCGGGCATTGAACCGGTGAGGCCACCGATTCACTGGTTTTACCGGTTGATCCAGTTTGACCGGTGTTCGTACAAAGAATCAGACCTCAGTCCAACCGGTTTGGTCGGCCGGTCCGATCCGATTTTAAAAACATTGTTATATTCATGTATGCATTAAAGTTTATGGCTATAGTAGTTTTTATGTATTTATAATAAGAATTTTATGATAAAGTGACATTGTTACGACCAAGTGATCTATAGACCTAGTTCACGTGAATATTATTCGGTGAGACATTAGGGATGTGGAAGTTAGGAAGATTTAGCATAGTTGCTAATTGAGGGCGAAATGAACCACATTTGACCTAATGGATATGCCTCGACGTCAACTACAAATCCATGCCCACAATCAAAATTAATACCAAAGAAAAGAAAAACGACAAACATATGCTAATTCTTACGACAAGACTGTGCCCACTATAATCAAATCTTCTTTGTTTAGTTTTTATATATGTTTCAAATACTTTTTTGTTGCTAGAATTCCACGGTCCGAACTGAAGTGATCATACTTCAACGTCGACTACTGAAACTGAAATTCTATGTCATACAGAAGATATTTTCAAAAAAGAAAAGAAAAGTCAACTAGAAGAAATATGTAAGTGATACTTCTACATGTAAGTGATAGAGTAAACAAGATTAATAAATAGAAAAGAAGATCATGCTAGTTACGAAATTCTAAAGTTTATCCCGCATATTTATTAAGTTCATTTTAGAAGGCAAGATATCCTTGGTATGCTAGGGAAATGACTCAATCAACTCGATTAATGCGTGATTGTGTGACAAGAATATATATATATATATATATATATATATATATATATATATATATATGTATATATATATATATATATATGTATATATATATATATATGTATATATATATATATATGTATATATATATATATATATGTATATAAATATATATATATATATATATATGTATACACTTATATAAATATATTCTCCTTATTTACTACTTCGAAAATCATCGAGTTTCACAATCGGTCTTTATCTGTGCTAAGGAGGTCCATGAAACTTAATTTTCTCTCCAAAAACTGTTTACCAGAGAGAGCTGCTAATTAAATGAATTACTTTAATACATATACATTTTAGAAGGCAAGATATCCTTGGTATGCTAGGGAAATGACTCAATCAACTCGATTAATGCGTGATTGTGTGACAAGAATATATATATATATATATATATATACATATATATATATATATATATATATATATATATGTACACACATGTACATATATATATATATGTACATATATATATATATATATGTACATATATATATATATATGTACATATATATATATATGTACATGTGTGTACATATATATATATATGTACATATATATATATATATATGTACATATATATATATATATATATATATATATATATATATATATATGTATTAAAGTAATTCATTTAATTAGCAGCTCTCTCTGGTAAACAGTTTTTGGAGAGAAAATTAAGTTTCATGGACCTCCTTAGCACAGATAAAGACCGATTGTGAAACTCGATGATTTTCGAAGTAGTAAATAAGGAGAATATATTTATATAAGTGTATATATATATATATATATATATATATATATATATATATATATATATATATATATATATATATATCTCAATCCTTCTAAAAATTTGAGTTATAAATGAAATAGAAATTCAATTACATACCAGTCATACCACTAACAGTATATCGGGCCAATGATCAACTAGAACTCACCAATTGCCATGTACCATATATATTAGATATATACTTTCGTTGCGTATTATTATTCGGCACTCTGATATTTTTTTTCTATGTTCTTTTTATGTAGGACAAACACTTTTTAGTGGATGTTTTGTTGATTAGATTTTATTCATGCATTACTAGTTAACATAATTGTGCATTATAAATTAATCATAAGTATTATAAATTAAATTATATATTAGACTGGTTATAAAGTATTATAAATTAAATTATATATTAGACTGGTTATATTAATAAATAATACTAATAAACAATATTAATGCCAAAATAAATATATATGAAATCGTAATGTCACCCTTATAACTGTATCGTATTGTATTTGAATTAGTGCAACGTAAATCATAAATTAATGAAAAAATTTAGCAAATGACCTCCACCTAAACAAGCAGAAAGCAAAATAAAAATAATAAAGGGACTTGTACCTAAGTCAACCTCGAAAATCATTTTACTTGACAACGCTTAGACGGTTGACATGAATTGAACTATGACTCGACAAGGTGACATGTTTATCTACTTTATTAGTATTATCTTTCACATCTTTTCATTTGGAATATCTATACTCGCCCAATAGTTCCGATAGTCATCATACACGTACGATAACTTTAGTTCTAAATTGTTAAAAACATTTCTGTATATTAAGATTGCATCTAGTTTTTTATAGTAAAACGTATATGTCACGAAGTTATATTAAATCATGGTTGATTGCATTTAATATCTCTAATTTTGGTTAACTTTTGTTTTTTTTAATCCTACCTTTGGTTAACTTATCAACAACAGAACTAGAAAATAAGTGGAGAACGAGACTTTTAGTCTTCAATTCTATGCGATTCTCGTTGTTTCATAACATCGCAGACTTAACTATTTATTTCTTTACATAAATCATATAATTTCTCATAATTTCAGAGAAAGCAATCGGGTGGCGGATGCACTAGCAAACTACGGAGCTCGACAAGCTGAGAATTTTTGGTGGCCTACTCACCCTAGTTTTGTTATTATATATGTTGCTGATGATTTATGTAATAGGGCAAATTTTCGTTTTTGTTAAACTTGTTGTTCCTTTTCTTTCTTTTCATAAAATTCAAGTTTCGGGGTAGCGCAGTGGTGGTGCCAACGTAGTTTGGATCACTAACCACTATACATATGTTCTAATTCATTCCACGTAACATATATATATATATATATATATATAAGTTTGACAGAACAACTTTAAATAAATACTTTGTAATTGACCATGCTGTCACAAGTCACAAACTAAATATTTAAAATTAATAAACTAGTTATACACCAATGGTTGGTGAATGAATTGAGAAATATTCGAAGTAAAATACCCCATGATGGGATCTGGAATGTGTGATTGCCGTGGAATTAGAAAGAACAAGAGGAGCATGTGGACCAGTATGAAAGAAAATCTTTCCTTCTATTAATGATGACGAGTCCTCAGCTTAATACATATTTGTATTAACTATGTTGTAGGCAAAGAAAAATTCAACTCAACTATCTAACACGTTTTTACGTATAGTTGAAAAGGAAAACACTTTAGTCAATTTATATTGTTATTATATTTCTTACAACAATTGCATCGAATTGACCCAGTTTGGTCAGCTCTGTCGTGTTTCCCTAGAAAGATTGGAAAATAGGTAGGGGTCATCAATTCTTGTTGGAAGATTGTTCTGGCCTGTCTTCTTTGTCACCTTCTACACCTCAAGCTTTTGTCACGATTACGTCATTTTAGTGAGATCTAAGCCCTCACTAATGGTGAAACTTTGGGATAAAGTTGTATGCTATTATTCTAGGTTACATAATATATTCGTATTTGGTTTTAGTTGTCGTCGAGTATAAGGTTGGGTTGTGTAACACATGAAAAAGCTTACAATATTTTTGAAAAGTAAATAACACTCATCACAAGCTTTTAAATATACTTTAAGCAAAATGCAATCTTCAGTTCATTAAATTTGACGTATTTGCAATAATAATCCCAATTATCTCTTGTAAATTGTATTTGCAATAATAATCTTTATCTCTTGTAAATTATAATTTAGTCACTTATCTTTATCGTATTTGCAATTCATGTCCTTTTCCAGTGTTTTCTGTCCTTCATTTCACCAAAAGTCCAAGTGGCATTTTATCCTACCATGTCATCAATTACTAAGCAAAAGAAATAGCCCCTTAATCTTTACTGGTAGCAAGATCAGTCCTTTAAATTTGAGTAGTAGCAAAAGTTGTTAGGTAACAACCCAAAGAGTTGCAACTTGTTAAGTTGTAAGTTGTAACTGATATAATAAAAACAATAAAAATGACTCGAAGATTTTTAGCATGGTTTGGACAATTTGTCATAATCCACAAGTCGTCTCTCCCAAGAAGAATCAAACCTTTGCACTTTGAGAGCCTTATAAGGACTCTCTGATCAAACAACAAGACTCCTTCTCATTTTTGCATCCTTGAGTAATCTCTAGTTATTTCGCTCATTTCTTTTTCACACTTAGTCTAAAAAGACTACTGACTAAAAGCTCTCAATTTTTCTTTTAATATGGTTGATAACACAAAGAAACAAACCCTCGAAAAACTAAGAACTCTAACAAGTAACAACTCCATCACCATTCATACAACGTCTTGAGCAATCGTATTCTTGATTTGCGCGTGACTCCTTGCAATCAGATTTTGATTGCTTAGCTGATTGAACCTTGATTGTTGATATGATTTTTACTATACGAAAAGACAAAGAATCTATTTCTGCATTAATTTCATCGTTAATTTACTATACATAAATATCACAATTTAGTCGTAATGTGAAACTTTCTTTAGCAAAAAGATCTTGATTTCACGTGATATTCTATATCAAAAGTTTGCGGCTCTTTCTCATAATAACAATAAAACAGAATAGTTAAATGAGCCAAAAATAAGACTAAGTTTAGTCTTAACTAAAGTTTATTGGTAGTTGAAATCAACCCTTTTGAAGTTTTATGATGACCTACAAAACGGCTCCTATAATTATCATGATTTTGGTGCTATTCTCCTCAGCTTCAAGTCCTCTTTTTTTTTTTTCTTTCGTCTTATTATTTTTTTTTTTTTGGGGGGGGGGGGGGGGGGGGGGGGCGATATATTTGTTAATTTCCTTGTCTCAATTCGTCGTCTAATGTTCCTTCGACTTTCCCCGTTTTGTTAGTGAATGAGAGGTGACGAAAATCAGAAAACCATAGTATATTCCACTTTTGTTACAACACCCTATTTGGAAAATAATTCTAAGTAATGATACTCTGCACCAATATTTCTTCTCACTCTACTGATGTTAAGCTCTTTATGAACATATATACTGACATAATTAAGACAAAAGAAAATATCAAAAGTGAGTTTGATTTGTTTCAAATAGATATGCAGGTGACCCCATTATTGAAATGAGTCTAGATATGTTATATATAACAGCAGGATTTTGATTCACGCCCAAGTATCAATAATTAACATTGATATACCTAAATTAAAGCGGTTATAATTGAGTAAAAAAGAACCTAGTATCAAGGAAATTAAGTAATACTCGATCGATCGTTAGATTTGAGCCATGATGACATATCCAAATTCTAGTGAATAGTGACAACCGCGTAATTCTTATCTTTAACTACAAATCTTACTTAAAATTTAAAACCAACTTACAAATAATCACTTTCGGCGTTTTTACGACCAAACTTGTACGTGCATATCTATATCTATATATATATATATATATATGCACATGGGCGCTACCCATTTTAAATTCGAAATACACGAATAATCGCAATTGCTCATGATTATACAGGTCTCTCATTAATTATGTAATGTATTACGTGACTAACATAATCTACTCCTTTTTCAGCTTTCGTTCTTGTTTGCTTTTTTATTTGAAGATTGGTAAATTTAAGTTTGACTAAATTACTATTTTTATTTCGATGCCCTATTCTCAAAATGTACGTATCTCAGTAATTATAAGGGCTCAAGATTTATGGAATCTATTTTGTTTGATTATTTATTTCCTGGAGTCCTGAAAACTCAAGGTTGGTCCTAGCAAACACGAACTGTATTTATGTAAAAGATTTTCATAAAAATAAACCATTCTTGGATACATTCGACGAGAAAATGGAGATGGGAAGAACGTTGCACCTATTGTTTTATTTTCAACTCATGTCGGTTTGAATTAATTAAATTAAAACAATTGGTTTGCATTAGATTTTTGAACCAAAAGTATATTTTTTTATACATATTTCAAAATTAATTAGTACATGTATTTAGTACATCTACATATACATGCACATACAAATACATATAGAATGTACACACAATATATATATATACACACATACACATACATATAAAATTTTAATTATATATTACTAATTCAAGAATTAGATTATAGTAATAACAACTTAAGTATTAACATTGACATATTCTGTTCTTGAGTCTAAAACACTTCTTACTGAACCAAAACAAATTCGAACGAGCTGAGTTCATGGTCTCTCAATGATCAACTAAATGTGGAATTTTATGGGTAAGGATTCTCTAACCTTCTATGTATATGACACTCTACATACTATTTAGTTGTGGTTATAACAAGTATTAATTTGTATCTTAGTGCATGGAGGATGAAAGGTTACACGACATATCTATACTTACACACACCGTGACATAAACAATTCATTATAGTTATACTACGTTTACCTACAACTAATTAACTCTAAACCAAATTTAACTAATAATTAGGGCACAACTCATCGTTTTAATCATGTATGTTAAATGAAGACTTAATATGTTAAATCGTTATTGGATGAGGCCCAAAGGAACAGTGTGTGAACATTAGTGGGCAGACTTTGTACAACTTTGTCACTAGAACATGGAAACTAAGGCAACTAATGATGAATTGACGAAAATTACTTAGGATTGATTTTTTTTGTCAACAATTTTCACACACACACGCACGCACCATATAGTCGCTTTCGGGTTCTGACTCTGAGGTAAAACAAGTGGGACCCATACATTAGCACGCGCATGCTTTTTTGTGTCCCACTCGTTGACTTGTTTTTTCTCAAAGGGTCAAAATTAAATAAAGATGACGGCAGAAATTGAGTCAGAATGATTTCCCGTTCCGTTTCGTCTTTGCTCAACGCCACCTCCTGCCGCCGCCACCTCCTCCTCCACTAACTCCCGCCTTTAGCTAAATCTAACTACTTTTTTCATAAAATTTTATTATCATTTTGTTGGTGGAGATTGATTTGACACCTACGATTATTTTATACGTTGAAAACCTAAGTCATCGGTCATAAATAATTGCAACTTCAAACATTATACATATAGTTTTTTGTTTGAATTGCAATTATTATAATTTGTGACCAATGTGTTTGTTTTTACGTAAACCTAATTAGAACTCCGGAATAAATTACAAAACTTAAAAATATTTTAATGTACAGGTACAAATACAGGGATATATACAGGAAAGAAATTGTGACTTATGAAAATTTTAAAAAAAATATGACATGAATACACATGTATACTTATTGAGGAAAGTAATCCTCTCACGACTCATAAGGTGGCGCGCGTTAACCCGCACAATTTACAGCCTTTTACCAACACTGAGGGTGTATTTTAGCGTTTACGAGGATCTTGTAACGAGACTTGAACTACGTCCTTTTCTTTGTGAGTTCGCTTCTCCAGACGTGAGAACTTATCTAGGATACACATATTCGCGTTTTAATAAGTAGGAGATGATCCTTTGTCCCACTTTTGTGTTGTCACTAGTTGGAGTGTGAGTGGAGTGATACACAAAAGTGGGACAAAAGATCCTCTCCCTTAATAAGTAATAAGTAGGTGTGTGTATTAACTTTTGGGCTTGTAGTAAATACATGAATAACAATTGTATAGACAAAGTAATCAATGAAGTTTGTGTTTATTCTCTCTAAAGTGTTGCTTTTCAAGCGCTTCTCAATGTGTTTTTGCCTTAAAGTTGATGTCTGCCTTTAATGTTGTTGTGCACGTTCTTTTGTAAGGAGATTTTCATCTATGCTACAACATATGTGGTGAGCTGAAGCACACATGGGCCGAGAGGTTCTCCAAGTAGTGAAGCGTCTACCAAGTGTAAAACACGTGCTAATTGGTACCCATGTTTTGGACAATTGTGCGTGAGATGTAGCTACCTTGTAATGTGTCCTCCCGTATGTTGAATTTATGGGTATGCTCTCTTGCAGGAATATACTTACTTCTGGGCCGACCCTCGGTAAGGATCCACGTTTTGAGGCTCTTACTTTTTGGCATGTACTCGATAAGGACCCCAAGTCCTCGAGGCTAGAGGAGCCACGAGACTGAGAACCCTCAAGAATTCTTAATAACCCCGTTTTGATCGCCTTCTGCTTGAAGGTCACGCATCCGATAGAAAAACCATATGTAAGTGTACGACTATAAAGAAATATACTTCATCACTCATATATTATTTATTCGTAAATTATTAAAAAATTAAAGTGGCGTATAACACTTGGGAATACACAACATAATAATTTTAGCATCAAAAGTTTGATGGGACATAAATTTCAAAGTCATGTCTAATTGTATTATAAAAGAACCCTCAACAAGAATGTGAGGATTGATTCACAATTGAAGTTAACAGACCCTGAAAACAAAATTGAATGTTTGGCGCACACTTTTGGGCGGGGAAAAACAGTTAACCGAGTTACTTGAGATTAGTTGGTTAGGTGGTTTGATGAGCTGGTTTTTGGCAGCTGATTTGGAGCGTATGTTAGCACATGTATATAACCTCATACTATTCCAGATTCAATGCACAATAACACACTTTTATCAGCTCAAAACACTCTGTAAACAACGTCACTCTATTGAATAAAAATTTGCAGAAAACTTCTTTGGATGTAGGTTGTTGATCAATTGATCTTCAGTTAAAATCGTATGTCTTTTAGTGTGTGATTGTTTGTTTAACATCTTAGATTGATTGTGTGCAATATGTGAACTGATCATCATAATTCAGGTGAATTTGATCCGTTTTTTTAACAAAGAAAAATATGATAGTTAAGATAAATTCAAAAGTAGAAAACGTTGTACCAATTAAAAATAAGATTATTATATCAAATAAATATTGCGAAACTATTCGAGTTAGATATTTTTATTCAAATTATTGTCACTATTTTAAATAATGCAAATCCCCTAGATATATATATCTTGTCATGTATGATTAGTGGATGACAAGTTTTAGTTGGTAATCTTGTTATTATATACTTAGATAGCTTAATGCAACAATAAATAATATGTAAAGCGTCTCTGATTGGTAATGTGATCAGATATCAGACCTACCCTGCCTCGTTTTGAGACACTAGCTTTAAAGGAAAAAAGCAGCCAAATCCCTTCAATTATTTCCTCTCAATTGCATCTATATCTTATTTATCAATCATAGCATGTCTTCAAAATGGTATAAATGATTATATATACTTAGTAATCGATGTTATGCAATAATAGGATAATAGAAAATTGTGCATCAAAAAGTAAAGAGACTACGTCTAGAGGAAATCAGAACTCTTCATTATTTTCAATGAGCCAAATTACAGTTATACATAAATAAGTTATTTATATTGATAATGCAATATAAATTATATTTTGTGCAGACTACCAATAATACTCTAGAAATCGTCAGCCAATAGTATACTAGCAATTGTTAACCACTTCAAATTCATAGATATTACAGGAATAATCTCTGATTGTAGAATATTAGAAAGAAAGTATATTCACCTACAAGGACAATTTCCGATAATGCGAAGGTGGTCCTCTTTACAAATAGATTAATCGAAAGTGTTGCTATCAGAGCACAAGTTGCAGGATTAATGACAAATTGAAGCTTCGATCCCATGTTTTATGTGGATGTTTCTACACACACATGTTCATTGTCACCACTTTCAAGGACTCTTAAAAATTAAGTACATATATTTGGCATATACACACACATACGTACATACATGATGGCTTTTATGAATTCCAAATCTGGTGGTATTAGTCACACATGACATTGACTCCACCACTATATGATAAAAAGGGAAAATTCTCTTCTTCTTCAATGGCATGGTCCTAAGTTTTTTTATTTATTTCCATCATGTTGTCGTGTCGAAAACTCAGAGTCAATTCTGTAGAGGGCTGCCTGCTGCAACTGAATAAGTCTAAATTATAATAAATTTTAACTACGTTTTAAATTAGGATTAGAGTTAAGTAAAAATAACGCGATTCCAATCATTTAAATTTGATTATTAGAAAACTATTGATCATTATGAAGTAGAAGAAACTGTCATAAGTTTTACACTATATCTACAAAGTTTTAGCTTATTAAACTTGTAACCTAATGTTCTTATGGAACTTTTTTTTTTTTTTGTTTTCGGTAATTCCGAAACATAGGGTGTTCTTATATGTAGTTCGAATAAATGTTAGAGCTGGCGTCATTAATAGTTAAAAGATCTGTAGTATGTGTGTGCACGAACGTGAATTTTTTTATATGCGGTTAACTAATTGGTAAATGTGGAATTCCACTTACGTACCTCGCAAATATCTTGTTGAAATTTAGACTATGACATGAAAATTACTAGCATTAGCAGTACTGATGATTATCTTCTGTTAAGTACAAGCAAACTGAATTTAAGGTTGACTCTTAGTCTCCTACCATACATTAATTATTGGCCATGACATAGACAATAGTGTCACATATTTATAATATAATTGATAAAGGGGATCAGTTATACGCTACGATGTTGTGTTTGAGGTAGGGTCGTAATGTATTTTAGGGATAGGAAAGCACTGTTTCCGAGCTCGAGTGTTCGTATGAAGCGTACCTCGATCAGAGCAAGGTAAGTGTTGTGAAAATCTTCTCTCTAAAACATACAAGTGTAGTATATTTGCCTTGGTGAAATAGTTCAAGCAACCGTGGTATTTATAGGCCGCTGAGCATTGACGCGTGGCGTCAATTCGATGCCAAGTATTTCATTGGCCGACTCCGTCGATTGGGGCGTCAACGTTTATATATATAATTAAGTATATTGACCTCCCACTATATTAGTAAATTAATTAACTACATTCAAAATTTTGATTATAATCAATGTTATGCTTTTATAGCTTACACATATCATAAAGTGATTTATCAAAATAAATTGCTAAATCACTTTTAATTGATAGAAAAACAATTTGTCTTGCTATGCACTGTAAGATGGATCGGAAATGAAACTTTTATTTCCAAATTGGTTTGTAATTATACTCTATAATTAATTACTTAATACATAGTAACTACTCGAGCACTAAAATTGAGAAACTCAATTAAGATAAATTTTAAATATTTTTTCTGCTTACATTGACATTTTTTTTCTGTTGCCATTAAATAAAATATCTTGGTTGCCTAAGTGGTTGTTGTGACGTGCATCCTTTTGTCTTGTAACGTCAGTGGTATGTTGACTAGACAATGTCTAACAATGTTTATTCGACAAGGTCATTAGCTTTTCCAAACCAGTGATGAGACAAATTAAAATATTACGACTGAAGATAAACAAAATTAAGAATAAAAGCACTATTGGGATTGATAAAGACAAAGGAAAAGAAAAGCATTTTAATATTACTATTGGCTAAGCAGCGAATTTGCTTTCAAAATGACCTTTCCTCTCCTTTGTCAAATCACTTGAAATCAAAAAAGTCAACCAGAAATTCTCTTCATTAAATTCCACACATCTTGATTTTTTTTTTTTTTGCTAGTATAAATACCGAGATGCAGCGAATCGTTTTCATTTCATTTTTATAAAAATCAAGAACCTTGGCAAAGTAAAGCAAACAAGAGAATAATAGCTTATATTCAAGAACTAACAAGCTCAACTTGTGAAGGTGACCATGGCGGATGAATTTCAACTTGGAAGTGGAAATTGGTGGGAAGCATCAAGAAACAGATTTGAGACCGGAACAACGGCACCGGCTTCGATTTCGACAACGTTAAATGCCATAGCTAGTAGCTATGGTTGGCCGACAGAGATGGTGGACATGAAATCCGGTGGTGCCAATATGTCGTTGCAAGGCGGCGGTGGTGGGGATGGCAACGTTTTGCCTAATCCCAACTTGCATATGATGGGATTAGGTCTTTCTTCTCAAAGCCTAGATTGGAACCAAGCTCTTATGTAAGTCTTAACAAACATGAACTTTTTTTTTTTCTACTACTCTATGCATAATTTACATGATCATGATGGTATATGCATATATATCAAAAATTAATTAGAGTTCATGTCTTTTGGCTAGACGATGATTCTCATTTGATTCATATAGTATACTCTAGTTAATTGGGACTACATACTTTGTAGTTGTTGTTCTATTGTTTTTCGTGCTTTACTACAATCGCTTGTTCTGTTCAGACTCGACATGATTATCGTTTGGTTTATAAAAATTGCTTCACTTATATTCTGCTTGTTCTGGCGTGATTCTCGTTTAATTCATATAACATATTTCAATTAATTTGTTGTTTATTTCTTGAGTTTAATGTGTTTAAATTTGTTAAATAGGAGAGGTGAAAAAGCTGAGGGAAGTTTCCGTTCAATTCTTCAAGAAGATTTGAGCTCAAACACAAGCAACTTTCAGCAAGAATCAGGTGCTTCTTCTCAAGAACACTGGAGAAACAAACTATACTCCGGCGCTTCATCTGAAGATTCATCAGTCAATGAGTTCAAGCAAACGAACCGCGGCTTTTCGTTAGATCAAACTCACTTCAGTCCTCAGGCGAGTTCCATTGACAGCTCAATCACCTCTCAACAGAACTTAGCCACCGGTTTTCAGGCAGATTCCTCGGCCGCCGCCGCCGCAGCATATGGACTGTTACTGTCTGAAAATCAGCAACAGCACATGAATTATCCATATCAGTCGACCGGATACGGCGCCAACGCTGCTGAGTTGATGCCATCTTGGAATAAGTTCCCACAGTTCTTGAGAACTTCGCCACCGAAACAGGCGCCGCCGCCGCCGCCTCAGGCCGCCGCTTTGCATTTCACTAATAATACCCCTTTTTGGAATGCTTCTGCGCCGCCCACCACGATGAACGATGCTCGATCTAGCTTTTTTCCGTCCTTGCAAACGCAGATTCCGGTGGCTCCCTCCTTCGACGAAAAACCAAAGGTACTACTGATCACAAGTTACACAAGATCGTCTGTACCACTTCATGTCATATATAACTACATGCTCCTATTAATATTCAGAACATGTATTATATCACAACTAAATGACACACAAAGCAGTACTTGGTTACCAGAAGGATTTACCATGGTGCTTACTATGTGTCATTTAGTCCAAATAAAACGTACGTGTTCTGGATCCTAATACATAGACGTGTGGTTACGTTGCACAACAAGTGGCACTGACGATTCGTTGCGATATATTTTTCCTGTGCTGCTGCATGATACTACTACTGTACATGCAGCTCTTTTAGGGTTTTCATTAAATTCTCTCTTACCCATGGAACTTTTATTCATTACATGTGTGTTTTGTTTTTGCTCAAAAGAACACATCAGGTGCTCGGGATTCTGGTACAGCAACAAAGAAAAACAGCACGGAGATGTCAAACAAAAGGCCTCGGAATGAAACGCCTTCACCTTTGCCAGCTTTTAAGGTGTGCATATTGATGAAACTTGTACAACAACTTTTACTTTTTCAAAAAAAAAAAAAAGATGAATGCTTGATCAGCTTTTATTTTTTTTCCTCTTTATTCACAGCAGATTTTTAATTAGATGACATGATGATCATGTTATGAAACTTTGTTCTACTTGATAATTAGGTGAGGAAAGAGAAGATGGGAGACAGAATAACTGCACTTCAACAATTAGTCTCACCTTTTGGAAAGGTAATTCAAAATTCTCATCACTTTTTGCAAACAATGGGATTCTACTAATCTGATTCTATGATTAATTAGCAACAAAAAAAAAGCTGTTGATAATCTGACTCAAATTTAAATTTATATTTTTTCTCAGACAGACACAGCTTCTGTACTTTCTGAAGCTATTGAATACATAAAATTTCTCCATGAACAAGTCAATGTAAGTCTCCCACTATTAAAATCTTTTGGTACATTTAATTAGGTGTCATTTATTAATGTTGTGGTTTTGTAAAAATATCAGGTCCTAAGTACCCCATACATGAAAAATGGAGCTCCAGTACAGCAGCAGCAGGTATAGAGAATCTTTGTCGCTTCTCATTATTTAATTAATTAATATCATATAAAACATTAGGAAATACAGATGAAATTTGGGAAGATAATTTAGGCTTTATTGGTGGAAACGTTTAATTTCTAAAGTCTAGATAGTGTTGAAAAATACGTCACTGTTGTTCAGGTTTCTATATATATATATATATATATATATATATATATATATATATATATATATATATATATATATATATTGTATTTATTAATACTAATTATATTCCATTCTAAAAAATGAATCTTGTTACATTTTTTTATCTTGTCATTTTTTGCTAATGGTACAACATTTATTGTCCATTTTATTAGAATTCTGATAAATCAAAGGATCCAGAAGGGCCAAGGCAAGATCTCAGGAGTCGAGGGCTATGTTTAGTACCGATCTCAAGCACTTTCCCGGTGACCCATGAAACAACAGTTGATTTTTGGACCCCCACATTTGGAGGAACTTTCAGATAAGCTATAGTAGAATCGACAGCAGGCGGTTACAAAAAAATTGAGCAACACCGACGCTGTTTTTCAATAAAAGTTTAAGCTTCACGAACGGAGGAAAATAAAAAAAGAAGTCATCGGTGAAGCCTAAATTGTCGTCGAAAATTCCATCAGTGTTGCTCAGTTTTTTTCGTATGGAATCAATTTCATGCATTGGTTATTCAAACCCTAACAAAGTAAGATGTGATAAGATAGAAATTATTGTACCCCCCATGACTTGTAAGAATCTTGGCTGATGAAAAAAGAAGCAAAAAAGACAGGAGAGGAGAGTGTTGGGCCATGGTACAGGCAAAATGATTCAGGTTTGGCCAAGATTAGGGACAAAAATGTATGCAAAATATTGATCTTGTAATAATTGAAGAATTATATTAAAGGTTTGGTTAGGAATGAGTAGATGAGGGGTGCTCAAATTAATTAAGTAGAGAATTAATGTTGTATAGATTATATAGTTTAGGCAAGATTTTTTGTTGTTTATAGCTGAATTTAGCACAAGGAAAGGATATAAAGGAGCTTTTGTTGCTGTAATGTGTATTATTGTCATTTGCATAGAGCTGGCAAAAGCTTAACTTTAAGGTCTCTTTTTTTTCTTGATAAAAGAATGAAAAGGAATAATTGAATTCCAGAACAGGAGTGTGTGTGTGAGAGTGTGGGGAGATGATTTGATTGGAAATCTCACTTTTGAATTGTTTATGTGTTTGGAATATGTTAGTGGAAGTCAGAAGATGGCCCATTGGCCTCCTTGCTTTTTTTGTTATTTTTACATATTCCATTGTTGAATGAGAAAAAGGGGGTAGGATTAGGAATAGGATGTGGAGGAAGGGGAGCTATCATCCATGCCTTTGTGCTTTTGATCGAGTGGTCACTTTGAAATGCTTCCATTGGAAGGTTAAGGGAATCAACGCTTAGATAAATTGTAATATTAGTTTCTTATAAGTTTTGAAAGAAATTATGTAATCTTTTGTGGAAAGTTATTACTTGCTTGAGTACTGAAATGAAGCCACCAAGACAAATTGAGGGATAAAATTGTGAAAAAAGAATGTGGACTCCAAATTAAGTGACTATAAAAAAAACAAAATTTTCAATATATTTTAGCAAAACTGAGACTATACATGGCCTCACCTAAAAATCAATGGAGTAATACGACAATTTACACCAACATTTTAGTTTTTATATGTTTTGTGTGGTACATTGTGCAGATATACTTAAAGTTGGTATCTAATTAAACGATCACACGTGTGAAATAATATATTATTATCAATTCAGATTTTCTATTTTACCTTTGGATATACAAAAAATAAGCTCCAAAATATAATAGTTAAACTTTTTTATTTTTAATAAAAATACGATTGGCTAATTAAATTACGTCATTTGTCAGTTTGGAGAAAATTATCCGATTAACCAAAAGATGAAATCATTTAAGAGATAAAAACATATATTCTTAGACAAGGAAATAATATTCCGTCAAATCCAAGACAAAGAATTAATGCTCCAACAAAATGTCGAAGAGATTTAAAATAAATATGGCATCAAAATTATGTCTTCCTTTTCAAGAGACTGAAATAGCAATAAAAAAAAGCTGGCGATATTGCCAGAGCAAAATTTGTTGCTGCCAGAGCAATCTTTTAAAATTCTCTAATTTACCCTTTTCAGTCAAAGATTATAAAAGCTAAGTGTATACTTTCTTTAATACACTATTCATTAATTGATTATAATCCTAAATTATCTGAGCTCGATCATGTCTACCATAAACACCGAATCATTTTCTTAGGAAACTTCCAATAATTTTTTGTACACAAGAGATAATGTTAAACTCATCACTTTAATTTTGTGATATATTAAGTTCAAACTTCAAAATAATATTACGAATGAAGGGCAATGAAATAAAACAGAAAAAGAATTGCATAATTTTTAAGGAACAAAACACTAATTAGTATCACAAACAAGAAATATTTCTAATCATCAACTAAAATTCTGTTAATTAATAGGTGAATTAGCGCCTTGCACATTGCATATTTTATGCATAAAATCAAATCCTATTATACGATTAGTCTAAAGGATGTAAGAATCGAGATACATATTATTTGTATTCATTACCTAAGATCAGGGCTTCAATATAAAAAAGTATAATGAATCTCCATGATATAGACAATAAAAAGATTTTATAATGAAGTTTATACATATCAAACACATATATAAAATTGAATAGAATTTAGAAAGTAAATGATTTTCGTCAGTATAATTCCAGAATTTGGAGATAATTACGCTCAAAAGCTATGCAATGGAAGCGAAAGATGCAGGCTCATGGGCAGAATGTTGATGGTGAAGAAAACTAAATTTCCATAACTATTGAGTGATTAATTAAGCCAATACACCTATGTATATAGGAAATATAAATAGGAAAATATGCAATTAACAAAAATGTAGCCATTTGACATATATAACCTTTGACTAATAGGGGCAAATTAGGGAGTTTTAGGAAATTGCTCTAGCAGCAATAAATCTTGCTTTGGCAATATCGCTAGCCATAAAAAAAATCTACATCTCATAAGGAGATTATGGCTGGAAAAAACAAATCGACTATAATAAATAGAGCAATTAATTATCAAGCTTGAAGCAAAGAAGTTATGCATATTATTTGAAAAAAGTTCATCATCCTCAAGACGTTCAAAGTCAAATTCAATCTATTTGTCGTGAAGATTGAAGGAAAAATTCATTTGATTCGGGACGAAACTTAAAGGCCTTCGAATAGCTCTTTCTCTTCTAAGATCAAAATTTCTCTAAAAAAAGTTTGATATTCTTTTTTGAAGACAAAAGTTATCTAGTTCTGGCAAAGATTCGACTTTAATTCGAGATCAAAATAAAGAGCCCTTAAATTAGTTTGAAATCCAAATCACGTTTGGCGAAGATCAAATAGAAGATACCTCTTTAAATTCTAAAATATGTATGATCATTGTTCTTGTAGAATTTAATCAATAGATCCAATAGATATTGTATACCACAAACTTCATTAAATGCATTTAAATTAGATTTATAATCTTTCTTATCTTTTTTTAACCACGGATTAAAGTTTCATTTCCATTGTATGTTTCAGACTAAATATTAGAAATTTCTCGAATTGTTTCAAGATTTTTTCGATATTTTTCACGAAAAAATCATAAAATTGTTGTTGTGATAGACGTAAAATAATGTGTGTTTCATTTCCATAGAGTCGTGAATAAAATATTTCTATACATTTTGAGGAAAAGAAAATAAATTTCTATCCATCTTTTAGTTGCAAATTGCTCTTGTGCAATCATTTCAAATGTGTGTATCACTCAATCTTTTGGCAAATTGCAACATCAGTCTTTTAACTTTAACAAAAAAAAAAGTTTTTATTTTCATAACTTGAAATTGTCATTTTTATCTAGATAGCAATTATATTATTTTCCTGCAATATATATCTGTTTACTTTCTATAACTGGCAAAATTAAGTTTAAACTTACACTTATTACAATACATATCATTTGTTAGAGGAAAAAAGGACTGCTTCATTCATCATGATAATGTAAATTTAATTTTCAAAGTAAGAAACTGATAAATTTTTTTGACATAACATTTTTGAGGAAAAAAAAGATAGAGAAAAGTTTGAGATGCACTTATTTCATTACCATAATTAATTAACAATACACTAACGACTGATTAAAAGTGAAGAAAAATGACAGGTTTTTAGCGGCCGAAGATAAAAGATTTCATGTTCAATTTATAAAAGAATTAGGGTTAAACTTATCGAGAAATTACGTAATTCCTTAAATATATGAAGACAAAAAGATGATATTTATAAGTTATAAAAAGTAAGGACTATTTTTTGAGACCACTCTAAAGATAAGGGAGTAAATTTGTAATTTTATCCCTCAAACCTTTTTCTTTTTACTACGACTTAGTTGAGACAATGGAGATAGTTGAGACTTGGGTAATATTCATTCACCTCCCCTCATATTCTCTCTTTCTCCATCCACCTCTCTCTTTGTTGTGATCTTTTCATCCACCTCCTTTAGTAATTAGTTTTTATTTGATCAGCAACAAGGATTTAATTAAAGGAGTATAAGAGATACTCCAATCACCTCAGTTAGTTAATGGTTAGTCATCGGTTAAGTTTTTGGGGTAGAAGCGTCATCTTATTAAAATAATAAAATTGATAATTAAATTATTAAGTCACATGAACATATTTATAACACAACCAAAAAATTTAAAAAAGTCACATTTACTAGTATACAATATTAAATGAAAATAGTATATTTAAATAACATATTTACATATTATTCGTTGCAAATAAAACATACATATCGTTAATATTGTTATACTTACGTGGATATGGCCACTTTATCTATGCATTGAATGCATGAATATATCATGCCTCGGATAAGTTCATACGTAACCTCTAAAGGACACTATAATTAAGATTTTGCAAATTATCATATAGTATATAGTGACTACGGTTGGATTCTCTAGTAACTTTAGTTAAACACGAGATTTTTCTCTGATGAATTAAACATGCAGTTAGTTGGGAGGTGAATTTTCCAAACATAAGAATTTAAGTACATCTAGTCCTAAGGTCCAACTCAATTTACATTTATACTAAAGTGGTAACTCCCATGATTTTATCTTTTCCTCAAATAAACATTGTTCCACTTCAATTATCATGAACCAAATCATGAATCTATTTTTTTTTCTTATAAATGATATATATAGTTAAAATAACTAAATATTACAAAACGTGGAGCTACTCATGTTCGTTAGAAATTCAATCAAAAATATTGGAGCTATATGTCGAAGAAGACCTACATCTAGCCATCAAGTACTCTAGTAAAGCGCCTCGTATATTAGCTTTGCTTAGAAGCATGAAAAGAGTACAAAAAGAAGCATATCTTCCTATTGAATATCGATCATGATTAGCCGCGAATAGCATAATGTGACGCCATGCATACATCACCACACAATCTAATATTTTACTGGCCCTCTCCATAAAGTTAAATATTCCAAAAAGTTTGCCGCGAAGTGAGTTTTTTTTAGTTAAGTTTATGTTTATATTTAAAAAATCACAAACACTAGTTTTTTGGTGGATTGACATCAATTATATATGGTGAACTTTTAAAACCACGTTCGGGTTTAATTTTACAGTTTTATGTCAATGTTATGAATAATATATTTTAAAATGTATCAAAATGAAAATATTTGGGGCAGGTAATTAAGTTTCATGAGTAGTACTTAATACTTATCAGTATTATATATTGATAAAATATTAGCGTGTGTGTCCGTGTTTTCTACGTACGTAGTGATCTACACGTACAAGAGTTTTAAAAACTTATACGGTGAAGAGATCTTGGCTGTATTTTAGAATCTAGCAAAAATATAAAGCATCTAAGGTAGTATAGAATGATTGGCAGTCTAGTTAATGTCAAATATATATATATGATAATGAAAGCTGGCAAGACCTTGACGGGGTATATACCGAACATATCTTTCCAAGAGGTCCTAGCTAGCTAATTTGTGCTTGATACATATAATTAAGTTGATCTACATTCAAAATATAATAGTTTTTAATATTATTTTTATTAACCTAAAGAACTTCTAGGTGGCATGATCCCTTTTTAAAAGCATGTGGAAATTTGCTCGATATTAGCATCAACTTTTTGTATTAATGTTAAATCCTCGTGCGTAATGCCAAAGTTGGTATGATTATTGGGTTAGAATTTCCATTACGGGATCTTTTTAGCTAACTCATAATCTATAAGACAAATAATTTCTTAAAAAAAATCCACATCACTATTCTTTTTATATGACGTTTTTATCTGTTTTGTATGTGTGCCAACTCAAGAGTGAGACCAATTTTCACTGTGTAAGAAATAAATATCCCGCAAGATTTACTAGCATGCAATTTTTTTCCTTATGTAATGATAAAACAATTATGATTTCACTTCGTTGGCGTTAGATGGATTTTCAGGGAGTTTGTGGTCTATTTGAGATTCTTTAATTGTATCGAACCGAAAAATAGGTTTGGTTCGTTTTCAATAAAATTGACTAATAGAGTGATATATAGGGTAGTTATATATCGATGGTTTGTGTTTTAGATATTGTGGTACAATGTTATCTAAAATTAATAGTTAGGTACCAAATCAATCTGTTATGAGGTTCAGAATTAACGAAAATTATTATATTTTAATATAGAGAGGTTTAAGATAGGCACTCTCATTTTTTTATAATGTGTTCGTTCATATAAAAGAAGCCCTTTTTCTTTTGTTCCTCCTCATAACCGTATTGTAATTGGGTACTAAGTAGTTAGAACATCTTAAAATATATAAAGATGTAATTTACAACGTTGCAGTGATGTCACATTGACATAAGCAAATGTCACCATTCAGTGCATCTACAACGCTGGACTAGTCTGGACTCTGGACTCCCACCAGATCTCCGGAATAAACTCGCACTATCTGAGATTCTGAATTATTCAAATATGAATTTATATTCGGCTACACGGACTCTAGTACTATTTTCATTTTTAGACAATAAGATAAAATAAACAAGGCAGTGTTTACTGAAAAATGTTCAAAAATATGATAGAATATTAGTTTAATTTGACCAAGTTTAAAGAGGGTATTTATTTTATTTAATGTTGATGTCGTGAGAATCGTACTTGCTAGCCTTAAGATGCACATGTAAACCATCGGGCTAAACATAAGAGTTTGGAATAACGCCATGTCGGTAGAAGAAACTACACTAGATGTCTAATGGACAAATTAAACTAATCAACAACAAGAAGACTTAGAATCAAACTTCTCCTCAAAGATATCAAATCTGGAAGCAAACAAATTCAACTAACGGTCAACAAGAAGACACAGAATCAAGCTGCTCCTCAACAATATCGAACTTGAGATTGTCGAGAGAAATTTAGGAGCTTGCAAGTAGACTTCAATGATTTCCTCATATTCAATAACACAAATCCGAACTAAAGTTATATTTTTATTATCCACCATGATAACACAGTGAGAATGAAAAACTAGCACAGTATTATTTTTATTTTCTTGAATAGGTACAATTCAAATTGATCAGACACAGGATCTTGCCTATTTGAATCCAACTCTATTAGCGTATTAATTAACCACTTCATTTTCAAGTCTAGAGAATAAAATGATTACCTTTAATATTCGATACTTCCAACGGATAATGAAGGAGATTGTATATCAAAAATGGGAAAATATAGAGATAACCCCTCGTGCCAAGTCAAATTGACAAATTATCTTTCTCTAAAAGATAAACAGGTTCACAAAAAAAAAAAAAAAAAGTAAATAGTATCTTGTGATTTCAAAAAGTAGTAGATCACCCATTTACAGGGAGTAATTCACTCATCCAAGGGAGGTGTAATTTGCTCATCCAAACGTGAAAATGGGGTAGTTTTTGGCAAAAAAGGACAATTATACTCCATTTTCTAAAAAGAATATGTATATCTTTTGTTTAATACTTTAAATTGTAAAAAGCTATATAAACAAATATTAAAACTTAAAAATAAACTACAATTTCTTTATACATGTGTTTATATTTTTTTATACTTTTATTGATAATTTTTTAAAAGAGAAACGACAATTAAGTTCGAAATTATGAAGAAAAACAATATTAAAGGAAATAAGAGTATTTTGGTCATCAAATATAACAAATACACTAAAAAAAGTCACTGGAGAGTTAAAATCAAAAGAGAGTAATATATGCCTATCTAGTTTTCATAGGGGGTAAAATGCCAATTTGGCATAACACAAGGGGTAACTTGCCAAAAAACCGAAATATAGAAGACAAACCAATGACAATTATATAATCACTGTATAAACAGAACATATCAAGTATCAAAGCGAGAATACAATTCCAACCATATCAATTAAAATGTAGATACTCCAACATAGAAAAAGAAGAAGAAAATCATAAGAAAAAAATTGCAAACAGTATATATCTTTATCAAGAAGAAATCAGAGAGATCCCGTTTTGAGCTTCTTAGTAATGGTAGCAATGTACTTCCCCTGGTGGAAAGCCTGTGCCAGTTCAAGCTCCGACGGTTGCCTCGAACCATCTCCGGCGTAGGTTCCAGCACCGTAAGGACTCCCACCTTTCACGTTCTCCATTTCGAACATGCCAGCGCCAAATGTGTACCCGATAGGGACAAAGATCATTCCATGGTGAACAAGCTGAGTGATAGCAGTCAATCTGCCAAAAAGTAATAAAATCACAAACTAATGATAGAATGACATCAACTCTTCTTGAGGTTCTTGAGGTTTGATCTAATTACAGAAACCTCCCTCCAAAAAACCCCTTGAAGCTTCAAAAACATGTAAAAACATTGGGACATTTGTAACGTTCTAAAAGTTCAAAGGGATATTTCTGTAATTATTCAAACAGTAGAGGATATTTGCATTATAAGACCAAACTTTCAGGGGGTGCATATGATATTATCTCAATCTATTTAAGCACTCGACGGTTGTTATAGACTTTGAACATATAAAAGGAGGGGCCTCAAGCAAATTTGAGTATAGGCAACTTTTGTGCAGTTTAACTAAAAGGATTATAAAGCAGAAATTCTTACGCTGTGGTTTCCTGACCACCGCCTTGAGATCCGGTGCTGTAGAAGATTCCAGCAGGCTTTCCAGCAAGTGCTTGTGATCTCCATAGTCCTCCAGTAGCGTCAAGAAATGCTTTGAATTGGGCAGCCATCATTCCGAACCTTGTGGGGAAGCCAAATATGAAGCCATCAGCTTCGGCAAGTTCGCTAGGTGAGATGATGGAAACGTCACTCTTTTGGGGTGCACTCATTTTCGTGAGAACCTCTTCTTGTAGTGTCTCTGGTACCTGTAACATAAAGAAGCGTGTAAAGCGCTAAATTCTTTTCTGACGAAAGGCACATACTGAAGAGCAAGATGGTCATTGGTCTGTAATTTCTAAAACAAGAATTCCCTCATGCAGATTAATTGTCATTCCGTTAATACTGCCAAGAACTTGGGAGAATATATCTTTCATTTCCCCGTCTATAAATTGCAATATTTTTCATTCATTAAATTGTGAGCTAGCATACCATATTCTGTGAGACCCCTGGGAAGAGGATGGCGTAACTTCAACCAAAAGGACAGGATTTAAATAGTTTTAAACTCTCACTCGAGTGTACATCACTAAATTTTCTATGAAGTGACTCTCCTGAATCCCAAGACTACCCGTCCACACTACTTAGTCTTGTATTATGGATAAGAAAGAACAAGAGACTGCGAACAAACAAAGAAAAAGAATTCTTCTTTTCCCCAACTTTTCGCTATATTTTATCAAAGATAATAATTGAAAAAAGAAGAAAATTGAAAACGATGATTTTGTCGCCTATGCACAATGTACAGTCACCAGAATTCAAAGAAGTATAATAAAACAAAAAAAATTAGTAACTGCCGGTCGCTCTCTGCTTACATTATAAACGCATTATTTGCTCCACCGAATAATCCAAAACAATTTCAAACGAAACTAAAAGTGATAACTCATTAACAATATGTGCATGCTATAACAACCATTGCAACTGCCAAGAAACATTTGAATCGCAAACAGTAATATACTTCCACACCAAATAATACTTAATTATGAAGGATACAATCTCATTTTCTTACTTGGTCAAAGCTTAAAACACGATTAGCTGACGTGTTGCACAAACAGAAAAAAACACATAGTTTCCTGTAAAGGTGACAGTCTTTTGACAACTACACATAACACAAGTTATCAACGCAATGAACTCTTATTTATTGAACTGGAAATCTTGAAATTCATGAGTTACTTAGTTTCTCATGCATCAGAGGACAATGTTTTTTGGAATTTTTGGTGGGACATTAAGGAGAAACCATAAATGGGATATACTAACTGTTTCACAATTTGAACATTGAGGCCAGCAGTTTTTTATAAATTGCAGAACTTGGTGCATTCATTTGGAAACAAGCTACTGACTCGTCATGGGCTTAAAACATTACTATTATATGCTTGAAAAAAAAGACCGTTCTGATGAAAAAAAATTAAGAACAAAAACAAAAAGCTGTCACTAATCAAAGTTTTGAAAACTCATTTCATATACAGCAACAGTTGCCTTCATAATCAATAATTTTTCGCTACATTGCAGTTTATAGCTCAAGTTCTACCACCAAACACAGATTCTTTTCTTAGTAACTATTGTCTTATATCAAAGTCGTCAAAGAGAACTGTGAACTGAAAGATATTCTCACCTGCCACAGTTTCGCTTCGACTCCTTCAACCGACGCAGCTCCCTTCTTTATCTCTTCAGCTAGTTTCTCCACATGGCCATACATAGAATAGTACCTATAAAAAAAGTGAGAGTTTGTCTGTCAAACTCAAATCCATAGTAGGATGACAATAGGAATGTTTCGCTTGATTTCTGAGTGAGAATTATAACCAACGGAGTGAAAAATATTTTGTCGTCTCGTGCTCGCTCATAACACATAAGGGGAAACAAATGTTGGCTTAATTAGAAATCCAACAGACAAAAGAACCAGAAACATTTCATCGCAGTAAAACACGCAGCCACATATAAATAGCATATACAACGTTACTCAACCAATGAAATTAAGCCCACTCCACGGCACCTACCATGTTTCCATCTACGCATTAGGATTTATCATTCTCTCTATAGACACACGATATTAAGTGCATCACAACTAAATCAATCATGAAACAATAATACATAAACCTTAGATCAATCAAACCTCTAAACATCAGGAACTCATCAACTCGACAAGACCATAAATTAACGATCAACTTTCACTGATTCCCGAAGAAACGAAATCATTTTCACTGTGGATCTACTTTAAATACTCATAGAATGTTCTCTGTGCCAGGATTTTCAAGGTCAATGAACAGAATCACAATTCTTGAGGAATACATATTTACAGCAAAAAAAAAAAAAAAAAATCCCAATTCAATTTCAAATAAATCAAAATTTTCCCCAAATAATTAGTTTGCATGTAACACTTCAAGCTTCAAACAATAAAAATCATTCAGAATCAGTAACAGAAAACACACACAGAATCTCATAAAACACAAACACAATCAAATAAAAACTACAAATCAACACAAAAACAGACATATAATCACATAATCAAGAGTCAAAACGCAATCACACAACAACAAAAAAAAGATCCAAAAAATCAACAAAATAAAACCCATTTGAAAACTTCAAGAATCGCACAGTATACAATCATCAATTTAAAAAAAGATTAAAACTTTAACACTTACACAATATAAACTTTGGTCGCCATAGCTAAAAAATTCGAGTGTTTTTTTGAGAAGAGGGTGAAAATAAAATGGTGTTGACTGAAAGAGAATAATAAATCAACAAAATGGGCCTTTGTATATTTATAATAGCAAAAAAAATAAATTAGTTATGCTCCCACTAGTAAACAGTAGTATTAATATCTGATTAATTAGTGCTAATAATTGTATTAACTATTAAAATTGATAAACAACACGACGTCGTTAGTGAATTGAGGTTGAAGCTGCGACTTTAATGATGATGGGTTGTTGTCACGCCCATCATCATTTTCTTTTTTCGATTTATATTTTATTTTATTTGTTTTGTACGCCAATAAGTGGGGTTCTAGATAATGTAACTGTTTGATAATTAATCATTTCTGATTCATAAGTTTAGGAAAATATATAATTTATTGAGAATCTTTAGTTGGGAGTTGGTGTGGGTGTGGGGAGTGTGATTGATTGTGTTTTGCGATACAAGATTTTGAGATGCATTCCAGCTCAGTTATATATTTGTTCACACAATACATTAAAACCATTAGTCATAAATTTGGTATATCATTTAAAATTTTGTAGTATTAAATATATGCAATCACAACTATAAGATTACGAGTTATATTTTTGATTCTATGACTTCAAGATATGTGTCTAACACATCATATTTGCCTAATATAGTTTGTTCAATATTATCTACAAACTACCATGTACAACCCTAAGTTTATACGATGCGCACCCTAATACTAGTTGAAAATACATGTTTTGTGTGCTAATGAAACGTAGAAAAAAAGGTCATGTCCTACAACATCAGAGATTTAGGTTACTTAAACCAGATCTTCGTCTGGTGGCATAGGTTGCCTACAAGAGTTAAATCTTTTGAAGAACTTTGGGTAGAATTCTTCGATTGAGTACGAGAAGAATCACATGTTCGGATTGGATTCATTGAAGTTGTACTATGCAATTCATTATTTAGAGTTCAAATTTGTTGTAGTTTTTCATGATATATATATATATATATATATATATATATATATATATATATATATCACAAAAAAAAAACATGTTAATAAATGTTAAAAGATTGATGTCGCGTGAACAAAAAGTTTTGAATTCCTTGTCGAGTTTTAACGAGAGGCCATGAGGCAATGCATGGACTATCGAATGACGACCTGATGCAATAAATTCATTTACTTTTATAATATGTGACTAAAATGACATTATAAAGTTTTATATGTTCTAAATATGAAGAAATATTATATTATTAGTGACACGTTGCATCACGTCATTATACAGGTGAATGATATATATATTCTTTTTAGGAGAGGGAGGGGAGGTTGAGTGGACTGGTATTAGTTTTATAGGCGTGGATGGAAAAAAATCTAGTTTTCAAAGGTCATCATGTAGTGTTTAAAAGGTAAGACCGATTCTTGTTTTGCATTGAATTATTTGAGTGTGGATGTCATATGGTGTTGGGTGATAGTAATGCGAACAATTGACTTTTTTGCTAGCTTTGAGTATGGACAAGCAATGTGTTGGTGCATCACAGTATGCATGTTGACCAAAACCTGTTTCATGTAAGATTCGTCAATCTTTATTTTATTTGAAAAGAAGTTAAAAGAAAAAAAAAAAATCAAATGAGATATGGGTGGGAACAAAACTTAGTGTCGAACTGTTTTAATCACTGCCATTGTCGTGGTCTAAACACGCATAATGATGTCGCTAATGAAATATGTTTAAGTTAAAATGTGTGCTTACACGTTTTAAAACCTATCAAATCGGTAATCCTATTAACAAAAAGCAAGTCATCAATTTAATAGTATCATGCCATGCTTCAATTGAGACTAGAATGTTGTGGGAACTTAATCAGGCAACAATTTTTTTCTGGCGACGTTTGGTGCGCGCTTTCGCCCCTCTCCCCACCTGTAGGGCAACTTTGCTACGACTACGACCACATTTCACGGTGTGTATTTTCCTTCGAGCGCTTGCGTTGCGTGGTTCTCACCCTTTTAATTACTAATATTAGAGCTAATGTTTATACGTTGTTTCTACTCACCGTGTCTTAGCTCGCCCTCATAAATTTGTCATTGAATTTTAACTCAAAATCCTAATAAAACGAATACATTATCTATTTATATATGGCATACGTATACGTATCCTTCATTTTTTCCATGATGTAACGTTATATATCCACGGGATTAAGTAATTTTATTATTTTCAAAAAGTTGAAAATGTAATGATACATAATTTGTGATCATAATCCTTAATTTCTTCTTGTTGTGCACTAATTAGGTGTTAAATATTTTCTTCTAGTATGTCCCACAAGATGGAAGGGAATGAATATGAATCGGCTTTTGCATGTTGAAGCCAAATACCCTCTCAATAATTAAAGTTCTTAGTTTGCCTTGTTCAGTAAGCCGCATAATTTTCCACGACTTTGCTTCTTTTGATATCTCTAATCCATTTTCTCTAATCTTGCCAAAAAAGTCATTCTGTTTTGTTAGCCAAACTAGAAGGCTATCACTCACGATTACACTAATTAAACGTTTTACTAATAATGTTTTAACGTTTTCGTTTAATCGTGAAAGTGCTAATCAATTACCTAAATTTGTTTATTATTTTCTTATTCAGGAAATATTCTCATGGCTTTCACACTAAGTTAGTGGAAAATATTGCCATCATTTTTCCTTCTTTTCTTCGCTTTCACACAATCAAAAAAGAGAAATTGCGCCAAAAAAGGAGAATAGCCTGATTAAAAGGAATTCCATTTTCTTTTAACAATTAATATTAATTGCCTACCTTACAATTTTAAATTGGCATCATAGCATATTCCCAAAAATGGTATTCTTTTACCATTTTCTGAATTTCGTGGTAGGTTTAAATGCTATTTACCACTAGTGAGGAGTGCATATGTTTCAAAATTTACTAGTTTAGGACATCTTTTTGCCCCAGGAAGATTGTGATTTGTGACAACTGGTATGAGTTTTATTCCGTGTGATTGCTTTAATTAGTTAATAATTCATATTATTCAATATTTTAGTTACTATTTGATAATGAACGATTAATATACTTCAATATCGATATAAAGTAACCAGATTACAAAAGAGAAAATAATCGTAACAAACGAAAATTTTCTAATTAAATATATGGAGGGAGGTTAAAAATAAATTTTCTGAAAACTTGAGGATAGTAGATAGGTCACTTCACTTTCATATTCTTGTTTGATGCATTTTGATTAGAAGTGTCCTTTAATAGACGCGTTTTCACCAGCTAATTATTGCCACATAGGGTAGTTGTTAACTAACACGATATGTTGAAATTATTATCACAAAGGCTAATGCTAAGTTGCTATGACAGTGAGAACACGAAGAACAATCAATTGCGAATCAGAACCCCAATATATAAATTGCAAAACTCGTAGATATATCATGTACTTGTAACGTGTCCTCAATCAAATTTAAGTTATTGTAAGCATTACTTGAACCCCCGAATATGTGAATCTTTTGATTTTACTCCAACTATTATACATATAGCCCTAAAATTTTGAAAGAACTATATTTAAAATCTTGAGATGTTATTATAGTTCAAATTAAATTTCCAAAACATTAAATTTAGTTGGTCTTGTGATCAAACTTTTAAGGGTGTAGGTTTAATTATTTTAAGATACTTCGAGTTAAATTAAAAGATCGCAAAACTAAGGGGTCATGTGCAATTTACCATGACTAAAATTGGACTAAATTGAATTGATGGCACCTTGCATAACTGTAAATACACAAGTTATAGGAGCAATTTTGAAGAGTTCCCTAAGATTTGGTCTGAATATAATATTTTCCTACTATTTAAATAATTGTTCTATTGATATTAAAAAATTTTAAAAAAATAACATTGTACCTAAACTCCCACGGCATTTTGATCATTACATAACTCGATTTTTTTTTATGTTCTTGAAGCTTTAAACGAGTGTCTATGTAACTATTCGAATTCCATAAAATATTTTGAAACTAGACCAAATCCAGAGAGTGTATAATTATCCCCAATCAAAGTTTCGTTTCGCATGTTTTTGTGTGCTAAATATTAGAAATTTTTCGTAATGTTTCGAGATCTTTCGAAAAATTCGTAAATATTGTAAATACAATATATGTAATTTTGTATGTTTCGCTTCCATAAAGTTAAAAACGGAAACGTTTCGATACTTTTTAGAGGAAAAAAAAAAAACTTTGATCCATAATTATCTTTGAAGAAATGATGAATACCATCGTAAAATCTTGTCACATGAATCTTTTACATTTCACAATCTGCAAAACATCTTTATCAAGAGTCAAGACATCACAACATCTCTAAAATCCCTCCACTAAGAAAATAATCAAGGAGAAAGCTACCTTTGAGCTGTTCAACAAGGAAAAATAACACATGGGTCCTCAAACGTTTTTCACTCAGTTTTACATGCGCAAATTGATTTACTAATTGGCCAAAGAAAACTGAAATGACTCTACCGGGCAATGGACTCGACAAATATCATCGCCATCAACGAGCCTCCATCGTTGTAATGCTAAAATCATTGATTGAAAAAGATTCATTCTTGCTCGACGAAGAACACGTCTCACTTGGAATCAAATCTATCAAAAGACCAGGCTGTTTCGGCAGGGGAAGCGTACTCTCTCCGTTGAGCATTAGAACCACAGTCGACATATTTGGCCTATCTTCTGGATTTTGTTGAACGCATAATAGACCGATATGGATGCACCGCATCATCTCAGGTTTAATAAGATCATCATGCAGCAATGAATCGATTAGTTCTAATGGCCTGCTTTCGACCCACAATTTCCATGCCTAAACCAGAGAAAATGCAACTCAGCATAAGGTATAATTATCTTTTTCTCGACTAAAAAACAATATAAATTTCAAATAGCTAGCCGCGAGCGCAACACACTCGTGAGTATTTTGCCAGCTAATTTTAGCTTCACAAGTTGGATTAATTGTCTTTCCACCATATCACATGGAATGAGATGCAAAAAAAACCAATAGAGAATTAGACTATTCGGCCAACCTGTCCCAGAAAAGTACTTACGTAACCAATAAGATTGTGGTGATTTTCTGGATGATCAAATCCTCTATTCTTCTTTCCACTCACTATCTCCAGCAACACAATGCCAAAGCTAAAGACATCCGATTTCACTGAAAACAAACCGTAAAAGGCATATTCCGGTGCCATATAACCGCTGCAAAAAAAATTGAGGCGATTATATAAGAAGATGAAAACTCAGCAGCATAAGATCAGATTTTGAGTTTTGCTATGTACTATGTTCCAACTATTCTTCTTGTATTCTCTATACTTTGATCGCCTCCAAAAGTTCTTGCCATCCCAAAATCGGATATTTTGGGATTGAGCTCACTATCGAGTAAAACATTACTTGCTTTGAGATCTCGGTGGATAATTCTCAGCCGCGAATCCTGGTGAAGGTAGAGAAGTCCCCGAGCAATTCCACATATGATGTTAAAACGCTTTGACCAATCTAACGTTGGCCCTTTTGTTTGATCTGCTATTTCAGAATATAGTTGAGACATTGTCCTCAATAACTTCTACATAAAATAGAACTGGCATATCTGAACGTTATAGTTATAGTGAATTCTTTGAGGTTTGAAGTACAAACCAAAGAGAAATGAGTCCAAACTTCCATTGGGCAAGTACTCATAGATCAATATTTTCTCGTCGCCTTCAATGCAACAAGCGAGAAGCTTCACAAGATTCCTGTGCTGAAGTTTTGCTATTAGTTTTACTTCATTCATGAACTCATCGAGTCCTTGTCCTGAACTCTTTGATAACCTCTTCACAGCAATATTATGTCCATCATCTAGTATGCCCTGAAAATTATTATTTCTTAGCATTTTAGAATCCCAAAAATTTAAAAGAAAATTTCTTCTTAAATATATAATTCAAGCTTTTCAATTAGTTTCTTTTTTATCAACAATTTCATCTTCTAAGATCACCTTGTAGACCGGTCCAAAACCACCTTCACCAAGCTTCTTATTCTCGGAAAAATTGTGAGTCGCGTGGATAACTGTACTGAAGTCAAGTAATGGAAGGTCCAGTTCTTCTTCTTGGCTGACATTGTTGTACATTTCTATATTTCTACCTGATCCGAAACAGAAGCTGGTTAAAATTTCAAGAAAGTTACAAATTGTTTGTACTATCTCTGCTAATTTGAAGCATGACTATCATTTCAATTTCAGTCGCAGCCTCGCAGGAACTGCAGCTACAACATCAATCACGAAACTCTTGCTACATAGAAATTCATTATGATGTGATCATGCTGAGTTTGACATTTATAATGAAGGCCAAACTCATTCAAGAGAGATATTTCGCAATACTACAAACATACACGAAATAAACAAGTCATAAACAGTTCATACTCCAATAAGACACTCAACCAATAAACATTTTAAGGCCAAACTCATTAGCATATTTACCTTTGGACTTCATCTTTCGTCTGCAACGATAGTAGACGGCAAGGAGCATTGCACAAACTAAAGCAGGAACTATGATTGAAGCTGCTATCACCCCAGATCTGTGCGCTGGTAAATTGATCCACATTTAACCAGAACAAAAAAATTTAAAATCCTAAAGGGTCATGCTTTCCAAAAAAAAATTCAGAAATTAATTTAAAATAATACAAAAATGAAAGGAACACACCTCGACTTGAAGCTCGCATCCGTATGTAAAGATCCTGTCCACCATCAGAAAACTGTCTAATATCAACCAGATCCCCAAACCAAAGGGCACAACCACTACCTCTTCCACTAATATCGGAATTTGCGTAAGCCATGCAAGAACAATTCTTCAAGCAGACCTCCTTGCATTCCCTCAGATTCATACTTCTGTTTACCCAAGAATGCGTTGTGTCTGGTAGTTTTATGCCAGAAAATTCAACGAAATCATGCTTAATGCTGCAGTTTAAAGGCTCATTCCGTATGCATCCACTCGACCAGTCCATGGAATTCCAGCTCTGCGGCACTTTCGGCTTGAAACCTTTTAAACATTGACAAATGGGCGAGTCAGTGATGACACAAATCCCATTAGCTCCACATAACCCATAATTGTCACATAAGTCACGAGGAACCGAAGCATAAAGCTTCCAAGCCTGATCCCTTTCCACCCACACATACCGCTGACGGGAGGATGTTGTTTCGTTCAAAATGAGCCTCGTGAGCACAGATCTGTCAAGAAGTTGGTAGATGTAGTAAACCTCGTCCTGGTTAGATACAAAATGGAAATCAAAAACGGGATTTGTTTTTAACTCGGGAGCGCCGCTAAATCTCAGGCCATTCCATGGTCCTCCACGGAAAAACTTCTGCGTGCCTTTCAACATAACTGCCTGAGGATATGCACCGAGTTCTATACCATTGCTTAATTCTCCAGGGGATGGATCGTTTAGACTCCTCCATGAAGATAGACGCCTGTTGAGAGAAGTTCTCAAGTCCCATCCGAGTTTCATACCAGGTAACAATGTATCGCACGGATAGTCAAAACTCTGCCACAGGTAAATATCGGCATTGCTAATTCTCATATCTCTCAGGACAAGATTGCCAGAGTCTAAAAGTTGTACTATTGGATCTTGAGCTGTTCTACTTATAATTGCCGACCAAACCATGGTGTTAGTACCATTTGATAGGACAAGACTGCCTGTACTGTTGATTGTCATTAAACCAGATGAATCTTTAATCGGGTTTTGCCTATTGGCAACCCAAACCACGGTTCTGACGGGAATATTCTTGTACCAAATTCCCAAGTATCGATCCTCTGAACTACCTGGACTAAAAAAACCCAGCTCAAAACTTCCACCATTTGAAACAAGTGTTACACCATCTCTGAGGGATTGGGAAGCAGTTATATTATCGGTTGCAGCCGAAATTACTAATAAAGAACAAACTGCACATATGCAATAAGACAGAGACCACAGAGTATCCATGTCAAAATCCCATAATTCTTTACCAAGACACTATGTTGAGAAGCTGAGAGTCCTGAACTTGGAATTTAGTTGGACTAGGAAGACACATACTAACTTCCATACAACAGTGACAACATATGACTTCCGGTCCCAGAATGATGCTGACATTTACCAGAACTTTATCAGCAATTTCTTGTGTAGATGAAAGTTCCTTTTGAAGAAGAATTCAAATGCAAATCAACTTTAGAATGAGTCCATTCTTAAATGAACACCTGGGGTACCTATATATATTTTAATTCTCTATTTGAATATGACCATTTGAATCATTGAATATGGTAACATTGAGACTCCTACAAAGATATGATATTAATATCTTTTATAGAAAGTCTTTACAAGTCACTGTGATTTCGTGGATATTACTTTCAATCAACTTAAAAAATTCAGGATCAACAAATGGAGGCATACAAAACATCGAATGTGCATAAGCCATAATAATCAAAATCTTAGTCATATCTTTTATGAACGACTGAATCATGCCACATACAACGAAAAGTGAGACTCAGAAAGCGACGTAATTTCGTGCAAGTCACTGTAATTTCGTGCCTATAACTTACAATCAACTTAAAAAATTCAGGGATCATAGAATTGAAGCATAGGAAATATCATATTTACATAAGCCACAATAATCAAAGTCTTTATCATATATAATATATGAATGACCATATCATGCCACATACAATGAAAAGTGATACTCAGAAAGGGACACAATAAAGATGATAGAAGCTCATACGCTACCAAAGAACAACAGTGACAAGAAGAAGGAAAATGATCACACAAAAGAAGATAATATGGTACCAGTATAAGAAAGATATAATGAAAATAAACTTTGGGCATCAAAAACAGGGAACTCCTAAAGCACTTCATGCCTTTGTGCTTGATTACTAAGAACATGTCCTCCAACAATCTATTTAACATTATTTGTAAGTATCTACATGGTCTGCATTAAAACTTAAAACAACTCTCATGTAATTGTTAGAAAGAAAATTATAACTTCACACCAAAGATTTTATTTTCGCTTCACATCATTTTGGCCAACATTCAAATGATTATTCCACTATAGACAAACAACAAGAAAACTAAATAAAACACAATCAACATAACAAAGTTATTAGCATCCAAAACCAAAAGCTACCAACACATTCCACTTCATAAATCAGCTCAGTGTAAAATTCCAATCTATCATTTCCAAATAACTCAACAATTGGTACACTTACAAATCATCAACACAACAAATGTAAACCAAAAGTCAATTTTTTAATTACAAACAAAAGTCAAAATCCTGTTGAAGCGCCTCCTCCAACAAAAACTGAGAATCCTCCATCAACTCAGGGCTTAATCTGAACATCAACACACAAAACTCCATCTGATTGAGAGCACCATCACCATCAAAATCACCTTCTTTGAGCATGCTCTTGAGATCATCATCAGATAAATCTTGAAGACCCAACAAAGCAGAGTTCTTCTTCAAGCTCTCGAATGTGATGACACCTCTGTCAGAATCCATCAACAGCTGAAACCCATTACAGAGTTCGCCAATTAATCCGTCCCCACCAAGCTTATCAGCCATTAGGGGCAAAAAATCTTGAAAATTTGGCTGATTATTTGAGATTGGAGCCATAAAAATTGGATCTTTATGCTTGTTTGGTTCAGTGGATTATGAGCGATTGTGGGTTTTGATGAAATGGGATTGCTGTGGAATGTGGTGATAATATAGAGGTGGGATTGAATGTGCGGGGTTTCGGAGAAGCTAAGAACAAGTTTTTGGACAACTAAGATACAGTTTTTGTTTGTTTGTCATCAATGACAGAAGGAGTTAACTGCAATTACATCCTCTGGGTTATTTCTAATTAGCATAATTCTTACATATATAGCTTTATTACGAAGGATCACGTATAAGATTTAAAAATTAACAAATAGCTCTGCTATTCTTAATTGATCTGCACGTGCACGTACTAAATTAAGTAGTACAGTTAATTAATGTTTTATTATATAATCATTTGGCTTTTGAGTTTTAGTAATTTTTTTAAATAAGGATTTGATTCAAATTAAAGCAAAAGAACCCTGTCACATTGAGACACCAAGCAAGTTTAATTTCTATCAAGTGCCAGGAAGAGGGAATAAGTGGTTAATATCTAAGTTAGAGACTTTATTCTATGAAGTTTTTATTTAAAATAGTTTTAGATATTTAGTGATAAAAATATGGTTGTCATTGTTTTCATAATTTTCTTGAAAATATTGCACATTTTCATAAAAATTATGGTGTTTAGTTTGAGAGACACATTACAGGTTCAAATCTTTTCTCTTTCCAGGGGAGCGTAGCAAGAATTTTTTAAATCAGCTCCCGTCACCTCACTCAATCCTACAGTGAAAACTCGAGTTGAGGCGTTTAAAGCGAGCGAAGAAGCACTTCTTGTTACCAACCCCATGGATCAGCAAAGGCTTGTAGATACACTAATAGACTAAAGAATACAATAACATGTGTTACGAATTTTTTAATTGAAGCTGAGAAATTGCTAACAAAAACTACAAAAGGGGTTTTATGCCACTTAGAAATGATAAAGGGGTGATTTTGCAATTTACTTATAACAGAAGAAACGCGGAGGAAACGGTCAGAAAGGGGCAAATTTTTGGCGTATAGTTTGGTCTTTTAATGCTCAAGCAATTACCACTGAGCTTCTGTGCTGACCTTTGCAGTTGGCTTATTCTGAGTTTAGAAGGGTAGAATGGGCAATTCCAATGAAACGAATGGTTTTACACGTTGTATCTTTTCTGGAAGTTTCTTCGGACTTGAAGAGAGATGCTTGTTAATGGAAAGGAAGGTGGGTCGGTGGCCTACTTGGTAGGGCTAGAATTGTCATTTTGTTGTGTGGACTCAATTTATTTGTGTTTTTTTTTTTTTTTTACTTTTGATGGCTCAATTTATTTATTAGAGAAGACAATGGACTTTTACTTTTGACGAAGACCAACTTTATCGAGCTTATTGCATATTTGCATTTACTATTCGCATTGGAATTGAATTTTTACTATTCACATTGGAAATTTGACTTTCGTGCGTTCCATAATTTGATTATCTGATTAGGTACGTCACGGTATACGATTTGAAGTTTTGAGCGGGAATTTGCTTATTTTGCAATTTTATATATTATATATCAGAATTTGGTTATTCAAAATCTATATGCGGCCAGTGAAGCCATCCATATTCCGATGGTAGCTCTATCGAAACAACCACCAAAAGGAATGGGAACCATCGTGTTCGATGGTAGCTCTATCGAAGCAAACCCGCATTTTTTTCTGGATGATCGAATCGACCTATCAATTGTGGACCTTTATTCGATCGTCCCTCAACTAACACATGTAACACAAATAGGCATAACTATGTGTTATCAAATGAAAGTTTCAGAGCTAATTACGCATAAATATCCCGTAATTTGCTTAGAACAATGTACATCATTTTCACTTCTCATTAGGTTGAGCATGAAACAATAATAGAACAATCGTGCTCTCAACAAATTGATTGTACCCTTGATAGATTGTAATTCACCAACAATCTTAGTGGCATAGGCATCAGATTGTCAACGTCGAGTCAACATCCAGTTTAGTTCATTTGTTGTAATTTTAGTGAAGGTTACCCAAACATAAGTCGAAACAAGACTCTAAGAGGACTTGGCACAGTTTGTTGTGGACTGTAAAATTAGCAACTAAAGATGACCCGCTTTAGGTAGTACGTAACCTTTTCGTGTGTTTGATTATATTAAAGAACTTGAATCAAATAAAAATAAGACAAATTGTAATAAAATAATTGCAACGAATAATTTGTAAAAAAATTCATCCTTGTAAATTATTTTAAGTGATAATGATGATTGTAATAACTAAGTTTAATCTCATGAGATAGAAACTTCAGTTAAATATATCATATGTGATTTATTAGAGCTAATTGTTATGCATAATTGTAGGGGTGTAAAAAAAATGACCGCATGCCGGAATCCCCGAACCGCGCGATTTTTTTATTTTTAACACTATTACGATTTGGCTTTATGGCAACCCCCCACTATTAATCAGGTGGTGATTTTATTTAACCACCCACCCACCAATGGCCTCCACCGCTCAAATAGATTAGTAGATATAAAGTACACCCCTTTTTTTCTTCTTTATATTACACGAAATGTAGAGAGAAATACAAGAAATAGAACTATATTTGTAGTTTTCTTAGTTTTTTCCATAATTTGATTTTAAACAAGTTATTTTCTAATTGAAAATCAACTTAGTCTCGTATGAAATCTTTATGTTGGAACTTGGAACCAAATATATACTTGATAAAAGCGTAAGTCTTGGTACCTTTTAATGTAATTCCGAACGCCTGTTTTTGTGACGGGCTACCCTTTTGTAGCCCCCTTATTTTGATATATATCTAATTATTTTGTAAAAAAAAAAAAAAAAAAAAAGCGTAAGTCTTGTTGCAACTTTCCTTCCTCATTCTCAAAATTGATGAAGTTAATGTAGTATATATATATATATATATATATATATATATATATGTATGTATATATGTATGTATGTATGTATGTATGTATGTATGTATGTATTATTATTATTATTATTATAGTTTTTATCATTATGTTATTTTATAATTTTTTATTACATTATAACCTGCAACCTCCCCCCACTCTGTCATCCACCCGCCATCCACACTTCTTAAACCCCATGGCTTATAAAATAAATATATGACTTGCATGATTTGAAAAATTGACCACACGTTATAACTGTCGTATTTTTTTTAACTTTGGTCCCTTAACGAGTACTGACTCCATCTTTGGTCCTCTATTGAAATTTTTTGTAACTTTGGTCTTTTAATGGTATTAATAATTTATACTTGATCATTTTTTACCAAAATCGTCTTTTTTTATTTATTAACCACGAAAATAATGTTATGCATATAACAAAATAAATATGTTTTAGCTTAAAATTATATAAATCTGAATTATGAACATAAAGTTCCATGCTTATTGTCCGGTATAGTAAAGGTAATTAAACTTTATATTCATATAGGAAAAGCATGGACGAAGTGCATTTCTCTTTTGCAAAAAATCTCTTATGATTTCTTTCCGTTTTCGATGTCCTACAATTGAAAGAAATAAAGTTTTGCCTCAAAAAAATAAAATAAAATAAAATTACTGAGTAAAGTTTAAGGAATTTTCCTTGGTGCAATCAATGAATCTTAGGAAAGTTAATCAAATTAAAGTTGAGATCAAAAAATGGAATATTTATTGATCTTCAGGTGAGGGTAATTTAGACAATTTTAAAAATTACTTGAAAGCAACATTATCTGCTTTACCAATATCACTAGCCATATAAATAGGCTAGTGATATTGCCAAAGCACAAAATGTTGTTGCCAAAGCAACTCTTTTAAACTCTTTAATTTGCCCTTGTCAATCAATTTCTATAAAAGTCAAGTGATTAAATTTTATTCATATCTTAATCTTTTAATCAATCAGTCTTACATTATGAAAACTTAATTTTCTCTACTATTAATGCACAATCTTATTATTTTATCGCTCCAGTTTAAACATAATACAAAATTAGTTTTTTTCATTTGTGAATAAGCATATACTTACTTTCTGTCGTGTAACATATATGCTTATGAGTTTTACTTAATTAAAAATAAGACCTAGCAGAATATATGTCTTCAGGCCAAAATTTAAACTAACAGAAAAAGTCTTTAAAATAAAAATTAAACTGGGTTATATACAGTTTTCTGTAATTAAATTAGGTAAAATAAAAGTTTAATTTTTTGACATTTAAATAAATATGAAGAAAAATGTATACAAATATTCACTGATAAAAAAAAGCCAAAATAGCATTGTTAAATGTATAGAAGAGGGATTAATAATAAAGAATTTTCATTTGTTTTTAACCTTTGATAATTGATTCTGTATTTCTTCCCATTTTAAACTTTTGTTTGTCATCTAACTAATGCATTCATATCGTTTAGTTTAAGTTTTATATCTAATTAGTTTTATATAAATATAGTAAAATTTGTAAGTTGGAAAGTATCATTCTAGTTCAAGTAATGCTTTTAATTTAAAGACTTACTGATAAGCAAGTTTTGGATTATAATTACTCGTGATAATTATTTATTAATATAAGAACTAATTTTTCATCTTATACCACAAATTTTATTAGTTTGAGAAGATTTCTTGGAGTGAGAAAGTAATTAGAGTGTGTATTACTGATAGAGAGAATCATTTTTCCATAATATGAGAGTAATTAGTTGAGAGAATATGGAAATTAAGATATTTAACTTTTTTAGCATTGATTGAGAAGCACAAATTAGAGAATTTTAAAAGATTGCTTTGGCAACAACATTTTGTGCTTTGGCAATATCGCTAGCCATATAAATACCATCCCTCTTTGGCATCCATTTACACGAGAAACCTTGAAAGATATTCTCATGTGATTTCTAACTATCAAAAGCTTCTTACACTTGTGTTATCAAAACAAAAAAGGCTGGCGATATTGCCAAAGCATAAATTGTTGTTGCCAAAGCAAATTTATTATGACCTCTAATTTACCCCTATTAAGTTAAGGAATGTAGTAAATCAAGCTTCCCAAATATTGCAGTATCTAATTTTTCTAAATAACACTCCTAAATTATAGCAATTACCAACTTGAGTTGTCTATCATTTATGATATAACTAATTACATTTTCTTTTTCTCTTTGTTCTATACGTTAGTGTTTGCACAAGAAAATAAGTATCAAAGTCATTTATCAAGATCTATTGAACTACTATAGACAATAAATAAATTAATTCATTTTTCTCTTATCTATTTTTCTTTATAAGCAAACACAATTCTCGAAAAACTTAAAACCCCATTCATTAAAAAAGAAAACAAATTCAAACGGAAACACATTTTACAAGAGTAAGCAACTTTTACCTATCATAATGTATAAATTAGTATGAACTTCACAAATCGTTTGTTGAATAATAATTAAGTTTTTATTTTATTTTATTCTAAAGAATAGGTCTAGATAAGAACAAAAGAAACTAAAAATTAGGGCATGAGTACTCAAATTTATGTGTGCACATGTCAAGATTGTTTCCTAGTTCCTACATTTCACTAATATTTATGTTTTGAAATTATAATATATATATTTATATAATCCCACACTTTACATTTAGTTTTAGAATATGACTTAAATTACCATGGATATGTATTCCTGTTCGTAGTATTTATTATCATATATGTATAAGATATTAATTATATAATTAATTGATGATTTAGGTGTCTCGTTTTGTTTTTCGTTTTAGTATAGTAATTTGCGCTTATATTTTACAAAATAGATTATCTCTACATTTGAAAACAAGAATTATATATATATATATATATATATATATATATATATATATATATATATATATATATATATATATATAGAGAGAGAGAGAGAGAGAGAGAGAGAGAGAGAGAGAGAGAGAGCATACTACTTTATTGGACGACAGCACAATGACTAATTACCGTAATTATGAAATCCTAATTAAGAATGGAGATTTTGGGAGCTTGATTTCTTAAGTTCTATAATTACAAGGGGTAAATTAGAGATCTTTAAAGATTAGCTTTGGCAACAACAATTTATGCTTTGGCATTATCACTAGCCAAAAAAAAAAAAAAAAACTTAAGGGGATAAAAGAACAAAGTATTATCAAACAAATTATTACTAAAGTTCCAATTCAATTCTTCCCTATATTAAGCAAATAATTTTGTTTCTGAAATAAGGAAAGACTTCTCTTCCTCAACTAAATTAAAGAGGATTTAATTTTCGACGTAATAAACTGCAAAAAGAAATTGTTGAAGTTTATGGCATATTGCTTATGTCAAGGCCTAGAATTAAGTACAACTCACTACTTTTCTTCTTGTCAATTACGGGTAATCTATACTGAGTACTTATTTTAATGCAGAGCAATTTCGGTATTTTCTTTCGAAAATATTAATCCCCAAAAGTGATATAACCCAATCAAGAAAATTTAAATCTTTGTTTATTTCCCTAATTATTGCCATATATACATGCGGATTTAAATACCGGTTATTTATAACCGACTAAATTACGTACAAACCATTAAAACAATTCCTTTAATTCCACAATGCATTATATTGTATATTGTCGAATGAATATATTCTGCGAAGGAAATAAATTATGCGTCATTGTCGTTTGTTTCCATTTCCATCTAAAAGGGTCTTCGCCTTTCGTTTTGATGATTATTAACCGCGATATTGAGTAACGTATCAAACAAAAATAGTTGCCCTAAATAAATTTAACATAACTTGACATTCCTAAGGAAGTCCAAGTCTTTTAATTGCTGAATTACACATAATTCATTTATTTGGTATTATATAGTCCTCTCTTACATTGAAATTACCTTATATTTTTATCTATAGTTCTGACTCTCATATTAATATCTATTAATAATATAACAAACAGGTTTTGTGAGACAAAATAGAAGTTGTTGTACAAATAAAGTGTTTTCCAAATTTGCCCTTATTTAATCATCCAAGTTTAGTTTCTAAGAGCCTAATATTGTAATTATTTTAGCGCACCACGACACGGTTCTTTTAACTATCTAAATATTTGTAACCATCATCCAAAATCACATCCTAAAATTTAGGCAGATAGATTCAAATATAGAGTATCACTTCACCACATCTTTTCTAATTAAACAATTTCAAACTTTTAATTTTTTTTTATCTTCTTATTTCTTCTTCCTTCTTTCCCACAAACTACCTCTTTTTACAGATTTTACCATGGATTCTTTGGCAATAGAGTAAAAATTTACACGTTAAAATTAAGATTTCTTTATACCTAAGAACACAATGCACGCGATCCCGCGTGCACACGGTGGCTAGTTATAAATATAAGCAGATAAATACATTATTAGTAATGCCGTCACATGTTTCGACCAATATTGGTTGAGTTGGTCGAACTCGGCCTATCAGATCACTGACCGCTGAAATCACCTCTTTCATGTTTGGTTTGAATTTAAGAACACTGAAGCTTATTGAAAAAAATATTGTTATTGAAAATGATATATTGCAGTTTATTTATCCACAATATTTTAATTAATGCAAGATCTTTTGATGAAATTATTTTTTGTTTAGTCATGGTTATTAATTTTGTGGTTTGATCTATTCAAAATAAACGCTCTTACTCAAACTTTTGAGACAAAAATATTTTTCAAAATTAATAAATTGAAAATTCTGGTGTGCTAATGAGAAATCTTTGATTAAATTTACAATCACACAACTGCTTGAGAAAGAAAAAGGTAAGTCTTGGATTATGAAAACAAACAGCAAACTATATTGATTTGAAATATGAAAATATAGTTGCCATTTAAATTCGCTAATTAGATAAATTAATAGATAAAAATATTACCTTTACACATGACAACACCATTTGAGGAAATATTGGAACATCACATGGTCTGTCACTCTGTTGAACCTGTTCTAACTTCTAAAAGTTAGATTGAGATAATATCTGCTTTGGCAATAAGAGTTTTGCTCTACCATACATAAAAGTACCTTGCAATCCTGAATTTATTAAATTTTGTCGCTACAATTCTATCATTATATTTGAAATCACAACTATTTGCATGATGTGACAAAATAATAGCAAAAAATGCAATATAAATAAGTACATTATCACACAAACAACAATATAAAAGATTAATACATTTCTCGATGAGTAATATTAAAGTTTATTCAAACATAATCCTAATAATGATTGACAAAGATACAAGATAATGGATCTATTCCCACGTATACAACCTCTCTTCGGGATTATCATCGACTTTTAGGTAAATACCATCGCTCTTAACTGTCCATTCATACAAAGTACCATCATCCCTTTTCCCATTGTAAGTCTCAAAAGCTCTTTGCTTCGTGCCCCAGTACAAATGACAAAAGTACAAAGTCCTTCCAAAAATATTATCGCAAAACTCCCATGAAAAGTATTGCTTTGTATTGAGTACGTGCATTCCGAAATCATCGTCTTTAGATGCACAATGCAACTTCAGCGGACCAGAATTTTGAGGGAGCGCATCAACTACTTCCACTACGACCGAGTTTGACCATAAACATGCATGTAGAGGATTTGGAAGCAAAAATAGAAGTAAGAGAGTTTTCATCATTGTACAGTACATCTCTAGTGAAGGTATTGTGTACTTGGTAGATGTTGTTGTGCTTTATCTTTGAAGTGCCTTTTTATAGGGTAACTGTTGGCCAATTTTAGAATTTTGACTAGAAAAGGGTTTTCTATTAAAACAGGATCGCCACCATATATAGTAGAATTGGATAGAGGGTTTTTTTTCTTCCCTTTTTTCCAAAACCACCAATCTTTAATCCTAGGTTTAACCATAAATTTTGGCCGGTAATATAGGGAGAGCAAAAAGTGTTGGAGCCAGAGCGAATTTCTAAAGATCTCTAATTTATTCCTATTAATTAAAAAAAAAAAAAATTAAATTTGATAAGTGATATTGCAAAAACGAAAATTGTTGGAGCCAAAGCAAATTTCTAAAGATCTCTAATTTACCCCTATTAATTATAAAAAGAATTCCTAAATTTTTTAAAAAATCTTAGCTACTTTTAAGGATTCAATCATAATGATGTTGGTTTCTTAATTAGACACCTTAATTATAGTAATTAGAGTCCAATCTCTCTCTCTCTCTCTCTCTCTCTCTCTCTCTCTATATATATATATATATATATATATATATATAATATTTAACGAAATATAGTTTTTTTCTTTCTCCTAATAAAGTATTGATATTGTAGATAAATTAGAGTTTGATCTTTTGACAAAAAAATTTTACTCCCACATAGATAATTATTTAATTCCAGAACCCAAACGTATTTTTTTTCTTTTGTTTTCTTCTATACGATTTTAGATATTAAACTTGAAAAACCATTACTTAGTACTAATTAAATTTGTAGAATCCATTCTTTAAATATTTGTAATTTAGGATAGTTCTGCTTTGCTATATTCAACATGTGACTTCATAACATTCATAATTATCGACACTTATGTTCAAGTTTATTGACTTCATAATATATTTGTCCTTTTATATTTCGTTTTGCTCTACATAAGATCAAGGAAATAAATAAAACAAAAAAACCGTAATGCAGTTAAAATTCGAACTTTTTGATTATGATTATTCTTACACGAACTGAATTCTATTGTAGCGTGTTTCTTGAGAAAAATTTAAATATCCTATAATTTCGTATAATTCACAATTTTAGAAAAATTATAGTAAAGCTTTAGTTTTGTACTGTTAAAAGTTAAAACTTAATAGAGTGGATTGACCAGCTCTAATTAAGGAGCAATTTACGAAGAAATTTTGGTATTATGAAAATGTAGCTATTTAATTTTCATGTACATCGATTAGGAATGGTAGATTAGAGACACTACAACAAAAGCTGGACTTCCGGGACACTTTTATTGAGGCTGATTTCTGAATTGCCGCAAAATATTAAGTTCGGGACATAAATTATAGATCATTTGTGTCAAGGATTAACACTAAAAAGATAACCGAAAAATGAGCTAATTGTGATGGATGAGAAAGATAATGTCGCTTTCTTCTCCAATCCGTCGATATCTTCAAACTCCTCATAGCTAGTACTTGCATTTTTATTTTATTTTTAAGTTTAAAGCTCCTTCTATATATAAACTTGGCTAGTACTGATCAACTACTTGTCTTTCTTGTTTTGGATTTTTCGGAACTTTGATTTGATTATATGAAGTTCCAATCTAAAAGGGTATGTTCTGCTCGTGATTAGTTTATATCATCTTAAGTATGTTGCTTTCTTTTTTTCTATATTCTTCTCTTCCCATAGCGATCACCGAAGTTATTAATGTGGCTCACAGTACTAGTAGCACAAATGCAAGAAGTAATTCAAAAAATGATATATATGACCATTACATAAGTTGTATAGCATAATCCAAAAGTTGTGCACAACTTTTATCTATCGGTTGCTGTACTATCTTTGACGTTCTTGTACCGTGTTCTTATGAATTCTTTGCATCTAACCCGTGTGGGATATATATATATATATATATATATATATATATATAATAATAATAATAATAATAATAATAATAATAATAATGGAAAGGCAAACCTTCTGTGAAAATAACAATTACTAATGTCGTACTATGTACAATTTTATACTGCAAAATATCCTATTTTGTACGCAAGCGTTGCCATTTCAATCTTGTGTCAACTTATTTGTTACAATCGTACTTACTTAATTATGCAAGAACTGGGTACACAATTTTGTATATCACTGGACGCAAAACAATTGAACTCAATGTGTTGCACCAACTATTACTGGAGATTAATTATATATACTGTCATTGTTTCAAATTTAGGAAAATAAAAGAAGAAAAAACTACATATCAGTCTCACAATATGCGTTTTAGCTACAGTGTAAAGAATTGATTTCTCATGTTGAAAATAAAAATAAAAACCAACGAAATATGTCAAGTATCAAAATGTCATGCTAATTATACCATAAGCAAACCCATCTCCCTGCAAGTTACATCTGTTATAAATTGAAAAAAAAAAAAAAAATCTCGATGGTCGAAGGGTAGACTGAGTTCAATTGTACATCAGACAATGGTGAATCGCCAAAAAACGGGCTACTAACACATGTACATTTTATTTTGATATTTAGTTAAAGCACATACTTAACTATAACTTTAATTTAGTTTCTGAGAAAAAAATAATAGAGAACTCTCTAATTTTATACATTAGTTATAGTACACTTTTAAACACTTGGGATCTTAACAAATTCAGATCTCATGTTCTATTGATTGCCATTGTAATTGAAGATAATTACAAATTAACATATAATATTCAACTGTATAACGATTGCACGAAATAATTCCTCCGGAATATGAATACATGTATTATATAATATAGTCCTTGTCCGGCCTGTCTTGAAATTTCTTTAAAGTGATGAAGATAAAAGAATTGACATCCTCGTAAAGGTCCCGGGCAATGAAGAATTTCAAGCACGAGAACTGACTTAACTTAATGTATTTGCCTGCTTGACTCCGTTGTTATGATGGCAAATCTGCTTAATTATTCTAGTTGAGATAATTATACTTACACGTTTAAACCTTAAATGGTAGAGCTACAAAAATACTGGTGAAGTTAATTAGGATTATTGAAAAGGTACTTTTTGAAGTTAATACAAACATACCACATAGTTGCATTTATAAAATGAAAAAATTAGTATGTAATTTATGATGTCATTGTAAGATTTTGATTGAAAGATTCAAAATTGTTTCTGTCAGCTGTGACAATGACTTTCAATAATATTTTTTAATTTATAAAAAAAGTTCAATACTAATTTTCCTGACCATCATCACTTAAAAATAAAAAATCTCTAAAATTGCAAAGAACTCTTTATAATGTGTAATACATGGATATTAGTAATAATACTCTGAAACTGCAAAGAAGTCTTTTTGTCAATGATGTGTTATTCATGTGCGTAAGAATATGATTATGCTATTTGCACAAGACCTCCTCCACAGATCAGTTGCTACAAGGTTTATTCATTATAAGCTAAGTGATACATACATATAACTAGCTAGTGCAGTATTTATTGTTTCCAGATCTTGGTCTGTCGATGAGATTTGGGTTAAATTACCAAAATAATTCTAAGTAATGAGTCAACAAAATCCAAAAGCATTTCCACCTTTATTGGCCTTGATGTCAAGAGCTCAAAATGTATAAACAATACTAATCAGAGTTATTCAACATAGAAAGAAATATCAAACGAAAATCAAGTTTACTTTAAGTTTTTTACTTATAGTTAACTCTTCCAACAATCTTTAAATCAATATGGAACCATGAACAAATGTTATATAGATAAAAGAAACTTTATAACTATGACATTTGGTATTAATTATTTCAAATGTTGAACTAAAAGAAATTAAATATAACATTAAAAATACGTAAATGTCATATTAATTCAAAATTAAGATAACTATACTTTTTTGAGCTTTATAATTTCTTTTTTATTTGGAGTCAAAATGAGATTTTTAAAAGTACAAGAACTAAAGTGAAAATATATGAATACTTTTATTTTATTCCAGATTTCAGGGCGTTACATTACGCGCACAATTGGCGGATTCAATTACGGTATCTCAATGGTAATTACAACTGTTACTTATTTAGAATGTATCTCCCTCTCCCTCTCGCTCTCTCTCACACTCTCCTTATTATTTTATTTCTTTTAATTTTGCACAAACCTAATTTACTATTTAATTGTGAAGTTACTTAAACAATTAAAAAAAATTAACTTTGTAATCCAATTATGTTAGCAGAAGTATCTTACGTTAAAATATCAATCACAAAAAAGTAAAAATTAAATTTTAAACGATTTATGTGATCAAAATTGCTTAAAAAGACATAAAAAGTGTTTATAATTTTTTTACTCACTCCCACGTACACCTGTTTGGATCCTCTCCTCCAAAATATGCTACATCTTCTCCTATACTATTTAGATGATTGACACGTGTCCTTCTTATCATACACAAAAAGCACACAATCAAACTTTAATCTCTCTCCTCTCTCCTCTCTCCAAATCTGCGGCTGATTTACCTCCCCCCCCCCCCCCCCCTTTTTTTCTTTCATATCAAATTAGGTACCAATCTAATTTATATTTTTCTTATAACTCAAGTGATGAATTTTTTTTTCATTATTAAATCTGAATACTTTTATTTACTTTTTCACTATATTTTAGACACAATAAAAATTCGTGAAAAGATAAGACCTCAAGAATCATATATATAATATAAAAAATAAAAATAAAAACTAACTCTAAAGTAAAACAACTATATAGCTAAACTAAGGAAATATTTAAACTTAAACGACAACATAAATGTGCGCAACAAATATATCATAAAAGTATTGTATACACCCGTAAAAGTTTTCTATTGCTTATATTCACTTAAGTCACTGGTCACTCCGACATTTCTAATTGTACTAAAAATATATTAATTATCGCTATACAATTAAATATCTTTTTCTTAATTCTCGATGTCTATTACTAATGCATTTATGAATTATGTTTATCTTCAATCGATAACGTTATTTTCACCGTTTGTTTTACCCTAAAATACATATTTCGTTTAAAGAACTTATGAACTGTAAAATAAAAATATACATTAATGAAATATTAGATGATTTTCTTTATTTAGATTTACTACACGGTAAGAGTGAAATAAGATTAAGATAAAAATTAAAATTAGTATAACAAATTATTATGAAATTAAATAATTGAAAAAATAGAAGAAAATGAAACAAAAATATGGGTATAAACTTAAATTAAAAACTGATTTGGGGAGCTATAACTCAAAGTTGATACACGAAAAAAAATAACAAAAATATCAATTAGATTTGTACCTAGTTTGATATGAGTTTAGAATATTAGATTTGGTAAAAAGAAAAAAAAATAGGGATGGAAAGAGGAAAATTAGCCGCAATTTTAGAGGGATGAGAGAGATTAAAGTTTAATTGTGTGTTTTTTGTATATGTTAAAAAGGACATGTGGCAATCATCTAAATAGTGTAGGAGAAGATGTAGTATATTTTGGAGGAGAGGATCCAAACCGCACATACACGGGCATGGATCTTAGAGGAAAAATGGATAGTGAAACAAGTAATAAATTATTAAAGCTTTCTAATCGCGTTTTACTCATTAATTTTGGATATAGTTTATCAAATCATTAAATATTTTTATGAGATTTAGTAGTTCTTTTTCTGTCACACATTCCTTTAACTAATTTAGCGGTAATAAATGGGATTAAATCTTTAGACACTCCTTTAACTAATTTAGTAGTATAAAATGGGCTTAAAGAACTAAGTATTTCTGACTAGGTAAAAATTACTTGATATTTAAGTAATTAAGTTTATTCATCGTTATATTGTTATTTGTGCACATAATTATTAAATGAATAGAAATGACTTATTTATGAATATTAGAAAGATCCTTCTGAATCCTTGTTTGTTTATTCCTATATACTTTGCATTCATAAAGACAAAAAGAACATATTAATTACATCATAAATTGGAGAGAGAAACTCTGAAATATGAGAGGGCTAGGTCTCGTATGAGAGAGTTAGGTCTTGCATGAGAGTGTGCCTCCAGGTTTTCCTGGTCGATTCGTTCTTGGTTGTGCTCTATTCTAGTGTGAATTGTCTACACGGTCTATCTTATGTCTTGTTTTTACTGTTCTTTTCCTCTTTCGTCGTTTAATTTTTTTCTTTATGAGCACATTATTGTTTTTCTGATTCTTGTCAATCCTGTTGCTTTTTCTCCTTTTTGCATGTAGGTCATGGTGGGGCTTGGTTCCTGTATGCGTGACTCTCTGTCTCTCTTGAATTCAGCTTTGCACGGATAAAGACTTCTTTGATTTAATGGATATTGAGATTGAAGGATTACGAAAAACCCTACGTCTCACAGACGATGAGGGTGATGAGATCAATGCTCCTGCCTCTAATTGGAGTTCCACTAACCAACGAGCATATCTATCTTTTATAGGTCGTTAGTTTACGACTCAGGGGTATAATCATGATGCTCTTTGTACTACAATGAAAACAGTTTGGAATCCAAAGAAGGGGATGGATAATCTCAAAATTGGGGATAATCGGATTATGTTTCAGTTTAATCATATTTTAGACAAAAATAGGCTTTTGGAGGGAGGCCCGTGGTCATTTGATAAACACTTGTTGGTTCTAAGTGCGATTGAAGGGAATGTAAACCCGACAACTATCTGCCTTGAGTGGTGTAACTTCTTTTTCATGATCTCCCACTAATACGACAAACCCCAGAGATGACTACGTTAATTGGAAACCGACTGGGTATTTTTGAAGAACTTGATCCGGAGTGTGCGTGGGAGGCTAATATGAGAGTTAGGGTTCGAATCAACATCATTAAACCCTTAAAGTGTGCTTTGAAAATTCGGGGATCGAAGGGTGAGGTTTTAGTTGTTACTTTTCCTTACGAGCGTTTGCCTAATTTTTGCTATATCTATGGGAAGATTGGGCATATAGAACGGAAGTACAATGTCCGTTATGAATTGGGAGTTGAGATTGATCCAAAGAATTTTCCCTACGGAGATTGGCTTCGTGAAACTGTGAATACAAGACGGAATAACACTCAAATACCGTCTAAACCAACTAGTAGTGCACAAAGCTCGTCATCAATGGGAAGTAGTCCTATGAACGCTCAGAATAATATGTAGGGTGTGGCTCACCAGAATGATCAGTCAAAAGCGAGCGTTCCAAATATAATGATTGATGCCCCTCGTCGAATAACCTTGGGTTTTAAAGATGATGAGTTTAGTGGTGCATATTTTGTGGTAGTTGGTGGGCTTAATAATGTGGAGAATAATGTGTCTATGGCTAGGGTGAGTAGGGGATGGGTGTGTACTTTGGCTAAAGGGAAGAGGCCAGTTGTTTCATCGGCAAGTCCAGTACTAGGTGATATTACGAATAAGCAGTGAACAAGTCATGCTTTGGTGGTTGGTGATAATTCAAATCTTGTGTAGAAGGAAACAACTCGAGTTCAAACAGTTCTTAGAAGTCAATTAGAGGGATTTGTTGGCGAAGCACGGCTTGTTTCAGTTTCGATTTCTCAGTCTTTGAAGAATAATCAACAGCCTCATAAAGTTGCTCTTAATCAAACTCGCAAATTGACGGCTAGAACGTCTCTAAAAATGCGAAGGGTAGCACTGGTAAGCGAAAGGGAGAGAAGGGTATAGTGATCAAAGAAAATAAACGAGTGTAAAGTGAGGATATGAAAGTTGAAGTTTCGATACCAGGGGCGGGTTCTGCTTTGCAGACCCGCCAAAGTTAATGAGTGCTCTAGTTTGCATACCGCGTTTTTCCCCCGTCATTGTTGCCATCTACAAAAGGAATAAATAGAACATGATATTTCAACCACACTTTCACAGGCCTTATAACTCATATGTCATTCTTGTTTTTGATTGTTTCCTGGCCATCCATCTCCATTCAAACGTTTTCTATTTAGTTTCTCTTACAAACTTCAGTAATATATGCTTACATGTTACATAAATTTATTAAGAATACCTGATAGACTCAAGTTGAATTACCTCGTGATGTCTGTAGACACATTTATTTTATTAAATAATTAAATGTGTGCAATTGGAAGAAAATAAATATTCCATAAAACTCCAATATTCTAAAGATGGAAAGTCTATTCATCATATCTCAAAAGATGGAAAGTCTATTCATCAAATCTCAAAAGATGGAAAGTCTATTCATCAAATCTCAAAAGACGGAAAGTCTACTCATCAAATCTCAAAAGACGGAAAGTCTACTCACCAAAATCTCAAGAGATGGAAAGTCTAGTCACCAAAATCTCAAAGGATGGAAGGTCTAGTCATCAAAATCTCGAAGGATGGAAGGTCTAGTCATCAAAATCTCAAAGGATGGAAGGTCTAGTCATCAAATCTCAAAAGAAGGAAACTATCTTTCATCATGGAAAGAAGGATTTCCTCAAATTATGCCTTCCATATTGGAGAAACGATTTCAACCATTCATCTCATCAGAAGATTCTTCTTCCAACACTATAAATAGGGGTCTTCACCAAGAAGAAAAATCACAACAAAAACAACAAAAACAACAAAAACTCAAACATTCTTGGAGTAAAGAAGTTCTTCAAATCCTCTCTCCCAAGTTCATCATCTTCAAAGGCGTTCATCCAAAGATTCAAATTGTTCGTCGCGAAGATTAAAGAAATTCTCTCTTTGATTCGAGATCAAGCTCTCACGCCCTCGAATTAAAGTTTTTCAAGTTCAAGTCAACTTAATGAAGGATTGAATCAGGGGAATATTAGAGATTGTAACTCTAAATTTTTTAAATTCATATTAAATTTATTTGTACTAATTTTTCTTGTCTTTTATTTTTAAGGACTCGAAATCTGTTGTTACAAATTTGGCACGCCCAGTGGGACAATCTCTACCTCTCATCTCTTTCCTTCAAGTTCAAATTTGAAGTCTCAAGAAGCCAACTTTTGCTCAACAATGGAGAAGTCAACGGGGGCAAGACATGAGACTCAACCATCTTCATTGCAAAAGCAAATTGATGCACTGACCAAAGCCGTTGAAAACTTCACCAAACAAGTCCACAAACGTGAAGAGCGTCTGAATTATCTTTTCCAAAAGATGGAGGCCAAAACAAGTGCTGATCAAGACGCTGAAAAAATTATTGACAAAGTTCAGATTGCAGAACATTCATCAATCCAAGAAGTTCAAGTCTCATGCCATCCCCAAAAGTCAGAACTCCTGAAAAACAACGATCAATTTATGATCCATGCACCAAAGTCTCTTGAAGAACAACGATCAATTCATGATCCATGCCATCAAAAAATTGAAGTTGGAGAAAATTCTAAAGCCTCAAGCAAAGAAATTCAAGTCTCCACTCAAAGTCTCATCTCTGCCAATCAATTGAAAGATTTCATTGAAGCAGTTGCAGAAGATTACAAAGCTCAACCTTCAACCTTCAAATCTTACATCAAGCCATACACTCAAAGGATCGAGCAATTACAAATGCCAGAAAACTATCAACCTCCAAAGTTTCAAAGATTTGATGGTAGCGGAGATCCAAGACAACATGTCGCTCACTTCATCGAGACGTGCAATAGTGCTGGAACTGATGGAGATCTTCTTATCAAACAATTTGTTCGGTCCTTAGAAGGTTTTGCTTTCGACTGGTACACTGATCTCGAGCCAAATTCAATTGACAACTGGAAAGATTTCCAAATCAAATTCTTCAATCGCTTTTATAGCACTCGACGCACCGTCAGCATGATTGAACTTGCTAACTCATATCAACAAGAAGATGAGCCTGTTGTTGAGTACATCAATAGATGGAGAAATTTATCTCTAAGTTGCAAAGAGAGGCTCTCTGAAACTTCAGCCATCCAAATATGCACTCAAGGGATGCACTGGAACATTTCCTACATACTTCAAGGAATCAAGCCAAAAACATTTGAAGAATTAGCAACTCGAGCCCATACCATCGAAATGAGTATTAACTCTGATGAAGAATATATGTCTCATGCCCGTGATTCTTCAACCTCTGATATTGAAGAAAACAATGAAGATGAAAATAAATATCAAAATGAAGATGAACTTGAAGAAGATGAAATGTCATATTTCACAACAATTAATGTGCTCCCAGATACGAGCTTAAACTGTCTAGAGTCTTCAAATTAAGATCTCTCAATGCCCTCCTTGATAAGAGAATAAACTGTCAATGAACTCCTTAACACGAGTCTAAACTGTTTACAAATCCAAAATTAAATCAAAGACTCCTTAGCACGAGTATAAACTGTTTACAAATTCAAAATCAAACCAAGACTCCTTGACAAGAGATAAAACTGTCTGCAAATATTCAAATCAAAGACTCCTTAACACGAGTATAAACTGTTTCCAAATTCAAAATCAAATCAAGACTCCTTGACAAGAGATAAAACTGTCTACAAATATTCAAGGCATAAACTCCTTAACACGAGTATAAACTGTTTCCAAATTCAAAATCAAATCAAGACTCCTTGACAAGAGATAAAACTGTCTACAAATATTCAAGGCATAAACTCCTTAACACGAGTATAAACTGTTTCCAAATTCAAAATCAAATCAAGACTCCTTGACAAGAGATAAAACTATCTACAAATATTCAAGTCATGAACTCCTTAACACGAGTATAAACTGTTTCCAAATTCAAAATCAAATCAAGACTCCTTGACAAGAGATAAAACTGTCTACAAATATTTAAGTCATGAACTCCAAAACATGAGTAAAAACTGTTTACAAATTCAAAAAAAAAAAATAAAAAAATCAAATCAAGGCTCCTTGACAAGAGTTGAAATTGTTCAACAAATTCTCCAAGTCTTCAAATATCCTGGACACGAGTGAAAAATGTCTACAAATTCTCCAAGTCTTCAAGTCTCCTAGACACGAGTAAAAAATGTCTACAAATTCTCAAGTCTTCAAGTCTCCTAGACACGAGCCAAAAGGTCTACAAGTTCTCAAATCAAATGCTCCTTGATGCATGAGTCTAAACTACAAATTACTCATGGATGCTGGAAGTCAATTCGAAACTCGGTCATGTCTTTGAAAAAAGAAATGTCTCCTAAAAGTTGACACAAATGAAAGTTGAAACACACATGCCATGCATTTTGAGACGAGCCCACAAACTATTGTTTCAAGCTCGAAATAATAAACTCATGCTTGAGCAATTGGAAAGGAAAAATGATCGAGACTTATTCACTCAATGCCGCGTCTTCAACACTTTTGTGAACAAGTCTCGAGGGGGCAATTTGTAGACACATTTATTTTATTAAATAATTAAATGTGTGCAATTGGAAGAAAATAAATATTCCATAAAACTCCAATATTCTAAAGATGGAAAGTCTATTCATCATATCTCAAAAGATGGAAAGTCTATTCATCAAATCTCAAAAGATGGAAATGCTATTCATCAAATCTCAAAAGACGGAAAGTCTACTCATCAAATCTCAAAAGACGGAAAGTCTACTCACCAAAATCTCAAGAGATGGAAAGTCTAGTCACCAAAATCTCAAAGGATGGAAGGTCTAGTCATCAAAATCTCGAAGGATGGAAGGTCTAGTCATCAAAATCTCAAAGGATGGAAGGTCTAGTCATCAAATCTCAAAAGAAGGAAACTATCTTTCATCATGGAAAGAAGGATTTCCTCAAATTATGCCTTCCATATTGGAGAAACGATTTCAACCATTCATCTCATCAGAAGATTCTTCTTCCAACACTATAAATAGGGGTCTTCACCAAGAAGAAAAATCACAACAAAAACAACAAAAACAACAAAAACTCAAACATTCTTGGAGTAAAGAAGTTCTTCAAATCCTCTCTCCCAAGTTCATCATCTTCAAAGGCGTTCATCCAAAGATTCAAATTGTTCGTCGCGAAGATTAAAGAAATTCTCTCTTTGATTCGAGATCAAGCTCTCACGCCCTCGAATTAAAGTTTTTCAAGTTCAAGTCAACTTAATGAAGGATTGAATCAGGGGAATATTAGAGATTGTAACTCTAAATTTTTTAAATTCATATTAAATTTATTTGTACTAATTTTTCTTGTCTTTTATTTTTAAGGACTCGAAATCTGTTGTTACAATGTCTTAACAACATGCTTTGTGTTTTGTACTTATAGCTTGAAACAAATTAAATTGACTATATCATTTAATAATGATTTTGACCTTAATTTGAATATGACCATTGTTTTTCTACATTACTGTTTGATTAGTTTCGTTCATCGTTTTGCGCATGATAGTACAACTTTGTATTATGCTACTTTATTTAAAAAGATTTGTTTACCTAGATCTTTTAGATATGCATGTAAAATGTAAAAGATGAAATTCATACTACTTTGCTTGACTTATGTGTTAACTAAGATTGGAATTTGGGGACCAAATTCCTTTAAGGGGATGGAGTGTAATATCCCTAATTTTTCTGGTGTTCTAAATTATTATATTTTCTATATATATGAACCTTGCTAATAATTTTTGGGAAAATTAGTATTTGGGACGTTTAATGTTATAGTTGTTAGTGGACCTTTCGACGAAGCTTGCCCTATAAGAGCCCATTAATAAAGTTAAAGCTTTCTAAAATGTCGTAACTTAGCCACTAAGAAAGGGTACTACTTACTGATTAAGTTACGTCCCTACTAAGTTTACTTTCGTATTAAGTTACTTCGCTACTAAGTTTACTTTATGACTAAGTTACGCCCCGGCTAAGCTAGCTTCCTTGTTAAGTTGAGGCAGATTGTAACCGTATTATTTTGGAGGAATGTGATACAAATACCGGTGCAACATACTTTGCAAAAGTCCTGGATAATATTAGCTAATGTTGTGTTGGTCCCTTGAAATGGTCAGGAAACGTCTACGGTAGCATGAGGCAGAAAATTGATACCTTGAGAAAGCAAATCAACAATTCTCAGCTTGGGAAAATAACGGTAGAATCTCAGGAAAGCTTGCTCTCTCACGCGTGAACTTGATCACATTCTTAGAAATAATGCAGTAAGGTTCACTGGTTGAGGGAAGGCGACCGTAACACTACATTCTTCCATACTCGTGCCTCTGTGAGACAAAAAGCAAAAAACAATTAAAGGGTTGAGAGACGGTTTGGGGGTTTGGTGCAAGGATGGTCCGAGGATTGAGAGGATAGCGGTTGATCACTTTCGGGAGATCTTTTCATCCATTAAACCACAAGAAGTTGATTTTCAGCAAGCGTCTAAGGCGATTGAATCACGAGTTACACAACAAATAAATCAGGCCCTACTCCGACCATACACGACAGAAGAGGTAACAACAGTCAATGTTTTCTATGTCTCCTCTTAAATCCTCGGGAGCCGATGGCATGCCGGTTCTTTTTTATCAAAAGTTTTGGCATATTGTTGGGTCCGACGTGATTTATTGTGTCTTTCGTTGCTTAATAATCATTGTTCTTTTCCTAAATTAATTATACTCACATTTTTTTTATCTCAAAATGCATTGATCCTCTGACTATGGCGCAATTTTGGCCTATAAGTCTTAGTAACGTTCTTTAATAAGTTGCAGCTAAAGCGATAACCAATCGCCTCAAGCTCTGGATGAATTCTATCATCTCTGTTTTGCAATCCACTTTTGTTCTAGGGCGTCTTATCATTTGTTGTGGGTTGGAGGAGGATACAAAACATGTACTTTTCCGGTGGTTCTTTGCAAGAATGATATGGGTATTGTCTTTATTCCCACATGAGTTAATCCAGCAAGGGATGGAGAATGTGGAAGATAGGATCAGGTTTATAATAGCAAAATTGGACAACGAAGAAGCGGGCGGATTAGCGTGTCTTTGTTGGGTAATTTGGAAGGCGAGGAACGATAGTATTATTAATGGAACGAGAGGACGCCTCTTGAGGTGCTAAAATCTGCTAATGATTATCACAATTGTTTTTTGAAAGCGGATTCGAGGGAACGATTGATGTCATCATAATTTACAAAGCTGGAAGCCTCCTTCTGTTGGGTTTGTTAAAATTAACTTCGATGATGCGATATTTAAGCAAAGGGGTGAAATTGGTCTCGGGGAAATGTTCGTGATGCGGGGGGAAGAATTCTTGCATGGCGTCATCAAAGAATCATAGGATTATTTTCTTCGATTGACACTGAGGAAATGGCGGCAAAGTTGGCATTGGAGCTTGCTCGAGACAGGGGCTGGGTACGGATTATATTGGCGGCCGATTGTTCCACGGTGGTTCGCGACATTGAAGAGGAGATAATTTCTTTGCCAGTCCATGGCGTGATCATTGATGGTATTTGGAGATTGGCTGGTGGCTTGATAGATTTTCAGATTAGTTTCGTCCGTCGAACCGCAAATACAGAAGCACATAATATTGTTAAGACAACTTCGGGTTTGAAGACATGGTGTCTTGAGTAGTTCTCTTTTGTTTTGTGTTCTTTGGTTTTTTTGCTTCATTTAACATTATTTGTACGTTTTGAGGTTTTGAATAATATCCATTATTGTTTCCTTTTAAAAAACAAACTGGAGAGAGAAAGACATCCAAAAAAATTGTTCATGAGTAGTAAGGTGAATTGATATGTATATTAGATTGTGAAGGGTAGAACAGAGAGAAATAAAATTATTGCTCTGTATTTAAGAATTTTGCTCTGTTTATATCAAAACGCAAAAATTTGGGTTGCTGCAAAATCTGTCGGAAATTATCTTGTAAACCAAACAAAAGATAATGTGGGATTATGAGATTTATCCCACCTTATCTTCCAAACGCCGCCTATGTCTATACAAAAAAAATATATATAATCTTCCAATTAGACAAATAGGAAAGAAGAATGATTTCCATAAATTTCAAAATAATTCTGCACATTGATGGGTAGTTTGGTACTAAAAAAGTAAATGAATTGGAGATGATGTAGGCAGAGAAAAATTCCTAATTACAAAGCAATAATTTTTGTGTTCTCTAATATACCCTTTGCAAAATATTAGGAGGATCTTTTTCCTTTCCAGTACCTGCCAATAATTAGAAAAATTTAAAGAAACTTAATTATTCTATCATACTTATGAGTTATGACATGATTATGGCATCATTCTTAAAATATAGATTGCAAATAATGTGAGTAAGTTTTCTTAAGTATTTTTTCAATTAATATGTAATTGAAAAAATTAGTACGTAAACCTGTGGAGTATATTCTTATGTGTCTGATATATAATTCATTCATTCTATGTGTATTATAATTTTTAAGTTTATATTAGATTTGATACAAAAATTCAGTAGGAGAAAAGAAATCAGTCACGAGACAGTTAGAGAAATATTACAAAGCTCTTTTACAAATTTAGTACCTCTTATTACAATTCTTAAATTAATATTATTCCTCATAAGTAATTACAAAATCACCTTTAGCACATTGTTTGATTACCTCAATTTGAACTTATTTTATTTCAATACTAAGACTACTCAAAGAAAAAAAATGTGTAAACAAGATTTTATAGTTTGAAAAATTTGTTAGGGACCATGAAAATAAATTGTTAAATTAATTTATGAAAATTGTCATGGAGAGATGTTTGCAGCCTTATAGGAATTAACTCACACATACCTATACATAAATCTATATATGGTAGCAACAATTAAGATGATGAACAAATCAATTAACCAAAACTAATGTAATTTGCCTTATTAGGGGAAGGGTAAAAATGGAACTTTATTGATTTTTCACTGGTTTTAGAGATTTTGCTCTGTCTATATCATTTGCCTAAATGAATTGAACAATAAGTTTGAAAGGGGTAAAGTATTAAACAAAGAAAAATTGATCTGTAATTATGGATTTTACTTTGTATATATAGTCTTCATTAAGTTGAGATAGAGTTTGATCGAAATAAGAATATGCACCATATCCAAGCATATGTTAATGAAGAAAAAGTGCTTTTTTGTTGATGAATATGTTCTTGTAAATCCATTTTATTTCAAGATGGACGTGTTAAACATTTAAATTTGTATTTTCTTTTTCTTTTTGCTAATGAATGTGTTGTTGCAAGCAGTGTTTTCGGAATCGGATCGGAGGCCGAACCGATTACTTAACTGGTTACTGGTTTTAGTGGTTCCACCAGTTGAATTACTGACCCAACATGTATGATATAATAATTATGAGAATTATGTTTATATATATTTTATTGAACTTTGGTCATATTGGTTATAGGAAAATAAATATATGAATAAGTTAGTTAACAATAATTATATCACTAAAATAAAATTATGAACTAACTAGTTCAACTTCAGTTTATGAAGTCTTAATTCATAATATTTTAGTTAGTTGATTTATAGTTTTCAAATAAAAGAGTTCAACTAATTGGTTCAACATATTTATATAAATACATGTGTGGTATTTGGATTAAAAATAATTGAAATTACACATCAAATAAGAGCTTTGTATAAAGTGCACACTTAAACTAAATATTAGACAATTATAGCTTAAAATATATACATAATCCTATATTGTAATTTATAAAGTTTTTTAAATAAAAAACAAAAAACTTATTTCGTACGAATATAACTATTGTGATATATAAGAAGTTCACCTTAACTATGTAATGTATATAATAATATGTGTACATAACACCAAAAGTGGTCTAGCTCAATTGGTTAGAGCTTTGTAATTTTATTTAGAGATAATGGGTTCAAATCTTCTTCACAATAAATATTATAAATTTTAAAATAAAATTCACAAAACAGATTAAACCACTATACTTTTTCACCGGGTTAGCCAGGTCGGTTTTGAGTGGTTGCAACTGGCTTAAAGAAAACCGGTTATAAACCTCCTTCGGCTTAAAGAAAATCGGTTATAAACCTCCTTCTAGATCATCCAATCCACATGCCGAACCAGTCATCTGGTTTTAAAAATATTGTATGTAAGTTTTTTCTTTTGAATTTATATGCATCTAATTTTTTGTTATAAATATAGTGTACATCTAACTTTTTGTGATGATTATGTTGTAAATCTGATTTCGGTGATGAAGTGTCGAATAGTCTCCACGAACAATTGGAATGAGGAAAACCAACCATTTTCACAATTATATTTTAAGGGTATAATAGATAATTGATATGTTATCAGAGTTTGATCTTTGCGACCAAATTACTAGAATTGATTTTTTTAGAAATTAAGGGTCAATTGCGATCTCCCCTATCGTTTGGTGTGTTTTGAACTAAGTTGATTCCATCCATAGTTCTAATTTATTCAGGGGAAAAAAAGTCGGTTAAAGCAATTCTAAAACATATTGATGAAGAAATACAAATATTCATTATGGGCTTATTCATCATTACTTTTCTTATTAATTCAGACTTTATATTGTTCATGTGGGAAAAAATCATTTTTGTACTATAATTTGGCACGATTTTCATTTTTGTATTTAAATTTGACACTCATCAATTTTTTATAACATAAGTTGGACACTTTCTTCACATTGGATACTATGGTGTCGAAAGGGTATAAGGTGGCATCCGGTTAACCCAAATTTAGGGATTTAGACCAATTTAGACAAATTCCAACTTTACACCTCAACATATTCTACGTCAAATGCACGTACTGTTTTGGCAACGGAGTATCCAATGTGAAGAAAGTGTTTAACTTATGGTACGCAAATTGATGAGTAACAAATAAGGTATAAAAATGAAAATCGTGTCAAGTTATCGTATGAAAAGTGATTTTATCTCTTGTTCATGCGTACGTCTTGCTATACGGGTATTCAATTCATATCAAGTACAATATATGTGATCTAAACCCAATTTTTCTCAAACCAATTTGATTGTAAGTGTTCATTCATGCTTTGAGAAAATACTTACACAAAATTAAAGTAATCATCCAAAAGAGTTAATCAGACCAACGCCATGACATGTCCAAAAATACAAAATCAAACTTGGTCCTAATTACTACAACATAAACAAATTCTAGTAAAATAAATCAATTTTAAGAACATACCCTAATAACAAAAAGGGATAAAAGCGTTAAACCCCCTATACTATAGGGGGTGTAGCAATTTGCCCCCTGAACTATTTTTTTTGGCAATAAGCCCCCTGTACTATGGATAAATAAGCACTTTGCCCCCTCAACTATTGATTTGAAAAAATAGTTTGCCCCCTGATTGAATTTCCGGCCAATTTTCGTCGGAATTTGAAACGTGAACATGATGGTTCATCACTATTTAACCTCAAATTCAATAAAATGCCCCTTTGTCACTTCGATTTTTGTTATTTTTTCTGAATTTCCAAACCTTAAATTTGGATAATTTAAACTAAGGTTTGAAAATTAAGAAAATATAACAAGAATCGAAGTGAAAAAAGGGCATTTTATTGAATTTGAAGTTAAATAGTAATGAACCCTCATGTTTACATTTCAAATTTCGGAAAAAATTGGCCGGAAATTCGACCAGGGACAAAAAGTCTTGTTTATCCATAGTATAGGGGGCTACAACCCCTATAGTAAGGGGGTTTGATGCTTTTATCCCTAACAAAAATATTAGCTTGTCACCGATAACATAGAGACTCTGAAAAAGTAATATCAAATGATTGAAGTTCCTTCCCTTACGTTTTCAAGTCTGCAAAAATGAAACACACAAAAGTATTATAATTCTAATCATGAATAGCTAATTATAACATAAAATATATTGACCTCTTACAGACATACATGCAAAGCTAAAATACTTCATCACTGATAATGCTTTTGCTCAAGCGAATGAATTTTTGCATTTGAAAGCTATTGCTCTCCATTTGATGAGTATAGAACCATGTTTTAATAAGTTAGTTCATCACCATTTAAAGTGCATCTCTTCAAATCCTCTCCCGTCTCAAGTCACGTGAGCTCAATGGATACACAAGAATCATACATTTCTCCGGTCGAATCAAATGACAGATAGTAAAGTAGATAATTGACTTTCCAAAATTTAGTTCTGATTGATTAAGAGACTTTTTAAATTAAGAAGGAATATCTTTAAGATATTTATTATTATTAAACTTCAAGTATTTAACTTATATAGTTTAAGTACTTAACGTATATAGTCTTTGACTGGAAGTACAAATTATAGAATTTACAAGAATTGTTCTGGAAATAACAATTTTTACTTTGTCAATATCACAACCCATAAAATATATTGGACATATGAAAATATAGTTGCCATATAATTCGGTAATTAGATAAACTAATGGATATAACAATGAACACACATCATGACAACACCATTTGAGGAGATAAATAGGGTAATTGACACATTACATGGTCTGTTATCTCTGTTCTAATAAGCAAAGGGTACAAGTGAGATTATGATAATATCTGCTCTATCATTATTAACACCTGCGTCTTATTTTTGTTTTATAAATGGGAGATGATATATACAGAGCAAAATCCATCAATACAGAGCAATTTTTTAATGTTTACTACTATACTCCTCTTATATTAGTAGTACATTTATATTCCTTTTAGTATGCCAATGATTAGCTGAATCTTTGGAAAACTAATTAATACTTTAAACTTTTCAACTTATGTAATGGAAAGATTATCTTCCTTTCTTTAGCAACAATTAGTATCTCATCTGTAAATGTTACTTAATAAAAATATAATTGAGTATTTAAGTCAATTTATGCATTAAAAAATTGTATGTCACTCTTTAAAAACAAAAAAAAGGTGTGATAATATAATTTTAAAATGTCTAATTTATACATTGATTATACAAAAAGAATGATACTTTTTAAAATTCTCATTTATCACTTATTCTTCACCATTTTACACCCAAAGAAATTGCCTCATAACACTTATGACAAAGATAAAAGAACATATTGAAAGTAAAAATAAAATAAAAAAATTCCAAATGTGTACGTAATAGTAGCGATCATACTCTTGGTAGTTCAAAAAAGAAAAAAAAAAACTTTGAAAGAAAAATTTATATCTGACCTTCCACGGAATTACCTGAAGGTGAAGAAAGTGTGAAGATATTAAAAAAACCTATTAAATAAACAGACAATCAGAATTCGTCACCCTTTAGTATAATATATGCATTAATATGTATTTACTATCAATAATAAATTTGAGCTCACCTATTTTTGACAAAATGTGCTGGAAAAGTTTGTTGAAAACAACCGTGAGATATAAGGCCATCAAAGCCGTACAAATTTAAAGTTTGAAGTAATATATCAAAAATTAGAGTAATTATATTTCTATTAAGTAATTTATTTACATCTATTAACTACTGCTAATAAAAGGAAGATAATCTTTCCATTACATAAATTTACATGAATAACTAGAAAGATGAATGTCTTAATTATATTTTAAAGATTCTACTAATCATTGGCACCTATTAAAGAAATTACTGCATAACTAATATAATGAGGGTATAATAGTAAGCATAAGAAAGTTGCTCTTTATTGTATATATCATCTCCCTTTATAAATACTTTTCTCTTTTCAATCTATTCAGTTGAAATTTTAAGCCTTTACTCGTCATTGTTTTTTTCTAAATTTACTCTACGTCTTAGTAAGAAATCAAATAATTTTCCCTTATAACTGGCCATATGACTTAACTAGAGTTGATGGGCACAACCATATGTAACACCACATTCTTTACATCTTACAAGATTTATTTTCAAAGATTTTTATTCTATTTTTATGCTCGATTAGTTTTTTTTATGTAGAATTGATTCTTTATATATGAAAAGCAAATATGTTTATATAGATCATATCATTCGAATTGTGAGAAACTGGGGTTTGCAACATTATGATAACTTTCTCAAACAAAATCTAGAAAATATAGCATGAAGAGAATTAGAGAATTAAACTTTAATAATTTTTGAACCAAATAATTAGAGACTTAAACTTTTATGATCTAGAATGACAAATTTGAGAGTTCAAAGTTAATCCTATGGTGGCAACATTTGTCACAAAAATAATTAAGAAAGCAATGAGATATTACAGAATTTTCTTTGTTTGGCAATGTATAGTAGTGGATTGTCTTTGCGTTAAATAACTCTGCTAGCATATATACAAATAGAAAATGTCTAACATCATTTTTCGTGTTTACAGTCCCGAATTAATTAAATTTTGTTACGACAATTCTATCGCATATATGAAATCACAACTATTTGCCCTATGTTAGCAATTCCAATATAAATAAGTACTTTATCATACAAACATATATATATATATATATATATATATATGTATATATATATATGTATATATGTATATATATATGTATATATGTATATATATATATGTATATATATATATATATATATGTATATATATATATAACATTTCTTGATGAATGATATTAAAGTCTATTCAAACAATATCTTGATAATGATCGCGTAAGGAACAAGATTGTAAATCTATTCCCATGTATACATCATCTTTAAGGGACTATCCATGACGCTTAGGTAAATACCATCACTCTTAGGTACCCATTTGAACCGATAACCACGAGGGTAATTTCCCATATCGTTGTAACTATCAAAAGCCTTTTGCTTCTCACCCCACCAAAAATGACAAAAGAACAAACTATTTCCAAAAATATTATCACAAAAATGCCATTTGAATTCTTGATTTGTATCGAGTACATGCATTCCAAAATCATTGTCTTTAGAGGCACAATGCAACTGCAACAGACCAGAGTTTTGAGGGAGCTCATTCACTACACGCACTGTGACCGAATTTGACCAAAAACATGCATGTAGAGAATTCGGTAGCAAAAACAAAAGTAAGAGAGTTTTCATCATTGTATAAGACATTGCTAATGAAGGTATTGTGTACTTAGTGAAGATGTTGCGTCTCATCTTTGAAGTGCCTTTTTTATAGGGTTGACTTTGTTGGCCAGGTTTGGAATTTTGACGAGAAAAGGTTTTCCTAATAAAACAGAATCTCCAACATGTATAGTAGAATTGGATTGAATGTTTTTTTCATAATATTTTGTGATAACTCCTACTTAAGATTTCATAATATCTTCAGAATCTCCAATTATCATTCATACAGAGTAGTTTGAGTTATTTTTCAACATTGCCCTTACGAAATCTGCTTATGTATATCACTATATGATTTGTATCCTCTCTCTAATTTCGCAGCCTAACTACCAAGTTTAATCCTTGCCAAATATTTCATTCCATAGAATCTTTCTAAGATCACAATACTTTCTTAAATTTATTTTATTATTATATTTTATATATGACCGTAACAATTTTCTTTTGCATAAAATCTATTATGTTGAGTTTTTAATTCTCAAAATTCGTTTATCTGATTAACATAAAATGATTAAAAAAATATTTATAATATTTACATTGAGATACCTTTGGACGAAATTGATCTTTTAGTGATATTGGATAAATTTAGCGGATGTTTTATGCAAAGCATGTTTGATCAAAAGGAATCTATTTAATCTTTCCCGTTCTCTTAAACTGCCGCAAAATTTGAGAAAAAGTTATTTAATTGAGCAAATCAATTGTTTATTAATTATCAAGGAAGTGCTAAGTTCATTTAGGACAGTTAAAAAATAAATCAAACCAGCCAAATATCTCTCTATAAAAATAATGTGCTAAATAACTATAGCATTTTATGCCAATCATAGTTGTAATGAATAACTTATAACAATTTCATGAATTATATAGTCTGAACTAGATATTTATCCAAAAATATTCTAGATTAAAAGATACAAATCAGTGTATTAAATTGATAAGTTGTTATTTAGGAAAGATGTTAACCGGAGTAAATATTGTATTTGGAATGAACTTATATTGGCTGCTAAGCTGGTGATTGATTACAAATTGCAAGGATATATAGATTAAGCAGATTTCTTTAAGGCTCCAATTGTTTCCAAAGAAAATGAGGTAAAAGGAAAAAAATATTAGAAAATTTTATTTTACAAGTGATTGGTACCAAGGAAAATTTTGGAATTTATAGGAAAAGATGGGAAAAGATAGGAAAAGATAGGAAAATCTTTTTTGAATCTTTATCTAACATTTTTACAATTCACAAAGTTTGATTTCCCTCCAAAAAATTATCTAAAACTTATTCTAATTCAGATTTCTTTGTGGAAGCAAATGTAATTAAAGAATATCATCCTCAAAATTTTCAGATTTCCCTCCAATACAAAAGGTGGGAAAATTCAATCCTCTTTGAAAAAATTTCTAGTTCTCAAAATTTCATATTCCCACCAATTTAGAATATATATAAACACTTGTAAGATCAATGTTTTCCACCAACACCTCTTCTTCAACACTCAGGTAATACTTCTTTATTTATTTTATATTTTTTATTCTAGTTATTTATCATCTTTAATAAATTATTATTATTATTTTAATTTAATCTATAATCTTGTTTAATGTTTTACGTACTATATTTTGTCTTTTTCAAGGCTTCATTTGAATAATAATATTATTTGAAGATTCTATTGATTAAACTTGTTTTGTTTGTGTTGTTTCTTTTCAAATATATTAATAGTACTTGCAAATTTTAATTATATTAAAAAAAATTATCTTTACTCTTCAAGAAGTTATAAATGATTTTTTAAAATAAAAAAATAAAACATATAATTTTAATAAAAAAAATATAAACTTAATATGAGTTTTATTTAAAAAATTAAGTTTTAAAGAATAATAATAGTTGTTACATTGTTTAATATGATGAGTACGCAAATTAAGCATAAAATTTTCCCGGAAAACTAATGGCATGCCAATCACATGGAAAAGAGAGGAAAATTTTACTTTCCATGAAAGTTTTCCTAAAAATCCTCATTTTCCAATTTTTTTTCCTTTTCCCTCATTTTCCTTGGAAACAATCGGAGCCTAAGGGTAATGTCGGAAAAGATTCAAATTGCTCTGTATTGAGGAAAATTGCTCTGTATATATCATCACCCATTAGAAAAAGTTATTGCCAAAATAACACTATTGTAAAAATATTTCCCACAATATCACTCTTAAGTAAAAGATTACTATTATAACCTTTTCTTTTTGGTAATAATGTATTAAAGTTTTGCTGTACATATTATAAACAAAGATCTAGGAATTTACATAATTTCGAAAAGCAGTACTTTCTAAAAAAAAATATTACTCAGCGTCACACCACCATCTCCGTCGCCGCTCCTTCAGACCCTTACAATGAAAATGACCCACAAGCTTTTGAGAGGCAAAGATTAAAGTATCTCAAGAAATAATTCAATCTTTTGGAAAAGAATCATAGGATCAAAAGAATTCCGGCGGTGGGCTTGTCTTCAGCAACAATTGATGGGTGGTTGGGGCAGAATCTGTGGGTTTGGAGGGGGTCGAATTGGGTTGGGGAGGAAGACAAAATTTATTTTTGTTTTTATTTAATAAAAGATTTTATTCTTTTAGAAACTTTATTTCTCATCAACATTTTCACAACTATGCTGTTTACAAATAAAATGAAATGGCTTTTTTGAAAAAATTGAAACACGCATTTGTGTTTTTTTAATTTTTTCTCAGTTTAAAAGTACAGTATAATTATAATATTCTGTAAGTGTTATTATTAAACTCCGGATAGATTTTCTATTTAAATTTAATAAATGAATTTTAACATCAAATATTTTATTGGACATCAAATTAAGATTTTCGTTTTAAACTTAAAAAAAGATATGATCATATCTTGCTATAAATTGCATATTTTAACATAAGCGTAAGTGTGAACATATTGGTATTATTTTTCCAACTATTTTACAAAATAAAAAAGGCTAGAATGGGTATGTCATATTCAAGAGTGATATTTTGGGAATTAGTTTTTCAATAGTGTTATTTTGGCAATTACTTTTTTTAATAGTGTTAGTTTGGCAATTCACTCTATTCCTAACTGGTTAAAGTTTATCCATAAATTTGTTGCATTAAGCAAATAACTCTGTTTCTAAATTTGTTCCATTAAGCAAATAACTCTGTTTCTGAAATAAAGAAACTTTTAATTTATTAAACATTTTTCATTTATCTTTTCTTTGCCTATTATTGCTTAATAATAATAACAAATCTTTTAACTCTGTCTTAGTCTAAATAAACAATACAAAATCTCAACTAAAAAGCATAGAAAAATAACATTCATGAAGGAGGGTTATGTGATTTTGTTGACGACTTGTCGAAGAAAAAAACCCATCATACATATAAAGTAATTTTTCATCACTCACCAACAACAAATGTAGAAATTGAAAACACACTTGTAAGAAAAATCAATCCTTCTCTAATTCAGTAACTTTTGATTTATAAATTGATATTTTCTATAGAAAAGCTAACCTCCTATAATTAAAAATCATTTAATCTATACTGATGAAGCCGCGAATTTCCCGGGGGTCCTACGGACGTCACCGATGCCTGTTCGAACGTCAATCCCGATCCGGGACGACTCCGGATTCGGCAAGCTCGGGGGAGAGGGAGCGTTGGGAGCTCGTTGATGTGATTCCAGTAGTTCTTTGTCGGGTCAGAGGGACCATGTGCCTTCCTTCTCGCTATCCTTCGGACCTGCTCCTGCGGACTACTGCCTCTCTCTCTCTCTCTCTCTCTCTCTCTCTCTCTCTCTCTCTCTCTCTCTCTATATATATATATATATATATATATATATATATATATATATATATATATATATATATATATATATATATATATATATATATATATATATATATATATATATATATATATATACCAAGTGTACCAGAATATATTAATGTTTGTAATATACATTTTTAGAATTGAAATTAGTGATGATAGACAAAGATATCAAAGAAACAAATAAAATAATTGCGGAATTTAAATAGTAAGAAGACTTACAGATAATTTGTAACTTGGAACTTTTATTGAACTTGAGAAACTTGTACAAATCCGTAGTATCTCTCAAATGAAAACATTAATTGTGCACTCTAAACTCTTAACATTTTTTTCTCACAAGTAAAAAGTAGAAATATATCTGAATACCAGCACTCAAACTTAGATGCATTTCTTCTACGGAGGAGGCTTCAATTTATAGGCCAAACTTCAGCATTATTCCGGACTTGAAAATCTGAATTTGGAATCCGGATTATTGTGGTGTGACATTGGTTCCACCCCATGTGGTGGAGTGACTTGGATGCCACTATTGTAGTGGCACGAATTGATGGCTCTGCAGCACTTGGGTAGTGGCATGTGAAGTTGCCACCTTTTGCAGACCACTATCAAAAGATTCCTTTCAACTTGTTTTTTTTTTTTTTTTTTTTTTTTTTTTTTTTTTGAAATTTCGTCAGCCATATATTTTTTGTCGGGCTGGCCTTTGTCTTTTTGCATCTTTTTTCATATTGCCATTATTTGAATTTTGTCGAACTTTTGTACTCTTTTTTTTTTTTTTTTTTGAATTTTGAAATTTGAAATTTACACTAAATCATTACTTTTGTTGAATTTGTGAAAATATTCCATAACAGTCATCTTCATTGTCATCTGCTAGGTTGACTGAGGAATTTAAGTCTTCATCTTCACTTGCACTTTGTAGTATTTGTTTAACTTCATCAATTGACTTTGCAGCTGCTAATTTGGATTGTAAACTTTGTTTCATCACAAGAAATTCTTCTTATTTTTCAATTTGTTGTGGAGATATCTGATCCTTATTTTTGTCATATCTCGAGTTCTCTTTGAACCAGACTATCACTGCTTGTTTCTGAAAGTTTGTTGTGTCCATTTTGTTCCACCATTTCACAAAAGCGACTTTGACTAATTGTTGTAAACCAGATGTTGTAGTATGGATGCGTTGTTCGATTTTGAGAATCCATGTAAAGTTGAATTCTAGATAAAATCGGAGTAAATTGGTACACTTGTAATTAGAAATTGGTTTCTTGTAGTTGGTTTCAAAATAGGTAAATGAATCGCTGGTTTCAGGGGGTAATATTTGTTTCATAGGGCCGAAATTTTCCCACTAATGTAGGAACCAATTTGGGAAGTTGTATGGTTCTGATAAATTTTTGCCTAGCAAAAAGTAGTAGGACATTGCATGGACGTCATTTTGTTTGAATAAAAAGTTTGACCAGGCTTGGATGTAATCAAAATATGTGAAAGTTGCATCAGGATATTTGTAAGTCTTTTGGGTGTAAGGGTTTCACCATTCTTCTGGGTCAATGACTTTGTTTATGCATATTTTCCTATAACCTATGGCTGAGGAAGTTGAAGGGTGGTTTTTTGGTAATTTATTTTCGATATGAACTGACTTTGTGGCAACGAGGATCGCTTCATAGAAATATTGAATTTTTTCTGTTTCCTCGTAAATCCTGCAAAATTCACTGTCCAGTAACAACTCTGAGAAAGCATTTGCTTGTTCGATTTCTGTTTTTGGGAGATTTTTTGGTATCCATTCTTGTTCAAGGATGCAATCGACATACATCCAATTTGTCTGGATATTGGGACAGTCAGATGGGTTTAATTGGGTCTGGGTTGGACTTTGTAAGACTGTTTGTTTGTAAGTTGGTATTGGGCCTTTTGTTTGTTTAGAAAATGGTGTCAAAGAAACTTTTGTTTGGCTAAGGGGAGCAAATCTGTTTGTGATATCAAGAGCCGTTTGTGGTTTTGTAGGGGTTGTCATATTTTGTTTTGGGGGTACTGTTTGTAAAGGTCTTGCTGTGATTGGTTTTGTGTGGGTGGTTTCTAAAGAAATTGTTGAAGATTTGTCAATTGTTTCGTACCAGAACTTCCTCCGGGTGAGGCGGACTTTGAGAAAGATATCACTTGCTTTCTTTCTGACATCCCTGCAAGAATTCTCTAGTAAGAAAATCTAGAATACAATTGTCAGTCCCCTTAATAAACTCAATATCAAAATCAAAAATTGAAAGTATAGCCTGCCATCTAGCAAAAATTTGTTTTGAAGCTAGGTTTTGGACATCCTTAGTTAAAACCTCTTTTGCTGTTTTGCAATCCACTTTGAGTAAGAATTTTTAATTTAACAAATCATCTTGAAATTTTGAAATGCAAAGAACCATGGAAAGGATCTCCTTCTTTATTGTGGAATAGTTCTGTTGTGCTCCTGTTTTCCACACACCAGAATGGTAACGAATAATTTTTTCTTGATTATTAATAACATGTTTGAAAATTCCACCATATCCAATTTCCGAAGCATCAGTTTGCACTATTTTTGGCATGTTAGGATGGCATATGGTTAAACATGGTAATGTTCTGACTTTTGATTTAATTTCTATAACTATTTTTGTATGTATATTACTCCATAAAGGTGGATTTTTCTTTAACCTTTCAAAAAGGGGTTTACATATTTGTCGTAAGTTTGGATAGAAGTCTCCAATATAGTTTAAGGCTCCTAAAAATCTTTGTAACTGGTTTTTATCTTGAATTTCATTTAGGAATTTATCTCCAAACTGAAGAGACCTTTGTATAGGTATAATAGTTCCTTCATTTATTTGATGGCCCAAAAATCGAACATTTGTTTGAAATAATTTAATCTTTTTGGCAAAGACTACTAGTCCATTTTCTTTTATTATTTTCAAAAATAAATTTAGATGTTTCCAATGTTGGTCAATAGTTTGGCTAAAAATCAAAACATCATTAATATATACTATTGAAAAAGTTGTATATGGGGTAAATATATCATTCATTATTTTTTGGAACTCGGATGGAGCGTTTTTTAATCCAAATGGCATTACGTTCCATTCATATTGTCCAAATAGTACCGTAAAAGCAGTTTTATATTTGTCCTTTTCTGTTATTTGTATTTGCCAAAAGCCTGATTTCATATCAAATTTAGAAAATATCTTTGCATCGTAGAGTCTTTTTAGTAAATCACTTTTATTAGGGATTGGATACCTAATCCATTGTAAGACTTTGTTTAATGGTTTATAATTTATCACTAAACGAGGGGTACCGCGTTCTAATTCAGCATTCTTTTGAACATAAAACACTGAACAAGACCAAGGAGACTTACTTGGTCTAATGATTCTTTTTTTCTAATAACTCCTCTATTTATTTTTTGCAGTGTTCTAACATTTCTTGATTTGTATCGGTCTTGCTTTTGTGGGTATATTTTTCTCCTCAAAATCTTTTTCATAGGGTAACGTGACAGTATGTTTCTTCCTATCCCAGAAAGCATTTGGTAATTCAGAACATATTTGTTTTTCTAGTATATTCTGAAAATCTGTAATTTTCTTTTGAAAATTTCTATTTTCAACTTGTTCTTGGATTCTTAGCTGATTTCTTCTTTTAAATAAAGAATTTGCTTTTGTTTATTTTCCGATTTTTTGAAAATTCTGGCATGTTGTAATGTATTAACATCTCTTTGAGAGACAGGAAATTGAAAATGGAAAATAACTTTTTTTACCTAAAACAGTAGTTTCAATGGCTCGATTATCAACACTTATGGGGTAAAGCATTTGAAGAAAAGGATTTCCCAATATAACTTCTGTATTAAGATTTTTAATAAGAACAAAAGCAGCTCTAAAACATATTCCATTATTGCAAATATGTGCATTAGATAATTTATATTCGATTTTTAATCTAGTAGCATCACCGGTAGATAGTCTTTCTTTAGTTTTTTCAAAACACTTTGTCGGAATTAATCCTTCTCTTATACAATTCATATCTGCACCTAAATCCATTAGGGCAATAGTTTGTAATTTAAATCTCCGTTTATTATAGTAACTTGGACTAACCATTTCTGATAATTTATTTTGGCTAGTATATTCACAAAAGAATCTTCTTCTTTTTCTTCTTCTTGAATTTCATGTTCCTCTTCTTGTAGATGTTCTTTTATTTTTATAATAATGAGATCTTGTTTTATTTGGTCATTTTCTATCTTGATTTGTTTGAATTCTCTTTTTAGTTCTTGAATTTCGCTTTGTAAATCTTGAACTGTTATTTTGTTAGTCTTTGGAGAGTTGAAGGATTTTATGATGTCTTTGAATTCTGTTTTATAAATGTGTGGTTTTTGAGATCTTTCTTCTTTGCTTGTTATCGTATTTTTTAATTTGTTTAAATACAAACTTTTTGTGTTGGGATCTTTAACTTTATCTATCATTTTAAATATAAATTCGAATTGATTCTCTCTAGTTAGGACATTAATTTTGTTTTCGCAATTACAGATTGTCGTCACTGGTTCACAGAAGCAACCTTGGGATTCATCTTATGTTTCATAAGAAGATGCTTCGTTATATGTTTGTATTTGATTTAAATCATTTTCTTTGTCGGATTGGTTGGGTTCTTGATTATTATTTTCTTCCTCATCATGCATATCTATTTGACCAATAAGGTTTATTAATTCAATTTTTAAACTATCTTCGATTTCTAAAGCCAAGATCTTTTTCCGGACTCTGCACGTGTTGGCATAAAGTCCAGGTTTTTTGCGTCTATGGCAAATTATTTTTTCTATTGGAGTTTTTGTATATAGTTTATTTCGGGATGTTTTATTTGTAGCTTCATGCTTATTTTTATAGTTTGGCTTATAATTAGGTTTGTTGTTCGTTTTGGTAAAGCGCCTCTGTGGTTTTTGATGAATTGGTGGTTTAAATTTTTCAAATCCAAATTGTTCGCACCAACTTCCTAATTCTTTTCTATTAATTATATTTTGTTTTTTCAGTTGAGACTTTAGTTTTAAATCATTGCACAATTGTAAAGCAGTAATGTTAATTTGGTTTATTATTTCACCATAAGATAGATCAGAAATTTCTCCATACGTTGCTTTTATTTTGTCTCGAACTGTCTCACCAAATAACTTTGGTAAGCCTGAAACAAATTTTTCTTCCCAATAGTAGTTATTAGGATCATCTCTTTCGAAAACTTTAGTAAGGAAAACATCCTTATACCATCGAAAATCTTGTAATCTTCTACATTTTAGATTTTGTAAGATTTCAGTGTTTCTTTCTTGATATATTTGTGGGTTTCCCACAAAACTAACAACTATGTTATAAATAAGATTAGAAACGGCATTTGGTATGGTATTATTTTGGTCGTCAATGATAGGATTTCCACTTTCATCTTGTTTGGCGACCAACCTTTTAGTTGGCCATTAAAACCAAGAATTAAGTTTTGAGCAGTTTCTGTCTCATTTAGTTTGGAAGATTCTTTATAGATGTTGGCAACCAGGGGCGTAGCCACCCCAAAGGTTGGGGTGGGCTACAGCCCGGGTAATTTTTTAAGTTTTTCATTTATATACACGTATATATTAGTTTAGCTCAACACTATATAGTTAAAAGAATATTATAGGAACATAAAAATCTTAATGCACTTTAACATATCAATTTTAACCAAACTAAAAACTTATTTCACCATCAATTGAGTATGAACTCAACCACAAGGCTATAACTAATTTACATCATAAAATACACAATTTAAGTGATATATTATTTCCATTTTTATAAACTTTTCGTGTCACAACCGCAAAAAAAAAAAAAAAAAAAAAAAAAAAAAAAAAAAAGAGAGTATTTGCAGCTATGAACATTTTTCAAACTATGTTTAGTAATAAGATGGAATAAGATTTTTTAGCAACGTTATATATATCATTTCAATGAATTGATTTTATTTTCTAAAGAACGGCATGACTCAACTTCAATGAAATGTTCGGAAAAAAAATACATAAACTCCCCCTTATTTTCAAAAATTAGCACCCCCTCGTGGTATTAATTTTCAAAACTACATCATGATATGAAGAACTCCCCACGGAACCCCCTCTCGATTTATTATAATTGTGTTAAATTGGACTAGTTTTCGTCTTTTAAACTTGTATAATTATTAAATTTATTATAATATCCTGATAAAAAAATGCATAAAACCCCCTTGCATTTTCTCAGACTTGCACAAAATCTTCTCCTATTATCAAAAAGTATTGCACCAAACTCACTCATGTTACTAAAAACTTGGACCAAACCGCCTTCCATCATGAAAAACCTTGAACCAAACCACTGCCAATAATCAAATATCGTGCACCTAAATTTTATGAGAGAGTAAGTTTTTAAAAACGAAGACGTTTTATGCACTTTAGCCAACTTTGTCATTTGTTTGTTTGATAGCATATAGTTTTCTACTATTATTATTCTCGGGCGAACAATAGATTTTTTTTCACTATGCTCTAGACATTTTATAGTAAAGTTTTTCAATTTTTTTAAAATTTACTTAGTTTTTAACATAGCCCAGGATAAAAAAAAATCATGGCTACGCTCTTGTTGGCAACTATGGCCATTTGTTTACATAAACCTATTATTTGATATTCGGCCAAGCCATCTATGTTCCATTCATAGATTGTTGAACCACTAAAAGTTTTTTGTTGTTGGATTTCCTCAAATTGTAAATCTGGCGGGCTTGGTCTAGGATAGTAATTTTTTGAAACTCCTTCCATTTTTATAACAGGGTTTAAAACCTTTTCTTTATCCAATTCATTTTCAGAATAATAACTTGTGCTTTCTAGACTATTAATTGTATTAGTACTTAGGTCTTCAAGTTTTGTTTGTATTTTTGATGAAATTTCGTTATGCCTTAGCTTTGGTATGTGTTCATTTATTTTGAAAGGTAACTTTTGTATGTCAATTTTAGTAGCAGAAGATGATTCATGAGGTTTTTTACTATTTGAACGTTGTTCATCTATTTTATTTTCAATTTTGTTCTCAATTCTTTCTAATTGTTTACCTACAATATGAAGGCTCATATTAGTAAAATTGTTTTGACGAATTTGGTAAAAATTAGGATCTTTGGCATCCATGGAAGCTTTAAAAACGGGGCTACAACTTATGATATTATCTTTTATCATTATCCCAGTTTCTTCCATAGGGGGGTATTCGGACGATGTTGATGAACCATCAGTCCTAGTCCATTTTCTAGTAATTTTTGTATGACAAGTAATTTGTCAGTACCGTAAGTATCGAAAAAACACTTAAAAAATGCGATATTATGTTTATGTTTTTCCATAAGACTATACCATTCTTCTTGGATGGTATCTCGTTGTTGTTTTGAAAATGATTTAATAAACCATTTTCTGTCATCTTTATTTTCTTTAGAAAGAAATTCAATTTTCAAATAATTTTTATCTATATAAAATTCTTTGGTTAGAACAAAGATCTGTGAAGGATCTGGAGAAGGTGGGTTTTTAACTTCATCTTGCTCAAATTGTTCGTATATAGGTTGGACATAATTTTGTTCTACTCTAATGCCTTGAAAACTTTGTCTTGATTTTTCAGGAATGCTACAAGACTTTCTTCGAGGACTAAATTTTTCAGAGGATTCATAATCTTTGAAAGATTCAAAATCTCTAAAATTTGCGGATCTTTGTCTAACAAATTTGATGTCAACGGCTCCATCCGTATGTTGAATAATAGAATCTATATCTGTATTTTCAAGTGATTGGGTTCTAGGAACAGATCCAGAGGGCAAAACCCATGAATCTGGAAGATTTATGTTTTTCCATTCTATTGTTTTTGGTACCATTAAGTTAGATTTTGATTTATTGATTTCCCAAAACACAGTTTGTCCAGAAGGTTTTTCATAAAAAACGGCTTTAACATTTAAACCAGTGTTCATAACTTTATAGTGTATTCTATAGAATACTTCATAAATATGACATCCATGTTTCATTTTATAATTATGAGTCTTAACATTGAGCGTTAAGATATCCAAAATGTGGGGATCATTTAAAGATATTGTAAAATTAGAATAAATTGGTCCGTTACAAAGGCTTGTTTCAACAAGTCCGAGTAAGGAATCATGAAAATTAAAATGTCTACAGTCTCTAAGAGCAACGAATATGCTCGTATCTAATCCATCTCTTGTTAAAGGTTTAATAGCAACTTGGACAAGACCAATATGAAGGAATTTGTAATTATTGTTGAGATGTTGTCGGATAGATTTCATAGAAAATAATTGTAAGGTTTGTTGATCACTAACTAAAGGTAAAACTTGTTCTTCAGTTTTTATAGTATAAGCGGATCGAAAATCTAACAATGATCTTTTGTAAATAGTATTTTTGTCAACATTAGGTGGTTTCCAATTAAATAAGTCTTTGTCTTCCTAAGTATATTCTGTTCGAGAAACAATATTACCATTATCAATATATTCTGATGCATTAGAAGAAGAGGCCATATTACCGAAGATTGTGTTGATAATTATAATATCTATGCTACAAACAACCGTGGATCAGACAACGATTTATAAGGCATGAAACACTTAAAAGCCTAACACTACATGTCGAAGTCCTAATTTGTTTGTTGCTTAGGTATCTTAATTACAATATTTCTCCCCGGATTTTTATGGCTCTGATATATCTCACTACTTTACTCCTACTTCACCTGCCTGCTTGTCTCTGCATTTATGGTGAGCCCCCCCTCCCTTTTTATAGGACGAAGTGAGGGTATATGTGTAATTTGCCAGGGGCACGTGTAGGCGTGCATGCTGAGTCGAGGGTCCTAGGGAACTTGAGTGTTTTTGTTGAGTAGGGCACGTGGTGCCTGCATGTGGCCCTGGGTGCACGCGGTGCTCTGTTCACACGCTATAATCCTTCGTATTCTCGCCTCCACATTGGGGGAAGAGGGTGGTCGATGCTTGGGCGTGTGACAACGCATTTAGATAGTGGATGGTGACGTAGAGGCTTAGGGCAGCGAGTGGCGTTGATTGGCCAAGTGGATCTGTGTTTTTTAGCTTAGCGGCCAAGCAATATCCATGCACGTGGAAAATTCGACCCCCTCCCTCGTTTGTCCAACGAGAGGTCGGGAGGGTTAGCTTATAGGAAATGTGATGTTTACCTTCTTACTTGGGGGTCGAAAAAATAGAGAGAGGGGTCACGGGAAAGATTAGGGTTAGGAGATTAGGCCACGTGGACAGGTACAACCCTAGGGGGAGTATGCGTCATCATATATAAAATATTTAATGAATATCATCAAATATTAATGCAAACATGTAAAGAATTTTCAACATTTTACTCCAATCTCATTAAATAATTCTTTTTAATTCATGCAAACATGTAATGAATTTTCAACATTTACTACAATCTCATTAAACAACAACAACAACAACAACAACAACAACAACAACAACAACAACAAAATGAATGATGCGTTGTTATTGGATTAACATCACCACCACCAACAACAACAACAACAACAACAACAACAACAACAACATCAAGAACAACAACAACAAAATGAGTGATGCGTTACTATTGGTTTAACACCACCACCACCAACAACAACAACAACAACAACAACAACAAAGTGGATTTTCTCTTTAGATAAAGTGGAAGCTCTCAACAACAACACCAACAACAACAAAGTGAGTTATGGATTATTATCAAATTAACAACAACAACAACAACAACAACAACAACAACAACAACAACAACAAAAACAACAACAACAACAACAACAACAAAAACAACAACAAAAACAACAACAACAACAACAACAACAAAATGAGCGATGCGTTATTATTGAATTAAACATTTTTTTTTTTTGGATTTTAGAGAATCTTCAACATGTTGCTCAATGCTCATATTGTCACCTAGAAAGTTAATAACATTTATAGTTACAAAAATTGCATTCGAAATATATTCAATTAATCAAACAACCCATGAAAAAGATATGACTTTATATTTTAAAAAAGGGATAAAAGCATTAAACCCCCTATACTATACCCCCTATTGCACTTTGGCCCCTGTCCTTTTATTTTTTGCGACTTGCCCCCTGAACTATGGATAAATAAGCACTTTGCCCCCTGAGTCACTTTTTCACCATTGGATTTGAATACGTGTCAACATTTTTTGCCGTTGGATTTGGACTCGGGGGGCAAAGTGCTTATTTATCCATAGTTTAGGGGGCAAGTCGCAAAAAATACAAAAATAGGGGGCAAAGTGCAACATGGGGTATAGTTTAGGGGGTTTAACGCTATTATCCCTTTAAAAAATAATTTATTTTTTAGTTGATATAAGATAACGTATATTGTAAGGGGTTTGAGAGTGAGTTCTTCTGGAAAGAAATTAAAGTTACATGGATATAGCTGCAAAATATTTTCATGAGACGTATAATTGCATTGGTATGCTCTTTAATTTCTCAAATTTGGGGTTGAATTTTAGATATAAAAAGAATAACCACAATGGAAACCAGCTAAATTAATGATACTCAATTGCACAACCACTCATTCGGAAGCTAATATATACAGTAGCTAGCAACACAATTCATTAAGACCGGTTGTAAGATTAAGGGGTGTTTGCAAGAGCTTATATAAGGAGCTTGTTCACTACTTTTGCTTAAAGTCACTTTAAGTGATTTTTGACAAAAAGTCAAGAGTATCTGCAAATCTTTTTAAAAAAGCTACTTAAAGCATTAATTAGGTGTTTGCAAAAATTAATGAGAAGTGACTTTTCTTATTAATTTTTTTTAAAAAATAACATAGTTTCAAAAGTAGTTGAAGAAGCACCCTTGACCCGATTTTTGCGGCTTGTGCTTTTTCTGACTTTTTTAAAATCAGCAAAAGCAAATTCAGTGTTTAAAACACTAAAAATATGAATTTGCGGCTGCAAGAGCCAATAATCTCCTTTTATAACCATTTGCAAACACCACCTAAATCTTGCAGCCGGTTCAAGATAAGTGACATTTTTTTCAAAACCACCAAACTTTATTCCTTACAGATTGAAAGTTTAACCATAAATTTGTGCCAAACCAGATTCCCCCATACTAAGCAAACAAATGCTAAATAGATTTCCCTATATTAAGCAAATAACTCTGTTTCTGAAATAGAGAGAATTTTCCTCATTTAAAATTAGATGTAAATCTAAGGGTGATCCTGCAAACAGTGTCAACGAGCAAGTAATGCGCAATATCTCCAGGGGGTTTTTGAAGGAGTGGAGGCCAAATGAGTAGGAGTTTTTCAAGTTTGCCAACCTATCGGTGACCATGTTAGTTTATCAAAAATCATGCCGAATCACTCAAGAGTGTAGGCGAGAGCTAAGTTGATTGTAGGACTCAATAAAATTGGGATATTGGTGAGTATCCAGAGTTGGAGAGTTAATGAGATGGATAACAATACCTGAGTCATAGCTGAGAAGGACATGGAAGATACCACGTTTAAGTGCTTTAGAAAGCCCATGATAAATGCCCCATACTCTGATCTACCAAAGCCAATGTTTGCAGCGAAACCGAAGAGCCGATTTCTCTCATGATCGTGAGCAATATCACCACATGCTAAGCTTCCTGGATTTCCGAGAGAAATACCATCAACATTTATTTTAACAATTCCAGCCAGCAGATAGGTCCATCCAATATAACGCAAAACTTTTGTATGACTAGGGTGTTGAATAGTCATAAGTTTGGCCCAAGTCGGCGTGTCATCACACGGAAATTGGCAAATCCAATTACTTTCACGAGCAAGTTGGTCAAAGTCTTTACCCTCGAGAACCTTTTCAAATGCCAGTTCCATAACTTTCAGCAAGCAACAGCAAAAAGTAGGCCACAGTGGAGTTTGCTTGTTTAACGCAGAACGAATCCCGAGATTATCACAAAACTATTCATGAAGATTAGAGAAAAAGAAACAAGAGTGATCAACGGATGGGAGTAAGCCGAGCCATATAAAAAGACTAAAAAGGCCAGTCCCGAAGAAGCTGTAGTAGAGAATTCGAGTTATTATCACATCGAGGACACGAAAGATCACCCGTCAAATGGCAAAGAAGGCAATTATTTTTGCATGATACTTTATTGTGAAGGGCGAGCCACCTAAAAGTACATAAATGTTGCCTCGTGCATAATTTCCATGCGATATTACAAATATTGGATCGCGACTGATCTTTCAAAGAGAAATTCGCATGCAGATTTAATCAAATTTTTACCATCAGACGTAAATCCCCAACAAGGCAAGTTAGATAGCTACTCTGATTGATTAACCAAGGTGTTGAAAATTTTGGCAAAGGGGTACGCATGTGTAGGAGGTGCTGGAAAATTTTCCAGATACATGAGTTATTGTCATCAAGAAAATTGGTAATAGGTAAATCCGTGGCGAAATGAGGAGTTGGGTGCGAGGCGTCAAGAATTAAGGGGCCATTTCCCACCCAACAGTCACTCAAACAATGAGCAGGTCAACCATTGCAAATTAACCATTTGAGGCCCCTATGAAGTAGTTTGATGCATGCATAGAGTCTAATATCGTCAAGGTGCAGTGTTCCAGAAGTATTCAGTGACAGTATGTCTAATGAGGTATATGAAAAGGTTTTATTTGCAAAACTGAAGAACTTTCTGTAAAGAACAAAATGATTGTGATATGAAAGCTTGTAGCTGACCTTGTCCAAATAAGGTATAAAGTTAAAGGAAACATTATGGAGTACATTATTAAGATGTCTAACATTGCTTCAAAACTTAAGACAAAGCTTGATCTTTTGGTGACTAGCTTGTGCATTCGGCAATCATTAATCTTCATTTCACACCATGTGCAAGAAGATGATTGTTGAGGCGTGAAATGGATGAATGTGCTCATGTTGCGACTACCTCTAAGAGCATAAAGTTAAAGAGGCTTGAAAGTAAGAATACTGTAGTGGGACTTCGCAACCCAAGAATCAAAAGACTCGAGATAATGAACATGCCTGCTTCTTTTGCCAGAAACCTGAGTGTGAATAAGAAATGTTCTAAATATGCCAAATACGCCGATTGGGGTACAAGAAAATGGTTGTATTTAGAGCCGACTGCCGAGTGATGTTGCAAGAAACATCAATTTGTGTAACGGCAATACAGTTGAAGAAATTGTCACCTTAAATTATCTTTCGAGACAAGTCATTTTTGTTGAATTAAGAGATTTAGAAAGCTCCATCATTTAGATGGAATTTGGTTTCTATTTCTACTTTGGACAACTATGGTTATTCTTGTCCATATAGAAATAGTTAAGTTGGTTCTTTTAATTCTATTCCGGTATCGGCTAGTACTTTGATTGATAAACTATATGTACCGAAAATAATTTCTTCAACTACTAACATCAAGAGGCACTCAAGACTACAGTATGCATACTTTTATTATCCCTAAACTAAGTCTTTATTTGAATGGGAAAAATAAGATTTCTTGAGGATGTTGTGTTTGAGGGGGGAGATAAGGTTTTGTCTTTTCAAGAAAGGAATGAGGACTCACTTATGGAACTCTTTACTCAAAATAAATACAATGCTCCAGAAAAGCAAACGCAACAACTTCAAGAGAAAGTGTCACTCAAGCAAGCTTCCCATTAAAGGTATCACAAGTTTAATCAAATATTTGATGACTGTGTATATCACTAGTTCAGTGGGAGTAAATTGTTATTCCCAATGCTCTATGTTAATGACATACTATTTAAAGAAAGAGCTACAAAAGATTCATTATGATTAGGCTGCTAAGAGTCTTATTTATGTTCAAGTGTGTGCGCATCTAGATTTGGCGTACATTGTGAATATGTTGGGCAGATACTTAAGTTACCCTGGCATGGATCTTTTGAAGTAGCCAAATGGGTTATAATGTACTTACAAGAACAAAAGATTACATACTCACTGATCAAAAGTCAGAAAATTGCGAGATCATTTGGTATTTGGACTTCAATCAGGCACGTTGCCAAAGGATCCACTTCTGGCGATGTTTACATGTTGTCTGGAGGAGCTATATTTTGGAAAAGTGTTTAGCGGACACTCATAAATTCTTTTACAGTGACAACATAGTTCTTAGCTTGTTATGAGGCAACTAATCTTGTATGACTACTAAATTGTCACTGAGCTGCGAGATGTGGATAAGTATCGAAAGACCACTTAAGATTTATGGTGAAAATCTATCAGTAGTTATATGTTTGAATAACAATGGATACTTATCAAAGTCTTAGCCACATAGACATTGAAGTTTTTAGTTGTTAAATAAGAGTTCAGAGTTAAATAGTGTCTATTGAGCCTATAGAAACAATGTTGATGCTAGCAAACTCACTTGTAAAGGTTTGACACCCAAGGTCTTTCATGGGCATACTGCTCATATGGGTGTTATCTTATTTTATGGTATCCAGTTTTAGTGGGAGTTTGTTTCATATGTTTAGCTCTTTCATTGACACAATCCTTGCTTTATGCATGTTCAGTTTTCTGCAAAAAAATGTTGATGGTTATCATTATATCTCTGAATGATATTTATCTTTCAATTGTGGTTTAACATAAAGTTTGAAAGACTAAGGTTGATCTCAACAAAGAAAAGAGGACCAATTGGAAATAGGCATGATTAAGATCATGTTGCATGTAATTTTCATGTTACACATCCATACTTGATCTATGTCGTTGAATATATTTAGCATGTGTGATCATTGAAGGTCAAGTTACAATAAATGTAGCCAAGGTCGCTTTGGTTCCATGTTGGTATAGGAGATGGACGAGATTGACTGCATAAGATGCTTCAGTAATTAGCAAATTTTACGCGCACCTCAGGTTATTTTATGTAATTATCATTAGGATTTAATTTGTTGACCAAGTGGGAGATTGTTGGGTTTATTTCAATAAACCAATATGTGGGCAAACAAATTAAGATAATTATATATAATTTAAGCTAATTGTTATATTGGACTTATTAAGTGATCAAATTGAAGAGTCCAATTAGCATCTTATTAGGTATGGACTTTGTAATGTGTAATTCCCAGTGTAATCTAATTAGGGTTTAATGGGTCCTAACTAGGTTACTATATAAGGTCATAGGGTCTTGGTCCCCAAGACTAATCTCAAAATATTCTCTTCTCCTTCATTCCTATCAATAGAGTGAGATCCATTGTGAGATAAAGTCTGTGGAAGACCAAAGTTCCCACGATCTTCTTGCAGATTCAACAATCACGGAATTGAATCCAGTACACCAACCACGTCGATTCACCAAATAATTAATCATGTGTATTAAGGTACGATTTTCTGTTCATGCTTTTAATTTTTAGTCTTTATGATTTGACATGAAAGCTCTTGGGATTTATTACGGATCCAACATAGCGTTTCCAGTGTTTATGGATTTTGTTATTGAGAAAGTTGAAGATGAATACATATGGATTCACTCTCCAAGTGGGAGATTGTTAAGGTTGTGGAGTGTGAATTGCCTAGGAAATGTAGAAGACCAGTTGGTTTGGGAAACGGAGACCCAATTAATCTACAAAACAGAGACTCAGTTAGTCTAAGAAGCAGAGACCCAGTTAGTTTAGGAAACAGATGCCTAATTGGTCTGAGAAACAGATATCCAAGTAGTCTGGGAAGTAGAAACCTAAATTACTTAGGAGTTGTAGAGCTCATGTAAACCCATAATTAGGATGTTCCTATTATAAATGACTAGTAATATGTAATTGTATTCTTGCATTTATCATAACGCTCATCAGAAAATCCTGGTTTGGCGGCGCCCTAGAGGTAGTCTTTTGACGAACTGGGTAAATAAATGTCATGTCTTTTTTATCACTTTTCGTGTGCATGTTTCTTAATATCCTGATTGTTGCATAACATGTTTCTGGACACCCTCGGTTGTACTGCAAGTAATTAATGAGCTCCCACAATACTCTGGTCCAAGTGCACTGTGCATCTAAAGACGATGATTTAGGAATGCATGTACTCAATACAAATCAATATTTAAGCTGGGAATTTTGCGATATAGTGTTATTGGAAATACTTTGTTCTTTTGTCATTTTTGGTGGGGTGAGAAGCAAAGAACTTTTGACAGTTATACCTCGAAGTTTGAAGGTACTTTGTTTGAATGGGTACCTAAGAGCGATGGTATTTACCTAAAAGTCGATGATGGTCCCTTAGAGATGAAGTATACGTGTAGGTTCATAATCTTGTTCCTTTGCCAATCATTATTAGGATTTTGTTTGAATAAACTTTAATAAAATTCATCGACAAGCGTTTTATCTTTTTATATTTTTGTTTGTGTGATAAAGTACTTATTTATATTGGATTTTTTGCTATTTGTGTAAAAATTCAGAGCTTATTCATGCTTCAACCAGCTTGTTTTTGTTTTGAGAAAATTAACTTGAAGCTTGTGATTAAATTTAACAATTTGCAGAAGAGGGAATATCCATTCAAAAGTTGTAACAAGTTTCACCATGTATACATGCCCGAACCCTCCCTCCCCGAGCTTTTTATTGAACGAGAAGTTGTCAGTAGCTTTTGGAATCACACATAAGTCAAGAAGTTGTAGCTATGAGCCTTTGTCATGAGTTCCATCATATAGACCTGCAATAAGAAGGGAATGAAACCGTTGTTGCGTTGTCTATGTGTTTTTGCAACATAAAATGCAACATTTTTGTTACCTTCTCTCATCTTGCAACGGTTCTTCCTCTGCGGATCATTCTTTCTCTTATTAAATAGAAAAATGGTCAATTGCAATCACCCCTATCGTTTGGGCCACATTCAACATAGTGTTCGGACTTATGTGCCTTCCATAATCAGGGGTCTTCGAGCCTGCTGCGTACGATTTGCCAGCCTTGAGGTGGCTAATGGATTAGACGTCCCCCCATGCTATGGTTCCCTGCGGTCCAAACTCGGTGTCTCATTAGGTTAAGAAGCTGGACGATAATAGCTCATCCGCATCCCAATGCGTGCTGCCCCCCTAGGCGTGCAACACTAAGTAATCCAAGCCAACCCACATTACGCAGCCCTTCATTTCATATACCATTCCCGTATGCCATACCTCTTATTTAATCTTGCTATACGTACAAGCCTTCTCCCATCGGTAGTTGGAAGCTGCACTGAGACTGGATGTAACTGAAGGAAATTGGATATAGGTATGATAGGAGGGCACGGTTAAGCAAGTAAGCGAAGGTTCTCTCTCTTGCTCTGTGGTTTTGTGTAAAGCCTTTCCGCCCATTATTGATCTTCATTCTAAGTGAGCAGGTCGAAAGCAGTTGAGGTGATAGAAAAAGTAAGCATGGCCGCTGATCCGCGTAGACCAAGGGCAAACACTCATTGTTTATGGCATGGACTACTAGGGTATCTAGTCCTGTTCGCTCCTCATGCTTTCGCACCCCAACATTGGTAGGGACCCAGAGAGCTGCCTTTGCTTTTGGCGTTCCTTCGTAGATCTCTGGATTTCACCCCTACACACGAAATTCCACTCTCCTCTGTCTCACTCAAGTGAATTGGTTTTGAGAGCATTCCGCCAGTTTTTTGCGACTTTCACTTTTAACCCGATTCACCGCCTACGTGCCCTTTACGCCCTGTCATTCTGAAGAACACTTCCCCCCCCCCTCCCGTCTTACCGCGGCTGCTGGCACGGAGTTAGCCAGGGCTTCTTCCTCGAGTCTTGTCATGATCGCGCACTCGATGAAAGGGCTTTACAAGCGGCATTGCCTTTCTTCACTCACGCAATATTACTGGATCGGGCTTTCGCCCATTGTCCAAGATTCCACACTACTGCCCCCCCCCCCCCCCCTCGCTGGAGTCCGGGTCGTGTCTCAGTCCCAGTGTGGCTGATCGTTCGAAAAGACCAGCTAAGCATCATTGGCTTGGTCAGCCTTTACCCGAACAACTACCTAATACTACGCAGGCTCATCAAACAATATTTTTTAGCTTTCTTCAGGATTTTGGCCTGAACCGTTCGGCAGATTCCCATGCGTTACGCACCCGTTTGCCACTTTGTTCTCAACTCTTCTCACCTCCTGGGCGAGACAAGCTACCTTTAGCTAGGAGTCGCTTTTTCTTCTGCCCAGCTCCTCGAAAACAATGGTGTTTTGCAAAGTGCCCCTAACGTTTCAAAAAGAACATTTTGCCTCCTAACGTGTGTAATTTGCCCCCTAAGTCCTAGATCTACCTTTCATTTTTGCCACGTGGCTATCTTTTCATTCATTAGAATTGGTATCAGAGGGTAAATAGCACATTTTTACAAACACTAGGGGGCAAAGTGCTCTTTTTGAAACATTAGGGAGCAATTCGCAAAACACTCCAGGGGCAAAACGCAATTGACCTCATAGAAAAAAATCCAGGCTAATAAGAATTACTCCAATAACTGACGTCAAGATTTCTTCATCCAGAGTCTACTAATTCCGTTGTAGCAAAAGGATATATTACATAATTACCCAAGAAAAAAAAGAATAAGAATATTACATAATTACACATGAAAGCAAAATGAGTCGCTTTTTTGAAAAAGTGATTATTTCATTTCCTCCTGTTTGCCTAACGTTCTCTATAATCTCAAACTAAAATTTTAATTCATGTTCATCATTACATTTTTACAATGTATTCAGACCTTCTCGAAGATATTGATAAATCATTCAACTGCTTATTAAACAAGTGACACTATTTAATTCACACCATTTCAATAATATAATATGGCATATCATAGAGACTTCAAGGTGTTTAAATTGAACTGAACCAGGTTACAGTTATTGTAACTTTAGATCAGCTCATGACTGACTTTGATCTTGATATTGAAAAATTAGCTCAAAGAGTTCTTATCAATCCCTGTTATGTTGCTTAATCAGACTGGTAGCAGTGTGATGGTTCTTTTAGGTAAAACAACAAGAAAACTGAATAGCGATGTTTCGTTCCGGCCTTTTGTTAATGGATTAGAACTGACTTAATGTTCTCTTCAATTCAGGATCCTGCAGAAAACAAGGTCATTGTTTGTGATAAGAAGCTGAAGACAATCCTTGGAGAAGGGACCATGTTGAGTTTCTTGGTGAATTTGCATCTTGCAAGGAATATGTGGTGGGTTTGGTTTCATTTTTGCTGAACTTATAGATATAATCTAACTGAGAAAAACTCCAAATGAAGGCGCATCACGCACCTAGTACATGACCCTACATACAAACCCTTTCTTTGCCCCAATGACTGATGCTCCACCGCCTTAGCCAAATTGCTCTGTTCAAAGTGAAAAGCGCACCAAATTCTCCGATGAAAATCCTCAATCACAACCCTCTGACATAACTATGTCCGCCAAAATTGGGGATTTTGTAATGGATCACAACCAAAACCATCCGTCGCACATCGTCTCCTCTCCGCCATGAAATTCCTATTGGCAGTCAAATGCCATTAATTATGGCATGCGGATTGCCAAAGTGGAGATTGCATTGTGCTGCTGTAAAAGCACCGGTCAAATTGTATGTAGGGGTCTTCCTACACACAATTTGCATATAGACCCCTAAAGTTGTAGGAAATACGTGTTTAGCTCCCATCTATTTTGTTATAAATAGGTGTTTAATGTTCAAAGGAAAACACACCAAAACAAAGTAAGTCTTGTTCTCTCTACTTCTTTATAGTGTGCTAATACATGAGTGTAAGGTATCGTTTGGGAGTGTTATTAGTGAGGGTTTTGTGAGGGTGTCGTTGAGAGTGACGGAAAATTAAATAGTTGTAACAATTTTCTATATAGTGAATTTCTGCTCTTGTCCCGTGGTTTTTCTTTGGTTTTGGAGTTTCCACGTAAATCTTTGTGTTGCTACTGTTGTCGCTGTTTATTTGTTTTGCTTCATATTCCATAATGGGTAAATCCTGGGGGCGCGTATTTGTGGGATCAAATACCTAACAGTGGTATCAGAGCCCGGGTCCTGTTAAGGTGGAGTTAGTGCTAAGGTGGAGCTCTGGTGTGGTAGTAGTTGTGAATATGTATTGTATAAGGCGGTCCTTTGCAAAGAAAACTGGTTATAAGTGGGACCGTTATGACCCCGCCAGTGACCTGGGAACCTTGAAGCTTGTCTGGGAAAGATTTAGCATCTCTCTTCCCTGGGCTTACTTAGTGAGCTATTCTGGTCTACTGTAAATTTACCAAAACTCGCAATTGTAATGTCGGGGAGCAAGGGAACGAATACGGTCAGATTTGAAGTAGAGAAGTTTGACGGGAAAATGAACTTTGGCTTATGGCAAGTGCAAGTCAAGGATGTGTTGATTCAGTCAGGCTTACACAAGGATTTGAAAGGTAGAGATACCCTTGTAAGTGGATCAGGCAAAGCTGCAATGAACGATGTTGATTGGGAGGATCTCGATTTGAGAGCTATAAGTGTGATCCGTCTGTGCCTAGCCAAAAATGTTCTGGTAAACGTGCATGGAATATCTTCGGCGAAGGGACTCTGGGGAAAGCTAGAGAAGTTATATCAGACGAAGGGAGTCCTAGATCGTGTGTACCTAAAAGAGCAATTTCACACACTGCGGATGCACGAGGGTACTAATATCTCAGATCATTTGAGTGTTCTTAACAGAATTGTTGTCGAGCTTGAATCCATTGGAGTTAAGATTGATGAGGAGGATCAAGCCTTGAAACTCATCTGGTCTCTTCCACGTTTGTACGAGCACATGAAACCGATCTTGATTCATGAAAAGGAGAAGATTAATCTCTCCGATGTCACTAGCAAGCTTCTTTCTGAAGAGAGGAGGCTCGGTCGGAGTGATAGTTCACGTGAAAATAATGCGATGGTAACCTATGATGGTGGAAAGAGGAACTCCGAGAAGAAAGTCTTTTGGAGTGCGGACAACTTGGCCACGTGAAACGAAATTGTCCGAACAAGGGAGTTGGTTCAGTAAGAGGCTCTGGGTCAATACAAAGAGATACTGACGGTGACACTAACATTGCTTACTATGAAGATGCCGTCTTCTAAGCGGCATAAACATCTTGATGGCATGAGACCCTAAAGTTGCCATGATACAGGATGTTAATGTTAGTGGGTCTTGATTTGCACAGGGGCATTGTATTAGCATTGATGCAAGGTGTGTGGTGAATATTCATGTCGATGGCTCATGACTCCCTGGAGGGCCAAAAGTGGGAGTCGCACCATAATTATCAGTAGGGTTGTTTTCGACATTGTCTGAAGTGCTTGGAATGGTCTTATTCTGAGTGGTTTTGCGTTTTATGGTGGAGGATGGTAATTCTGAAGAATCATGACTGCAATAGCGGAAGCTATGATTGTCGAGGTGGAGTCGTTGTGGGGTAACGAAAGGCCAAGGCAAAGATTGTGTGAAAGTATGTTTAATCACCAATCAAATCTTCAAGGTGGAGATTGTTGACAGTCAAATGCCATTAATTATGGCATGTGGATTGCCAAAGTGGGGGCTGCATTGTGCAGCTGTCAAAGCACCAGTCAAATTGTGTGTAGGGGTCCCCCTACATACCATTTGCATCTAGACCCCTAAATTTGTAGGAAAGAGGTGTTTAGCCTCCATCTATATTGTTATAAATAGGTGTTTAGTGTTCAAAAGAAAACACACCAAAACAAAGCAAATCTTGTTCTCTCTACTTCTTTATAGTGTGCTAATACACGAGTGTAAGGTGCCGTTAGGGAGTGTTATTATTGAGGGTTTTGTGAGGGTGTCGTTGAGAGTGACGGAAAATTAAATAGTTGTAATAATTTTCTATATAGTGAATTTCCGCTCTTGTCCCGTGGTTTTTCTCCGGTTTTGGAGTTTTCATGTAAATCCTTGTGTTGTTACTATTGTCGATGTTTATTCGTTTTGCTTCATATTCCATAATGGGTAAATCCTGGTGGCGCGTATTTGTGGTATCAAATACCTAACAATTCCTACAGAGACAACGTAATAGAGTCTAACATGCAAAACCCACCGCTGATGGCCTAGTAAGCAAAATTGTATACTCCTACGACGATGATGAACAATGGGTTCCGATAGACGATGTTTTTGCGGCTCAATTGGTTTTAATAGTCCAGCAAAGATGTCGTCGCTCTTCAGGATCGAAAGACGCATTTCTTCTATCTTTTGGTCCTTAATCAAAAACAACATATGGCCATCACATGCCTTAAAGATAGCACGTGGCAATGGAACTCGGAGCCTCTTCTACTTAAACAACTTGTTGTTGAACATTTTAAGCATATTTACACCACCACCACACTCTGATCCTCCATATACCCAGCCGTTTTATGCCTCTCTCATCGATGGAAATCTTCCCCTTAAACAGAGGATCTAATATTAAAGAAATCCACATGGCTATCTTTTCCATGAGACCCTACAAAAGTTTGGTCCCATACGGTTTCCGGTTCGTGTTTTTTATATTATTGGTACGGATCTTTATCATCTCGTTTCATTAGCTATGGATACCGATTCATTCCCAACTGTTTTAAAAGCAACTCAGCTCCATCTTATTCTGAAGGTTGAACATCCAAAAATTATTCATCAATTATCACCTACTGGACATTGCAATTTTGCTCATAAAACAGTCACGAAAGTTATCACTACGCGACGAAACCTACTCCCATGCAAGTAATTGGTCAAGTTCAAAGCAATTTTCTTCCACTTAGGCTCAAGAACTTGTTTAGACCATGCGGAAAAAGAAGGGTTGGTTGGGTAATACGTCTTTCAAGATTGATCTTGAGCATGGCTTTATCGAAGATACTTTGCAACAAGTTGGTCTTTCCCGAACCTTATTTGGCTCATCATGTTTTATATCATCACTCATACCATTTGATTGATTTGAAATGGTAAGCTCACAGATTCTTTCACGCCCTCACGGGGATTTCGACAAGGCAACTGTATATCGCCTTACATATTTTTCCTTTGCATAGAGCGACTTGCCCATCTTTCTCGTGCCAAAGTTTAAGAGAAAACATGGCACCCAATCTCAGCTTCTAGAGGCGGACCAATAATCTCTCACCTCTTCTTCACCGACAATCTGTTTTTGTTCGCCCGCGCCAACACTAAACACATGCCAATTATCTTGGAATGCTAGAATATTTTTGTTAAGGCACCCGATCAAAAAATCAGTCTAGACAAATTAATTACACTGTTCTCACCTAACGTCTCTGGCGTCCTCACCAAAGAGATCTACACTGTCGTCGAAATCCCACAATCCTCACTTGGTCAATGTATCGGGATTAACATCTACGATGGCCAGGTTACTCGACTATTATTTGCTAAAGTTATTATATGAGTCGAAAAATGAATGTTTTCTTGACGTTCATGATTTCCTTATTGGAAGGACGCCATACTTTTCTTAAGTCGGTTGTTATTGCAATTCTTGTGCACACGATGGAAAATGCCTAAGGTTGTGAAAGAAAAACTTAATAAACTGAACCAAGACTTCCTCTGGGCCAGTACTAATAGGTACATGCGTCTTGACTCAATGAACTGGAAAATCATATGTCTTCCTAAAGATCGGGGTGGTCTTGGCTTTGTCCAAATAGAAGAAATTAATAAGGCCCTCTTATGAAGTTTGTGTGGGATCTTCTTTAAAAATGCAATTTGCTTTGGGTTCAAATGCTTTTAGCTAAATATATAAGATAACATTAGTTATTTGTAAACATTTATTTTTCTCAATGTAATTATTCTTTGTAATTATCTTTCCATAGTAATAGTGGTTTAGTTACTGTGTACTGTATACATTCTCCTTTCTCTTCATCCGGTGCAACACTCACGTATGAAACACATTTTCCGTTGATATTCACTTTGAACGTTCTCGCTTCTCAAAGCTCACTTTTTACTCAGTGGAATTTTTCTCCGTATGAGAAACCCGACGTTCTTTCTTAACTCATAGTCTAAATTTATGCAGTTGAGACTAACCAAATGTTCTCTTCCCAACTCTTAAAGTTTGTGCAGTTAAGCACAAGAATTGAGCTAAGGTTGGCAGTGATATTAACAACAGAAATATTAACTAACATATTTAGAACAAAAAGATTATATAAGCTCGCTAGATAAATTCATGTCATTGCATAAAACTTTAGTATGACAGTAATGCAAGACATAAATTTCAATCAACTGAAGTGTGGTGGGCCCATTTGAACAAGATACCCCACAACATTGAGGTTTAGTCTTTGGACAGAAACGTCAATATGTAAGTGGTACTCTCCGTTCAGAAATTAAATACCGATAATAAATTCGGTTAAACAACAACCTTCCTTTGGGCCGGTATATTGTTCACATGGAAACTTTATTATTATCATGTATCATTCCTGCATGTGCATCCCTTGTTTGGCCAATCAATGACCTTCCTTTGGGCCGATCATTAATCGCATAAACAATAAACACACACATCCTGCTATTCTAAAATAAATGAATCTACACAAAAGAGGTTACTTTGGCAACATTTTGCTTCAATCGATTTACCTCAAAATAGAGGACACGGGGTTTTAAGCAAATGCCCAATCCAAAAAAATTACTATACTATAACTATAAGTAAATATAGTTATGTACTGAATCATATCATACACCTCAATTAAAATGACTAGGATTAGGCAAAAATAACAGAATCGTGCACAAGTAGATAAGCATAGATGACAAGATCATGCATTACACCAAATTCTGAATGTGCACCATATATGCACATGCAACTTTACTAAATTGCCAGATATGGAACATGCATCAACTGAAAAACAAAGAAGTCAGTTAGCATGTTTATACACATAGAAGAGCATTTCATATAATTAATGCAAGAAAATATAAATTTACTTGAATATTTCTCTTGCAACCTGATATTTAACATCTCAAAGATTATAATTATGTGAAACTAAAGTGAGGTGAATCCTTATAAGATACCGAATGGTACTTTCAAACAAAACTAATAAATATTGATAACATACTTCTGTCAATAATACACCTTCCTTTGGGTCGATATATTATACGCATGAAAATCTTAATTACCACATATTTATTATCTCGAGTTAATAACTATTTGACATCAAATTCCTGCCAATAACATGACTTCATTTGGGATGAGCTATTATATGCATGGATAATATCCAAATGTCAAATATTTATTAAAATGTCTATTATCTGGCCAAAAAATTAACCTTCCTTTGGGTCGAATGATCTTCGCATAGATTCTAGACATAACACTTAAATCACATAATTTAACAAATCATACCCAAAATAAACCTTATTAATTATTTCTAAAATAATAACATAAATTGGGCTTCGACATTAAATTCATGAGTGAACTGGAGTGGGCCTTGAATTAATTGAAATTGGGCTACAACCTTTTTTTTTAACACTGGGTCAATGCAAAAACCAAAATGGATTGACCCAATCCAATACAGACAGAAATAACTGGACCAGAAAAGCTCAGCCCATAAGAAAAGGTTAGTCGGCCCAAAAACAAAAAAAAAAGGTCCAACCCACATAAAAAAAAAGTTGGCCCAGTTGAAACATCCCTTTAACCAAATCACGTAGCAAAAATTTCCCTATTCAAAAGAAAAGAAAATCACTAAGGGCTTGTTTGGTTGGACTTACTACCCCTAATAGACAAAATAAGGGGGGCTAATAGGGGGGGAAATCACATTTGGTTACTCATTTTCAAAATCGGGTCACCCGGATTGAATCCAGGGGCTCCGGTATATAGCCAGGAAATTAATCCGACCTCCCCCCCTCGGATTGAAATTCTGATTTCAATCTCAGTTGAACAGTAATTTTTTTTATATGATATTACAATTTTATCCTCACAACAAAGAGATTGACGAAAGTGCCCTTCCAATTCTCATCTCCTCTTTCACACAGTTTACACCCGATTTTCACGCACAGATTCTCTCTCTGGCTCACCGTACGCCGCTCCTCCGCCGACTAGGACTCAAATCCGGCGAGATGGGACACAAATTCAGTGAATCCCACTCGATTCCACTCAAATTCCACTCAAATCCAGCGAACTACCAGTCGAATTTCACCTCGCGAGCCATCTACTGCGAGCTAGAGTTTTTTTTTTTACGGTTGCTGCATCGTCGCGCTCCACCGCCGGATTCGGGATGGGGGTTTTTGATTAGCGGTGTTGGGTTGTATTGGTGTAGGTTGATGTCGATTGCTGTGGTTTTGTTTGAGAAAAAAAAAAGAATGATGGTGACAGACGCGATTTTTGGGTTGACGTCCCACCAAGCCGGCTGGAATTGGGAGGGGACGGTGTTGAGAAGAGAGATGGGCAGCGGTTTTATGGCGGCGTTCCGGCTGGAATTGGTGGAGGGACGCCGTCGCGCTGAGGAGAGATATTGGGGAAGACGAAGTTGGCTTTTTTTTTTATTTCTTTTTTTTTTATTTATTTAGCAATAAATTATAAAATTATTAAAACTAAGATTTAATCCCTCACACAAATTTAACAGAAAACTTATCCGGTTAATAAATGACCTTTAATAATTTGAATTAATAAATGACTTTTAGTAATTTAAATTCATAAATGATTGAAATTAGTTACTATTTAAGGTTTTTAGCAAACATGTGCTTTAACATGTGAAAAATAAAGAAATATTAATATTAAAGGGCAAAACAGACAATTAACATAATCTGGAAATCAATCTGACTTGTTCATTTTTTCAACCAAATGTAAAACAATCTTACTTAGTCTATCCTAGCCAATCTATTCCTCTCTAATCTCCTTCAATCCCACCTGAATAACCAAACGAGCCCTAATACATTACAAACTCGGATCTAAAGCACGAAACCCAAGTTACCCAAATTGTACCATTGTTCTTAAATAGAACTTCACGAATATCCATAATCAAATTCAAAATTGTAATAGACATATTTCAACCAATTAAACCTCGAATTAATCTTGCTAGAATTTAAATCATTTAGAAATGGATCATGAGAATTCTCAAATTGAATCTTACAAATAACCATATGGATCAATAATTTCAAAACACCCAAAACACAATTGTTCAAGGAATAAATATAGTGATAATTTGTTGTTCGTCGCCGTAGTAAATAGGCGAGAAAATCAATCACAAACACACATGATCTTCAATTTTAGAACCCTAAACATAATTAATTCGCACACATGCAACAATCTTGAATCCAAAAATTTAACCACAATATTCTCAAATTTCAAAAAGAGAATCACATAATCATGAAATTCAAGAATATCGAACGATTAATCATTGATCAAAATATATAATTTCAATCCTAATAATTTAACATGAAGTAGCTCAGATACCACTTGCATTAGATCCGTAATAAATCCCAAGAGCTTTCATGTCAAATCATCAAGACTAAAAATTAAAAGCATGAACAGAAAATCGTATCCTAATACACATGATTAATTGTTTGGTGAATCGACGTGGTTGGTGTACCGGATTCAATTCCGTAATTGTTGAATCTGCAAGAAGATCGTGAAAACTTGGGTCTTCCACAGACTAATTTTTTATCTCATAATGGATCTCACTCTACTGATGGGAGTGGAGGAGAAGAGAATATTTTGAGACTAGTCTTGGGGAGCAAGACCCTGTAACATTAAACCCTAATTAGATTACACTGGGAATTACACATTACAAATCTCATACCTAATAAGATGATGGTAATTGGGCTCTTCAATTTGATAACTGAATTAGCCCAATATAACAATTAGCTTAAATTAAATATAATTATCTTAATTTGTTTGCCCACATATATTGGGTTATTGAAATAAACCCAACACGCTAATCCTCAAACTCTTCAAGTCCTTGTCCTGAGTATGATTACAAATTAATTTATAATATTCAATGGTACAACGATTGCACAAAATAATTCCTCCGGAATATGAATACCTGTAATTGTCCTTGTCCCGCTTGTTAATGTCATTGCTTTAATTTTCTTTAAAGTGATGAAGATAAAAAGAATTGACATGTCCCGGGCCATGAAGAATTTCAAGCACGAGAACTGACTTAACTTAATATTTTTCCCCGCTTGACTCCGTTGTTATGATGGCAAATCTGCTTATTTCTAGTTGGAATAACTATTCTTACACGTTCAAACCTTCATTGGTAGAGCTACAAAAATACTGGTGAAGTTAATTAGTATCATTGGAAAGGTACTTTTTGAAGTTAATACAAATATACCACATAGTTGCATTTATAAAAAAAATTATAAAAAAAATTGATGTCATTGCATATTTTGTTTGAAAGATTCAAAATTGTTTCTGTCACAGCTGTGACAATGACTTTCACTTAAATTTTGGGTGAGACCTCGTGTTATGAACTGCTCTCATGTATTTGATATGTTTTTTAATTTCAAAAAAAAAAAGTTCAATACTAATTTTCCTGACCATCATCACTTTAAAAATAATAAATCTCTAAAATTGCAAAGAACTCTTTCTAATGTGTAATACATGGATATTAATAATTATACTCTAAAATTGCAAAGAAGTCTTTTTGTCAATGATGTGTTATACATGTGTGTAAGAATATGAATCTGCCATTTGCACAAGACAAGAAATCAGTTGCCACAAGGTTTTATTCATTATAAGCTAAGTGATACATATAACTAGTGGAGTTTTTATGGTTTCCTGATATTGGTTTGTCTCTTTGATTTGGGTTGAACCTAAGTCACGTAATGCGAATGCGTGAGCGAGTGCAATTGCGAAAGTGTGTGCGCCAGTGTGTCAAACTTAAATTTCATGAATATGGGTGCGTCTTAATGCGTTTATTAAAATAATAAAAATATATATTTATAAGTATATTAATCATCAAGTAAGATGTAATCTAAGATGCCTAATCAATTCATGTCTATGTATCCATCTATTAATCGAAGTTAATTTGATTTTATGTGTGAGTAATTGTATCTTTTTATTTTCTTTTATTGTGAAAACGAGTCATTTACTCTTCAATTTCACTCTTTGTTCTTGATCTTACTGCTCAATGCCTAATAATCGAACGCTTTTGGTTATCTTTTTCCTCTATCATTTTTTTTATCTATGTATTTTTGCTCTTTTTCAATATTTACTTTATGTGATTTTTACTTCATTACCTATTAAAGTCACTAACAAATTGTGCTAGAGTTGTAACGCTTCTTTCGTCCAATATTTTGTTTCTGTAATTTACTTTCAACTTTATGTAATTATTTTATTGCCAGTGTTATTTTTGTCTAGTTATTCTTCAATGAGCGTATAATGTAGGTGAGAGGCAAAACATAAGGTATATTTGAATATATGTACATAACATTTAGTGTGAAAAATTAAGAATTCTTTAAGAGAGAACTAAGGATTTTTAGTGCGAGAACTAAGAATTCCTAAAGCACCATAGTGCAAAGCACTGGCACTGAAGTTGCCAGTGCGAGACCTGTGCGCCGTCCAAAAATCGGTAATGAATAATTATGTGACTTAGGGTTGAACTACCAAAATTATTTTGAGTAATGAGTCAACAAAATCCAAAAGCATTTCCACCTTTATTAGCCTTGATGTCAAGAGCTCAAAATGTGTAAACAATACTAATCAGAGTTATTCAACATAGAAAGAAATATCATGCATATTCTTAACATTAATTCATATGACTTTAGAACACCGTTTAACGCCGTGCTAGCGATGGCAATGTCTTTATCAGAACAAGTTCAAAATAGTGGTCCAAGTCAAGAAAATGCTTTCTTGTTTGCAGATGTTGATTTCTAAATGTAATTTCAGAATGTCTCAACCATAGAAATGGCAGAGTTATGCTACTCAGAAAGCAACTTCAAGCAAACTCTTTACATCAATTTACGACTTCATAACTCCGTCTAGTCCTATGATAGAAATGACAAATCCTCAATCACAAAAAGTTCCAAACAACAGACCAAGTCAAGAAACTAATCTGCATTCGCTGGAGCTCGCGTTGAGTCAACTCCAAATGCTGGACCACGTGGAAGAAAATCATCGATAGTTTTGGATTCCCAATCAATCTGCTAACTGTTGTTTGATTACATGAAGTTGAAAGAAGATGACATATTTGCAACTGCTTTGTCTTTAGCTACTTTGTTTCCTATAAGCTGTGCATATATTAAGTTCTGGCAAGGAGGGTATGGATACAAAAAACGAAATCATACGCAGATCATAAGCATGAGTAACACACACGATGAATTTGATGCACTTTTACTACTTCTTATAACTTTCTTGTTTTCTTTCCCGACAATGACTTATGCAGTGGATATCATAAACACAGCTCGGATTTTAAAAGATGGAGAAACAATGATCTCGTCTAACAGAAGCTTTGAATTGGGATTTTTCAACCCAGGAAATTCCAGGAACCGGTACGTGGGAATATGGTATAGGAAAGTAGCAGTTAGGTCTGTAATATGGGTTGCCAACAGAGAAGTTCCATTAACAAATTCATCTGGCTTCTTGAATGTCATTGAACCTGGAATTCTAGTTCTTCAAGACGAGGGGAATGATAATATTTGGTCGACTAATGCTTCAAATTCTGTGAGGAATCCAGTTGCACTATTACTTGATTCAGGAAACCTTGTTGTGAAAGATGCAGATGATGACAACCCACAGAATTACCTTTGGCAGAGTTTTGATTACCCAACTGATACACTTTTACCAGGAATGAAGCTCGGTCGGAATTTTATTACTCGTCGAGAAGTTTATCTCTCATCTTGGAGGAGCAATGATGATCCAGCACCAGGAGATTTTACGTATCATTGCGATCCTACTGGTTATCCACAGAATATCTTAAAAAAGGGTGATGTTGAGCAATACAGAACTGGACCATGGAATGGTCTGCGCTTTAGTGGAATACCGAACTTGAGGGTAAATCCTATATTTCAATTCGGTGTAGTTATAAATAAAAATGAGGTGTACTATCACTATGACCTCGTGAACAGCTCAGTTGTTTCGAGGTTTACTCTGAATCCAAGTGGTGTTGCACAGAGGTTGACATGGATTGATCGAACCCAAGGCTGGGTTGTTTATCTTACTTCACCAACTGATAACTGTGATATTTACAAGCTTTGTGGTGCATATGGTAGTTGCAATGTTGCAAGCTCTCCTGTTTGTGGATGTTTGGATAGATTCATACCGGAAGATTCAGATGATTGGGATAGAGCCGACTGGTCCAATGGATGCGTTCGGAGGAAGCTTTTGGATTGTCAAAATGGAGATAGATTTTTGAAGTACTCTGGTGTTAAATTGCCAGATACAAAACAATCCTGGTATAATGAAAGTATGACACTTGAAGAATGCAAGGTGTTATGTTCAAAGGATTGTTCTTGCATGGAATATACGAATCTCGATATTAGCACTGGTGGAAGTGGATGCTTAGTTTGGTATGGAGACCTTGTTGACATCAGAGAGCTATCTGCACAAGGACAAGATATATTCATCAGGATGTCTTCTTCTGAGTTAGGTAATAATTAGTAGTATCAGTTGTAGCGTTAACAGTCTAATTGTCGTGAACATGATGCAGTATCGTTTCTATACATTGGTGCAGGCACAGAAGGAAAGAAACGAGAAACACTTATATTGAGCTTATCACTAGTAATGGGAACAGTTATACTAGGCCTGAGCATAGTTCTGTATGCTAAGGGAAAGAAGAAGATTGATAATCAGCTGAGAAGAAATGGTAAGCTATATAAATAATTTTTTGCTTGGCTGAGGATAAGTAGACAAACGACATTCTTGTATCGTTTGGATATTGATTCGTCACTTTTTTTTTTTTTTTTTTCTCTATCGCACCTTGATATCATTGACAGTGCGTCTTTTGTAGGCAGGTTTAAATTCAACTTTGTTAGTAGTCGTAGAGATCAAACTGGTAACAAAGAGTTGGAGCTACCACAGTTTGATTTACACACAATTACTAAAGCTACCAACAATTTTTCAATCACCAATAAGCTTGGAGAGGGTGGTTTTGGACCTGTTTATAAGGTAAACAATGTTAGTTTAAGGCTTCAAGCAGTGTCATGAGCTTGAATGCCCATATAACTTGAAGATTTTCCTGACAAAAATCATCATTCTCTGAGTTGAGTTTTTATTATCTTCAAAACACTTTTCTTATACTAAAACTGAAATAATCCTCAACCGACATAAACTAGTCGATGAAGTTACATACGCGAAACAAAAGAAATGTTAGTTTTGTAAAATCAATCTCAGTATCATACTTGATTTAGTATTTGCCACCTTTGACATTCACAAGTTCTGATTCTAGGGCCTGCTAGAAGAGGGACAGGAAATTGCCGTAAAACGTCTGTCAAGAACTTCCCTTCAAGGAGTAGATGAGTTCAAGAATGAAGTAACCTGTATTGCAAAACTTCAGCACCGTAATCTAGTGAAGCTTCTTGGTTTCTGCGTTCAAGGAGAGGAAAACATGTTGGTCTATGAATACATGACAAATAAAAGTCTGGACTTGATTTTGTTCGGTAAGCTTGCTCATTGCCATTCAACATATCTGCTACAATTTGATAGGGAAATTACAATGAACTGATATTTGAAGAAATGTCCGAACCAAATTGAACTATAGCTCAATGTATCCATAAACTGAGCCTATAGAGTCCAGAAGAAAAAATAAATAAAATGAATTGTGTTCTCACTTATTTGGCAGATCCAATAAAGAGCAAGCTACTTGAATGGCCTGAGCGCTTCCACGTTATTAATGGTATCGCTCGGGGCCTGATGTACCTTCATCAAGACTCCCGTCTCAGAATCATCCACAGAGACCTTAAAGCCAGCAATATATTACTAGATTCAGACATGAACCCGAAGATATCAGACTTTGGACTTGCTAGAGCTTTCGGTGGAAATGAGACTGGAGCCAACACAAGCCGAGTAGTAGGAACATAGTAATATTCTTCTCACCATGACAGATTAAATGCCATATTTCCTTTGCGTGTGAATCAATATTCTAACAATCCTTTTCATGCAGTGGCTATATGTCGCCAGAATATGCTGTAGACGGCCTGTTCTCCGTGAAATCAGATGTCTTCAGCTTTGGCGTTTTAGTACTTGAAATAGTCAGTGGGAAGAGAAACAGAGGATTTTCTCATAAAGATCACCCCCTCAACCTTCTTGGACATGTAAGTATTGCATCTTAGAGGAAAACCGAGTCCATTTTACGTGAAACTTGTCCTTGAGTATAGCATAAATGCAAAAACTGTCCTGAATATGAATTCAAATAAAACAGGCATGGATGCTTTACAGAGAAGGAAGGTCATTGGAACTAGTTGATTCTTCTTTCGGCAATTCGCTTAATTTGTCGGAAGTACTACGATCAATCCATGTCGGTCTTTTATGCGTCCAACAATGCTTAGAAGATAGGCCAACCATGTCTTCTGTGGTTCTGATGCTGGGAAACGAAGGCGCACTGCCTCATGCTAAAGAGCCTGGTTTTTTCACGGGAAGAGATATAGTGAAAGCTGAAACTTCAGTGAGTTCAAAAGAAGCAAGTTCGGTGAATGAAATGAGCATCACATTGCTAGAGGCTCGATGAATGAATACGGTGCGCGCTACAGACGAGTTTCCATCTATAGTTTACTTGTGTGTAATAGTATCTATGACTAAATTATAAGAAGCGATTATTATTTTCTTCTCCTTGAATACTGATTCCACTGCAATTTCCAGTAGGCCCTAGAAACAGAATCTGTGTATGTATGAGGTGTTGATCACTTATGAACTGATTGTACAACTGATGCCAAATCTGCATGCAGAAATTTTTCTTTCTTTTGCTCTTCAAAGTTTACTTAGCTTCAACTATCTTACGTTCATATTATTTCACTTTCCAAAGATACAAACATATTTACAATTAATAAACAAACCTCAATAAAATATTGTGTCAATTTGAAAAACTTCAAGTAATATGTGCATCCAAGCTCATGGACACTGCTCGAAGCCTTGATTAACCAATATTTCTTGACATAAAGGCAAGTCCAAATCCACCCTCTTCAAGCTTATTCTTGACTGCAAAACCATTGGTAGCTTTAGTTATAGAGCACAAATCAACAGAACAAATTGTGTTAGCTCCATGTCTTTTTTTTTTTTTTTTTTTTTTTTTTTTTTTTTTATGATTTCATGTTTTACCTTCCTACCTGAGTTTGCAATTAATCTATTGCACCTTTCAACCTAAGCGTACAGTTCGATTTATAGCACTTTTCAACCTAAGTGTGCAGTTCGATCTATTGGTGCATTACTGCATTTCGATCTCTCTTTTGAATTTGACCTATAGGTTTCGACCTATTGGCTCAAATTTCTAAACGGGCGAATATGACTAAGCATCGAAGTTCTTACGCCGGGACAACCTTGGCCTAGTTTACTTTTGGTACATCAGTGCAGATTTTGGACTTAAAATTGATAGAGAATTCAGCAGAACTTGAACAAGTCTAACGTTGGGCGCTTCGTCATGGAACACATTAGACGACAAAGTACCCCATTCACCACGAGAATCACTTATAAATTTATTTGTTCACTGAAGAATTTTGGAGGCCTTTTTATCGCTATAACATGCAACTTTTCACTAGAAGCATAGGCTACTCTTGGCTCCACCTATTGTTCAATAAAATTTATTTATTTTCAGCATTTTTCACAAGAAATCAATTAAATGAAATATAAAGCTTCTACTATTATTCTTTTTGGTAAAATTCTCTTTATATTTGAAGTACAGATTAATATAAGAAATGTGGGGTAATGTTCATCCACCTCCCCTGAGGTTTCATACTTTGGCATATAGCCCCTTGAGGTTAGATATTTTGGCATATAGCCCCTCTAAGTTTCACTCATTGGCATATACCTCCCCTGAGGTTTCAATTCTTTTGCATATAACCCCCCCGAGGTTTTAATTCTTTTGCATGTACCTCCCTTCCATCCATTGGCCCTTACTCAACTATCAAAAGTGAGGGTAAATATGTAATTTTTTTAGACTTTAAAATATTAAAACTTACTTATGGTTATTAATTTTCTAATTAGCTTAAACATAATCGATTTATTCTTATGGTCTAAATATTCAAATTAAGCATGTTTTATTTTTAATCATATTGGTCAATTAATATGCATAATTTTCTCTAGCAAAAAGTAATAAAATTTAGAATTTTTATTTCATATTTTATTTTACATATGTAACATATTAATAAGATCGATATTTTAATAAAAATATCATTTAATGAATATAATCATCAACAATAGCGCATAGGAATAAAATATTCATGATTTCTAGTAAAAATGCTGCAAAATTTTTTATAAATAGTAAGAATAAGCAAATGACCATAAGGTATAATTTTCCTAATCATGTCAAATTTTAACTACTTAAAAAACTTCTAAAAGAATTAAATTTGCAAATCCAAAATTGCTAATGAACTAGTATAATTTAAAAATAAATTATGCTTAATTTAGATATTTAGATAATAGAATAAATGGATTATGTTTAAGTTTTAATTAACATATTAATAATTATAATAAGTTTTCATATTTTTAAGTATAAGAAAATGACATATTTACCCTCACTTTTAATAGTTGACTAAGGGTCAATGGATGGAAGGGAGGTATAAGCAAAAGAAATGAAACCTCAGGGGGGTATATGCAAAATAATTGAAACCTCAGGGGGCTATATGCCAAAATATGAAACCTCAAGGGGCTATATGCCAAAGTATGAAAACTTAGGGGAGGTGAATGAAAATTACCCAAGAAATGTGTGATGAAATATTGCATCAGTATACTAAACATTTGGGCCGTGCAAATCTCAACAAAGCAAATATTTAACGGGCCTATCTAAATCAAGCCCAAATAGCTCAACAAGATAACTGAATAAGGCCTAAGCCCAAATATAAGTAGAATCAAACGCCACAAAAATTAAAAATAGAATCAAACGCCACAATTAAATCAAAAATGGATCTTCTCTCAAAAGCTTACTCATCAAATACAGACGACGACAATGGCGAATCACATAAAGCGCCTTTAAAACGAATTAGGTCACAAAAATTTCACAATAATTCGATTCAGAATGTTGCTGTTGAAGCTCCTGTGCCTGGAGGATACGTGTCGAAGCGACAAAGAGCTGCACTTGCTTCGATTTCGAATCAATCGGATGCAAACCCTTGCTCGGTCACATCAACTGGTAAAATTTGACGCCTTTTAGCTGATCAATAGATATGCTGTCGTGTTTTTTTTTGGATTTTTGCTTTGTCCTTTGTGTTAAATTTGTGTGAACTGTTTTGTTGTGTAATGGGGAATGTGCTTGTGATTTTGTTTTGAGATATAGCGATTGTATAAGTCATGGATGGATTGAATTCGTGCGAAACGACTAGAGAATATTCGATATTATGGAAAATCACCCCATCTTAGTGAAGAATTGAAGGACTGTGTAGGAAGTGTTCTTTTATTGGACTGCACGTTTACTTACAAAGGTAGAAAATTTGTAGAATTGATCCGTGTTGTTTAGTACACGCTCGGGAGTCGAAACATAGACTTGGTCGGTATCAGAATAAGGAGACGGCTACTCAAGCTCAACTAGTAGCAGTCGATGCGCCTAATTCACCAGCTGGTATGTTAGTTGGCGCAGATAGACTGTCGATTAGATCATATAGTATATATCAGTTTTATGTATAATTGTAATCAGATTAGTTTGTTAATTCCAATTCTCTCATTGGAAAAGGCGATTAGAGTGTATGGAAGTTCTCAAACAATTCAGATATGATGCTGGACATGAAATTTTAGAGCGTTCAACACCATGTCGGGTATTTTTGAAGTCTAATAGTTGAGAAAAAAAGATTTAAATTTGAGAAAGAGAAATGATGATTCGAAATAGAAACAAAGTTCTGATTTTTTTTATATGTTCCCAGTTCCCACTCCCCCCTACCTTCAAGAATTAACTTATTGCCTATCTTTTGACTTGAAATGATCAGGAGAAGTAAAATTCTCAATTTAAATTCAAAGCTAGCGATAATCACATCTGATTTTTAATGTAAACAATATGGCTGTTAGGTTTAATCGAGTTTTTAGGTTTTTCATTCACTTTGAAAAGCACTATTGCTCAATATCAAGAGGTAACATCTTCATATCTCTGATTTGAGCCTCAACACTTTGGCTACTATTTCTGATCATATTTCATTATGTAGATGTGAATGACTCTAACAGTGAAGTAAATCTTTTAAGAACCACCATACCCAAAAAGCCTGTCTTCTTATCCATGTGTTCAAATTGTAGATGCCTAAGTTCAATATTTCAACAACTTTGTGTTGGCTTATGTGTACTTAAAGAGGAGAGACCGAGTAATGGTTTCCTGCAGCTTGTGGTATAAATATCTTCCGCTAATATTATTCTTCTCTTTTTACGTGATTTTTATGTATTTCTCAATTCTATGCCGATATTATTTATGCTATTCTAGTATTATTATTATTCAAAAATTTTAAGTACAATAGAGTTAGCTAGGGCTGTACATAACCCGCTTGACCCGCCCGCCGAACCCGAACCCGACATGATTTTTTCTTTAAAAAAAACAAACAGTTTACAAAAGTGGTAACCCGCCTAAAACGGGCGGGTGGCGGGTTGAACCGCCAACCCGCCCGCCCACTGAAACCCTACCCAATTACACATACAACACACAACACACAACGTAAGCACACAATTACAAACAAAACTACACTGCCTCCAATCCGACTCGCCTGCCTCTCCCCTCCTCCAATCCATCTCGCCTCCCTCTCCAGTCAGCGGCGGCGCACCTCCCACAGAGGCGGCGACGGCGCACCTCCGTTACCGGCGGTGAATTTTTTGATTGTAATTTTCGATTTGCAACTTTTTTGAATGAATGACCTTATACTTTAGATTGTTAGATTAGATTGAATAAAAAGATTAGATTTGCAACTCTTCGGTATTAATTGAGGTTTTATTTTTGTGTGGCTATGATTAATTGCGTATCCGCGCTTCTGAGATATTCATCGGTGAAGAAGAATACGAAAAAAAAAAATGGTTAAATTTCTTGATATGAGCCAATTGATTATTTGTTTTATGAGTTTTATCTGTTAGGATTTTGATTTTAATGGCGGTGATGATGTTTTACAGCTTTTATGCCAGTTCTGCTTCAGAAAATTCTTGATTGATAGAGCTGATTAACACTTCTGAGCCTTTAATTTTAATAGTTTTGATTTTTTTTTTCAATTTTTTTCTTTCTTATTTTTTATGGTCAATCCTGTAGCAATTATAGTGTTAGATTATATAACCACGAATTCTTTTGCAATTCCCGTTAGCTATATATCTAAAGTTGCTTGATTGTGTGTATATATCAAAATTGAATTGCAGATGAAAAATGGGTTGTGCATCGGTTTAGTATAATTGCTACAGGACAAAAATTTGGGATTACAGAATGTTTTAGCAAATGTTCATGAAAATTGAAAATTGAATCTTATCAAGTGTTTGCAATATATTAATATGCCTTGTTATACTTTGTTATGCTTTGTTTGTTGTTTTATGCATCTTTGTTTGTTGTTTATGCTGAAAATTTGGGATTACAGAATGTTTTATGAATCTTTGTTTGTTGTTTATGCTTTGTTTGTTGTTTATGTCAAACCCGCCCGCAACCCGCCCAACCCGCCTAACCCGCCTGGTTTTATTTTTAATTTAACCTGCACGGGTTAAAAAAATGGTAACCCGCCAACGGTAGGTATGGTTGTTTTTTGAGCGGTAACCCGCCCGAACCCGCACTTGTACACCCCTAGAGTTAGCCATGAAGAAATTTTTATGTTCTGTGATCAAATGATTGAGAAAAATCCCATAATGTTGATTCTTTTATTATAGTTAAAGATGTGTCTAGTCAGTGATGCATAAGTGTCTCCAACATTGCGAGCTTAACGGATATGTGGATTCAAAAAATAAAATAAAAATATCATTTATTGTTCTTTTTTTCCAAATTCGCTGGCATAATATGACTGAGGTGAATTCTTTTCAGCTGTTACAGGAAGCCTTTCAGATTCAGATGTACCCCATGGTATTTTGACTATGTTGAGGATTCGTATGAAGGGAGGCTTAGTGTACAACCAAACACCTCAGTCACTTTCTGCAGCTCTCAGTGGGCACTTTAAGTCTGTCAATGTCGTGCAATGGTCTAAAACTCATGGTAAGTACTTCGCTGTCAGGGTCCAGGAATGGCTTAAGAATACCTTGTTTTTTCTTTATTTCTTGGGTTTATAAGGATGCTTCTCTCTTTATTTCTTTTCTTTTTTAGTTTATAAGAATGCTTGTAACTGCTTTCCCTCTGAATCTGTGTTTTTTTAGATGTTTGCTTTGCCGATGATGGAAACTTTTGTGCTTGCTAGGCAAAGACTATACTCATAGAATTTACGGATATAGTTGTATTTTCATGACTTCACTTTAACAATATATGTATTTTTGGGAGCATCATTTGTCCATATGTTGTTCCTATGTAATTTTTGCATCTATGCCTTCTAGATTGAATTCATTATGCCATCTCTATTCTCCTCGTATGCATCTTTTCTGAGCCTTACATGCAGTTGTGCCTCCGAAAATTAAAAGTTTTGTTTTGCTTTGTTGATTCATTCGGCTACTGGGTTAGAGCTGCACCACTTAACTTGATGAAGTGGTTAAACGCTTTCAGGGCCCTAGTAACAAATATATTGTGTCACTGAAGATTTATGTTTAACGATATAAAAGATCCAATTTGGAGTTTAATGAAGGGTTTCTGTTGAAGTACAAGATCTTTAGAAACCACTTTGATTCTGGACAACTGGGAAGCAAGAATTTTTGCTTATAATTGTGGTTCTGTAACTCATTGTCGAGGCTGTTTGAAAGCCTTTTTTCAGCTGTGCTTCCATATTGTTTATATTTGTTTTTAGGACTCACTTGGTTTTTCTTTCACGATCACAGTTAGAACGAGATATTAGGGACCTTACCTATTAACTGGTTTGAGCTGTTGGACTTTCTGTTTTTGTTTTTTTTTTGGCTATGATTTCTAATTTGTTCTATGAAACTAGTTTCCAGCTCACCTCCTTGCATCGGCGGGAATGGATCATACTGTCTGCATATGGAATGTGTGGAGTAAAGGTCAGAAAAAAGCACGTGTATTAAACTGTCACCAGGCCGCAGTGAAAGATGTTAAATGGTCACCACATGGATTATCTGTGCTTTCTTGTGGCTACGACTGCTCCTCGAGGTTGGTTGATGTCGAAACAGGAACCGAGACTATGGTTTTCAAGGAAGAGCAAATTGTAGAAGTTGTAAAATTTTCTCCTGATAGCTACAACCTTTTCCTCTCTGGGGGTTCAAAAGGCCTCCTTAAACTATGGGATATCAGGACTGGCAAATCTGTCCATGAATATGTAAGAAATCTCGGTCCAATCCTAGATGCTGAGTTCACTGTTGACGGCAAGCAATTAATTACCTCAAGTGATGTGTCCAAAAGCTTGCTTACAGAAAATTCAATCATTGTTTGGGATGTTACGCGTCAAGTTCCATTATCCAATCAGGTAAGTTTCAGTTGTACATATTATGCATCATGAATTATGTAGTTCATGTATATTTAGCATACAAATATATTAACTGATTTGAATATTGCAATACTGACATTGGTACTTTTCAGATCTATGCAGAAGCATACACTTGCCCCTCTATCAGGTGTCATCCGTACGAGCCATACTTTATTGCCCAATCCAACGGAAACTACATTGCGATATTCTCCTGTAGACCCCCATTCAAACTCGACAAGTACAAGAGATATGAAAGTCACGGTGTTTATGGTTTTCCCGTCAAGTGCAATTTCAGTTTGGACGGGAGAATTGTCGCCTCTGGCTCATCCGATGGATGTATCTACTTTTATAACTCTAAAACCTCCAAACTTCTCAAGAAGATCAAGGTGTGCGAGCAAGCATGCGTGGATGTTGTATTCCACCCCACCTTGCCCAATGTCGTTGCTAGCTGTAGCTGGAATGGAGAAGTTTCCGTGTCTCACCAATACTTTAAGTAACTCAAAGAAATTACAACACAAAAGTCTCGGTTTGAGATTATCTTCATACACGGTTATGTTCTTCTCTGCTTCTTAGGTAATCAGTATTCAATCGAGCATTTGTCTTTGTAACATTAACGTAATTTAAAGTATTATATGAGTTTTGTTAAATGAATGCATTACTAATATCCAATCATGCAAGATTGAATATGATGTTTGAGAATTCATTAAGTGGGTGCTTGTTTGCCTTATTAGCCTTCATTCCTCACGCTAAATGCGTTTAGGCTTAAATGTTTGATAAATGACGGCACTATCACTTTTGCATTTGTCACAATGCCCCTATTGTATTGACAACTTAGGTGGTTAATCATCTTTACTACCTGGTTATTGAGTGGTTGGTGAGGGCTCATCAAGAGGTTGTTGTGCCTACTCTTTATCAGTTAATAGCAGACCGAAATTTACATATTATAACAGGCCTGATTTTATCAAGGTTCTTTACTGTTTTGATTTCTGAATCGGACCATTTGTGTAGGGGCTATGCTAATCTTCTCTATTTCCTAAGAGACTTGATTACGAAAACAGGTGATCTTTTATGATCACATCCACGGCAAAACATTAGAATGGTCATATCATTAATTTAAATGTTGGGAGGCCCTTAGCGGTCAAATCAAAAGAAAATGATTGTTGATTATGTTTGAGTGGACAGTTAGACAGACATCTTCCAAGAACATCTCGAATTTGATTCTTTAACTGTATGAAGCTGATGTAGCAACTACCACAAATTTGAGTTTTGAGGTACTACTTATTTTGGTGCCCATTTCATACTTGTCTCTATTTAAAAACATATCTTGCGACCCCATCCCCATCCACACCCCTGCCCCCAACCAAACCACCTCTAGAAACCCTATTTTATGCAACTAGACGCATGGAGAAGTGATGTAACCGACGATTCACATGATGGTATTCTTTCAAAAAGAATATAAGTAATAACTTCCCAAAGCTCTATATCACATGTTTATGAACATCAACTACGGATTTGTTTGTGTGGTCTCGTTGTGCAATGATGAAATAAATCCTCCCACCCTTGACTCACTCTAAGAAAAAGTATTTTATGCAACCCTTGTATAGATGATGTGGCACAACAAATGGTCCATATAACGATATTTCCTTAAATTAAATTAGAGACACTGACCTTCCATAAGCCTCATCTTAATCGTGTATATATACTAATAATCAACTTGTACATGCCGTCTTATCATGCAGCGGTTGCATGAAATAATTCCTCACATCCCCAACTCCTCTCGTAATGCAAAGAAACAGGCACTCGGAAAAGAAAAAGTAAAAGGAGAAACAAAACAAAACAAAACAAAGAACATGAATATGAGGAGCATGATGGGATGGATTATTGGGCCAATTATACAGCTGTTAAATGGGCCAATCCAACGGGCCCAGCATGGTTGTGCGGCTAATTATTCATTCAGGGCCGATATTCTACGTTCAAAGCCGAATCATCAGTGAATATTCAATGATGAGCAGAGAAACAACACACAAATAAACAGAAATATATGAGTAAGATAATAAATTTTATTTTTTACAATCTTTTTAATGACATAATGTAAATAATTTACAGCAAGACCAGTGTCTAGATACTTCTAACCCACACCTAATATTGCACGAGGGATGTGTATATCCATCTATCTGTATATGGATCTTTAGACATTAAATGTGTGTGGGGAGCAAAAAATATTCATCATCCACCTTTCTACTTATAGTTGATAACAAAAAACACAATTATGCAAAATTCTCTTCCCATCCTTCGTGGAGTTGTTGAAAATGAGACATGTCACACTACCTTCCATTTTCAGTTGCACGCAGATTGTTGGGCCAATTAGTCTGGAATATCGTTTCACCATCTTAACTTATTTTTTTAAAACTTCAATTTTAACACTGCGTTAAGATATTCAGACACGACTTCCAAGCTCCGTCACGTTATAATGCGTCTCTTACAAATCTCTTGGCCGAATTGAGAGCTTTAACATCTTCGACGCCACCACCATTCACGAGTACTTATAAAACACAACAGACGATCGCGACTTAAAATATTTTGAAGATATGTCTAACATGGATGCAACCACTTTTTCTTTATGATCTTTGGGTATTGTAAGAATGTACTTCGTGCTTTTCCACCTATGTACTAAAAGTGTTATTTTGAAATAAATTTTGATATTTGGTCGTGTTAGAAAATATATATATATATATATATATATATATATATATATATATATATATATATATATATATATATATATAATAGGGTGTATTGCCCAATTAGCAATTCAATATTATTTCCTATGTATCATAATTAACTTTTTTTAAGAGCGATAGGGGATTTTATCATTGACTGCTTAATACTTGTAAAACAATGAAATAGTTACACAACAAAAGGTTAACGTTTGCTCATAACCTTGCTAGTGTTATGGTAGTTTAGCCAAAGATATTAGAAGAATATTTAGTTTTTGTCTTGTTGTAACTATTATTTTTCGTTAAAAGCAAAAATAGAGGGTAAAAGCTGAATAATCAAAAACTACAAATTACTTATTTGATTTCCGAGATAGAAAAGTAAACGTTTTGAAAAAAACACGTAAGCAACATCTATACCTTTGAAATTATGAGTACCATCTAGCTAGACAAGCCCACATAATTTTTTCCAATTTAGAAATGGTCGACACACGACTCCCTTTTTTTTGTAATGGGGCATATGGTTATCCCCTCACCCAACACAAAGGGAAGAAGCAAAGTCATGCAACCTTATGTGCCTATGTGTTTATGGCATATACACATACAAGTGAAATAATTATAACTCTACCCCTAAAACTTGGTCTAATTCTAAAAGCATTTCTTTAAGTTTGAATATTGGTAATTTTGTTATAGACTCTCTTGAAGCTTTCAAAACATTAAAAATAGGTTATTTGTAATGGCTCTATAGGGATATTTTTGTAGCTTTCAAACCTAAAAAGAGCTTATATGTAATATTTTTTACGTTTCACGTAGTGCTTTTACACGTTTAACAAGCATTTTCAGCCTATCATCCAACTGGCAATTAATACCCTAACCTTCAAAAAAGGTGTTTTTTGGCCTTAATTAACTTTTTGTCTTTTTTTTTTTTTTAATATTCCGTTTTAGATGCCATCAAACAGAGAATTTTTCGTCGTATTGTGCACATTCATACTATTTTTGTCAAATATTTCGTCGAATATGCCATTAAATGGGGGAAATTCCGTCAAATTGAGATAAAAGGTTGGTCGGGGGCACTTCATACAATATTTGAAAGGTTGTGGTGCAAACCGCACTTTTTTAAGAAGTGGTAGGTTGCAAATGAGATATACATTGGTGGTTTGATGGTTTTCACCCTTATTCAAATAACCGATAAGATTCATGTAGTTAGACCAAATTAAACGTTCAATATAATTACTATTCTTATACAAACATGTACATATAATTTATGAACATATACATAATTTGTTCAACTTCTGCATGAACGTGTTCCCCACATTAACTGGTTGACGACCATCCCACGATTGCTTATATATCAATTCGAGAAAGCCAATTCTATAGCAACAAATGGAAAGTTAAAAAGGGCAAAATATACAACTTGAAAAAGTAAACGCAAATACACGCATATGAACTGAATCACCTTTGTAATTAATTAAAGAGGTACATACACTTTTTGTTGAGGTACTTTGGTGGTCAAGACTTGGCCGGACCCCAGCGGTTTGCCTAAACCGAGACATGAAACGATGGGCTAAAAGGGTTCTATCTCAATAAGAACCAATCACCATTAGGTCTTAATCCCACTTCATCGTCACTAGGACAAAAGTCTTTTGTTTTTATGATTAGGGAACATGAAACAACATTACATAGATCTAAAGGATAGAATCTAAACTTGCGACTATTAAATAAAAATCACCTTAACTTCTAAGCGAAATGATCGATCATTTAATATGGTAGCAGAGCCAAATTAAAAAAAATAATATTCATTTTGATCTCGCTAATCCTCAACGTAATTGCAAAACTCATTTAAGAAAATGTCTTGATGATTTTGAATCTCACCTAGCTTGTGGCCGAGTTCTTCCCTCTCCGTAAACACCTACGATAACACAATCCTATTTATAAGGTAAGATCTAGAGATAAAGACTATTCCCGATGACTTCAAGTCCTACTAGATCTAAAATAATGAATCTTGTGTAAAAGAAGTGAGCATACTCAAAAACGAGTTACCATGTTGGTGATTCTATGTAGTCCTACCTTTTTGTTGTTGTGCAATGCGTTTTTCATAGGTCAGGGCCTCGAAATGCGTCGTACAGGGTGGTTGCCTATTGTTGCTCTAAACAACCTATTAAAAGTCTTACATTGTATTAGTTTTGTTAGATACTTGTGAAGGGGGCATATATTTTGGAGAGATAATCCCATCAAGGGTTAATATCCGCTAAGTGGTTAAGTTTCAACCCGAGGTATGGAAAGATGTGGGTTATCAACCCCCAAGCCCCGCCAAATAAAAATGTCTTGATTTTGAATCTCAATAAGTGCTATATCGCCTCCTTCTTGCCGTTGAGGACTAATTTACCATTCCGTTTATGAGAAAAAAAAAAAATCTAAACTTAGATTTAAAAACATATTATTGTGTACATGTGAGGAGCCGTATTGAAAAGTATATTTATTAAAGTTTCTTAACAAATAGTTTGATCATTTATTAAAATATATATTAGAATGATTTGGAACCATGCACATACATACACACACTAGAGAACATGTTTAAATTATTTAGTCATACTTTTGATCCATCTTGTCATGTTTTCAACTTTATATTAAAATGGTTTTATCCTCTCCTACAACTACAAGCAAGGCCATAATGAAATATTTTTTAGCTTCAACACACTTAATGCTATCACTAGTCTTCCAATCCTCACCTTATAAAGTGAGGGACAAACTCATATTTTTTTGCTATTGCCATGTGATTTGTGGCCACATCCAGGAGTCAGCATATGGTTGGTCCTCCTTTTTTGCTCCCTTATTGCTTCCATCAACTAAAGAAATTATTTAATTGGGACCATGATTTTTAGTTTTATAGCTCTTTCATTCCATTTATAGAAGCCCTTGCAAGAATTTCAGTGTTGTGTAGGCCATTTTAGCAATTTATTTACTGCCCGAAGTTTCTATTTTGGGCTACAATTTGTTATAATGATCATCTTTTCTGCCTTTCTTTAGACCAACAGACAGACATAATTACCAACCTAAGTGTTGCTCTAATGAAGATTTGCAAGCAGTAATCATCTTGCTATATAGCCACCAAGCAAATTGGTTAGTGAATGATGTTGCAGTTTTACTGCCTAATTTTTTGTCAACTCTTAAAAATTTGAGTGAGATATCAATTAATCATTCTGAACCTACATAAGCATAAGCTACCCCTTAATTATGTCAATCGCGCAGTGACATTTTATAGGTGCGTAAGAATCCAGCTCAAGACCACGTAACAGATATAAATCAGGCGAGTACCGTGTATTAAACAAATTCGAGAGCCTATAGTGCTTTAAATTATTATTTTCATATTTTCTTATAGCAACTTTATACATATACCTACAGCAACTTATACCTAAATTTAGGACAAATTATTTCATGCACCGCGCCTGTAACATGAAGCACATGATGAAGCAAATTGTTTTATTTATGGAAATGGACACTGGGTTTAATATAGATTATTAAATACATATCCCATAATTAGTAAGAAACTCTATGTGCGTAGCATGGTGCGGTAAAAACAAGTATATCAAATGCATGAAATAATATTTTAGGGCTATTTCATCCTTCTTAACCCTTAAGTAATTTTTTGAACTGATAGTTAATATTGAAATTAAAGGGAAATCATGATATATAATCTATTTTTAGAAAATAGTTTTGCTTTGAGCTACTAGCTAGGAAAGTCGCCTCTATATTATGCAGGTTAGGTTTAGTACCTCTCTCTATATACTAGTTCGTCAATAAATTCATTTTCCTGACCAAAAAAAAAAGGAGAGAACAACAACAACCATATTACCTTCTTGTAATTTTGAAACAGTAGCACACTGCAACAATCGTGAGTTTTTTCATGCATATGCAAAGGCGAAAATAAACCTTATAAATTTAACCTTACGCTTAAGTAGTCATTTGATATTAATTAGTCCAGTTTCATAGGATTGTCACATGCTTAATGGACACAACCTGCAGTGCAGATCATGTAAAAATTTGCTATCAATCTTCTTAAAACATATAAGGCTATAATTTATTTTTTCTTCTCATAAATAGTACAAGTATCTTCGACATAGCTGCAAGTGCTGTACAATTACGTACCTATATATGAGAAATAAACTATTTTGTCACGGATAAAATACATAACTCTATCATGTTGGTTGTGGCCTAAGAAACTTTGTACAACATAAAATAAAAAACTACTCAAATTTCTATTATCCTTACAATTTGACACTAATAATTCTGCAAAATATGTTGACGAACAGTAGGTGTAGGCTACCATTAATTTGGAGCACTGAACCGACAAGTGTGCTCAAACAGTAAGATGATAAACACCAACACAAATCAGAAGCCAAATCTGTCACTCATGAAAAGAAGATAGCACCAAAATTGCATAATATTGGTGAAAAGAAAGAAAACGATAATACATGCACACAATAAATCCAATTCAACGACATGCAAAAGCCAAGTTATCGGCGACATTTTTACCCTCCCAACTCCTAAAGTACACAAACAGACTTCGTTTTCTTAGGCCCTTCATTTTTTGACTTTTGAGACAAAATGCACTGAAATATCACTGTCTATATATATTGACATTATTGCTTTTTGTGTATGCATCATCATGGACTGGAGATTTTTTTTTTTGGGTAATTTACAAAAATTATCCCCGTGTTATTTAATTTAATTGGTAAAAAATTCCTTGTGTCATTTTAATTGGAAAAAAACGAAATATGTTATTTAGTCAGTGACAAAGAATGTCCAGTTTTGAACTGCACTCACTTAATGTGCACTTTGCTCCGAATTTGTAGTCATTTTGGACAATTTTGCGCTTCATTAATTCTCTTCCTTAGTACTCCGTAAATTCTGAAATTGGCAAAAAAAAAAAACGTGTGTTGATTTAATAAAACTGGTAAAAAAACCTATGTATTTATAAAATTAGCAATAACCCATTTGTGTTTTTTATTAAATTGGCAATATCCAACCGTTCTTTTTCGTTTCCTTCAATCTGATTAATCAATTTTGTGAATTTTGAAAAAAAAAAAAAAAAAAAAGCTTAAAGAGCAATAATATTCTATTTAATTCCAGTCAAGGCTCAAACCAATATGGGGATAATGTGCTAATTATCAAATAATATATGAGTTCTTTTGCCAATTAAAATGACACAATGGATTTTTTGCCAATAAAAAATAACTATTTGATAATATCTCTTCTTTTTCGTTCTTCGTTTTTCTCCGTATGTTGGTTTTGTGGGTTCAATCATGCAGAATATACTTTTAAAGTCTTTCACCAAAACTAAAGTGTACATTATATAATTGACAAGATATTTTTGTTTCTTGGTGCAAAATAGTCGTCGTGAGATGAATGTTATCCGGTTGTTTGAGGAAGTGGAGAACATAAGAACATTAATTGCATCATATCACGTCAAACAGTGCATGAGAAATTGGTGGAATTCCATATCCATCTCCACACTCCTCGATAGTCATTTTTTTTGGGCTTGAAATGACTTGCTTGAGTACAAAACAAAGTACCGAACGTATATATGCTGGCAATTTTAGCTAGCTAGCCTAGCTAAGTTCTAACTTTCATGTGATGATGATGATCTGAATAACTACACCCGGTGATCACACGTGTTTAATGGCCATGCATGTATGAGAAAAAATTAGCAAAATTCAGCTTAAACCCGATGAATTGACTCTGAGGAAATGAGGTCGCGCGCCTCGTTGGATTTAATGTGTAGGAGCGATCTATTTAGCATGACGTTTTGTGTCCGATTCTACCGTTCATAAAACTTTACGGTACCAGCGGCGGCTACAAACCGCAAGTTGAGATTAATCTATTTTTTGTTGCTTTTATGATTTAAAGTCTTGCCGAATTGCTCTTAGAGAAATATCTATTTAAATTATTGCTACTCCCATCAAACCCTAACGGGAAATGTAATGCCAAAATATAAATGAGATGGTAATTCGATATGATATCAAAGTTCCGGGCAAATTCCACTTATTATCCAGTTCCAAACAAGTGAGGTTGCCAAGTGTAACTAAAATAATAATAATAAAAAAAAAAAAAAAAAAAACAAACTCATAGCCTGTGCGTGAGAAGACACAATTCAATGTCCCTAAATTAAAATTTAACCCGGCA